>OX463231.1:114844667-116136590 GCA_949820135.1 Sylvilagus floridanus | reverse complement strand
GAGAAATGTTATTATTTTGTAACCTATTAAGGCGTAGAGTGGTTCAGCTTCTAAGTGGACGTCCACGTGAACCAAGCAGCAAGCGTAATTCTTTCAAGATGGCCCAGCAGCATAATCCGCACGCTTCACTTCACGTTGGAATTCCCAGAACAGGAGAATCCGAGCTGGCAACCGTGAGGGCTCCGCTCGTGACCAACACTGCTGTCTTGATTGGCCTCGGCCTGCAGGACCCCAAGGCGGACGCACAGAACCCTGCGTCTCCCGCGACATCTCTGTGATCGTGATCCCCTCCGCGTGGGTTTGTCATTGACTTTACCCACACAACGCAGCAGGAGTCAGAGCCGAGAGCGTGCTGACTCAGCACTTGCGGTCTGACACCGTGTTAGTGAGAAGTGGGCAGGGGACAAGCTCTGGCCTCTCCACCCGCATTGGTCCCGGCCGGAGAGGGACTTTCCTCCCCCTCTGTGGGCAGCCGGAGCCCCCTACTCCTGATCGCCTCCTTCCTGGGCCTGGACCCCTGGAACAGAGTCACGGGGAGGCTCCTACCTTCTGGGCTTCCTCGTGCTTCTCAAAGTTGACGAAGCCAAAGCCCCGGGAGTGGCCGCTGCTGTCCCTCATCACCTTCACACTCAGCATCTTTCCTGGGAAGCACCAATCTGGCTCAAGGGGGAGGCTGGGTAGCCCCACGGGGGGGGGGGCTCCCCTTGCACAAGCCCTCAGGAAGCCCAGGGAGGGCCCCTCCCCCCTTCCAGACCTGGGAGCAGAAGAGGAGACAGAGTGGGCCCCTCCTCCCTCGGGGAACACGCCCACCAAACTGGGAGAAGAGGTCCTGCAGGCGCTGCTCATCCACGTCCGCCCGGAGGTTCTTCACGTAGATGTTGGTGAACTCCAGGGCCCGCGCCCCCAGCTCCGCCTCCCGCTCCCTGCGGGACTTGAAGTGGCCGACGAAGCTGTGGACGCAACCACGGGGTAGGCAGCTGCCAGCCACCGGCCACCCCGGCCCACCCCGGCCCACCCAGCAACCCTAGACCCCTTGGGCCACCTGGGCCCTTTCACCAGCTTCCACGCCCCTCGCGAGGAGGCCCCGCATCCACCCAATGTCCACTACCTCCAACAGCCAAGATGCCTTGTTCCAAGCTTGTCCCCAGCAAGAGTGGGGACAAGACTTCATTCCTGGGACAAACACATGCAGAACTAAGACTGTCCACCAGGCAGCTGAGAGCACAGGCAGTAAGTCAGAGACAAGGGCTCTGCCGTAGCTGGTGTGACCTGTGGGACCCTGGGCACATCACTCAATCTCCCTGAGCCTCTGTGTTGATTCTTGTAATAGGGGATCAAACTCAGGTCACAGGACTTACTCCTTTGACAAGTCTAAGGTACATTGGAAAAGAAGAAGTGATCCAACACAGTCACTACCAATGTCACTAAGGGGGTGTGGAGTCAAGTTACAGCAATATTTATTTTAAAAATCACTTTCCAGCCAGTGCCGCAGCTCACTAGGCTAATCCTCCACCTGCGGTACTCCAGGTTCTAGTCCCGGTTGGGGCGCCGGTTCTGTCCCGGTTGCTTCTCTTCCAGTCCAACTCTCTGCTGTGGCCGGGGTGGGGGCAGTGGAGGATGGCCCAAATGCTTGGGCGCCTGCACCCGCGTAGGAAACCAGGAAGAAGCACCTGGCTCCTGTCTTTGGATTGGCACAGCGCCGGCCATAGCGGCCATTTGGGGAGTGAACCAATGGAAGGAAGATCTTTCTCTCTGTCTCTCTTTCTCACTAACTCTGCCTGTCAAAAAAAAAAAAAATCACTTTCCTGGGGCCAGCATTGTGGCTTAGTGGGTAAAGCTGCCACCTACAGTGCTGGCATCCCAAATGGGCGCCGGTTCATATCCCACCTGCTCCACTTCCAGTCCAGCTCTCTGCTATGGCCTGGGAAAGCAGACAATGTCCCAAGACCTTGGGCTGCTGTACTCGCATGGGAGAGCCACAGGAAGTTTCTGGCTCCTGGCTTCAGACTGGCACAGCTCCAGCCAATTGGGGAGTGAACCATCTGATGGAAGACCTTTCTCTCTCTCTGCCTCTCCTTCTCTCTCTGTGTAACTCTTTCAAATAAATAAATCTTAAACACACACACACACACACACTTTCCAGGGGCTGGCAGAGTGACGTAAAGCTGCCATCCGCAGTGCCAGCATCCCATATGGGCGCCGGTTCAAGTCACAGCTGCTGCACTTCCAATCCAGCTCTCTGCTATGGCCTGGGAGAGCAGTAGAAGATGGCCCAAGTGCATGGGCTCCTGCACCTGCGTGGGAGATCTGGAAGAATCTCCTGGCTCCTGGCTTCGGATCAGCTCAGCTTTGGCTGTTGCAGCTATTTGGGGAGTGAACCATCAGATGGAAGACCTCTCTCGCTCTCTCTCTGCCTCTGCTTCTCTGTAATTCTGCCTTTCAAATAAACAAATAAATCTTAAAAAAAAAAAAAAACACTCTCCAAATCCATGAAAACACATCCAGGAAAGTATCCCCGATTAAGCCCAAGCCAAGCCTAAGAAATTCTGCTGGCACCCAGGGCACATGCAGCTCCATCAGGTCGTAGCAGGTATCTGAAACTGAAGACAGCTGAGCGGCAAGGCGAATCCTGAGTGAATGCCACTGGCCAAGGGCACCGCGATCTGGTCAGACAGGTGGACGGGACGCTGCTGAGACACCCTGGACAAGCGGACTCTCTGCGCCTCTCCCAGCTCCAAGCCACCTTCACCCCACAGCACTGACACCACGCGGCTGGAGATGGGCAGAATCAAAGCTCGGGCTGGGAACTGCTAGGAGCAGACTCTCCCAGAGAGATCAGCTTCTGCACCTCAATGTTCCCATCTGTGAAGTGGGGATGATACGGACCCTACCATACAAAGATGGTACTAAGCAAATGCCTATTTTTCTTTCTGCTTCCAAATCCCACAAAACAGAGGGGAAAAAAAGGGTTCAAGAAAAAAAAAAGTAACAGCCACACCGAGAAAACAAGAACAGCTAAAAATCATCAGGTCCATTTATAATTTGGCCTTAGCTGTTCCCTTTATAATCTCAAAGCCATCACTGCTTTTTCTACCCAGAACGATCCTCCAACAGCTCCACGGTCACACGGGAGAGTTCCCGAGAGATGAAGCACCCAAGGCCATGGCCACACCTGAAGAAGGGCTGCCCGGTGTCCAGGGTCTGTCAGACAGGGTGGGGGTGGTGCGGCGCCTCCCTCTGTCCCCGCCCTTCCCCGGGCCGCCCACTCACACTTTGCGGTCATTGAGCAGCATCCCGTTCATGGTGCGGATGGCCTGCTGCGCAGCCTCGTGGGTCTCAAAGTGCACGAAGCCGAAGCCCCGGGAGCCGTGCTCGTCACACACCACCTGGCCACAGGGAGAGGGGCAGGGAGGTGGCCGGGAGAGGGTTCAGACAGGAAAGAGTGGCAGAGGCGACATGCAGAAGACAATCTTATGTCACACAGCACCCTGTTTTAGACATGGGACACTAAAACTCAAACAGCTCAATCCGTTTGTACAATGCAGCAGATTAAGTGGGACTAGGGGTGGGGTGGGAGTGTCCACTTAATGGACACAGTTTTCATCTTTGCCACAGACCAGCAGAGTGGCAGAGCAGAGAGAGAGATCTTCCATCCGCTGGATCACTCCCCCAGATGACCACCATGGCCGGGGCTGGGACAGGCCAAAGCCAGGAGCCAGGAGCCCTATCTGGCTCTCCCATGTGATAGCTGGGATCCAACTACTTGAACCTTCTTCACCTGCTGCCTCCTGGGTGAGCATTGGCAGGAAGCTGGACTCAGAAGGCAGAGCTGGGACTCAACCCAGGCACTCGGATATGGGACGTGGGTGTCCCCAGCGGCATCTCAGCCACTGTGCTAAATGCCCGCCCCAACACAGGGGAAAACTTAAAACAGACACAGGAGCCCATTAATGGTTGCTTTAGGGGACCAGGACTGACAGGGATGGCGCCCGCTTTCTCACTTTCTTCCCTGCCGCCTTGGTTAAACACTACCAACTACTTCACAACAAACTGTTCTTTGCAAGGCACAAATCCTATTCCTACGACCCTCCCAACTCGAGTTACAAGGTCACAGCTTGAGGACGGGGCAAGCCTTTCTGGTTCACAGGGTTGCCATCCCTCATGCTGAACTTGCACTAAGACCCCAACCCTCATTTCAAGTGACCATGGCTCCGCCCCAACTCAGTCAAGTGGCATTTTCTGCCCAGATGAGCACCCCGGCCTCCCAGGCTCACACTAACCACTGGGGTGCTCTTTCTCAAATTCTGCCTAACTCCTTTCATTAACCTCTAGTGGCTTCTACCACTCACAACTCAGCATTCGGGGCCTTCCAGGGGGCCCTGCACAGCAAACCCTGCACCCACCCTTAAACCCTATACATGCCCCTGCCCACAGCCTCTCCACTCACATGTAACTACATTAACTGGGTCCCCGCTCTGGCTCAAGTACCTGCGAAGGGCATCGCATGCCAGTGGAATTCTCCCAGGAAATTCTTAACCTCTGAGCCACGGAGGGAAAATGGGAAGAAATGACTTGTCCAAGGTCCACCAGCAAGCAGAAGCAATCTGTTAGTTATCACTTATCACTTAGGAGCTTAACAGCGTGCCAGCAGCCTTTTCTAGGCTATACCTCTTGTTGTTACACATACAACCCTAGGAGGTAAGCTCTAGGCCTGGAGAGAGACAGCGACTGGCCCAAAGTCACACAGCCAGGAAGTGAAAGAGGCAGGATTTGAACCCAGGCTGTTTGGCCCCAAAGTCCAAGGTCTGACCAGCTGCGGGTGCTGCTAAGTGGCTGGGCGGGGCTTGGCGCCACCTGGGCTGACTCGAGTCTAGTGCTCTTCCGATTGGGCTACAGAAGCTTCTACGGAGCCCCTGGCTCTCTCCTTCCGGGGCCCTGGCTCTGGGTCACTCTGCTTCCCCCTCAGAGCCCAGCTGCTGGCTCTTCCCACAAGCATCACCACCTCCCAGCAGCCCGAGAGCTCCGGGATGCCTTGTTTCTGCCAAGCCCACATGGGGTCTCGCTGGGCCTGCAGAGACTCGCCCGAGACATGCAGACCCCCGTCCTAAACCCCAGTGGCCAAGAGGAGACTCGCAGCCTGGAGAAGGGGTCGACACTTAACTGCTCCCCTGTGAGTTCCTTAAGTCTAAAGATGATGAATTAAAAAGAAAAAAAAAAAAATTCTGGCCCTGCCATGAGCCTGCCACCCCCTTGTAACACACCACGGTGGACAAGGGACCCCAACCCACCCTGAGACCTTCCGTTGTCAAATGCAGCTCGGGGATTCTCCTCCTATTGAGGTCTTACGGGACTCGAGTGGAGAACTCTATTTGGTTGGGTAACGTAGAAAACAGCACCCTTTAAGTAGCGTTTAATACACCTGCTGTTATCGCGAGAACTTATCTCAAACGTAACTCTTTCCTCCACTGATGGTCCGAGGCAGGAAAGCGCTGTCTCCATCACGGAGGACCCTTAGCTCCTTACTGCGCCTCCTCGAGCCTCAGTCTTCCCCTCCAAGAACTGGGTCAGCCCCTCATTCACAGGGAGCTGTGTGGCCCAGATGAGAACTTGAGGCTGCCCAGCACAGAGCCCTGACCCAGCAGCCACCATGACTCCTCCCGTTCTCCCCAGATGGCGGCTGCTGCAAAGGCTGCAGTGTAACTGACCTGCTACCCTCCCCAAATCCAGGGTCGGTGCACCGCAGTCTGAGCCCTCTGGTCAGGACACGCTGACCCTGGCCCTCAACCTCCTCGTGCGCCCAGAGACGTGAGCAGAGCCTTCTCCAATGGTAACAGCTCACTTGTTCAACACCCTTATGCTAGGGACCACCGTTCAATGGCGACCACACACAAGATCCCTCCTTTCCTGGACTTACATCCTAGTATAGAGCAATCTTGAACAATACATGGGCCAGCTCTGTGGCGTAGCGGGTAAAGCCACCTGCTGCCATGCCGGCATCCCATATGGGCACTGGTTCTAGTCCCCGCTGCTCCACTTCTGATCCAGCTCTCTGCTGTGGCCTGGGAAAGCAGCAGAAGATGGCTCAAGTCCTTGAGCCCCTGCACCCATTGGGAGACCCAGAAGAAGCTGCTGGCTCCTGGCTTTGGATTGGTCCAGCTCCGGCCCTTGTGGCCATTTGGGGAGTGAACCAGCAGATGGAAGATCTCTGTCTCTACCTCTGACTCTCTATAACTCTGCCTTTAAAATAAATAAATCTTAAAAAAATAAAAAAAGTGTCTGGGAAAGCAGAAGAAGATGCACTAAGTGATTGGGCCCACATGGGAGACCCGGAAGCAGTTCCTGGACCCTGGCTTCAGATCGGCCCAGATCCAGAAATTGCAGCCATTTGGGGAGTGAACCAGTGGATGGAAGATCTCTAACTCTGCCTTTCAATAAAAAAATAATAATAAAAGTTTATAAACAAAACAAAACAAAGACGGCTCTATAATGCCTACTGCCCTGTCACTCAGAACATGGCTGGTCTTGCTTTGGCCAATGGAAGACAAAGGAAGCAGTGCTGGGCCGGGTCTGTGAGCGTCCACTCTGCTGAGATGCAGCCAGTGCCCCGAGAACGGCCTGGGCTGGCCAGCCGGAGGACGACAGGCCACAGAGGAAAGCAGACATTCCAGTCGCCAGCTGGCCGTGCACTCCTGGGCCCCGGGAGCTCTCCACAGGCACAGAAGAGAGCGCAGGGAAGAGCAGAACTGCCCGGGGCACCCTGTGCTGGCCAAGGGGCTCTTGTTGACGGCTCCCAAGTGTAGGGGCGTTACACAGCGGGAGTGGACAGCTACCCAGGGACCCTCGGAAGGTTCTAGCGAGATACAAGCGAGAGGACAGCTGCCTGAGCACTCGGAGGGCCCCGTGGCCTGCAAAGTGCAGCGCAGCTGGGCATCGGGGTCCCCCACCCTCCCAGAGAGCCACGCCCACCTTGCAGGAGAGGATGTTCCCGAAGGTGGAGAAGGTGTCGTACAGAGCCTTGTTGTCGATGGAGTCCTCCAGGTTCTTGATGAAGACGTTGCCCACACCTGACTTGCGCAGCCCCGGGTCTCGCTGGGACCACATGATGCGAATGGGCTGGCCCTTGATCACCTCGAAGTTCATGGTGTCCAGGGCCCGCTCCGCTGCACCAGGGGACGAGAGAGAGAGGCGCAAGTTTAGGGGATTTCCTTACCCTGAATGCTCAAGGCGTCTCACTGAGAGCCAGAAAAAAGAGGTCATTGTCAGAACTGCACCTGAGAGAGGCGTGAAGGCTCAGGAGGGATAACCTGAGACCGCTGTGTGATGCTCCTCCCACCTTCCAGTTAGGGTATCACCCCACACCTCACGGTAGCCCCATTGTACAGATGGGAAAGTTGAGGCTCAAAATGGTGAAAGGTTGGGGCCGGCGTGATAAACAGGTTGAAGCCTCTCCCTGCCATGCTGGCATCCCACAAGAGCACCCGTTGGTGTCCTGGCTGCTCCACTTTAATCCGGCTCCCTGCTAATGCACCTGGGGAATGTCCCAGGCTCCTGGCTTGCATCTGGCCCAGCCCTGGCCACTGCAGCCATTTGGGGCATGAACCAGCGAATGGAGGATCTTTCTGTCTCTCCCTATCTCTCTGTAACTCTGCCTTTCAAAGAAATCAATCTTAAGAAAAGTGAAAGGTCAGTGGCAGAGCCAGGTCCACGCTGGGCAGACCAGAGCGTAAAGGGGACTGCCCACCATGAGGGGGCAGCAGGCAGACACTGAAGCCCGGAGGTGCCGAACAGCCGGGTGAGATTCCACGGCCGAGCAGTCTGGCTGGGAGGGAAGCGCCCGCCACCTGTCTGAGCCTCACCTGTAAAGTGGGGATGATGATGATACCACCGGCGTCCCCACACCGACCTCCCGCTTGTTGGGCAAACTCAAAACTCAGTAAAGTACACAAGGTGCCTTGCTGGTAGGCGGCACCTGCCTGGTGCCCACTCTCCTCCCACTGCCTCGGTCCCGCCCCTCCCCCAGCTAACATGCTGTGCCGTGCCCCTGCTGAGTTCCGGGGCACAGAGCAGGGCTGTGGGGAGCAGCGTGCAGCCAGTGTCCGGAAGCCTGGGATCCCCTCTCACCTGAGCAGCCACAGCCACAGCTCCCCCCCCACCCCCATGAAGTCCACAAAAAGGGCAGGGCCTAGGGAAAGACTCGCGGGGGAGGTGCCCGGGAATCCAGCTGGGCCTCACAACAGGGGGCCTTCCCCTCCCACCCAGAACACCTGGGGCAAGGACTCCCTGGCTTGAACTTGGCTGGGACAGACCGTCTTGGGTGGTTTCTGACCAGGGCAGCCTGGTATTCCTTAGGTTGTCCACAGCTCCCCCCAGCTATGGGAGGATAAGCCATAGGCCCATTTCACGGATGAAGAGCTGCACGGCTAACATCCCGAATCCGGGGCTCTTCATCTTTACTGTCTCTACTCTTCTCAGAAACGCCCAGACACGCGCATGTGCCAAGCCCATCCCGCACACAACCACTCGGAGCCAGCCTGCGCCTTGGACACTGGGGCGCGCAGCTTTGCGGCCGCAGACCTCACACCTGCCCCGCTCACCAGCTGCGCCCGCCCGGAGCCTCTTCCCCAGGTGCTGGGAATCTCTCAGCCTCACACTGCTCCAGAAAGCACGGAAGACCCTCCCCTGCCCCCTTCCAGAAGGCAACTGAGGCCCAGAAGGGTTGAGCAACTGGCTCAAAGTCACACAGCTGCTGGGTTTCTGTCCGTGGTCTGCCTGACCCCAAAGCCCTTAGCTGATTCCTCTCGGCCTTAATCTGCCCCCTTGGTAAAGTGGAGCAAAATACCAGCAAACACGCTAACAGCCAGTTCCTGCCTCGGAGCCCAAACGCCCTGGATCTCTGGGCCTGTTTCCCCGGTGCAGGTGGCCGGCGGCCGCGCTGGAGGCCCCCCGGGCGGGCTCACCGTCGGCCGGCTGCTGGAAGTTGATGTAGGCATAGCCCAGCGAGCGCCGGGTGGCCACGTCGCGGCACACGCGGATGGACAGGATGGGGCCGGCGGGCGAGAAGGTGTCGTGGAGCATGGCCTCAGTCACGTCGGGGTGCAGGTCGCCCACGTAGAGCGAGGCGAGCGGGTAACCCGAGCCGCCGGCGTTCATGGTGGGCAGCGGCCGGGGCTGCGGGGACAACGAGGAGCGGGTCCAGCGGGCGGCCCCGCGCTCTCCGGGGCGGGAGCCTGGCAAGCGGCGGCGCGGACGCCGGTCCCTCCGCTCGCGAGCGCCCGCCCGCGCCTTCCCTTTACCGCCGGGGGCCTGCGCAGCACCCGCGGCGCGCGGCTCACCTGGGCGCCCTCAGCGATCAGAAGCCGCAGGTGGGACAACCGCGACCCCGCCGCCGGCAGCCCCGCGCGGGCGCTCCCCGGCTGCTCTCATCTCCGCAGGGATCGTCCCGCCCAGGACCCGTCGTCCGTCTCTGTAACGCGGACAGCGTCTCTTGCCAAGGATTACGCAGGAGCTCGTGCTGTTCGCGCTACTCACAGACACGCTGCCCCCCCGGGAGTCGTTCTCAGCACCGCCTGACCCAGTCCCACCCGTGCGCTCGGAGGACCGACCCGGCCTTGCTGAGGGCTCCGCTGGAGAACGGGAGGCCACGAAGGCCCGCCACGACACTGGCTCTTGCACTGTCGGGACCTCATCCACCTCATTGTGGACTAAGCCATTCCACCTGGGCCACCGGGCGACCTGGGTCCCAGCCGGTGTGGGAACAGCAGAGCAAGGCAAAGGGGGTAGCCTCCACGGAGCAATGAGGCTCAGTCGGAGCCTGCAGCCTCAATCGGTTTGGGAGGCAGGGCCACTTCATTACAACTCCAAGCCCTTGCTTCCCATAGAAACTGGCTTCCCTGCCCCAACGGAGCCGGAAGGCTCCTGCCGACCTTTGATTGGGTGTGCCTTTGACTGGAGGACTTGGTCTGGCTCTCCAGCCTCACAAAGCAAGGAAGCACCAACCAATTTTAGAAATGAGCTTTGAACACCCCTCTAGGAAGCCCAGGAAGACCCTGCCTGGGAAGCCGGCTGGAGTCCCGACTACTCCTCTTCCAATCCAGCCAAGCAGAAGAGGATGGCCTAAATGTGTGGGCCTGGCCCAGCCCTGGCTGATGCAGCCATTTGGGGATTGAACAAGCAAATGGAAACTCACTCTGTATCCCCCTAACTTTCAAACACATGCCTTAAAAAATCCCCTCTGATTTCTCTCCTAGCAGGAGGGGAGTGGCTGTTTTCAGAGGGGTGGCTAGTCCCATGGGGAAACCACTGCGGGCTGTCAACAGTGCAGGTCCCGCGCAGGCATGGACGCGGCCAAGGCCAATGGAATCACCAGGCTTGGCTGTAGCTTTTTTGTTTTGTAAAGGGAAAGGACAGGTGTGTGGCCTGGCTGGTTCGCCAGCAGCTGGGATACCTGTTATGGGAGTGCCTAGGTTTGGGTCCCAGTTCCATCCCCCATTCCAACTTCCTGTTAATGTGCACCCTGGAGCCAGTAGGTGAGGGCTCAAGAACGTGGGTCCCTGCCACTCACATGGGAGATTCGGCTTGTGTTCTGGGCTCTTAGCTTCCACCTGGCCTAGCCCTGGCTGTTCCAGGTAGTTAGGGAGTAAACCAGTGGATGGGACAACTCTCCACCTCAGATACAATTATAAAATAATTAACTTCCCACACTGAATCTTACGAGCCATAAATGGTGACCGAACACCTTGATGGTTTGTTGTGGAAGGAGAGAAAGCATCAAGCAATGGGCTGAAAGAGGCTGTGTAATTAACAGTCATTTTTCTCCTGATGAAATAAAACTGCCAGTCTTTAAAGAAAAGAGAAAGCCAAATAGAAAAGAGAAAGCCAAAAAGAGAAACCGTAACCGGAATAGCTGGCTAGGTCTGGTGTGAAGGAAGTGGTGGTGACACATCAATTCTCAGGCAAGCAACCAACTGATAAAATTTTTTATTTCACTTTTGAATTTGTACACTTTTCCTGATTATTCCGTGTAAGGTGAAACTAGAGCTGTTTAAAAGACAAACACAAACCTAGTACATCAATAACCAGGGGTTTTTCTTTTTTTGCTATACTATTTTCACAACCACAGGTGTGCTTGCTAGGCAATATAACCATCACAGAAGCAAACATTAGGCAGAATACTGGTGAGGAAAAACAAAGCAAGAAAGAGCTACCAGATATACAGACAGGCTTGGTTCCACATTCACTACTGCATTTTCAAGCGCCAAGTATGAACTGCACATTTCTGTTCAGCTAGAAAGAAGGGATTTTTTTTTTTTTTGGTTTGTTTTAAATCAGTGCATGAATGTTTCTTTTCTCATGTCAGCAGATGGACGAACAGGACTCGAGAGCTACATGGAATGTCAGAGGTGGAGGGTGGGACTGCGGGAGTGCAGGGCCTGGCTTCTCCATTCTCACTTCGGCATCCATGCACTTCCCTGCACCGCGGGTCTCTGCTTCAACACGTCTGGGGACTGCGCAGGAGGAGGGAGCTCACCTGGGGGATCTGGTGACCGCTCCTAACAAGCATTATCAGGGCTGGTTGCAATGCAGGGAGGAGTCATGGACATTTAGAAATACTTTTTTGGATTCTCATCTTGACATGACTGGAGAACAGTGATCATGCTGAGAACTGGAGGAAGACAGAGCCATGGTGCTGGAAGCTCTCGGAAGCAAGGCTTGTTCACCAAGGTGCTCACCAACCTCTCTCACCCTCTGCCTACTTAGTATGACAAAGTGAACAAAGAAAAGAAAAAAGAACTAGGAAAGACTAGAAGGAAGCAGGAGGACAGAAACTAAAGGGGGAAGAGGAACCCGTGGGCAGCAGGTAAGGAGGACGGGGGAAGAATGCTTAGGTTTCCGAATGTGAAAGCCCGAGCTAGGAAGAACCAAGGACCGAGCACTCTTCAAGTGAAAGGCAGTCTCTGCGGAACGCCACTCCTGCAGGTGTCATCCAGGACCCGGGAAGGCCATCCATAAGACACACGGCTTTTTTTTTTCTCCTTTAGCTAAGTGGTTACAAGGAAAACAGATTCCATCGTTCTCACAAGTGGCAAGGGGGTAACATATTGCTGAAGAAAATGGGCTTCAGTCAGCGCTGTGAGCACTGGGCCTTTGTGCAGAGTCATAACCCAGTTATCTGCCTCAAAGAATTTTAATTTCAGGTTTTGAGTTTCCTCAGAGGATGACACCATAGACATTTGTGGTCATGAACTTTTGAGCCCAAACCAGTTATGTGTCCTTAAACCCTGACCAGGCAGAATTACTGTGAATTACCATTGAATTTGAACGCCAAATGGTGGTGTCTCGCTCCAAGTCCCAGCATCACAATATAGTTTCTATAACTTTCTGTACAGCTTTACAATGGATTTGTATTTCAGTGACTATTTTGATATCAGATTAAACTTTCCAAAAGTTACACATAATTCAGGTCTTTTTTTTTTTTAACCAGTAAGAGTTCTGCTAAATTACAAAACCCCATAATCACAGTGTTCAGTTTTTAAAAATTAAACACACAGTAATCCTGTCAATGTTAATCAAAATCAAAACTTCAGAATGCCGTGGCATTTATGTGACCAATCTAGATTTAGATACAAATGCCAGCTGTTTATCCCATAGACCATTTTTGCTAGGCTGAGGCTGTGAAAATTGAAAGTCAACGTACGACTTTTTTTATCGCACAAAGGGATATATGTGGAGGGTACAGAGTGACACCGAACAGATCACAAAGCACGGCAGACATTAGTTCTCTCCCTCCCCAGCATCTCCTTCATCTCCCTGGTTTTCCGACGTCCACAGCTGCAAGAAAAAAAAAAAGCACAATAATCAAAGTAGGGCTATGAACACTTACTCAGGGAGGTGGCCCAGTCTATGAAATCTTATCTCATGAAATTATTTAAAATTCTTCCTGTATTACTGCAGTGATGATTGCAAAGGTCAAAACTCAAGCAGGGGCTGGCGCTGTGGCTCAGCAAGTTAAATTACCGACTGCAATGCCAGCATCCTATATGGACACCTGTTAAAAGACTCCTGGCTGCTCCAATTCTGATCTATCTCCGTTCTAACATGTGCCTGGGAAAGCAGCCAAAGATGGCCCAAATGCTTGGGTCCTTGCACACGAGACCCAGATGATGCTCTTGGCTTCTGCCTGGCCCAGCCCTGGCCACTGTAGCCATTTGGGTGTGAACCAGCGGATGGAAGATCTCTGTCTGTCTCTCCCTCTCTGTAACTTTAGCTTTCAAATAAATAAATCTTTAAAAAAATTTAACTACATTTAACAAGATATGATCCCTCTTGAATCTTGGAGAACAGAGAATTAATAAGTAGATGGAAAGGAAACAGACTGAAAGCCCTCCAGAAGTAGCACTCACGGTGAGATTGTCTCTAAGCAACTGCATGATCAGGGTGCTGTCTTTGTAAGATTCTTCATTCAGTGTATCCAATTCAGCAATCGCTTCATCAAATGCCTAAAACAAAGAGCTGTTAGCAAAGAATCCAAAAATTCTCTGGAGCTAGTTTAACCCATTTCTTTTACACTATTAAGTGAATATAATTTCTTTTCTTGTACAGAACTTCAGGGCAAGCTGGGCTATTATTCCCTTGTTTGCTGGTTGCTTCGGCAAACATACAGTGTACATTTACAAAGCAGCAATGAACAATGACAAATATTCACAGTAAGAACTCTGTTGTACCCTCTAAGTAAGCAGTATTACTATTAGCCCTAGCACATTTACTATTGGCAAATTCACAATTCTTTAATCACCAAAGACATTTCTAGTACTTTTTTTCTTTTCATTCTTGCTTCAACTAACACTCAAAAGGTCTGGATACAAAGATTAAAGGAAGACGAGTGAAACTTTTATCACTAAATCTGATTTAACTGATGCAACTCTGAGAATTCATTTCATAGTGTGCATATTGAAAGACAACAACAACATGTAGAAAAGACCAAAGAGAGGAGGTAATTCAGTACACAAAGCACATGTGGTGTGACTTGTTCCACTCACACAGCCACAGCCTCCCATCTCCATACCAGGATGACAAAACACAATCCAGGCCAAAACTTGACGAGAAACAAGAAACTATCTTCACCTGGAATTTTCTACAATTCCCTCTCCCAATAAAATGCAAAAAAACAAGTGAAACAAAACAAAAATCAGGAGGAGGTACTGAGGGAAAAAATTTAAAAAGGAAAAGGTCTATATTTGTCTCATGAAAGAAATACTCTCACTTCCAGAAAATCTTTAAAAAGTCCAAGACAGTGAGTATGTTCAGGAATAAAGGAGACATCAGCAAGCAGTTCAGCAGGATCTGAACCCGCGCAGGGTCTGTCTTTCTCACCGTTTTTGCCAGGCTGCAAGCCTTTTCGGGAGAGTTTAGAATCTCATAGTAAAAGACAGAGAAGTTGAGCGCCAGGCCAAGTCGAATCGGGTGTGTGGGCTGCATTTCTTTCTTACTAATTTCAAATGCTTCCTGGTAAGCCTGCTGGGAGTTTGATACAGTGGCTGTAAGAAAGATGAAAAAATATTAAAAGCTGAGTTCTTTCATAGGTTGACACTGAATCTGTCAAAGCAGGTCACAGCAAATGATCAATCACTTAAGTTGTCAGTATCTCCACCATTTAATTATACATTTGTAAAATATTTACTTACAAACCAAGTACTATATTAAATGGGTGGGAGGACACAAAGATAATTATAGAAAGGTCTACCAAAGGAATTAAAAAACCAAGACATAACTTTTTTTTTTAAAGATTTACTTTATTTCTTTGAAAAGCAGAGAGATCTTCCATCTGCTGGTTAACTCCCCAAATATGGGGGAGGCTGAAGCCAGGAGCCTCCTCCGGGTCTCCCATGTGGGAGGTAGGGGCCCAAGCGCATGGGTCATCCTTGGCTGCTTTCCCAGTGCATCAGCAGGGAGATGGATGGTAAGTAGAGAGCTGGGACTTGAACGGGAGTCCATATGGGACACTGGCACTGCAGGCGGTGGTTTCACCCAGTATGCGACAGTGCTGGCCCCAGACTAACATTTAATAGAACAGAATATGGACAACAACATGCCCTGGGTAGAAGATCCTATGCTTTATAGCCAACAGACACAAACTTCAATTCTCAACTCTTACTAAATAAGTAGCCTAGAGCAAGTAAAAACCTCTATGAGGGGCAGGTGTTTAGCCTAGCAGTTAAAATGCTCATGTCTCACATCAGAGTGTCTGGGTTTGATTTTCAGCTCTGGCTCCTAACTCTGCTTCCCTCTAATGTAGACTCTGGGAGGCAGTGGTGATAGCTCAAATAATCAGGTTTCTGCTACACATGTGGGTAAACCTGGATTGAGTTCCTAGTTCCTAGCTTCTACCCTGGCCCAGCCCCAGCCACCAAGGGCCTTTGGGAAGTGAACCAGCAAATGGGAGCTCTCTACCTCTCCAACAACATATCCCCAACAAAAGCTCTGTGAACCTTGGTTTCCTTATCAGAAAAATAGGTAGACTTTCATCTAAATTCCTAAGGTGGGGCTGGTGCTGTGGCGTAGCGGGTAAAGCCACCAGCTGCAGTGCCAGTATCCCATATGGGTGCAGGTTCAAGTCCCAGCTGCTCTGGAACACCTCTCTCTCTAACTCTGGCTTTCAAATAAATAAATAAATCTTAAAAAATAAAAACGACTCATAAGGGCACATGAATAATAAAAGAGACTTTAATACACTTGTCACACAGTAGCACTTCCCTTATTCATGGCAGAATCTGTTCCAAGACCTTCGGTGAATGCCTGATTTTGCAGACATAATTAAACTCTCTCTATATAAACATAACACACAGTTTTTTCCTATATATACATACATACCTATGATACACCTTAATTTACTAGTCACTCTAAGAGATCATGAAAATAATGATGAATTAATTATAATATACTGTAAGTCTGTACTTTGGAGCCACTACTGATAAAACATAAGTTATCTGAACACAAGTCCTACGACACTGCATCATCCTTCTGGTAACCAAGATGGCCACTAAGTGACCAGCAGGCAGCAGCTTGTAGGGTGTCAACAGGCCGCACCAAGGGATGACTCGTGTCACAGGATTTAGTCCTACTACTCAGAACTGTTTATTTTTGGAATTTTCCATGTAATATTTCAGACTGGTCAACTGTTAAGGTACTAAAACCCTGGATAGGCAAGGCAGTGCCACTGCCAAATACTCAAGATATAGATCTCTTGAAAGTTACTAGACTTTAATGAACTCCACAGGCTATTTGTGCCTAAAACACATTCTGATTTATCAGCTTCCATAACCCCACTCACCACAATGCTGTGGTCTTTAAATTCTTTAGAGTATGGAGATGTTATGTACGGAGAACACACACAACAAAAACTGTTAAAATCATTACAAAGGAAGATGTTTGTTTTTAAAAATGTTACTCACTTTGCTTATTGTCTCCAGATGCCACCTCAGAAAGATACCTAAAATAATCTCCTTTCATTTTCAAGTAGAACACCTTACTTTCTGGTTGTGTAGCATTGGGAATAAGGTATTTGTCCAACAGCTCCTGGAAAAACCATTCACATTGTTAAGAATTTAGAATTATTTATAAGATGTTAAAACTGTATTTGAGATTCAAGATACAAACTGCCACTTCTAAGGAATTTTTTTTTGAAGATTTTAAAAAACCCATTTTTCATCCAAGTTACTAAACAATGTTTAGCCCAGGTCCTAAAAGCAGATGCCTGTATTCTGTTAAAAATCACTTTGGCCATCCAAAAGGGGTTTAAGTTCAGTCAGACACTGGGTGTTACGGAGGCCTTAAAACTGGTGATGCAAAACTACACCTAAACCATGGGAAAGGCTCTCAAAAGAAATATGATTATGAATATGGGAAGAATCCTGTTTTATGTTAATATATATATGTGTACATGCACACAAACATGGGGAAAGCCTGGAAGGATTATGCTAATAATGCTTCTCTTGGTGATAGAATTAGAAGTGATTTAAAAAAAAAAAAAACTTTGTGATTTATATTCTTTTAAACTCCTTTAATAAAAGCTTGTAATATTTCCATAATGAGGAAAAAAAAACCAGAAAACAAAACCTTTCCATTCAGGGAGGAAAAGGTGATAACAGAGCAAAACTGAAAAGAAGTTTACAGTCAATCCGACCTGGGTGGCTGCCTATTATCTGACCCTGAACAAATGACCTCATCACCTGGAGCCTCAGTTCTGCCGGGCGATGCTAAAGGGATCACGGATCACAACCACCACCTTCGAGGCAAGTTCTGAGGCTAAGTGAGCAAATGTCGCCTGGCACGCAGTAAGCACTCCAAGAGTAGCTAATACTATTATCAACAATAAATTCCTTAAACATTTATGCTTACAACAAAAGTAGTTCTGAAGGAGTCCAAGCTTCGTATACAGAGCAATATTTTCGAAGAGTTGTTTTAGAATGTGGCATCCTGAAAAACTGGTTAAGAGGCAGTAAGTACCATGCTCTTCTTCACATGCCTTCAGGTGCTCTTAAAGCTGGTCTACATTTCAGGAACTATGGAACTTTCTTGCCTTTGGAATGCGTGCCATACTTCATCTGAATACCAGATGTACCTAACATTCAGGAATTAGTGCACCATTAACAAAGCCCCAAATTACCAACAGGCAACAAATTTAGCCCTGACACTTACACCGTGAGTCTAGTAGGAGAAGAAGCTGAATGCAAAGCTAAGTCAAAGTGAGAGGACACAGGGTGAGCAGCAGTTTAAATATTGAGACAGATGGGGTTAAACTCCTCATGGGCTGGGGATGAAGAGTACTGCCTGCTGGCCAAGAAACTGCCCTAGTTTTCAAAAGAAAGGTGTCACGGCCAGTAATTTGCAGGCAGTCAGCAGGGGGAAAGCCAGATCACAAATGTGAATGGATCCTTTCCCCTTCAAAGCAGCCTTCACTGTACATTTTTACCTGATCTCACCTGAAGGGGAAAAAAGGTCCCGGTGAGCTCCAGGTGTGAGGGAAAGACCAAAGACCATGATCTGCTCTAGGATATACACCCTTCCCTCCAACCCCACACTGTGGCCAGAGGGCATCGGTGACACCGAGCGAGGGCTTGCATCCAACACCAGCGACAACAGTCCAGTCCACGTTGACCTGGTTTCAGAAGGCATGCCAAACTTGACGGGTGCGCCTTTCAGACAGACAGGCCTTTACATTGTGAGGGCTGGACTGGAAAGGGACGGAAGGGCAGCTCAGCTTTTTGATCCTGCCTGCCCAACTACAGATGACATCACCACTGAGACTAACACGCAGGATGGCCTATCTGGGGCTGCAGCTGTCTACGTGGGAGAGAAGATGGTGTGGTGTTGATTAAATGTTCCTTTTTCACAGCTCTTTTGGGTAGGAGAGGAAACTACCCCGGGAGTGATCAGCAACCTCTGATCAAGCGAAAGGTGAGAAAGATCACATCATACGCTGAAAAATTAGTTGCGAATGACCTGCAGCTTTCCAGTACATTCAGACACCTCCCTCAGCAGCCGAGAGCCTGCATCTGGACACTAAGTTAATGCTCTTCAGAAACTGCTGTCAAAGCGGAAGCACCGCCACTTACCAGAACATCATTGCAGATGTCCTGCAGCTCTGCCTCTATCTTCTCACGGTACTCTTTGCCCATCTGCTGCTTCTTCTCATTCCTCTCTGTTTTCTGTTCAATGCTGGAGATGACACGCCAGGAAGAACGGCGGGCGCCTACCACGTTCTTGTAGGCCACAGAGAGCAGGTTTCTCTCTTCATTGGAAAGCTCGTGCCCTTGTTCTGTGACGGCCTTCATGGCTGCAGCCATATCATCATAGCGCTCGGCCTGCTCAGCCAGTTTGGCTTTCTGTACCAGCTCACTTTTGTCCATGGTCATTCCCTAGAATGAGGGGGGAAAAAAAAAAAACAGAGAAAGCAAGTGTCAGGCTTTGGAAGAGACCAGGAAATGAACGTGTGAATCTTCTTCCAACCCACACCTAACTGTGAAACTCCCAGTGCCAAATACCACCACCAATACTGATCCCTATGGCTTTTTCCTTATTTGAGTCACGTACTCTTCCCCAAGCCCTACAGGGTAGATATGTTCACAGCAACTTTCTTCCCCTTTTCACAGGTGAAGAAACAGAGAGAAGGTGAGGGTTATGTCCCAAGAAACACGCTAAGCAGAAGACGGTAGAGAGGCAACTCAAACTCAAGTCTATTAGGTTTAAGATCCACTACTGGCCGGCGCCGTTGCTCAATAGGCTAAATCCTCCGTCTGCAGCACCGGCACCCCGGGTTCTAGTCCCAGTCAGAGCGCCAGATTCTGTCCCAGTTGCCCCTCTTCCAGTCCAGCTCTCTGCTGTGGCCCAGGAGTGCAGTGGAGGATGGCCCAGGTCCTTGGGCCCTGCACCAGGAGAAGCCAGGGAGACCAGGAGAAGCTCCTGGCTCCTGGTTCGGGTCGGCGCGGTGCACCGGCCGCAGCAGCCATTGAGGGGTGAACCAATGGAAAAGGAAGACCTTTCTCTCTCTCTCACTGTCCACTCAGAAAAAAAAAAAGATCCACTATTATAATCTGCCTTTCCAACGTAGACACTGCTTAGTAACTATTTCTTTAAAGGTTTATGCTAAATGGATGTCCTTTACTCTTTTTCAGTATTTTTGTTTGTTTCATTTCCTTATTATTTTTTTCTTTTTCTTTGAAAGGCAGAATTACAGGGAAAGACACACAGAGAGATTTCCATCTGCTGATTCACTCCCCAAAATGACTACAGCTGCCAGAGCTGAGCCAGGCAGAAGCCAGGAGTCTGGAGCTTCTTCTGGGTCTCTCACTTGGGCCATCCTCTGCTGCATCAGCAGGGAGCTGGATCAGAAGTGAAGCTGCCTGGTCTCAAGCCAGTGCCTATATAGTATGCTGGCATCCCAGGCGGAGCTTTACCCTCTATGCCACAACATCGGCCCTAGGCTGTGATCTCAGTCCAACACTGCAAGTCTTCTCTTCATTGTCCTTTTGACCAAATCTCTTTCCCATAGTATAAGGGAAAATAATTTTGAAGCAAAAGACAGAATTTGAAGCAAAAGACAGGATTTCAAATGACCTATTTGGCACTGTCCATCAAGCAGCAGGTACCTGAAAAATGGAAACCATTATTATCATCTCCTCTGCTGTCTGCTAACTTTGTTGTAAGGACACAATGCAGAGGAAGAGTATAAACTAAGGCAGGCAGAGTTGGCTCTATCCAGTACTAGTGCTACTACTCACAAGTGGTAAGACCTTGGCATATCGTTTAACTGGAGAGCTTTCATGTCTTTACTGGAAAGTAAGAACACCACTCCTTCTCAGAGGGGCTGCTATGAGGAACAAATGACTAATTCATATGAAAGCATTTTGAAAGCATTATATACAAATATCAGGCACTGGTTTGTATGTGGTACAAATTGCGAGAGGTATATACTACAACCAGCAATAGAACTTCTTCAAACAACAACTGAATTCACCTGGACTACAACAAGGTATTTACAACTTTTTCTGAAAGACATAAATTCCAATGTCTATCATTTTATCAAATCCTTTATGTGTTCAAATCAGTGAGTACCTCTTACACGACTGTGCTGGACATGCAGAGTGAACTCCAAACTTTCGCTAGGTTAAGCCACTGAGATCCTGGGGCTGCTTGTTACAACAAAACCTAGTCTACTGATACATCAGAAATAGTTTATCACTTTTTTTTTAAAAAGATTTCTTTCTTTGAGAGGTACAGTTACAGAAAGAGAGAGATAGAGAGACAGAGAGAAAGGTCTTTCATCAGCTGGTTCACTCTCCAAATGGCCACAACTGCTGGCACTGGGCAGATCTGAAGCCAGGAGCCAGGAGCTTCCTCTGGGTCTCCCATGTGGGTGCAGGGACCCAAGCACTTGGGCCACTTTCCACCGCTTTCCCAGGCACATTAGCAGGGAGCTGGATCAGAAGAGGAGCAGCTGGGACACAAATCGGCATCCATATGGGATGCTGGTACCTCAGGTGGAGGCTTAGCCCACTATGCCACAAAGCCATATTATCTTGAAGTTATATATTCTCTCAGTACGTCCACCCTTCTTGATTGTAAAGTCTTTTGAGATCAAGACAGTATTTCCATCATTAAATAACCCTACTTCACTGTATGTAAAATGCCAAACACAGCAGAAAAGTCAACTTTCAATGACTAAACTTCAACTAGGCTCCCAAACTAAGTATTCACTCCACTAGTCCTCTCATTAACAGTTAACTGATATTCCAACACATACTGACTTCTTGGGGCCCTCCCTCAAATGTCCACATCCCAATCCCAAAAACAAAACATGGCCTTTTTGGTTTGAGAGCAATTAATGTCAAGCTTCCTTGGGATCACTGTAAGAAGTCTTGGAGACTGAGAACCATCAATACTCTGTGTAAGATGGAACCCATTCTTTAAAAACGTGTTGATTTATCTGTTCCAAAAATTTTTAATTACACACACACACACAACTTACAGTGAACAAAATCCACAGCTAAAGGTCCTGATGCCTACTGCTTATGTAAGTTCTGATTTATGTAACATGGATTTTGAAGCAACTAAACCAATTTCAACAGGAAATGGGTTACACAACACCCAGCAGTCTAGAGAAGGCAGCAGACAAGGGAGAAATCAAATTGTTCCCATTTCTACATCTATAATAAATCTCCTACCCGTAATCTTTCCCTACTTCCACTGCTTTCAGCCTCTTGTTATCTCTAGCCACCTACAGGTCTTTGCCACCAGATTAATCTACTACGTCACTTTCTGCTTAAAATTTTGAAAATTTCCCGCTGCCAGATAGTAGGGTAAGATTTTCTCCTATCATGAAAGTTTGCCAACTATCAGACTTTTCCCACAACGTGTATGTGCTTTTCTGTCTATGTTCATTAAACTTCTCCTCTCTCTAGAATGGTCTTTCCCATTTACCTTGCACACAGAATCCTCAGAGCATGGCTCATGTACCATTCCCTCCATTTTTCCTAAGCCACTGAGGCTGAGCCACGTAACGTGACAAGTTACCAGCCTCATGTGGCCATCCACTTGAAATTTGACTAGACTGAAACCATATTTTGGGGGCCAGTGCTGTGGTGTAGTGGGTAAAGCTGCTGCCTGCAGTGCTGGCATCCCATATGGGCGCCAGTCTGGGACCCGGCTGCTCCACTTCTGATCCAGCTCTCTGGTATGGCCTGGGAAAGCAGCAGAAAATGGCCAAAGTCCTTGGGCTCCTCCACCTGCATGGGAGACCCCAAAGAAGCTCCTGGCTTCAGATAAGCACAGCTCCGGCAGTTGTGACCACCTGGGGAGTGAAGACCTCTGTCTGCTTCTGCCTGACTTTCAAATAAATAAATAAATAATTTTAAAAAAATGTAGCTACCAGAAAAAATTTAATTATATGTGGTTTGCATTGGCATTCTATTTCTACCGGACAGTGCTGCTCTAAGATTAAAATATTCTCACCAGGCATTCTGTCTATACCTTTACAACTCATTTCTTCAGTACTAAAATTATCTATCTATATATAGACCAAGTCACTTTCTCCACCATAAGCCCCTTTGGGAGCTTATGAAATACTGGGACACACCTCCCACAACATCCTGCTTGTAACTGGTATAAACAAGTTATCTGCTGAATGAATAACAGATCCTGACATGAAATAATAAAACCACAATCGGAGCTTTTTCCTCAGGTGACTGGAAGTACCTATTCCTTGCAAGCCCCCATCACATCTGAACCTCACTGCTCCTACTTCTGCACGGTACTTCAAAACTACTTCAGCTGTCGTGCCTTCACCCTTATTGGTAACTTCAACATTCTTCTGGCTGCCCCACCAAATCTAAACTCTACCTGGCTTTCAGAGTTCTTCTATAACTTAGCTCCTCCTTACCTTACAGGCTTTTTTAAACAAATTTTATTTATTTTCATTTTATTTCAAAGGCAGAGTGACAAGCAGTGAAAGATCTTGCATCCACAGGTTCACTCCCCAAGTGTCTTTAACAACCAGAGCTGGGCCAGGCCAAAGCCAGAAGCCCAGAACTCTGTCCAGGTCTCCCACATGGGTGGCAGGGACTCAAGTACCCAAGCCATGACCTGCTGCCTCCCGGCATGCACACAGCATGAAATTGGAGTTGAGGCAGGACTCAAATCCAGCACTGGATGCCCCCCCCCCCCCCAACATACACAACCATCAGGCTTTCTAATCTCCTATTTTGCAACAGGTGACTTTCTCTCAAATTGGACAGCACATGTTTTATAAATGCCATACTCAAACCTGCCTGAAACTATTTCATCTATATATACTTTACTTCCTTCTCTTATATACTTTACTTTCTCCCTACACAAATCCTGTCTGTCCATTTAGGCCTAGAAAGCCTTTTCTGGCTGTTCCAGACAACACTGATCTACCTTGCCTATGACTCCAAATATACCTGTAGCCCATCACAATGTCCATGGCTTTGTCATGCCATTGTATGGTACAGATGATAAGAATTATATCAGTTACAGTTTCACATATGTGTGTCCTAAAATGAAAACTGTACATCTGTTTCACGTTTAATGCTTCAAACCATGACAAACACAAGAATCACGCTCAAATAACTATAAGCTTTTCAACAATTTCTGGGACAGCACAAAGAACACAGGCTACCTATCCATAGTGTAGCAGCAAGGCAACAGAGCACAGTGTCAGTGTGTACCTATGAGAGCTTGTTAAATGCCATCTTCCAATTAGGCTCTACCCGGGAACAGTTGCTGTGACTAGGAGGGGCAAGAAATTAAATAGTGGAAAATGTGGGAAATTAAAGAGATGTGGAAAATCTTCTTTAAAAATGCATTATTCAAAGCCAAATTTGAGGCACTATTATTCTTCTCAAATAACGTTACCACATTAGCCCACAAAATTTGAGCTTGGTTTTTTAAAATACTCAATCTAGTGAAAAGAAAGAGCAAAAAAATGTGCATTAAACTTATAGAAAGTATGTTACAATGCTAATATCCCTAGATAAGATTCCACCCCTCAATGAACTCAAAATGGACACACGTTAATTGTAACTGACTTTCGTTAGCTAGTTCCTAACTGAATTTTCTAGAAACTTTAAGTAGGGATGGTTTAACATCACAGCACACCTTTCTTCTCAGACTTTGTGTAATCCAGGGCCTACCAAGAAAAACACTGGAAAGAGAGCCTACATTTGCTTTCGAAAAGGCTACAGTCTGATCATCAGGTCTGGCACCAACCCAGAAACGGAGCAGGCAGAGGCCAGCATTGTGGTACAGTGGGTTAAGCCATAATACAAACCCTGCAACACATGCTGAGCACTTGTTCTAGTTCTGGCTGCTTCACTTTCCATTCAGCTCCCTGTTAATGTGCCTGGGAGGGAGATTGTCCAAGTGTCTGGGCACCTGCTACCCATTCAGGAGACCTGGACAGAGTTCTAGACTCCTGGTTTCAGCTTGACCCAGCCCTAGCTGTTGCAGTCATTTAGGAAGTGAAATCAGCATACGGATGATTTAACTCTTTCAAATAAGCAAACAAAATCAAAGAAAGAGGGAATGAAGGCAGGCAGGCAGGAAAACTCACTGAAAGCCACAGGGGGTGTAACTCTGCAGTAGGCTAAGAATATCCTGTGATGAGCCCATTTCAGGAAAAGACAGTCAGGCTCAAGAACAGTTCTTCAGCACACCCGTATGGTGATGACAGGTGTCAATCTGTTCTAAGTCACTGGATGCAGCACTTCAGAGAGCAGGAAGCATTTACTGCCAACAGCTTAGTGAAAAACTGGAAACAACTTCAATATCCAACAATGGGGAAATGGTTAGAAGAGAGAGATATGGTACAAGATTGCATGGCCCTCAAAAGAAGGGATTTAGTGCCATGAAAGAATTTACTTAAGAGCTATGGGGAATGGAGGAAAGAAGCTACACAATAGTATTTTGTTTTTTGTTGTGATAAATTACCCCCTGGAGAACATAGAAATATGAACAGAAAAGTTAACACCAAGGCTCACAGTGGTGCTCTCTAGTTACAATCCTCATTTTGAATGTGTGTGTGTTTTTTTTTTTTTTTGTGACAGGCAGAGTGGACAGTGAGAGAGAGAGACAGAGAGAAAGGTCTTCCTTTGCCGTTGGTTCACCCTCCAATGGCTGCCGCGGATGGTGTGCTGCATCCGGCGCACCGCGCTCATCTGATGGCAGGAGCCAGGTGCTAGGTGCTTTTCCTGGTCTCCCAGGGGGTGCAGGGCCCAAGCACTTGGGCCATCCTCCACTGCACTCCTGGGCCACAGCAGAGGGCTGGCCTGGAAGAGGGGCAACTGGGACAGAATCCAGTGCCCCGACCGGGACTAGAACCCGGTGTGCCGGCGCCGCAAGGCGGAGGATTAGCCTGTTGAGCCACGGCACCGGCCCTCATTTTGAATGTTCTTCAAGCATGAATTACCATTTTCTGGTATTTTCTCCATGTCTTCCCATTCATGCACAAATGAGGCACAGGGCCTGGGCTAAAGTATATACATGCAGGCCTCCTCTTTCTATAGTTATTGTGAGAACACAGCCTCTGGTAAGTACCAAGAAGCCAAAATATTTTGTATTTTTGGGGCCGGTGCCGTGGCGCCAACATCCCATATGGGTGCCGATTCTAGTCCCGGTTGCTCCTCTTCCAATCCAACTCCCAGCTATGGCCTGGGATAGCAGTAGAGGATGGTCCAAGTGCTTGGACCCCAGCACCTGCATGGGAGACCAGGAAGAAAGCACCTGGCTCCTGATCGGCACAGCTCTGGCCATTGTGGCCATTGGGGGAGTGAACTAACGGAAGGAAGATCTTTCTGTCTCACTAACTCTACCTGTAAAATAAACAAAAATAAAACTTTAAAAAAATTTGTATTTTTAATATGAAAAATGGTTTGTTTTGGCCGACGCTGCGGCTCACTAGGCTAATCCTCCACCTGCGGCACCGGCACCCCAGGTTCTAGTCCCGGTTGGGGCGCCGGATTCTGTCCCAGTTGCTCCTCTTCCAGGCCAGCTCTCTGCTGTAGCCCGGGAAGGCAGTGGAGGATGGCCCAGGTCCTTGGGCCCTGCACCCCATGGGAGACCAGGAGAAGCACCTGGCTCCTGGCTTCAGATCGGCGCAGTGTGCCGGCCATGGCGGCCATTGGGAGGTGAACCAACGGAAGGAAGAACTTTCGCTGTCTCTCTCTCTTTCTGTTAACTCTCTCTCTCACTAACTCTGCCTGGCAAAAAAAAAAAATTTTTTTTAATTAAAGAAAGTGGCTTGTTTCTTTTCTAATAAAATCATTTTTCTTTTTTTAAATCAGAAAGACAGGGAGAAGAGGAAGAGTGTGAATATGACATGCATCTTCCATTCCCAGGTCCACTGCACAAATGCCTGTAACAGGGTGGGGCCAGGCCAAAGCCAGGAGCCTTTAACCCAGTCTTTAACTACCTGAACCATCATCTGTTGCCTCCCAGGTGTGCATTAGCAGGAAGCTGGATCAGAAGCGGAGGAGCCAGGAACAGAACCTAGGCATTCCAACACAATGCAGTTGTACCAAGCACCATCTTATAAGCTGTGTCAAACATCCACTCATTTTTTTTTTCCCTGAGAAAAGCCATTGGTGCAGATAAACAGAAAGCTATGAAAAGTAATTCTAAAGGTGTTCACAAAATAAGACTTCTTTCAGAAAAATGAAACCTTAAATCGGATGATAAAGCTAAAATCACTATCTATGAACCAACCTAGCCCTTCCAACTCACTTCTCTGCCTAAGGGACATTTTCTAGTCAGGGTCAAAATACTGAAAAGTCATTTTCCAGTGGCCAAAGCAAATAGCCAAGGATAAAGACAAGAAAATGACTATCTAGTGCTGATCTCTATCTATAAAAGGTCACGGCGAAGGAAGCAAAGTCGAAAGTGACAGCTGCAGCCTTTAGCTGTGCTCCCAGATGCTTTATTTTCAAGGAAAAGAACACAATTCTGAAGTAATAAGTTTTAGCTGAGTCTAATAATTTGTTAGAAAGTTAAAATAAGGGTATCACTGTCCATCACATGTCAGGAAAAACTCAAGTTCCAAATAAAACATACAGTGGCATGTGAGGGAAGCCCCACATAGAACAAATCTGGATTTCTTTACGGGAAATTAAGTGACTTTTTATTGTTTCATATTTCAATTTTCTGCATCTGTTTCCTCTCTTTCTCTCTCTGCCTTTCTAGTCAATAAATAAATCTTTAAAAAAAAAAGGTCACGGGACCAGTTTGAGTCCCGGCTGCTCCTGTTCGATCCAGCTCTCTGCTATGGCCTGGGAAAGCAGTGGAAGATGGCTCAAGTCCTTGGGCCCCTGCACCCGTGTGAGAGACCCAGAAGAAGCTCCTGGCTTCGGATCAGCTCAGCTCCAGCCATTGCAGCCATCTGCGGAGTGAACCAGTGGATGGAGGACCTCTCTGTCTCTACCTCTCTAACTCTTTCAAATAAATAAAAATAAATCTTAAAAACCAAAAAAGTTGGCCGGCGCCGTGGCTCAACAGGCTAATCCTCCGCCTTGCGGCGCCGGCACACCAGGTTCTAGTCCCGGTCGGGGCACCGGATTCTGTCCCGGTTGCCCCTCTTCCAGGCCAGCCCTCTGCTGTGGCCCAGGAGTGCAGTGGAGGATGGCCCAGGTGCTTGGGCCCTGCACCCCATGGGGAGACCAGGAAAAGCACCTGGCTCCTGGCTCCTGCCATTGGACGAGCGCGGTGCGCCGGCCGCAGCGCGCCGACCATGGCGGCCATTGGAGGGTGAACCAACGGCAAAGGAAGACCTTTCTCTCTGTCTCTCTCTCTCACTGTCCACTCTGCCTGTTAAAAAAAAAAAAAAAAAAGTTACTTCTCAAAACTATAATGTATATAATCCAATGTGTGCTCAAATAGCTATAAAATGAAAAAAACTGCTAGCGTATGCTCTTCGCCGGCGTGGATTCATGGATTACAATGCTGCTTCCTGGCAAAGCAACCTGCTAGAATTAGAGGGAAGAGATTTAATTTAAAAGTAGCAAGGTCCTGACTCACTTTATGGGTGACAGGACAGATGTTTGAATAAAGTGCATGTATGCTTTGATGAAACAGAAATCCAAGGTCAAAGCAGATAAAGAAATGAGAATTGTCAATCTGGAGCGAGGCTCACATTTCAATGGGATAATTTCTGAATTACACACATATGTATCATCCCATACAGAGCATCCACAGCACCATGAAGGACAAGTGATGGCTCTGGAGTGACTGCTGAAGGAAAAACATGCCAAGCTGCAGGGGGACTGACAAAGTCTGTGGGAGCAGGTGGCCAGTGGGTGTCATCCAGAGAGTTAAGTACTCCTGGCTCTCAAAGAAAATTACTAATTGAAAAACACCCACTCTAAAAATGTCTGTGCCATTCTACACACAATAGAGTCCTGTATTCAATTTAATTCCATTCAAACATTTGCAGGTTTTTTGTCAGAAAATGATACAGTATATCTGAGATCCAGTCACTAGCAGTATGTCCAGTGAACAGTCAATTGTGGAAGAAAATCGCACCTGTTTTAGAAAATCTTTACCATTCTTTTCCATCTTAAGGGGCACATAACTTGCAATTTGTTTCATTCTGATTTTGCTTATGCTGATTAACAAACTTATATGTTTCAGAACTCAACTTCTGGGAGGAACTGAGCATACAGGGGCCTGCACTACGCCCCTCAGAAGCAGGAAGCAGCTATAGAAGATGTGATGACTCGACGCTCTTCAACAGCACTTAATTAAGGGAATGGTGGCTCTGAGGGGCCAATGTTGTAGGCAGGCATATAGGATAAAATCTATCAGGTTTGTGAGCTAGAAGACCACATCTTCACCACGCCCCTGTTTGACCACACCTGTGTGCCTACCTGCCAACCAGACTAATTAGCCACATCACTTTAGAAGTGGATTAAAGGCCTGGAACACCGTGGGCCCAGCCCTTTCTTTCCTTTTGCCCTAGATTCATTTGCTGTCCCTGCACCTTTGGGGCGTGTAGCCTTCGGACCACCCGCCCCATGCTTTATGGCTAAGATTAAAACAATGAAGGCATTAAGTGACATGCCCAAGATCACAGAATGTGAATCAATGGCAGATAAAACAGTAAATTGATCTCTTGGCTTCAAACGATGAGAAAAGACAGTATCTTAACACTGATCCACACAGACAGACCAATTGATTGACCTCATGAATAGGTTTAAATATTTGGGCCCACGAACACAACAAAGTCTATTTGTCTGAACCACACACTGCTTAAAAGTTTTTATTTTTTTTAAATATTTATTTAATTTTTTGAAAGGCAGAGTTACAGAGAAGCAGAGAGAGAGAGAGAGAGAGAGAGAGAGAGAGAGAGAGAAAGAGAGGTCTTCCATTGGCTGGTTCACGCCACAATGGTTGGCGCTGGGCAGATCTGAAGCCAAGAGACAGGAGCTTCTTCCAGGTTTCCAACATGGGTGCAAGGGCCTAAGGACTTGGGCCATCTTCTACTGCCTTCCTAGGCCACAGCAGAGAGCTGGATTGCAGTGGAGCAGCCGGGACTCCAACCAGCACCCAAATGGGGTGCCGGCACTGCAGATGGTGGCTTTACCCGCTATGCCACAGCACCAGCCCTCAGAGTTCTATAAAGGAGTAAATATGCTCATGATGCAAAAACATACAGCCAAGTCTCTGCACTTGTTAAGTGCTTAAATAAATGGCAGTCAATATATTCCACTCAAAAAGTTAACAGACAGCCAGAGAAGGGGCACTTACTACTTACCTCGTTTCTTTTAAATCTAGGCTGCCTTTTATTTTAATTTTTTTTATTTGAAAGAATAACAGAGTGAGCAAGAGACAGATCCTCCATCTGCTGCAGTGGTGGGGGCTGGGCAAGACTCAAGCCAGGGTTTCCCAAATGAGTGGCCAGGGCCCAAGTACTTGGGCCATCTTTTGTCGCTTTCATAGGCCATTAGCAGGGAGCTTGACTGAAAGTGGAGCAGCTGGGACACAAGATGGCCACAGTGACATCACTGGCAGCAGCTTTCTTCAATGAGTCTTCTAAGACAAGTACATTTTAATTTACCTGTGCCTATTTCTGGAATAGCACTTATCATGGTTTACTTGCAAATATCTTCTCCCACACTGGATTGTGAGCTTAAGGCAGGAACCTAGACTTCTATCTTTGGACATTCAACTCAGCACTATGTCTGACACAATACATTTAAGACTATCCAATCAATTGATGCATTTTTCTTAAGGTGAACAAGCTGTTCTTTTCAATGTGGACAAAGCAGGTAGACCACCTCTGATAAATGTACAGTCTATCTGAGACTACCCTGTGAAAAGAATTGCTTCAGTTCTTATCAGGAAACAACACTAAGCTTTTTGACTAATATTTTCCAGCCACTAATCTTTCAACTTATATATTCAAAGTGAATTTAAATAGGCCCTCAGAATACCTCCTGCCCATCTCCTTCATTCAAAAGCACAACTGGTTAAGCAATACAAAACACCAGCTGATTTAGTAAATAACAAATAACTTATGGTCTACCTAAATGTGGAAGGCACTTAAGGATTTACATCAACTCATTTAACCCTCAGTATCTGATGAAGCAGCTAACACTCTACCCTTTTACAGACAAATAGCAACCTGCTCAGGGTTACACAGCTATAAATAGTAGAACTGGGATCTAAACCAGTCATAATTTAAAAATTAACACTCCTTTAACGCAGCACTAGCTACTAAAAATCAATTACAGGAGCTGGTGCTGTGGCATAACGGGTAAAGCCTCTGCCTGCACTGCCGGCATCCCATATGGGCACTGGTTCAAGTCCCAGCTGCTCCACTTCTGATCCAGCCCTCTGCTATGGCCTGGGAAAGCAGTGGAAGATGGCCTAACTCCTTGGGCCTTTGCACCTGTATGGGAGACCCAGAGGAAGCTCCTGGATTCAGATCGGCACAACTCCAACCATTGTGGCCATTTGTAGAGTCAATCAGCGGATGGAAGACCCTCCACCACCACCCCGCCTCTTGTCTCTCGGTAACTCTGCTTTTCAAATAATGAATAAATAAATCTTTTTTAAAAAGATTGATTCCCAATGCTTACTTAAGACAGAATCTCCAGCTTTTTGAAGACCAGCACTACAGAGAAGTTTCCTAACTACTTCATGTTAGCCTTCCATCTTTTCATCCTAGTCAAGGCCACTCAGAAATAACTCTTCTTATTGGGGCTCTTAAGGAAAACAAACCAAATAAACAGTATATGAAAACTGTACATAATAAAGCACTGGCCAGAATTCCTAAAAGAGCCAACTGCTCCAAAGTCTGCTGGGAATCACCCATCCTGGTGAGACCATCTCTCATTTTCATCTCACCACAACTATCAGAAACACTTAAGATGCCACTACTAGATCTGTTAGTAGGAAAAGCTGTCACATACACCACAAAAATACAAAGTACTCTATTTTCCTCCCTAAGTATTCCCCTTAGAATTAGCTTCCGAATGCAGCTCCAACTGTGTCTCACCATGACACGCAGGTGACTATGAGGACCATATTCACAAAGAGCAAGATGGCTCTAAAGTGTAAGCTGTGGGGCCAGGGCTCTGGAGTAGCAAGTTAAGCCACGGCCTGCAAGGCAGGCAAGCCAGTTTGAGTCCCAGCTCCTCCACTGCCAATCCAGCTCTTGCTAATGGCATGTGAAAGCAGTGGAAGATCTCCACCCATGTAGATTAATCAGGATGAAGTTCCTGGTTCTGGCCTGGCCCAGCACTGCCTGTTGCGGCCACTTAGGGAGTGAACCTGCAGATGGAAGAGCTCTCTGCCTCTCCTTCTCTCTCACTCTGCCTTTCAAATAAACATCTAAAAAAAAAGCTTAAGTTGCTTTTCTTGCCCCCTACTAGGACGAACCATCACCTCCCCTAAAAAATGTAGGAACCAAGGAACTTAAAACTCTCTTTACAAAGAAATTTTTATTTACTCTCTAAGGCATTCTTTTATTTTTTTTTTTTAAGATTTATTTATTTATTTGAAAGTCAGAGTTACACAGAGAGAGAGGTCCGTCTCCCATCCGATGGTTCACTCCCCAGATGGCTGCAACGGCCGGAGCTGTGCCGATCCAAAGCCAGGAGCCAGCAGCTTCTTCCAGGTCTCCCATGTGGGTACAGGGGCCCAAGCACTTGGGCCATCTTCTACTGCTTTTCCGGGCCATAGCAGAGAGCTGGACAGGAACCTGGGCCCATATGGGATGCCGGTGCTTCAGGCCAGGGTGTTAACCCACTCCGCCACAGCACCAGCCCCTAAGGCTTTCTTATTTAAGGAAAAACTGCTTAGTTTGGTGCCACTGAAGGAGCAGGTAGCATAACGTGACATTGTAATTTAAAATTTTTCCTTTACATATATATTCCTTCAACTCCAACAAAGTATGTTAAATCTGAAAATCTACAGAAAAATACATGATAAATAAAAACTAATGATGGTCATGATCAAATTCGTTTTGATTCGTTTGTCTGTGTCCCACAAAGTAACCCAGGAGCTTTCACCCTAGAATGCAGCACTAGAAAAGCTGGACTGCTCCCAGGCGTGCCTCATGGTGCACACCTGCAGTTTCATTCCCACAGGTCAGAACGGGCACCCCCCATCCCCCCAATAAAGTACATGACAGATCTGTCAGAAACAGCTACAATTCAAATTCAAGGATATAGAATACATGTAAAGAGAAATTAAAGACTAAATGGTGTTTTTTTTTTTTACAGGCAGAGTGGACAGTGAGAGAGAGAGACAGAGAGAAAGGTCTTCCTTTGCCGTTGGTTCACCCTCCAATGGCTGCCGCGGTCGGCGCGCTGCGGCCGGCGCACCGCGCTTGTCCGATGGCAGGAGCCAGGAGCCAGGAGCTTTTCCTGGTCTCCCCATGGGGTGCAGGGCCCAAGCACCTGGGCCATCCTCCACTGCACTCCTGGGCCACAGCAGAGGGCTGGCCTGGAAGAGGGGCAACTGGGACAGAATCCAGTGCCTCGACCGGGACTAGAACCCGGTGTGCCGGCGCCGCAAGGCGGAGGATTAGCCTGTTGAGCCATGGCGCCGGCCTAAATGGTGTTTAAATAAATGATTGGCACGTGTTGTTCTACAAGCAGACACCTACTCTTTGTTAGTACCAGATCACCTGGCTCCGATTCCTGACTCTAGAACTTACCTTGTGCTGTACATGGAAGGGGTCTTGGGAAAATTATTCTTCTCTGTGCCTCAGTTTCCTCATCTGTAAAATGAGGCTAACAATATTTACCTCTCACTAGTTGTTATTAAGACTAATATAAAATGCTTGGAACAAATTGTGGCACACAACAAATACTGTCATTATTATTATTTATTATTATTACTGTTTGATGCTACTTCATTGGTGATAAATAAATCAAACAGGTGTAGTCTACATTCCTGTTTATGTCATATAATATAAGCTACACCTGATCTACACATGTGCACATTCAAGCATGTGATTAATCACCTTCTATATCCCAGATGCTCATTTTAATTATTGAGTTGTCACAATACATCAAAGACTGCATCACCACTTGCAATGTACAGATGAGAAAATGACTCAGACTGGATTTTCTATGTGCAAAATAAAAATCAGCAACAACACCATTTTTTGAAAGCAGTATGTGCACAAAGCAGGGCTGGGTCTCAAATGTAACTGGAGAAAAGCAAATTGTGATTTAAGTAAAAAAAAAAAAGCAAAAGCTTACATTTAACAATTTACAGAATTTACAGTTTGTAAAAAAGCTTCATGACCACACTAGAGATTAACTACAATGCTGCAAATCATACTAGAAAATATTACCGCCTACATCTGAAGTGCATCTACCTGGTTCCAATTTCAATACTCCTTCGGTTTCTGCACACACAGCCAAATGGGCAAGATGCACATTTCGCAGTGGCTCAAATCTCTGGAGACTTTCCCTAGGAACTAGCACCATGGGAATCTGCTCAGCCTGGTTTCAGAAAGGCTGCCTGATCCATAGAGATCCAATTCTAAAATGGCTTCACCATAACACAAGCACTGCATCATGGGAAATGTACACAAAATTACAGGGTAGGAGCCATACTCCAGGGGCTTACGGTCCATAAATATTTGCTACTGATGAATAAGGATATTCAGTGTGAAACTAAGTGTGTGGGCTAGGCCAAATCACCTTTCTCATACAGACTTCATCTGTAAGATGGGGGCTGACTTATCTCATTGAAGGCAGATGGGAAAATAATCCAGCCATTGCTGCTGGATTTGCAGCCACCCATTTTGAAGACCAAGCTTAAAATTCCAACTTGGACCTGACAAAACTGATCAGTTTTTATACTCTCCATACTATGAGCTGTTAGAGACATGGGTCAAAAAAATGAGGGCTCAGATATCTAAAATATCCCTGAGAAAGAAATGGCATGCACTGGAAGCAATTAAGATATTCACTATCGAGCAATATTTCTATACATATAAAATTCCAACAGGAAAAGGCAGAAATCTCAGTGGCCACGTGTCCATTTCTGGACACAGTACATGGCGTGTGCCTCCATGTGGACCATCCAGACAAAGTAATTAGTGCAAGTAACCTTCAGCTTCCCACTGCTCCACTTCTCCCTCGTGGCTCCTGTAGCCAGCCGATTTTCTATGTTCGCAACATCATCTTGCCAAATTCCAGCTCCCACACAGGGCAAGGAAAACCAGAGCCTGATGCCATCCAGCCCTTACCAAAGAGAACTGCAGCAAAGGCGAGGACAGGACGCCATGTATTTTTACAGAAAGGCTGGCAAACTGTCTCAACCAAGGCTGCCCCCTTTGAAAACTCCATTCCATGCGAGTTCTCCATTTGCAATAGGCAAAAATGGACTCAGCTTCCATAGAAAAGGAGTCGAGCGTTCTCATCCCTTCCCCCGGCTACCAGGGAAATTCGGGACTGAAAAACGTGCTCTCGCACACAGTCAGGGGGAATCTGGGCCGAGGACACGGAACACTCGGGCATTAAATGACGGCGAATGCCCTGGGAAAACACTCCCAACAGCAGCTGGTGGCTTTTTTCCCCCTGGAGAGCCGGCCTGACTCAGACATCGGTCCCAACAAATGCATGTTCTTGCTTCAAACCTCCGACCTGATCTTCCCTGGGAATCTCGGGTCCTGCCGGGCTCCGTAGCCAGCGGAGGATGATGAAATGGCTTTACTGCAAAGTGGGTGGGGGTTTCCCCCCTGCTGTCTCCCAAGGTTAAACCCCTTACTCATCCGGGGGTAGCCAAGCGGGGGCACCGGGGCGCAAGAACTCGCCTGCGTTTGCTTAAATTTTAATTTTTGGAAGCCGGAAAGCCCCAGAGCCGCAGTGACAGGGCTGAAAACGGTAGTTCTCGCCGATCGAGGCGCAGGGAGGGGTCGCGCCGGGGATAAAAGCCCAGCCAGCAGGGAGGGGCCGGGGCCCCGGGCTCGGCCGTCCCCGACCCGCAGAACCGAGCCGCACCCTGCCCGCCCGGCAGGCCCGCGGGCGGCGCGGGAGGCCCGGGCTGCTCCTGCGGGCGAAGGGCCCGGCCCCGGAAACAGGGAGGGGCCGCGGCGAGGTCGGGCCCGCGCCGCAGCCGGCAGCCAGGACCGCGGCAGCCGCGCGCCGCCGCCACCCCCGGGAGCTCCCGCGCAGGGCCGACATCGCAGCCGCGGGCCGAGGGCGACCTGGAGCGCGGGCCCCTGGGGGCCCCGGGCGGGCCCGCGCCGCACTCACCGTGGGAGGGCTGCGGGGGGCAAAGAGGCTTCCGGGCGAAGCTCCGAGAGCGGCGACCGCTTCCTTCCCAAGCCTGCTCCTCAGGCAGCGGCGACGGCGGCTGCAGGGGCGGCAGCGGCAGCAGCTACCCAGGCTCCGGAATCGGCGGCGGCGGTGGCGGCTGCTCCACTTCCGCTCCGGCCACCACTTCCGCTTGGCTCAAGCCCCGCCCCTCCCTGCGCCGTCTTCTCATTGGGCAAGTGAGGCACGGGGTTGCCCTGGCCGCCCGAGAGGGGCGCTGACGGCTGGGAGGAGGAAGAGGAGCCCAGCGCAGGGACGCAGCGGACCGGGGCGGGCGCAGGGCCGGGAGAGGTAGCGGAGAGGAGGAGGCCGAAGGGGAAGGAAGTGGGGCGGGGGGACGGGAAGGGGAGGCGGGAGGCGGGCGGGCGGAGATGGGGGTGGAGGTCCAGCGATGGGATGTGTGGGAACGCGGGGACTCGGGTCGGGGAGCGCCCGCTCCGCGTAGGCCGGGCACTGGGCAGGGCCAGGCACCGCGATTCCCAGGGTGTAGGTTCCCACGCCACCCCGGAAGTAGTCCTCCCGGGGGTCGGAGCCCCAGCGCACACGCCCTTTGGCTGCGTGCTGTGCGAATAACTGGACCTAGGAAGACATAGAAATTGCTCGTCCCCCCATCTTCGGTGAATCCTTCTTTCTGGACTTAAGGGACTGTCTCCTGCCCTCATAGCCTGAAGAGGCCACGTGAAGGGCTTCTGAAAAAAACCTGTGCGCATGGTTTCTTCATTGAGGAAGCTTCAGGGAGGCGCGCGGGGCCCCTCCCCCTCCCCCTCCCCTCTCCCTCCCCTCCCCCTCCCCCTCCCCCTCCCCTCACCCTCACCCTCCCCTCACCCTCCCCTCCCCTCCCCCTCCCCCTCCCCTCACCCTCCCCTCCCCCTCCCCCTCCCCTCACCCTCACCCTCCCCTCCCCCTCACCCTCACCCTCCCCTCACCCTCACCCTCCCCTCACCCTCACCCTCCCCTCACCCTCACCCTCACCCTCCCCCTCCCCTCCCCCTCCCGCTCCCCCTCCCCTCCCCTCCCCTCCCCCTCCCCTCCCCTCCCCCTCCCCTCACCCTCCCCTCACCCTCCCCTCACCCTCACCCTCCCCTCCCCTCCCCTCACCCTCCCCTCACCCTCACCCTCCCCTCCCCTCACCCTCACCCTCCCCTCACCCTCACCCTCCCCTCCCCTCCCCTCACCCTCCTCTCCCCTCCCCCTCCCCTCCCCCTCCCCTCCCTCTCCCCTCCTCTCCCCTCACCCTCCCCTCCCCCTCCCCTCCCCTCCCCCTCCCCTCCCCTTCCCCTCCCCCTCCCCCTTCCCTCCCCCTCCCCCTCCCCTCACCCTCACCCTCACCTCCCCCTCCCCTCACCCTCACCCTCCCCTCCCTCTCCCCTCCTCTCCCCTCCCCTCCCCCTCCCCTCCCCCTCCCCTCCACCTCCCCCTCCCCTCACCCTCACCCTCCCCTCCCCTCCCCTCACCCTTCCCTCACCCTCACCCTCACCCTCACCCTCTCTGGCCTCTCAGCCGTTCATGCTGACAGATGCGGAGCGGGCTTTCCGCTTAGTGCTGGAGAGACAGCAGTACACTGGAGAGAGGGGGCCCTGCTCCCCTGGGAGTCAGAGGGGAGAAGAAAAACGTACCTGGGTCGCGTCCTGTGGGGGCACCCGGATCCCAGCTGGCCCCACTCCAGATTTCAGCTTCCTGCTAAGGCACACCCGGGGAGAGGGCAGGTGATGGCGCCAGCGGTTGGGGCCCTGCCGTTCGCCTGGGAGACATGGATTGAGTTCCTATTCCTGGCTTCTGCTGGGCTGCTCTGGCCATCTGGGGAGTGAACCAGTAAATGCGAGTGCTCTTTCTCAAGTATATTTAAAAAAAAATGTTTAATGCCATTCTAATCATGTTCTGTCCCTACTTAAATCCTTTGCTGATCACTCAGACCTTGAAAAGTATCAATAGGAAGTTCCTTGAGTGTTACAATCAAGGTTTTCCAGAAGCTTCCCTTACCATCGTAAATACCCTAACTCAGTTGGATGACTCCTTACCCCCCAGCGGGACTATTTCTAGACAGTTCGAGTTGGCAGTGTTTTCAAAGGCAGAGGTTTCTGTGCATCTCTGCCTTCTCTGGCAACACTTGGCCGAAGCCCAGGAGTGGCTGCCTGCTCTAGACTGGGCATGGACTTCCCAGAGTGCCAGGGTGCCCTCCAAATCTGAGTCTGCCACCCAAATATGCCTTCCTCAGTTATGGTAACCGCTGCATAGGCCTTTGTGCCCACAACCCCTGGGTTATACCACACGGCCTGAACCACTTACCGGCTTTTAACTTTGGCGAAGTTGAGAACCTGGTATAGAATGTAAACAGCGTGGACTTGAATCAGAACCACTGGGTTTGAATCCCAGAGAGATTTGCCAGTGCAAAAACTTGCCTGTGGGGATTTTTGCACACCAAAGGCCAGTGATCTGGAGATTGCTCAGGAGCAGTCAGCTGTAACGTGACGTGACTGTGTCTTATGCTCCCACCCGGAACACAGCCTACTGAGTCAGAGGGTTCATAGTGAATTCCACCACGGGTTACATCATCGGCAGCACAGAAGTCCCTTTGTCAGGCATCCCTGGGTGCCTGCTAACGGATTGCATAGCTAGCTCCTTTTGCCATCTCTGCATTCTAGAACAGAGGTCAGTGAGCTATAGCTATTAACTGGCAGACATACAAAGAGGTATTAAAACGGGATGTGGAATACGCAACCATATATGCGCAGGGTCCTGTACAAGCTTGGGAGAAGGGCCCCTAACCCATCCTGGGGGAGTGGTAGAGGAGCAGGCGAGACTTCCTGGAAGAGATGATACTTGAGCTTGGGATTCTGCAATGCATTTTCTAAAATTAATAAGCTTTTTAGAGTATTAAGTTTGCAGAAAAATTGACCAGAGAATTTTAATATTTCCCTCTCCCCCCAACACCAACCAGCCCCCACAAACACCCAGGCACACAGTTTCCCTTATCATTCGGATAAGGATTCCCTTATCATTAGGATATTTTATTAGTGTAGTGTATTTGCTAGAATAAATATGCCAATATTAATACATTATGTTTAATTAAAGTCCATTTACAGTAGAGTTCATGTTTTGTACAAAATTCTGTGGGTTTTGCAAATGCATAATGTGATGTAGCTATCATTAAAGTATAGAGAAGAGTTTGCTACCCTAAGAATCCCCTGGTCTTGGGGGCTGGCGCTGTGCTGTGGCGCAGTGAATTAACGCCCAGGCCTGAAGCAAGTCCCAGCTGCTCCTCTTCTGATCCAGCTCTCTGCTATGGCCTGGGAAAGCAGTAGAAGATGGCCCAAGTCCTTGAGACCCTGCACCCGCATGGGAGACCCGGAAGCGGCTCCTGGCTCCTGGCTTCAGATTGGCACAGCTCTGGCCGTTGCAGCCATCTGGGAGTGAACCATCGGATGGAAGACCTCTCTCTCTCTCTCTGCCTCTCCTCTCTCTATGTAACTCTTTCAAATAAATAAATAAATCTCTTTTTTTTTTTTTAACTTTTTGATAGGCAGAGTGGACAGTGAGAGAGAGAGACAGAGAGAAAGGTCTTCCTTTGCCGTTGGTTCACCCTCCAATGGCTGCCACAGCCGGCACTGCGCTGATCCGATGGCAGGAGCCAAGTGCTTCTCCTGGTCTCCCATGGGGTGCAGGGCCCAAGCACTTGGGCCATCCTCCACTGCACTCCCGGGCCACAGCAGAGAGCTGGCCTGGAAGAGAGGCAACCGGGACAGAATCCGGCTCCCCGACCGGGACTAGAACCCCGTGTGCCAGCGTCGCAAGGTGGAGGATTAGCTTGTTGAGCCACGGCGCCGGCCTATAAATAAATCTTAAAAAAATAAAAATCTCCTGTTTTCTCTCTCTCTCTCTCTCTCACTGTCTAACTCTGCCTGTCAAAAAAATTGAAAAAAAAAAAAAATCTCCTGGTCTTCCAGGAACTTCCTAGCCTACCCCCAAACCTTTGGCAGCTACTGACCTTTTTTTAAAAGATTTATTTAATTTATTTGAATGACAGAGTTACAGAGAGAGAGGTCTTCCACCTGCTGGTTCACTCCCCAGATGGCTGCAATGGCTGGAGCTGCGTCCATTCAAAGCCAGGAGCCAGGAGCTTCTTCCGGGTCTCCCATGTGGGTGCGGGGCCCAAGAACTTGGGCCATCTTCTACTGCTTTCCAAGGCCATAGCAGAGAGCTGGATTGGAAGTGGAGCAGCTGGGACTAGAACCAGTGCCCATATGGGATGCTGGTGCTTCAGGCCAAGGCTTTAATCTGCTGCGCCACACTGCCGGCCCCAGCCACTGACCTTTTACACTCTGTAATTTTGCCTTTTCCAGAATGTCATAGAGTTGGATCATATAGTATGTAGCCTTTTCCTGCAGAATTCTTTCACTAAGCGATATGATTTGAAGTTTCTTTGTGCCTGTCACTGAGTAATATCTTATTGTATGAATGTACCAGCTTATTAATTTATTCCTGAGAATCAACTATGTCTTCCAAAAAGATAGATTGAAATCTTATTCCTTATATATCTGTGAATTTGACTTTATTTGGACAAAGTCTTTGCAGATGTGATCAAGTTAAGATGAGGCTACTGGAGTGGGCCCTCAGCTAACATGATAGGTGTCCCCACAGAAGAAAATGGCACGTGCTGACGGAGACACATGGAGAATGCCACATGACAACAGAGGCAGAGACCAGGGTGATGAAGCCATAAACCAGTGACCACCAAGGATCCACAGCCACCACCAGAAACCAGGAAGCACTGTGCCAGGATTCTCTCCAGAGTTGCAGCTGACATACTGAATCCAGACATCTAACCTCCAGAATTGTAAGAGAAGAAATGTTTGTGGGTCTTTTTTAAAGCCTTTTATTTTGTGTATTTTTAAATTTTTTGTATTTATTTTTAAATATTTATTTTATTTATTTGAAAGACAAAGTTAGAGAGGTAGAGCCAGAGAGAAAGAGAGAGAGAGAGGTCTTCCATCCACTGGTTCACTCCCTAAATGGCTACAATGGCCTGAGCTGAAGCCAGGAGTGAGTCAGGAGCTTCTTCTGGGTCTGCCATGTAGGTGCAGGGACCCAAGCACTTGGGCTATCCTCCACTGCTTTCCCAGGTCATAGCAAAGAGCTGGTTTGGAAGTGGAGCAGCCCAGACTTGAACCAGCACCCATATGGGATGCCAGCTCTGTAGGCTGGGGCTTTAACCCTCTGTGCCACAGTGCCAACCCCTGTTTGGTATATTTTAAAAGACTATTGAGTGTATTTTATTTTATTCTAAGATTTATTTTATTTATCTGAAAGGCAGAGTGACATCGAGGGAGACACAGAAAGAAAGAGATCTGTACCCCGGCTCACTCCCCAAATGACCACAACAGCCAGGCTAGGCTAGGCCAAAGCCAGGAGCCTGGAATTTGATCTGGGTCTCCCATGCAGGTGGCAGGGGCCCAGTTGCTTAGGTCATCTTCTACTGCCTGCTCAGGTAAATTAGCCAGGATCTGGATTGGAAGTGGAACAGCTGGGAATCAAACCTGTGCTCCGATATGGAATGCTGCATTACATAACCTGCTGCACCACAGTGCCAGCCCCTGCTTTTCCATAAAATTTTAGAATCAGTTTGTCTGCACCCACAAAATAACTTGTTGGGATCTTTATTGGGATAGTGGTAAACATATAGATCAAATTGGGAAGAACTGGTAACAATATGAGTCTTTCTACCCATACCATGGACAATCTCTCCTTTTTTTTAGATTTTCTTTAACTTCTTTTGTTAGTTTTATAGCTTTCCTTAGATAGATCCTGTGCATATTTTGTTAGATTTATACCTATTTATATGCTAATACAAATGGTATTGTGTTTTAAACTTCAGATTCAACATGTTTAATGCTGGCATATAGGAAAGTAATTGATTGTATATTAACTAAGCATCTTGTAACCTTGCCTTAATCACTTATTAGTTCCAGGGGGTTTTGGCAGTTCTTTGGACTTTTTTACATACATAATGATATCTTCTATGAGCAAAGGCGGTTTTACTTCTTCCTTCTCAATCTGTCTACCTTTTCCTTTCTTTTCTTATTGCACTAGCTAGGACTTACAATAAGATGTTAAATGGGAGTGGTGATCCTTGCCTTGTCCTTGTTTCTCACTATTAAGTATGGTACTTGTTGTAGGGTTTTTGTAGATACTCTTTATCAACTTTAGGAAATTCTCTGTCCATTTCTAGTTTTTCTTTTTTTTTTTTCTTACAGGCAGAGTGGACAGTGAGAGAGAGAGACAGAGAGAAAGGTCTTCCTTTTGCCGTTGGTTCACCCTCCAATGGCCGCCGCGGGCGGCGCGCTGCGGCCGGCGCACCGCGCTCATCCGATGGCAGGAGCCAGGAGCTAGGTGCTTTTCCTGGTCTCCCCATGGGGTGCAGGGCCCAAGCACCTGGGCCATCCTCTACTGCACTCCCGGGCCACAGCAGAGGGCTGGCCTGGAAGAGGGGCAACCGGGACAGAATCCGGTGCCCCGACCGGGACCAGAACCCGGTGTGCCGGCGCCGCAAGGCGGAGGATTAGCCTGTTGAGCCACGGCGCTGGCCTAGTTTTTCTTTTTTTTAAATAGAGGAACAATATTTCTTTTTTTTTAAAGGTTGATTTATTTGAAGGGCAGAAATATGTGTGTGTGTGTATATATATATATATATAGAGAGAGAGAGAGAGAGAGACAGAGACAGAGACAGAAAGAGAGAGAGAGAGACAGAGAGATATCCCATCCATCTGCTTTTTCACTTCCCACATAGCCACAATGGCCGGAGCTGGGCTGATCAGAAGCCAGGAGCCAGGAGCTTCCTCTGGGTCTCCTACATGGGTGCAGGAGCCCAAGCACTTGGATCATCCTCTGCTGCCTTCCCAGGCTATTAGTTGGAGCTGGATCGGAAGTGGAACAGCCAGGACTTGAACTGGCACACATGCACTGTCCCACATCCCCAGTTTTCTGAGGATTTTTAAAATAAATCAGTGTTGGATTTTGTCAGATTCTTTTTCTGCATTTGTTGACTTGATTACATGATTTTTTTTCTTTACCCTGTTTCGTGATGGATTACATTAATTGATTTTCAAATGTTGAGCCAGTTTAGTGTGGCATAAATCCCACTTGGTTATGATCTATAATGCATCTTACACATTGCTGGATTTGATTTGGGAATAATATGTTGAGAGTTTTTACATTTATAGTCACGAGAGAAGCTGGTCTGTAGTTTTCATTCGTGTAATGTCTGAGTGTGGTTTTGGTATTAGGATACCGCTGGCCTCTTGAAAGCATTCCCTTTGCCTGTGCCTTCTGGTAGAGACTGTTCTAATCGGTATCACTCACTGCTGAAGTGAAGTCACAAGTGAAATCCTCTTGATGTCTCATTTTCTTTCTTGGAAGTTTAGTAATTATTATTTCAATGTATTCTTCTTCTGTTTTTTAAATATTTATTTGAAAGTCAGGGTTTTATATATATATATAGAGAGAGAGAGAGAGAGAGAGACAAAGACAGATCTTCCATCTGCTGGTTCACTTCTCAAATGGCTGCAACAGCCAGGCTGGGCCAGGCATAGCCAGGGGCCCAGAACTGCATCTGGCTCTCCCACATGGGTGTTGGGGACCTAACCACTCTGTCATTTGCTGCCTCCTGGGTGTACTTTAGCAGGAAGTGGATCAGAAGCAGAGGAGTCAGGACTTGAACCGGGCACTGAGGTACAGGATAAAGTTGCCCCTAGCAGCAACTTAACAATGCCCACCCCAAATCACTGATTTGAAACTGGAGCCCTGTTGGTGTCATGATGCAGGTTGGTGCGGGCAAGTCTTCTATAGCTTCATGATTTAATCTCCATTTTTTGTTTGTTTTCTAAGTGGGCCAGAGTCCTTGAGTTGTAACCTTCGGAAGAATTTCATAGCCTATTTTTTCCTTCCCTCTGTGAGACAGGGAAGTTAACGGAGGCTGTAGTTGTCCAATTGTCCCTCCCCTATCTCAGATAAGGTTCTGGTTATGTAGCTTCCTTAGAGAACAGAGCACAGTGTGCTCTGGGCTTATTTCCAAAGGGCTCCTTTTCCCGTCCTCTTGTCTGCAGTGGGACACTAAGTGGGACTCCTGGAGGTAAAACTCACGAAAATGCGAGCTGTTCCCTTCCCCAAGAACTGGCCCTGGAATTCAACGCTCAGGGTGGTCCCCATCCATCCTCCAGAATTGCTGATTGTGGCTGGACCTCTGCACCTGGTCTCTGCATCCCTGGGGACGGCAGCACTGTGAGGGTGTTCCTGTGAATTCTGTCCCCAGCCGCTTGGCCCCAGTAAGCTGTGATCAGGTATATGTATTCTGTCTCTCATTTTCAAGGCTGCAGGTCCCCAGTGAGCTCAACTCTACAAAGAATCCAGGAAGAGTTGTTGATTTTCCAGATTGTCCAGCTTTTTTTCCTGTCCTGAGGATGAAGTGGTGACTTCCAAGCTGTTCAGATGTAAGAGCAGAAGCTGGAAGTCACTCTGCAGTGAGATTTCCAGCAGTCTACGGCAGAATAAAAAGCCAGTACCGACAGGTTATAGGAAGCTAACCACTGGGTTTTCGCTCAATAGATGCTTGACTCACCACTAGGCTGGAAGTCCCTTGAGAGTAGAGATGGTTTTAGTGCTTGCTTACCAAATGAATGCAATCTAAGAAGGAAACTTCTGCCCTTCTAGAAAACTGCTAGCTATAAGTATCATCCCCAAGATTCCAGTGCTGTCCCTGCAGCCGGTGAGGATGACGATCTGTGATGTCTTGGGAATTTCAGGGGGAATCTGAATGGGGCTCACTGCAAGTCAAGCTCCAGCTGAAGGACCGACACAGCCTGCTGCTTTCACCGACAACAAGCCCCAAGCCCATGAGGCCAAGCTGGCTCAGAAATTATTGTCGTTTTGTACAGCAGGCCAGGTGATTACTTGGAATCAATAATAATTATTACTTTTGACAAATTACTGGGGCAGGTGGTTGGCAGAAGAGTTGAGATGCCGCTGTCCCGTGTTCTGATCCCAGTTCCGGCTCCCAGTAACACCTCCTTGGCAGTGCAGACCCTGAGAGGCAGTAGGTGACGATGACCCTGCCGCCCACTTGGGAAACCTGGGTGCAGTTCCTGACTCCTGGCTTCAGCCCAGCCCAGTCGTGGCCACTTCAGACATCCGAGGAGTGAACCAGTAGACGGAAGTGCTTTCTCTCTTTCTCTCTCTTCTCAATCTGCCTTTTGAATACAAAAATTACTATATTTCGAAGATTCTAAAATGTGCATATGCTCATAACATCTCTGAAATCATAATGTGTTTTTACTATTAATGGCAAGCCATGGTTTGAGTGGGAGCATCCTCTCTCCAACCCACATCTTTAGGACAACATCTTTTAAAATAACATCTTCTAAAATCAAGGACATCTTAGAATAATGAAATATAGTAAATTCTTGTTTTTATCAAGATAACACACATACATGGTTTCAGAAACCAGGAAACTTTGTTTTTAATATGGGAAAAAGGCATCCTCTATCTTGTCATCCGTTTGAAAACCTCTCCCTAGGGACCATTATTTTCAGTTCATTTAGCTGTTACTTCTGCTGTTTGCTTCCATATTTCTAAATAACATGACTAAACAGCTACTTTTTAAAAAAGGTCCTTCTCAGTTTTGAAGAAGTTTTTATTGACTTCCTACTATGGACTAGGAAGTTTCTCTCTCCCAAGATTCACCTTTTACACACATATCCCACATTATTTTCTCCAAATTGTTTACACATTACTTGTTCCCCAGCACTATAAATTGCTTTTAAAGTAGATTTCATTCTTATCAAGGCTAAATCAGTCCATGGTTAGTAGAGGAAGATAGTTCTATAAGGCTAGTTGTATGTGTGTTTGAAGTCCCTCCCCATATCCTAGTTTGAGCAACTACCTCCTGCTAATTATCTCAGAATTACAAGCTTAATTTGCAATTCTCTGCTTCTCTTACTGTTTTTAAAAAAGATTTATTTATCTATTTGAAAGGCAGAATTACAGAGAGGCAGAGAGAGAGGTCTTCCATCCACTGGTTTACTCCCCAGATGACCGCAATGGCCAGAGCTGCACCCATCTGAAGCCAGGAGCCAGGAGCTTCTTCCAGGACTCCAACACAGGTGTAGGGGCCCAAAGACTTGCTTTCCCAGGCCATAGCGTAGAGCTGGATTGGAAGTAGAGCAGCCAGGACTCAAACCGGTGCCCATATGGGATGCTGGCACTGCAGGTGTTGGTTTTACCCACTACACCACAGCACCAGTCCCTGTTTTCTTACTTTTAAGAATACCTATTGAGTAGCATACAAGGGAAAGAAAGACCAAATCTCTTTCCAAAGCACCCACAGAGCATCTCCTCCAAATCCCCTGGGGGAAATACCCACTTTCTGTCCCCTTTCACATGCATCCTTTCAAAATGATTACAATTTTAGTGGGATCAATATTTTTTTAATGATCAAAGACTTATGGTCCAGAGTATTTATTTATTTATCAAAGAAACTATTCCTTAGCCCACATATTTGATGTTTCATAGTTCAGGAACACAGATCAGTGACAAACTTCTAGAGAATTCAAACCAAAGAAATTCTTGACGTACTACATCACTTTGCACTCCTCAAAATCTTCCGTGGAGTCATAATTTTTGTGAGAATCTGCATATGCTTGCCTTCTTGGTTCAACCACAGCAGACTTCTAGTCAGCTGCAGCACTCAAGGATTTGGCAAAGGCTCCAACACAGTGAACCCACAGACGTCTGGCCAGAGGGGCCCGCATCTGAGGTTTTGCCAACGCACTGCTTGCCGTGATGGTTGTTATCCTCAACACCAGTGTCCTTCCTGGTTGCTAGAGAAATGGTGGGATCAATATTTAATGTGTGTATACTTTGTCACTATGTATTCCATGGTGGCTTTTTCCTTGATCGGGCATCATTTTATGTTTCCTAGGATTAATGAAATTTTTGTTGCTTACTTGCTTGCTTCAGTTTTCTATATTCTCACTACCAATTACCCTATACTGTATTAGTTTCTTATTGCTACTGTAACAACAAGTTACTGAAAATTGGGTGGCTTAGAACCATTTATTACCTCGCAGTTCTGTAGGTAAGAAAACTAAGTACATGGGGCAGGCAGTTGGCCTAGTGATCAAGACACTGCTTGGAGTGCTTGTGTCCCACATCAGAGTGCCTGGGTTTGAGTCCTGTCTCTGCTTCCAGTTCCAGCTTCCATGAATGCCCGCTCCGGGAGGCAGCTGGTGATGTGTCCCTGCCACCTACAAGAGTCCTGGATTGGGGCCGGTGCTGTGGCCTAGTGAGTGAAGCTGCCGCCTGCAGTGCTGGCATCCCATGTAGGTGTTGGTTCGAGTCTCGGCTGCTCCACTTCCAATCTAGCTCTCTGTTATGGCCTGGGAAAGCAGTGGAAGATGGCCCAAGTCCTTGGGCCCCTGCACCCATGTAGAGGACCTGGAGGAACCTCCTGACTCCTGGCTTCAGATCGGAGCAGCTCTGGCCACTGGGGCTGGCTGGGAAGTGAACCAGCAGATGGAAGACATCTCTCTCGCTCTCTCTCTGCCTCTCCTTTTCTCTCTGTATAAGTCTGACTTTTGAATAAATAAATAAATCTTTTTAAATAAAGTCTTAGATTGAGTTCCATGTTCTCCTGACTTCAGCCTGACATAGCCCTGGCTATTGCAGGCATTTGGGGAATGAAACAAATAATGGGATATTGATACTCTCTCTCCCTCCCTCCCTCCCTCCCTTCCTCCCTCTCTCTCTCTCTCTCTCTCTCACTCTCTCTCTTTCTTCCTCTCTCCCTCCCTCCCTCCCTCCCTCCCCCCCCTCCTCCCTTCAAATAAATAAAAGTAAATTAAAAATTGAATAAATGGAAAGACTGAGTACAAAGTGACTCAACTGGGATCCTTTGCTTGGAGTCTCACAAGGCTTAAACCAAGGTGTCAGCTGGGCCACACTGCTTTCTGGAATTCCTGGAGCTGAATCCACCTCCAAGCTACTAGAGGCTGTGGCCTGAACTCTGTTTCTTTCATTATTTAAAAAAAATTTATTGTTATTTATTTGAAAGGTAGAGGCAGCTATACAAAGACAGGGAGAGGTCTCCTACTTGCTGGTTCAGTCCCCAAATGGCGGCAACAGCCTAGGCTGGGCCAGACTGAAACCAAGGGCAGAGCTTAGTCCAGGTCTCCCACATGGATGGCAGGGACCCAAGTACTTGAGCCATCATCTGCTGCCTTCCAGGGTGTGCATTAGCAGGAATTGGGAATGAGAGGTGGAAGTGGGACTTGAACTGTGGCATTCCAATATGGGATGCAGGTGCCCCAAGTGCTGTCTGGCACTTTGAGTTTTGCTCATGGGGTGGGCATTTGGCATAGTGATTAAGCTGTTGCTTGGGATGCCCACAGCCCATATCAGAGTCACTGGGTTTGAGTCCTGATTGTGCTAATGCAGAATGCTTCCTGCTCGTGCACACTCTGAGAGGCAGCAGGTAAAGGCTTGAGTCCTTGGATCCCTGCCCCCCTCCTGGGAGACCTAGACCAAGTTCTGGGCTCCTGGCTTTGATGTGGCCTGGCCTAGCCCTGGCTGTGGCAGGCATTTGGAGGAGTGAACCAGCAAATGTAGGAGCCCTCACTCTCTGAACCCTACAGCTAACTAACTAACTAACTAGCAAAGACAAGAGGGTTGGTGTTTGCGGTGAGCGAGAAGTTAAAGTTGCATGGTAACCCATGACATGTCAGTTCACGTGAGATCGTTGACGTCCAGCCCATCCAGTGTTGGCTTTTCATTTTAGTGGGAAAAGGGCTGAGCCCCTGACTCAGAGAGGTCTGTGGCTGTGGTTAGAAGCAGAGCTCCTGCGTCCCTGTGTTGAGGACCAGTTCACAGCTCCATGAGGACAAATAACTGAGGGAAAAAGAAAAACAAAACAGAGCTCCTACAGCTCTTGCTAACCTCACCTGAGAAGGGCAGGCTGTGTCAAGGAGATCAGAATTCTAGACTCGCTGAGTTCAGTCCTGGTCATACAATCACCTTGATTCTCACAGAACTAAGGTCATTGGAAAGGTCGGCATCAGCAGTGTGGGGGAAGGAAGAGATTCCGAATCTCCATTTCCATTTCATGATAGCTGAACCAGACATAAGTTTCACAGTGTGGTTAGGCTCTGCCGATTTCTACCTGCAGAGAAAGTGGCAAGACACTGTCATGCTCCAGTACCTCCTCTTGCTTTGTAAAGTTCACGGAGCCCTCCGCCTCCAGTCTCCTTCTTTGGAGTGCCACCTGGGCAAAGAGAACCATTAATTTATTTGGTGTTTTTTGTGTGTATTTTGAGAATGATATTTTTTAGCATTTACTTTTAAATAAGAAAGCACCTGCTGTATTCATGTTAAATAATGTATTTTTACGACATAGTGATGTAGGAATATATTTTCAGTGTAAGAAAATGAAAATATTAAGGATAAAAGGTGATCACCAACCCCCAGTGCCACTTCTCCACAGGAGTAACTGCGGTTGCCAAACAGCATGCACCAATTAGTCACGGCAGGTCAGGTTCTGCTGCAGAATCTTTAGAATCCCAGCGTCTTACAATCACAAAAGTGTCTGACTTGATCACCTCACATTTTGTCCTAAGGCAGTTTCCATGATATCGGGACACAGCTTGAAAGAGCGGCTGGGATGTGCTGATCTCAGGGCAGAGGGAAAAGAACAGTGGAGCCTCTCACAGCCTGTTGGGGAGTCTCCCACGTCTCTCTCACACTCGCAAGTTGTACAGCCGCGTGTGACTTCAGAGGGGTAGAGGTGGGGTATTGTGGCTCCACAGGGAGTGGCCGTGAAGTTTCCCATACTTTTATGGAATATGTAAAGCTATAGAAAGAGATATCACTTTTGCATAATTTATCATGGCTCTGAATCTTACTTTCTTCATGCAAAAAAATGTGCCTTAGAGGTCTTCCCACCTTATACAAATAACCGTTTGAGTTTTAAGCCATGGCAGAGCATGCCATAAAATGGGAAGTACTGTCATTTATTTAGCTCTTTCTCTAGCTGAAGACATTTCAGTCATTTCCAGTTTGGTATTATTGCAGACAAGGGTGTAGCAAATATCCTCGTACCTGCCCTTTGTGCTTATGCGCAGCTGATTCTCTGGGGTGGGTATGGGGAAGTGGAATAGCTGGAGAGAAGCTCTGCAGAGGAACCCTGCCAACACTGCGCAAGGGCAGAGCACTGCTAGAATCTGGAGGAGAAGTCACGGGCCCGGGCAGGAGGACGCGTGAAGCAGCCTTGCAGTGGGGGAAGAGGGAATAAATGTCTCGAGCCTCTTCCCTGTGTCTCCTACTGGGCTGACCCCAGCCAGACGACAGAAGGACCCTGTCCTGTCTGCTTCCCAGAGTGCAGAGGAGGCGGGAAAGCACAGAGAACAAACCTGGAGGAGCAGATAGCAGCCACCCAGCCACTCTCCCACCCAGCACAGGGAAGGACTGAACTGTTTGACATTGGACTTGACTGTCCAGTTTGCACGACCCTAATGGCTAGCGGAGCTACACATCTTTCCACGTACTTCTAGGCACTTTGTATCTCCTCTCCCCTACCTAGATGTCACCTCCCTGTTTTCTGAGTTGACTCTCTCTTGATGAACTGGATAGAAATCTTGTAAATCTCACCTCACAGTGTGTCACTTGTGTTTGCTTTGCCAAAAGGCTCTTGAAGTGTTGAGGCAATAATTTCATCAGACTTTGCCTGCATGGCTTTTGTCTTATGTCTTGTTTAAGCAAGGCTTTCCACTCTACATGATCAGCGTATCCTGCTTGTTTTTTTCTGATAGTTTTATGACTTTTATAGTTAGTTCTTTCATCCACCTGGGATTTGTATTTGAAATGGTATGGGGTATGAGCAAATTAGTTTGTTTTCCCAAATGGATATCCAGTTGTCACAGTAGCATTTCTGGAATAATTAATCATTTCCCCATTATTTGAAATAACATTTCAGTGTATCTTTATAAGTTCATTGCTGGATTCGTTTTTCACTGATTGTTTTGTAAATTCTAGTACCAGAGCTATTCTGTTTCTTTCTTTTTAAAAAATATTTATTTATTTATTTGAAAGTCAGAGTTACACAGAGAGAGGAGAGGCAGAGAGAGAGAGAGAGAGGTCTTCCATCTGAGGGTTCACTCCCCAATTGGTCACAACAACAGGAGCTGTGCTGATCTGAAGCCAGGAGCCAGGAACTTCTTCTGGGTCTCCCACACGGGTGCAAGGGCCCAAGGACTTGGGCCGTCTTCCACTGCTCTCCCAGGTCTTCAGCAGGGAAGTGGATGGGAAGAGGAGCAATGGGGACATGAACCTGCGCCCATATGGAATGCTGGTGCTTCAGGCCAGGGCGCTAACCCTCTGTGCCACAGTGCTGGCCCTGCTATTCTGTTTCAATTACTAAAAATCTACTCCGTGCTTTGATATCTGGTAAGGCAAGTTGTTCCTCTATTTTTTTCAGTAGCATCCTTTGCTATACTTGCATAACTACTCTTCCATGGGAATTTTAACTTTAATTCCCTAGCATTTGGGCCATCTTCATCGCCTTCACAGGTGCGTTAGCAGGGAGCCACACTGGCAGCAGAGCAGCCAGCACTCAGACCAGCACTCATATGGGATTCCGCTTCGCGTGGCAGCTTATCCTGCCGGTCTTAGCGGCAGGCATCCTAACCAGTGTCTTAATCACCAGGCTGGACGCCTCCTTTGTGAATTTTAGAATCAGCTCATCAACTCCTTTGAAAATTTATTGTGGCATTTTATTGAAATTGCATTGAGTTTATGTGTCTGCATTAGGAGAATTTCTCTTTCTTTCTTTCTTTCTTTCTTTCTTTCTTTCTTTTTTTTTTTTTTTTTGGAGAATTGTTTGATTTTAGGTATTGTGTCTTTCCAGAAAGCTGGAATCTGGCACAGAGTCAGGACATGAACCCAGGAGCTTGGACACAAGATCTGGTCTCCTGCATGGGTGGCAGGACCCCTAGCACTAAGTAAGGGGCTTCCACTGCTTTCCAGGCACGTTAACGGAAAGCTGGGTCAGAAGCAGAGCAGCCAGAATTTGAACCAGCACCCTGATGTGGGATGCTGGCCTCTCAAGCGACAGCCGCCTAACCTGCTGCACCACATCGCCGGCCCCTTTCTCTCTTGCACGCATTTCCAGCTCCAAGGTAGCTTCCTGTCTGGCTGAAGCAGCAATGGGCCGGTGCTGGTCGCTTGTTGCCAGCAGGTGGCGCCAGTGGATAAGGCTGCTATGCTGCTCGGTTGCTACGTCAAGGGTCGCATCTTGTTTGATTGACCTTCCTCACCCATTTGCCCAATGCCGACTCTCCCATCATTGGTCCTTTCACCCCTTCCTCAGCAGTTGCCTACTGAGTCCTCACTGCAGCCAAAGGGCAGCTTCAAATCCCTTCTAAAACATCCCTCTGGCTAAGAAACACAACAGGCAATAAAGAAAATCCTAGGTCCGGCCAGAGAGCTGGACTTGTGAGAGTTGAACCAGAGCAGTTCCAGCCCCTGCTCGCCTTCTGGTCTAGGTTGGTGCCAGCTCATGCTCTTGAAGGAGGTTGCTTTTTTTTTTTTTTTCTTTTTTAAGATTTATTTACTTGGAAGGCAGAGTTACAGAGAGGCAGAGGCAGAGGCTGGGGTGGGGGTGGGGGACTTCCACCCGCTGGTTTACTCCCCAAATGGCCACAGCAGCCGGAGCTGGGCCAATCCAAAGCCAGGAGCCAGGAGTTTCTTCTGGGTCTCCCACAGGGGTGCAGGGGCCCAAGCACGTGGGCCATCTTCTACTGCTTTCCCAGGGTTATTAGCAGGGAGCTTGATTGTCAGTGGAGCAGCCGGGACTCAAACCAGCACCCATATGGGATGCCGGCACTGTAGGCAGTGGCTTTACCCACTAAGCCATAGTGCCAGCCCCAAGGAGGTTGCTTTAATTTGAATGGGAAGGTGCTTAATTTGAGGGCCACTGGGTCTGGAGGAAAATGATCCTCCTGTAGGAGCAGCTGAGACCACCCAGTCCTTGACTCTGGGCTGGCTAACATTGCAGAGCAAGGGGAAAAAGATAAAAGCTATAAGGGAAACAGACGGAGGTGTTGAAGGTCCCCTGGGCAGAGGTGGCTGGCTGGATTCAGAGCTCTGGCAGAAGTGACTTGTGCACAGCACATGGACCAGCAAGCAAACCTGGAAGCAGGAGCCCAGGGCCCAGCTGAAGTCTGTGGCCATGGAGGAGACACACCCTCACTCTCCTCACCCTACCCATGAGCTGTGGGCAAGGAGCCTAACTGAAGGTCAGCTGGGTGACACAGCTGTAGAGGTGCCAGGAAGGGCTCCCTCCATGGTGAGATCTCTGTCACCACTCCCAGTGCTCAAATGCCACCATCGTGCCCTTCAGCATGACATTGCTCCCGCTGACAGCAGGATTCCTATATAGGGATGTGTGTGTTGATGACTTGGAGAAAAGTCTCCAAATACACACCTGCATTGTTACCATGGGTAACAGTCAGGTGGGCAGTGAGTTCCAGGGATAACTGAGGAGGGGATGGGGAAGGAGAGGAGGAGGTGAGAGGGAATTATGTGCGGCAGTTCACACCCCACGTGGGACACCTGTAGCCCTTAGCAGACTGTCTGGGTTGAGTCCTGGCTCCATCTTCACTCCAGCTTCCTGCTCATGTGCACCCTGGGAGGCAGCAGCTGACGGCTCCAGCAGTGGGCCCCCGCCATCCAGGTGGAGCTCCAGACACCTGACTGACCTGGCCCAGCCCAGGCATGTAGGGAATGCATCAGCAGATGGAGATCTTCATCTATCTCTACCTTTAAAATAAAATAAATAATCTTTAAAAGTATTTATCTTTATTTACTTGAAAAGCAGAGTTATGGGGGAGGGGCAAACCAAGAGAGAGATCTTATATTCACTGATTCACTCCACAAATGGCCACAATGGCAGGAACTGGGCCAGGCCAAAGCTGGGAGCCAGGAGCTGCTTCTTGGTCCCCCACGTGGATGCAGGGGCCCAATCTCTTGGGCCTCCTCCACTGCTTTTCCAGGCACATTGGCAGAGAGCTGGGTCAGAAGTGGAGTAGCCGGGACTCGAACCAGTGCCCATTTGAGATGCCAGCATCACAGGCAGCAGCTTTACCTGCCACGCCACAAACTCTGGCCCCAATAAATAACTTAAAAGCCATATTAAAAGGGGTGTTTATGGGGCCACTGCTGTGGTATAGTGGGTATAGCCGCTGCCTGAAGTACCAGTGTTATAGAAATCTGAGGTGGGAAGACTCTGTCTCCAATGCCTGTTTGAACTGAGCAACAATCCCCAGTTTCTTACAATATTTATAGGTTCTAGCTATCACAGCATTGGGGGGTTTAAAATGCAGCCTGCATGACTTGGGACCACACTTCCAATGGTTGGTGGGCCCAGTATGTTTGTAAAAGAGACACCAGGGGCAGATTTACTAGGACAGATGTATGACTGGAGGTTACAGAAGCAGAGCTTAGGGCTTCTTCCCTCCCTAGACAAGGGAACAGTGGGCAGCTGCTGCTCTAGTTAACTGCCAGCAGCCACTTTTCCAGGTCTGTGTTGGGAGGAGGGGTCTGCTTCTCTGTCTCTGGTTGTGGCCATATTTCCTCTACACTGGTATCCCATACAGGCACCGGTTCAAGTTTTGGCTACTCCACTTCCAATCCAGCTCTCTGATAAGTCCTGGGAAAGCAGTGGAAGATGGCCCAAGTGCTTGGGCCCTTGCAACTGTGTGGGAGAGCCGGAAGGTGTTCCTGGCACCGGGGTGGATCAGCGCAGCTCTGGCCGTTGCCATCTGGGGAGTGAACCAGTGGATGGAAGACCTCTCTCCCTTTCTCCCTGCCTTTGTCTCTCTGTAACTCTGACTTTCAAATAAATGATAAATAAATGTTTAAAAAAAAGAATTAAAGGAATTAATATATGTTAGGATTGTGGTGGCCAGAGGACCTGATCCAGCTCCCTGCTGGTGCCCTGGGAAGGCAGTGGAGGATGGCCCAGGGGCTCGGGCTGCTGCTGCCCACATTGGAGACCTGGATGGAGTTCCAGGCACCTGGCTTCAGCTGGGCTCAGCCCCAGCCATTGCAGCCTTTTGGGGAGTGGACCAGCGGGTGGAAGATTTCGGTCCCTCCCTCTCTCTGTCATTCTGCCTTTCAAGTAAATAAGTCTTTTTAAAAAACCTCTTGGTTGTTAGTTTTTGGCAATGAATGCAAAAAATGTTAAAAACACCATGTGGCTCAAATGGTACAGGCCAAAAAAAGCATAATTCTGTCTGATTGCCAGACCTGAGCCTGAGGGTCCAGGGTGTAGTCTCAAGTCCCCTGGGAGAGGCAGCTAGACGTAGGAGCAGCGTCAACATAGCTTGATAAGCGCACAGACAGGAAGATGTGTGATGGACAGAAGAGGAGCCGGGGGGTCTTTGAAGAGAAGTCTGTTAGAGAGGACTCAGCCCTAGGATAGGGACACAGGGGTCAGGGACCTAGCGGGCTGGCAGAGGCGATGCAGGCTGGGGAGGGGGCTGGGCCTGGAGAGTGGCATTGCCCGCATCATCAGGCTGTTCAACAACTTTGGAATTTTCCTGATTAAAATTTCTGCTGTTTTTGATAGAAAGCCAGAGGCTGTTTCTGAGCCTCGGCCCCCTTCCCCCCAACAACAACAGCAAAGCCCTTGCAATGATCACGAGGTAGCTGGGCTCCTCCTCTTGCTCATTCTGTGCCCTCACTCAGGGCCTCTTGCCCCCAGGGGATGGAAGGAAATCCAGGACTGTTGACCTTTGTCTGAACACCTCAGACTTGCCAGCACAAAGATTTGCACAGGAGGGGATGTGTCCGTTCTTCCCAAATCGCTCTCTGCTCTGTGTCCAGAGCCAAATGCACTCGATGATTCAGAGACCTCAGGGGTGGCCAGCAGGGCCCTGGGCTGGAAGTCAGGAGCTTGTTCCAGTCTTGGTCTTGCGGATGGATTCCTGGTGTTGCCATGGAGGAGAGTGGGCCACCCACGTTCAGTGGTGGCCAAGCGGGAAGGATGGGTGGTCCCTGAGTGGACCTGGCGCCGGCGTGGGTCTTGTCCCACCTGTCAGCAGGTGCCATGCAGCAGGTGCTCTGCTGCCATAGCTGATTCCGCCCAGTCCTCAGAAAGGTCCAACAAGCAGATGCACTCTGCCTGCTTTGTAGGAAAGGGAGCTGGAGCCCAGGGAAACGATGCAGTGGCAGCTTCCCTGATGTGGCCAAGTTGTATGTCTCACCTATGTTATTCGTAACAAAATGTTAAGAATCCTCATCCAGGTGGTTCATATATACGGTAGCCTAGGAAACAGCACAGGCGTGCTCACCACGCGAAGCAAACCCTCACCCCCATCTCCCAACTCCAGCCCCACTCCCTCGAGGCGACGCTGTGAATGATTTTGATTTCCTGATGAATTCCTTCTTAAACATGAAGCACAGTGCTATGGCCTGAAAGTGGGTGTCCTCCCACTCCCTAGTTCACACACTGAGATCGGAGCCCCGGTGTGATGGTACTGGGGGCAGGGCCCTTGGGGACTGGCTAGTTCCTAGGGGTGAGTCCTCACCAAGGGGATCATTAAAAAGGCCCCAAGGAGGGCAGGTGTCACAACACTGTGGGGACCCCAGCCTCTCATGTGAGAGCGCCTGTTGAGTCCTGGCTCCTCTGCTTCCAGCCAGTGCATGCTGGGAGGCAGCAGATGATGGCCCACGTGCTTGGGTCTTTGTCACCCACGTTATGACCCAGATGGAATTCCTGGCTCCTGGCTTTGGCCTGGCCCAGCCCTGGCTGTTTTGGGCATTCAAGGAGTAAACCAGCAGATGCAAGATTCCTCTCTTTCTGTCTCTGTCACTGCTTCTTTCAAATACGTACATCTTTTTTAGAAAGTACCAAGAACAGTGAATGGTGTACAGCCACTGCCATGTAAGTGCTTGATTGGAGATAGGCGTGTTCTCCTCCGTAGAAGTCCCATCTACTGTAGATACAGATGTTCCCTGGGGTAGGGGTGTGGCCTGAGGAGGCCTGCCTGTCCTGCAAGGCACTGCTTGGGTTGGATTTCCTTAACTCAGTGCACTTGCTCCAGTCCAGCCCTCAGCCTTGAAGGTGTGGGAGGAGCAAAGCTTGCAGCTGCACTGGGATCAGGTCTCCAAAGACAGCTTTTATTACCAATAGCAAATGCCCTGAGGCCCAGCACAGCTGTGTACTCAGAAACACACTTTCCCCATCCTTTATTGGGCAAAAACAATCCCACAAAACTACTCAGTCCTTTTATGACTTAAGGATCAAATAAAATGTCCTTTAACAAACATGTTTTATAACCCAACTAGTTAAACTGTTATGAGTCTTGTCAATTGAAGACTATATTTACAGTCTGTGTAGTCCCATAGTTATCTCTCAGAAAGCCAAGTGTCTTCTCATAAAATATTCTTCAACACAGGGAAAGAACCAATAATTGTAATAACCAAAAGAGAATTACACATTTCTTATTACTTTAAGAAATTATGGTAAAATATACACAATATAAAATTTACCATCTTCACTATTTTTTGGTGCTCAGTTGGTGGTACTAAGTACATTCAGATTGCTGTGCTACCAACATCACCATCCACTCAAAGACCCCTTTTCATCTTGCGAAACCAAAACTCTAAACCATTAAATAATATCTCTCCATTCTGGCTTCCCCAAGCCTCTGGCAACAGCCATCCTACTTTCTGCCTGTAAATTTGATTATTCTGAGTACTTCATGTAGGTGGAATCAAGACATTTCTCTTGGTGACCGGCTTCTTTGATTTAGGGTCATTCCTGTTTTAGCATCTGTCAGAACTGCCTTCCTTCTTAAATGGACCAGTATCCGTCGCATGTGCTTCTCACACTTGGGCTATTCTTTCGTCCTTCAGTGGCCACTTGGGTTGCTCCAGCCTTTGCCTATTGTGAATAAATGCTGCTATGAACATGGATATGCAAATATCTCTTTGAAACTCTGCCTTCAATTCCTTGAATATATATCTAGAAGTAGGATCCTGTATTATAGGGCAATCCTGTTCTTAATTATTTGAGGAAACTCCATTCTGTTTCCTATAGTGGCTACATGAATTCACTCCCAACAATCATGCCCAAGGCTTCCAGTGTCTTCACATCTTGTACAACTCTTGTGATTTCTATTTTTTTTAATAGTAGCCATCCTAAGGAGTGTAAGATGGTATCTCATTATGATCTGATTTGCGATTTTAAATGATTAGCTTCTTTTAAAAAAAACCTAAGGAATAGCTTACAGCACTTTTTCTTATGAACACAGCTGAATGAATTAGCACCCATGAATATTCCTATGAGATCCTCACCAGATCAAGACATAGAACAGTCCCAGCACCTCAGAATTCTCCCTCGTGCCCCCCATAAATAATCCCCAAAGGTAGCCACTCTTTGGAGGCATGTACAGTTCTAACCTGACCTCTAGCTTTTGAGCCATCCTGCGAATTCCCAGCAATGCCCTTGTGCTGTCGTCCTCTCTCAGTCACAGCAAATGTTGTCATTCTGCATAATCTCCTGCCGAGAGGGCAATCTCAGAACAACATTTAAAATTCCCCAAGTGCCCACATCCTCCTCAGATTACATCCCCTCTCTTTTTCTTTTTCTTTTTCTTTTTTTTTTTTTTACAGGCAGAGTGGACAGTGAGAGAGAGAGACAGAGAGAAAGGTCTTCCTTTTGCCGTTGGTTCACCCTCCAATGGCCGCCGCGGTCGGCGCGCTGCGGCCGGCGCACCGCACTCATCCGATGGCAGGAGCCAGGAGCCAGGTGCTTTTCCTGGTCTCCCCATGGGGTGCAGGGTCCAAGCACCTGGGCCATCCTCCACTGCACTCCTGGGCCACAGCAGAGGGCTGGCCTGGAAGAGGGGCAACCGGGATAGAATCGGTGCCCCGACCGGGACTAGAACCCGGTGTGCCGGCGCCGCAAGGCGGAGGATTAGCCTGTTGAGCCACGGCGCCGGCCCTACATCCCCTCTCTTTACGTGTCTTCTAATCAAATTCAGCTGTGACTTAAGACGTCTATACCCAAGATTTGTTTGATTCTAGACAGAATTTTAGGAGCTGATGTCTTCGTTCAGAGATGGAATTACATACTAAGCTCATGGGACTTGGGTGGAAAATTGCAATGTCAGTGGATTCCTTGACCACAAGAAGTACGATTGGCAAGCATTCTGGAATCTTCTCACTGGCACCCCTTGGATATTCTTTCTTGAAGGCAGAGCTAAAGGAAAAGTCGAATTATACACAGAGGTGGCTTGGTGAGCGTTTTATCATTTAACACGTCTGACAAAGAGCCTGGTACGTGTCGAGCTTGGTGCTGGGCACTAGGTGAAGAGTGAAGAAGAGACAGGGCCGTGTTCACGGCCCCTGAAGTGCAGGGAGAAGATGGGCGTGACCACATCACCGGACTCTGAGATGCAGGCCTCAGCCTCCGCGTCCTCTCTGAACCCACTAGAGCAGTGCAGGAAGTTCTTCCAACAGGCAGTTTACGAGGACACAGGTCAGCAAGCTGTGACCCACAGACCCAGTCTAGCCCGTGCCTGTTTATATCTAACCTGGAAGCTAAGAATAGCTTGACCTTCTTAGATGGTTGGAAAAACAAACAAAAGCAGGTGTTTGGTGACACGTGAAGATGATACAAGATTCGGACTTCGGTACTCATAAAGTTTATTGGAGCACAGCCACGTGTTCCACATATTGTCTGGAGTGGCTTTCATGCTACAATGACACAGTCGAATAGATGCAGTGGAGGACATATGGAGTGAAAAGCCAACAGTGTTTACTGTCTGGTCCTTTACCCCCCAAAATCTGCCAACGCCTGCTCTGGAGCAGCACCTTCAGTGGAGCTTCTGCAGTGACGGGAACGTTATGTGCTGTCTAATGCGGTAGCCAGCCGCTCCCTACCTGTGGCTGTTGAGTGCTGAAACATGACTAGCCAACTGGAGAAGTTAATTTTCATTAAATAACCACACATGGCCAGAGGTTACCATATTGAATACAGATGCCCAAAGTAAGAAAAGGGGTGTAGGGATTGGGAGATACGAAGCATAGTAGAAGTCAGGGCACTGTGCTGAAAGCAGAGGGGTGGGGTCAAAGTTTGCATAGGGAAGAGTGAGCTGCTCTGCCTACCCCTCGCCCACACGCTTGCTTCCCAACCCAGACTCCAGGATGCTGGCCCTGGCAGAGAGTGAAACTTACAAGTTAGACTGTGCAGGATTATACTCTGTAAGGGAGGAGTAGTCTCTCCTTTAAAAATGCTAGAGGACTCTTTTTCTGGAGAATTTGACCAGTTCAGAAGGAAAGGCCTAAAGACTTTGACATTGAGGCTCCCTCGCGTCTGGTCACATGAAAGCTCACAGTTAACTAGCCCTCCTCATGGGCACATCGCTCCAGTCTAATCCTGTCTTTCAATATGAGCCAAGGATCACGATAAGAAAGGACCACAGATAAAATCACAGATAAGAAAGGCACCAAACAGATAAAGAAACTGGGGCAAAGATCCCTGGAAACATCTATTCTATTAAATAGGAGGTCCGTGAAATTGGATGAAAAAGTGGTCTATCTTCTCCCTAGTTCAGCTTGAATTTGGCATTTCCTACAGTTGTGCGCCGAAGCAGTAGACCACAGTGATATCAGTAGTTTGCGGGACTTCATCACATCGCTGCTGCTGAAGTTATTTCGAAATTCCATTTATGCTCATCATGACTTTGAAATGATGGCTGTTATTAGGCAGGCTGCTAATTATAATATTGAAGCACGTGTGCTCATCTGTGACAGATTTGTTTTTAAAATATTTTGTTTTTAAAATATTTGTTTTAAAATATTTCGATATACAGATGCTTCTCAATGTATGATGGAGTCACACCCCGATAAACCCATTGTTAACTAGAAATATTACAAATCAGAAATTACACTTGTCAGGTATCCTTGATTAGCAAGCAGTACAGCATGCTGAGAGTATCAGTTCTTTTTAAAATATTTGTTTATGAAAGACAAGGTCATTGAGAAAACAGAAGGGGAGGGGAGAGTGATCTTCCATCCACTAGTTCACTCTCCAAATGGCTACAACAGCCAGGGCTGGTCCAAGCTGAAGCCAGGAGCCTGGAACTCCATCTGGGTCTCATATGTGGTTGGCAGGGGCCCAAGTACTTGGGCCATCATCTACTGCCTTCCCAGGAGCATTAGCAGGGAATACATCAGAAGCAGAGCAACAAGGACTTAACCTGTGCTCCATACGGGGTGCTGCTGACGTGACAGCTTAACAGCTGTGCCATGGTGCCAGCCCCACAGTGTTAGTTCCTTGCCTCCTGACCATGGGACTGACTGGGAGCTCTGCCCCTGCCATGGATCAGCTTCTCGAGAGAACTGGGGGCCGGCGCCGTGACGCAGGTTAATCCTCCACCTGCGGCGCTGGCATCCCAATGGGCACCGGTTCTAGTCCTGGTTGCTCCTCTTCCAATCCAGCTCTCTGCTATGGCCTGGGAAAGCAGTAGAAGATGACCCAAATCCTTGTGAACTTTGACCCATGTGGGGAGACCAGGAAGAAGCACCTGGCTCCTGGCTTCGGATCAGTGCAGCCCCAGCTGTTGCGGCCCTTTGGGGAGTGAATCATCGGACAGAAGACCTTTCTCTCTGTCTCTCCCTCTCACTGTCTGTAACTCTACCTCTCAAATAAATAAATAAATAAATAAAATCTTAAAGAGAGAGAGAGACAGAGAGAGAGGGAGGGAGGATTGTGCCGCCTAGTGCTAGCCAGCAAAAGATCAAAATTCAAATTTTGAAGGATAGTTTCTATCAAATGCCTATCATCTTCACACCACTCTAAGCCTAAAACTCCTAAGTTGAGGGCGGTCTGTAAGCAGTTTCTTTTCTAACCCTATGCATGGATCTTATCACTTGCAGATGTGGTGCTGGGAAGGTGCCTTTAGGCTACCGCAGACTGCAAAGAGGTGTCCAGGGGCTGATGCCTGGGACAAAGTTCTTGCCAGGGCTCCACGTGCATGAGGAACGCAGATACTCATCACCAACCCCGTGTGCCAAATCTGAAATGTCACAATTCTAAAAGGTAGCTGTTATTTCATAGCTTTCACTAGACTTTTCCAGTACTTCCTTTGTTATTGCAGTGGGACATGTGAAGGGAGGAGAGATGTATAGGGGTGCTCCATCAGTCTGCCCTTGACCAAAAACTCCAGTTTTCTCTTGTAAAAACTGTAAGTGTTGGGGGCCGGCACCGTGGCTCACTTGGCTAATCCTCCGGCATCCCATATGGGCGCCGGGTTCTAGTCCTGGTTGCTCCTCTTCCAGCCTAGGTCTCTGTTGTGGCCCGGGAAGGCAGTGGAGGATGGCCCAGGTGCTTGGGCCTTGGACCCGCATGGGAGACCAGGAGGAAGCACCTGGCTCCTGGCTTTGGATCAGTGCAGCACACTGGCCGTGGCAGCCATTAGGGGGGTGAACCAACGGAAGGAAGAAGGAAGACCTTTCTCTCTGTCTCTCTCTAACTCTGCACGTCAAATTAGATTCTATTTTTTTTTTTTTTGACAGGCAGAGTGGACAGTGAGAGAGAGAGAGACAGAGAGAAAGGTCTTCCTTTGCCATTGGTTCACCCTCCAATGGCCGCTGCGGCCGGCACGCTGTGGCTGGCACACCATGCTGATCTGAAGGCAGGAGCCAGGTGCTTCTCCTGGTCTCCCATGGGGTGCAGGGCCCAAGGACTTGGGCCATCCTCCACTGTACTCCCGGGCCACAGCAGAGGGCTGGCCTGGAAGAGGGGCAACCGGGACAGTGGGCGTGCTCAACTCTAGTCGTGGACCTGACGTGTGGAGAGGTGGGAAATTGGCACACCCCTAGCTTCGCAGCAAACCAGGATGTCCAGCGGCAAAGAGCAAAGTGTGGCCACAGGGAATGAGTGCGTTGTTAACAAAACAAAAAGCCATGCACGCAGCGGGACTTCACTGGCGGAATGGATGTATTTTGACTCAATCGGGTTTTCCTCCACCAGTACTGACAAGGTGCAACTCTAAGTCCTTTTACTCCTCGGGGCCATTGCAGTCGTAAGAAGCATTAAAGAAAAGGACAAACCTTGAAGAGGTTGGGATTTGGGGCCCACGACCTTTAGCTCCACCAGGAACAGCCAGCACATTTGTCAAGTTCACCACAGTCGAACCCAGCCCCGTGGCGGCCGCGGCAGCACCACCTTTCCCCCTCTCTCGGCATCTCCATCTCACTCACACCCATCGTAAAGTCCATCAGCAGCACGGTTACCACTAGGCGGTCAGTGGTGCTGGGGCTCCGAGCAGGTGCCCTCTGCCAGGCCAGCACACCCGCCCCCAGCTACCGCCAGCGTGAGTTGCTCGCAGGCCACAAGTGCCCTTGCTCCTGAGAATCCCCTATGCCCATGGAATCTCCTTGCCAGGAGGTGCCTGGGAAGTCCCAGCCTCCCCCCGAACGCCACCTGCACCCTGACTAGCTGGGTGAACTCTCCGTGGGCTCAGGCTGAGGCTGGCTTCCAGCTGACTCTGCATACTTGCCTGGCTTTTTCTCCCGCTTTGCTCACCTTCTCCCCACCCGGCTTCACCTGAGAGGCCCCTCAACAAGTCACACTGACAAGAATCCCTGTTCGGACTTGGCTCCAAGCGACCCTGTCCTGGGACACAGGGTCATGTCGCTGTCCCTGCTCTAGCAGGGGATGAATAGTAGACGTTTTCCCTGCCCACGTTCCCTTCTCAGAGAAGTTCCCCGGGCGCAGGAGTGCGGTGCCCCAGCTGGCCAGCTCCTGCTCACAGGAGCCGTGTTCCTGACTCTGCATCCAGGGCTTCCTCCCTCGCAGCTTGAACTCAGCCATGGCAGGAATAGTTACACCGTGGAAACCGCCAGTGGGAAATGCTGTTTGTTTCAGAGACCTACTTTTTACATATTTACCAGCTCGCCATTGTGCACATGCCAAGTAATTCTAATCCTCTGACTACAAACTCGGGAGGCTAAGATGGACTCCTCCCCCGGGAGATTTACCCACAGGCTCCGGTGGCATAGAAAGTATGAGAAAAAGTGGCTCAGACCCGCAGACGACTTGTGGGGTTGGTTGGGACATCAGTAAGTTGTAGCCAGTTGGCCAGGAAAATTGAAAAATAATTATTATTGCTACCATATATTGACTGCTAAGCTAAATGTGGGCTGCACATATATATGCAAATTCCCAGCATACATTATCTCTTGTGTAGTTCTCTGTAAAAAATTTTTCTGGGTGCCAGTTTGCATCCTAGCTGCTCCACTTCTGATCTTAACAGCCCAGGAAAATCAGTGGAAGATGGCCCAAGAGTTTGGGCTCCTGCCACCCACGTGGGAGACTCAGATGAAGCTCTTGTCTCCTGGCTTCAGTCTGGCCCACGCTGACCACTGCTGCCATCCAGGGATGCTTCTAGCAGATGGAAGATCTCTCTCTCTCTCTCTCTCTCTCTCTCTCTCTGTATCTCCCTGTAGCTCTTGACTTTCAAAATAAATAAATAAGTCTTTTACAAAAATATTTTTTCTGAAAACCTTAAAAAAAGTTTGCTTATGTTGATCTAATTGAAAGGCAGAGAGAGAGACAGAGAGAGAGAGAAAGAGAGAGAGGGAACAGATGTTCTACCCGTTAGCTTGTTCCTAAATGCCCACAACAGCCAGGGCTGGGCTAGGCTGAAGCCAGGAGCCAGGAACTCCATCCTGGTCTCCCACATGGGTGCAGGGGCCCAAGCACTCGGGCCATCCTCTGCTGCCTCTCAGGCACATTAGCAGGGAGCTGGATGAGACGAAGAGTAGCCTGGGCTCAGACCAGCACTAGGGACTATGGGCCTTCCAGGTGGTGTTCTAACCCACAGCACCACAATGCCTCCCCCCCTATAATCCTTAGAGCCCCCCTCCCAGTGATGTGATCAACCCCCTGCATCCAGATGGCACAAGCTCAAGGAGGTAGAGATCTTGCTCAAGGCCACGTTGCTCGTGGCGGAGAAGCCCGGGTTCAGTGCCCGGTGTATTAGCGTCTTGCTACTCTGAAACACCGGAGAGGGGCTCCTTTGGGAAGAGAAGATTCATTGCAGCGCACAGGTGGAGGTTCCATGACTGGCGGCCCCGCAGGCCGGCATCTGGTGGGAAGCTGGATGAGTCAGGAGGCAGGAGGCGGAGAGAGCAGAGCTAGGCAAAACCTGAACTCAAATCATCGAAGCCTCCCTCTGAGGGCACGCCCCTGTGGCCCAAGGACCTCCCCCAGGCCCCGCCTCTCAGGTGCCACCTTTAGAGCAGGTCTGCACCCTTAATCAATGGAGCGGAGACATCGGAGCCGGGACAGCTGCATGAGTTTTGGGATGACAAGTCCTACTCAGCTCATGGCACCCCACTTTCCAGACTCCAGAGCAGTGTTTGCAATCACCCAAGCAGCCCTGGGGGTCTAGACAGGTGCAGCCCACAGACACAGTGACTCAGACACCGTGACCTTAACCAGGGGAAGGAGAACGTGTTCATCAGGCTACATTGGCTTCACGTTGCAGAAACCAAACTTGAACTAACGTCAGTGAAACGTGGTTCTTTGTTAGCTTAAATCCCTCTCCTAGCAGGGACAAAAGAGGAGCTGGCCTTAAGGCTAAGTAGAAGAAGGAATCCAAAACCAAGCGGTTCCCTCTTCCTCCCTCCCTCCTCTCTCCAGCCGTCTCTTTGTTTCTCCCTGTATCCCAGCCTCCTGCCAAGAAGGGGCTGCAGGGAGCCTGGCCCACCCACTCCGAGCCTCAGCCTCCCCTCCGTCCCCGAGTGCAGAGGGTAGCTGTCCAAGTCAGCTGGAGGGTGGTGGGGATTCACACCAGGTGACTCCCCGATCCACGAAGAGGCAGAGATGATAAAGAATGTGGAAAGAGGGACAGCGGCTGAACTGCCACATCTTTGCCGGTGACTGGCACACTGCACCTGCATGCAGTCCTGCCTGGGAAGCAGGTTATGTGCTGGGGAAGGGTCACGGTGCAGGTCGATGGCACAGAAATCTAAATTTAAGCAGCAGCTGTCCTGTGCCCGTCGGCCACAGCGCCTCGTGGATATTTGGTGGCTGGCTGGCCGCTGGCTCTGGGCAAGTCACTTCACTGCTCTGAGTCTCAGTTTCCCTGTGAGACAAGGCTGATCGTGCTCGTGTGGCCGGCAGAGTCTTGGAGCCAGATGACCAAGGTGAATCACCTGGAGCAGCGAAGGTACTCAGTCAATGTTAGGCTATTTCTGACCTGGCTAGTGAGGCAGCCCTCGCTCTGCCCCAGGGCTGGAGGCTAATGGGAAATAGATTATATTAAAAATATCTGCACGAGGCCCTAATTCTTTGCTCTGCTAGCGGTTACATAAATCTCAAAGTCATCTCCATCTTTTCCTGCCACCCGGGCTAGCCTCCAGGGCAATGAAACATTGATGTTGTAGCTATACTTATCACCTCTTTCTTCTCCCAGCCAAGCCCTGAACATCATCAATTCTGTTTCCAATAAAAAATTTAACCCTCACCTTTGAGGTCTTCGTCCATCTGTGAAGCACTTCTAGATTCGCTCTTTTCACATGCTCCTTCTAAAGAACGAAAGCAACGTGGAAAAGTACAAAGGATAAAGTTAAAAAGTCAAGTGATCAAGGTCAACGTCGCCAGCGCTAGGTGGTGGGGCTCTCGCGTATGAGATGAGTACGTCATTTCTGGGGGAGTGTTCTTCCCCCAAACCTATCACCCTAGACAAATCACGAGGGAACGTCGGCCAGGCCCACAGCAAGGGGCGGTCGATAAACGTGCGACCACTGCTCTCCAGGTGTCAAGGCTGTGGAAGACGAGGGGCAGAGACCACTCGAGGCCATTGGATGTCTGCATGCGGTGTGGGGTCCTGGTTTGGGACCTGGAGTAGAAGGACGACAAGAAGCAGGCTAATTTCTTATGTTTTGTAAATATGCCGTGATGAGATGGTGACGTGTAAGGGAGTTGGGGGAAGGGCAAATGGACTTTCTGTCCTGTCTGTGCAACTCTTCTGGGAATCTACTCTAATTTGAAAATTAAAAGTTTAAAAACAGAAACTGGCTGGAGTCGTGGCTCAACAGGCTAATCCTCCGCCTGAGGCGCCGGCACACCGGGTTCTAGTCCCGGTCGGGGCACCGGATTCTGTCCCGGTTGCCCCTCTTCCAGGCCAGCCCTCTGCTGTGGCCCAGGAGTGCAGTGGAGGATGGCCCAAGTGCTTGGGCCCTGCACCCCATGGGAGACCAGGAGCGCCGGCCGCAGCATGCCGGCCACAGCGGCCATTGGAGGGTGAACCAACGGCAAAGAAAGACCTTTCTCTCTCTCTGTCTCTCTCTCACTGTCCACTCTGCCTGTCAAAAAAAAAAAAAAAAAAAGAAAGAAACTAAGACAAAATCCTGAAATAAGCATAATTCAAACAATATGAGTGTCATCTCAAACATCTTTCAATATATGTATACAGATAGGTAATCAAATATTTTTATAAAATTGTTTTGTGTTATAATGCTCTTTGTAGTACTGAAGGGTATTTCACTTGGGTTTAATGAACAGATTTTTTAGAGAAAGAATCGGTGAACCTTAGATAGCGATTTCCCCACTAAAAGAATTATCAGCTCTTTAAAGATACCTCTGCGGGGGGGGGGGGGGGGGCGTTTGGGACACCTGCAGCCCACATCAGAGTGCCCGGGTTCAAGTCCTGGCTCTGCTCCTCAGTCCAACTTCCTGCTAATGTGCACCCCAGGAGGTGGTCAATGACAGCTCGGTTACTTGGGTCCCTGCCACCCACATGGGAGAGCTGGATTGAGCCCCCAGATCCCCGCTTCCGTGTGACTCATCAGGCATTTGACGAGTGAACCATTGGATGGAAGATCCTATTGCACTCCCTCTCGTCCCATTCCAAGTTAAAAAAACAAAAAACCTCTCTCTGGAAAACACGAAGAGATCGCAGCGGTCGTTCTAAGCGCAAATCTCAGTTGTAGATGGTGATGGGCTGCAGTGAGACACGGGCACTGCCTCCCTTGTTTCCCATCTTTTCTCCCCAAACTTCCTGTTTGGTGGAAGTGACATTATTACTTTTACATTATTGAGTGAATCAGTTAAAGACTTCTTTTAGCCATGAGTAATAGAAAGCCTGAGGAGCCAGTGACTTAAATAAATTTTAAGTAGCAAAGAATTAGGTAGCTGCTGACGCTGGTTAAGTGTCTCAAGGATGTCAGAGTTGGGTTCTCTGTAATTCTCCTGGGATTTTCCTCATGCATGCAAAACAGCTGCTGCAACTCCTGCCATCCTATACATATTCTATTCAGGAAGAAGAAAATTACTATTATCAGGAAAGGAAAGTTTTTCACAAACTCCTATGTCTCATTGGCCACAACAGTTATATGCAACTGTTACATATTACCTTTGCAACTGATCTGTTATTCCAAGCTGCAGCAAAGACTAGGAAATGTAAATTTTTTTACATTTAGTGGCTCCAATAAAACTGGTATTTCTTAATAGGGAAGATGAAATAACTATTAATTCTCAGTTATATTTCCTCACTTTATATTTAAGCATATTTAACATTTGCTATAATCTCAAATACTAAACATTTTTTTTAAAAAAGATTTATTTATTTGAAAGGCAGAGTTAGAGAGAGAGAGAGAGAGAGAGAAGAGAGACAGAGAGAGAGGAGAGACAGAGGAGAGATATCTTCCATCCATGGGTTCACTCCCAGAATGGCTGCGCTTTAGCAGGAAGCTGGATCAGAAGTGGAGCAGCTGAGACTTGAACCGGTGCCCACAGGGGATGCTGGCACTGCAGAAGGCAGCTTAACCCACTGCACCACAGTGCTGGCCCCACCAAACATCTTTATACCTGAAGTTTTACTTTTGATCTACCTCTTGGCAAGATTTCAGTGTCATGAGTGAGCTGAAGTTGGGATCTCAGGAAGCAGCCCCAGTCACCCCGCATTGCGTCTCCCTAACTCTCCACTACCCTGGAATCGGTCCCTAAACAGAGCCAAGGTGGCCCGATCCCAGCTCCCCTCCCCAGGCAGAATCTGTCCCTTTAAAAGAGAGAAGCGCTCATTGTCCCTGGGAAGGGCTTTTGACAGTCAGGGTGCTCCTGGAGGCCACAGGGCATCCACTGGCAGCTGAGCTCTGAGCGGTAGCTGTGACCAGGGCAGCACCGGGTAGAACAAACTCAGCAGGAGTTTAAGGTGGGAGGAATTTCTCTTCCGGGTCCGTCTAAGGCCCCCCAGTCTCTCAATCTGCTTTGCCTTCCAACCAGGCTCTCTGCTGCGTCGTCGCCATCCTCGGAACCACGTGGCCACGGCCGGCACCAGGCTTGGACAGCCGTGTCCCCTGTAGGGGCCCCGCATGGAACTTCCGCCAGCTCCCACGTTCACGTTCTCCCCACCCCACGCCATCCTCGGAAACGCGTGGCCACGGCTGGCACCAGGCTTGGACAGCTGTGTCCCCTGTAGGGGCCCCGCATGGAACTTCCGCCAGCTCCCACATTCACGTTCTCCCCGCCCCACGCCATCCGCGACTTGGGCATTATGTTTTATCCCACAAAGGAAAAAAAAGTAAAAACCAATAAGGAGGCACAGGAAATAGCATGAGGAAGGGAACGAAGCGTCCACTTAGCAGTGGTCACTGCTGTCGTTTTCTGTTCTCTTCCTCCGGGACTTTTTCCGTGCATTTAGACACTTGTTTCTAGTGGGCTAGAGCTTACATAAGCCTTTGTAAGGCACACAAAGAAATGTTAGCTGGGTGACTGGCTGGCACTTCCGCCTGCCCGGGAAAGAGACCAGACAGCTCCCTGGGCAGCGATCCCTTCGCCCTCCAGCCTTGGTTACCGTGGACCAGTCTTCCTGAGTTTTGAATTTCATAAAAATGGCATTGATGGGTTTAAAAAAATTTTAAATGGGCTATAACTATCTTGCATGCTTTTTCACTTAATATATTCTATTTCCCCAGGTCATTCATCTTTCAAAACTTATTTTTAAAGACTCCGTATGTATCACAGCTCTGCCTGATTTAATTTTTCTTCAATTCTCACACACTGTACTTAGTTTGAGCGATTGCTATTTTTAAAAAGTACTATGCAGAGCGTCTTTTCCCCACGGCATTTTCCAGTGGGATAGGGTAACACAGTGGGTCAGAGCATGGATTTATGAGTTGAACTTGAGCACCTTGCAACACCTTTTTGAGTCTCCGTTTCTCTAGCAGGAAATGGACCAGGTCTTACCCATTGTGCTGCACGTTGCTCTAAGGGCCAAATGATACTCATCAAGTGCTTAGCATTGCGCCTGGTAGGGAGTGAACCTGGCACAGGTCGAGCTGCTGTTATTTATCTTCGTGTTCATTCCTAATTGTTTCCTTAGGAAAAATTCCTCGAAGTAGGATTGCTGGACCAAAAAAGGTGCTCGTGTTTAGGGCTTTTAAATACAATCTGCTAGATTGCCCTCCAGAAGGGCTGAGCCAGCTGTGTTTGGGGGCGCGTATTCACCCTGGAAGAAGGGAAGGCAGGTGGCAGGGAGGGGGGAGGGGGGAGGGAGAAAGGGGGAGGAAGAGGGGAGGGGAGAAGTGAGGGAGGAGGAGGGAGGGAGGGGGAGGAGAGAAGGGAGGGAGGAGGAGGGAGGGATGGGGAGGGGAGAAGGGAGGGAGGGGGGAGAGAAGGGAGCCAACGCCTCGCCAATTAGACAAGGAAATTAAACGTCCTTATTGTTGCTGTGCCTTCTAGGGAGGTTCAACTTTTTCTCTTTCCAGACCGGCCATTTGTTTTTCAGCTTTTGGAAATTTGCCTGGTCAGGTCTTTTGCCATTTTGTTTTTTTTCTGCTGGGACCTAGGCTGGTGTTTTCTATAACTGGACCCCTGCCCAATGCAAGAAGTTCTGTTTCGTCTGCACAGGGCTCAGTTCCTGCGGTAGGGCTTTGGCCTTGGTCGGTGTTCCCAGATTCACCCCTGGGCAGTGGACCTGGTTTCCCGGTTCCTTTAGGTTAGGGCTTCTGCTCCGTTCTGGCCAGGATCCCTCACTAGCTATACTGTTTCCCCCCACATCTTGCCAGCCTGGGATATACAGGTACCCAGGATAACTAGTAAATCAGTGTTTCTTTTTGCCTTCAAATAATCTTTGGCTGGGGCTGGTGTGGTGCAAGGGGTTAAGCCACTGCTTGCAATGCCTGCATCCCGTATCGGAGCGCTGCTGCAAGTCCTGACTACTCTGCTTCCAACCCCGCTCCCTGCTGATGCTCCTGGGAAAGCAGCGCATGATGACAAGTACTTAGGCCCCTGCCATCCACATGGGAGACACAGATCGAGTTCCTGGCTCCCAGCTTCAGCCTGGCCCAGCCCTAGCTGTGTGACCATTTGCAGAGTGAAGCAGCAGATGGAAGACTCTCCCTCCCTCCCTCTCTCTCTCTTTGTAGCAAAAAATAATTTGTTGCTCAACTTTTTTTTAATTTATTTGAAAAGCAGAGAGAAAGAAAGAGAGAGCGAGCGAGCGAGAGCGAGAGAGAGGGATTCCATCTACTGGTTCACTCCCTAAATGGCCACAATGGCTGGGGCTGGGCCAGGCCAAAGCCAGGAGCCAGGAGCTAGGAGCTTCCTCTGGGTCTCCCACGTGAGTGCAGGGCTCAAGCCCTTGGGCCATCTTCCACTGCTTTCCTAGGCCAGTAGCAGGGAGTTGCATTGGAAGAGGAGCAGCCACGACCCAAACTAGGCACCCACATGGGATGCCAATGCCATAGGCAGAGGCATTACCAACTATGCCACAGCACCAGCCCCTAAGATGTATTTCTTATCATGGGTCACAGTCAAAAAACTTTGAAAAGCACTGTGAACCTCATCACCCAAGCAATCTCACTTCTGCATAGAAACTGGCAAAACTCTATAGATGTGTAGATGTTCATCACAGCATTGTTTATAATAGCAAAGTGATAGCTATAAGTTATCAGTTTGAAAATTAATTCAAGAATGAAGACAAAAATTAAACTGAACACATGAGAGGCACCTACATTAACCCAGATCTCAAAAACAGGGGCAACCAAGTAAAATAGGTAGTGACGTGGCGTTCCCGGGGGGAGGGGTCCACAAATGCCCTTTCAAAGCAGCATTGCTGATTGTCTTTACATAAGTAAAGGAATTTAGAGTAGACGGTCTAGGTGTGCACTCTTAAGTGCCTGTTGGTGATGGGCGATGGTGGGGGAGAGAAGATGGGGCTGCTGATGGCAGACAAGAAGAGAGAAAGAAATCACCCAGAAAATAGCTAGTCGTGGAGAGTGGGGCTGAGGAATACCCTCCCCCGCGGCTGGGGAGGGGAAGCTTGGCAGGGCGTGGGTGGGGGGTTGTCAGTATTATGAGAAGCCTTGAGAACACACATTCTCTTGACTTGGGGGTCGTGACATCATCGTGGATACTGCAAGACTGTTTCTCCACACTTGACCATGAGAGCAAAAGCTGGAGATAATCCTTATCCAATGGTGGGGATAAGGCCGTGGAGGTACCCTGATCGCTTTGGGAAAGTGTCAGTGAAGAAAGCTAAGTGGGGAAAAGTACAAAACCACTTACCATAAGGTGGCCCTATGATGTCATTAAAAATGTGCTTATATGACACACCGTGATGGGAAAAAAGGAAGAAAACGTATCAGGCTCAAAGGCGGCCGTCTCTGGGTCGTGTGACGAAGGTTATTTTCAATTTTTTCTTTGGGCTTACTTTTCTTTTTTCGCCTAAGTGTTCTAAAAATGCAGGAATTATTTTTATAATGAAATTAATTTATTTTGGTGTGCAGACTGGGCAGAGTGTCCAGACGATTTGTCAAATGGAAAGAACTAGGTTGAGAAGGGAGTACCAGGGACAGAATCACCAGGGCGGGGCCCTAGGAGAGGGGCAGAAGCCAGCCCCAGGGGACACACGCAGGGATTCTGCAGCTTGGGGCCTGGCCAGGAGGGAGCCCTTTAGTGTGCAGTCTTGGCCTCCCCTAGCCCAGGGCAGGAGCGCTGCCTCCTGCAGGCAGCCTGCTGGGCTTCACGCCTGCCCTGGGCTGGACTCCAGCGTCTCCAGTTCCTTGTTTCTCCGCACTCTCCTGGCAGTGCTGGGGAAGGAGGCTCGCAAAATCGTTAGGTGAGGCCCTGCCGAGGCAACTGCAGGCGGGACTCGAAATTCCCTGCATCCGTGGCGGTGTGATTTTTAAGCGGATCATTTTGTACGGCCCGAGAATGATGTTATAAATATCCAAACGGCCCTTGGCAGAAAGAGGTTCTCACCCATGAATGGATGGACCCCGAGCTCTTTCTACCCCAGGGAACCTCGACCACTGCAGGGCCGCTCAAAGGTCAGGCACAGGAAGCTGAGCAGCAGCCTCAAGTCGGCTGCTTGTCCCCAAATGGCTGGAATGGCCAGGGCTCCAGGCTGGGCCAGGCCAAAGCCAGGGGCCTGCAACTCCATCTGGGTCTCCCACATGGGTGCAGGGGCCATCTTCCACTGCCCTCCCAGGCACAATAGCAGGGAGCTGGATCAGAAGTGGAGCAGCTGGGTCTCCAATGGGCATGCTGATATGGGATGCCAGCATTGGAAGTGGTGGCTTGATCCACTGTGCCATACCACCATCCCCACTTACCACATCTAAAATACTGCCATTTTTACTATTTCTCTCCTTTATTGTCTGTTTCTCCCTGCTTGAGTAGTCACATCATGGGAACACACATTTCTGTCTTGTCTGAGCATTGTTTTCTTGCAGCCTCCAACATCTAGAACAGAGCTTGGCTCAGACGAGGTGCTCAGTAAACACTGACCACCATGGGCTCTGTGAGGTGTGAGTTGGCCTGGTCGAGAGGCACAAGGCTGGGAGATGTTACAGTAACCTCCCCCCCCCACTTACCTCCTGATCCAGCACCTCCACCACAGTCCTTCTTCCCACCAGCCTCTTTATTTCCTGAATCAGAAACAGAGACATCGGCCATTAAAATCTACACTGGAGGGTGACTTGAAGAACCTCGGGCTGAGTCCAGCGTTGTTTGGCTTCAATGACAAAGCAAGGTTGGGGGCTTAGTGGCAGGTGCAGGGCCATGTCAAAGGGGTCATTGGCGAGAGTCAGGTGGGGGTTTCCACTGGGACTCTTTCGTGACCAAAAAAAGGATAAAACAAAAGCCCCCAGCAAAATCTCCTATGCCGTAATGCATACGCTAACAACTGCAGGAAGCCCCCAGGTAGGTCAGCTCCGAGTTGGTTCGTTCAGTGGCTTTGACGTCACTAAGGATTTGGGTTCTTCCACCTGCTCTGCCGTCCAGGATTTCAGCTCTCTTCTCATTTAGCTTCCCTCCTCTTTGCAGGGGAAAAGGGAATGTTTCCCTCTGCGTCTACGTTCAGGAATGAGGGATGAGCCCTCCCAGGAACGCCCTGCCACTCAGACTTCACTCACATTGCCCCCTGTCCTTGTGGAGTCATTTGCATAAGCCTAACACCAGGAAGAGGGTGGCAGAGGAGCAGAACTAACCAAATAAAGCCAGGCGGACAGGAAAATGGCTTTGGGCAGACAGCTGCCCTGCAGGTTTCAGACTACCTCGTGAGAAACTGGAAATCTCCGGCACCAACCATGGCCTCTCCGTATTTCCACTTTCTTTTTCCATCTCTGTCAAGTGACTTGTCACCTCTTGTTTCTCTGGGGAATCTGGCTTTCTCTGTGCCACATGGCCAATGGTCCAGATAGGGCCCCTTTGGCCCAACTTCATTTACCCTCTCAGTTCAAGTACCCAGGAGTGAATGCATCTGCCTAGGTAGGCTAAATACAAACAAAATAACCCAAAAAGCTCTGGAATCACCATGACTTAAGATAGCAATGCTTTATCTCTTGCTTACATCACAGTTCAATTTGGGTCTGTGTGTGTGTGTGTGTGTGTGTGTGTGTGCATCCGTGTGCATGCACATGATTTGTGCAGCATAGTCATTGTCACACAGTCAACTTCTATCTTGTGGCTCTGCACTCCTCTGGGTCTGAGAGTCTTCTTCATTCACCTGGGAGGTCGGGAAAGCACCAGGGTTTGATGGGCGAGGCTTGGGATGGAACTATCACTTCCTCTCATGTTCCATTATCCAGTTTCCAGCCAAATAGGCCCCTACAGTGGCAAGGGAGGTTGGGAAATGTAGACTAGCAGGAAAAGTTATAGAAATCTGTTGAACTCTGGGAAGTCTCTGCCCTAAGCAGTTATTCTATTTTATGGAGATAGATAACTGAAGCCATGAGAGGAAAAAAGAGCAGTCAGTGGGAGCTCAAAGGTGCGGGGAATCAGATGCTTTTGAATTCCACCATGAAATTGTCTACACTGGGCGAGTGGAGCCTTTGGGGAGGGTGCTATAGGTTGGGTGTGGTTTATGCCCACCTAAACTCATGTTGAAATGCAGTTGCTGTTGCAAACATACTGGGAGGTGGTTAGGCCTGTAAGGGGTGCTGAGTCACGGGGCGCTGCCCTCACGAAGAGTGGGTTAATTACAGAGTAGGTTGCTGTGGAGAGGGTCAGCTCCTTCGTTTTCCTCTCTCTTCTACACACGTCCCCTTCCCTTCCGCTTTTCACCATCGTCTCTCACAAAAGCTATCCAGAGGCATCTGCCCAGTCTTGGAAGACTCCAGAGCTCTGAGCCCAGATAAACCTTCCTTTCTAACCTCTCCAGTCTCGGAGGTCTACAGACTAAGACTGGACTAAGACTGAAAGCGATTTTAGTATGTGTCAATATGTAAGACATACGGCGATGAACCTAGCCTTTGTACTCTGTCTCTTCTAGAAATATTCTAGACAAAAGGTACAATGAAGTATTATACATGGATGGTCTTCATAGAATAGTTGATAATATTTTAAATTAAATTTAAATTTTAAATTATATAGTCTAACAGTTGCCAATAAAGGAAGGATCAAATTACAGGCGCTTTGAGACCTCCCACAATGGACCGCCCTGCATGTTTACTGACACCAAATATGTCCATGGGATAATGAAAAATTTATGAAAAGTGACAAACTTGACTCAGTCATTTAAATTATTTTCAATTTATAAACTCTTCTTTAATCTTCTCCTATACTGCTTCCTCTTGGTTGAGTAGATTCTTTCCACCATGCCTTAGAACACAGTGTCTGGGACCTCAAGGCCTGGATTCTGTTCTTTATCTGGGGACAGATCTCCAGTCCCTGGAGTCTCAGGACAAGATCCACTGTCTTGCAGTGAAGGGAATGACCTTCAACAAAAAATAGAAACCAAAATCTGGTTCTTTGAAAAGATGAATAATTGATCAAGAACAGAGAGAGAGAGACAGAGAGAGAGAAGCCATAAATTATCAACATCAAGAATGTGTAGGGGGACATCTTTAAAGATCCTAGAGGCATTAAGAGGATATTAAGGGAATATTATGGGCAATTTTATGCCAACAATTCTGACAACTTGGATGAAATGGAAAAAGTTCTCAAAACAAACACATTACCAAAACAGATACAAAAAGAAATAGAAAGTCTAAATAGTCCTATATGTACTGAATTCATAATTCTACAGATTCTCAGAGAGAAAACAGCAGGTCTAAATGGCAATGCTGAATTCTATCAAACACTTAAGAAATAAATAATAGAAATCCTATAGCAGCTGTTTGAGAACACTGCAGGGAGGAACATTCCCTACTCATTCTATGCAATTTTACTCTGAACCCGAGGGAGTGGATGCTCATTGCTGCTGTGTGTCAGTGCTTCTTTGATCAGTAATTATTGCTCCATGGACGAAATGAAATCATGGGAAACAACTTGAAAACTCCCTCTTTTGTAAAGAAGGGGAAACTGAGGCCCAAGAAGACACTGAAGCCGGGTAGAAGAGGGGATGTGAACAGCAAGGAGAGAACGGATGTCAGGCTGGGGAGAAGACAGGTGGAGGAACGTCAGCTGCTTCTTAGTGGGGACAAGTCCATGTGGAGGTGAAATCAGAACCTACTCAGGCAGAACCATTTAGCACAAAAGCTCACTTTATGTTCCCCTTCCCTGAGTCTCAGGGCCTAGGAAAGGCACCACAAATGAAGCTCAGATGAGTTCCAGGAGTTCTCTGAACAAACCGTTCCCCTCCAGCAGCCTCTCTTGACTATCCCAGATGTCTGACCTTTACTGATTGATTATGACACTCATGGATAATTTGAAGGGGGTCACTCATTAGCCCATAATTCTGCATAAATTCAGTGGCAAAGCCAGATTTTATGCTGTCTTGCTTCTAGGTCAAAGCACAAGGCCTCCTGAGGCAGAAGAACTGTTGGGCACAGGGTGGGAGTCAGGGTGGGGAGGTCCTTAACTAGGGCAGCTTCCGAGGGGAACAGATCCAAGTGAGACTGAGTGATGATGATGATGACTGGCACTTGCTGAGCTACGACATGTGCCATGTACAATTCTAATGCTTAACACACTTTACCTCCTGACTATCCTACAAAGTATACAAGGTGCTTCAAATGTTAGTAGAAAATAGAATTAAAATGTTTGAAGAAGGCATTTGGTGCAGTAGTTAAGACCATTTGAAGGCTGATGCCGCAGTGGCTCACTAGGCTAATCCTCTGCCTGCAGCGCTGGCAACCCAATTCTAGTCCCAGTTGGGGCACCGGTTCTGTCCCGGTTGCTCCTCTTCCAGTCCAGCTCTCTGCTGTGGCCCAGGAAGGCAGTGGAGGATGAAGGATGGCCCAAGTGCTTGGGCCCTGCACCAGCATAGGAGACCAGGAGGAAGCACCTGGCTCCTGGTTTCAGATCGGCACAGCGTGCCAGCCGTAGTGGCTATGTGAGGGGTGAACGAATGGAAGGAAGACCTTTCTCTCTGTCTCTATCTCTCTCACTGTCTAACTCTGCCTGTCCAAAACAACAACAACAACAACAAAGACCATTTGAGATACCTGCTTCTCATACAGAGTGGTTGGGTTGGAGTCTCAACTTCACTCCTGACACCAGCTTCCTGCTCCCAGGAGAAACAGGTGATGGCTCAAGTACTTGGGTAACTGCTACCCACATGGGAGCCCTGGATGGGGTTCCTGGCTTGTGGCTTTGACCTGGTCCAGCTCTGGCTGTTGTGTGTGTTAGAAGAGTAAACCAGATGGAATCAGAAGTGGAGTTGGACGTGTATCAGACCTTTGGATATCTTAACCCCTGAGATAAATGCCCATGCTTCCATGAACTTTTTGAAGTATCTTCATATTATTTCCTGCTTTACAGAAACTAAAGTTTAAAGAGATGAAGTGACTTAGCCAATCACAGCTAGTAATTTTCATAACTCAGATTTGAGCCAACATATATCCAACTCAAGGGAGTCATTCACAGAAGGGGCAGGTGCACCCCAACCTCATTAGACTCAGTAAGACATTAGAGCTTGGAGAGACTTTGGCAGTCATCTTACCCATCTCCCATTTTGATGGAGGAAAGCTGAGAGAGAGAGAATGAATATGACTTCCCTAGGATCACATCACAAACTAGTGATGGGGGATATCTTAATCCTGCTCTAGGCTCCTAGACCCTGGCTATCTCCTTCTGGGTGCCCTCAAGGGACAAGTTCAAGTGTCAGGGTTGCCTTGTGGGAGGAGGGATGCAGTAATAAAAGGTTCTGGATCCTGGAGGCCGCTCTTGGCTCAGGAGAAAAGTGATGGCTTGGGGAATGGCAGGTGGTGATTGGTGGTGGCCTCACCTACGTCCCACTCCCAGGAGGCTGGGCTGAAGCATGTTCCTGCCCTGAGGGTGGTCTCCAGTGGGTCTGTTCTACCTGCATTGAGTCAATTGCCCACTCACTATGAGTCTGAACCCAGTCCTCAATTTCTGAGGTCACAGATAACAGGACAGTAGTGGGGAACTTGGTCCCAGTCAGGTGTCTGCACCTTAGATATTCACTGGTCATTGACACTGACCTCTTTCTAGGTTTAGAAAAAAAGTGTGCTTAAAGTTACTTTACTCAAGGGGCTGGCACCATGGCGCAGTAGGTTAATCCTCCACCTGCAGTGCTGGCATCCCATATGGGTGCCAGTTCAAGACCTGGATGCTCCACTTACGATCCAGCTCTCTGCCATGGCCTGGGAAAGCAGTAGAAGATGGCCCAAGTGCTTGGGCCCCTGCACCTGCATGGGAGACTGGGAAGAAGCTCCTGGCTCCTGGCTTTGGATCAGCACAGGTCCAACCATTGTGACCATCTGGGAAGTGAACCAATGGAAGGGAGGCCTTTCTCTCTGTCTTCCTCTCACTATCTGTAACTCTACCTCTCAAAATAAATAAAAATCTTTTAAAAAGTTACTTTACTCAATGTAAATATATATTCAGGGTGAAATAAATTCACGTCATGGAGAAGGGCATGAAGCAAGAGACATTGACTCCCACCCCAAATTTTTCAGTCTAATTTTCCTGAGGAAATCACTAATAATTGCTTTTGTGTATTATTTCTGGGATTTTCAAAGATATATATTTAAATACACATATATTTTGGACACAGATGGGCTTAGACCATAAGCATTGCTCAACACTGCTTTTTGATTTAGTTATATATTTAAATATTCCATTTTGATATATATTATAATATCAATGTATATGAATCTATTAAAAACCCTTAGCATTGCTCTACATGAATGTACTGTAGTATATTTGATGGGCACTTGGCTGGCTTTCAATCTTGTACTGCTACAATGTTATGAAGAGATCTTTGTATTGATTATCTCTATATGTATGTGCGAGTATACATGTAGAATGTAGATTAAATTCCTAGAAGTAGAATAGCTGAGTTAAATGGTGAATTGCCAAGTTCGGTGGCTTCTGGATTTAAATATTTTGATAGATACCACCAAAATAATCTCCAAAATTTTCACCAATTAATATATATACTCCCACCAACAATGTGTGATTGTATCTATTTCTCCCTTTCTTTTCTCAAAGTATTTTTAAAGAATTTCTGCTTTGTTAGACTGATGCATGGAAAATGATGGCTCATTTTTGTTTTAATTGACATTCCTTTAATTGTGAGAAATGCTCAATAACTTTTTGCTATTTATATTCGGTGCTGTTTCTTTTTCTGTGAATTATTAGTCGATGTCTTTTCTTTATTTCTTATAGAGGAGTGAATAGATTGTTTCGTGAGAGCTCTTTACATGGGAAGGGACTTCATCTCTTATTTAGCTTTTTAAACACTTATTGTAGCTTTTTCACATTATGTGATCTATTAGGGCTCATTAGCTCTCATTATTCACCCCTATATACTCCAGGCCCATGTTTCCTGGCAATTTTTGTGTGATTCATTTTCCTTATGAACTATCAGTCTAGCTTGTCTAGTTCTGAAAGTTCTTTCCCAAGTTTTTCTGTTTTTCTATCTTGCTTTTCCATCCACTATCCCATTTAGCCTAGGAACCACTGAAGAGGCCTAGGGGATGGCTTAGCAAAGAAGGAAACTGAGCCAAACAAGGAGTGTGACAGCAATGCTGAAGGTCGCACAGGGAGTTCCTGAAGGCCAGAATCCACCCCTCCCCATGGGCCACTCTGGGAGCAGATGTGTGAGCATTTGCGTGCACCTGTGTGTGTGTAAAGCATTTGTATGTGTGTTCACATGAGCGGTATCTGTGTGAGCATCTGAGTGTGTGCACATCAGCGAGTGTGTGCATGAGTGTGCGTGTTCGAGTATGTGTGCACAGGTATGTGTGTGTTGGTCAAGAGTGACCCAACAAGAGGGGAAGTCCTTGCTACAAGTGGAACAAAAACCAGTTCTGCAGCAAAACCTGTTTCCTGCTCTCTGCCTGTCTCCAGCCGTCTCTCTTGCTTTTGTTTCTGCCTCTTTGTCTTCCCTCTCTGATATCATGTCCCATGTCACGTCTCTGGTCTCCATCTCTTGCCACCTATTGTTTCCTTCTTTCTCCGTCTCTTGTCCAAAGTTGTGGACCACACCTTCTACCCAGTTTTTCCCCCCCTTTCTCTTTTTGTTTTCACTATAGGGTCCTTCACCACGCAATAGTGGGATGCCGCTGATGGAGAAGTGAGAAGGTGTGTACTGGGAATTCCCCGGAGGGAGAACAAAAACTGGAAATGCTAGGAAGGGAGTGGTGCACGGAGCCGTTCAGTGCTGATGGTCTGTCTTTGTCCAGCTCTGCCTGACCCTCTAGACCGCCAGGGGTAGCCCCTGCCATCCCAAGGCCCTGGGTTATCCCTGGGTTTCTACACAGCTATGCACAGGTGTTTGCCATTTCTGAAGCACACGTGCATCCGGCATCTCCATGAGGAGGTAGGTGAGGTCTTATGCCCACGCTTGAGGTCCGGAGAGGACACAGGCCTTATCCAAGCTCAGGTGATGGCCTCTGGTATGCGGAGGGCCCCTCCAGCTTCTGCTCAGGGGTGGCCTGTTGTGAAGTGCTGGTGAGAACTGTCTGAAACACCCTGGCCACAATGATGGGATAATAAAAGTTACTATGAGCCTTGCAACACACTGCTTTATATACATTCTCTCACTTAAACCCCACCCCATCACGCAGCCCTGGGAGGTAGCTACCTTTACCATCCCCTTTTTACAAGTGAGAAAATTGAGACACCAAGAGATTTGGTCATTTGCCTACAAGAGATAACTACATAGTTACTAAATGTCAGTGCAGTCAAGATGGATGAATGGATAGACGAATACATCAACCGTTAGGTAAGTAAAGATATTTATGAAAGATCTTAAAATCTGTCTGCTCATCAAATCTAACTTACGTTTTAGTTACTTGAAGCCAGAGACTAATCTGAGAAAATATGAGTCCCCTCCCAAGCTACTAACGTAAAAGGAAAATTTCATACTCAGTCAAGGGCAGAGTCACACCAAGTGGGATGTGAAGAGAGGCAGACACACACACACACACAGGCAGGCAGCACAGACATCTCACACTGATCCCTACACAGAGCCAGCACAACCCAGTTACACACAGACGCGGAGGCCCTGAGAGACAAGGCGACTCAGGGAACACAGCACCACAGAGGATACAGGCACATGCCCCTTTAGCAGAGCCACAGAAGCATCAGGACACAGGAGCTCTGTGCAGACAGGACAGGCACTGTTCTCTCTCGTTCTCTCTCTCTCTCTCTCTCTCTCTCACACACACACACACACACTCACACACACATCCCAGTATAATCAAAGACTAGGATGTGTATTACATTTGAAACCAGACTGGACACATTGAGCACACCTTGCCAGGACGTGCTCAGAGACACAAGGTCATTGCCACAGACAAGGACACAGATATGCAGAAATGCCTTCCTAGTCAGAGACATCCACACCCAGGGAGAGATTCTCTCTCTCTCTCCCCTCCACCTCCCCCCCAGCCCTGTCTCTCTCTCTCTCTCATACACACACCCCAATCCCAGCAGGCAGAACACAGACAATATGAACCTGTCTCTGGCAAAGCCGCAAACAGAACTACATACGGCTTCTCTCTGAGCTTCCACTTAGCCGAGAGGAGCGTGGACAGGGGGGTTCCAGCCACACAGGCCGTCGTCTCTTCAGGCTCAGAAGCTCCACAGTGTCTTTGTCCCTCCTTTCCTTCCCCACCTGCAACCCTTCCAGGCTGTCCCCTAATCCTGCTCAAGTGAGCCGTGCAACTTTCTCAGGCTCAGCCTCTCCTCAGTCTGTGTTGCTCCCCTGAGAGTCCAGGGCACAGCCTCAGGGCCCAGGAGCTGCAGTCCCCACCTCCTCCACAGCCAGCTTCCCCTGCTGTGGGAGCAGAAAGACGACCAAGGGCTCTTCGTCCTTTTTATTAGGCTCAGGACTTATCTGAAGAGAAAGGGCAGAGGCTTCAGCCTGAATTCACTCCCCTCCTCCCCTCCACCGCAGCCCCAGGATTATTTCAAAGTGCAAACAAGACTGTGTTTGATTTACTGATACAGCCTCAGGGCCACAGCGGCAGGCACACAGTAGGTGCTGTGTTTCACTTTCATATCACTTCCCCACCAAAGCCTTCCTTTAGTTCTTGAAGCTGGCTGGGATTGCCACCCACCTACCCACTTGCAGGGGCACACACCTACATAAACAGGCATTATCAAGTACATGGATACATAGTCATAAATTTTATCACACTGTTATTAACATTGTTATAATGTAACTATTAAATAACATTGTAATTAAACAATGATTGATATAATTATTTGCTTAATGTCATCAAGCTATAAACTCCATGCAGAGCTGTAGAGACCAGATTTTATTTACTCAGGTTTTATTTATCCCTGGATTCTTAGAGCTGGGATCAATGTCTAGCACAGTGTGGGCATTCAGAACTTTATTTCAGCGAAGGTCTCTATTAATACCCACTATGTGCAAGTACATCTAATCTTCACCATGACTTTGCAAAGTGAGTGTTAATTGCCCTCACTTTGGGGGTGAGAACCCTGGGGGACTTACCCAAGTTCAGACAGCTAAAGTAAGAACAGGCATTAAAACCCAAGGCAGGCGATGCCTGTTCAACTCCGCCCCACTGAGCTGCCTGGCCCTTGATGTCCTCTATGAGCTGGAAATCCGTCTGGTTCCCCACCCCTCCTTTCTCAGTTCATCCCCAGCCCCAGCCCCGTCGGCGGTCGCACTCAGCGCCCTATTGAGCTTGTTCTCTGGAGGCATCACTCATACTCAGGTGCACGTGGCTGACCATGCACATTTCCCATGGGGAAACTATAGGAGGCATTAAAGGTTCCAGCGCCCAGGCCCAACCCCAGCTGGTGGAGTTCTAGGCCTAAGCTAGCCCAGAGAACAGTATCACGTGGGGAAGGCCCTTACTCCTGGCCGGAGGCCCCCTCTGCTCGCCTCAGCTGCTTCTCCTTTGCACTAGAGGCTCAGCTGCACCATCCCAGCCCCCCTGCGCCCACCAGGTGAGCAGGATTCTGACCTGGGCACGCCCTTGCACTTTCTGGGCCTCAGTTTCTTTGTCCCCCAGTCAACGGGGCTGGAGGACCTTTCAGATTTCCTCTGGCTTTGGATATCCAGCTCTGCCTGGTGACACTGTCCTGTCCTCCAGTTGCAGTGGCTCAGGCTTGCCGGGCACTGTGTCTGGACACTGTTCTCAGAACTCCCCACCTGTGGGCTAGCCTGCTGATGATGCCTGCGCTGCGATGTGTTGTCCCTGTTTTACGACGGAAGAAGCTGACATCCAAAGAGGCTACTTCATTCGTCCAAGGTCACTAGTCCATGGTGGCACAAAGCAGTATCCCAAGGGGCCGGCACTGTGGCCTAGTGGGTAACGCCACTGTTTATGGTGCTGGCATCCCATATGGCCATGGGTTGAAGTCCTGGCTGTTCCACTTCTGATCCAGCTCCCTGCTAATGCACCTGGGAAATCAGCAAAAGATGGCCCAAGTACTTGGGCCCCTGCACCCATGTCGGAGACCCAGAAGAAGCTCCTGGCTCCTGGTTTCGGCCTGGCCCAGCTCCAGCCTGCACAGCCAACTGGGGAGTGAACCCCAAATGGAAGATCCCTCTCTCTGTCTCTTCCTCTTTCTCTGTGTAACTCTGCCTTTCAAGTAAGTACATAAATCTTCTTTTAAAAACTTCCTTTCCTTAAAAAAAATCAACAGTATCCGATAACTTAGCGGTGTGACCATTTATTCTGTTGGTCAGCAATCTGCGAAGGGCACAGCTAGGCAGCTCTCATGCAGTTGCAAGCAGGTGTCCGCAGGGGCTGCTGGGAGGTTGGACCAGGCTAGCACCCCAGAGGGCTCACTCACACATCTTCCAGACCGACCCTGGCCCTAGCTGGGAGCTTGGCAGGGCCGCCTAGTTGTCTGCAGCATGCTCACCTCTGGGTGGTCAGGCTTCTAAAGAGGAGGCCGTTTCTCCCAGAGTGTGCAACCCTGTGGCCAGCGGGAAACTGCAGGATGGGTCTGGCCTGGCCTCAGAAGGTAGTGTATCACCTGCACACTCTCTTGGCCTTAAGCCACTTACCATATTGACCTGATTTCATGGGAGTGGGATGTGGATCCCACCTCTCAATGGAATGACAATCAAAGAAATGGGCACACATGTTTAAAGCCACTGTAGTGGCCCAGCAGAGAAGTGGCAAGGCTGGACTGTGGGCCTCTAAAGGCAGGCTCCAAGGTCCACACCACCCTACACCGACTGCCTATCAGCATCCAGGCCTGGCTCCTGGGGGTCTCACTGTTGCTCTCCCAGGCATCCTACATGAGTCCATGAGACTCTCTCCCCACTCCCACCCCCACCCCCAGCTCCAGGTGAACCCTCTCTCCCTTCCTTATTGCCCTTGCCTCTGACTTACTGCTGTCCCCTCTCTGCCGTGGTCTTAGGAGGCCAAGCAGAGTCGTGGGAGGGACAAAGACTTGGAGTTAAAGTTACCCCAGGTTTCAATCTCATTGCCCTAATACTGTGACTTCTGCAAGCCTCAGTTCTTCATCTATGGAATGGGTGAGCGTGAGTCTAAGGATCCCTCCTTCATAGAGCTCGTGTGAGAGCTGATTCATCCAATCACCAATAATTTTCCAGGTACTTTTAGGTGCTGGGGTGGTAGAAAGAGTGATAATAGGAAACAAACAAGAAAAAATAAACACATATACATGGGACCAGCACTGTGGCACAATGGGTTAAAGCCCTGGCCTGACGCGCCAGCATCCCATATTGGCGCTGGTTTTGGATTGGCGCATCTCCGGCTGTTGCGGCCATCTGGGGAGTGAACCAGCAGACAGAAGACCTCTCTCTCTGTGTCTCTACCTCTCTCTGTAACTCTGTCTTTCAAATAAATAAAATAAGTTTAAAAAAACGCATAAATATAATATGTACATATGTACACATGTGTCTATATTAAAGGGTACTTCAAAAAATTTGTGAAAAATGGATTAAAAGATAGATGTATGGGGCCAGAGCTGTGGTTCAGCAGGTTCAAGCCATGGCTTGCAGTGCCAGCATCCCCTACGGGCACAGGTTTGAGTCTTGGCTGTTCCACTTCCTTTATTTATTTATTTTTTTGACAGGCAGGGTTAGACAGTGCGAGAGAGAGAGAGAGAGAGAGAGAGACAGAGAGAAAGGTCTTCCTTCCGTTGGTTCACCCCCCAAATGGCCACTACTGCACCGATCAAAGCCAGGAGCCAGGTGCTTCCTCCTGGTCTCCCATGCGGGTGCAGGGCCCAAGCACTTGGGCCATCCTCCACTGCACTCCCGGGCCACAGCAGAGAGCTGGCCTGGAAGAAGAGCAACTGGGACAGAATCTAATGCCCCAAATGGGACTAGACCCAGGGTGCTGGTGCCGCAGGCGGAGGATTAGCCTAGTGAGCCACGCTGATCCAGCTGCCTGCTGATGTGCCCGGGAAAGCAGTGGAGGATGACTCAAGTTCTTGGGCTCCTGCATCCATGTGGGAGATCTGGAAGAAGCTCCTAGCTTTGGCCTGGCCCAGCCCCAGTCAATTGTGGCTATTTGGGTTAGTGAACCAACAGAAGATCTTTTTTCTCTGTCTTTCCTTCTCTCTAACTCTGCCTCTCATATGAATAAATAAATCTTTAAAAAATAAGTGGATTTTGGTACAAAACAATTCTGAAAACCATGCATTATTTTTTATAGTATGCATTTTCCATGAACTCCTCCCTCATTTTTGTTTTAAAGGCAGAGAGAGAAAAGAGAGATTCCATCAGCTGGTTCATTCTCCAAATGCCTGCAACAGGCAGGACTGGGCTGGACAGAAGCCAGGAGCATGAAAGATTCAAAGAGTGAGAAGGGTTTGTCATTCTGATGGTGGCCCTGAAGCAGGAGTGGGTCATGTGCAAGGACATGCACTTAGGATTGACTTCTGACCAACAAAGAAACAGTGACCTCCTCCTACAATGGAGAGGAGCTTGAATGCCAGCGATCTGAATGAACCTGGAAGCAGATTCTTGCCCATTGGCTGCAGAGGAGAGTCCTTGTCTGGCTGATGTCTTGTGAGATCCCAGGTGGAAAGCTGGGGCTGCCTGCAGTTCTTTATTTTTTAAAAAAACAAAGATTTATTTATTTATTTGAAAGTCAGAGTTACAGAGAGGGAAAGGCAGAGAGAGAGAGAGAGAGAGAGAGAGAGAGAGAGAGAGAGAAGTGTTCCATCTGTGGGTTCACTCCCCAGGTGGCTGCAATGGCCAGGTCTCAGCCAGGCTGAAGACAGGAGCCAGGAGATTCATCCAGGTCTCTCACATGGGTGCAGGGGTTCAAGGACACGAGCCATCTTCTGCTGCTTTCTCAGGCACATTAGCAGGGAGATCAGAAGTGGAGCAGCTGGGACTCTAACCAGCGCCCGATGCCGGAGCTGCAGGCAGTGGCTTTAACCACTACAACACAGCACCAGCCCCTTGCCCAGACTTCTGACCCACAGGGACAGAAACTAGTAACTAGATCTTGTTTTTAAGCTGCTTATTTATCACGCAGCATTAGGAAACAAAGACAGCCGCCATCAAACACAGAGCATTCCTGTCCGCATTCTACAGATGAGCAAACCCATCAGCGAGGTAGAAGATAGTGCCTGGGGGAGAGGGAGGCTGCCTGGACCGTCCCTCCAGGCTGCTTCAAACAGAGGGTGGTCTGGGAGGGAGAGACATCTGGTTGTGGGGGGTGCCGGGATGGAGAGCCTGGGTTTCCCACTGTGCTGGTTTGAGTGTGGAGGCTGTGGGTTCCTGGTGTGTGTATGTGTGTGTGCCTGTGGGGGTGCATCCCAGTGCCTGGGTGCGAGTACGAGTGTCAGTACATCAGGATACATCCATCACTAGGGGTGGCTAGGTCTGGGCGGCTCTGTGCTGGGGCCTGAGGGTGACTGTCACAGTATTTCACAATCAGTGCTCTGTGGTCAAAGGGAGAGGGGCGATGGGCGTCGCTGTTCACCAGTCTGAGACTGCGTGTGTCCCAGTGTGTTAGCACCAGTGCCTGTCTGCTTCTTGGGTTTTGCGGGGCCTGCGGGTCTCCCTGTGGGGAGGCCGAGTGCCACAGGTGTCTGTGTGCGAGGGTGCCGGTCCGGGTATCCACCCGTGTGGGTCCTTGGGTCAGTGTGTCCAGGTGTCTGTGGGGTTATTTTTCCGGCGTCTGCGCCTGAGTCTGAAGGCGCCCGCAGCGCATCTTGCAAAGTGAACCCGTCCGTGCGGGCGCGCGCGGTTATCCCAGGGTCTCTGCAGGGGTCCCCGTGCCGCTCGCTCTGAGTGGGTCCCTTCGGAGCGGCTGTCTCTGGGTGAGGCCTGTCCGCACCGGTGACTGACTCCTGCATCTATCTGTGACGAGTCCGAGGGCTGAGCGTGGGGGACACAGGATCCGGGCGCAAACAGCCTCGCCCCGCGATCCCTCGCGGCCCGCGCACAGGCCCCTGCGGAGGGCGGCGAGGAGTGGACGCAGCGCCCGCCCCCACCACCCCCAGCCCCAGGCTCCCACGCCCCGCAGGCTGCGCCCCCTCCCCCGGGCGGCGCCGATTGGCTGCGGCGCGCAGCTCCGAGCCCGCCCCGCGCGGCCTGCGGGGGGCGCCGCGGGCCAGAGCGCGCTGCGCCGCCGCCACCGCCACCGCCACCGCCACCGCGCCGCCGCCGCCGGGAGCACAGCGCAGCTCGGGCTCCGCGCGCCGCCAGCTCCCGGCCTGTCTGCGGACCGCCCGCTGGCCCCGCTGCGCTCGCCAGCCCCGCCGCGGAGCCCCGGCCCGCTCCCGGGCCGCCGCCACCACGCCGCGCGCCGTACTCCGCGTCAAGAATGGGGCGGCCAAGCTGCCCAAGCCGCCCGCCGCCGCGGCCGCGGCCGAGGCGCCCGGCGCCGGCGCCGGCATGGAGCGCTCGCAGAGCCGCCTCAGCCTGTCCGCCTCCTTCGAGGCGCTCGCCATCTACTTCCCGTGCATGAACTCCTTCGATGACGAGGACGCGGGTAAGCGCGCGGCCCGGCCCCCGACCGCGGGGCTGTGTCGGGGTCTAGACCCGGGGGCCCCCTTCCCAGACCCGGCGCGCCCTTAGAGGTGGCCGCTCTCTTCTCCCCACCCCCAACCCCGCTCAGGGAGGCGCCCCCCAGGGTCTCTTCCCCATCCTGGGGACCCCAGAGTCTCCAGGATGCGCTGCCTTCTACCCTTTCCCCGGAGACACCTCGATCGTCTGCAGTCACCCCTTTCCCGCAGGTGGGCCCTTTGGGTCGCCTGGATCCAGCTCTCCCTGCTCACCTGCCCCTACTGGATGTCCCCTGCCTCATCCCTGGGTCCGACCTGCCACCCTCCTTGGGTGTCCTGTCTGTTGTCTCTTCAGCCCCGGGGGCTTTGGCCGCCTCACCCCGGGGCTCCGACGCGCCCCCCGCCATTGGAGGTGGCGCGCGGTCCCTATCTCTCCATCTTTGTCTTGGCTGCATCCAGAGGCTCCCTGCCCGAGACCCTCGCCGGGGGGCCCACGGCCTTGAGCGCCCCGTTCGTTTCTCCTCCCCTTCCCCCACAGACCCCTGGTTGTTAGCGGAATGGGGCGGACGGCGAGAAACCGGCCAGGTGGTGGCCCTTCCTCTCGAACAGGAGGGAGGTGCAGGGCGGCGCCAACTCCACACTTGCGCGCCGCCGCCGCCCGCCGGTGTGTGCCCGACCTCAGGTGCTCCTGTCCCTGGAGTAACCTTTCTGGGTGGGCTGAGCCCTGCCTCGGTCCCGCGGCTCCAGTCTCCTGCTCCCAGGCCTGCAGGCGACCTCAGCCAGAGCCCGGAGAGCGAGAAAGCTGCTCGTTGGGATTCTGGGATGGGACGGAGGGACCCGCAGAGTTCAGGATCTTTGGGGGGAGGCAGCGAATCCTCCAACAGGTGGGGTGGCCAGAGTGCTTGTGGGGAGAGCTCCACGGAGAGTGCTGGATGGGGAGGCAGAGTCAGGTCCCAGCCTTCATTCTCTCTTTAGTTGCTGTGACCTTGGGCTAGCCATGCCAGCCTAGAGCCTTGATTTCCTCATCTGTGAAATGGGCACAGCAGTGCCTGGCTTTAAAAAGTGTGCTGGGAGCCACAGATGGGAGGGGGGCAAGAGGGAGAGCAGTAGAGGTGGTGGGGAGGGAAAATGGCTTCAAGGCTCTGCTGACAGTGGGGGCTGTCGCCCCTAAAAATGCGTGTGAGCACCATCCACGAAAGTTGGCCTGCAGTGTTAGGGGGCTCACCCCTGCGTGCAGGGGCTCTTGTCTGGCCAGCCTGGCTGTGTGAGGTCTATTAGAGGGTAAAGCAGAGGGTGACAGAGGCGCATGTCCTGGCGCTCCAGCTGGAGACAAGCGAGGGAAGGAAGTTTGTTGGCCTGTGAATGAATGAATGGCAGTCGGTAGGTGTGCCCTGTGCAGAGTTGGCGCACCCAGCACCTCCCTCCTGGAGGGGAGGAAAGGCCGCCACCTGGCTGGTTTCTCATGGTCCACCCGGGTCTGCTAACAACCAGGGGTCAGGAGCTCCAGCCTGTGGGGGACGGGAAGGAGAAGCAGGTGTGAGCCGCGGTTGACCCGCGCCGCTCTGGACCTGGAGTAGGGGGTGGAGATTGTGAATGCAGAGCCATTTTACAGAATCACCATCTCACAGAGAAAACGACAGGTTCAGAGGCTTAACTCCTCCTCCCTGTAGCGTGGGGAGCTTGTATTATTCTGGGCAAGGCAAGGTGAGGAGGTATGGGGGCTCCACTGGAGGATAGTGCAGACAGGAAATCAGGCTAGCGTGGAGGTCAGGGAGAGGAGGAAACCTCACCAGCTCAGGTGAGCTGGCTCCCACCTGCCACTTGTCATCTAACGGCACTCATGAAGTTCAGCAGGCCACTCGGGTCTCAGGGACCAGGCGGGCAGGAGCATGGGAGGCAGGCACGGTTTGGTTTTTGTCTAAACCCATGTTCCATGTCATGGGTGAGATACCTTGGTCATTACTGCAGGCTGCAGGTGGCTCGAGTCGGAGCAGATAGCTGCCTGCAACATTAGAGAGGTTTCTAAGGGTCTGCCAATGGTTTTTCCCAGCAGATTTCTCTAGATTCTTGCATTTCACTTGGAAGAGACCTGGAAGTCATCTTGTCCAAGCCCTTTTTGCCCCCTTCACCCCCTCCCACCCCCCCTACCCGCAAAAGGTAAGGGTGTGTGTGACTGGGAGAGTGTGAGTGACTGCAGCCACAGTGTGTGGTGTGTGTTTGTAACCCAAGGTCATCCAGGGAGGCAGGCACAGAGCTGATTCTGAAATCGGGTTTCTGGTTCTCTTTCCAGTAGCCGGTAGCCCTCCTGCTGAAAGAGTTTTAAAAAGCCGAAAGAGAGGCCGGCATTGAGGCATAGTAGGTTAAGCTTCTGCCTGCGGTGCCTGCATCCCATGTGGGTGCCGGTTCAAGTCCCGGCTGCTCCACTTCCCGATCCAGCTTCCTACTGATGGCCTGGGCTATTGCAGCCATTTAGGGAGTGGACCAGCGGCTGGAAGCCCTTTCTCTCTCTCTGCCTGTCCCTCTCTCTGTCTGTAACTCTGCCTTTCAAGTAAATAAATAAATCTTAATAAAAAAAAAAAAAAGTGAAGCCAGGTCTCAATGTGCCTAGATGAGGCCTCCAGGAGTGCCTGCCAGCCAAGAGTTTGCTTTGGGCTTCTTGGGCTCACTGCTCATCATGAGGGATGCTTGGGGTTTGAGCAGGGAAGGGAGAAAGTTAAGTTCATTTCCAGAAGACTAATGAGAGCCTGGTGAAAGTTGGAAGTAGGAAACGTCTTGGTGTTGAATTTCTCTTGTTCTTTTCAAAGTCATTAATTTTCTCATAAAAGAAGTCTTTCGGTTTCATCCTTTTAGAACAGCACCATGTTGAACTGATTTCTGAGAGTGGCTGGGAAGGTCTCAGATGCTGGAGGGGACATATTTGGCGGGAGGCTGCCACACAGGCCTCACAGCACCTGCCTCTGGTCCTCTTAGTATCTGTCACACAGGTGACAGGTCCCTTGTTGCTGCTTCCAACTCGTGTCAGAGCCTTCTCATCAACCACATGGAGCCAGAACCATGTTCAGGGCTTCTGTGCCCCCCTTCAGCCACTTGCTGGAGAGAGGATGTGAGAAGATGTATTGTCATTAGCCTTCATGGGGGCAGAACCCCTTCCCGCTTGGGACTTGGGCACCTTGGACCATGGGCTGGGCAGAGGATGGGGCCCAACCCCCCCCCCCTTTCTAGCTGCCCCCAGGCCGGGGATGCTGCTGTTCACCCCAGGTCCTTAGCATTTCTCCCCGGAACTCACTTACAATGTTGCTTTTGTCTCTGCCCAGGGATACTGCAGCCTTTGAGGGGATATGGGGGCGGGGCAGGGGGGGAGACAGAATCTTTGTGTCTTGTGTCTTCGTGGCTCAGCCTCTTGGTCACTGGGTTTGCAGTTGGGGGGGTTGGGGTGGGGAGGAGTTAGAGGTGTGACCCCAGCTTTTTCATCTGTATGAGGAAGAAAATAAGAGCCCAGGCCACGTAAGGCCAACCCTTAAGAAACAGTTGCCTCCTGCTAGACATCTTCCTGAGCACTTGCAATGCACTATCTTAAGTTGTTCTTCAGAGCAGCCCTAGAAAATGGATATCCTGTTCACATCCGCTTTTCAGGTGTGCAAATTGAGGGACAGACATGGGGATTTGTTCAAGGTCAGTCAACCAGGAGGTGGACCAGAAGGGATTTAAGCTGGGCAATGGGACTTAAGCGTCTGTGTTGTTAATTATTATGCTGTTTGAACTGTGCAAGGGGCTTAGTATAGCACCTGGCGTGAGGTAGGCTCTCAACACACCTTAGCTGTTATCTGTCTTATTACAAAGTAAGAGAGGTTTCTGAGCATGACTGTGGGTTTGCGGAGGTGAAAAACCCGATTCTTTCTCAAAATATTAGCTTTTGAATCTTAACAGGCTAATTTTATTGTATTGTTGTAGTTACTAAGGTGGAACTGGGCCCTTGAAGTGGTTTAAAGATGGGGCTGGGGAGGTGAGGAATTTGCATGACAGACGAGGGTGGGAGCATCCGCACTGCCTGGTCCCTGTTCCCCTGCTATTCCTGACCTGTTCGTTGGTGCCACATCTACAGTCCCAACTCTGCCACTGTGCCTTGGGGCAGAGCTGAGGGCCTGGAGGGTCTCCAGGGTCCAGCAGTTCCGAAGGGGGGTGTCGCATTGGGGTCTGGAATTGAGGATGGCGTTCCTGCGCCTGACCAAGTGGTTCCAGCGTCCAGTTCTCCCCCACCCGCCCAGGAGAAGGGCGGAGGAGCTGGAGCAGTCAGCTCTGATTTGCCCATAGGATGGATGCTCTATCCAGCGCAGGGAGGAAGTTGCCATGGCAACACCAGCCAGCTACCGGTCCCTCTCCTAGCGGTTTGGGCCACATCTCTGGTCTGGAAAGCCCTTCATGGCACCGCCTTCTTCCGCCTAGACTAAATCTGATGGTGGGGAGCAAGGTGGGTGGGACAGACAAGCTAGCATCATACCCCCCCCCACACTTGGATACAGGGCACTGGGAGGGGGGTTGTCTGAGTTACTTCTGGGTTCAGAGCTTTCCGTATCCTGCCAGACACATCCTGTTGGGGGGGGATCAGAGTTCCGGTTCCTGTCCCTACCCCCAGGCACCTGGAACAACCGCCCTGGAATTTTCTCTCCCAACCCCTTCCAAATTTACTCCATTTGCCGGCACTTTCTTTCCCAGACCAAGTGCTAACTTTTGTCCTTGAAATATGACCTGAGCTTTTCCTGGGAAGGGAACTGTCCTGCCCTCCCCTCCCCCTCCTTCTCCGCGCGGTGGGAGTGAGAAGGGGGCTGGGCTGGCTGGGTGAAGGGGAGGCCCTGCTCAGGGAGGCGCCAGGTAGATGCTTTGAAGCCTGGGCTCCCATTCTCACCCCCCCCCCCCGCCATTTCCTGTCCCCCTTCTCCCCACCCTCTCCAGTTTAACCACCAAGTGCTGCATCTCCTTTACGTCTCTGGGAGCAGGACAGAACTTTCTAGAGCAGAGTAGAGAATGGAATCAGTTATTACTGTAGTTCAAGTTAAGGGGGCGGGAGGGACAGTGTAGAGCCAAACCATCTTATTTTAAATGATCGTTAAAGGAATAGCTCGGAAGAGCCAGGTGTCTAGGATTCCCCCTTCCTCCGTTTGGACATGTGCGCACCCGTGATGCCATGATCTCTCTGATTCCATGAGAGGGGCACATGGGTCCTTCTCTCTCCTTCCCTTGCCCCAAGCTCCCAGGCTCTTGGCTCCGGCTTCCTTGCTTTGCAGCCTCCAGAGGCCCACCTGGATCTGTTTGGTGAGAAGGGGAAGAAGGGGTCCATCCACCTTGCTTCCCTTTGAGGCGGCGGCTCTGCCCCTCCCCCTGCCACCTGCTCCAGTCCCGGACACAGAGCCGGTTCCACCTGTGGGCCGAGTTGGGGCAGAGTGTGTGGAGCCTTCACTCTCAGCCGACCTCCTCGCCTGTCCCCAGGCCTTTCTTCCACCTTGACAGCTGTCACTTGTGCCTATCTTTTAAAAATTGTCAGAAGGCACCACTTTTGGAGAATTTTGCACCCAAATGTGCGGCATGTCTTCTGCTTTAATCTTGCCCTCCCCCCCCCCCCCGCCGCTCCACGCACACACCCTGGGGTCCATGTCTGTTTCACTGGAAAGGTGAAAACCAGCTTGCATTTGACTCCATTCTGGCCCTGTGGCCTCCAGCGAGTCCCTAACCTTCTGAGACTCACCTGGCAAACAAGGCTGATTACCTGGGTCTGAGTATAGCTTAGGTTTGTAAACACAAGATGACCACTGGGCCACTCTCAGGGCTTTGCATGTTCTCGCGGAATCCTGTAGCATCTTGAAGGGGTAGCTACTATTGCAGATGTACCCATTGCACTGATGAGGAAAGTCAGGTAACTTGGAGTAGTTTAATGACTTTCTCGGGATTGCATGGTAGAAAGTCCAACCCTGGAGTGTGTGACTCGAGGCCGTCTTCTGCCTCTGGGCATGAACTGAAATCCTGGATGGGAGCTGTGCTTGTGCGGTCACAGTGGGGAGTGACAAGGGCTGCGGTGCAGGGGCCTGTTCCAATTCCAGTGAGCTCCACCAAGATCCATTCCCCCCTGCCATCCCCCTCAGCCTGTTGGGGTGCCTTCCTGGCCATGAGTTCTGGGATAGCCCCCCCCCACCCTCAGCGGGCAGGCAGCTGCTGTGGCTGCCTGGCCTCCTTGAAGAATCCAGTTGTCTGCCCTGGCCCTGGGGGCCCAGCTATCACCTGCTTCTCCAGACCGATGTAGGCCACTGCTGGATTATATTTAACGCTGTGCTATTTCCACTTGACAGCTCCAGAGCACCGCCCCCCCCCGTCTCCTTCCTCCCCCCTCCCTTTCTGATTCACTTGGAGACTGAAGAGGCTGATGTCAGCGCCTTATTCTTAGCCCCCGTAATTGTAACTGCATTTAGCAGTGCGCACTTCATTAACAGCTTCTGTGGCGGGGGAGTGCGATGACTGCGCGGCTGGGCAGGGACACAGGTGGAGGTAGGGCGAGGGCAGCTGCTGCTGGGCCGTTGGCCAGCTGCCTTCTGTGGCTGGACCAACTGGGCAGGTTCCAGGTGTGGCTTTCCAGCACCGGCAGTCGCGGAAGGACCTTGGACAGCGCTTCCGTCCAGTCCTTTCAGGGGGCAAGAAGGGAAGCTGAGACTCAGGCAAAGTGGCTTGCCAAGGTCACATGGTAAGGGTCCAGAACTGGCCTCTGAGTTCAGGTTTTCTTCTCTGGCATATATTTATCCAATGAATAGCGAATTAGCTGCTCAGTGCTAACCAGTGTTCTAGATGCCAAGGTTATATATTGGGGAGCGAATCAGATGTGGCTTCAGCTTTCATGGAGTTGTGAGCTGGGCTGGGGGAGAGGGACAGTAAACAAGTAGCCATGGACAGGAAGTGATTTCAGCCTGCCTTAAGTGGGGAGCTAGTGTTAAGTAAGGTAGTCAGGGCAGGCTCCCTGGGGAGGCGATGTCTGAGTTGACACCTAACTGACAAGAGCCAGGGAGAAGAAGGAACAGCTGTGCAGCGGCAAGGAGGTTGGAGCGAGTTCGGGTCTCAGGGAAGAGAAAGCAGAGCAGTTAGCTCGGGGAGGTGGAGTCAGAGGAGTAAACAGGGCCAGGTCGTCTCAGCCCTGAAGACAAATGGAAGGAGGAGTGCCTGGTGGGGAAACTGAGGACCGGAGAAGCAAAGACAAGACTCCCGGCTGGGTGGAGCTGGAGGCAGGCCGGGCACTCGAGTCCCTGGCTTTTTGTTCTTTGGCGCAGATGGCTGTGCCTGCAAGTGCACAGTGTGGCTTCCTTTCACTCCGTAGCTGGAAGGGGTCATGGACTTGGCGCAAGGGCCCTGTCTGTCCTTGTCCCCTCTGTGCACCTTACCTGGTGCAGCTTTGTAGCTTCTCAGGCTGGCAGAGCTGTGCACAAGCATGGGCGGCTCCCATCGTGGGACAGGAAGAACATGGCTTTGGGTTCCTGCAGACCTGAATTTTCATTCTGCCTGAAAATTGCATGACCTTAGGCAAGTTGCTTCAGCTCTCTGGGGCTCAATTTTCTCATCTTTTAAATGGGGGTATAATCATTGTCAATATTTCAAAGGGTTATTGTGAGGAGCAAATAACAGGATATACAACGTGCACTTGGCCCAGAGCTGGACAGATGGAATTAGGGTGTCCTCAGGGATGAAGACAAATGAGACAGAGCGCTGCTGCTGCTTTTTAAAAAAATGCATTTATTTATTTGAAAGTCAATTACACACAGAGAAAGAGCTTCCATCCGCTGATTCACTCCCCAGATGGTGGCAATGGCCAGGGCTGGGCCAGGCCAAAGCCAGGAGCTAGGAACTCCATCAGGGTCTCTCACATGAGTGGCAGGGGCCAAAGGACTTGGGCCATCTTCCACTGCTTTCCCAGGTGCATTAGCAGTGAGCTGGATCAGAAATGGAGCAGCCAGGACTGGAACCGACGCCCATATGGGATGCCAGTGTTGGAAGCAGCAGCTTGACTGGCAATATGACCGCGCCATCCCCCATCACATGGTTTCTTAGTTCCATGAGTCTTGGCTGCTGCCTGCTTTGCAGCTGTCCAATGAGCAGGACCCCAATGCTCCAGGAAGTCATCGGATAAATGCTGCATGAGTTGACCTGAGTAACGCCCGAGGTCATGATATCCTTTTATGGAATACTGGCCTTAGGCAGCTCTGGGAATTCTGAGCACCTCTTCCAGGAGGGAACAGGCAGTCCCTTCCAGGCGTTGGGAAGAGACTGGCTTGTGTACTGAAATCAGGGAGTTCCTTTGAGCGCGAGCCTGTAATGGGAAGAAGTCAGAGGAGTCGGGCGTGTAAAGGGGCGAGCTGCTGCGGGTGCCTTGAGTCATGGCCCGAGTCTGTTTATTTGGATGTTTCTGAGGGGCTTGCTGGTGATTCCTGGGGAAGGTTGGGGTCTGCCTGGGCTGGGGGCAGGGGAATGGATCTTAAGGTGCCTTCAGATCCCCATCCAGCCCCATCAGCCTTAGAACCTGAAGGCAGAGACGTGTAAAAGTGGTTTCCAGAGGGAGTGTATCTAATCTGATGGGACACGCTGCCCGTGAGGGCGGGCTCCCAAGAGCCAACAAGCGGGGATCCTGGCTTGGCACCCATGCCCTTGTCCGCCGTGTCTGCTGACTGTGGAAAGTGGGGCAGGAGGCAGCCGTACGTGGAGACTTTGAGGCGAGGGGTTTCCAGCGCACAGAAGGCCTTGCGGAGCGGAAGCAGGCATCTTCCCGGTTGTCCCAGGCCTTCTGTAAATGATGTCATTTGCACTCCGGGTGAGGAAGGGTGGGCTGGTGGGCAGTGCTTGGCTCCACGCCGGTTTTGTGGTAGGCACTGTCTGCCTGGAGAACCCCCTGCGGATACCGACTCTCCCTGTCTCCTGCGGCTACTTCTCTGTCTCTTTGGGTCTCAGTTTCCCCACCTGCAGAGGGAGAATCCCCTGGACCAGAGTCTCCCAGAGAAGGGGGTACTCCTGTCCAGCACCCCACCCCCAGCCCGGACTTCCTGCTCCACTCCTGCCCCTAAATAGCCATTTTTCCTCTGTAGAACATTCCTTCCTGCCAGAGGTGTTTTTTTTTTTTTTAATTTCTTTATTTGGAAGGCAGAGAGAGGGGGAGAGAGAGATCATCCTTCTCTTGGTTCACTCCCCAAATGTCTGCAATAGCCAGACCTGGGCCAGGCCAAAGCCGGGAGTCTAGAACTCCATCCAGGTCTCCCACGTGGGTATCAGGAGACCAAGCACTTGGGCCATCTTCCACTGCTTTCTTAGGAGCATTTGCGAGCTAGACCAGAAGTGGAGCAGCCAGGACTCAAACCAGTGCTCTGGTGTGGGATGCCAGTGTTGCAAGGGGCAGCTTAGCCCACTGTACCTTGACTCCATCCTCCCCTCCCCTTAAGTTTCCATCTGGCTGATCTTTGGTTAGTTTGGCCATTGAATAATTTTAAAAGATGAGTATTTTTGGATTATATATTACATGCAGATGCTGCAGCATTGTATTTTATTTTTTAAAGATGTATCTATTCACTTGAAAGGCAGAGTTACAGAAAGAGGTCTGCCATCTGTTGGTTCACCCCCCAAATGGCTGATCTGAAGCCAGGAGCCAGGAGCCAGGAGCCTCCTCTGGACCTCCCATGCAGATACAGGGGTCCAAGACCTGGGTCATCCTCCACCGCTTTCCCAGGCCACAGCAGAGACTGGGATCGGAAGTGAAGCAGCCGGGACTTGAACTGGCACCCACACAGGATGCCGGCACTGCAGGCGGTGGCCCCACCCTCTCTGCCACAGCATTTTAAACACACACAACATCTTTGGTGAGAGGTGTCTGGGCACCTGTGTCCTCTGACCCTCTGTCCACTCACTGTTTGCAGCTCTCACAACCCTCTACAATGCTATTCTTGAGGTTCCATATTGGATTAGTCAGCCTGAGGCAGGAAACCTTATAAAGAAACACAGTCTGAGGGCTGGGCTCGTGGTGCAGCAGGTTAAGCCCCTGTTTGTGACATGGGCATCCCATATGAGTGCCAGTTCCACTCCCAGCTGCTCCACTTCCCATCCAGCTCCCTGCTAATGCACCTGAGAAAGCAGTGGAAGATGCCCAAGTGTTTGGGCCCCTGTACTCAATGGGAGACCTGGATGGATTTCAGGCTCCTGGTTTAGCCTGGCCCAGCCCCCACCCTTGTGGTCATTTGGGGAGTTAACCAACTAGCACTAAAGGGCATCCAGGCAATGTCAGCCTCCCTCCCCCTTCAGCCACCCAGCCCCACTCCCACAAACCCAAAGAGGCTTCTAGGCTACCAGTGTTCTTTTTTTGTTGTTGTTGTTGTCAAATTCCTGTTCAGCACGTGTGCTTAGCACTAGCCCAGGCCCTGTGCCAGGCACCATGGGGGTTCCTGAGAACTGAGGTTGTGCTGTGCATGTGCGGCATTGTGGGGCTGTGATACAAACTCCACATCCAGATGGCCTCGGGATGCATCCTGGCTCTGCCACTTCTTGCCTTTGTGATCATGTACCTATTACTTCTCTGAGCTTGTTTACTCATCTGCAAAATGGGCTTCAACTAGCCCCTTCTTTCCTCAAAGGTATTGGGAAGAGGAAGTGAATAAATACTTGGAAGTGCTTTGTAGAGAGCCTGGTACACAAAGTGTGTTTGGTGCTGTGGCATAGCAGGTAAAGTCAGCACCTGCAGTGCTGGCATCCCATACGGGTGTCAGTTTGAGTCCCAGCTGCTCCACTTCCCATCCAGCTCTCTGCTATGGCCTGAAAAAGCAGTAGAAGATGGCCCAAGTCCTTGGGCCCCTGCACCCATGTGGGAGACCTGGAAGATGTTCCTGGCTTTAGATTGGCCCAGCTCTGGCCATTGTGTTCATTTGAGGAGAGAACCAGAGGATGGAAGACCTCTCTCTCTCTCTCTCTGTGTGTCTCTGCCTCTCTGTAACTCTGCCTTTCAAATAAATAAATCTTAAAAAAAAAAAAAAAAAGTATTAGCTGGTACTGTGTTAGCACCTCGAAGCTGGCAGTCTCTCTGAGTCATCCGTTCTAAGTTGAGGCCCAGAGAGGATGCTGATTTGCTGAGAACCTCACAGCAGGTCAAAGCCAGGAACAGCCCTGATGGTGCCTCCAGGGTCCCAGCTCAGGGCCTTTCCCCTTCCCCTGAGCTGTCCCACGTGGCCAGCCCCATCCTTGCTGGCACCTGAGGCTCTTTAGGTCTTCACTGTGTCTCTAGCTCTTCAGTCCTTGGTAAATGCCACCTGGAGACCCCCTGGGCACGGGTGTGAGGATGTGGCCCTGATCCAGGCCTATAATGGAAATGAGCTAATGCTTCAGCAAATGTCATGGGAGACATCGTTCACCTGCCTGGGCCCAGTACCAGACCAGGTGCCCCTAGGGGCCACCCAGGCCTGGCCATCTGGCGCTGCTTCTCATGGGCATACTGAGTCGTGGCAGCAGGACCCCACCAGGGCAGCCAGGCACCGAGAGGAACAAGGCGGGTACCTCCAGCCTGGGAGAATTTGGCCTGCAGTTGTGTCAACCTGAGAAGACCGCAGAAGGTGGGTGAGTTTCCCTGAGGGTGCTTCCGGACGCTTGTGGAGGACGGAATTAGATGAGCTTGTTCTAAACAATGCTGAGACCCACGTGTGGTTTTCTCATAATACACAGTTTTCATGAACTTTGAAGCCCCCACCTGTGCCCATGGTCTTGGCCTAGGACACAGATATCTGGGCAAGCCGTAGCCTATGGCATGCCCTCAGGTGAAACCCGCTGGAGTGACAGGGGTGTGGGATGGGCAGGAAGAGCAGCGGCCGGCTGTGGGCTCTCAGCTGCAGTCAGGCCTCAGCCTGTCCCTGGAGGGCCCTTGGGGGCGGATGGCTTCCTCTTCTGTGCTCCTGTATCAGGGCAGTTCTGCAGTGACAGGGCCGCTAGGAGCTCGTACCAGCAGACACTCGCAGCGGCTATGGATGGCTGACCTGCTTGGTTAAAGGGGTCTGGTGGGGCTGATGCTATGGCATTGTGGGTGAAAAGCTCTGCCTGTGATGCCGGCATCCCACATGGGCCCCGGTTTGTGTCCTGGCTGAGCCACTGCCAATTCAGTTCACTACTAATTGCCTGGGGAAAGCAGAGGAAGATGCCCAAGTTCTTGGGCCCCTACCATCCTTGTGGGAGATCTGGATGGAGTTCCAGGCTCCTGGCTTTGGACTGGCCAAGCTCTGGCTGTTGTAGCCATCTGGAGAGTAAATCAGATCTCTCTCCCGACCCCGTAACTCTGACTTTCAAATAAATAAATTTTATTTATTTTTTAAAGATTTATTTATTTGCAAGGTAGAGTTATAGAGAGGCAGAGAGAGAGAAAGAAGTCTTCCAACCACTGGTTCACTCCCTAGATAGCCGTAATGGCTGGAGCTGGGCCAATCCAAAGCCAGGAGCTTCTTTGGGTCTCCCACGTGGGAGCAGGGGCCCAAGGACTTGGACCATCTTCTACTGCTCTCCTAGGCCATAGCAGAGAGCTGGATCAGAAGTGGAGCAGCTGGGACTCAAACCAGCGCCCATATGGGATGCCAGGACTGCAGACAGTGGCTTTACCTGCTATGCTACAGCGCTGGCCCCAATAAATAAATTTTAGAAAAAGGCAGGCAGTGAGGGTGGGTCTGGCCAAGGCAGCAGCCGGGTCCAGCCATCCCGTCTGGGTTCCTCAGCTCCACATGGAGCAATGTCCAGCCTTCTTGTGGGTCACCCTCGCCACCTTCCTGCTAGGTGGGCATGGCCACCACATGAGGCAGGATGGAGACACTGAGCCTCGGGCTGCACTCGGCCAAGCTGCGGTCACACAGCTGCGGAGGGGTGGTGTCAGCCTCCGCCCAGGCCTGACTGCAGCCCCAAGGGCTTCCCAGCATTCTGCAGTGCGGTCGCTGTGTGCCATGAATATACATGTGTACCTGGAGCGGCTGTGTGGGCTTCCGTCCAAGTCCCTCTTTGAAGGGTGCCTCTTCTGACTTTCTACTTTGCACATTGCAATCAGAAACTCCTTTGTGTCTGACAGAGCCCTTTCATCTGCTTGATCTCACCCGAGAATGGTGAGCAGAGGTCCAGTGTCTGGAGAGGTGGGTGGGAACCCCAACAGGCCCCCCGAGTTGGGAGTTCGGGGGGAGCTGATGTGTCGTGGGATGAACCTTGGATTTGTTGTAAGAAAATTGGATTCTGGCTCCTGTTTCTGCCACTGGTGACTAGGAACAAGTCGTTCTTCTGTTTGGACCTTAGTTTATTCGCTGGCTGTAAAAGCAGTGGGCAACCCGCATGTCTTCAAAATAATGTACCTGTTGGCCGGCGCCGTGGCTCAACAGGCTAATCCTCCGCCTTGCGGCGCCGGCACACCGGGATCTAGTCCCGGTCGGGGTGCCGGATTCTGTCCCGGTTGCCCCTCTTCCAGGCCAGCCCTCTGCTGTGGCCCGGGAGTGCAGTGGAGGATGGCCCAAGTGCTTGGGCCCTGCACCCCATGGGAGACCAGGTAAAAGCACCTAGCACCTGGCTCCTGCCATCGGATCAGCGCGGCGCGCCGGCCGCAGCGCGCCATCCGCGGCAGCCATTGGAGGGTGAACCAACGGCAAAGGAAGACCTTTCTCTCTGTCTCTCTCACTGTCCACTCTGCCTGTCAAAAAAAAAAAAAATAATAATGTACCTGTTACGGACGAGCCAAGGCTGTGGCTTAGGGGCGGGTAAAGGCTCCAGAATCGAAGCTCTCCTGGCCTTTGCTGAGGGGGGCGATGTCTGTGCAGGGGATAGTGTCAAATAGGGGCTCCCTGTAAAATGGGCACAGTGGTATCACCTCCTGTCCTAGTTTGGATTTCCCCAGAAGTACACCCTAAAACAAGGATTCAAGAGCAAGTGTCAGGTGGAGCCCCATGAAATTGTCATTTTTGGCCAGTGCCGCGGCTCAATAGGCTAATCCTCCACCTTGCGGCACCAGCACATCAGGTTCTAGTCATGGTCGGGGCGCCGGATTCTGTCCCGGTTGCTCCTCTTCCAGGCCAGCTCTCTGCTGTGGCCCGGGGAGGCAGTGGAGGATGGCCCAGGTGCTTGGGCCCTGCACCCCATGGGAGACCAGGAGAAGCACCTGGCTCCTGCCTTTGGATCAGTGCGGTGCGCCAGCCGCAGCGCACCGTCCGCGCCGGCCATTGGAGGGTGAACCAACGGCAAAGGAAGACCTTTCTGTCTGTCTCTCTCTCTCACTGTGCACTCTGCCTGTCAAAAAAAAAAAAAAAGAAATTGTCATTTTTGTAAGTCAGCACAGTTGAATGGCGATTGTCCACGGTCCACATGGGTCACAAAGGTGACAGATGAAACCCCAGGAGGGGAATGAGGAAGTGAGGCAGAGAAAGAAGCCAGGAAGCAGGGCATCAGGCAGGCGGCCCCGCGTGCGGACCCTGGAGCGTTGTCTTGTTGGGGACTTTCAGGGGACCCTGGGGCGTTGTCTTGTTGGGGACTTTCGGGGGACCCTGGAGTGTTGTCTTGTTGGGGACTTTCGGGGGACCATGGCGAACAAGCTGGGCAGGCATCTGTGTAGGGCCAGACAGCCGGTATTTTAGTCTTTGCAGACCATACGGTCTCTTGCAACTTCTTAATCACACAGTTGTAGTGAGAAAGCAGGCACAGACGATATGTAAATGAACGGGTGAGGCTGAGTTCTAATAAAACTTTATTTATGAGAATAGGCAGCAAGACAGGGGTTATGGCTTGTGAACTCGCACCTCCATTTTCCCACCCTGGAGGGAGGGAGCTGGGGTGTGGATACCCCATCTCCCATCAGTCGTTGGCTGAGGGCTGCTGGGTTGGGAGGGGAGAGTTGGTTGGTGCCTGTTGTCTCCCATCTGCCATAGGTGGTGACGTTGGGCAAAGAAATGCAGGCGCTGGCAGGGGGAGGTTCCCCCAGGGCAGGGGATGTGGGAGGGAAGTCCGGGGCTCTGGGGAGAGTGTGCTGGAGAGAAGGTGGCCGGAGGAACAAGTTTTGGAAAGCGCCAGGTTATCCAGCCTCCCGGTCCAGCCTTCCCAGGCGACAGGCGGCTTTACACTTGGCGGTTGTGAGTTTCTGCTCACTGCCTCCCCTTGGGCCGTTCTCCAGGCTGGAGTGCTCGTCCCCATCTTTCTCTTCCAGGCCTGCAGTGCCACCTCTTCCTTTGCCACGCAGGTCAGGAGTGCACAAGGTGACCCGTGTGCATCCCACCCAGGGGTGCCGTTAGGGAGAAGCAGAGCTGAATCTCCAAGTGCCCCCTCTCCCTGTCTCCCTTTCTTCCACCAGAGGCTGCTCGTGGCCGGGCCCTGTTCTGTCAACTAAGACAGGCCTGGTCTTCGCCCTCACGGAGTGTCCAGTCTGGAGGGGAGAAGGCTGGGCACCAGACACCCCAAAGGAACAAGTACTAATCTGATCACTACTCTTTGTACCATGGAGGACAAGAGCAGGGTGCAAGGAGAGGCCGCAGCAAGGAGAGCTGGCTGGGGGGCCGGGGCCAGGCAGCTAAGCTGAGACCGGGGCAGCGGAGGTGACCAAAGGAACACAGGGGCGGCAGGGGGTGGGGTGAGTCAGGATGCCCGAGGCAGACAGCACAGGCCTGGAGAGCGTGACTGGTACGGAGGGTCGAGTCCTGGATTCTGCCTGTGTGATTGGCGCTTGCTGCCGCTCCCTTCCCTCCACGGATGGAAATACTAACTATGAATGCTTCTCATGACAGAATTATGCATAGTATTTTGGATGGGGGAATATTTTCCAAATTTCCTATTATCCACACACAGTAAAAACTGAGGATTTCAGGGTGTGGAGACCATACTCCCGGTCGTTGTGTGGCCGCCACCACATTTCCCACACAGCCACACAGCGGTGCCATGTCTCTCCTCTGAAGGGGCTCAGGGTCGTTAACACTACTTACATGAGACCCCTCGCCTCTGAGACTGCCAGCTGCTCTGGGAGGTAGGTGCTGTCTCCATCCCTAGCGTGTCGTCCAGGAAGCTGACATGGAAAGGTTTTGCCCACAATCATGCAGCAAGGATTCTGGTCCAGCTGTCTGGTGCTGGAGTCCAAGCCTAACCACTTGTCTCTGTCGCCTGCCTCACAGGGTAGAGGTAAGAGGGTACCCATGAGTCCTTAGCACAGTACCTGTACTTAGCCAGTGCCCAGTAAATATTAGCTCTTGTTAGTGTCAGCAGCCGTGCAAAGGCCCTGAGGTAGGAAGGGGACGTGGGTTTTTGGAAGCCCAAGGAAAGGAGCAAGTAGTTGGTGAGATGGCAGAACGGGACCTTCCTTGCCCTTAAAGACAGCTGAAGCCCCTGTTGGCTTTTCAGCAGGGTTGTGGCAGACTCAGACTTGGGGTCTGCAAATCTTCAAAGTCCCCTCAGGCTGCAGGCAGGAAAAATGGAGCCAAGAGGCCCAGGGGTGCTCCCCCAGATCCGGCCATGCCAGCAGAGTCCTCAACCACGGCGGTGATGCGCTTGGTGTCAGGCGGGCTGTGTGGGCCAGCGTGCAGGGGACAGAAGTCAAGAGCGTGTCCCCAGGCTGGCCTGGTGACGCTGGGAGGCTGGGAGTGCTGGTGTGAGGGCAGGAACAAATCACTCTCCCGGAGATGAGGCCGGCCGGTTCCTGCCGTGTTGTGTTATTAAATTTGTAATCTTCATTCTAATACTTTGCAGCAGTGAATAAGAACCAAATTTAAAATGCCGGCTTTACGTTCCTGGAATGAAGCTCTTTGTCAAGAACTCTTGAAACCCATAATTTCTCACCAGAGGTGAATATCTAAATCTTAAAAAAAAATTAAAATAAAAAAATAAAGGAAAACCACTCTTAAGTTCAGGTTGGGGCTTAAAGGATCGTCGAGTCCCACCCTGGCTGGGAACCAGGAGCAGGGTCCGGAGGAGGTCTGGAGCCAGGACGGGGCCGACAGGTGCCCTGGGCTGCCCAGGGAACTGGGTCTCTAGCTCTGTGCCTTGCCAGGGAGGAAAGGGAGAGAAGCTTCCACTACCTGCTCCCTGACTCCTGGCAGATCTGTTGATTTGTGAAGGGTTTGGTGGAAATTGGGCCACGGTGCCCCAAACAACCCGCCATGTCTGGGTCTCGTGAGTTTTCTCGCAGCCTGCTCAGTGTGTGGTGGACATGGCCTTGTTCCTGTCTTCACTCTAGGACAGAAAGTTCCCGCTCCAGGGTTGGGAGCCTGTGTCCAACCAGACCCCTCCTGGCAGGGGACTGTGCCCTGGGGACCCTGGGGTCCCTGTCCCAGTGGCCCTGAGTCAGCTTCCTGGGGCGCCCAGACCCCTTCTCTGGGTTCACCCTCCTGGGAGTGACTCTGTCCGTCACTAGTGGCCAGATGCGTGGTCCCAGAGACGCTGCTCGTGGGGTGAGAATGGCATGCTGTAGTGCTCAGAGGTTCTAAATTTGCACGTGGCCTGGCCTTCAAGGTCATTATGGAGGCATATGTGTCAGAAAAGGAGAGGGCATATTTTATTTAATAGCCTGATTCATGACTTCAATATTTAGCCAAGTGGGACAGCTTCTGCATGTACTCCTGCCTTGGGGCCCATGATGGTGGTGGGGGTGTGGGGGCAGCGGTGCTGTGTCCTTCTTGGTGCTGAGGTGAGAGAGCCATACTGTGCTGAGAGGACCACGCCTGATGGGCCCATGTCCCTGGTCTGGGAGAGGACCCTCCCCTGATGGGTGGGCCTCCCTGGTCTGAGAGAGGACCCTCCCCTGATGGGTGGGTGTCCCTGGTCTGAGAGAGGACCCTCCCCTGATGGGTGGGTGTCCCTGGTCTGGGAGAGGACCTCCCCTGATGGGCCCGTGTCCCTGGTCTGAGAGAGGACCTCCCCTGATGGGCCCGTGTCCCTGGTCTGAGAGAGGACCCTCCCCTGATGGGCCCGTGTCCCTGGTCTGAGAGAGGACCTCCCCTGATGGGCGTGTGTCCCTGGTCTGAGAGAGGACCTCCCCTGATGGGCGTGTGTCCCTGGTCTGGGAGAGGACCCTCCCCTGATGGGCGTGTGTCCCTGGTCTGAGAGAGGACCTCCCCTGATGGGCGTGTGTCCCTGGTCTGGGAGAGGACCCTCCCCTGATGGGCGTGTGTCCCTGGTCTGGGAGAGGACCCTCCCCTGATGGGCGGGTGTCCCTGGTCTGGGAGAGGACCCTCCCCTGATGGGCGGGTGTCCCTGGTCTGGGAGAGGACCTCCCCTGATGGGCGTGTGTCCCTGGTCTGGGAGAGGACCCTCCCCTGATGGGCGGGTGTCCCTGGTCTGGGAGAGGACCTCCCCTGATGGGCGTGTGTCCCTGGTCTGGGAGAGGACCCTCCCCTGATGGGCGTGTGTCCCTGGTCTTGGAGAGGACCTCCCCTGATGGGCGTGTGTCCCTGGTCTGGGAGAGGACCTTCCCTGATGGGCCCGTGTCCCTGGCCTGGGAGAGGACCTCCCCTGATGGGCGGGTGTCCCTGGTCTGGGAGAGGACCTTCCCTGATGGGCCCGAGTCCCTGGTCTGAGAGAGGACCTCCCCCGATGGGCGTGTGTCCCTGGTCTGGGAGAGGACCTCCCCTGATGGGCTAGTGTCCCTGGTCTGAGAGAGGACCCTCCCCTGATGGGCGTGTGTCCCTGGTCTGGGAGAGGACCCTCCCCTGATGGGCGGGTATCCCTGATCTGGGAGAGGACCTCCCCTGATGGGCTAGTGTCCCTGGTCTGAGAGAGGACCTCCCCTGATGGGCCCGTGTCCCTGGCCTGGGAGAGGACCTCCCCTGATGGGCCCGTGTCCCTGGTCTGAGAGAGGACCTCCCCTGATGGGCCCGTGTCCCTGGTCTGGGAGAGGACCTCCCCTGATGGGCTAGTGTCCCTGGTCTGAGAGAGGACCCTCCCCTGATGGGCGTGTGTCCCTGGTCTGAGAGAGGACCCTCCCCTGATGGGCGTGTGTCCCTGGTCTGGGAGAGGACCCTCCCCTGATGGGCGGGTATCCCTGATCTGGGAGAGGACCTCCCCTGATGGGCCCATGTCCCTGGTCTGAGAGAGGACCTCCCCTGATAGGTGCATGTCCCTAGTCTGGTCAGCCATGCAGCATGCGACTCCTTTTGCCTCGATGGCCCCCGTGCCTGGTGACAGAGTTGAAAGTCGGCTCCTCCTTGGGGAGGGGGACTTTAGAAAGAGTGCCCCCTTCTCTGGTGCCCATGGCTGCAAGTCCTGGCCCAGCGCCTGCCCACACCTGGACACCTTTGTGCCAACAGCAGCGTGGCTGTGAGTTTGTGGAGAATCATGGGTAAGACCTGACGGGAGAGTGCTGACACCCTGGGATCCTGCGATAACCATTAAGCCGTTTTTTTTGTTTTGTTTTGTTTTTTTTTTTTTTGGACAGGCAGAGTTAGACATGAGAGAGAGACAGAGAGAAAGGTCTTCCTTCTGTTGGGGTGGAGGGTAGGTGCTGCCACGGCCAGCACGCTGCGCCGATCTGAAGCCAGGAGCCAGGTGCTTCTCCTGGTCTCCCACACAGGTGCAGGGGTCCAAGCACTTGGGCCATCCTCCACTGCCTTCTCGGGCCACAGCAGAGAGCTGGACTGGAAGAGGAGCAACCAGGACAGAACTGGCGCTCTAACTGGGACTAGAACCCAGAGTACTGGTGCCGCAGGCAGAGGATTAGCCTAGTGAGCTGTGACGCTGGCCCCATTAAGCCATTTTACGTGTTAATCAGCCTCTCATGGTAGCTACTGCTTATTTTGTTTCGTTTGCATCAGGTACTCTGGGCATCTAACCTGGATTATGCTGTTGCAGTGTTAGACTGTGAGGCTCAGAGGCTGAGGCGCCTTTGGCCTAGGGCCTTCAGCAATAAGTACACACACAGACCTGCCTGGCGCTGGAATCTGCGGGCCTAACCAAGGCTCTGCACTGTTTTATTCGTTTTTAAGACGTTCTTGATGAGGTCAGGAGGCATTTGCAGCATGCCAGGTGCTGAGATGCAATGCCCAGGCTGCCCTCGTCCCAGAAGGAAGGGTAGCAGAGCAGGGCCCGTGCTGACTGCTATCTACCAGGCTGGGAGACAATGTGCCCCAGGCCATGGTGGAGGGCCTGTGGTCAGCAGGGGGCTCCTGAGTTTATTTAATGGCTGTGGTGGAAAAATAGGCACTGAATTTAGGACGTGGGTACAGGGAGGAAGGAGGACCGGGAAAGGGGTGAGCGGGCTGGGAAAGGCCCTGGTGCCTTGGCCAGGACCTCTCGAAGACCAGAGCAGCTGCAGCGTCTCGGCCGTCCTGGGCCTCTGCGGGGAGGTGAGGGCCTGAGGGCCGCTTCCCGGCCCTGTGCTTCTCGAAGCCAGAAGACTGAGCGCAGAGCGAGTCATTGCTGCGTGCTCTGGTGGGTGGAGCTGGGAGGCAGACCTCTGAGAGGTCGTGGCTCAGCGCTCCTTCCACACTCCGAGTGGGAGAGTCAGTGTAGCTTTCTGAAGCACTGGAGGGGGGGCAGGCGTTTAGCCTAGTGGTTGGGACGCCGGTGATGATGGGCTTGCGTCCCCCACCCAGGTGCTGGGTTCAGAGCCCAGCTCTGGCTCCTCACTCCAGCCACCTGCTGATGGGGACCCTGGGAGGCAGCAGTGATGGCTCAAGAAACTGGATTGCAGCCACCCAAGTGGGAGACCGGCGCTGAGTTTCTAGTTCCGGGCTCTGGCCTCACCCAGCCCCAACCCCAGCTGTGGTAGGCAGTTGGGGATTGCACCAGTGTACAGGATCTCTCTCTCTCTCTCTCTCTCTCTCTCTCTCTCTCTCTTTCTTTCAATCTCTCAGATAAAAATTTTAAATAGTGTGCTACTGGTTGACATCTTCATGAGCACTCACCGTGTTCCAGATGCTAGGCTAAGATTTAAGATTTCGAGCATGGTGCCTGGTACAGCCATCAGAGGAAACCTCTGAGAAGGGTCCAGCAATCCCCTCTGGGAGGGGGAGAAACTTCAGGAACTTCCCCAAAGCCACACAGAGCCAACAAATGGCAGAGCCAGTTCTTATGGGTCAGACCCCCTCAGTCTGTACTGGATGTACCCAGAGTGGAAATTTGGGGAAGGTAAAGAGAAAGTGCACAGGCAAAAACATTAAAAACTACAGTTCTGCAATCCAGGAGTTGATGTTTTTTTTTGTTTTTGTTTTTGTTTTTTTTTTTTTGACAGGCAGAGTGGACAGTGAGAGAGAGAGACAGAGAGAAAGGTCTTCCTTTGCCGTTGGTTCACCCTCCAATGGCTGCCACGGCCGGCGCGCTGCGGCCGGCGCACTGCGCTCATCCGATGGCAGGAGCCAGGTGCTAGGTGCTTTTTCCTGGTCTCCCATGGGGTGCAGGGCCCAAGCACTTGGGCCATCCTCCACTGCACTCCTGGGCCACAGCAGAGGGATGGCCTGGAAGAGGGGCAACCGGGACAGAATCCGGCGCCCCGACCGGGACTAGAACCCGGTGTGCCGGCGCCGCAAGGCAGAGGATTAGCCTGTTGAGCCACGGTGCCGGCTTGAGTTGATGGTTTAATCCCAGGGCTCTTTCCCTAAGGAGTGTGTGTCTGTGTGTGCACATGTGTGCGCGTATGTGTCTGCACATGTGTGCACATGTGGGAACACATGCTTCAACCACAGCAGGGTCCTGCTCTGATACTATTTTGTGAACTGAAGCTGCCTTTTAAAAATGACCTTAAAATGACCTTCCCGGCCTGGCTTCCACGGGGACACTGGGGTCTCTGGGATCCGGTCTGCAGCTGCGTGGGGTTTGTGTGCACCCAGACTTGGGACAGCTCGGGGAGGCTCCCCCTCATAGCCACGGCTCATTCGGCTCCTCTTTGCGGCCCCTGTTCTTGTGAAAACATAAGTTAATACATTTTAAAGCCGACAGACCTACCCAGGATTTTTTTTCCATGCCTGGCCCGGCATTTAAATGCAAGAAGCAGAAGGCTTGTGAGCTATAAATAGCCCAGGCCGCCTCTGAGCAGTGGTGGGGAGGATTTGTAGGTTCTGTCTCCTCCCAACCTGGTGACCTGGATTACTTCCTTCCTGCCGAGCCCAAGTGCCCCGCTGTTTCCTCTGCCCATCTTTGATGGAGCAGAGCAACCGTGCAGTGAGCACCTACACCTGGCCGGGTGCTGGGTGCACAGGCTGCAGGGAGACACTGGTGCTGCCTTAGCCTAGATTGGGGTGGAGGGTAGGTGTGAACACATTCTTCAAATGAGGCTCTTACCTGTTGAGAAAGCCCAAAGAAGGCTCTGGGAATCAGGGAGAGCTTCCTGGAGGAGGAGAAAGGAACCCAGGGAGGAGGTGCCTGAGAGGAGTCTGCAGGACCACGGGGGTCGCCCCGGCACAGTGCTGGCCCAAGCAAGCCTCTGCTAAAATCAAGCGGCCTGCGTGTTTCAGGGGAGCATGTCCTGGGTGCTGTGGTGGCTCCCGTGGCCTCTGGAATCCAGCAGTCTCTGGGAGGAGGGTGCTCAGCCTCGTACTAGTCTGTGCTTCTTCACCTGCTCGGCACAGACTTTTAAAAAAGATTTATTTTTATTTATTTGAAAGGCAGAATTACAGAAGGTGGGGGGAGAGAGAGAGAGGAAGGGAGAGAGAGAGAGAAAGATCTTCCAGCTGCTGGTTCACTCCCCTAAATGGCTGCAACAGCTAGGGCTGGGCCAGGCTGAAGCCAGGAGTTTCTTCCAGGTCTCCCACGTGGGTACAGGGGCTCAAACATTTGGGCCATCCTCCACTGCTTTCCAAGGTCATTAGTGGGGAGCTGGATTGGAAGTGGAGCAGCTGGGACATACGGGATGCTGGCAGCAGGTGGCTGCTTTACCCAGTACGCCACAATGCTGGCCCCAGCAGACTGAGCCTCAGCCCCCTCAATTAGAAGTCTCCGGTGGAACCAGGAAATCTATTACTGCTCATGCTCCCCAAGTGATTCCAATGTTCAGCCACACTTGGATCTCGCTGTGCCGATTCCGGCTTCCATCTGGGGAGCCGTCATCCGGGTCCCCAGCCCAGTTCCTGGTGCAATGGGGGCTTAGTAGTGGTGGGAAAGAGACGCTCACAACTGCAGCAGGCCCTGCTTCTCTGTGTTTGGCACAGGGAGGGCCCTGCTGACCCCTTGGGTACAGACCACTGTGGTCAGAGCCCTGACTGCATTTGGAGACAAACAGGTGCACGCGTGGTGAAGTGAGACAGACCTGGGCTGAGTGCCCCTCCCGCTTCTGTGCTCTACTGCCAGCTGATCGTAAACAAGCGACAAAGCTCCCCGTGGCTCAGTGTCCTGTCTGTCCACGGAGGCGGTGCTGGTGCTCACCCCTGGAAGGATCCCATGAGCTGTGCCGGCGCAGTAGGAAGGCACCCCCTTCATATCACTTACTGTTGTTGCACTTAACTGTTGTTGTTACGGTTGTGTAAGATGTTCGCATGGGAATTCAACATCCGAGCGGTTTGTGCAGAATGTTTAATGCATTCCCAGGCCTACTGTAGGTGAGGGGGTGCTCGCTGGGTGACAGTCGTTAATGGTGCTGTTAGATCTTTATAGTGCTGGTCCAGTAGGGAGGAGAGACGCCCACGTTTACTGATAGGAAGACGGAGGTCAGGGAGGCTGGAGCCCGCCCAGCTGGTTGGAGTTGGGAAGGGTGTTGAGTTACGTGTCTTCCACCTCACCTGTGTCTCTTTCCTCACCTCCAGCAGACTTTTATAGCACCCTGTATGTGGAGGGAGTGAGGGAGCGAGGCGCAGACAGTTACGTGCAGGGCAAAGGGGGCTTCCTCAGCCTTCTGCGCCAGGCCACTGAGCGACAACTGTGTGGCCCTTACTTCCTCCCTGCACGGTGTTCCTGCAGGAGGGTCTGATCATGCCACTCCTGAACACCTTACAGGCACTAAGGCATCCTGTGGGCTGGGTGCTTAGAGCTGCTCTGACCGCTGCAGGTGCAGCCCATACTCTGTCCACTCCTGCAGCCTTCACTCGCCCTGAGTCTCTGCCTGTGCCCCTAGCTTGGCTTCTCCAAGTCCAGGCCCCACTGGATTTGTTGGGTCCACGCGTGGCTATAGAACACCCCCTGCGCTCAGCTTCCTTCCCATCCTGGGAAAGTGAGCAGGAGCTTGGGCACCCTGTGCTGTCCCAGGGGAATTGGCCATCAGCCTGCTGTCTCTCTCTGCTGGGTGGAAGGTCCTGTCCCATGGTAGAGAAATCTCAAACCTTAACAAGGAAGAGAGAGAAGTGTTATACTAAAGAGAATCCCTATATCCGACACATGGTGGTAAGGTGGATCCCAAGCTCTGTGTCTTTTTCCCCGTATAGATGTCAACTGAAGCTTCCCCACTAGATGCGTTTCTCTGAGCTCTTTCTCTAGCACAGCCTCAGCCGCCTGGTTCTCATCTCTTCTTGGTGGTTCACTGCATTTAGCAGGCAAGTCTAATATCCAGAAGCCCTGAAAGTGGAAAAACCCTAGGCTGGGAGGCAAGAGGTCAAGTTCTAGATCAGTGCTGCCTGATAGGAACATCTGCAGGGAGGGAGATGTGCAGACGGAGCATGGAGAGACCTCTTGAGAGGTGGTTGGTGCAGCCGAGGACTGCATTCTTATCTGTTAAGACGTTTGGTTACTGTGAGTGGTCACATGGGGCAAGTGGTGTCCCTACTGGGCAGCACAGCTCCAGCTCCAGCTCTGAATGCCCTGAGCTGCGAGACCCGGATCCAGTTTCTTCTCCTTCCAGGGAAGATGAAGAAGGGATGATGAGAGAAAGAACCTGTTTGCAGTACACACTGAGGCCTGGGATCAGCTAGAGCTGAGGTCCAGCCAGCTCAGGCACGTGCCTGCTCTGTGTCCTCGGGCAAGTCACTCGACCCCTCTGTGCTTCCGTTCCCTCATTTGCAGTGGGAGCATGCTCTCAGGGACCTCCCAGGGTTAGACTGAGGTGTCAGTGCGCTATGACTGTGCCAGTACCTGTTTCCAGGAGGCTCATTAGCAAATTGTAGCAGTGTGGCCGCCTCTGCAGACAGCCATGTTCCCTTCTTCCCTCTCTGGAAAGCTCTGACAATTCTTGTTTCGGCTCCACATGTTCTTAAATGCTTACTTTCAGGACTGAATTTTCTAACCTTGAACCTCATGAAATTATGTCCTTGTGCTTCTGCTTTTTTGTTTTCCCTTGGGAAAACCAGAATCTTTCCCTGGGGAAAAACAGCGCTTAACATATTTTCGGAGGAGTCCAAAAAGCTCCAGAAGTCTGAGAGAGAGGAAGCTGGCACTCCCGATCCGTGTGGAACAGGAGCTGGGATCCGGAACCGGAAGCCTTCCTATCCCAGCCCTGCCACCTCCAAGCCGCACAAACCTTTTGAACTTGGACCTCCTCATCTGTGAAATGGGAATAATAGAGGAGCTGTTTCACAGCTTGCTGTGGGGATTACATAAGCAAGCCCATGTTAGTTGTGTAGCATAGCACCTGGCGCCCGGGCGAGTGAGAGCTGGCTGTGTTTATCATCGTCGTCGTCATCCTTGTTACCATGGTTTCCAGCCACTGTACGCCAGGCTCGGGCGCAGGGAGTGTCTGGCTCCCAGAGCCTGCCGGCCCCCACCTGCACATTGTCTGGGCCCTCACCGTGTGCCATTCCCTCTTGCCTATTTTGCCCCAGCCACTCTGGATGCCTTGCTGTCCATTCAGCATAAAAGACATCAGCTGCCACAGGGCCTTGCGGCTGCTGGTCCCTGTGTTGGGAGTGCTCTCCCCAGACACCTGTCTACATGGTTTCTGTCTTTACCCACATACCCTAGTGAGGCCTCCCTGACCACCTGTTTACAAAAGAAATGCCATCCCTCCACACTTTGCTTTCTTGCACTCTCTCTAACTCTTCTTCTTTGTCTCAGCTGACATTTGCCTCTCTGGGATGGAGCTCCAGGAGGGCAGTCTGCTTTTCCTTCTTTTGTTCCCTGCTCTGGTGCATTAGCCTCAAACAGCGCTGGACATGCAGAAGGTGCTTAAAAAGACTTTGTAAATGAATGAATGAATGAGTCTCACCTAGCCTGAGATGGCTACTGTAGCATTCTCAAAGTCCCTAAGATGCCTCCTGTGTAATAGTTTCAATCAAAAAAATACTCCCCGAACACTGCTCCGTGCCAGGTTGGGTCTGAGGTCCTAGGGATAGAAACATGAACAAGGCCATCCCCTATCTCAAGGCACCCTTGGGCACATGTGATGACCACAGCGCCATCCTCTTCCACACCCTTCTCAGTTATCCTGCAGGGTCCTGCGCCATCCTGGGTGCTGTTGTTGACCCTCGATTGAAAGGGCGTGACTGTCAAGGACCACCACCACCCCATCTGTCTTACTTGATGCTGCGTTCTCAGCCGAAGCGTAAGGACTGGCATGTGGACGTGGACCACGTGAGTGCATGAACCATCAGGGTGCAGCAGTAGAGACTCTGACACAGGGGTCTGCATGTCAAGGAGGGGTGACTGGCCCTGCCTAGAGCTGGGGGAGAGTCGCTCGGAGCTGGGGACCCTTCAGTGCCTTGGCAGCTTGCCTTGCCCCTCCCTTGGCCAACCATGGAGCAACTTGGGAATGATGGGAGGGCAGGAAGCGGGGTGGCCCTTCTGCCTCTGCCTGAGCCTCTGTCCTTGAAGTTAAAAATAGCCAAGGATGGGAGTGCAAGGACATGCTATCCTTTTCTGCCCCCTAGCAGAGATTCTGCTCCCTCTTCTCGAAGGGGGCTGCTGGGCAGAGAATTACCCCTTCCTGTCTCCTTAAGAACAAGCACCGACTTCTCTTTCCCTGACCCAGCAGGACTGAAAGTGAGCTGTCGAATGTCACATCTGGAAGGGCTCTCTGGGATAGGCTGACATCTGGCAGGAAGCCCATGGCCCCCAGGCCTGGGACCTTGGCAGGCATCACCAATCAATCAAGCCCCCCCCCCTTTTAGGGACATGGCAGGCATCACCAATCAATCATGACACCCTTTTCTGCCAAGTGCAGACACAGCCTAAGAATTCTCAACACAGGGTATTTCAGGCAGCAGCTACCAGAGTTGGCGAAAAAGAGAAAACCTATTTATCATCCCCAATCTGTCCAGTCCCTCATGGTGGGAAAACTGAAGCTCAGAGGGGTGGAAACTGGTCTGGTGTCACACAGAAAGTTGATAACGGCGCTGGGAGCAGACCCAGGAGTCCTGACTCCTCACTGAGGCTCCTCCCCCCACCCCCTTGCTGCCCCATCACATCCTCTTTTCCACCAGAACTAAGGTTTGTATGTGCAAAAGAATGGTTTTCAACCCGCGGACTGCAGACGCCCATCTTTTCTGCAACATATGGCGGTGTGTGTGTGTGCGCAAGTAGGTCCTTCTCTAAGGAAGGAAAGAGTAGCTTTCATCATCACTGCTTGCGGGACCAAAAAGAAAGGCAAAGACATCAGGAGAGTGAGGGGGCTGGGCTGAGGTCTTGCTGCTCAGTATGTAGAACGCACACCAGCAGTATCAACAGGCAGAGTTTCAGGCCCTGCCTGGGAGGTGGGGTGGGTGGGCACATAATCTGCTTGATTGTTGAAGTTTGAGAAAGGGTGGAATTCATTAGGCCCTTGGTTTCTGTGTGAAGCCCCCTGCTGAGTGCCAGGTACCCTCACAGATCTACAGAGACAGGGTCCGTGCCCTCCTTTACGGAAGTGCAAAGAAACCAAGGCCCACCCAGATGGGCCCAGCTGCTCTCAACTCTGCTAACGCAAATCAAGGGACGTGTGTGTTTAAATGGTCAGGAGACAAAGGGTGGCTTCCTCTCCAAGGAGTGGGAGACCCGGCATGCATTCAGCAGGTATGTGGGAGGCTCTTGTCGGGAAGACTTGCTGGGCACAGGGTAGCTGCCATCCTGTAGAACAGCGGAGAGAGGGACTGGGTTTTAAGCAGCCGTGGGATGTGGATGAGCTGAGCTGAGCCACAAGGGATGTGCTGCTTGAAGCTGCCTGGTGCTGAGAACATCTTGTGCAAGGTGAGTTTGCTTTGGTGAGTGCTGTGCCAGGTGGATCCAGCCGGTCTCGTAGGCTCTGAAGGAAGATGGTCGTATGTCAGTTAAGGAGCCTAGGACACAGACAGGTTTGCCCTGGTGGAGCTAGGAGGAAGGTGTTTCATCACCCCCAGCCTCATCCTCTCCCCTACATCCCCACTGCTTATGTGCCCACTGCTTGTTTTTATACATGGGCCTCACTGGGGCTACCAGTGCATGTGTGTGTTCTGAAGGTGACATGTCCAGGGTCCAGACTGCACAGCTTGTCCAGCCTTTGTGGCAGGCCTCACACGGTGGCCTCTTGCTGAGCTGGAGCCCTCTGCTGCCCTTGACCAAAACCTCCACCTCACACTGCACTCTCAGGGTCCACATAGAATAGGGGTAAGGATCCAGGCCTGGGAGATAACAGTAGATGCACTGGACATGTGGGCAGGTAGTTGGATGGATGGACAGACAGATGGATATATGGATAGTGGATAGATAGGCAGATCTTATGATTCACATACGTACAGTTCTGTGTAAACTGTATAGTTCGGTGGATTTAGTGTATTCAGGGTGGTACAGTCATCACCACAACCAACTGTAGACCATTTTGTTACCACCAGAAGAAACCCATCAGCAGTCACTTCTCATTCCCTCTCACTTTGGCCCCTGACAACCGTTTGTCTGCTCTCTGTCTCTCTGGATTTGTCTGGGATGGGCGTTTCATAAAAACAGAGTCATAGAATATGTGGTCATTTTTGATCGGTTTTTTAGCTTGGCATAGTGTCAAGGTTTGTATATGTTTAGCATGTGTCAGTACTTCATTCCTCTTTGTAACAGAATAATATCCCATTGCATTTAGGTACCACAACTTATCCGTTCCGCCATAAATAACGTTTGAGTTGTTTCCTCTTCTTGACTATTATGATGAATTCTTCCATGAACATTTGTGTCCCACTCTGTGTAGATGGGATAGATTTGTTTTGCATCCTGTCCCTCCACCACTTACTTGTGGTGGGGCCTTGGGCGAACTGATTCCCCATCTCCCTTGCAGTCTTGGCCTTTTTCATTATTAGGGACCTTGTTTTTGTTGTACATTTTTTAGAAGTTTGAAATAGAGTAAAGTTCGGCAGCTGGAAAAGCTCCCTGGTCATTCCTGTTCCCCTCAGCCACAAGAACAGCACGTCCTAGGCTGGGCTTGCTCCTTCACGCAGGGCTCAGAGGAGTTCATGGGCTAGAGACACAGCTAACTCAAAGTATGTTTAATGTGAGCAAGAAGTAAGCCTTTGTCCTGTAAACCACTGAGGTTTGGGGGCCATTGATTGCTACAGCTTTAGCTGGGAAGAGTTTAATTCTTGCAGCGGTTTGCACAGTGGTTTCTCTTACTATTTCTATTTCATGAGGAAACTGAGGCTTAGAAAGGTTTGCTAACTTTGTTTTGTTTGCTCAGCAGAGGGATGCTTCGAGGCCCAGCCCAGCTATTCTGGCTCTAGAGCCTGTGCTCTTAAGAAGACGGAAGTACGTGGGCTGTTTGGTGGATGATGAGTAATCTGGTGTAGATGGAGCACCTGGTTTGTGCATGACATCAGACTTGTAGTATGGGTTTGGGGCAAATCCTGGAAGTCTTGAATTTTGTGTGGATACTGAAGCTTCCCGGTGCCAGATGGGGACCTCAATTCTTCCCTTTGCCCACAGCTCAGCTTCTTCCAGAACTCAGTTTGTCCCAAGTCCTGGTGGAGATGGCTTCCTGGGGAAAGACAGCCATGTGTGGAAACTTCATATCTTCCTTCCAATGACTTCCTTCTCTGGGAAGTCTCCCTGCCATTGACTAGAGCAGAGAAAATGACTCTCCTGACTACCCCGTTGTTTGATGTAACATCTACCCCTACGCTGAATGCATTCACTCTGCATCCAGAACTTTGCATCCTCAGTTCATATCTTGGTTTCAAAGTTTCATCTTTTCCCTGCACATCTTCCATTTGTCAACATAACCTTCTGTTGTTCCGGAAGCTGACACTTGCTTATGCAATGGAATCTTATGATTTTATTTGCAATCAAGTATAATTCAGCATTGAAACAGTTCTTACAAGCCAGACCCTGCTTCTGTCTCCAGTGCTGTATTCATTACCTCCTCCTCAGCTCTTAATAGTCTATGTACATTTGTGCCCTTGCTATGTTGTAATTATGACATCTTGTGTTGTCATTGCCCTTTTACTTGTCTGCCTCTTCTAGTAGACTGAGAGCTTCCACAAGGTCTGGGTTTCATTCATCTGTGTTATGAGTCTCCAGCAAAGGCTGTGGCAGGGAGTAGGAAATAAGTAGAGTTTGTTGAATGAATGATAACTACTTACCTGTTCTGTCTTCCCTCTGTTACCTTAAGGTAGCTCCTTAAGGACAAAGATTGTGTCTTATTCAAATTCAAGAAAATTCAAGAAAAGCATGACATTGGAAATGGGCTCACTAAGTGTATATTATAGTGGGTTGGAATGACACAGAACCCTGAGAGTTACAAAGCACAGTCCCATACCTTGCTCAGTTGGTCCTTCCCAGTCTTCCCTCTTCCTCTCCAGTTCTCAAATCCTTATGTGCGTTTTGTCTCCCTTGCTTCCACCATTTCATCTTTGTCTATGATCTCCCCCCTTTCCCCTTCAAATCCTCCTGGAAAACAATCTGAGGCCTTTGTCCTCCCCCCAGCATCAAGCATCCTAAAGGGACAAAATTATCCTTTGGTCTGTGTTGAGCCAAGATCAGGATCCCCAGTTAACAGCTTTGGCATTGTGGATAGGCTAATTAACCTCCGTGCTTCAGCTTTGTCTTCTTTGAGTGTAGACAATGTTTATCTTCAATGGAGCTGTGAGGTTTTAATGAAGTGATGGTTGTGAAACACTTCTCGTAGGCTCTGGTTGAACTCAGTAAAGTTCTGGTCTTGGTGGGAAATAGTGATTCTTAGAGGTGGAGTGTCAGACACCAGTTAGCCCCCTAGGATGGAAGTGTGGTTTAAAAGCCAACTCAGGAAGGGCATGCCTCCTATTTCTCCTCTCCTTGTGAGCCCCGCTCCTGCCCGAGGCTGGCCAGTACGCTGAGCCTGGTCAGCACCACGGACAGTTCCCACATGGCTTGTACACTTTATAGTATTTAAGAGGCCTTCAGTTGTGAGTCACAGATTTATTTTATGTCTCATCAAGATGGCTAAAACCTGTCAGAATTTAACTCTGACATGACATGAGTTCTCGTTTGTTTCTTAATTTCAGCAATGTTTAAAAGCACTCTTGTAGAATCTATGAAATAATGACAGTTTATTGTAGGCAATGTCAATGAGTGTTTGACCATTGCCCTTTAGAGATGAATAATAATAGCTGGCATTACTGACTGCCAGCCGTGCACTAGGCTCTCCTTGCTCTTTCTTCTCTTGTCCTGGGGCTGTCTGCTCTCCATGCATCCACTTAACAAATGTAACATTTGGGGAATCGAAATGTAAGCCAGATAGACAGTAAAGAAACAGTCTTTCCACCATCCTCCTCCCCTGAATATCCCACATCTGTTCCCTGCTTACTTTTATAGAGCCACCTACTATACATTCTTTAGTGTCTGGCTTCTCTCACTCAACATTATGTTTGTGAGGTTTACCTACCTTGATTCTTTCATTGTGGCTCATTCATTCTCATGGCTTTATCATAGTACATTATGTGAATATATCAAAGTAATTTCCATCCATTCTGCTGTTGAGAGCATGTGGGTAGTCTTCAGTATGGGAATATTGCAAATAGCTCTGCCAAACTCATTTTTTGTCTGTGTCTTTTGGTGACAATTTGTGCACTGTTCTTCTGAGTACATATCTAGGAGTGAAACTGCTGGGCCATTGGATCTGCATTTGAAGTGCTTTTTAAATGGACTAAGGCATGATGTGGACTTCAAAGGTTAGCACATTAGGTTATCCATTAGCAGGCAGCAATACCCTTAAGAAATTAGGCAGGTGCCAGCACAGTGGAGTCCCTCAGTTCATTCCCAGCTCTGGCTCATGATTCCAACCTCCTGCCAGTGAGGCCTTGAGGAACAGTGGTGGTGGCTCAAACGACTGGGTTCCTGCCACCTATGTGGAACACCTGGGTTACATTTCCAGCTCCTGGCTGCAGCCTTGGCCCAGCCCCAGCCATTGGAGGCATTTAAATGGGAATGAGCTAGTGTGTGGGAACTCTGTTCCTCTGTCTCTCAAATAAGCATATTGTTTTAAAAAAAATAAAGTTTAAAATGTATGAAATAGACCAAGCCAGTCTGTGCTATCGGAAGTCAGGATGATGCTGCTGTTGGTGGAGAAATGACTGGAAATGGGCACAAGGGGCCCTGGGCATTGCTAATGTTCTGTCTCCTGATCTGCATGCTGGGTCCACAGCTGATTGCCCACTGTAATACCCACCTAGCTATACACGTGCAGCTGTGTACTATATGACTGTGCACTTTTTTTTTTTTTTTTTACAGGCAGAGTGGACAGTGAGAGAGAGAGACAGAGAGAAAGGTCTTCCTTTTGCCATTGGTTCACCCTCCAATGGCCGCCGCGGTCGGCGCGCTGCGGCCGGCGCACTGCGCTCGTCCGATGGCAGGAGCCAGGAGCCAGGTGCTTTTCCTGGTCTCCCCATGGGGTGCAGGGCCCAAGCACCTGGGCCATCCTCCACTGCACTCCTGGGCCACAGCAGAGGGCTGGCCTGGAAGAGGGGCAACCGGGACAGAATCCGGTGCCCCGACCGGGACTAGAACCCGGTGTGCCGGCGCCGCAAGGCGGAGGATTAGCCTATTGAGCCACGGCGCCGGCTGACTGTGCACTTTCTGTGTGTATAATTCAATAAGCAGTTACCTTTTTTTAAAAGGTTTGTTTGTTTGTTTATTTATTTATTTGAAAGGCAGAGTTACAGAGAGGCAGAGGCAGAGAGAGAGAGAGAAGTCTTCCATCCACTGGTTCACTCCCCAAATGACTGCAATGAATGGAACTGGGCTGATCTGAAGCTAGGAGCCAGGAACTTCTTCCAGGTTTCCCACACAGGTTCAGGAACCCAAGGACTTGGGCCATCTTCTCCTATTTTCCCAGGCCATAGCAGAGAGCTGGATCAGAAGTGGAATAGCCGGGACTTGAACTGGCACTGATATAGGATGCCAGCACCATAGACGGCAGCTTTACCCGCTATGCCACAGTGCCAGCCCCCAAGCAGTTGCTTTTAAAACCTTTCTGCAAAATAGCAGAGGATGCTGAGGTTTTCATAGGCAGGATGATAGATAAGAAATGTGGGGATTTGTTAGCCACATGGAATATTTGGAATTCTTCTGTGTAAAAATGATGTAGAGCACAGTGGGGTAAAGGGGAAAACAAGGCTGAAAATGCAGAGTGGGACTGGGAGGGCAGTGTATGACAAGGTCTTAGGAATTTGTTCTACAAGAAGTGGGTGCCCTTGAAGATGTTTAATCAGAGAGATGAGCTCTGGGTTGAGGTTGAGAAAGCTGCATAGGCACAGCCTGGAGAGCTGGTGAAGCAGGACGCCATGGAGGCAGGTTGCAGGGTGAGCATAGAGGGGAAACTGAGGCATGGGGAGGCTATGTAAACGCTCAAGACCATATAACTAATAATGGGGCTGAGGTGGGGTATACAGCCCAGACGGGGGTGCTGTTGTCCCTGTTGTCTCCTGAAGATGATCTGGAAAAAAATTGGTGCCTGCCTATCAGCTGTGAGAAGGAACCGACAGGCTGTTAATCAGGGGGCCTGAATTTTTTTAAAATTAAAGTTTTTGTTTTCAATTTATTAGAAAGCAGAGAGATAGACACAGACGGGCAGAAAGAGATCTTCCATTCACTAGTTAACTTGCCCAAATGCCTGCAACACCCAGGTCTGGGCTAAGCTGAAGCCAGGAGCTGGGAACTCAGTCCAGGTCTCCTGTGTAAGTGGCAAGAACCAAAGTATTCATGCCACTGCCTGCTGCCTCCCAGGATGCACATTAGCAGGAAGTGGGGAACAGGGAGTGAGGTCGGGACTAGAACCCGGGCATTTTGATGTGGATGCGGGCATCTCAAGTGGCGTCTTAACCACCACACCAAATGTCTGCATCTCTTCTTTGATTTTAAGGGAAGGTAGATTTGCTGGCCCAAGGAGAAGACCGGGGAGGTTGGGGCCCTAATGGAAGTAATGGAGGTTTGCGCTTCCTCCACCTGTCCTTGGGGACACAGCCAGGCTATGACATCAGAGCTTTGAGGCACTTCCTGAGTGCCTGCAGATGATCGGGCCCCAGTTTTCAGAAGGATTTCAAGACTTGGGTGAGGGAAGCATGCACAACTGAAGTCACCAGGAGTAATTAGGCCAGTGAGAGGTTGGCACGGAGGGAGAAGAGGCAGCAGCCTCCAGGTCATTTGTCTGAAGTTGCAGTCGCTGTGGGAAGGGGAAGCAATGCTAGGGGTCTTGGGGTTCCTCTTAGAGAGTTAGAATAACTCAGACACCCCAAGTTCTTGTGTGGAGGGGGTTTCCCAGGCTGTGATATGAAGTTGGAGTGGGCCATGCAGAGAGATGGGATCCGTCAGTCAGTGATGTGGTTAGGGGTACCTGCAGCAAGTCATGTTTTTTAAAAAACACATTAATTTATTTATTGATCTGAAAGAGCAGCAGAGAGAGGGAGGCACAGAGACAGAGACCTTCCATTTGCCAGTTCATTCCCCAAGTGGCCCTACTGGCCAGGGTTGTGCCTACCTGAAGCCAGGAGCCAGGAACTCCATCCTGGTTTCCTACATGGGCATCAGGGGCCCAAGCACCTGGGCCATCATCCAGTGCCTTCCCAGGCACACTGGTAGGGAGCTGGCTCAGAAGTAGAATAGCAGGACTCAAAGGGGTGCTCTGATATGGGATGGTGGTACTTTGTTGTGCCATGTCACTGGTTCCAGAGCAAGTCACTTTACCTCTCTCAACTTCAGGCTCTGTGTATAATACTCACCTTCAACAAATGTCAAGGTGAGAGATAGATGTGTTTTCCTCCTCCTCTCCCTCCAAGCACCACACTCCTGGGACCCCTAGGAGCTGTGGCTGCACAGACTCGGATCTCACAGCTGGTTCTGTCTTGTTGGTGTTACGTTGGACGTGTTGTCGAACTACCCTGAGCCTCTTTCTTTGTTGTAACATTGGGACAATGATATTAGCCTCTCAGAGTTATGGTGGGGTTCAACTATGTGTATAATCATGTTTGGGACAGAGTAAATGCTAAATGTGATGATATCAGCTCTCATAATTTATCACTAGCATCATCTGATTATCCGGCTCCCTGTGAACATCTGCTTTTGTGAGAAGGTACATTAAACACATTTGTATTCAGGTATAAATAGCCAGCCAAGGTTTACTTGTTGCCTTGGTGGGAGAAATTGCGTTTTCCTAGCAGACACATCCTCCAGCCAGCTCAATCACACACACTCTAGTGGGCACAGGCACTGTGGGTGCTGTCCTGGGTGCTGCATGGAAGTGAATGAGGAGGGAGCTGCACTGTAAGCACCAGTTGGGTTGGCAGAACTGTTTCGTGGTGCAGTGGGCTGGTGCCCCTGGGACTTATGGTGGCAGATCAGGGAAGTCTTAGTGGCAAAGATGGCAGTTGAATTCTGTGATAGAGCTTTGATTGGTTTAACTTAGCGGCTTTGGAGGCAGACGTTCCAGGATTTCACTTTTTAGCTCTGCCATTAATAGCTGTGTATGGTTTTGGGAAAGTTAATTAACCTTTTTTGAAAAGGATTTCTTTATTTATTTGAAAGAATTACAAAGAGGCAGAGGCAGAGGCAGAGGCAGAGAGAGAGAGAGAGAGAGAGAGATCAACTTTCCATCTGCTGGTTCACTCCCCAAATGACTGCAACAGCTAGAGCTGGGCCGATCCAACACCAGAAGCTTCCTCAAGGTCTCCTACGTGGGTGCAGGGGCCCAAGCACTTGGGTCATCTCCTACTGCTCTCCCAGGCCACAGCAGAGAGCTGGATTGGAAGTGGAGCAGCTGAGACTTGAACAGCACCACATGGGATGCCAGCACTGCAGGTGATAACTTTACCTGCCACATTATAACACTGGCCCCCATTAACATTTTTAAAAATTATTATTATTATTATTATTTTTTTTTTTACAGGCAGAGTGGACAGTGAGAGAGAGACAGAGAGAAAGGTCTTCCTTTTGCCGTTGGTTCACCCTCCAATGGCCGCCGCGGTCGGCGCGCTGCAGCCGGCGCACCGCGCTCCTCTGATGGCAGGAGCCAGGAGCCAGGTGCTTTTCCTGGTCTCCCCATGGGGTGCAGGGCCCAAGCACCTGGGCCATCCTCCACTGCACTCCCGGGCCACAGCAGAGGGCTGGCCTGGAAGAGGGGCAACCGGGACAGAATCCGGTGCCCCGACCGGGACTAGAACCCGGTGTGCCGGCGCCGCAAGGTGGAGGATTAGCCTGTTGAGCCACGGCGCCGGCCGTAAAATTATTTTTAAAGGCAGATATTAAGATGAAGGTAGAGAGAAAGAGATCTTTCATCCCCTGATTCATTCCCCAAATGCCTGCAGTAGCTAGAGTTGGGCTAGCCAAAGCCAGGAGCCAGGAACTACATTTGAATCTTTCAAATGGGTAGCAGGAGCCCTAAGCACTTGGGTCATCATCCACTGTCTTCCTAGATGCAATTGTAGGAAGCTGAATCAGATACAAAACCGGATGCTGGCATTGCTGCACCAGAACACTGCTCTCTCCTGGTTTATCATGACAGTTAAGTGAGACAGTGCCTATATGAAATGCTTGGCATGGCATCTGGCACAACGGCAAATTCACATTAGCAAAAGCCACCTTCACTGAGTGCTGTGTGCCACAGCCCACCTAGGATGTCCTGAGTATTAAATGTAATTACATGACCATGTTGCCTCATTGTTACATTTAATAGGAAGCTATAGGTGGGGAAGCTGAGGTGGAAAGTGCCTGGTACACTCTACATCTTATTTAAAGATGAATTATTTTGGGTGGTTAGAGTTCTGATAGAGGAGACAAGGAAGGGAGGGAGGGACAGGAGAGGGCATCAGGCTGAGGAAGTGGCTTGGGTAGCATATGGGGCCATGAGGTGCCTGGCCAGGCTGGGTGAAGGAGTCAGAGGGTGGGGAGTTCTGGATGTCTGAGTGCAAAGGTTCAACTTCCTTTGGCAGGCAACGGGGAACCATTCTCAGAAATTAAATAAGATCAAGGCATGATTGAAGCCGTGACTTATTTATTAATTCACACTTCACTTTCATTCACGTTGTAGAATTAATATATTTAACTGTAAAAAATTCAGATGACATGGGAGCATACCAAAGAGAAATAAAATCTTTGCAGTATGCTGGTTGAAGTGTAAATTGGTACAACTACCTCGGAAACCCATTTGGGAGCACCTGCTAAGACTGAACAAATGCCTCCCCTTGTGCCCCAGCAGTTCTACTCCTACATGTATTTCTGAGAGAGACAGGCACAGACCAAGATTCATGCATTGAAATGACCACAGCAGCTAGTTCTCATAGCCTCAAACTGGAGGGAAGAACACTCCAAGACTCATCATTAGTACTCTGGTTGGCTAGACTGCGGTATATTCACACAGTAGAATGCCACGTAGCACTGATAATAAACAGCTACTCACAATGTGGGGCATCTCAAGTCATCAACAAACTATTGAGCAGAAAAAGGCAGGCCAAAACAAGAGAAAGACATGTTCTTGACATAAAGCTCAAAACCAGGCAAAACGAATAGCTGGTATTACAGATAGCACAGGGCTACCCTTGTGAGCAAGACAGCGACTGGAGGACAGGTTGCAAGAGATCTTTGGGGGTCCTTGCACTGCTGTTTCTTCATGCTGGGTGTGTCAGTGTGCTTAGTAAAACCCATCGAGTGATACCCATAAGCTCTGTGCATTCTTCCATCTGTAGCTTATCATCAGATGTAAAGTAACAAAAAATGATCTCCCATACACTTCCTCTAGCCATCTTTCTCCCTATGGTTATTCACCATTAACAGTTTGGCTCTTATCCTTCCAGATTTTTCTGTGCATATGCATAAATATAAAGATAAAGCTATATTTATGTATGCTATGTATAGCTCTACAAAAATGGCATCACATTTTACATACTGCCCTGCAACATGCTTTTCTAACTGAACAGTCAGTTGAAGGAATCTTTCCATGCCACTGCAGATGGAGGTGGAGAAGATGGGTCTCCTCCCACAGCTGCAGTGTTTCATTGTGGGGAATGTGTTATTCAATTAATTGGTCCCATGTTAATGAACAGTTAATTTCAACACTTCATTGGCATAAACAGTACTGTGGAGGACCCCTTCTTGCATATCTTTGTGTGCTTTTGTGACTATTTGTGTAGAATGAGTTAGTAAAAGTGGAATATATTGAGCTGAAGTGGTAATTTAATCAGTTAATGGCTCATGGGGCAAGTGAATTGGAAACAGAGAAACCAGTTAGGAGGCTGTTAAGAGAGCTGAAGCTCAGGGCCAGCACCTTGGTGTAGCGGGTAAAGCTGTCGCCTACAGTGCCAGCATCCCATATGGGCGCTGGTTTGAGTTCCGGCTGCTCCACTTCCAATCCCGCTCTCTGTTATGGCCTGGGAAAGCAGTAGAAGATGGTCCAAGTGCTTGGACCTCTGCACCTGCGTGGGAGACCCAGAAGAAGCTCCTGGCTCCTGGTGCAGCTCTGGACATTGCAGCCAATTAGGGAGTGAACCAGCAGATGGAAGACCTCTCTCTCTCTGCCTCTCTCTCTCTCTCTCTCTCTCTCTCTCTCTCTCTCTGCCTCTCCTTCTCTCTCTGTGTAACTCTTTCAAACAAGTAAATAAATAAATCTATCTATCATAAAAAAAGATAGCTGAAGCTCGAGGTAGTTCTGGTGGTTGGCTGTGACCATAAACAAGAAAGGAAAAAGATGTAGGATCTAAGACATATCAAGGACAAAAGAGTTTCTAAGACCTGGCATCTAATGAGAGAGAGAAGACAGTTAGATCTCAGACGGTGTTGAGTCTTGGTGGCTGGAAATTTTGCAGGGAAAATCAGAAGCAGCTGTTTAGGGGAAGTAGAGCTGGTGATGGGGTTTGCCTGGGACCATGTAGAATTCAAGGAGCCTTCTCCTCTTCCAGGTGGCGATGTCCAGAATGTGGGTATATGCAAGTCTTGCTCTGGTCAGAATTAAGGGCTATAGACCTGCGTGTAGGACCTGAGTATAGGGTTGGTCCTGAGGCTATGTGAGGGAATGAAGTCACCAAGAAGGAGGATGGAGGTGGGGAGAGAGAGGGAGAGAAAGGGAGGAAGCCCAGGGAGCACTAAGAGGTCAGAGAGGTAGCAGACCCATCAGAATTCACGATCACAGACCTCCAAGAAGGAGGGGTGAGAAGTGACGCCGGTTCAGAGGATGAAATACTCAGCAGCCTAAGTTAGTCCCCCTCCCTGCTGGCCCCAACATGAGTTTTGTCATTCCATCTTTCACTTGCTTTTCCAAGCACTTAACACGCTTGTGACTAATCAGTGTGATCATCTGTTTCGTGTCAGCCTCCCCATCAGAACCACGAGCCCACAGAGGAGGGACCATGCCACTCTTGTGCCCCAGCTTCAGGCACATTTTGGCACACAGTGGCCTTGGTCCCCCCAGGACACTGCTGCCTCTGGCAGGGCTCCAGCTGGCCACACATTCTGCCTCTTCCTCCAGCCCCCGCCTCCCCTCACTCCCACATATACTCTGCACAAGTAAAAAGAGAAGGAACTTAGGGCTCTGAAGGAGAAAATAGAAGCTGCACAGTTTGAATTTTGGGTGCAGAAAATATGAATCGGTAGTGAAAAAAAAAAGTCATCTCAATTTATTATAGTTAGAGTGGCCAGCCTTGAGGGCAGTCTCACTGCCCTTAGTAAAGGACTCAAGCCCCAAGTCTCTAGAAGGGAGTTCCGAGAACCCTGCTGGAGGGGCCTCTCACCGCCCCACCCCCATGCCTGCATCCTCCACACCACAGCCCTGGCACTCCCACGTCCCATGGCGGGATTGGTGTTTCCTTGGAGATACTGGAACCCCACCTGTGCGAAGGCTTTTGACCTTGACTGACTTAGGGTGCCAGCCTAGGTCAGGCTTCCCCAAAGCAGAGCCTGAGATGGAGTTGGAGTTCATGTCATGTATGAAGGAAGTGCCTGCAGGAGAGACTGGGGGTGGGGTGGGAAAGAGAGGCAGAAGGTGAGAGTGAGGGGCGTTCCTGGGCACATCCCCCCAGAGTGGTAGAAAGAGCCAGAAGACAGAGGTGGCCCAGAAGCAGCAAGGCCTGGAGAGGACAACTGGGGGAGGGGAGGAGAAAGGACTGAAGAGGTCAGCCTGGGCCAGGAGGAGAAGGAGGAGGAGGATCAGGACCCCTTCCCTTCTGAGGGCGGAAGGGGCCAAGGGACAGACTGGGAGGTCTGAGGTTGGAGCAGTGTGGAACGGAGGCAGAGCAAAGCAAAGAGAACTTATCTCTTCAACCAGGTAGGAGAAAAGTCATCTGCCTGGATGGGTGGATTAAGGGGCTGGAGGTGGGAAGCATTGGAACGGTTACTGGGGGGACCAGGAGTCAGCAGAGGTGACCAGCGGACGGGCGCGGGGGCCGAGGTTAGACAGTGAGCATGGTTGGTGTGGTTGGGCACAGTCCTGGTCCCCAGGCTGGGGAAGCTGGCATGTCAGGAGACGCGTGCGTCCCTGAGGGCATCAGCAAGGCCGTTGGTGAGGGCAGATTTGGGGAGCATCAGGTCTTTCTCTATAGTAGCTGTCACTCCTTTTGTTTAGCACCTACTGTGTGCCAGGCACTGTGCTAAACGCCCTTTCAGCAGCTCCGTGGGAAGGTGTCATCCATCCTGCCCGAGGTCCCACTGTCTGGTTGCCCAGCCAGGAGAGACGTTACCTGGGAAGTCCAGCCCGGAAGCCAGGCTCACCTGCGTGTAGAGTCAGGGTTGCTGCATGGCCCCTGGGGGACTGGAGGTGCAGAGTGCCGCACAGGTGTGAAGTGCATCCCTCCAGCCTCCTCCGCAGCCCCTGGGGACTGAGTTGTTTGTCATGCTTTGCTCCCCCCTCTTCCGGGAGAAATGTGTCAGCCCTGTGGGTGGAGGCGCCGGTGTACAGCTCTGACACAGGACTCTGCAGCGGGTCAGAATCCCAGGCAGGTGTCTGCAGCCTGCCCCACGTCAGGGCTCGTGTCCCCCATGTTGCGGGGGGATTTGTCTCTGTACATGTAACTGGACCCGTGTGTGCACACGCATGTGTGGCGGGACAGCTTCTGGGCCGGTGAACCCGTGTTTCTGAACAGGTGTGTGTACCAGGTCTTTCTCTGTCTCTGTCCCTGCTGTGCACAGAAAATCACAGTAATAGCATTGGGGCGGGGTACAGCTGCAGCAGAAGTCCGAGAAGGAACAAATGGCAGAATGGAGTGGCGACAGGGGCACGCGCACTCTCCTACGTGTTCAGAAGCACACAGGGTGCCACACACACAAATGCGGCATGGCAATTCTCTCAGGCCTTCCTGTGTGGGGGAGCATCTGGTTCTTGCAGAGGTGTGACTGTGTGAGTGTCTGGCACACCCTTGGATCCATGCACCTGGTTACCTGCAGAAACATACAGAATGGCAGGTATGAGACCCGCTAGTGCAGGAGTGGGGACACTCGGACGTGTACTGCCACACTGTGTCTTTGCATGGATATTCCTGTGTGTGTGTTTCTGTCTCCACACACGTGTGTGCAAGTGCATGTGTGCATGTGACCCTTTGAGTTAGGGAGGACTGTAACACTATCCTCCCTGGGAGAGAGGGGAAGGCCTGGCACACAGACCCAACTCCCCATCTTCTCGCCGGAGCGCACCTGGCAGAAGTGGGGTGGGGGTGGGGGGAGGTTTGAGTGGGGCTGCTTTCCCCAGTGGGTCATTGGGTGACATTGAAGCAGTCCCTGAGGTATACCAGGCCACCCTAGACTTTGTGGGGTCAAGGGAAAGACTCCTCCCTTTACAAAGCCCGCAGTCCCATTGGGTGGGATATGCAAGGCTTGGCTCACCGGACTATGGGCAGTGAGCCAACAAGTCCTTTACCTCTCTGTGCCCCTTGTTGGCACTAAGTCGGGGGAAGAGTGGCACCAGCTCTTGGGTGGCTGGGACTGTTCTGGGGGCGGACACTCGTCTACTGCACAGTTATAACTGAGCATCTAAGGAGGCTCCCCGGTTCTGCTGCTGACAGTTCAACAGTGAACAAAAATCTGTCCCCATGGAGTTGATGTGCCTTCTGCATGGAGGAAGCCAGCCAGTAAGCCAACACCGCCTGCTGCGTTGGCGTGACAAGGAAAGCGAGGCCTGAGGGTGGAGGCGCAGGAGGTGAGCAGGGCCAGGAGAGGCAGGAAGGCCCTGGTAAGGTGGAGTGGTCCGGAAGGCAGGAGAGGCTGCTGTTCCAGCAGGGCCAGGGGTGGGTAAGGAGCATCCTGGGTAAGATGGCGCCTGGTCACGAGATGGAAGCCCCTGGGAGGTATTCAGCAATGCTCGGAGGTGTTGTTGACCGCCATAGCTGCCCTGAGCGGTACTACCGGTGTCCAGTGGCTGGAAGCCAGGGACACTGGGAGGCTGCGCTGCCCCGGACAGCCCCCACCAAGGGAGTGTGCCTGCCAGCGTGCCCAGGCTGAGAAGCTCTGGTCTAAATCCGCGCAAAGCCTTTGACAGTCTGACACATAGTGGCCAAAGAGGAGGAGGAATGATTTGGAGAAGGGTGTAGGGGAGCAATGAAGTCACAGGTGGAGAAAGCATGCTTGTGAATGAATCCACCTTTAACCAAACGCGTATGGTACTGTTTATCTGCTGGGTCTGGACGTCAGGACTGCCCCGGGGACGGGGGTGCCGAGGGTGCAGCCCGTAATATGGGGTGGGGAGGTGGGTGGGCTCAGGAAGGGACCGAAGCTGGACCATCAACTACCACGGAAATGCTAAGCCGATGACTTGTCTCTCTGTCCCCATGCCACGTCTCTTTCCTCAATCTCTCTCGACCTCTTTGCCCCGCAGGGGACAGCCGGAGGCTGAAGGGGGCCATCCAGAGGAGCACAGAGACAGGCCTGGCTGTGGAGATGCCCAGCCGGACGCTGCGCCAGGCCAGCCACGAGTCCATCGAGGAGAGCATGAACAGCTATGGCTCGGAGGGCAAGTGAGTATGCGGCCCGCACCTGCCCCTCAGCCTCCTGGCTCTTGTTGGCTTCTTGGTGCAGGGATGGAGGAGCTGCACCGCCCCAGCCCCTAGGAGCCCTGGGGCAGCCCAGGCTGGCAGGGGCGTTGGCTCAGGGCCCCCAGACTGTGCCCATCTTTAGAAGCGTGGCAGGGAGGCAGCTGGGTGTCTTAGCGTCTTCGTGGTTTCTGCTTTATTGCTTTGTTTCTGAGGTCCCAGCCAGTTCTCAAACGTATACATCCCAGCTTGGTGAAGCCACAACATGCCCCTCCAGCCCCAGAACCTGAGTGCTGCTGACTCCTCCCAGCATCTCCCTGGCTGCAGCCACAGCCCAGGGCAGCTGGTGACAAATGCAGATAAAGGGCCCCGCCTCCAGGCTGCTGAATAAGCCCCTCCAAGTAGAGCTCATTTTTGAAAGCTCTCCAGTCATCTAAACTAGGCATTTTTCATTTTTATGAACACCCTTGAGAATTTGGGGGAAGCTGTGAGTCCGAGTTCCCCCAATAAACACTCACAAACATGCACACCCTGATCATGCACACACGTTCTCACACATGCACACCCTGATCATGCACACACGTTCTCACACACACAGCTATGCAAACTCTCTTCTAACAGCAGCAGTGCCCAGATTCCCCCAAAATCCACCTGTGGGTCCCTGGAAACAGAACTTTGATCTGAAGCAATTTCCTTATTGTACAGAGAAGTTAAGGAACTTGCCCTGAGTTGCACAGCCTGGCCTGGTGTGGGACCCAGGAGTCCTGACTCCCAGCCGAGACATAGTCCACAGCCTCACATCACTTCAGGGTCCCAGCAATCCTCAGAGGCGGGGGTGGGTGGGAGGTCATGATCCTTGTCACGCACATGTGGAGGCCAAGCCTTGGAAAGTTAAGTATCACACTGTCCGATGCAGTAGCCGCTAGACACTCGCAGCTATTTAAATGTAAACTGATTAAAACTGAAAAGGTCACATACTGTCACACAAGCCACATTTCAGGTGCTTGGAAGTTCATGGCTAATGGTGACCACCCTAGTTGGCACAGAAAATAGAAGCCATCCATCATCACAGAAAGTTCCATCGGGCAGCACTGGCTAAGGGGCTTGTCCAGGGGCGGCCGTCAGCCTGTGCAGGCTGGGCCTGGGTCTCCACTCCCTCCCCTTGCTCTCCTCGTTTCTGGCCCTGCCTCCCAGCTGGGCGCTCCCGCTGGCCGCAAGCCCCATCCACCCCCAGCCCCTCCCAAGCTGAGCATCTCCGGCCGCCTGGATGGCCTTGCTTGGCAGATGCTGCGGTTCCGCCCGACTCCTAGTGAGACTTTCCGGTGGGTGAGAAGAGGAGGAGGAGGAAGGGAGCCAGTGTTTTCTTTTCTTTTTAGATTTATTTATTTGAAAGGCAGAACAGCAGAGAGAAGATTTTCTGTTCCTGATTCACTCCCCAGATGCCTGTGACAGGGCTGGGCCAGGCCAAAGCCAGGAACCAGGAGCTCCATCCAGGCCTCTCATGAGGGTGGCAGGGGCCCAAGCACTTGGACCATCTTCTGCTACCTTCCCAGGCACATCAGCAGGGAACTTGAACAAGCGCCCATGTGGGATGCCAGCATTGTAGGCAGTGGCTTAAGCTGTCGCACCACAGCACCAGCCCCTCTTGTCTGTTTCTTAGTGTGGCTTTGGGGAAGCTACTTCCCTGCTCCGAGCCTAGTTCTTCCATTCGCAGACAGGGCTGGTGACCACAGAGACCGCTCATACAAACGTGAGCCTGGACTGAATGGATGAGCATCCCTCACCCACAGATCCAAATCTGAAAGGCAGCAGAATCTGAAGCTTTGTGAGGGTCCCTAGGATGCCACCAGTGGAAAATTCCACACCTGACCTCGTGTGACGGGGCAGAGCGTGCAGGTGCACAGAAAATCCTGTGTAAAATGCCCCTCTGCCTGTGTGTATGAGGTGTCTGTGTGTGAAGCGTAAATGAAGCTCCTGTCTAGTCTTGGGTCCCATCCCCAGGACGCCTCGCTGTGTATATGCAGATGTTCCACAAGCCAGAGACCCCTGAGATCTGAAACTCTTCCCGTCTGGCAACCTGCGTATGGAAGGGCTCTAAGGACAGTGTCATTGACTGTTATTATCTTGTCTGTTGTGATTTAAGCCACTATCAGTTGGGTATTTTGTTGCTTGTAATCAATTCCATTCTAGCAGCTACAGTGAGCCACCCAGATACAGTTGTATCTATTAAGTGCTTAGCAGGGAAGTACTGAATCAATGCTGGGTGTGACAGTGCGGTCTGGACAGGCTTGCAGCCAGTGTTTTGAGCCAAACTGAGGAAGGAGCCCAGGGTCTGGAGGATGCTGAGGCTAGCCGTGTTGTGCGGGGGGGCTTCTTACCTTCCTGAGCAGGGCTGAGTCTTGGAGGAGCCCAGCCAGCTGCTGCCACCAGCCCAGCACCTGGACAGGAATGGACCCGAAAGGATAGGTGTTAGGGACCTTGAGCTGTGGCCAGCCGCCTCCTTGCTCTGCAGGTTTTTGGGGCACTGAATGGGTCCAGATGCCACTTCTAGAATGGGAAGGGATGTGCCTGTTGCCCCCTCTCCCCTACCCTGAGCTTCTGCCAGCCCTTGGCGCTGCTGGGTCTGTCCAACCAGGCACTGACTCGCTGGCTTGTGCCCCCTCGCAAGTGGACAAAAGGTGCCCCCACATAGATGTCCATTCCAGTACGTGTGCTTGAGTACCTCCAGTGTGCCAGGTGGTTGGGCTGGGCCCTGCCCTCCATGAACTTCCCCTCCAGGGCACTGACCAAGCGGCTTGCAGCATGGTGAGAGATGCGGAAGACTCTGGAGATGCGACGCACCCAACGGGGTCCCAGGTGCAGAAGGAGTGCATGTGGGGTGGACCAGTGTGTCAGTGAGGGTGCCTGCAGGTTACATAATACCAATGGTCCGTGGCTTCAGCCTTGGCCTCAAAGGATGGTCCACAGTCCAGCAGCCTTGGCATACCTCGAGAGCTTGTTAGAAATGCAGTCTCAGGCTCTCTCCCAGACCATTTGCATCTTAACAAGATCCCCACATGGTGTGTGTGTGCACTGAGGTCATAATGACCAGCTAACACCTGTGCAGGACACTAAGTACAGGCACTGAGCCAAGGGCTTTTGCCTGTATCGACTCTTGTAGTTCTCAACCTGATGGGGGTAGTGTTCATCTCCCCATTTTACAGAGGAGGAAATAGGAGCCCAGAGAGAGCAAGTGATTTGCTTGAGGTCACACAGCCAGTAAGAGGCCAAGGTGGGATTCAAGTCCAGGCGTTTGGAGTCTGCCTTTCCTTCTGGCGTCAGTTGCATCCAGCAAGATGTCTGGAGATGGACTTCCGGGATGGTTTGTGGTTAGATGATGCCATCCAGGACCCAGAGTCTCTGTCTTTTCCCCCTGTCGGCCTCATCCTGTTTGGCAGGTCCTGTTTATCCCGAGCCTGGGGAAGGGCTTCTGTATGTCAAGCATAGAGGGGCAACCAGGCAAGCTACCATGGCAACAGAGCAGGCCTATCTCGCTCAAGTCCCTTGAGAAAGGACTTGGAAACAGGAGCTCCCCAGTCGCACACACTCACCCCAATCCTGAGATGCTCCCTGGTGACTGCCTTAACTGGAGTTTGCCCAGAACCAGACCTGAAACTTGCATTTATGCGCAGGTCACTCACTCAGGAGATGATTCCAGAACATAATGATGGGAGTGTGTGAGAGACAGGGCAGGGGAGGCGTCTGGTGCAGCACCAAGCCAGCCACTCCTGTGGGCAGACAGAGCTTCATCCTGACGGGGCGCTCAGGAGTCCAAGCATCATCCTTCGAGGAGGCGGGGAGCTGGGGTGCTCTCTTAGGTTACTGGCTGGTGCCTGCTCCCTACTAACTGTCTGGCTTGTTCTGAAGTGCAATGAGCTCTGGAGGCCACAGAAGTTCTTTAGGGACCAGAGAAACCAAGGTGCAGGGATGCGGTTGCTGGCAGGTGGAAGTCAGCGAGCACTGAGATGGTCGGTGGTGGCAGTGGCAGTGGTGGTGTGTGTGTGGAGCAGGCTGGAATGGACGGTCTGGGTACCAGGAACCTCGGGCTTCTTCCAGTTGGTTCTCCTCTCTCATGTTCTGTATAAGATTTATTTTATTTATTTGAAAGAGTTACAGAGAGAGGTAGACACAGAGAGAGAGAGAGAGGTCTTCCATCTGCTGGCTCACTCCCCAGATGGCCACAACAGCCGGAGCTGCGCTGATCCAAAGGCAGGAGCCAGGAGCTTCTTCCAGGTCTCCCACGTGGGTGCAGTGGGCCATCTTCTACTGCTTTCCCAGGCCATAGCAGAGAGCTGGATTGGAAGAGGAGCAGCTGGGACTGGAACTGGCATCCATATGGGATGCAGGCGCTTCAGGCCAGGGCTTTAACCCGCTGTACCACAGTGCCAGCCCCGCCATTTTGTTCTTAATTATCACTCTTGAATCTGGTGGGCATTGTGGGTACAACAGGTTAAGCTGTGGACATTCTATATCAGAGTGGCTGAGTTTGAATTCTGCCTGAGCTTCCAGTCCAGCTTCCTACTAATGTGCACCCTGGGAGGCAGCAGGGGATCGCCCAAGTATCCATGTGGGAGACCTGAACGGAGTTCCTGGCTCCTGGCTGTGGCCTGGCCGTGCCCCGCTGTTGTGGGCACTTAGGGGGTAAACTAATGTATGGAAGACTGATCTCTCTCTCTGTCTCTTTCTCTTTCTCCCCCCACTATCTCTCACTCCACCTTTCAAATAAATAAAAATAAATAATTGTATTTATTTTAAAGACTTATCAGTTGACTCCATCTGGTTCCCTCTGGCCTCACCCCCCGAGGGAGGCCACTCATCTGTCTTGCAGGGTCCCCTTGCTGGATGCCCGAAAGTCTCTCTCTGATCTGAGCTCCGTCATCTGTCCCTCAGCACTCACTTCCTTTGACCTCCCCCAGGTGCCCTGACCCGCCTCACTGTGTCTCACATCTAGGTTTTTGCACCCATTACTCCCTCCACCTGGCAGCCCCTCTCTACCCCTCCCTCCTCCTTACCCTCTGACTCACTCCTCCTCCAGATCTCTGCTAAGAACTGGCGCGTAAGCTTTACCTCATATGCCAATTCCAGCTAATTGATAGTGGCTCCCTACAGCGCTGTGTTGAGAAGGATTCTGGAGCCAAGTCCAGGCTTGGCAGGGGTGCTGAAGTTGATTAGCAATGCCTGCCCTGGGCGTGGGCAGACCTGTGGCGTTCCTCTGCCAGATCGCTGGCTTCCACAGCCCCTTGGGCCTCCCCCACCCCAGTGCCCTGTACTCTCGTAATCATCCCACGTGTGCCTGTGTGTCCCAGTAGATGCTGAGTTCAGGGCCTGCCCAGCTGGCCCACAGGGGGTGTTCTGCCCGTTTTGATGAGTAATGACAGGGATGAGCAGAAGCAGGTACACATTCCCCTCCTTCCTGCCCCGCCCCAGACCCCTTCATCCAGCGTCTGAGCATCCTCTCTGGCAACCCACCTGCTCCTCTTTGCCCTGTGTGGTTCTGAGGCTTCTGGGTCATTGACATTGTGCTCCGAGTGTCTGGGTCACAGTGCCCACAGCCCAGGGAAGCAGTGGGTGAGCCCGTGGCAGGGCCACTGCCTCCCAGAGTTAGGGTCATCCGCCTGCCAAGGCTGTTTCCCCAGTCACCAGTGTGTGCGTGTGGGGGGGGGGTGGTCAGAGCCCCCTCCCCTCCACACCCCTGCTGGTGAGAAGAATCATGTAGGGAGTAACTTGGCCTGGGGCTAGGAGATGGGCTTGTTTTGTTGTGTTTTATAGGCAGTATTTGTTGAGCATTTGAGCCAGACTCTGTCCTGAGGGGTTTATCTCATTTAATACAGCAGCCCCTGGGAGTATCTCATTGTTAAGTGTTCCTAAAGGGAAACTGAGGCTCAGAGAGTTCTCCGTGCACAACCAGTGAGTGGTGCAATCAGAGTTCAAAGCCAGGCCTGCCTGACTGCAGATCGCTCTGGTCTGCCCTGGGCGCACACAGAGACGATACGATGAGTGGTTAGGAAGTTGAAGTCTGCAGCCAGGCGGTTGGGGTTCCAGCTGAGTGATCCTTGCCGATTAATACTCAGCAGTCCTGTGCCTTGGCTTCCCGTCCTGTGCAATGGGGGTACATGGTGCATTAGCTGTGATAGCTCAGCGCTTGGTTCATGACAAGTTCTTGATGAGTAATTGGATCCCAGGCTTCCTGCCCAGGAGCCACACTCACGGAAGGGGCCAGGTTTGGAAATGTCAGGTTCGAGGGACACAGTGCATCCTGGCTCTGCTGCACAGCTTGTTTTGAACACGTGAATTTGTTCCAGCAGGACAGTTTGAACACTAACATGAGTCCGCATTTGGCCGCCCAGGCGTGGTTTCACCCACAAGAAATGCAAGGAACACGCAGAAAACCACACTGCATAGAAATACCCAATGCCTCATGAGTGCGCCCTTAGTTCCCCATGTGCTTGGGAGCCACGCCCACCCATACCTGGCAGCACAACTTCCCCTCCCCCTTCCTGCTTCACAGCAACCCACAATGTGTATAAAACTGCTACCACTTATACTACATGCCTCTTTTTTTTCCCTAAAAATGTGACTTTGATGCCTTTTTCTCCATAAGCGCTGACTTTTAAATAAGATTTATTTATTTGGCAGGCAGAGTAAGAGAGATGGCTACGAGGAGAGACAGAGAGGGTTCTTCCATCTGCTGGTTTACTCCCCAAATGCCCTCAATGGCTAGGCAGGGCCACACTGAAGCCAGGAGCTTGGAACTCCATCCTGGTCTCCCACATGAGTGGCAGGGACCTAAGCACTTGGGCCCTCTCCCGGTGCTTTCCTGGGTGCATTGGCAGGGAGCTGGATTGGAAGTGGAGTAGCTGGGACTTGAACCAGTCCCATAAGGGCTGCTGGAGTGTCACAAGCTGCAGTAGGATGCCAGCCCCAGCTCAGATCTTTGATGCAGAATTTTGCACTACACCATCACTTGGAGGGCTGCATATTTCACCCCAAAGCAACATTGTTTACACTGTAGGCTGCACAAAGTGGAGAGGCGAGGCAAGGTAGATGGATGGATGGACATGTCGAGGGCAGGCTGTGAGTGGATGGGCTGGACAGAGAGCCCGTGAGCTGCTAAAGCTTTCTGAAACACCTCCCCCAGAGCCACCCTGCGGCCCGTGCGACCCTTTAATTCCTAATGCCTTTGAGACTGGCCATCCGCCTGGAGCAGAGAATGCCAGCAAGCCCCTTCTTTAACCATTGGGAACTCAGCGAATCCAGGGGCCCAGCCACGCCCGAAGGTTACTAAGAAGACAAACGAGTTTTAGCTCCACAAATAAAACTAACAGGATCTGAGATGCAGGAAATCTCATTTCACCATTAACATAAAATAAAAGGCTGGCAAAACACCCACTATAATCCTGTCTCGGGGCTCTGCCTCTGCCCGCGTGGCTCTTATCCCCCGGAAGAGCCGCCTGCTGTAGCCCTGCCCCCATCGCCCTCCAGAGGACCTGGACTTGGTCTCAGGCGTTTGGGTACTGCTCCTCCTTACTGGTCTGGAGTCAAATCCGCTGTGGAAACCCCAGGAAGGAAGGAGAGGAGGCTCTCCCGGGCACACTGCAGCACCGGAGGCCATGCATATCGCCCGCTACTCATTCTGTAGACAGAGCTCTCGGAAGAGTGCATGCTAGGAGAAAACATGGATTTCAAAATTGCACTGAAACAAATGTCTTTTAGTTTCATTTCTGAACAAAATTTTTGAAGTACAGTTGTTCCCTGTGTGCTGAGCGCCTGGCCACCGGTATCTCATGGCCTCTCTCCAGCAGTTCTGCAAGGCGGTTACTGTCTGTTCCTGTTGTATATGTGAGGAAGATGCCGCTGTCCAAGGTACACAGGGTCCGTAAAAGCCCAGTCTTAGCCACTATCTTCTATTTTCCCAGTGTAAGACCAACTGTAGGGTTTGCCAGAGAAAATCTGTAGAGTTCCTATGCATGTGGCACTTAATTCAGCAATAAGCTCATTCCTTTCTCTCTCTATCTCTATCTCTCACTCCTTACAGAGAGATTGCTCCCTTCTAATGGTTCACTCCCCAAATGCCTGCAATGCCAGGGTCTCCCATCTGGATGGCAGAAACCCAATGACTTGGTCCATCACTGTTGCCTCCCAGGGTCTGCACTGGCAGGAAGCTGTAGTCAGAAACCTCAAGAGCCAGGTATTGAAATTGAACCCAAGCACTCCGATATGGGATGTGGGCATCTGCTGAACACCTGCCACCAGCAAGCGCTTTCATACTCCTTGCTGAGAGATCCTATAAGCAGAGAGCTTTGAAACTGCACTGCCCAGGCAGGCACTGGCCAGCTCAATGATTGTCTGCTGTCTGTAGGGTCGAGTGATCGCATGTGCACTGAGAACACTAATGGAAGCTCAGAGACAGTAACTACTTGTCAAAGGGCACACAGCACACAGTGCTCCAGTGAAGACCCCGCGGTGGAGTCTGTGGGACCTCTGGCCAGCAGGGGCCAGCCACCACTTTTGCCTCCTTCCTCCTGCCCCGTAGAGCCTGTGCTTAGCTTGTTCAGGGTTTCTGGGGCATCATCCCCATTCCTTGGCAGCTGGCAAGGCACCCTGGGATGGGAGATCAGGCAGCCGCCCAGATATTATAAACAATTACCGCTAATTACCAGGCCTGCCAGCTCCCCTTTGTCTGCTCACAATCCCAGCAGGATCGCAGGAGCAGACAATGCTGAGTTGGAGGAAACTTTCCATTTCCAGCTTGGGAAGGCCTTGCAATGCTGGGAGGTGGGGCTTACCCTCATGCTTTGGAGCCCAGAAGGCCCCACCATTTCTCGGCATTAGGAACCCGGATACTCCCAGATAGTCAGAGGGTGTGGTGGAAAAAGAGACCCAGGGTATGGAGGCAAGGCCATGTCGCCAGCTCTCAGGGAGTCTAGTCTTAGCCTCAGTGCTGTTAAGAGGTTATGGTTGGGGCTGGAGCTGTGGCCTAGCAGGTAAAGCCGCCGCCTGCAATGCCGGCATCCCATATGGGTGCTGGTTCTAGTCCTGGCTGCTCCACTTCCAATCCAGCTCTCTGCTATGGCCTGGGAAAGCAGTAGAAGATGGCCCAAGTCCTTGGGCTCCTGCCCATGTGGGAAACCAGGAAGAACCCTCTGGCTCCTGGCTTTGGATTGGCGCAGCTCTGTCGTAGCCAACTGGGGAGTGAAGCAGCAGATGGAAGACCTCTAATCTCTCTGCCTCTCCTCTGTCTGTATAACTTGAACTTTCAAATAAATAAATAAATCTTTAAAAAAAAAAAAGAGGGTATGGTAGGGCTGACATTGTGCTACCGCGGGTTAAGCTGCCACCCACGACACTGGCGTCCCATATGGGCGCCAGTTTGAGTCCTAGCTGCTCTACCTCCTCTCCAGCCCCCTACTAATTCACCTGAGAAAGCAGTGGAAGATGGCCCAAGTGCTTGGGCCCTGCCACCCACATGGGGGACCCAGGTGGAGTTGTGGGCACCTGGCTTTGGTCTGGCTCAGTCCTGGCTGTTGCAGCCATTTAGGAAGTAAATCAGTGAGTGGGAGATTTCTGTCTCTGTAACTCTGCCTTTCAAATAAATAAATCTTTAAAAAAAAAAATGTCTATAGTTTTGCAAAAACGAGGCAGGGGTGGGGTGCACATTTCAATTCCCAGATACCTAGGTGACTTTTTTTCCCATGCTGTCTCTATACAAGAAACACGGTGGCAGAATTGTTGAAATGATGGACTCAGAAGTGGGGCTGCCTGCATGCACAGACCTGCTGCGCTTTGGTCTTGCTTTCACTTTTTCCAGAAGTGGACAGACCCTGGCTCAAAGATTGAAGTGGAAGTAGACGATCAGGCGATCCCAGGAAACACGAGTAGCAGGAGAGGAGGGGGAGGGCCGGGAGCCAGTCAGGATGCCTCAAGCCTGTCAAGTCTATGGGCAGCCCTGGGAGTCCATGCCAGACACCCAGCCACGTTATCCCACCCAGCTGCGGCCACCTGGTGGGTTGTCACTGGTTGGGGGCTGCGCCCAGCCTGCCCTGTGCTCAGGCGGAAGGTGCTATCACAGCCAGCAAAGCTGCCTGAGACCCAGGGGGAGGTGTCGGAGGGTTGTTCAACCTCTCCCGCTGACCCGTGGGCTCCCAGGAACACCAGTTGTCTCATTTCTTCTTGCAGCCTCAACTACGGGGGAGTGTGCCTAGCATCAGACGCCCAGTTCAGTGATTTCCTGGGCAGCATGGGGCCAGCGCAGTTTGTGGGCCGCCAGACCCTGGCCACCACGCCCATGGGTGAGTGCCCCTAGACCTGTTGCAGATGGCTGGGGTGGGGGCGTGTCCTAGAGTCCTGTCCCTCATCCCCTCTGCCTGTGAGCCTGGAGCCTGGTGCATACTCTGCAGCCCCAGCAGGGCCCTTGGCCTTGGCGAGGGAGTTGGTTCTGTCTGGCTTTGGGCTGGGAGCGGGGGTGGGGGCGGGGGCCTCGTCCTGAAGCCACGAGGAGTGCTGAGTCCTTGCCCGAGCTCCTGAGCCCTTTCCCAGTCTCCTGTCTTGGGGCTCTCCCAGGGGATGTGGAGATCGGCTTGCAGGAGCGGAACGGTCAACTGGAAGTGGACATCATCCAGGCCAGGGGATTGACAGCAAAGCCAGGCTCCAAGACACTGCCAGGTGAGGGGGCTGCCCTCCCCCACTGAAGGCCAAGGAGAGGTCAGCGAAGACGTCCCAAGGGGCATCCAGGCTCTAGAAAGGAGAAAATTGGGTCCAACTTTGGGGAACCCCCTCTGTCTCAACTCCAGTGTGTTAAGGTTTGCTTGGGGTCCCAGGTGAGATTTTTCTATTGAACTTGTTGGTCTGCCCCACTGGACTAGGCCCTTAGAAGGCCAGGATTGTCTTTCCTGTCCATCATTACATCCCAGTGCTTAGTAGGGTGCTTGGCGCATAGTGGGTGCTCAGCAAGTGTTTGTGCAGGGAGCGGGTTGGCACATGGATGATGAAGGCAGAGCAGGTGTGGGCGAGTCGTGGGCTGCGAGAGGAGACAGATGAGTGGAGAGTGAGCAGGGGGAGAGGCAGGACCACCCCGCTCTGGTTCTGCCTGCCAGCCACCCCCACTTGGCCCTGCTGCTCCTCCCCAGCAGTGGGTGGGCACCCTTTGTGCACTGTCTAAGGAGCCAGACTAACCTGTGCGCCGCCGGCCCCTGCCCGCAGCTGCCTACATCAAGGCCTACCTGCTCGAGAATGGCGTCTGCATCGCCAAGAAGAAGACCAAAGTCGCCCGCAAGTCGCTGGACCCCCTGTACAACCAGGTGCTGCTGTTCCCTGAGAGTCCCCAGGGCAAAGTCCTGCAGGTGAGGGCCACTGGCGCACACGGGTGTGCATGATTATGTACGTGTGTGTGTGTGCACACGCGTGTGCCAGAGTGGCAGGGAGGGGCCCTGGAGAGCCTCGCCTGGAGGAGATGGAGCGCCGTGGTTGGCCTGAGTGCCATAGCTGACTGTGCTCTTTTGAAAACCTTTTGGAGCCTCAGCCTCCCCATCTGTGAAGTGGGGGTATTAATGGGACATACCTGATACCATGGCTATGACGGAGAGCTCTGCTGTGGGCCAGGAAAGTACTTATAGGTGTGTTTCTGTAATAAGTTCTGTACCAGTGCCAGCCATCACCAGCACCACCACTACCACCACCACCACCATCATCATCACCACTGTCATCCACTTCTAGAGACTGAAGACACAGGCGTGACAGCCTGCGCACCTGGGGAAGGGTTGGTTCCAGCCATTAGAAGGACTCTCGTGGTCGCTCAAACCTTTTTTTTTTTTTTAAAGATTATTTACCTGAAAGGCAGAGTTATGGGGGGAGGTCTTCTATCTGCCAGTTCACTCCCCCAAATGATCAGAGCTGAGCTGATTCGAAGCCAAGAGCCAGGAGCTTCGCCCACTCTGGTCTCCCACACAGGTGCAGGGGCCCAAGGACTTGGGCCATCTTCCACTGCTTTCCACGTTGTGCCTCAGCACTAGCTCCCTGGTCTCTCGAGCCTTAAGCCAGGAGCAGCTGCCCATCAGGGGTGGGCAGGGTTGGCTTGAGTGCCCGCAGGAGCCCTGCGCCTACTGTCAGAGCTGCCCCTTGGGCGCCTGGGGCTTGTACCTCAGTCCTAGCATCCACCAGTCAGGGTGTCCCAGGGTGCCACGAAGGTGGGACTTTTGCTAAACGGGGAGGCCCAGATCCCCCTAGAGCTGAGTTTTGCACCCTATGGGTTGAGACCCAGGGGTGAGTTTGGTGGGTCTCAACAGTGTTTTCTGAAAAAGGGGACAGAATAGGAAGGAGGACACCACCGTGAGTCCAGTGAGTGCCCGTGGCAGGGCACCTGCCTCACGTGGGCGGTCCTGGCAGGCTCTGTACCGCTGTGGGGTGATGTCTCTGCTACTGCCCAAATGTTTGCAGGGACCACACTCGTCTGGAGGCACTTTGAGACCATTTAAAACAACTGGGAAACCACGCTGGGCCCCACGGACAAAAGTTTGCGTGTTCTGGCCCAGACTTCTAGGAACTCCTCGGGGTGCATCTGTGTAAGGGATGTGGAGTGGTGGGGTGGGACCCTTGCTGCTGGGTACTGTGACCAATGCAGGGCGGGAAGGACTGGCCCTGAGTGACACCCCTGCTGTCTGTGTGCGTCCAGGTCGCCTCCCCTTACAGGGACACCCGCACACCCTTCAGCCTCATTTCAACTTCACCGCATCCTTAAAGGCCCTATCTGCAGACACTGCTCTGCAGTCCTGCGGAGGCTTAGGCCTCGCACCTCTGCATCTGGGGAGAACGGCGCCCAGCCCATGACGCCATCCCTGCAGCAGAAGTGGGCCCCTGCCCACTTGCCTTGGTGACTTGGAGGGCAAATAGTGTAACGTCTCTGAGCCTCAGTCTAAACATCTGTGAAATGGGATTGATCACTTTTCGAAGGGTTGTTAGCATGGCCTGGACAGTTGCTGACACACAGTCAACAATGACGCCAGCTCTGTGTGTGCCGAGGAGGGGCTCAAGTCCCATCCTTGGCTCCCCAGCTGCAGGGTGAGCTGAGCTGGGATCATTGCACTTGCAGACGAGGTCCCAGATCATAGGGAATAAGCAAGCACAGAGCTGAGAATGGTGCCCGTGTGGGTCTGAGTCTGGGGGCTGTGCTCTCGGCTCTGCTGGGCGGTGAGCCAGCCCACTTCGAAGAGGGGGAAGGGGTAGCAGAACAGCAAGGGTCCTGCAGCCACGAGCCCTTCCCGTGGGCAGTCCCAAGAGGGTGTTGGCCAAGAAGGGAGGAAGGCAGGCCAGAAGTCAGAAGCCAGCCTGTGTTTGCTGCGCTGGCCTCTTTTTTTTTTTTTTTTTGACAGGCAGAGTGGACAGTGAGAGAGAGAGACAGAGAGAAAGGTCTTCCTTTGCCGTTGGTTCACCCTCCAATGGCCGCTGCAGCCAGTGTGCTGAGGCTGGCGCACCACGCTGATCTGATGGCAGGAGCCAGGTGCTTCTCCTGGTCTCCCATGGGGTGCAGGGCCAAAGCACTTGGGCCATCCTCCACTGCACTCCCAGGCCACAGCAGAGAGCTGGCCTGGAAGAGGGGCAACCGGGACAGAATCCTGCACCCTGACTGGGACTAGAACCCAGTGTGCTGGCGCCGCAAGGCGGAGGATTAGCCTAGTGAGCCGTGGCGCCGGCCTGCGCTGGCCTCTTTGTGACACTGTCCGCTGGTGGGGGAGGGGGGCCTGGAAGCTGAGGACTAGGGCCAGCTCCCGGAGATGGGGCACGTGGAGGTTGGAACACAGAGAGGCTGGGAGCAGAGGCAGGAAGCTCATGACCTCAGCCCGCAGGAGGAGAGCCCTGGGGGCTGGAACGGACGTCAGATTTGAAGGAGGAAGAACCCGCAGGACTCAGGTGCGTGGCGCCTGGGGCTGAGCTGGGTTCTGCTTGCTGCAGCCTTGTGACTGGCACTGGCAGGATTCCAACCGCTGTGTCTCTTGCCCCGCAGGTGATCGTGTGGGGCAACTACGGGCGGATGGAGCGGAAGCAGTTCATGGGAGTGGCCCGCGTGCTGCTGGAGGAGCTGGACTTGAGCACCCTGGCCGTGGGCTGGTACAAGCTCTTCCCCACCTCCTCCATGGTGGACCCGGCCACAGGCCCCCTGCTGCGGCAGGCATCTCAGTTGTCCCTGGAGAGCACCGTGGGGCCCTGTGGCGAGCGATCTTAATGCCGGGGGAAGGGGAGGGGCTTCCCAAGATGGCCTGGAGACGACCCAGCCCTGACCTGGGACCCCAGGCCCAGGGGCACATTGAAGAGAGGAGGACGGGGCTCTCTCCTGCCGTGTGGGGGAGCAGAACAGGGAGACCTGCCCCGCCCCGGGCCCCTCCTCACCCCCTTGCCTCCTGCCCCCGAGACCTCCCCTCTCCCTGTGGGATTGGCTGCACTTGTGACTTGGCCCGTTCTTGATCTGGTGGACATGGCTGCAGTTGGAAGATGGAAAAGACAGGTGGCAAAGCACACGCTCTCCTGCCCCAGCCCTGTCCAGCCCCACCCCCTCTTCACCTCCTTGGAAGCTCGCTGCCCGGAGCCAAGTCCAGAACCCAGCCGGCCATCTCCATGGTGCCAATTACCAGCAAGTGTCTTTCCTGTGGCACCGGGTTCAGGCAGCTACTCCTGCCCCAGAGCGACGGGGCAGCTTTGCAAGGATCCGGAGCCAGCTCCCAGGGGCCCAGAGCCCCCCGCGTGAAGAGGAGCTCTGGCCTGCCTCTGCCTGCCTGTGGAAGGAGTTTTGCCGCAGCCTGTCCGAGTCCGTCTGTCTGTCCCCTTCTGCCTGCTCCTTTTCCAGTGGCTCTGGGAACTGGGGCCCAGCAGGGACTGAAGGAAAAGAGGAAGCTCCCAGAGCCTGGCAGAGGCCCGTGGGGTGCCTTGCTCCACGGAACCGCAGCAAGCCGGGAAGAACCGTGTCGTGTGTGTTCTGGTGGAGACTGGCAAAGCAGAGTGGCCCTGAGTTTCCAGAACCCAGGGTGCAGGCAGCTCACCATGTCTGCACTGCGGGGGTGGATTGGAAGGGGAGGCTGGGGAGAGCTGGGAGTGGGCCTGGTGGTGCCAAGCGGAGGGTTTTCTACCTAGGAAAACCCATCCGTGTTGGATGAGGTCATCTTGTCTACCCCTCTGCCTGCAGGCCAGGGGTCTGGGGAGGTAATAGAGCCCCCCCACCTATTTTAGTCTTTTTAAACCATCCATCCTGTGCTGAGGGCAGAACCCATGCCCAGCCTCAGTTAACCTTGGCTCAAGGAAAGGTGGTGGGTGGTAGGGGAGGGAGAGGGCAAGGAGGGTGCGGTTAGAATTGGGGGTCCTTTCTCCAGGAGGCCCTCACAGCTGCCTTCCTGGCCCTGCCCTCCTTGGGGCAGCTGGAGCCCCTTTGCATGCGAGGGAGGATGCAGGCGGCCCCCCTTCATAGAAGCACATTTCTGCAACCACCCTGGAGGTACCCAGTGGCCTCCTCTCCTCTGTACCTAGTCCCTGCTGTGTAGGGCGTAGTCCAGGTTAGCTGGGTAGAGGTAGTGTTCAAGGCCTGTTCATAGCTCATATGTAGTCTTTAGAGTCCCAGGCTGGGGTGGAGGGGAGACCCAAGTACATTCCAGGGGGCCGTCTTCTCGGCATTGGCTTGGGCCGGGATCTGGCAGGCAGCCTGGCTCCCTGGAGGCCAGCCCCTCCGCCCCTCCTCTCTCTTCCTGCCCTCTGTCCTGTAGGGTAGTAGCTGGAGCTACCCATTATACTCAGATGTTCTGATTTATTACCCTTGGTACTGATTTTCTTTACGAGGCATTGCTGAGGGTTGCTCCGGGCTTTACCAAGGGGCCTGGCCTCCGCAAGAGGGCGCTGTTGTCCATGGAGGACACTGGGCTGTTTGGATCCACCCTGTTCCCTGAACACCAGGTGATTCTTCTCCACTGCCTGGCTGAGCCTGGGGTGCTGCCAAGTTCTGATCCAGTTGGATGCACTCCTTGGAGCGACCTGTGCTGGGCCGGGAGGGTGGGTGCAGAAGCGCCTTTTATGCCATAGGGCTTCGGAGCTTCTCGGGACTGGGCTGGGGGCAGGGCTGTGGATGGACTTGCTTCAAAGGCCCGGGGTCCGTCCCTCGCCCCTTTGGGTTTCACCCACGCGAGTTCTCACTGTTTATTACTCAGCATTTGGAATATTTTGAGCCAGGAGAGCACCTTCTTTCCCTGGCCGTCAGCTGTGGCTGTTGAAGGGGCTCTTTGTAGGGAGGAGGCGGAGCTTGGCTGTTCCAGCAGGGGGCGGAGGAGCTCAGGGCTGCCTTGCCCCCCCCCCCCCCCCCCCCGCCAAGTCTGCACAGCCTTTGAGAGAGAGAGGACGTGCTCTAAAGCAATAACACCCTGGGGCGGCCTCCGAGGGCCCCTCAGTGACTTTCGTGTTTGTTCTGTGACATCTCCCCTACCTCCTGGAGGGGTGGGGTGGGGCTGGAGCCCTGTTTCTCCTTCGTATCCTTGTTGTGAGCACGTGCCCCCCCACAAGGGGCTGTGACCACTGGGTGCGGGAGCCACTGTGTCCTCACCAAGGGGTGGGGCCTGGGGTGGGGCAGTGGCTGTTTTCATTCTTAGCTTTGGGGGCCTTTGAGCCCAGCCTGGCCCAGCTGCTGTCTGATCCTTTGGGGCCCAAAGGCCACCCCCTGGAGAGGAGCAGAGGATGGGGCTGGGGCTTTTCTGGGGCCCGGGGTCTCCAAGAGCGATGCTGCTTTCCATCTCGGGGGAGCCATCTCCACGTTCGTCCTCCAGAATCCTCTTTTTATGCTGGAGGGAAGGGGCCTTGGGAGCCATCACTCAATCCCATTTTACAGAGGAGGAGACCAAGACCCGGCAAGGGGAGAGCCGCCCCTTGGGGTCCCTGCGTGCTCTGTGGCACCACCAGCCTGGGCCGCCATCTCCCAGCAGAGGCTGAGCTGGAGCCAGGACGGGCTGAGGCGGGGTCCCTCGCCACGCTCCCTCCTCCCTCTTTGGAGCCATCTAAGGACACATCATGGCCCATTTGAGAAGTTAGGAGACCAAGGCCCGGGAACAGAAGTGACTTGGCCGAGAACCCCTCTCCCTCCAAGCAGATGAGCCAAAGGGGCAGAACTAGGGTGTCTCCTGCCCTGCAACGGGAGACCCCCGCCCAGGACACGTGTGCCACGATCAGTGTTTCCGACCTGGGAGCCCCGGCTGCACAGCCAGCCCTGTTGGTTCCATCTCTGGGCAGGTAACTTTTCTGGGGGTGGGGGGGTGGGGAATGGTTGCCAGGGAGACCAAGCTCTCCAGGGGCCCTGCCCCAGCTGACTGAGGGTGCGCTGGATTTGATTAAGGCCTTACTGCCTGCATGGGGGTCCCCACCCCCTCCTCCAGCCGCCATAATGTCTCCAACACCAACCACAGGGAGAGTTTTTTGTGTGTGTTTCTTTAAGCGCCAGTCCGTGGCGGGGACTGGAAGGAGCCGGGGCAGTGGTACTTCTCATCTTAGGGAAACGCTCCCCAGACTTGTGGATCTGAGAACCTGGCCTTCTGGGAGCGCTTTTCCTGTTTGCTGAGGGCTTTTACCTGCAGTGCCCTTTGACCCTGCTGGCAGGTGGAGGCCTGTGTTTCTGCCCCATTTTACAGCAGGAAACCGAGGTCTTGGGAGGGGGAACTGCTCGCCCCCAGGTGAGTGAGCAGCTGAGCCAGGGCTAGACTTGGTCCCCCGGCACCCAGAGCTTGCTCTTCTATGCCAGGAGGCAACAAGGCGGGCAGCTCAGGAGGTGCCCTTTGTCCGGGGAGTCACCATCCAGCCCCATGAGCCAGGAGCTCCTGGGCGCATTGCGGGCTCAGAAACAGCACAGAGCCCCCTCCCTCTGGAGGCACAGCTGTTGCATGGGCAAGGTCACCTGCGTTTATTTATTGAGTAGCACTGCTGTGCCAGGCCCCGTCCCCCTGTAGTGACCCGCAGGCCTCTGAGGGGCCTGTGTCTGCCAAGAGTGTGGACAGAGCGTGCCCGTCCACGAGCTCACCTGGCTCGGACCCTCACCCAGCGTCCTGGGAGGACAGAGTGGAGACTTGTACCTGGGTCCACAGGCACCGCCTCTGAAGCCCTTTCACTCCACGACTGTCCCCTGGAGGGCGGGCAGGAAGGCAAGAGCCTGGGTCCTCAGGCTGGGGCGTCTCCAGCCCCCACCTTCCCCACTCGCCAGCTCCAGGAGCAGGTGCCACCCAGGCCTTGGGGGAGGGAGGGTTTCTGGGACCCCTGGGCTGGAGTGGGTCACACTGCATTGTGTTCATGCCCATGTAGCTCATGTTGACAATTAAAGTTTTTGGCTTTTCTAACTTGGCTTGCTGTTTCTTCATGTGGAAATAGTTCTGCCTGGTGGCTGAGCGCTGCTGCGATGGCCTGCAGGGGCCTGTCCAGAGAGGCCCAGGGTGCTGGATGAACTCGGTCATCTTACAGATGGGGAAACTGAGGCCAGAGGACACAGGTGACGGTGGGAACCAGAAGAGAGCGCATCCCCCAGCACCCAGGTGGCATCAGTGAGATCCGTGCCTGCAGGGCGCCCTCGTGGCAAAGCCAGTGTGGCCAGGGAAAAGGAGCTTAACGGGGGTCACTCACACCTGGGCCAGTTCTGCCCCTCATATTGGGCCAGGGGGATGAGAGGCAGTGGTCGTGCAGAGACGAGACCGGCCCACTTGCTGGACGCACCACAATGCCCCTCTACCCATCTCTTGCCCTGTGCTTCCCCCAGCAAGGATTCTGTTGTTGGAAGGTGCGCAGTGCCGGACAGCAGAAAACTGGCCACCTCACAACGGAACAAATGGCCACTCGTGTCTGCTCTGAAGCAGCTTGTGCTGCCCCCCCCCCAAGTGCTGATGGGGCCACGCCCTCTTACAGCTTGGACTACAAGGGACCTACACCCACCAGGCGACTGTAGGATCTGGCTTTTGCTTATGATGCAACTGTAATGCGTCTCTGGAGAGGAGCAAGGGGACTGCCACGGCCTGTCACCCCTCTCCAAGCCCGGGGTGGGAGGCACACTGATGGCTGAAGTCAGACCCTCCGCACTGCAGTGAGTGCAGCCTGGGTCAGGCCATCAGACGGACTTTCGCCTGGCCCGGGGTCTGTCTGCCCGGCTGCTGCGCTCGGCCCCAGGGCTCGAGGGGGGCGAGAAGCTCGGGTTGTCACGGGCCCCCATCTCTAGCCGGTGGACGCAGCGGGAGCCTCGGGCGCGGGCTGGGCAGCGGGGCCGGCTCGCGGGCGCCCCCAGACGGAGCGGGCCCGCGCGGCGGGCGGCACGCTCGGGTGCATCGGTGCTGGCGAGGAAGCGCAGGACCACGAGGTTGAGGAAGGCGCCGATGACCGTGAGCCCCAGGAGGATGTAGAAGAAGCTGAAAGCCACGTAGGGCAGCTTCCTCTGCAGCGCCTCGTCGCTCTGCAGCGCCACGAAGTCTCCGAAGCCGATGGTGGTGAGGGTGATGAAGCAGTAGTAGTAGGCGTGGAAGAAGGTCCAGCCCTCGAAGTGCGCGAAGGCGGCGGCGCCGAGGGCCAGGGTGGCGACGCACACCAGCAGCCCGGCCGCCGCCACGGTCTCCGCCGAGACGTGCTCCCGCCGCAGGCCCAGGCAGCGCTTGGCCGCCAGCAGGACGCGCTGCACCTGTGTGTTCAGCCGCTCGCCCAGGCTCTGGAAGGTGACAAGCGTCAGCGGGATGCCCAGCAGCGCGTAGAACATGCAGAAGACCTTGCCCGAGTCCGTGCCTGGCGCGGCGTGGCCGTAGCCTGTGCGGGGGAGTGGAGGGGCTGCAGTGAGCTCCAGCATCCTCAACGCGCCAGAGCCCAGCTGCCAGTCTGCCTGCACCCGCACCCGTTCCAACCAAGTCGTTCCCACTCCCTGCCCTTACACCTTGCGTGGTGACTCACAACCAACCGGACTGTAAACAGCCCCAAGGCCGGCCCCGTGCTGGGGGTGCACAGCCTGTGCTATGCTCCAACATGGGGATCTTAGAAGAAGGAAGACAGAAAGGAGTGGGTCCCAAACATAAAATGCTGCATGGAAGAAGCCAAAAAAGCCACACGCTGCCTGGTCCCACTGAAACGACAGGGCCAGGGCACAGGTGCGTGGCTGCCAGTTGCTGTATGGGAGGAAGGGTTCACTGTGAAAGGGCTGGTAGCTGGCCAGGGCTGCTTTGTGATGCCAGGGTCTGCCAGAGAGTGATGACAGTCATATGCTGCATCTGCATGGGTTATCCTATTCAACCCCCCCCCCCCCCGGTGACTATATGGGATAATCTCATTGGCTCCATGTCACAGGTGAGAAAACCCGGCTCAGGTCCTCCATCATGAACCACCATCCTCCCTTCTGGCTGCCTCTCCGAGGTCCTGGGCCATGGAGCAGGCTCTCAGCAAGGCTGCAGCTCCCAGAGCATAGTGGGTGGGGGCGCCCCTGCTGGCCCGAAAAGGAAAATCTCCCCAGATGCGTGTCAGAGGGGAACAGCCAGGAAAGGAGACCCGACCCAGGCGGGAGGCCTGGGAGAATGCGGGGGAAGGCAGAAGAGGTGCAAGGGGTCCCACCCCAGGCAGCACTGAAAGCCCTGGGCTGAACCCAGAAGCGACAGCAAGGGTGCCAGACAGAAAGTGGGGGCCGCGGCCGGCACCTACAGCACAATGCTTCCTCCGCCTCAGGCTGGGCCGCTCATGTTAGCTTGATCTCATTCAGCCCTGGCACCCACCTGGCGAGGGGGGTTCGGTCTTTGTGGACAGCAGGGCTCAGAGAGGTAGGGTCAGCTGCAGGAGAAGACGGCCGCCTGGAACGCAGAGCTCCAGTCTGGGTGCCTGGAGGACGGGGCCGCCGAACCCTCAGCTCACCCCGGCCTTGCGGGAGCCTGGCTGAGAAACTTTCTCCAATGCAAGCGCTCCCCGCTGGGTCCGGAGCCCAGGGGGCGGGGCCAGCGCGAGCCGGGAGCCCGGCAGAGCCGGCCTCTGTCCGGATCCCGACTCCCCGCGCTGAGGCTCACCAGGTACCTGCGGGACAGCAGGCGCGGCGACAGCTGGCGGGCCAGACGCGGCCACGGAGCTGCTGTGGCTCCCGCAGGGGGAGGCCCCAAGCTCGCGGTAATAAGTCTTCCTTGCCCGGTGTTAACAGAGGCTCGCTACACCCCAGGCACCGGCGCTCCAGCCTTGGGCCCATAACTGCTGTCAAACTAAAGTCCCTCTTTGTCGTTTGTCCCTGCGCTACAACTTCCTCCACGAATTCTCTCCTTGGCGATCGTCCCGCCCTGTGGCTCAGGAAGTCTGGGGTCACACCGTGAGTGCCATGCAACTCCGGCCACCTGCTCTCGCAGCCCCGCTGCCTCCGCCCCCCGCCCCCGGCGCGTCCGCTGAGCACTGCTGATTGCACCCGGCCCTGCCTGCGTGGACGGGCAGCCCGGCTCTGCAGGGGCGGAGGTGGGACCGAGCGCGGCTCACCGATGGTCGTGATGACGGTGATGGCGAAGTAGAAGGAGCCCGCGAACTGCCACTGGCGGCCGGCGCGGTGCGGCTCGGCCTGCAGCGCCAGGCGCTCCAGCTCGCGGTAGTCCTCGGCCGAGAAGCCGTACTTTCTGCGGAACTCGCCCCGCTTCTGGGCCAGCAGCCGCCGGCGGCCGCTCTCCGCCTCCGACTCGAGCGCGTCGAACACCGCGGCGCCCACCAGCAGGTAGGACAGGATGCACACGGTGAGCGCCGCCGCGCGCACGCTCTGCGTCCTCATGCCGGCGTCCGGGGACCCGCGCCCGGGCTGCGGGCCGCGGCGGATCCGCTCCATGCGCCCCGACGGCGGCGCGGGCTCCCTCGGCCGCCCGCGCGCTCCGCCCCCGCAAACCCGGGCCCCGCGCGGCGGGAGAGGGAGGGGCGCGGCGCTGCGAGGGCGCCCGGAGGCGGGGCCGGGGCGCGGGGCAGCCCCGAAGGGCTTCTCAGCCACTGCCTCGCTGCGGGCTCGCGCCCGTCTGCCTTTGTTTACCCGCCCTGGGTCAGCTAAGGGCGACGTCCGGAGCGAAGGTCCCAGGCACTCTGTCCCCACCCCAACGTGGTCCTGGGACCTCGGGCCCATTTGTCACCAGGTCTTTCTGGTGCAGACGAAATGGGGTCCGCACGGGGATCTCCCCGGCAGGAGGGGTGGCCGCCCACAGGCCCCGCGGAGCAAAACGCACCGCCCGCTCAGAAGTCACCGAGGAACGGGGCTGGGGAGAGACTCCAGCGCCAGGACCTGCGTGAAAGCCGAGGGAAGTTTGGTGCAGCCGCTGGGAACAGCGGGGAAACCAGTGGGCAGGAGCCCAGAGAACCGGAGGGGCGGGGAGGGGAGCAGGACAGGCGGCCTCACACGGGGTCTTCACAGGCTCTTGTTTGGCGTATTCGTCACACCTGAAAGTCATGGAAGGACCCGCACACACAGCAATGATCTCTCTCTTTCTTTCCTGCTTTCTCCCTCCCCTCCCCTCCCTTCTCCTCCTCCTTCCCCCCTCCCCTCTCCTCTCTTTCAAAGGGCTTGTGGAAAGGGAACGTGCTTCCAGTGCCCGCTGAGGGTGGCCTGGGCTGGGGGCATGCATGGTCCTGGAGCTGGAGAGAAGTGAGGGCACCTGGGATAATTTGGGAGGCCGAGCTGGGTGCGCAGCCGGCAGTATGGCCTTGGAAGGGGCCATGTGACCAAGCTGCAGCCAATGGGATGTGTGCTCTCCACACCTGCAGGCCACTGCCCAGACCTAGTCTTCAGTACAAGGGCAGAGCCCCAAGGTGGAAGGAGCTTGGGTCCCCGGATGACACATGGCACGGTGGCCACTGTCAGGACCTCCCGTTCGGAGCTTCCGTGTGTTGAGCCGCTGAGAGCCAGGGATCTTCTGTCACTGCAGCTACGGAAACCCAGGTTGGTGGAGCAGTAGGAATTGCTGATGGCGTAGGACAGGACTCAGGGTGGCCCCTGGTCCTTGGGCTGATCTGCTGGGTATCTGGGGGGCCTTCCATTGACTCGTACCCTTTGAGGAGTCCACTCCTGCCCCCAGCACCCAGCTGATGCCCTTTTCAGAGTCCCGGGCAGGTCTGCCAGGAGATGCGGGCAGAGCCGCAGGCAGCCTCACCTCCCAGCCTCCCCAGTTCTCTGCTGCAGTCTCGGCTTGCGTCATGTGCCCCCACCCCCAGCCCCCTCTGCCAAGGCAGCTCCAGCTTCTCCCCCACGGGCCCTTGGCACTGTTTTGCTCTAGCCATGCTAAATTCCCACTCCTGGCTGATTGGCTTCAAACAGCCTTCTCCCCAGCCCATTCAACAGCCACAGTAATCGCGTGCTTGCCCGAGGCCAGCACCAGCTGTAGCACTTAACATGTCTTAGCGCATTTCATCATCCCAACAGCTTTCTGTGGGAGACACAGCTGGTCAAAGCCACCCTCACTCAGCCTCCTTCCATATCGCCTTTCCCAACTCCTCCTCCCCAGCTGGCCTCCTCTGGGCTCCTGGAGGCCTCTGGGCTCCTACCATCTTGCATTCCTCCCACTGCAGTGTAATTCTCCAGTTCCATATCTGGGTTCCTCCTTGAAGACTGGGATCCAATTTTGGTCACCCCTCTGTCCCCCAGCACCTGGACCCAGCACAGAGCATGTGCCTGACGGCTGGGGACAAATGAGTAGCCTGGGCAGGTGGAATTGACGTGCATGGACTCTGGACCCCAGCTGGGTGGGCTCACAGTCCACGCTGCTTACTGCGCATGAACCTGAGGTGCCTCAGTTTCCCCATCAGTTCCAATGGGGTTAAAAAGTCCCTGTCTCATAAGAGGTTGTGGGAGGCAGAAGTTGCCCTGCCCTATCCCTGGGACTGTTGGGTTTCATTGCAAAGGGGAACCAAGGTCACAGCAGGAGTGAAGCTTGCTAATTAGCTGACCTCAGGGCCAGAGGTCATCCTGGACACTCTGGGTGATCCTATGTGATTGCGGTGTGTGTGGGGGGGGTCTTTGTAATTGGAAGAGGGAGGCAGCGGTGAGAACCAGGGAGCCAACAACAGACAACAGACAGACTGCCTAACGCTGCTGGTGCCGAGGGTGGGGGAAGGGGACACAGGGTGGGGAAAGTGGGTGACTTCTGGTGTCTGGAAAAGGCTAGGAGCCGGAAGGGAGCGGAGTCGGCCAGCCCCTGACTTCTCGCCCAGGGAGACCTGTGTAGAGCCCCTGCTACAGACCTGGAAGGTGATGCCTGTGGCTTCAGCTGCTCCATTTCTGACAGTTCGTCACAGCAGCAGCAGGAACCTGATAACCGTCTTGTGAGGATGTCGTGGGCCAGGAGCCGAGAGGCCTGGGGAGCAGCTTTTGACCTGCAGGACTCGCCTCGACTCCTTAGGCACGATTCCAGAAACCACTCGTGTGTGGGTGCGCAGGCCTGTAGGGACGCCAGCCTGTACCCACCCTGATGGGCTCCCTGGGAGACGGGGCCCAAGGAGAGGAGGAGAGCTCAGTGCCCAGAGGCAGGACTCCGCCGGCGAGTGCTGGCGCTGCTGCTCGGCTTGCTTTACCAATGGCGTCGGCGAGTTTGCTTCTCTGGTTTAGGCTCAGCCGTCAGCAGAGCAGGAACCTGGGCTGGAGCCTCGCAGTGGGGCACCGAGGACCTCCAGCCAAGAAAGGCCTGAGATGGGCTGTCGGGACCCTGGGGCTGGGGCGGCAGCCTGTTCTAGGGGGAGGGCAGGGCCCACTCAGGGCAGAGTTAGTGAGGGCCTGGTCATGAACATGGATGGGCCCATGAGACCTGGGTTCGAATCCCTGCTCTTCCACTTTCTAACTGGACTGAATGCTTCTGCATCCCTTGGTTTCCCCATCTGAGACATGGGTAACAGTGAGGCCTCTCCCATAGGGCTACACTGTGGAGCATAGGGCTATGGAGTGCCACGTTCAGCCCCCCCCCCGCAGGTGCCCCCTCGATGCTTCTCCTCCCTGTCTGCCTGCAGAGGCTGAGGATTCTTTTTTTTTTTTAAGATTTATTTATTGATATGAAAGGCAGAGTTACAGAAAGGGAGAGAGATCTTCTGTCCACTGGCCTGCTCCCCAAATGGCTTCAACGGTTGGAGCTATGCCAATCTGAAGCCAGGGGCCAGGAGCCCCTTCCAGGTCTCCCACGTGGGTCCAGGGGCCCAAGGACTTGGGCCATCCTCTGCTTTCCTGGGCCATAGCAGAGAGCTGGATCAGAAGTGGAGCAGCCAGGACTCGAACCAGCATCCGTATGGGATGCTGGCACTGCAGGCGGCAGCTTTACCTGCTATGCCACAGCACCGACCCCCGAGGATTCTTTTTCTGGGAACAGGGGCAAGGCTGAAGCTGCCGGGTCCTTGCTGGGCACCATTGCTGCTGTCACTCATGGAGCCTGCCTGTTACCGTCCTAGAAACAGAATGGCAGACTTGACTCGCTGGTCCCCACAGCCAGGCTGTGACTGAGCCAGGCCTTGAACTCAGGCCACCTGGCTCCCGAGGCCCTGATCCTTGCCAGGAAGGTGCTGCTGGCTTTGTCACCCTCCCGCAGCTTCTCTGGCCCTCACTTTGCGCGTCTCTGAGATGGGGCTAAGGCTCCTGGACTGGTGTATTCTGCCACCCTTGTGAGGATCCTGTGACACGCAGCTGAGAGGCGCTTTGTCAAGTGTGCCTGCAGCAGGTGGGAATTGTCAGGGTCACGGGGGAACTGTCTGGCCCTTCCAGGCAGGTGACTCTGCCCTGTGCTTGGCATTTTGGGTTCAGTGGTTCTATTTTAAGCCAGAGGAGCTTAGAGTTTGTGGATGTGTGTTCTCAGCTCGCAAAGCCGTCAGCTGAGCAGTCACCAAAAACAGCAACACCTCAAGGTGCCCCCGCCGCAGCGCCCCCTCCCTCGGCCTCTGCCCCTCCTTCCTCCTTGGGAACCTGGTGATTTTCCTCTGCCCTGTGATGCCAGAGGCAGACCTGGGAGCCCTCTATGGGGCCTTGGATTTTCGTCTTCCGGAGCCCCAGGGTTGCCAGCTCTCAGGATAGCACAAAAGAGAGTCCCAGTCCCCGGCTGGGCCTGGACGCCCTTCAGAGAACTTCTTGTCCCTTGTGAGCCTTGGCCCTTCGGAAAACTTCCCGAGTCAGGCAGGCCTTGCCAGGACCTTGTCAGCGAGAGAAACTGAGGCTCAGAATGGGAGGGAGCGAGCGAGAAAACTCATCTAAGGCCTCCGTGGTAGAGAAGGAAATAGGAGAGGTGGCATCTGTCATTGTGGCCACGGAAGCCCTCGGGACACCACACCCCGTGTTGGGGCCCCAGCTCCGCTCCCTGTTCCGCTTTCCTGCTGATGCGCACCCTGGAAACACAGGTGATGGCTCAGCGTGGGTCCCTGCCACCTATGTGGGAGACCTGGATGGGATTTCTCGCTCCTGGCTTTGGCCTGGCCAAACTATGGCTATTGCAGACATCTGGGGAGTGAACCAGCAAATAGGAGTTATCTCTCTGTCTCTCTGCCTGTCAAATAAATTAAACAAATTTTTTTATTTTTATTTATTTATTTTTTTATTTTTGACAGGCAGAGTGGACAGTGAGAGAGAGAGAGAGAAAGGTCTTCCTTTGCCGTTGGTTCACCGCGCTCATCCAATGGCAGGAGCCAGGTGCTAGGTGCTTATCCTGGTCTCCCATGGGGTGCAGGGTCCAAGCACCTGGGCCATCCTCCACTGCACTCCTGGGCCACAGCAGAGGGCTGGCCTGGAAGAGGGGCAACCGGGACAGAATCCGGCGCCCCGACCGGGACTAGAACCCGGTGTGCCAGCGCCGCAAGGCGGAGGATTAGCCTGTTGAGCCACGGCGCCGGCCTAAACAATTCTGTCTCTAAGCTTCAATTCCTCGCCTTTGCCTAACAGTGTGCAGAGCCGTCCCACCCAAGCAGCGCCCAGCAACCGTGAGCGCTCTCTCCACCCAATTAATTTCTTCTTCCCCTTTCCACCCTGCAGGGTCCCCAGGCCTGCTGGAACCCTAAGGGATTGATTTTTATACTTAGAATGTAGCTCAGTAATTTTCCAGAAGGCCGGAGGGTGCAAGCCTTTTCCCTGCTAAGATCGCTCTGGTCTCTTCCCTGAAAGAACAGGTCATTTGAACAAGCCAGGGTTTGAATGGTACTAGCTCCTTGGAGCTGGCAGCGGTGGTGTTTCTGGAGCCTGGTTATCGTCCAGGGATCTGGATTGCAAGGAATAAAAAAGGCCTCTTTCTTATTTAAAGAACAGTCTTGTAGGATTCAGGGACCTCCTAGAATGTTCTGAGCACTGGAAGACAAACCATAGGGTTGGGGACACGGGGAGATGGAACCTTGAGTATCACCAGACAAGCACCCGAGCCAAGCCCCGCACGGGGGCCCCACTGCTCCGGGCTGAGAAGGGTCTCATCTGGGGTGAATAACAGCTGTTGAACGTGGACCCATCTCCGAGGGTTGGTCTGGGCTGGGACTGGAGTCCTCCCACGCCTCTGTGACCATTTCGTCCAAGCTGCTGAACGTCCCTGCAGCCTTTGGATGTCCGGATCGCCGGTGCTCTGACTGCCTTTACTCGGCTAATAATTTAAAAATCTGACTGATCGGTGCCCAGGAGCTTATTCAACCATTCCCATTACTTTCTTGTGCTGTTGAGAATTTTTTTTTTTTTTTTGACAGGCAGAGTGGACAGTGAGAGAAAGACTGGGAGAAAGGTCTTCCTTTTTTGGTTGGCTCATCCCCCAATGGCCACTGCGGCCAGTGCGCTGCGGCCGGCGCACTGCGCTGATCCAAAGCCAGGATCAGAGGGTGCACAGGAGGAAGGCGGGGCGTGCAAGGCCGTGGCAGTTTGTCCAAAGCTGGGCTTCCCCGGGTGGCGCATCTGATGAACTCTGGCTGTTGATGGCGGCCAGGGCCCTGGAGGGCTAGCTCCAAGGAGGTAGGGTATGGGACTTGTGACAAGTAACTGGGGCCACCCAGGGGAACAGGTTGGGGAAAGTGAGGCCCAGACAGAGGCCTGGAGGTGAGGAGCTGGCCAGAGCAGGGAGCCTCAGTTGCCCACGTCCTGGGAAGAGTCTGGGCCCCACTGGAGGGCAACTCAGAGCAACAGGGCCGTGAGTATCCCTGAGAAAGATCCTTGTGGCCAATGAGAGGCAGGAGCTGACTGGGGACAAGTGGAGCCCCTGCTTGGGGCTGGGCGGTGGTTCTTAGAGGCATCAGCTCAAGTAATACGCTCAGAAAAGACAAACAGAGAACTGTAGGCCTGGCCCTCTCCCGGTCTCCCGCTGAGGCCTTGGGCAAGTCCCTTCCCTTGGCTGGGACCCCGTTTCTACATCTGGGAAACAGGAGGCGGGTGGCAGTGGGGTCAACAGCCTCCGGGCTGTTTGTGCGTGGAACTGCCACTAGGGGACAGCACACCACCACTGTGTCCTCCTTCCACCCACCAGGATTCGCACGCGCCCAGGTCATCTTCCTCTTGGATCTTTCGGTGAGGTGGAGGTTAAGGCTCAGATGTCCCGTCCTTCCCCTAAGTTTCTCTACGTCTGGGAATAGGCACAAGACACACTCATTTTGGCAGGTGCCCTGGCGCTGGCTGATGCTTCTGGTCTTTGAGAACTGAGTCTGAGCTCGCAGACGTGGCCCCCTGGGAATTCTGTGGACGAAACAACCCAGTTTTTCGGCTCCATATTTACTTCGCTAAGTAAGCCTCTCGGGCAGGAACGATGGGTGTATTCTCTTGTAAATTGACACAGTGTACGTATTTATGGGGTACGGAAGTGTGATTCTAGGTGTATAAACTGTGGAATGATTAAATAGAGCTACTTAACTAATCTAACGCCCCAGACATTTATTTTTGGTTTTGAGAGCGTTTGAAAAGGATCCTCTTACTGCTGCCGAAGGACAGCACACGACGCATCGTCATTAACCGTGATGACCAAGCCGTGCAACAGAGCTCCGACAGCCCGCTCCTCTTGCCCAACCGAAGCTGGTATCCTTGGGCCAATGCCTCCTCCCCGCAGCCTCGGGTGGCCCCGTCCACTCCCTGCGCCGTGGGCTCGTGGGTACGGTTGGTTCGGGTGCCACGTGGAGGTGACACGGTGCCGTGTCCATCTTTTGGTGGCTGCCTTGTTTCACCAGTGGGTGACCGCGTGTTCCGTCTGTGTTGTCTCACATGACAGAATCCCCCGTGTCTCTGCCTCTGGGGCGATCTCCACACGTGCCGAGTCCATAGTGCGCCCATGCTCAGGTTTTCCGGGATGTTGGGGCTGATTTCCGGGACGGCTGCACTGCCTTGCCTTGCACCAGCAGTGCCCCAGGGCTCGCTTTCCTGCACATCTTTGCTGACACTCACACACCTCTGCCTTTTGGGCAACAGGAGCTCTTTGATTGTTTTTGTGGTGTTTGTTTGCATTTCTCTGATGACCAGTGAGAGTCAGCGCTTTTTCACAAGCCCGCTGGCCACTGTATGCGTGCTTTGAGCTATGGCTGTCCAGGTCCTTTGCTCTTTTTTTAATTTCTCAATTATTTATTTGATTTGAAAAGCAGAGACAGATGGCCGAGTTCTGATCTGCCTGCCATAACAGTGGCTCTAAGCAGGAGCCAGGAGCTCAATCCAGGTCTTGCACATGAATGGTGGGGACCTTGAGCCATCAGCTGTTGCCTCCTGGGGCACATTAGCGGGAAGCTGGAATCGGGCATGGAGCTGGGACTGGAACCGCGGCACTCCCGTTTGGGATGAAGGTGTCCCAAGCAGCATCGGGACTGCTGTGCTCAATGCCTGCCACATCCTTTGCCCTTAAAAACCAATTATTTATTTAAGGCACAGAGAGAGAGAGGCAGGGGGAGAGAGAGAGACAGGGGGAGAGAGAGAGAGAGAGAAAGAGAGACAGGGAGAGAAAGAGACAGGTGGGGGGGAGAGGGAGAGAGGGGGAAAGAGGGGGGGAGAGATCCCACCTGCTGGCTCACTCCCCAGCTGCCCCTAATGGCTGCCACTGGACCAAGGCAGGGAGCTAGGAATGCAACTCGAGTCTCCCATAACCCAGATACCAAGCTGGCACTGCTGCCTCCCAGGGTCTGCATCAGCAGGACCCTGGAGTCCGAAGCAGAGCCGGGCACCAAACCCAGGCACTCTGCTGGGGGATGTGGACATCCCAATGGCCAGGCCAAGCAACCACCACTGCCCAGGTCTTTAAAAAATCAGATTCTTTGTTTTCTCGCTATTCTGTTGTTCGAGTTCCTTAGATAATTTGCATATTAGCCCTTTATCGCTGTCTGGCTTGCATATGTTTTCTCCCAAGCAACACAAATGATTTTGTCACTCAATAACTACCAGGCCTGGTTGTGTCCTGGTGGTCCTGGGGATCCATCCCAGAGCAAAGTGGAAGAAAGAACTCCCAGCGCCTAGGAGTGAGGCAGCAAATCACGTGGCGACAGCTGGGTGAGCCATGTAGTATGTGACAAGGTGCCTTGGGCTCTGGGAGAATAAGGAGAGCTGCACAGGGGGCACGGGCGGCCAGGGTGGGTTCCAGGGTAATGGAGTTTGTGAGCCAAAGGGGAACAGGATCAAGGGGATGAGCTATGTGGGTGAAGATGTGGGGGAGGATGGAACAGGTGGAGGGGACAGCCAGTGCAAAGGCCTTGGGGTCGAGCATGCCTGGTTTGTTGGAGAAACAGCAAGGAGGCTGGAGCATTGTGTGTCGGTAGGAGGTGAGGGCAGCAGAGAGGTGGCTGCGGATAGAAGCCTCTGCTTTTCTTGGGGTGAAAACGAGAGACGTGACCTGACTTGCCGTGTACAGCAGAGTCTCGTTAGGAGCGAGGGTGGCGGTGGGGAGAGCAGGAAGCGACTGCTGTCATCAGGGCAGAATCTGAGGCGGCCCTGGCCGGGGGAGCAGTGGAGGCAGCGGGGAGGCTGTGCACCCACACGCCCATCTGTAGCTGGGTGTGCGTCCCTGCAGAGGCGCCGGCTGGGGGAGGGCGCGGTGTGTTTGGTGCAGATCGAGGGTCCACAGAGTCTGGCGCTTGTTCTGGTGGCCAGGCACGTGTTCGTGAGCTCCCCTCCCTCTGTCGTAAGCCCCTGGCGTCTGGCTGCCTGGGCTTGGTGTGAGTGGCTCCGTTTCGATCCCAGCCGTCTGCACGCTTCCTTCCCTCACCTCGCCTAGCCTCGCCTGCCTTCCCTTCTCTGCTCTTGCGATCGGAGTCACGGAGAACACTCCAACAAGGACTCTGGAATACAGGCTTCTGATGGCGTTGAGCCCAGTGGCCAAGTCCAAGTTCCCAGAGCTGTCCAGCGGCCACGGGCTTGGGAGCAGATGGCCTCCCAGCCTTTCCTGTCCCTGGGCTAGGGCTGGTTCCAGCTGCCGTGCAGGGGTTTTCTGGCCACCAGGTGGCTCCAGCTCTCTCTGCCTGGGATCCTGGAAAATGGGGTGCCTGAGGCAAGGGCTGGGGCCAGGAGCGGGTGCCTTAGTGACTGGGGGGTATATGGGGGGCTGGGCATGGTCCTTCCCCAGCTCTGCTCTGTGTCTGTCACTTGCCCATCGCAGGCTCCCTTGCCCCCCATTTTTCCGGAAGGTTTGACTCAGGCAGCCTAGCTAGAAGCGGGCAGAAGCTGGGCCTCTCCCACCTCTGATTGCAGGTGGCCCTGCTGTGGCTGCAGCTCCGGGCCCCGCCCTCCCCACCCGAGGGGGTTGCTGTCAGCTTGTCACCCAGATGCCTGTGCGGCCACTCAGCTGGGGGACTAATGCCCCGCCCATTAAATGCCCTCTTTTAAAAAATTTGTATTTGCTTATTTTTATTTATTTGAAAGCTAAAGAGAAGGAGCTCTCTCATCCACTGGTTCACTCCCTAACTGCCCCCAAGCACCAGGGCTGGGCCAGTCTGAAGCCAGGGTCTCAGGACTCCATCCAGGTCTCCCACACAGGTGGCAGGAACCCAAATACTCGAACCACCACCTGCTGCCTCCCACGATGCTCATTAGCAGGAAGCTGGAACTGGGAAAGGAGGCAGGATTCGAACCTAGACCCTCTTACGTGAGATACGGGCACGTTAACCGCTAAGCCAACACCAGTGCCAAATTCCTTCTCTTTTATTTCGCTGACCTACAGTGGTCACTCATTCTACGTGGCTCTATGTATGTGGTATTCAGAAACCAGCAAAGCTCATCTGTGGTGATAGAAGTCAGAGACGCGGCTGCCTTGGTGGGAGGCGCGTGTTCTGAGGTCAGGGAAGCTCTGTGTCTTGATCGAGGAGTCCTTTCCAGGGTGTGTACGTTTGCAAAGACTCCAATCAGGAGCCCCTGACGTGTGTGTGAATTACGCCTCAATAAAATTAAGTTAATAAGACAGAGTCCCTGTTTAAACACCACGAGTGTTTCCTAATTTCCTGGCTGGCTCCTCATGGCAACATGCTTTTAATTTGTTAACAAACACAGCGAGTCCATGCAAGATGATGTAGGATTGTAGGTGTTTGGATATTTTTCTGTTTTTTTTCTTTCCTTTTTTTATTTTTCGTAAGGCAACAAAGCGGGAGACATGCCACCAGAAATCCTCACTTGGCTTGTTTATTTCAGGCTGCTCCCGCCCCCAGGGGGCAGCCTCCCCTCGGTGGAGACTGATCTGTCGGAGGTGCAGGCGCTCACGCCACACTCATTCCTGCTGCCTGCCTTCCTTTGCGACAAGGTTTTACCTCCAGGGGTTCAGAAAGAAGCCAGCCCCAAATTCTGCCCCGGGTGGGGAAGACTTCTCACACAGCCTAAGGCGGACAATGCAGTTTACACGTAGTTCTCTATCAGGGATCATTTTGCACAACTCCGGGGGAGAAGCAGGCTGCTGCAGGAGACCCACAAGCCCCCGCTTGCTGGTCCAGCCCAGCCCCTGCCGCAGCCTGGTCGTTAAGAACACGGCTATGTCACCTCCTCCCGGGGGAAGTTGCATGTTCCATGAAGGCTGGCTGTAGGCTGGGAACAGACCAGAAGCCCTGGGGAGCCTTGGCCATTCTCCCGGGCTGAGTGAGGGGAAGGGGGCCTTGGGGATGCACCCCTGCCTCATCTGAGTCCAGAGGGACCAGGACCAGGCGGCTGGAGAATGTCCTTGTCCTCCTGGCCCTGCGTGGCGGATCCTAGCGGGATTGCTGCTATCAGCCACCTACTGGACACAGTGGGCACCACGTGTCCATTCCCAGCCGGCTCTAGGAGGCAGTGGTCCGTGGACTGCGGCCCCTGGTGGGTGGGCAGGGCCCAGGCAGGCACAGGCGGCGCTGAGTCTCCAGGCGGCAGAAGCGGTTCTGGTTGGACACCCGGGTGGCCACGCCCAACCCACAGGTGGTGGAGCAGGGGCCCCAGGCCGTGCTCCATTCTGGGCAGGGGACACTGGGGGCTGCGGGGGCGACGAGGCCGGAAAACTGGGGTCCTGCGGGAAGAGGAAGGGGGTCATCTCGGTGAGGTTAGTGCTTCCCAGCCATTCAAACCACCTGCCGGCGGGCCCGCCATCTGGGTCAAGTTGCTTCACCTCCCTGGACTTCGGTTTCGTATGTAAATGTCCTGTGGGTCTGTTGTCGGGACTGAATAGTGGATGTGAAGTGTGTGGCGCAGCGTCTGGAGCTCGGGGAGCACCCACGAGTGCTGGTGGTCGGTACCGGCGAGATGCCTCGCTTCTGTCCCCCGCGGCTGCTCTGACATGCAGCAGTTTACCGGCAGGGGGCGCCCGCCTGTGAACAGTGGTGCTGTGACCTAGTGGTTAAGATGCTAAAAATTCCCAAACGGTTGTGCCTGGACTCAGGCGGCACTGCCTGGCCTTTCCCCATGTCCACGTCACCTTCCCCTTGCTAATGTTTTCCCGCCCTTCTCTCTGGATAACCCAGTGGCTCTCACTTAGGGGCAGCTTTGCCCCCAGGGGGACATGTGGCAATGTGTGGGGACATGTGGCAATGTGTGGCGACATTCCTTCTTGTTGCAGCTGGGAGAAATAGAGGCCAGGGGTGCTGCTAGACAATCCACGATGTACAGGACAGCCCCCTCCCCACTGCCAAAGAAGAATCCCTCTGCCTGGGAAGCCCTCCTCCCTGCCCCTCGGCACCCCGGGGATCAGCTCCAGAACCCCCCCTCCATCCCCCGGTTCCCCAGATTCCCAGATCCACCCTGCTCCGTCTCTAGGTGGAAAGGCATGGGGCCTGCGTGTGGGCTGCACACACCCTCCCATCCACTTTAAATCAATCAGCTCTGGCTTCCTTGCGATACCGAAAGATAACGTAAAGCTATCTAAATCACACATATGCTGTATTGTTTAGGGACAATGGCAAGAAAAAGTCTCCCGGTGCCTTTCAATGTTTAAATCTACAGAGGATTAAATCCGTGAGAGTGGAACCGGGGAGCTGGCTGTGTGTGCACGTCCACCCGTGTGCACACGCCCAGGGACACTCACGGGGCGACCACATTGGAGATACAGTCTCTTCTCCTTTTTATGCCCAAGGGGACCTCGTGGGCATTTTCTGCGTTAGGCAAAAGTATCATGTTCCATCCCAGGCACAGTCACCGCCCCACCTAAGGTAGCTCTGCATCCTGGGCAACCCTTGATTTGTGAGTTCTCACGACTCCGTCATCTTACACTGGAGAAACTGAGTCACAGAAGTGAAGCAGCCTGCCCTGACTCACACAGCGAGGAAGGGGTGAAGCCAGGCGTAGAGCCGGCACCGACTCCACGCTCTTAACCCACCACACTCTCCTGCCTCGGGCGGCAACTCCGTTCACGGAACTGAGCGCTTCTTTTCCAACAAGTCCCATTCATATAATCATGCGTCTTAAAAAGCAGCATGGCAACAGCCAGACGTCTAGGGCTGCAGAGCTGCTGGTGGGAGGTAGCTATGTTTTCTGCATCTCTGCCCACCCCCAGCCCACATCCTGGAGGCACCTGCCTCGCCGGGTTCAAAGCCTGGATGATGAGCTACGCTGTGAACAGGCACTGCTGCATTCTGACCAGGGATGGAGCCGACGCACCTGCTGGCCACTGCAAGGACTTGGTTCAGTATCTGCCCCTCCCTGCCCCTCCCCACTCCGCCACCTGCTTTTTATCTTAGTTGTTCAGGCTTTGACTTTCGATATTGAAATGACTGCTGCTTGTAGCTTCTGAGGCTTGGAGACTCCAGGGCCTTAACTCCAATCTTAGCCACAGCCGCTTCCTGGCTCCTGCGTCCCCAGCTCCTGGCCTGATGCCCACCTCTCTCCCTCCCCAGGCAGCCCATGCCCCCACCCCCCAAGTCAATCCTGCCCTTGTCCCCGCCAGTCCCACACTCACCTCGGGCTGGGAGGGGCTGGGTCCTCAGCCCCCCTCCCTGGTCGCACACCCACTCGGGGCAGCACTTGCCCGGGACCTCCACCCGCATGGGGTGGGGGCAGTCCCAGGTGGGCAGCCGCACGTCCTCGTTGCACAGTGGCACGCAGGTGAAGCCGCCATCCTCACAGTGACAGAGGGTTCTGCAGTGTGGTTGGAAGGTGTCCCCATCCCGGTACAGGCGGCCGTTCACCTCACAGTTCCCAGCCTCCTCTGCGACTGAGGGGGAAACCAGAGCCCATTGGTGACCCCCCCACCTGGCTTGACCCAGCACAGGCCCAGTGGGAGGTGCCACACCCACCCCGCTCCCAGGCTGCCCAGCCCAGCACGGAGACAGCTGGCGTCCTGGATCCTGGCACAGCTGAGGGAGGACTGGCTCTGGTTGAGCTCGGGGCCTGCTCTTGGCTCCCTGTGAACCTTAGCCAAAGGATTTCACTTTCTCTTGCCTCAGTCTCCTCATCTGCATATGGGGCACGTGCGCCATGGTGCACACTTCACAGGGCAGTATAGACCGGATGAAATACATGGGTAACGAATCCAGGTGGAGGAGGCCTCCGAGAGCCAGGTCCTCGCTACTCTGCTGTTCGTGAGCAGAACCAGGCTACACTAGGGGTCTTCAGAAAGACTGGAAAACCCGTAGCGGTGTCTGGCTCAGAGCTGGGCATACCCGCGTAGCTGCAGCCCTCGGGCCTTGGGCGTGACCGGCGCTTCCCCAGTGGGCAGGACCTCCTTGAGGCCTAGGGTCACAGTGTATACCTTGCCATCGCTCGTGCCAGCCCAGAGCCTGGGGGGGGCCTCAGACCCCCGGGAGATGCCCCTGAATGCGTGCGTGGCATGGGGCTCAGCGCATGACACTGATGCAGTAGCTGGGCCTCCTCGTGTTCCGGAGGTGTTTACTGTGCCGCTCCCGTGGGCCAGCCACCCTGCTCCCGGACAGGAGTGAGGCTGGAGGCCAGCGGGGGACGGATGTCCCAGCGCCCAGCTTCAAGACAGGACGAGGGAGGCGCCCTGGGGAAGGGCGTGCAAGCTGCTCAGGCAGGGCAGGCCAAGGAGCGCGCGCGTGTGTGTGTACATGTGTGTGGTGTGTATGTGGGGGTGTGTAGTGTGTGTGGTGTGTATGTGTGGGGGAGTGCATGTAGTATGTGGTATGTGTACATGTGTGAAGTGTGTGTGGGGGGAGTGTAGTGTGTGTGTGGTGTGTATGTGTGTGGGGGAGTGTAGTGTGTGTGTGGTGTGTAGTGTGTATGAGTGTGGGGGAGGGTAGGTGTGATGTGTGTGGTATGTGTACATGTGTGTGGTGTGTATGTGGGGGGAGTGTAGTGTGTGATGTGTGTGTATGTGGGGGAGTGTATGTGGTGTGTGTGATGTGTGTGTACGTGTGTGGTGCATATGTGTGTGGGGGAGTGTAGTGTGTGTAGTATGTGTGTATATATGTGTGTGGTGCATATGTATGTGGAGGAATGTAGTGTGTGTGGTATGTGTGAGTACATGTCTGTGGTGCATATGTATGTGAGGGAATGTGGTATGTATGTGTGTACATGTGTGTGTTGTGTATGTGTGTGGGGGAGTGTAGTGTGTGTAGTAAGTGTGTGTACATGTGTGGTGCATATGTATGTGGAGGAATGTAGTGTGTGTGGTATGTGTATAGTATGTATGTGTGAGTACATGTCTGGTGCATATGTATGTGAGTGTGGTGTGTGTGGTATGTATGTGTGTACATGTGTGTGATGTGTATGTGTGTGGGGGAGTGTAGTGTGTGTAGTAAGTGTGTGTACATGTGTGTGGTGTGTATGCATGTGGGGAAGTGTAGTGTGTGTAAATGTGTGTGGTGTATATGTGTGGGGGAGTGTAGTGTGTACATATGTGTGGTAGGTATGTATGCAGGGGAATGTAGTATTGTAGTATGTGTTTACATGTGTGTGGTGTGTATGTGGGGAGTGTTGTGTGTGTACATATGTGTGGTGCATATGTATGTGGGGGAGTATAGTGTGTGGTGTGCATGTAGTATGTATGTGTATGTACGTGTGTGGTGTGTACGTGGGGGAGTGTCATGTGTATGTGGTATGTGTGCATGGTGTGTGGGTGTGTGATATGTGGATGTGTAGTGTGCTGTGCATGTGTGTACATGTGTGTGATGTGTATGTACGTGGGGGAGTGTATGTGGTGTGTGTATGTGTGTGTTATGTGTGCAGGTGTGGGGGTGATGTATGTATGTGTGGTGTGTGTGATGTGTGGGGGGGTGTGGTATGTATGTGTGTGTGGTGTGCTGTGTGTGTGTATGTGCATGTTGGGGGGGAGGTGCTCCCTGGAGACCTGCGTGGTGATTGACAGGTCTGGGAAAAGCACTCAGTAGGAAGCAGTTTGTCCCAGGTCTCCTGAGAACACCCTCAGACAGCTCCACCACCCCGCCAGCCCTCGCAGGGTTCTGGGACACACATGCTCAGGCCTGCACCCTAGGTCCCCACCGTCCAGCTCTCTGGGGGTCCTCCCGCTCCCCCTGAAACCCCAGTGGGAGGACCCAGTAGGCGGGGGACTTGCAACCTTTGCTCCCAACCCCGTGCAGAGCGGATGATCAGTGAGCGGGAGTGGGCTGTATGTGTTCTTCCTGGGTTGGGGGAGGGGTGGTTACAGGCCCAGGGGCAGCTCCCTGGGGGCACGGGACCAGGGGCAGCTCCTTGTCCTGGCCTCTTTCAGGTCCTAGCTCCAGATCCCTGACCCTTCTGCCTGGACCACGTGGCTACTGTTTCCCTCGAAGCCACAGGAGCTGCTGCACCTTAACCCCCATCAGTGGCCCAGCCACATCCGGGTCTCCCAGGCCATCTCCTGGTGACAGCCCTGGGCCTGTGGGTCCCTAAGCAGAGGGATGGTTTGGAATGGCAGCTGGAGGGGTGGTCCTTTTCTCAAGGCTTCCTGGCACCTCCCCTGGTCCCCCAGCACAGAGCCCCTTGGGAGCAGCCTCCCCTGATGATGCCTCACGGGGCCCCCACGGCCTCTCCCAAACCAGAGCGCGGTCGTGCGAGCTGGTGACTCCTGTGCCTCCCCTCTGGGCATCCCTTGCAGTGGTAAAGCAACAGTGACCTCAGGCAGGCGAGCTAACTGCTAGGGTGAATTTTCTCACCTGTGAGATGGGGACACTAGGACCCACCGGGTGCCATGGACAAACTGAGCCATGTGTGACGGACTCGCATGCAGTGTGTGCTCAAGAATTGCTTCCTACTGCCGTGGGCCCCACCACAGCTCTTCAGCGAATATTTACTGAGTGCCTCCTGGGGGCCGGGCACTCCTCTGGGCACTTGTGTATAGGCCTGAACAAAACAGGCAGAAACCCTGCCTCATTGAAGCCTCCACTCTGCTGGACTAAACACCATAAACAGTGGAATTTGTTATGCCAGGCAGTGAGCTCAGCAGGGGGAGGGGCTCGTTATTGTACCTAGTGACCAGGAGGGCCTCACTAAGCAAAGCTGGAATGGAGGGGAGGGACCCAGCCCTGCAGAAATCTGGAGGAAACAACACTGGTAGTGGGGACAACCAGTGCAAAGGTCCTGGGGTGAGCACATGCTAGGAGTTTTTAAGGAGGCCAGTGTGGCTGGAGCAGAGTGGGGTCGGGCAAGCGGGTAGAGGAGCTCAGAGAGGAAGCAGGAGCAAGACCTGTGGGCCACTGTGAGGACTCAGGCTTGTACTCTGAGACTCTGAGGACGTGGGAGCCCTAGCAGGCTTTGGGGCAGAGGGGAGACGGGATCTGACTCGTGTCACATGGGAGCCCTAGCAGCTGTGTTGTGAACAGTCTGGAGGCAGAAGCAGGGAGAGGAGACAGGTCCAGGCCACAGAAACCCCAGGCAAATGATGATGGTGCTCAGACCAGGGGGCAGCCGTGGAGGGGCTGGGATGTAGAAGATTCTGGACATAGTGTGAAGAACTTGGCAGTGGAGAGGGTGCGGTCAGCGAGAAAGAAGGGTATCGAGAGCAGCTGCAGAGAAGGCTGGAGATGCTCTGAGCATGGACTGGCTCGGGGTGTGGTGGACCATGACCTTGTCCTGCAACTCACTCATGCTGTGACCGTGGATCTGCCCCATAGAGAGCCAGCGTGGACCAAGTCGGGGTACAGTAGGCTTGGGGCAGCCCGCGCCCTCCGGAGTCCCAGGTCTTGACCCGGCCCAACTGCGGGGCTCACCAGCCCCCAGCCCCTAAATTCGGCTCAAATCATTAACCATTTGCCGTGTTGCCTCACAAGGGCTTGCGAGGTGCAGCAGGGACCTGGGACCAAGTAAGTCCTTGGCCTGCAGGTGTTTGAAGTCCGACTTGGGATGGAAGGAAACCAGCCCCTCGGAGAAGGCATGGGCGATCCCCTCTGCTCTGTGTCACTCACGCACCCACGTGCAGCCAGGCCCTGAGTTCAGATCCCGCTCAGCCAGTCTGAGCTGGGGGTGGGGCGGGTCACGTAACCTCTCCCTGCCTCCCTTGCTGGTTGGCACCTGGGAGGCGGCACGGGAACCTGCCTCCTGTGGTTGTGGGGAGGTGACAGGGGTGATGTTGGCGAAGCCCTTGGTGCGTGGCACGCAGGAAGTGCGGAGCGAGTGTGTGGTGGCAGAATCCGCCAGTGCTCCTGCACTCATGGCTGGGCTCAGCCACAGCCCCGCCACTGTGTCCCCGTGCTGTGGGCAGCAGTGGCCCTGAGTCCACAAGTGGCCCCGGTGTCTTCCCACCCTCGCCCGACAGGAGGCGCCTACCCAGGATTTGCTCTGGATAACTCTGTACATGTTGCTGTGATTTCTAACAAAGGTCTTTTTATAGATGTCATTGCCAATGACTCATGGGTCCCCGTCTCTCATTCTTGTTTTTACGGCGACAGGCACAGAAATGAAAGAGTTGAATTACTCTATGTGCTGATTATTTAGAAACACCACCTTTTGCTTCTTTCAACTTGGTTAAAGCAGTGGTCCTCCTCTGGGGGTGCTGTCGCTCCTGGGAACCTTCGGCCATGTCTGAGGACAGAGCTGTCACAACTTGGTGACAGGGAGGGCTGCAGCTGGCTTCCAGTGGGCGGGGCTTAGGGAGTCCACCATGGACAGGACAGCCCGAGGGTCCCTGGACAAGGCTGCAAGACCCTGCCCAAGGCATCAGAGGATGCCAAAGCCGAGAAGGGTGGTGAGAAAGGTCTCATGTTCAAGGTCATGGAGAAACAGCAAACCCAGGATTCAGATGACAGCCTGGGGCCTCCCAGGAAGACAGAGTGGAATATGACAGCTAGGTCCCTGAGTCTCAGTTCCCTGACTTGGAAAGTGACTCAAAGTACTGACGCTGCAGGGGCATGGGAGAACCACGTGGCTGCTGCGGGAGCACTGGGCACGGTGCCTGATGCTTTGCCCTAACTACGGGGCTGTATTTTGATTTCCCCCAAAGTGTTGTGAGGGCCCCAGGTGGAGATGATGCTGTCTGGTTTGAAGAATCTGGGAGGGCTTCTCAGGGGAGGTGTTCGAGCTTGGCTTTGGTGGTTGGATTTGGATGGGAGCCAGGGGAGGCCATGCGAGCAATGGGCCTAGGGAGCTGTGAGCCTGGGTGGAAGGGGCAGTGGACCAGAGCAGAGGGTGAAAGGACGTAGAGAGGGCAGGGCTGCTCCCTGATTCAGGACCCCGTGGCCTCGACCTCCCGCACATACCCTCAGGGTCCCGCAAACCTGCTTACAGAGGCACGTGGCCCCCCGGCCGCCGGGGCCCGTCCCGGGCTGGCAAACCAGGCCCTGGCTGGAGTCGCAGACGTGGAGGTGGTCACAGGGCTCCCCCAGCCGCCGTGCGCACACCCGGCAGCAGCCACAGCCGTCGGGCACCAGCGGCACCCCCGGCGGGCATCTGGGAGGCGGCCAGGGGCAGGCGCATGGTGTCGGGCACAGCTGGGTAGACACCTGTAGAGACGGAGATCTCACTCAGCGTGGGCTTTCAAGGTGGACAGTGAGAGACCCTCCCAGAGCATCGCCCCTCTGCCAGCCTGGGCAGTGTTGGGTCCAGATCTTGGCCTCAGAGTCGCGCAGGCCTGGCCTTAAACTGCAGCAGCTGCACGGTGCTCCCCAAGAGTCAGTGTGGCATTGTGGTCACGAGTCAGGGCTCTGGGCCAGAGTTGTGGTGAGCCTCAGCTTTCTCCTCTGTAAAATGGGACAATACTGGTAGCTAACCCAGAGGCCTTTTTTGAGAGGGACATGAAACGATATACCTCAAACCCTTAGCCTGTGGCCCAGTGCGCAGCAGGCATTGAGTGTGTTTAGCACTGATGGTCATCGGGGTTGATCATCGCACAGGGCTCAGCCCCAGCCCCCTTGGAGCTCACAGAAGGGCGAAAGCTACAAACCCCGGATAAAAATGGCCAAGAGCAAGGCACGAATTTCCAGCCTGTGGATGCTCCCCTGGAGACGTGACCACGTCCAACAGCGCCAGGGCTGGTTTTGGTCTTTGGAACAAAGCACACGTGTTTCCAGTCCTGGTGGGCGTTATGTCAGCCAGGAAACTTGGTAAAATGCAACCCCCCAGGGCCTCACCAAATCAGATGTCCCGGAGGCGGGACCCTGGACTCTGTGCCTTTTAGATTTTATTGACTTATTTATTTGAAAGGGAGAGAGAGAGGGAGAGAGGGAGGGAGGGAGGGAGGGAGAAAGAATGAGAAAGAGAGAGAAAGAGAAAGAATGAGAATCTGGGCCTGGCGCTGTGGTACAGTGTGTTAACACCCTGGCCTGAAGCGCTGGCATCCCATATGGGCGCCAGTTTTAGTCCCGGCTGCTCCACTTCTGATCCAGCTCCCTGCTATGGCCTGGAAAAGCAGTAGAAGATGGCCCAAGTCCTTGGGCCCTGCACCCACATGGGAGACCCGGAGGAAGCTCCTGGCTCCTGGCTTCGGATCGGAACAGTTCCGGCCATTGTGGCCAACTGGGGAGTGAACCATTGGATAGAGGGCCTCTCTCTCTCTCTGCCTCTCCTCTTTCTGTGAATCTCTGACTCTCAAGTAAAATAAATAAATCTTAAAAAAAAAAAAAAAAAAAAGAGAGAGAGAGAGAATGAGAAGCTTTCATGAGCTGGTTGACTCCCCAAATGCCTGCAACAGCTGGGGCTGGGACAGACCAAAGCCAGGAGCCCGGAACTCAGTGCAGGTCCCCAGGTCTCCCACATGGGTGGCAAGGACCCTGCCACTCGAGATGTAATCTGCTGCTTCCCGGGGCCTGAATTAGCAGGAAGCTGGAGTCAGGAGCCGGAGCCAGGACTGGAACCCTGGCTCTCCGGGATGGGATGCAGGTGTACAAACCCTGGAATCTGTTCTTAGCCAGCTGCCCAGGGACTTCGGGAGCACAGCTGGATTTTCAAGGCCTCGCCTCGCTACCTCCCGCCCCCTGCTGTGTCCCAGGGGGGGACTGAGCTATAGAGAGGGGGCGGGGCTTGCTGAGAGTCAGGGTCTGCAGAACCCCAAGTCTGGCCTCCCCAGTGGGCACCCAGGATGCCGAGTGGGAGGGCACTCTTCCTGCAATAGGAAAAGCCCAAGTCAGGGAGCACCCCCGCCCCCCAGCCCATGACCCAACTGTGCCTCCCCACCTACGACAAAGAAACAAGCCACAAAACAGGGGCCGTGGCCCGCTGCGTGTCCGTTTGAAGGTAAGGACTGAGTAGTAGCATCACTCAAGATATTCCCAGCGGTCCCTTCTCTGGGGACCCATCTCCCTTCTGTAGGACCCTGGGTCCGTGGGGGGTGGGAGGATGGCATGGTACAAGGGTTTTGTCTAGAGGAGGGAAGACAATGAGTTTAGGAAAATGAAACCAATGATTTCCCATCTGCTGTGTGGCCCTAAGTAGGCAACGACCCTTTTGCCCTAGTCCCCACCCTCTCCCATCCCGAGTGCCCCCAAGCTTTGCAAACCTCTCAGTTGCCTGCAGCTCCCACCCTGACCAGCAGGGGCCGCCCCAAACTGGCTGGTGGGTGCCACGGGCTGAGGGCCCAGGGCCCTACCTGAGCCAGCCCTGCTGGAACTCCAGGTTCTAGGGGAGGGGCGCAGCCTCGCCCCTCCCCAGGAAGCCAGGACCAGCAGCACAGCACCCCCGGAACTTGCTGAAGGCAGAGCCTTGGCCCTGAACCTGCACCTAACCAAGCCCCGAGGTGACTCACACGAGCTGATCCGAGGAGACATGGGCTGGACGTGGGGTCCCTTCCAAACCACAGGCCCAGCTCCCTTGGTGCGTGGGCAGTGGGGGCCTCCGACCAAAACCGCCGCTCAGCCCCTCCCACCTGTGCACCTGGCTTCTCCCCAGGGCTCCCTCTCTGGGGCCGGCTCGGCTTGCTCTGGCACGAGCTGGGGATGACATCAACCATGACAGCCGACAGGCGCCACAGGTCACACCACATGCACACCGTGTGCCAGCCCTTCGTGTGCTATCTCCTTGTGCCCTCTAGCGTGGGGCTCCAGCATTGTGCCCACTTTGCAGATGAGGAGCTGAGGCCCACAGCCAGGAAGAGGTGGAACCAGGAGCAGAATCCAAGTTCACATGAGTCAAGACCCACATCCTTAATTACTATGCCCCCTCTAGGGGGCTCTGGTGCCAGCTTAGCCACTGCCTCTGTTTACCCATTTGCTTGAGAATGGTAGTGAGCCATCAGGGAGGGTATCTGGGCACAGCCAAGCAAGGATGCGTCCTCTCTGGCCTCTGTCTCCACATCTTTCCCAGGCACCCTGTACTTGTCACTTTGTGCTCTACCTGGAGCCTTGTCAGGTCACCGGAGGCAGCACTCTGTGGCAGGGGTGAGAGATCCAAGTTCTACCGCCGACTGTCCTGTGACCTGGACCACGTGGCTTAGGTGCCTGGCATGTGGACCTGGAGCTCACTTGCTCCCCTGTCAGGTGCAGTGGAGACCACCTATCTCTGGGTAATGATGGAGATTAAACGAGCTGACCACTGGCTGTGTGCTCAGGTCTCTCTGTCCTCAGCCCTGAGCCCAACAGCCCACAGCCTTCTGGGAAGACTTGGAATTCCCAGAGGAGCGTGGGGGCTTTGCATGTCCACGATGACCATGTCCCTGGGAGCTTTTGCAGGCTGCTGCCTGGCTCCCGGGGCAGGGAGGAACTGTCCCACTGGACTCACTGCTGTGTGTCTTTGATGGCCTGACGTGGGTCCTTCATCACTCTGGGTCCATCCCTTCCCCTCACAGAGCCCCAGCTCCCCACGCCACCACCCTGGCACCATGTCCGCCCTGTGCCCCTGAGAACAAGCCTCAGAACTGGCAGGCAGCAGGGTGCTCAGGTTTCCCTTGCATGGATGCCCAGGTCGTGGGAGGGAGGGGATCCTGCTGTGCGTTCATGACTCGTGGGGGGCTGGTCCCACGGGGCTGGGAACAAGGCGTTTGCCCGAGGGTACAGCCAAGCAGCTGTGGCTCAGGCTAGGTAGGGGTGGGAGAGGCATGGACTGGAGTGCCCCAGCACACACCCGCTACTACCCTGGGCTCCACCCTGCCCCTCCACTATTGCTGTGGTGCAGCTTTGCTGTATGGCTTTAGGCAAGGTGCTCACCGTCTCTGAGCCTTGCATGGCTGAGAACTGGGACGAATGATGCCTTATGGGGTTGTTGTGTGCCTTAGGCAAGGGGGACATTCCACAGCCCTTGGATAACTGTCCCGGCCGAACCCAAGGATTAACTCTTTGCTTCTGTCCCTCCCCAGCCAGACTCTGCGAGTCACTAGAATCCCACAGCTTTCATGCCCTTCTCACTCAATGAGACGCCAGCATCCAATCCAGTGCCAGCTCAGAGCAGGCGGGCGAGTCACGGCTGAGTCCTAGTGAGGCTGCCCGCCGTGCTGAGCAGAGGGCTGGGCAGGGGAGGCACGGTCATTAAACCCTCTGTTGAAATCTGTCATGTTCCAGGGCCGGGCTAAAGAACTCGCTCTCGATGACTCTTCCCCATCTTTACAAAGCCTTCGTGGGCATCCGCACATTCAGCTGCGGAAGACGCTAAGGCTCAGAGAGGAAGAGGGGCTGCCCAGGGGTCACACAGCTGAGCTGGCTGGAGGCAGCTGTCCGGGTGCCAGGGAGGGAAGCCTGGCTCGGGCTCAGGGGCTGGACTGTGCCCAACACGGGGCCTCGTGGGAGCTCTGCCAGGGGGTCCTGGGCTGGCGCTTCCCACCCCCTTCCCACCGCACTGAACAAGTCAGCTGCGCGTCTCCGAGCCCAGGCCCCTTACCTGCGGGAGGAGGCAGAGGAAGAAGGCCAGCAGGTGCGTCTGTGATGTGCGTCTCATGTCAGTGAGTCCCCGCAGAGCCAGCTGTGAGCCTGGGAAGCAGGGCCTGCGTGTGTTTATGTTCTGGCGGCTGTGAGGTCACTCCCAGGCACACATTCTCTCTCTCCCTCTCCCCCCCCCCCCCCCCTCTCTCTCTCTCTCTCACACACACACACACACACACACACGCACACACACACACGCTGGCATTTGCTCCTCTCCCCTTTCTCATGGTCCCAGGGATGGGCTCACTTACCTGAACGTGGGACTGTGTAGCCCCCAAGGGGTGCCTGTGCATGTGTGTGTGCGTGTGTGTGTGTGTGAAGCCCGAGCCAGTGCCAGCCCCAGGGGCCTGTGACAGGCTGTCAGGAGCTTCCGTAGCCCCTCCCAGCCCAAGAGGGCCTTAGCACGGGCTGCTGCCATGGCCGCTGCAGCCTGGCCTCAGACCCCCGCCCGCCCCCGGCATGGCTGCTCATACCGGAAGCATCCAGCAAACACCCCCTGTGCGAGCTGACCCAAGGCCTCCCGAGCCCCGGGCCTGGACTCCGGGCAGCCTCAGCTGGGTCTGTGGTTTCTGGCGGGGAGATTGGCAGCTGCCCAGAGGTGGGTGTGACCCAGAGCAGAACGTCCCTGGGCTGCCTGTGTACTCTTGGTGTGGCTGGCTCCCTGGGCTCTGGAAGGTGTCCCATGGTGGACGAGCTCCAGCGAGCTGTGGACCTACTGTGTGCCGGCGCTCACTGGGCACTGCTGCATGACTTGGCCAAACCGAGTTTGAGGTCTTTAATTCAGCCAATACTGATGCCTCCTCTGCAGGGGCTAGAGATACAATCTTGACTTTGGGATTGGACCCAGAAGGGGAGACCACACGGAGAAAACTGGTGGACTTCCGGGAATACTAGGACAGTTGTTCAAACCAATCAGTGAGGGGAAGCCCTCGGAGGAGGCACCATTACAGAGAACCAAGAAATGCCCGGATGTGGGCACGGAGGGAGGGTCCTGCCTGTTCTGGGAGTCACGGGGAATGGTGCAGTGTTTGGGGGCAAGACCCTCACAAACCCATAGCACCCAGATTGTGGGGACTCCTCCAGTGTCACAGCCCCTGCGGGTCGGGCACAGAAAGACGTGGGCTTTGCCTGTGGAATCTGGCCAAGGTGATAAACCAGGTGCTGTCAGGGTGGGGGAGGCTCTGGCCGTCCATCACCTCACCAGCACCCAGAACCTCCAAGTGATGGAACTGGACGGCAGAAAGTTCCAGAAAGGAAGAAGAGGGACTTGACATAGGGGCCAGCCTGGAGGAGGTTCCCTTGTGGCTGCAGTGCCGGGGGAGAGAAAGGCAGCTCAAGGTGGGTGCGGGACTTGATGTCCGAGGCAGGAGGAGCCAGGCGAGGCCGCAGCCCCGGAGGGTCTGTGGCTGCTGTTTGTGGCGATGCGTTAGGCAGAGGCGTACCTCCCGTGTTCCACCCACAGATTGGGTGGTTTTTCAGTAACTCCCTCCTTCATACAACAAAATGACTTTCAACCGTAAGCATGAAATGAAACACATACATTTCACTCCACGCCTCCTTTCTAGTCTGCACCCAAGGAAGACCACGCCCCATTCCCAGTCCTTGCCAGACTACTGGTTCGCCCAGCAATGAAAGTGATCTAGGGAGCTGGTGCTGTGGCATAGTATGTTAAGCCTCCACCTGCTGCACCGGCAACCCATATGGGCACCGGTTGAATCCCAGCTGCTCCTCTTTAGATCTAGCTCCCTGCTATAGCCTGGGAAAGCCGTGGAAGATGGCCCAAGCGCTTGGGCTCCTGCACGTGTGTGGAAGACCTGGAAGAAGCTCCTGTCTCCTGGCTTAGGATTGGCCCAGCTCTGGCTGTTGCGGCCATTTGGGGAGTGAACCAGAGGGTGGAAGACATTTCTCTCTGTCTTTCCCTCTTTCTGTTGTAACTCTACCTCCCAAATAGATAAATTAAAAAATCTTGAAAGAAAGGATGGAAGGAAGGAAGGCAATGGTCCTGCACTGAGCACCCAAATAGAGCCAGAACTTATGCTAAGTACTAATTATGACAATTGGCATTATAAAAAAAATTTATTGGAAATGTGGAGTGACAAGAGAAGGGGGAGGGAGAAAGAGATCTTGCACCTGCTGGTTCACTCCCCAAATGCCCACAACAGCCAAGGGTAGGCCAGGCCCAAGTCAAGAGCCAGGAACTCCATCTGGGTCCTGTGTGGCAGGAACCCAAGTACTTTGGCGATCATCCATTGCCTCCAGTGCACATTAGCAGGACGCTGGATGGGAAATGGGAAGTAGCCATGACTTGAACGAGCTACTCTGATGGGAGACGCAGGCTGTCCAGGGCAGCCTGACCTCCCAAACCATGAGGTCCATCCAAATTAGCAATTTTTTAAAAGAGTTATTTATTTATTTGAAAGTCAGAGTTACAGAGAGAGAGGAGAGGCAGAGAGAGAGAGAGAGGTCTTCCATCTGATGGTTCACTCCCCAATTGGCCAAAATGGCTGGAGCCATGCTAATCTGAAGCCAGGAGCTAGGAGCTTCTTCTGGGTCTCCCATGTGGGTGCAGGGGCCCAAGGACCTGGGACATCTTCCACTGCTATCCCAGGCCATAGCAGAGAGCTGGATCGGAAGTGGAGCAGCCAAGTCTCGAACCGGTGCCCACATGGGATGCTGGCACTGCATGCAGTGGCTTTACCTGCTACACCACAGCACTGGCCCCCCAAATTGGAATTCTGAATCGCCACAATTTTTGAAATTTGAGGTTGAAATTTTTGAAAAATGAGGTTCAGACTTGCCGAAAGTCACACAGATAGGAAGCGGTGTGCCATGCAGGTCCCCGTGACTCCAAAACCTAAGTGCCCTGTCTGTTGTTTGTTGTTGCTGCTGCCCTGGCGCTCTGTGTGACAGTATTTTTTAAATTGAGGGGTACCACACATCCAGAAAAGTGCTGGCCATGCACTAGTGTTAGGTGTGCAGCCTGAGGGTCCTTCCCGGACTGCCACGCAGGACCACGCGTGCAGACCGCTCCAGGAGGCTTCTCACGCCCCTCCTCAAACTACGCAGGCCACCCCCCAGGTACCGCTGTTCTCACCTCTGTTGGGGAACGGTGTTCAGTCGCTCCTTTCTCTGAGGCTGGAGGCAGACAGGAGAGGCTGGGAGGCGCGGACGAGGCTGAGAGATACACGCTGATTGATCCCGGGGATGGAAGGGAAGCCCTCGGCTGAGCGGCGGGAGACCAGCTGGCTGCGGGGTTGGAGGGGCTGCTGGTGGCTCAGGTTCCTGCGGCCCCACAGGGGTGGAGTGTGCATTTCCCTCGGTCTCCAAGGATGGAGGGTGTGGGCAGCGGAGGCCGGGTGCTGAGAGTGGATGATGCTGGCGGCTGCTGCAGGGACGCGGCTCCCTGGCTGCTCACTCACGGCTGCGTCCCTTGGCGCTGCCGGGACCCAGGTGTCCAGGGAACCCTTGAGGCTTTAGCCTCAGCCCCGAGTACACCCGGCACAGCTGCCCTTCGCTTGGCCAAAAGGAAACCCAAGATCGCACAGTGCTGGTGCGAGGCAGATGTGTGCACAGTGGGATAAGCCCTCTTAGGACCCCGCGTCCCATGTTGGGGCGGTCTGGGCTCTTGTCTCCATGGTTCGTCTTCCCATCCAGCTCCCTGCTAATGCGCGTGGGCCCTGCCACCCACGTGGGAGACCAGGATGGAGTTCCTGGCTCCCGGCTTCAGCCTGGCTCAGCCAGCTCTGGCTGTTGCAGTCATTTGGGAAGTGAACCAGTACGTGGAAGATTCTTTCTCTGTCTCTCTCTCTGTCTCTCTGTCTCTCTGTCTCCCTCCCTCCCTCCCTCCCTCCCTCTCCACTTTTCAAATAAGGAAATAAGTGTATTTTTTCAGTTGATTGTCACATGCTATTATACAGTATAGATATGCATTTGAGATCCAGAGGGACAGGGAGAGTGCCCACCCACTGGTTCACTCCCCAAATGCCCACCACAGCCAGCTGGGGGTCAAAGCCCTGTGCCAGGGTCCCAGCCGCTGAGCCATCACCTGCTGCCCCCCAGGGTCTGCATTAGCAGGAGCTGGAGTTGGGAGCCAGAGCGTGGAACTGAATCCAGACACTTGGGTGTGGGATGTGGGTGTCTGAACCGGCATTGCGACCACTGTGCCAAATGCGCAGCCGCAGCACTGCGGATTGAACGGAGCAGGAATCACTAGCATTGTGTCGCGTTCCTGACCTTCAAAGGCGTGCGTACGAGGTTTCTCCACCAAGGTTATCCTCTCAAGGTGTTCGGTGCCCACATCCCATCAGGTTAAGGAACTTCTCCCGGCTGTAGTTTCCTGAGAAGGTGTGAAAGTCGCACACACATAAGGCTCTGATCAGATTTCCATTGCCTCACTGGATCTCTTTTGATCCAGGACTTCAGTGGGAAGTGCTGGGGGACGTCGTGGTGTCGCTGTTTCTCTGGGATAAGCCCTTTCTGCCGGTGATGTCGTGTGGCTGTCCTAACCTCGCTCAATGCAATCAGCAAGTATCTCACTTGGTGACTCTTCGTGTTCATGAGGGAAATGGGCCTGGGAACGTCCCGGGTTGTTTGCCTCCTCCTGGCCATTGTGATAAAGGGACCACTGACAGGATAGGCTTGGTTGGGCTGTTTTTATTTTTAAAGCAACTCGTGTAAGACCGGAATGAACTGCTCCATGAAATTCATGGGAATTTGCCGAAAAGAGCATCAGGGGCTGTGATCTCGAGTCACCTGTTCAAACCTCCGGCTCTTTTTGGGTCCAACTTGTGGCATTTTGTGCCTGTCTGGGAACTTGCCCATCCTCCCAGGTGTTTACAGATGGGAGCTTAGGGCGCTCGTTCGTTCTCCAAGTCCATGCTGTCGCCCTTTTCGCTCTGTGTTTCATGTCACTCATTGGCTTTCTCCTCTTCCCACAGTCCATCTTCCCGGGGGTCTACTCCGTCAGCTGCCTCCTGAAGCAGCTCTTGGCTCTGCTCATCTTCCACATTCTTTTCTCGTCCCCTAATGCTCTCCGTGTGCCCAGAAACTTTTCTGCCCCACGCATCCCACTCTCATCTTGGCCCTTAGGACACCGATGTGTTGCCTGTCTTCAGCGATGTCACCTGTGTCAGGGAAGGCCTGTGGAAGGCACCGGGCAAATGGCCATGGCTTGCGTGGGTCTGGGCTCCTGGCTGCAAATTCCAGGCTCCATCTGTTGCTGACTGGCACCTTTGAACAGCCCCACCCCGTCCCTGCCTCTGCCATGATGGGAGGGGCAAATGAGACATCGCCTTCTTTTCCACTGGTCTGCCAGTGTCCAGCCCCCAGGGGCTTCTCTCTGGCCTCTCTGCCCTGGTTTGGGCAGGAATTCAAGATCTGCTCTTGCTCTCAAGATCCCAGGTGCCAGGTGATGGCTCCCTCTGGGGCTGCTGTGGGACTTGAACAGCTCAACACTCACTTGGCCCCTGGTTCGAGCTGGCAAGGTTGAGCGTGCAGGGACTGGCATGGTCCCCACCAAGGGCAAAGGGGTGGGATATGCAGCTCAATATACATGCGTGAGACTGCCTCGCACACGGTGCACGGTGCCCTTGGGCTGTGACGTGGCCTCATTGCTGGGCGAGGGGTTTGTGCCGAGGAGCCAGTGACGCCTGGGATAAGCCCACTAGAGAGCTGGGGAGGTCACAGTAGCACATGGGAAGGGCTCCAGAAGAGGCACAAGGGCTGGGCAGGCCAGGGAGAGGGCACTGACCCTGGCGCGATAGGTGCTGGCTGCAGATTTGTTGCACACACAAATAAGTGAATTGGAGGATTCAAGCTGTAATCCCAACTCCATGGCTATGCATCCTTGAGCAAGTTCCTTGGCCTCAACCTCCTCATCTGCAAAATGGGAAAGGGGTGAACTCCATATTTTATTTTATTTTTTAAAGAAATTTATTTGTTTATTTTGCAAGAGTTAGAGAGAGAGAGAGACAGAGTGAGATCATTCTTCCATCTGCTGGTTCACTCCTCAGATGGCTGCAACAGCTCTCACAGAGCCAGGCAGAAGCCAGGAGCCAGGAGCTTCACCTGGGTCTCCCATGTGGGAGTCAGGGGCCCAGGCACTTGGGTCATCTTCTGCTGCTTTTCCCAGGCTCATTAGCAGGGAGCTGGATTGGAAGGGGAGCAGGTGGGACATGAACCGGCACCCATATGGGATGCTGGCACTGCTGGTGGTGGTGTTACCCCTTACGCCACAGCGCCGGCCCCAACTCCAAGTATTGAGAGCCTCAGGAATGCAGAGTCCCAGGACGTCGGAGGTTGGGGGCGCTGCTCCTAGGCTCTCCGATGTCGGACCGATTTCCGAAGCGCAGGGGGCCCCACTGGGTTGGAAAGAGTTGGTCATGAGGGACCAGACATCAGGAGCAGGGGTGGTGCTCTTGGCCAGACATTCCTTGGAGGAGGTAGACAACAGTCTCATTCCATCTTCCCTCAGCAGGATGCCCGGTCTCCAGGGACTTCTCTCTCACCATCTGCATCCCTGTAGGTGTCTGTCTAATCCATCTGCCCTTCCATCCAGGCATCCATGTTTGTCCCTTCATTCTTTCATCTATTGTTTATTTTTATTTTATATTAAGGCATAGACACACACATAGATCTTCCATCTACTGGTTCATGCCCCAAATGCCCGCAACAGCCAGGACTGGGCCAGGCCAAAGCCAGGGGCCCAGAACCCTATCCAAGTCTCCCACATGTGTGGCAGGGACCCAAGAACTTGAGCCCCGCCTGCCGCTTTCCATGGTGTGCATTGGCAGGAAGCTGGATCAGAAGCAGAGGAGCTGGCGCATGAACCAGGTGCTCTGATATGGAGTCTGGGAGTCCCAAGCAGCATCTTATTTAAAAAAAAAATTTATTTATTTGAAAGGCAGAGTTACAGAGAGTCAGAGGCAGGGAGAAAGAGAGGGAGAGAGGGAGTGGGAGAGAGGGGGAGGGAGGGAGGGAGAGAGAGAGAGAGAGAGAGAGAAAGTCTTCCATCTGCCGGTTTAGTACCTAGATGACTGCAATAGCCGAGCTGCACCAGTCCGAAGCCAGGAACCAGAAGCTTCTCTGGGTCTCCTATGCAGGTGCAGGGGCCCAAGGACTTGGGCCATCCTCCACTGCTTTCCCAGGCCACAGCAGAGAGCGGGATCAGAAATGGAGCAGCCAGGATTTGAACAGGTGCCCATATGGGATACCGGCACTGCAGCTGGCGGCTTTACCCACTATGCCACAGCGCCAGCCCCCCCCAAGCAGCATCTTAACCACTGCACCTCACGTTCATCCCCCTTGTCTTTTATCCATCCATCCATTCACTTGTCCATCCATCAACCCATTTACCTGTTCTTCCAGGATCTGCTTATCCATCCATTCATGCATTTATTCAACAACTCTGAATGTAGGGGGTCACGTCCTACTGCTAAATAAAGAATAGAAAAACAGGTCCCTGTCCACCATGAGCTCACAGACCAGTGGGGGATATGGAGGCAAAGGAAGAGATAACTGTAGCACAGTGAGAAGTGCCAGGTCCTGGGACCAAAGAGAAGGGGCCCCCTGCACAGCCTGACGGAGAAGGGAGGTGGCTTCGGAAAGCTCCGTGGAGGAGGTAGCACCTGGGCTGAGTCTGGAAACAGGAGTAGGCACTGCCCAGGCAGGAAGCCAGCTGAAACACAAGGGCAGGAGAGGACAGACTGGGCAGTGGCGCAGGCGAAGGAGCTGTCAGTGAGCCCCATGGATGAGGGGTGGGCTGAAGCAGCAGAAGCTCCAGAGGAGGCCCGGAGGACCCTGGGCCTCGGGCAGGTCCCAGGACTGCCTGGAGAGCTAGCAAAGTGCTGAGTCGGGCGTCAGGCCCCAACTCCTTGCTCTCCTCTGCGCTGTGTGACTTCAGGCAACTGTCCTAGCCTCTCTGGGCCTCGGTGCCCAGCTGCGATGGGACAGGACACCCTTTCTGCCTGCTGGGACTCTTCCAGCTCTGAGGTCACATGTGGTCAGCAAAACCAGTGCCCACGTGAACATGTGGCTTGGCCCGAGGACAGAGTTAATTGTTGCCAGTCCCCGTGTGTGTTAAGGATGGGGGTGGTGGTGTTGGTCAGGGGGACTTGGTTTGGAGCCACCCCGGGGGCTCCCAGTCATGGGACAACAGGATGTTCTGAGAAGGGGGTGAGTCACCAGCCAGTCCCCAAGTCGGGGGCGCCTGTGCCCTGTTCATCACAGCCTCACAGACCCCTGTCAACACAAGCAAGCCCCAGACCACACCCCGACACTGAAAAGAAGCCCAAGACGAAGCAGACGGCAGGGCCCTCGGCTGGAGCAGTTCCCACGTCCCCAGCGGGCAGCCCTCCCTGTCCCAGAGTCTCTGGAGTGGGGCAGAGGCCCAGAGGTGGAAGGGACCGAGCCCACGTCACATGGCAGGTTCATTCGCTCCTCTCCTCTCCTGGCTCCAGCGGTCCCGCAGAGTGGAGGACAATGCTCAGGCACTCAGCCTGGTCCTCTTCCTTCCATGAGGCTGCGTGTCCAGCCCCAACAGCTCCCTCGGCTGGGTGGTGCCCCAGGGGATGCCATGTCCCCGCAGCAGCGCAGAGCTGGGACTGGCCCCAGGTGCCTGCCCTGGAGTCGCTGCAGTTGCTCACTGCTGATCGTCTCTTTGGAAAGCCTCTTTAGATCTTGCTCTCTGGCATTCGCTCAGCAACGTGGAGTTGCTTCAGAGACAAAGGGGGCACTCGGTCCCAGAGCTAGACCTGTCATTTGCTTGCTGTGTGACCTTAGGCCAGTCACCTCACCTCTCTGGGCCTCTGTCCCAGGGCACTTCTGGGATGGTGGCAGGTGGCATATTCCTGTGGCATCCACCTGTACCCCTCGGTGCTGTGTAGGAAGGGGTGGCGACAGTAGCTAAGAGCTTCCCATCGGTCTCTGAGGGCCTGGCTCTGTCTGCAGAAGCTGTTTCCCTACCCCCAGGCCCCCACAAGGGACCAGCAGGGCAGGCTCCAGCCACACCCTCTCCTTCCGGCTCAGCCCGTTCAAGCTGGAGCCAACTCCAACTCACCCTAGGGGGAGGAGGGGCCCGTGCCCAGCATCCCACCCTAGGAGCCCCAGAGAAAACATTGCGTTAACTGGAAGCCCAGCCAGGCCGAGGGGGTGGAAGTGGCCGTGTTGAGGAAACCGCTCAGGGTCAGCCAAACCTCGGCCCCTCTCGGCCAGCGGCCCACGGCCCGACCACGTGGGCTTGGCTCGCTGTGGTGTTTACGGAAACTAGGGCCCTGAGGTCGGCCCAGCTGCTGGGCTGGGACCCCTGCCCCGCCCCCAGGCCCCAAGTGCCAGCTTGGCAGGAGCCACCGGAGGCTGCAGCTGGGGCCTCGTTTGCCCCCACGGCCCACCTGGGAAGAGGACGGAAGGCCAGTGGGCTGGGAGGGGGACCAGGCTGCTTCTGAACTCCCTGGGAAAGCGCCCCCAACACGCGGGAGGTGTGGAGCCATGGATTCTGGAGGCAGAAGGCCCGAGTTCGGACTCCTGCTGCGTCCCTGGCTGGCTCCATGATGGGGCTTCAGAAAGTGCCCCACGATGGAATAAAAAGATGCCTTTATTTTGTTACAAAGATGCTTGAAACCCATGCGTACAAAAAGTTCGTGAGAAAGGCAAGTTAGGAAAAATTAGGCACCGATTTCAAATTGTCTGGCCCGTTTTCATTCCATTTTCCGTATCTCATTTCCTTCTCACAACTGTAGGAGCCTGGGCTCAGGTGAGGGAGGCAGCCGGGAGCCCAGGTGTGGATCCAAGGAGGCGCTCCCTGCCCCAAGCCCGAGCAGGTGCAGCCTCCTTAAATGCTGTGCCCTGGGCCGCTGGTGCACCTCACCCTAGGACCAGCCCCACATGGTAACTAGCCCCATCCGACAGGTGTGCAAACTGAGGCTTCTACAGGTTGGGCCCCTGTTCAACCTCACGCAGCTGGCCAGGAAGACGCTGGCCACAGGTGTTTTTGGTTTTAGAGCCTGGTGTTCCGAGGACCTGGAGGAGCTGTCTGCCTGGGGCTGGTGGTCCCACCCAGATTCCCACAGGCCCAACAATCGGGAGAGCTGCCTAGAGCCATCCTCCTCCGGCTGCCTGGGCACTGGGAGAGTGGGCCTCTGGGGCGGGGGCCTGGAGCTTCCTGGGCTCGGTGGTGGTGTTGGGGGTGGGTGTTAAGCCTGGGGATGCAGGATCAGCCCTCACATTCCCCAGAGGGAATCTCTTCTCACCGCAAATCCCAGAGGTCACCTGACCTGACTGGGAGGGGGCATTCTGTCTCCGCCCCAGGGCAGGAGGGAAGAGCCCGGGTGCGGAGACCCCAGGTGGGGCAGCCCCTGCCTCTTCTTCCTCTCCCGCCCGTCTCCTCTGTAGATGGCGTTAGGTGGGCCCGGTGGACAGAGATGGTGGGTAAAGTCCCCCCTAGGAGCCGCGGTGCAGGGGATGTGTGGCTCTGCACGCAGTCTGTCTGACCCATTGTGTCTGACCTCATGCGCCTCAGTTTCCTCTTCTGTACAATGGCGATAATGCTAATAGTAGCTACTGCCTCGGTGCCCATGAGGACTTGGTGAGATTCACTCAGTGAACAACTACAGACTTCCTGGCAGCGAGTCATACAGTGAAGCAGACTCGACTCCCTACCCTCCTGTGTGGTGAATACTGTTCGTTTCAGAAAATTCTGGCACCGGGACTGGTGCTGTGGTGAAGTGGGTTAAGGTCCTGGGCTGAAGCGTCCCATATGGGCACTGGTTCTAGTCCCAGTTGTTCCACTTCTGATCCAGCTCTCTGCTATGGCCTAGGAAAGCAGTAGAAAATGGCTCAAGTCCTTGGGCCCCTGCTCCCATGTGGGAGACCTGGAGGAAGCTCCTGGCTCCTGGCTTCGGACCGGCACAGCTCTGGCCATTGTGGCCATCTGGGGAGTGAACCAGCAGATGGAAGACCTCTCTCTCTCTCTCTACCTCCCTTTGTAACTCTGTCTTTCAAATAAATAAAACACTGGCACCAAAAGATGAAGCAAATACGGTATGATGGTAAGAGTTGTTAAATGCCGCCGGCGCTGTGGCTCAACAGGCTAATCCTCCGCCTTGCGGCACCGGCACACCGGGTTGTAGTCCCGGTCGGGGCGCCGGATTCTGTCCCCGTTGCCCCTCTTCCAGGCCAGCTCTCTGCTGTGGCCCGGGAGTGCAGTGGAGGATGGCACAGGTGCTTGGGCCCTGCACCCCATGGGAGACCAGGAAAAAGCACCTAGCACCTGGCTCCTGCCATCGGATGAGCGCAGTGCGCTGGCCACAGCGCGCCGACCGCGGCAGCCATTGGAGGGTGAACCAACGGCAAAAGGAAGACCTTTCTCTCTGTCTCTCTCTCTCACTGTCCACTCTGCCTGTCCAAAAAAAAAAAGTTGTTAAATGCCAAGAGTACTTCCAATGGTCCGTGGACATAGAGTGAAAGATGTATTTATTTGGGTGTAAAAAATTCTGAAGTCCAGGCATAGTTTTTTCATGTTACGTGTTTTCCGCGAAGTTTTTTTTTTGAAGATCTCTGGTCGTGGTGTATGGTCTGCCCATTGATGTTTCTGAACGTTTGAGATTTTCATATGCTTTGATGAAACACGGAGAAGAGCCAGATGGAGGAAGCTCGTGGGAGATGGAGAGTCAGGGAAGGCCCCTGGGACAGTGGACTTCAGGGAGTGGAGACCAGCCTTCTGCCCAGTGGAAGCATCACTCAGAGCCGAAGACTCTGGAGACTGGGATCTTAGCGTTAGACACAGCAGGTGTAGCTGTCAGCTTGAACTCAGTGACCCGGTTTGGATCTGCTCTTATGCTGCCCCGTCCCACACATGGGCAGAAAATCCATCTTGATCCATTTGGGTTTCCCCCTCTCTCCCTAATACACATGGTCCATGGGCCTGAAAAGTCCAAAATTCGCTCACTCGTCGCCTCTGCTCCGGTCCCTTCCCAGCTTTCTTCGCTGGGAGGAAGGAGGCGGGACAGGGGAGGGGGTTTGGGTCAAGGTAAGGCAGGCTCCGGGACAGGCCGGGGTCCCAGCTTGTCTCTCCATCCCTGCACTGTGCGTCCCTGTGGCCCTTCCACGGGTGCCCACTCCAGAATCCAGGCTGATGCAGCAAACGCCGCCCAAACATGCTGCAGAGGGAAGGAGTGAGAGTCTCTCCTGCTCTGGCTCTAAAACCAACGTGAGGTGCGAGCCACCCTTCGCGTCTGCTCCCATTTCATTGGCCACAGCTGCAGGCAGGGGCGGGATTTCAAGTGGAAACCATGTCCGATCTGAGCGTTTGTGTCCCCCCCCCCCCCCAAGGATGGTATTGGGAGGGGGTCTTTGGGAGGTGAGGAGGTCCCAGGGGCTCTGCCCTCGAGAGTGGGATCCGTGCCTTGTAAAAGAGGCGCCAAAAGCTCATTCACGTCAACCACATAGAAGGGGCTGCCTGTTTGGGGCCGGCGCTGTGGTGCAGCAGGTTAACACCCTGACCTGCAGTGCCGGCATCCAATATGGGCGCCAGTTCGAGACCCAGCTGCTCCACCTCTGATCCAGCTCTTTGCTATGGCCTGGGAAAGCAGTAGAAGATGAACCAGGTCCTTCGGCTCCTACACCCATGTGGGAGACCCAACAGAAGCTCCTGGCTCCTGGCTTTGGATGGACGCAGCTCCAGCTGTTGCAGCCAATTGTGGAGTGAACCATTGGATGGAAGACCTCTCTCTCTCTCTCTCTCTCTCTCTCTCTCTGCCTCTCCTCTCTCTGTGTAACTCTGGCTTTCAAATAAATAAATCTTTAAAAATAAAAAAGGAGGGGGGTGGACTGCCTGTGAGGAGCAGGCCGCCCAGCCCCGGAATCTTCCAGCACTTCGCCCCTGGGTGTCCAGCCTCACGTTTCTGCAGTCCGAGGTCTGTTGTTAGAGCTCCGAGTGGACCAAGCCGGGGGAGGCAGAAACAGCGGCAGGGAACAGCCCTAGAGGCAGCAGCAGGGTGAGAGGGCCTGGATTCCAGTCCTGCCCCTTGACCCTGCCCAGAGGCAAGCCTCATCGCCTTGCTGAGTAGTGGTGCCCCCGATTTTCCCATGGGAATCCCCACAACAGCAGCGGTACCCATAACAGCTCCTGTGCTGGATTGCTGGCGCATCTGATGGGATAGTAGGTGCTCAGTGAGACCTGGATTCAATTCCAGGCTCTTATTATTCGTACGTCCTTGGGCTGCATAACCTTGAGGGGGAGAGACAGAGAGAAAGGTCTTCCATCCACTGGTTCACTCCCCAAATGGCTACAACAGCCGGAGCTGGGCCAATCTGGAGCCAGGAGCCAGGAGCTTCTTCAGGGTCTCCCACACACGTGCAGGGGCCCAAGCACTTGGGCCAACTTCCACTGCTTTCCCAGGCCATAGCAGAGAGCTGGATTGGAGGTGGAGCAGCCAGGACAAGACCGGTGCCCACATGGGATGCCGGCACCATAGGAGGGGCTTAGCCACTACACCACAGCGCCAGCCTCTGCTCAGGACTTTTTAAGCTCTTGTTTCCTGATCGTGCACTAAGCGCTTGACCTGAATTGAGCAGTCAATCCTCTGGCCATCAGCTAGGGCATTTATGGCCACCCCAGTGGCAGTCATGGAGAAAGATGGGCTCGGTGAAGTGCAGGGACCTTGCCCAGGCCCCCTGGCTGGCGAGGTGCTGGAGCTGAGATCCGAAGCCAGCGTTTTACCTAGTGTATGCTCTGCACAGCAAGGACCTGGCAGGTCCTAGCTGCTCACTTTGCGTTCCAATGGTCTCAGCCTCCATCTCCCTGCCTCCCCTAACATCCCCGCATCCAGAGCGGCTTTGCCGCATTCAAACCCGAGTGCCAGCCAGTTAGGAGGTTGTAGGCAGTAGAAGGCCGGACTGCTCCTGCTTCCCTCAATAAGGACTGGTGGGCAAGAAATCCGGGGGCAGAGGAGCTCCAGGACGGGCCCATTCGGAGGCTCAAGGATGTCACCCAAGACTTGTATTTAGGCTCCAGCACCTTCTGTGTATTGGTTTTAGCCCTCAGGCTTTATCCCTCATGGTCTCAACATGGTTGCCAAATTTCCAAACATCACACACACCATCACAGAACCATTTAAAATGAGAGAATAAGGGGACTTCTCCCACACTTTATAACGGATCCCAGGGCTTCTCCACACCGCTCCCCTACTCAGCCAACTTTCTTTTTTCCCCTCATTGGCCAGAATAGGGTCACATTGTGGAATATCCAGTGCCCACCAACAGCCACCATCTTCTCTCCTTTCTGGGCGCACAGCCAGGTTACAGTTCCCAGCCTCCTTTGCAGTGAGATGCGGCCACGTGACTGAGTTCTGGCCAATGAGATATGAGCAGAAATGACTGGTACTTTCAGGTCTGGCCTATGCCCATTTCCCTCCCAGTGCCCTGACACTTGTCCCCCTGTGCCTGTGGGTCGGAGAGGACCCGGAGAACAGGGAGAGCAGAGCCAGGAAACGTGGTGGGGTGGGGGTGGGGTCCCAGGCTGCAGTGGCCGCACACGGCAGGCTGGTAGCACCGCGGGGTGAGAAAGAAGCCACTCATATTGTGGAGCCGTGTGTTAGAGCAGGTGGCGTGACCGACCCTGGCCAAAGTGCACGTCCTTCCTAAAAACCAGCCGAGGGGGCGCCGAATGCTGGTGCTCCGCTGTGCACCTGCGACTTGGCCAGGGCTCGGCTGGTAGGGACCCTGGCCGTGACCGTGACCGCTGGCCCTCTCACGGTCATCAGGATTGTGGACTGCTGCTGGAGGACTGTGAGTCCAAAGGCTCTTAGACCAGTCTCTGTGAAGGGCGTAGTCCCACCACCACACCATTCTCTCTGATCCCACTGCTCCACTGGCTGTGTGGCTCTGGACAAGTGCACCGCCTGCTCTGAGCCTGAGACCAGAGGCTCCACCCCAAGAACCCCGTGACTCTGACAGCACGGCGGCCAGTGGCCCAGGAGGGAGGGTGTAGCTCCCCCAAAGGCTCAGGCTCAGGCTCTGTGGAATGCGGGCTGCTGCCCAGAACGCCCCTCCTGACGCCTGGAATTCCACCGGGGATGACTCACGCCTTTGGGAAATGACTGCCCTTGGCCCGGTGAGTAACAGCAGTGACAATCCCTGGTGGCTTATCCGTGCCGGGAGTGCTCCCACCGGCCTTCCGTGTGCTCCTGCAGGCCGTGCAGGTGAGGCAAGGGAAGACCAGAGAGGGAAGCAGCATGAGCAAGGCTGCACAGCCTGCCTGGGGCCACCCTTGTTCCAGCAGCTGCCCCGGACATTTGCACACGCAGCACTGTTGCTCGTGCTGTTATTCCCAGTAGCCAAACAGGGGAGGGCACCCCGAGGCCCCTCTGACACAGGGGCCGATGAGCTCGGTGCGGTCTCCCCACACAGGAAGATGACACAGCCTTGAGACAGGAAGGAATCCTGACAACCTGGGTGAATCGCGGGGACGCACGCTGAGTGTCACAAGCCGGTCATGAAGACACCTGAGGTGTGCGGTCCCGCCTCCACGCACGAGGCCGCTCTGTAGTGCTGTCCAGCTCACGGGGCAGAGGCTGCATAGCTAGGGGCAGGGCTGGGGGACCTGGGAGCTACTGCGGAACAGGAGGAGAGTGTGAGTTTTGCAAGATGGGAAGTGTTCCCTGAATGGATGGTGTGGCAGTGGCACAATCGTGTGACTACATTCGATGTCACTGATGCATACATTTCAAAATGTTAGGAGGGGGAATTTTATGTTAGGAGTATTTTGCCAACATCTAAAAATCAGTGCCGCGTAAGAGGAAGATGGTCACGCTGAACACTGCCCGGGGCTTGGGGACTCGGTTCACCCTGGTTTGTATCAATCAGGACGGGCGAGGCCCCAAATCCAGGGGCAGAGGCAGGCACCCAACCACTGCCCCGTCTAACACCCTTCCTTGCCATGCGCAACCTCCACCTGCTCTGTCTACACCCCACGCCCAGGATGTGACCGTGGACTCAGACACACTCGGCTGTGACTGGCAGTGGGGCTGCGGGCAAGCCAGTGAGCCTCTGGGAGTCAGCTTTCTCATCTGGGAAATGGGCACAAGAAGAGGACGCACCTAGAGGGGAGATTTTGAAGAGTGTGGAGGTGCTTGGCGTGGTCTAGGGCCTGCTGTCGGGCAGCATGTGGCACCCACGCAGGAGCGGGGCGAGCCTCGGCCACCCCGGGAGGGACCCCGCCCCCCTCCCTCCAGCCGGGCTTGCATCACTGCTGGGGAAGGGCAGACAGTCGTCTCGCGCCTGGAATACTTTTCTTCCCAATAATCTGTTTTCAATCTCTCATTCTTGATATTTTTTTCCCTTTTTCAAAGCCCTCTTGCCAAGAAACAAGCATGCAAGTGTGCGTCACCCTCAGCCTGGCCAGCCTGGGCTCCTCGGGGGGTTTCTCCCACGCGCGTGCCAGCCTCACACCTCAGCAGGCACCGTGCGCCGCCTGGGCCGCCTGCACCTCCGCTAACGCGGCTTCCGCAGGCTCACCCGCTGGGGGCACGACTAGAATTCTTGCCCCCTCTAGTTATGCAACCCCTCGTCTGATGCTTTGCAAAGTCTGAGACGTTAGTGAATTGATAAAGTGCTTTGATCACCACCAGATCCATGAGAGATTATGATCATTACTGGTGCACCCATTTTGCAGATGAGTAAACAGAGATCACAAGAACGGAAGTGGGTCGTTGCCCAGAGCTGGGGAATCAGGACCTCTGTCGCCGAATCCCTTGGGCCATTCAGCTGGGCTGAGCCCACAGCAGGCCTGGACATAAATGAGCCTCAGTGCGGGGACCTGCAGAGACGGCTGGGACCGGCGAGCTCTCTAGACTCACTTCTTTTTTTTTTTTTTTTTTTTAATTTTTGACAGGCAGAGTGGACAGTGAGAGAGAGAGACAGAGAGAAAGGTCTTCCTTTGCCGTTGGTTCACCCTCCAATGGCTGCCGCTGGCGGCGCGCTGCGGCCGGCGCACCGCGCTCATCCGATGGCAGGAGCCAGGTGCCAGGTGCTTCTCCTGGTCTCCCCATGGGGTGCAGGGCCCAAGCACTTGGGCCATCCTCCACTGCACTCCTGGGCCACAGCAGAGGGCTGGCCTGGAAGAGGGGCAACCGGGACAGAATCCGGCGCTCCAACCGGGACTACAACCCGGTGTGCCGGCGCTGCAAGGCGGAGGATTAGCCTGTTGAGCCACGGCGCCGGCCTAGACTCACTTCTGCCTGGATACACAGTGACCGTGCCTCTAGCCGCCTGCTGGTGAGGCGAGGCCTTTGGGAGCCGATTCTGAAGGTGGGTCCCGGTCCCCAGCCTTTCCTGTTTCCTGGCCCCTTGGTCCCCGCTCCACCACGTAGGGTTGGCCTGGGGACTCCCCTATGGTCAAATGACCGGGTGCTCGCTCTGCACCCAGGCCCCAGGAAGTCATGCAGCCTCTCTCCTCCCTCTCCCCCGCTCCCTCCCTCTCTCAGACTGTCCTGCGGTCACTTCTGGCCTGATGTGCGCTTGAACCTTCTCTGCTCACTGGATTCCAGCAGCTGAGGGGAGGGGCGGGGCCACCCTTTCTCTACTGCCCCTCCCCTCCCTGCAGGGGTCCAGGACAGAGAGGGAGGGTCTCCCCTAGCTGCCACCATCCTGGCTGGCTGCCAGCTCTCTGTACCTGGTAGATGTTGCCAACTGTCCCTCTGTCATGGGACACCACTGGGGGCTCCGCGGAGATGGCCATCATGCAGGTCCCCCTCACCCTTGGCCTTGGCCGGCACCGCTCCTCCTGGGGCTTCCTTACCGCTTCTTTCTGCTCCCCACCCCAGTTTCTTGCTGCTGCCACCCCTCTGCCTCCTCCAGGTGGCCCTGTGAGGCCGGACCCAACCCAGACCACTGCCAGCTTCCCATGCCCACATCCTATTGCAAAACCCGCCCAGGTCTCCGCCCAGCATCTGGAAGGGCAGGAGCGCCCCCTACAGCCTCTTCCTGGGAAGCAGCCGCTCCCCCTGCAGAAGCCCAGCCCCTCCCCCCCTTGCCCCCCTTGTACACCCAGCGATGGGGCCTGGAATTTCGCTTCTTCCCTCGATCGCTCACTTGGATGTGTTTCAACTCTGGGAGGCATCCCTTACACAGTGTTCTGTTGCTTCGTGTCACCATTATGGCCTGTCTTCTCGCCTTTGCACACACATCCCATACAGGCCACCTGGGAGCACGCTTAAGTGAGCAGTTCCCTGGCATTAAGCACAACCACACGGTCGTGCAGCCATCACCACGCCATCTCCAGGGCTCTTGCCGTCTCACACTAAGTCCCCATTCCTGCCCCTCCCACCTCTGGTGCCACCCTTCTCCTGCCTGTCTCTGGGCCCCAACCCCAGACCTCATCCAAGTGCAACCCTGCAGCCTTTGACCTCTGGTGTCTGCTAGGAAGAGGCGCAGAAGAGAGGAGGCAGTGTACGAATTTACAGCCGGACCGAATTCATTCAGAGAAAATTAATTCGCGGAGGAGGGTGACCAGCTGGCGGCACGCAGATGATGGAACCAGGGGCAGAAGGCCCCTACCCCCAGGGGCGGGGCCCGGGATGGGGGTGGGGTAGGAGGCAGCAGGTGCAGAGGAATTCCTGGAACTGGTCTTTCAGGTGGCCGTGGGGGTGGGGTTTGAAGGCAAGAGGGTGGGAGACCCAACTGAGGTTCAAGGGCGAGTACATCCAGTGTCTACCTATCTTCCGGGCAATGAGCGAGAATGGCTGAGGCCATGTCTTTGTTCCATCAGCGTCCGGCGGCTTCCCTGGGTGGCGCGTCCTCCAGGTGCACCAGGTGTCAGCGTGGCCCCTGCCGTAAGGCTGAGCAGCGGTCCTGCGCGTGGCCACAGCACATTGTGTTCAACCACACGTCCTATTTATCCAAGTTTATGCTCCTACTCTTAGTGTGCAATGGTTCTATTGTCTCGATATTCTCTGCCACACTTCATTTTTAAGGTTTATTTTCTTGAAAGAGTTACAGAGAGAGAAGGAGAGAGAGAGCGAGAGAGCGCAAGCGAGCTTCCTTTTGCTGGTTCACTCCCCAAACAGCCACATTGGCCAGGACAAAGCTGGGAACCTGGAACTCCATCTGGGTCTCCCACGTAGGTGCAGGGGCCCAAGCACTTGGGCCATCCTCTGCTGCTTTCCCAGGTGCATCAGCAGGGAGCTGGATCGGAAGTGGAGCAGCCGGGACTCGAACTGGCGCTCCCTTGGGATGCCAGTGTTGCAAGTAGCACCGCAACCCTGCCCTCCCCTCTCTTCTTTCAATAGTAGCCATCCTAGGAGGTGTAAGGTGATGGATGTGTCTCCAGTCTTTAGCGTGGTGACAGCTCCAATCGCTAATCTCGTACACACTTGGTTGTATCTGTCGTTTAATTTCACAAAGTGGGACTGCAGAATCAAAGCGTGTTTTGGGAACTTCCTACAGAAATCGACATGCCTTCAAAACCTGGCTGCAGCTGCAGTGTCTGGCACGGTGAATCTCCGTGCAATGATCATGCGCCCGAAGCGGGGCCCGGGTGGTGGAGCCCCGACATCCTGGTTTCCAACATCCCGGCCGAGCGTTGCCCTTTTGACCTTGTGTCAGTGGAATCGTTCAGCATGACTGCTGCGTGGGTGACTTCTTTGGCTCCAGGTTTTAGCTGTGAATTTCGTCCACACTGCTCTATGTAGCTCTCATTCACTTCCATTGCGCTGCGGCATTCCCGGGTGTGAACATGCCACAGTCTCCTTGTCCACCCTGCTGCTGGTGTGCACTCGGGTAGTTCCTGGATTTAGGGTATTTTAAACAGTGTGTCTAGTACAGTGCTGTCTACTAAAATACAAGATGATGTACACAGGAGTTGGCGAATGGACTTGAACAGATATGTGTACACAAGTATTCACTGTAGCCAAGAGGTGGAAGCAACCCAAGTGTTCATCAGTGGATGAATGGAGAAGCAAAGTTTATGGAGGGGCCGGCGTTGTGGTGTGGTGGATAAAGCCACCGCCTACAGTGCCCACCAGTTCTAGTCCCAGCTGTTCCACTTCTGATCCAGCTCTCTGCTATGGCCTGGGAAAGCAGTAGAAGATGGCGCAAGTCCTTGGGCCCCTGCACCCACATGGGAGACCCGGAAAAAGCTCTTGTCTCCTGGCTTCAGATCAGCGCAGCTCCGTCATTGCGGCCAACTGGGGAGTGAAGCAGCAGATGGAAGACCTCTCTCTGCCTCTCCTTTTCTAACTTTCAAATAAATAAATCTTTTTTAAAAAAAGTTCATAGACATGTATACTAGGAAAACCCAGTGCCTGGATTTAAATTTGTTTTGCACCCGAATAAGTTTTTTTCCATGAACTTTTTTTTTTTTTTTTTGGTGACAGGTAGAGTGGACAGTGAGAGAGAGAGACAGAGAGAAAGGTCTTCCTTTGCCGTTGGTTCACCCTCCAATGGCTGCCGCGGATGGTGCGCTGCGGCCGGCGCACCGCGCTCATCCGATGGCAGGAGCCAGGTGCTAGGTGCTTTTTCCTGGTCTCCCATGGGGTGCAGGGCCCAAGCACCTGTGCCATCCTCCACTGCACTCCCGGGCCACAGCAGAGGGCTGGCTTGGAAGAGGGGCAATCGGGATAGAATCCGTCGCCCCGACCGGGACTAGAACCCGGTATGCCGGCACCGCAAGGCGGAGGATTAGCCTGTTGAGCCACGGCGCCGGCCCCATGAACTTTTTGATTATACAGTGAAACATTTTAAAAACATTGTTCATGAGGCAGAGAGATGGAACTTTCATCTACTGCTTCAGTCCCCAGACACCTGCAGCAGCAGGACTGGGCTGCGCTGGAGCTGGGAGCTGGGAGCCGGGAGCCCAGTGCAGGGGCTCTATGTGGGCAGTAGAGACCCAAGCACTTCCGCGTTACCTGCTGCCCTTTAGAGTCTGCGTGGGCAGGAAGCTACAGCTGGACACCAGGGCCAGAAATTGAACACAGGCACTCTGGTGAAGGGCACCGGCATCTCAAGCCGGGCCTTGACTGCTCAGCCAAGCACCATCCCTAATGGAATGTTCTTCAGTCTTAAAAAAGGAAAGGGCACTATGGTGCAGTAGGTGAAGCCTCCACCTGCAGTGCAGCATCCCATATGGGCGCAGGTTCATGTCCCAGCTGCTTCTCTTCCCATCCACTTCCCTGCTGATGGCCTGGGAGAGCAGTAGAAGACGGCCCAAGTCCTTGGGCCCCTGCACCTATGTGGGAGACCCAGAAGAAGCTCCAGGCTCCTGGCTTTGGATCAGCACAGCTCTGACCATTGCGGCCATGTGGGGAGTGAACCAGCAGATGGAAGACCTCTCTCTGTGTGTCTCTCCCTCTATCTTAGCTCTGCCTCTCAAATAAACAATTAAAAAAAAAAAAAAAGGAAGGAAGGGAATTCTAACGTGTTACGCTGTGGGTTGACCTTAGCCTAGATAAGCCACGCACACAGAGCAGATACTGATAATTCCCCAGATGCGCTTCTAGACAAGGACTGTCAATCCCTGCTTTCCAGGGCTCTGGGGTAGGAAACGGTTTCTGGATGAGCACAGAGTTTGAGTTTTGCGAGATGAAGAAGTTCTGGCAATGGCGTCCAGCAGCGTGAATGTGCCTAGTGCACCTGAGCCATTTTAAATGGTGCATTTTATGCTGTGTGCGCTTTACCACGACAGAACAGGCAGCGGGGCAGGTGTTCGGTGCAGTGGTTAAGTCACGGCTCAGGACGCCCACATCCCATCTCAGAATGCCTTGTTTGAGTTCCAGATCTGCTTCTGATCCAATTCCCTGCTAACGTGCGCCAGCAAATGATGGCCAAAGCACCTGGGCCTCTGCCGCCCACATGGGAGACCTGCACTGTGTTCCGGGCTCCTGCCTGGCCCCCAACCCTGGCTGTGGTGGTCATTTCAGTACTTGAAGCACGAGATGAAAGACCTCTATTGGTCTGTCGCTCTGCCTCTCAACTAACATTAAATAAGAAAAATAGAAAACGTGGGAAAAAATAAATGTTATGGTATGTATATTTGTCCAACAATAAAACATAGCGACACACGCAAGCCATTTCCATGATTTTAAATTTTCCAGCAGCCATATTTAAAAAAGTAAAAAGGAACAGGTAGAATCAACTTTAAAAAGTATCCAGCCCATTCTACCCAAAATGTTACCATTTCAACATCACCAATATAAAAGAGGCATTACTTTACGTTTTTTATGTAACAAAAATCTGTAAATATTTTATGCTTCCAGCACCCAGTCACACCTCATGGCTGGCGGTGACTCCCACTCGCTCGAACCAGTGCAGGCTCCGCCCAAGGCTCTGGCAGGGATTGGGAGGTGCAGGCTCCGCCCAAGGCTCTGGCAGGGATTGGGAGGTGCAGGCTCCGCCCAAGGCTCTGGCAGGGATTGGGAGGTGCAGGCTCCGCCCAAGGCTTTCGGCAGGGATTGGGAGGTGCAGGCTCCGCCCAAGGCTCTCGGCAGGGATTGGGAGGTGCAGGCTCCGCCCAAGGCTCTGGCAGGGATTGGGATCGCTGTTGGAGGCAGGTGCATCGTTTGTTATGATGGAACCTGCCAGATCGCCTCGCACCGGGCTTCCATCAAGTTTGAACCCTGCCGGCGTGTACGAGGGCGTGCTCCACGTGCCCACCCCCCGAGGCTGCTCAGGTGGTGTGGCTTTAGCATATGTTTCTCTTATTGGCAGGGAAACTGAGCATCTTAACTCATTTGAAAGCCACGGCACTGCCCTTTCTGTGCCCGTGGGCTCCCCTCAGGGAGGGCTTTTTTTAAACCTCCCTGTGGCCTGGGACCCCCCCACACACACCCAGAGGCTGGCACTAAGCCCGTGGGTTCGCAGGTGAGATGTTTGGGAATCTGGCAGCCGCAGGACCACGGCCAGCTGGGCGAGCCGTTGGGCTAGAGGCCCGGGAACACGGCTATCTTTGAGGCCACACCACCCCCTGCTGGCGAACCCGACTTTCTCCTCCCAGAGGTGGACCAAGTGAGGCTGCCCGGCAGGAGGGGGCTGGGTTTAATCTCTCTTCTACCAGTTCCTGCTGGGCATGGTCCTGGGTGAGCGACTTCACCTGCCTGGGCTCCCCCGCCCTGCCTCTTCTGTAAACCATTCCACTCTCAGTCGCTGGAGGCACCATCACGTGATGAGACGTGAAAACGCTTAGCAAGGGGTGTGGAACAGAGCAGGTGCTGGGTGCTTGGCAGCTGGGGGGTCGCCGCTCAGCAAGCACCAGGGAGGAGCAAGAGAGCAAAGGGGACTCCTGCTACCGCTGGGCCAGCGTCTAGACCTTGGCTTCCTCTTCTTTGAAATGACCACCTCGCTTTCGAGCAGGCGGATCTGTGTGCTGCAGCACTGGGACTCCCATGGGTTTGATCCCACGCTCCGTCGGGCAGCCCACACCGGGCTAGGCACCCCCTAGACTGTTGAGCAAATCTACACTCAGCTCCCACTGAGGCATCTGGACCCCCCCATCCTGGGCATCCGTGGACACCCCAGGTACTTCTCCCTGAGGTCCCCCCAGGGAGGCTTCCGATGACTGCCTGAGCCCCAGCTGCTATTTGGCTCAAATCCATCCTCTGCTCTGATGCCTCCTGGCGCGCCTCACTGCCTGCCCAGGGAGCCCTGCACCTCGTCCTGGCATGCAGGGTCACCGCTGGCCTCAGCTTGGTCCGTCCGTGGAGGGGATCCTGAGTCCACAGGAGACGCACTCTCTAAACTCCCGCCTCCCTTCAAGCTTGAACTACGGGCTGCTTCACTGGCTCCTCTGTCCGTCACTCACCCAGCACAGTGTGTGAAGCGCAGGGCTGACTTGTGAACACGTTTGTGAACTGCTTTGTGAAGGCTTGGGCTGGGGGAGTGAGACCCCGAGTTGGCGGCCGGCTGCAGCCTGGACAGCTTAGTTTCCTACTTTGCAGGAAGTGGGCCTGTGGATGCACTGCAGGGGTCTCCAACGGCCTGAGGGCAGAGGGGGTCGTGCTGGAGAGCGGTCCCCAGGCACCCCAGCCCCGTGGGAAATCCGCATCTCTGTGCAACCAAGGGCTGCCGCCCGCTGGCTGTGTGACCTCGGGGAGAGCTTTTTCCCAAGCCTCCGACTGTTCCTAGGAAGCGGCAGAGGGCCTCCATGGAGGACCAGCAGCAACCGCGGAGTTCAACCCAGGCTTGGCTCTCTGTCCACTAGAGGGCACACACACCCCGGACCTGCCATCCAGAGCTCTGCCCTCCACCTGAGACCCCCGCTCTGGCAGCAGGAAGAGGCTCCCCAGCCTTGGTGAGTGTCCTGGCTGCCCATGGAGGGGTGGGCAGCTGCTGGCCCATAAGGGATCCCCGAACCCCGAGCTCCTACAGATGGAAAGGCACCCGGCCCCCACGCCCAAGGCTCACAGGTCCTTTCCAGGCTGCGTCCCACTGCTCGGGACAGTGTGGGCCAAGGCGCTCCGGGGTCTGGAGCCAGCTCTTGGCATTTCTTTCTGCGTGACCTTGGGCAAGTGTCTCAGCCTCTCTGAGACTTCTTTTTCCTTTTCTATCAAATGTTCAGCCGAGGCCAGCTGTGATGAGTTGTGCTGCTGTCCATCAGCTACGGTGTAGCTAGATTCTTCCTGCTGATCACAAGTGTAATGGATTCATTCACTCGAGCGTCTTCGAGCGTCTTACTGCGTGCCTTTCCCAGGGCCAGCCCCGTCTGAGCTTATGAGACGGGCAGAAAGGAAGCTGCAGGTGCGTCGGGGTCGGGATGCCAGTGATAGCTTCCCCGCCCCAGCACCCGCTCTGCTCCGGACTCTGGAGTTAAATCGCCTTTACCAAGGCAGGAGAGGAAGGCAGCGACACTGCTTGAGCACCTACTGTGCGCCAGATGCGTTCATTTCATCCTTTCCCTAACTTCTGTGGACTCCAGGCCAGGGCCAGCCGCATCGACACTGCTTGTCACTGTATTCCCTGTGCCTCGCAGGGCACCTAGCACATAGTAGGTCCTTATTGGGTGCTAGTTTAGAGATCAAAAGGATGTTTTGCGCAAAACTTACAAATAAGCAAATTGAAGTTTAAGGAGGTGGCAGGGTGCAGGGCCCGGGCCAGAGGGCTCTGGGTCCTGAGGGAATTGTTCCTACTCAGTGCCTGTCCCTCCCCACCCTGCGTTGCGGAAAACAGCACAGCGTCGAATCCAGGCAGCCTGCGCCTGGCCGCTGGGCCTCCTGTGTGGGGCTGTGGAGGGCAACTCTCATCCTCTTCACTCCCTGCCCCGCCCCGGGAACTCCTTGCCCATCCTTGCTTTTCTTGTCTGTGAATCTCCCTGGGGGTGGTGTAGAAGCTCCGCAGAATAAGAGCTTAAAAGGCACTGGCTCAAGAGATATTTCTCCTCTCCTTTGTGGGCCCGCAATTGTCATCGCAAATGCACCAGAGTAGAGTTTGGGAAACAGAAGTGGGGAAAGGTGGGGGCGGGGTTTGTCACCTAGCCCCCCCCCCCACTCCCAACACCAGCAGGGGTTCCACATTTCCTGCCTTTTCCAGCCTTGTTCCTGAGCTTCCATGGAGCCTGGCACACCGCACAGGGTCACACAGCACCTGCGGAGGCAGCAGGTGCTGGATCAAGTACTTGGGTCCCTGCCACTCATGTGGGGGACACCTCGGCTGAGTTCCAGGCTCCAGGCTTCAGTTTGGCCCAACCCAATGTTGTAGGCATTTCTGGAGTGAACCAAAGGAGCGCTTTCTCTCTCTCTCTCTCTCTCACCCTTTCAAATAAATAAAATTAAGTAAAAAAAATTTAGATCAAAATAATTTAAAAAGTACAGTTGGATGTATTAACAAGCACATATTAGCTATGATGACTAAGTATTTGTTCATCCTGCTTTTATTCGTCATTGACATTTTCCGTGTGATCACCATTCTTTATAAGTATTAGAGATAATAGAAGAAAATCATGGCCGGCGCCGTGGCTCAACAGGCTAATCCTCCGCCTTGCGGCGCTGGCACACCGGGTTCTAGTCCCGGTCGGGGCGCCGGATTCTGTCCCGGTTGCCCCTCTTCCAGGCCAGCCCTCTGCTGTGGCCCAGGAGTGCAGTGGAGGATGGCCCAGGTGCTTGGGCCCTGCACCCCATGGGGAGACCAGGAAAAGCACCTAGCTCCTGGCTCCTGCCATCGGACAAGCGCGGTGCGCCGGCCGCAGCGCGCGGACCGCGGCGGCCATTGGAGGGTGAACCAACGGCAAAGGAAGACCTTTCTCTCTGTCTCTCTCTCTCACTGTCCACTCTGCCTGTCAAAAAAATAAAAAAAAAAAAAAAAAAGAAAATCAGGAATGACCCAAGGCCTGGGAAGAACCTCTCCCTCCCGCCCCATTTTTTTTCTCTCTCTCTCTCCCTCTCTCTCCCTCCCTCCCTCACACACCCCTCTCTCTCTCTCTGATGCATTAGTGTTTCTGCCTTGGGAATGGAGTGTTCCAGGATTTGTCTGCTCCTGGATTCTATGGAAGGAGATGGGAATTAGCTGCCAATGAGATGCAAACCAAAGCCACAGCGTGGCAGCGCCACATGGAGGGGGGGGCAGGGGCCGTGCAAGTGTTGAAGGACTGGGGGGCTGGGAGCTCCCAGACGCCGCCATGGGAATGTCCAGTGGGTGCAGCTGCTTCGGGAAGCGGTCTGGTCATTCCGCTAAAACGGTCAACACCGAGCAACCCAGCAGCTCCACGCCTCAGTATTCACAAAAGAGAAATGAACGCTGTCCACGAGGAAGGCTCAGGACAGCATCGCTCCCAAGAGGTGGAGAAGCCTGAGGTCCCTCAGCGGATGAATGGCTGTGGGCTCTCGAGTGAGGTCTAGGAGCCATTGTTTGGCAGAAAGAGGTGCTACCATCTGGTGCTTTTTTTTTTTTTTTTTTTTTGGTGGTGTAGGGGGAGGCAGAGTTACAGAGAGAGAGGGAGAGACAGAGAGAGAGAGAGAGAGAGAGAGACGTCTTCCATCCGCTGGTTCACTCCCCAGCTGGCTGCAATGGCCAGGAGCCAGGAGCTTCCCCACCCGTAGTCTCCCACGCGGGAACAGGGGCCCAAGGACTTGGGCCATCTTCTTTCCCAGGCCATAGTAGGGAATTGGATCTGAAGAGGAGCAGCTGGGACTCGAACCAGTGCCCATATGGGGTGCCAGCACTGCAGGCAGAAACTTAACCTGCTATGCCATAGCGCCGGCCCCTTTAGTGAGTTTCGGACACAGTATGCGGAGAGAGAAAGTCAGACACAGAAGACCACCTAGGATACGATGATGCGTGAATGTGAAATGCCCAGAGCGGGCAAACCCCAGAGATGCGAGGTGAGTTGGCAGCTCTCTGAAACTGGCGAACTCTACACGTTGAGTGGGTGAGTCACAGGGCATGTGCCTTTTATCTCCATCACGCTGTCGAAGTAACTTTTTTTTAAAAGATGGAGGCCCACGGTGATGTCATTGTTCGCTGGGAGCGCTGGCAGTGAGCTGGCTGCTCCTCGGTCTCACTCACCATTCACGATAACTGCAGTAGATTCTTCCTGATTTGTCAGACAAGGGCGCTGAGACTCCAGCAATCCAGGAGCAGTCCAAGGTCACACAATTCTTTAGTGGCAGAGCTGTGACTGGAACCCAGGTCCAGGCTTGATTTTTTTTTTCTAAAATTAAATTTAAAAGTCTATTTCCACTTGTTTGGAATTGCAGAGAGAGAGGGAGAGAGGGAGAGAGGGAGAGAGGGAGAGAGGGAGAGAGGGAGAGAGGGAGAGGAGCCCCATCTTCTATCCTGTGGTTCAATTTCAGCAATAGCCAGGACTGGGCCAGGCCAAAGCTGGGATCCTGGAGCTCAATCTTGGTCTTCAACATGGGTGGCTGGGACCCAACTGCCTGAGCCGCCACCTGTTGCCCACCAGGGTGCGCGTGAGCAGGAAGCTGGAATCGGAAGCAGGGCCAAGACTCAAACCCAGGCCCTGTAGCGTGGGCTGCACCTGCTGCACCCACACCTCCCCCACCCCCATGCTCAGTGTGAATGCTCCTGTGGCCTCCTTGGCAGGCACCCAGGGCAGGTGCTCCAGGCCGGCTGGACAGACAAACACAGTCGGCAGGACACATGGGGCCCAGGTTCCAGGGTTGCTGTCTTTTCTGCCTATTATCTGGCGTGGGCCAGCTGGACAGGGCCAGCTCAAGGTCAGGGCTCTTTATCTCTCCCTTAAGCCTCTCCCAGCATCTTGCCAAGTGTTCAAGGAGAAACAGAGCTGAGGTCTGTCCCAAGGCCCTGAGATGTGTTTGGAAAGCAGCCAGTGGCCCCTGCTTCCTGTCCAGATTTCCCAATGTAGGATGTAGTAGGGACTGAGGGCCCCTGGGGCAGGGTTAGGGAAAAAAATGGGTGTTGGGCAAATTCCAGCAGAATTCCACTCCTGGGAGGGGGTGGGGCAGGGACACAAAACGTGAGAAAACACGATTCAGAATAGATCCAAGGGGTAAGGGTGTGGGAAATATTAGCCAGGCATAGAAACTTCCCCCACCCCCCATAGATCTTTCCCCTCCCCACTGTGGGCTCAGAGGTGGGGGAGCAATCCCAAATGTGACCCCCACCGTGTGCTCTCTAGGGAGGGGCTGGTATGTCACAGATAAGGGCCAGGGCGGCAGCGACCCTCCCCCACAGGCCCCACGTGAGGCAGCTGTGGGCCAGCTGTTGCCATTTGTGGAAGATAAAGTGGCTTTCCCTCTGGTACTGTTTCACACTTCTCTCTGGTTCCATCCTGCACAAGTTGGGGAAGCAGCTCCCCACGACCAGGAGGAGGCAACGCCTCACAGAGTAACGCATGCGCTCAAAGAGTAACGGGTGAAGATGTTCATCATGGCGTTGTTTATAACAGGGGGAAACCAGAAGGAAACGAAATGTCCAACCCTGGGGCATTGGCTACGATGTGACAGAATGCACAGCCTTAAAAATCCTTCCGGGGATGTTTATAATAAGTGAGAGCAGCAGGCCAACCTCCCCGCCCTCCCCCCCCCCCTTACAACCTCCCCACATTCAAGCTCCTGTGGTTTGTGGGTCCCCGGTCGGTCGGGGCAGTGGTCCCAGTCATTCCCCTGTCTGCCTCTGACACTGGACTCGGGAAGAAGAGGCCAGGCCGGTCTTGCAGGCTGCTGAGTCCTCGGCATCTGCCCACAGTGGCTTTCTTGCAACTGGAGCAGGAGCCAGGCTCCTTCCCACGGGCTGCAGGGCCTTGTGATACTGTCACCAGAGAAAAGAGCCGTGAGACAGAGAGCGGAGTGATAAGGTTTTATTAGGGACAAGGCATCTGTCAGAACGGAAGGGACAGAGAGAACACTCTCAGACCGGGGGAGAGGAGGTTACGTGGTTGAATGGAGAGGCGAGAATCCACCTGAGCGGGTCGGGCAGGTGGCTCAGCAGAGAGCGGAGTGCGCAGTCTTTGTCTGGAGTCTGGGTTTTTAAGGGAGTCTCTTTACTCCCTCCCCAAAGGATGGGGAGCCCTGGTGGAAGGTTTTTTAGGTGACAATTAGCAAAGTCCACTCCAGATGTGCTGCCCCCCCCCCACAGCAGAGGGGCTTCCCTTAGGGCGTGTCTGAGAAGGTTTTATTGTTATCAGGTCAGGTGACCAATTTGGTCCTGAGGGGAGAGAATTCTCCTGGGAGCTTTGGGGAGGTGGGGGGGCTGGGAACACCTGGGAGGTTGACAGGGTCTGAGCAGGACTTTGAAGTGCAAAATCTGGGGCTTCTGGAGCTCCCTGCCCCTCTCAGGCTCCTTTTGAACTTCCAACATGGCTCCTGTCCCTTCTCCAGTGGCTCCCCTGCAACCTCCCCACTGACTCTGTCCCTTCTAAGGCGTCTGCCCGCATTTCTGCCTTCAGAACCTGGCTTTTGCTGTGCTCTGCCTGCACTGAATGAGCAGACAATCAAGACCCAGTGTTCCACCCCAGGAGCTCGGAGCTGGCAGCCAAGGCAGCCTAAGCACCTGGCCCTGGCTGGCCCTGGCTGCCTCACCCATGAAGTGGAGGCTGCCATCTGCCTGGTCTCTCGCTCCCCTCCCCACCCTCCCTGCCAGGCCATCCTGAGAGTCCCATGGGGCAGGGGGCGGAGCCTGTCTGGTGAACCATGCCAGGCAGAGCAGATGTGAATGGCTGTTGTTATAGCGGCCTGGAGAGCGGGGGAACCGGCTTCCTGATGTGCCAGGAAGGAGAGCCCGGCTGGAGCAGACACAAAGGCAGGCTGTTTCCCACTTTGCCCCAGGCTGGGGCCTGCTAGGCTTGGCAGAGCCTGCCCAGAGACCCCGGCTGGCAGGTGCAGCCGCCCATTAGCAGGGGCAGCTGGGGCTGAGCAGGGGACCTCTGTGGGGTCAGGCGCGTGCAGTGACCGCTCCTCTGGCCTTCCTGGGCCAGCAGGGCCTGGGGCAGCGCTGCCACCTTTCCCTTATGGGTCTCTCTCTGTTGGCTGCAAACGTGACTTGCTTTCTGCCCAGGAGGAGCTCCGGGCGTGGTGGATGCAGAGGCTCCAAATAAGGCGCTCCTTCTGCCTTTCTGACTTTTCCCCTGGGCCCTGAGTACTTAGCCGAGTGGCAAGTGCAGCCTTTCCCAGCCTCATCTGCGCTGCACTGCAGGCGGGGCCTTTTAACTCCCGTTTCCCCAGGGGAAAAGCAGATAGGCACTCTGTAGATTTGTCTGGCAGTGGAAAAGCAAATAGGCACTCTACAGATTTGTCTGGCAGGTTGCTGATGGCAATTAAAGCAGTATGTGGGGTTCCTCCGCTGTAACGAAAGGAAACTGAGGCTTTGACGGTGGAGCCAGGGGATTCAGAGAAGGGAGGCCTAACGCTCAGCAGGTGCCCAGGATCCGCTGGCACTGGACACCCAGGGTTGCAGTCAATCCTCCCAGCCATCCATGTCTTCCTGTAGTAGGTGAGGAAGCTGGGGCTGAGACAGGTGGAGTACCAAGGGCACCAAGCGCAGTGGTAGGTGTGGGACTCAGTCAAGTCTGGCCAATGTCCAAAGCCAATGCCCTCTGCTACAGCGTTTCCCAACTCCGTGTTGAGTTTCAGCTGCACGCACCCCAACAGGTAAGCTGTTTGCCACGCCCCTCTAGAGAGACAACTGAGGAAGAGGGAGAGTAATAGGTCTGCGTCCCTCATCTGGCAAGATCCAGAATTCTGATCCTTCGGGTAGGTTCCGGATTAGAAAGAACAGCAGAATTTTAAAAAGTCGTCTTGGGGTGGGCGTTTGGTATGGCAGTTAAGATGGTGGTTGGACACCTGCATCCCACATCAGAGTGCCTGGGTTCGAGTCCTGGCTCTGCCTCTGATCCCAACCTCCTGCTCACATGCACTCTGGGAGCAGCAGGCGATGATTCAAGTACTTGGGTCTCTGCCACCCACATAGGAGTCCAGGACTGAGTTCTCCGCTCCCAGCCATGGCAGGCATTTGTTTTTGTTTAAATTTTTTTAATGAGAGAAAAAAGGAGTTCTTGTTTTTAAAAAAATTGTCTAATTCTCATTTTACAGATAAGAAAATAGGATCTAGATAAGGAGAGTGTCACACAGTCAGCGAGGCCACACTTGGGGCTTGCTCTCAGCCTCCTGCCACCAGGAACACAAACAAGCCTCCGTTTGGTTGATAATATCGAGCGGGTGGGCCTTGCCGGTAGGAAGGGGTCAGACGGCGGGGCTGACTCAAGACAGACCTGATCAGCATTCTCAAGAGAAACTGAGCCCAGAGCAGATCCACAGGGTGCACGTTGGTGTGCGTGTGTATTCAAGCCTAGATGGATTCGTGTGCGTACACGGGAGAGATTTTTATTCTGTGGATCAGCTCACACACTTGTGGGGTCGGCACATCTACAGCCCAGAGGGCAGCCCCGCAGCCTGGATACCCCGGCTGGCTCTCCACTTCCTGGCCCCAAGCACAATGCCTTGTTGTCTGGGAAAACACACATACGGCTTCAGCCTTGCAGGAGGCTGGTGGGTGCTCCTGAGGGCAAGAGCTTCCTTCACAGTCAGCGGGTGCCAATGGCCACACATCTACAAAGCGCTTCAGAGCAGCGTCTACACTGGTGTTTGACCACACTCCTGGGTATCGTAGTCTTGCTCCGTGGTACGTAAAATTAATCAACTGGGATTCTTCCTTGGAAACACTCCCCCTAGCTGAGGCAAAAGGGATTAGATGCAGGATGTTTTGTTGTTTTTAAGATTTATGTATTTAATTGAAAGAGTAGATGGAGAGAGGCAGAGACAGAGAGAGTTATCTTCCATTGCTGGTTCACTCCCCAAATGGCCACAACAGCCAGAGCTGGGCCAGTCTAAAGCCAGGAGCCAGGAGCTTCTTCCAGGTTTCCCACGTGGGTGCAGGGGCCCAAGCACTTAGGCCGCTTTCTACTGCTTTCCCAGGCCACAGCAGCAAACTGGACCGGAAGTGGCGCCGTGAGGTCTCTAGCTGTTGCCCATAAGGGATGCTGATGTCACAGGCAGCGGCTCTACCAGGCAGGGTGTTGGAGAGTCTCCAGGAAGGCCTGACGGGACCTTTCTGCTTTTCCAAATGAGCATCTACGGCTCAAGCCACTCCGAGGACTCTCTTGGGCCCATCCTGCAAATGGGGCTGTGCCGATTTGTTAGGTAGGAAGTCAGAAATGAGCTTCTGTGTGTATGACAAAGGCCTAAGGAATTGACATCTACAGCGGTCCAGCATCCGCATCACAAAGGCATCCGCATCACAAAGTCATCCCGATAACCTTCCAGGTGCAGCCCAGTGTCCACACTTCAAGTGTCCTGCCCAGATCCTGACCTTCCAGGGGTCCTGCCCCTTCTACCCGATAACCATCCTTCCTCTAAGGCGGGGCGATGCCAGCCAGGCTTCCCCTGTCTGACAACTCGGGGGAAAAGCTCAGAAAGGAATTTTTCATATTTATATCTAACAAGTCTTTTGTTCAGGAGGAGGTGAGAAAGAGAAAGGTCTTCGTTTTTGCTGTTGGTTCACCCTCCAATGGCTGCCGCGGTCGGCACGCTGCGACCGGCGCACCGCGCTCATCTTGAGAACGCTGATCAGATCTGTCTTGAGTCAGCCCCGCCGTCTGACCCCTTCCTACCGGCAAGGCCCACCCGCTCGATATTATCAACCAAACGGAGGCTTGTGTTCCTGGTGGCAGGAGGAGGAGAGCAAGCCCCAAGTGTGGCCTCGCTGAGTGTGTGACACTCTCCTTATCTAGATCCTATTTTCTTATCTGTAAAATGAGAATTAGACAAATTTTTTAAAAAATGCTGGATCGGAAGAGGAGCAGCCGGAACCAGAACCGGCACCCATGTGGGATGTCAGCACTTCAGGCCAGGGCTTTAACCCGCTGTGCCACAGCGCCGGCCCCGGAATGAATGATTTATGTCAGTCAGGGCAACAGGGCGGCTGGCAGATCGTTGTGTTTTTACTGACTTGCTATTTGGACTAATCGATCAATGATCCAGGAAGAGGTATGAGATGCTCCAGCTGCTGCTGTTTGTAGTTATGTTCTCAGTAGCCGGAAGGTGGGAAGCACCCAGACGCCAGTGCACACCAGGAACTGGTCCTCAGCCTCGGGAAGGAAGGAAATTGTGACACATGTCACAGCATGGGTGGACCCTGCGGGCACTGCTCCGGGTGAAATAAGCCAGACACCCACCGAGAGACACGCTGCGCAGCTCCGCTCGCCCGGGCCCCCAGGGCAGTGAAGCTCACAGAGACAGAGCAGTGCTTGCCAGGGGCTGCGCGGTAGGCGAATGAGGAGTCATTTGATGAGGCAGAGACGGAGATAGACAAGATAGGCCGATCTCCTGTCCACTGGGTCACTCCCACATATGCTCACAGCAGCCAGACTGAGCCAGGCTGACGCTAGGAGTCAGGAACTCAGTCCAGACTCCCACGTGGGTGGCATAGGCCCAGCTCCTGGAGCCTCACCTGCTGCCCCCCGGGGTGCACATTAGCAGGAAGCTGGAACCAATCAGGTGCAGAGCCAGGACTGGACCCCAGGCACTCAGATAGGGCAGGCAGGCAGCCAGTGGTGTCCTTAACACAGCACCAGACAGGCACCCTAGAGTTTATTTTTGCAAGAGGAAGAAGTTCTGGGGATCGGTTACCCCACGATGAGAATGGATCCAACATGAGTGAACTGTACCCTTAGCAATGGTTAGGGTGGTACTTTCTATGTTACGTGTGTTTGCCACACCTAAAACTAAAACTGTGAGTTGTTTTTAAAAAAACCTTCAAGTATTACTGGGACTTCTGCTTGTCCCTTTGATTCTGTCAACTCTGGCTGGGTGCACTTTGAAACATTGGTATTGGGTGCACAATTCGGACTATCAGAACTTCCTGATGAGTTGACCACACTGATTATAGGTCAAGTTGGTATTATTCTCACGTGCAAACTGGAATTCCCTCGTCCCAGCTGTTTAGTGTGGTGATGAAAAGCAAGGGAGAGAGTCCAATCCTACTACCCACATGCTGTGTAACCCAGGCAGTTACTGAATCTCTTTGAACTTCAGTTTCCTCATCTGTAAACTGGGCTTCATAATTTTTCACTGATTTCCTAGGATTGATGTAAAGAACAGTGTGTTTAGCACCCATCACATGGCCTTGGGCGTAGTAAGCACTTACTGCTTGTTAGCAACCATCATCACCATCATCATCGCCATCATCACCTCACCACCATCACCATCGCCATCACCATCACCATTGCCATCAGTGGCTGGGTGGCTGGGAAAACTTTGAGATGGTGATGAGAAAGGCTTTGGAATGGGAATCTTTGAAGAAAGCCAGGTCATTCGGGGCAAGAACAAGAGGCTTGAACATTGCCTTAAGTGTCTGCAGGGGCTCCCATGAGATAGGAAGAAGCACTGGGCACTGGGTGATCAGGAGGTGAAGAGGAAGGGCAGCAGTGGGTAGTCACCTAGCAGGACTTCCCACAGGCAGTGTTTTGACCCAGGAAGCTGTAGGACTTGGGGAAAAGGTGAGTTCCTCGTCCCTGGAGGTGTGTGCAGCTGTTGGGGAGGATTCTTGCGCTGCTGGGAAGTGGAGGGAATGGACTTGTCACTTCCCGTCTTTGGCCTTGGTCTCTCTCCATATGGGTTCCAAGAATCCCTGCCCTAATTGGCCACACAACCAAGCATTCATAACATAATAACAACATAGTATGCTGTTCAACATGTCAATTTCCCTAATAACATAATAAACATAACATTTAGGTACTACTTCCGTTACACCTATGGTTTGTAGCTACATGAATTAAAATTTGCCTGGGTAGTTACACTAGGATGAAATGTCTCTGTAACAATTTCATGCCCCTCCCTTGGTTCTTTTACTTTTGTGAGGTCATCTTCTTTAGCGAGAATAGCGAGATAACTAAGCCACTTCTCTAGCACAGTTGGCCTGACTTCTTGCTCTTCATAGTTCAGAAAAGTCTCTTCAGCATCACACTCATTATTGGTGATGTCATAAAGTTTTAGGGTTGCTGCCAAATTTAGGAGAAATAAACCTCTGTCAAGTTTCTGTGGTACAGGGCTGTAAGATTTCAGGACTTTTCGTGTGTTGCTTCTGCGGGACACAGGGGTTTGCTACCGTGGCTAAGGCACCGTGGAACACCCGCATCCCACGTGGACTGCCTGTGCTGAGTCCTGGCTCCTCTGCTTCCAATCCAGCTTCCCGCTTGTGTGCCGCCCAGGAGGCAGCAGATGATGGCTCACGTAGTTGGGTGCCTGCCACCCATAGGAGAGACCCGGATGAAGTTCTGGGCTCCTGGTTTTAGCCTGGCTCAGCCTGGCCAGTTGGAGGCATTTGGAGAGTGAACCAGCAGATGAAGATCTCTGTTCTCTCTTGTCTCTATCTCTGGCTTTCAACTAAAATGAAAACAAATAAAGAAAACCTTAAAGATATTCGCACCAATGCCACCTGTTAGCCAGTTTGCTGCCAGTCTCTTCTTTGCAATCCATCTTTCAGATCCAGATCTCCTGAGCTGGACCCCCAGCACATGGCCCCTCCTGCAGTACCAAAAGGAAGGGGCGTGGCAGGGGGTCAGAGAGGCAAGAGGCAGCATTCCTGTCCACCACAGTTGAGCTGCCTTCCTTGGCACATGCCACCCCAGCACGTGACCCCGAATGTGCACGGCTCGGCCTCCCTCCCACCCGTGGAAGGTGCCTGGCACATGAGGGGACTGGGGCTGAAGCTCTGACTGCCACAGTAGGTCTGGGAACTTCCAGGGTGCAGCCTCGCCCCTGCCTCCCCTCCCCCTCGCCCAGTGGAGGCAGTCAGCAGTTCCTGGACGTGTGCGCCTCCCCCAGACATCACTTCCTCCAGGACAACTCAGCTGCCCCCCACACCCCCCATCGGCCCCGGGAAGCTGGAGGCCATGATGCCTCCATCCTTGTGTACCGTCCAGAGACTTCGGATCACAGGACCTCGTAGGCTGGGGAGGCTGAGGCAGTCAGCCGGAGAACCAACCTGCAAGGAGCGAATGAACAAACAAATGAAGGAACAACCTCCAGCTTCCCAGGCTCAGACAAAAAACTTCATTTTATATAAAATTTTTTTAAAAAAATTTTCTTGAAAAGGCAGAGAGACAGAGCTCTTCCATCGTGAATCAGGCAGAACCCAGGAGCCGGGAACTCTGTCCAGGTCCTCCGTGTGTGTGTGTGGGGGCAGGGACCCAAGAACTTGACCCATCAAGGGTGCCTTCTGGGTACACAGTGGCAGAAAACTGAGTCAGAAGCAGAGGGGCCAGCGATTGAACCAGGTACTCCAATATGGGATGTGGGCATCCTAAGTAGTGCCTTAACCAGCATGTCAAACAGCCACCCTGAGCTCTCCATGGCCTGCCCCTCATCCCTCACCCATCGGGAAGCCCAGGCGCTGCTCGGAGCCCTGCAGCAGGTGCCCCCGGCCGTCCGCTCATGTGCAGGATTAGTGCTGCCTGCCAAGGTGAGTGCAGGCAGGCCTCAGAACCCAGCGATCTGTAGCAGGCTAATTTTTAGGTTGACCGTCTTGTATCGACTGCAAATGATGTCATAAGTCTCCAATGACTCTTGGCAGAGAAAAAGAGAGCTCTGGCCAGGGCTGAGCATCAGCAAGTGGGGCTTCCTCTTGCCAAGGGAGGCCTGAGCTGCAGGTGGGCTGTACCTGTGTCAGCCCCCACTCTCAGCCACGCCCCCGGGCTCATCCCAGGCCCCTCCATCCGCGGGAGAAGATGGGCGTGTTTGTCATGACGTGTTGGTCACGGCGCCCTGCCTCCTCGTGCCTTCCTGCTGCCCTGCTCTGTGACTTCCTCCTAAGAGGCCAGGCCTTCCTCTCCGCCCGTCCCCAGTGCCCTGGAGCCTGGGCAGGGCCACACTCAGTAGGTGTTGGCTGAGAATGCGTGGGATGGCCCCCAGCTCCCACGGGGCAGCCGAGGCCGGAGCGGTCACGCCTCACCAGTGTGCCAGGGTTTTCTGTGTTTCCCAACAGCCCTGTCAGGTGGCTGCCGTGACCCCACCTCCTGGACATGAGGACTGAGGCTCAGCCTGGAATTACCACATGAGGCGTCATTCTCTTCGGTTAAAATGTAACACTGTGGCACAGGGAAATTGAGTCTTCAAATCACAGGTGCTGTTCTCCCCCAGGGGAGAAAACAGTATGAGCTCTGCTGGGGAACTATGCGGCTGTGGCCAGCGCTCAGCTCCTGTCCCTGCCATTTGTCATAGGGCTTGGCATGGAGCAGGAGTGCAGTGAATGTTTGTTGAATGACTATGTGAACACCTGAGAGCAGCCACCTCACTGATCATTGGCCCGCCCTGTAAATTCTCTGATGTTTGGGTGCGATGAGGCTGAAGCTGAGCCCTGGTCCCTGGCGCCGTTGTTGTCAACTTTATCAGGCCCCAGACCCAGACTCCCTCCCTTAATTTCCTGTTCCTTTGTCTTCACTGGTGGGGGGCAGGTGTTGAAAGTCAGTGCCTTACTAAAGATTAACTCACTGAATTCAGGGAGTGATCTGGCAGTCGGGATCATTGAGTCACGTTGGCAAGACGCAGAGCCCCGCGCTCACGCATGGCTGACACCCTGCATCAGAGTGCGCTTCCACATGTTGCAGGAACTGCAAAGCCTCATTACACCGACTGAGACCCAGCCCTCCTGCTCCCCCCAGACAGGCAGAGCCCCCTCGGCTGCCATCATGGCTTCAGAAGTGTGCAGCAGACGCGTCACTGCCCAGTGCAGGGCCGTGAGCACCGTGGACCGGCCAGGACTGCTCAGTGTGTTTTTAAAGATCGAATTGATTTATTTGAAAGGCAGAGTGACAGACAGAGGGAGACACAGAGAGATTGTCCATCTGTGGGTTTGCTTCCCAAAATGGACACAACAGCCAGGGCTGGGCCAGGCCAAAGTCAAGAGCCTAGAACTCCATCTGGGTCTCCAACATGGGTGGCAGGGGCCCAAGTGCTTGGGCCATCTTCCACTGTGTCCCCCGGCACATTAGCAGGGAACTGGATTGGAAGTGGAGCACCTGGGACTGGAACCATGGCTCACGTGGGATGCCAGTGCCACAGGTGGCAGCTTAACCAGCTGTGCCACAATGCTGACCCCTTAGCCCCCTTTTTGACCTATAAGATGCACTGCTCTTAATCCCTGAGGGAGTCCAGAAATGGAGTGAGAGCTGCCTGAGTCCTTGGTCTGTGCATTGCAAAATGAGCACCTACTTACTTCCACCCCCACACCCAGGGGCCAGGGGTAGTGACTGGCTTACTGTGTGCCAGGTGAGCTGACCCAGTTTTGGGAGTTCTAGAGCAATCCCTCCAGCCAGTTTTGGGGGGCATCTATAACCGGACCATCCAACGCAGGGGTCACAAACTGTTAAGTGTGACCTTGATGACTCACCAATAGGTGCTTTATAATCCATACAAGCAGGCCATTGCTGTGGCGCAGTGGGTTAACACCCTGGCCTGAAGCGCTGACATCCCATATGGGCGCCGGTTCGAGACCCGGCTGCTCCACTTCCAATTCAGCTCTCTGCTGTGGCCTGGGAAAGCAGTAGAAGATGGCCCAAGTCCTTGGGCCCCTGCACCTACGTAGGAGACCCAGAAGAAGCTCCTGGCTCCTGGCTTCGGATCGGCATAGCTCTGGTCATTGCAGCCATTTGGGGAGTGAACCAGCAGATGGAAGACCTCTCTCTCTCTCTCTGCCTCTCCTCTCTGTGTAACTCTTTCAAATAAATAAATAAATATTTTTAAAAATCCACACCATACCGTTTTAAAATTTGAATTGATTGCCAATAGTTAGTGGCTAGAAGGTGTCGCATCAAATCTCAGCTGTGGCAGAGATAGGTGCGCTTTTACCAACCCCTCCCTTTGCTTCCTGACACACAGCTGGACTCTATTTCCCAGCTTCCCTTGCAGTTTGCTGGATCCATGGGACCACATTCCAGCCAACGGGATGTGGGCACATGTAAAATGCACCCCTTCCTGTCCGGCCCCTGAAACTTCCCTCCCAGTGCTGCATGCCGCCTCCCTGGGTCCAGCCAGTTGCAGGGTCCCGGGAGAGGAGTCCTAGGCCTCGGGAGCTGGCAAAGCCACAAAGCCAAAGGAGCAGGGGCTCTTCTGTGGCCACGTGGAGCCCCCGCTGGCCCGTGCTGGGTGGTGGTGGTGGTGACTAAAGACTCTCAGGTGTCCTGATTTAATTCCAAACGGCTGGAGAGGGTCAGAGGAGAAGAGATTGGGAAGTTAATGAGTAACAAGCTATAAACTGCAAAGAACAAAAGATTGTTTCAGGTTCTTATTGGATGTTAACACTCCACTCCATCCTGCCCCACCCCCTAGGTGCCTGCAGCCCCAACCAAGCAGAGGCCAAGTCCCACGGACTGACCTGTCTGAGGCGCTCCTGCTTCCTGTGATCCCAGGCCTTACCTGGGGCCCAGGTAGGTTCAGCATCAATAACGTGCGTCCTCCTTTCACCCATTTCCACTGAGCCGTCATCCAACTCTGGCTTTTTTAGCACCTTTGGACACTTTTGCTGCTGGTACCAGCCTTGCTGCTTGGGGCTCAGACACTTGGCCCAGGACAGGTCCTTTCTCCCTGACTAGCATCTGCTATGGTTTAATAAATCAAGAGATTGGGGTTAACGGTGGAAACAGGACAATAAACCCTGAGCCCTGGGACTGTTTGTTACAGCAGCCTATGCTGACCAATACAGCTTGTATCAAAACTTGAGAACCCTGGCAAGGGCAGGCTCATGAGCCAGAGCGTGTGGCAATGCCCCCTTCAGCCTGGCTGGCATTAGATTTTTTTTAACCAATTAATTTATTTGAAAGGCAGAGGCAAAGAGATAGAGGTCTCCCATCTACTAGCTTACTTCTCAAATGCCTGCAACAGCCAGGGCTGGGCTAGGCAGAAGCTGGAAGCCTGAAACTCAATCTGGTTCTTCCGTGGCGGTGGCAAGGACCTGAGTACATCACCTGCTGCCTCTCAGCCACACTGGCAGGAGCTCAAATCGGGGGCATAGCCTGGACTCAAGGCCAGGCACTCCGATAGGGTAGGCGGGCATCCAGACCAGCATCTTCGCTGCAGGGCCAGACACCGTGGCTGGCAGTTTTGAGCTCGTGTCATCCCTGACAGCGATCTGCCCGATCCCTAGGATGATCTGTTTTGCAGCTCCTGTTCAAATTATCTTCCCCTCTCAAATATAAGGGGAAACTGAGGCACAGAGTGGCCAAGGGGCCAGTTCAAGGTCACCCGTGTCATGGGCACAACTCAAACTGCTACTCCACTGCTCTTTCTCGGGCTCTTTCAGGGCAGGCTTGAGGAGGGAGGGAGGACAAAGGGAGACGCTCATGGCTGAGGGTCTTTCTGGGGTGGAGAGAGAGGTGGGGGCTGAGAGGGGAAGGTACACCCTGGGGGTGGAGGAGTTCAACAGAGGAGGTGGGAACCAGGACCCTTCTAGATCCCACCCTTCACAGAGGGCTTGGAAACGCCCAGGGGGTGAAACAAGGTTCCCGACCCCAAGGGGCCAGAGCCCCATCCTCAGCTAGGTCCTTGCACGTCCCTGATTGGCAGTGATAAGTGGGCCTCCCCGGTCTGCCACGGAGGTGCCTGGGGGTGTCCTGGGCTGCTGCAGGAGACAGGAAGCCTCCTTGGGCTCCACTATCTCCCGTGGCCAGACAGGGGGCACCCACTTGGAGCCCCCGCCCCACCGAGGCTTGACCAGAGGGAGGCCCACTTATCACTGCCCACCCTTCCCCATCAGGCTGGGGAAGGCCCTGGGGACTTGAATTTGCAACACACCCCTCCCCCAGCCACTGCTACCACATTGGAAAGAGGGAGAGGAGAAAGGGAAGCCCCCCCCCCCCCAGCCTTCACAGTCACTTGGAGCTACTGCTGCAGAATAGATGCCCTTCTAGAAGGCTGCGGGGGCCGCAGGGGCCTTGCACACAGAAGCTCCGAGTCGCCTGAGCAGCGGTCACGTGGCACAGTAATAACAGCAAACCCTTGCCCAGGTTGAGTGCACAGCTTCAGGGCCAATAATCAAAGTTCGGCACCAAAACCCATCCAGTGGCAAAAACCTGACTCGAACAGGTGTTTGAGTATTCACACGCACTATGTTCTGCAGAAATGTCCACGTAATTCATTCTGGGGTGTTCACCCAGGCCCGTGCTTGGTAAGGCCCCAATCTTGCTAACCCCTGAAGTGTTCCCGGGGCTGAGACACTGAAGTGCTTCTGTGGCAGGGCTGTGGCCTGGCTGGGCAGCTGGCTCGGTGACAGGCACCCTGCTAAGGGCTTGGCATCTGTGATCTCACGCCTTACAATTAGCCTCCAGGGTGGAGCTTGCTGTTACTGCTTTTTCCTTTTTGTAGATGAGGAATTGGAGGCCGAGGGAGGCGACATGGCCTGCCCAGAGCCACAGAGCACATGCGGTTGGAGATGGGGGTGGTCCCTACTCAGAAGCTCTTGCCGTCTACCTCCCCTGCCAGTGCAAGGCTGGGTGGCGAAGGGGCGAGGGGAGATGAACAGGAGGGAACAACCATGTACCACAACCCATGGCCCAGGAGGGTGTGTGTGTGTCTGGAGGGGGTAGGGTTAGTCTGCTGTCACAGCCATTCTCACAGTCTTCCCTGGCACTGCTGTGGTTTTAGCACTAGACACCTGCATCCCAGGAAACTTTTCAGGAAACCAATGTGCTTGGGACCCCAGTTTTCAGTCTCCCAGTGAGGATCATGGCCTATTGGGGGAGTCTAGGTCCATTGTCCATGGAATGTGGTGTCTCAACCTGTGACAGGGTTCCCAAGACTCAGCAGGGACCCCTGGAGAAAATGCTGACACATCCACTTGCCAAGGGGCCGAGTTTGTCTCCAACCAGTGCCTTCTGAAGACGTTTCCAAGGACAAGTGGGGCTCTGCCAGGCTTCCCCTGGGAGCGTTGACATTGAACCCTATTGTAAAAAATAGGATTGTGAGGGTCTCCTCTGATATCCCCGTTTAGAAATGAGTGGCTCTCATCCCTACCTTTGAATTTTTTAAAAATAAATATTTGTTTGTTTATTTGAAAGGCCGAGTTACTGAGAGGCGGGGGGGGGGGTGTCCATCCGCTAGTTCATTCCCCAAATGGTTGAACAGCTGGAGCTGGAGCTGGAGCTGGAGCTGGGAGCTTCTTCCGGGTCTCCCACATGGGTGCAGGGGCCCAAGGGCTTGGGCCATCTTCTACTGCTTTCCCAGGCCATAGCAGAGAGCTGGATTGGAAGTGGAACAGCCAGGACTCGAATCTGGTGCCCCTATGGGATGCAGGCACTACAGTGGGATGCAGGCACTACAGGTGGGGGCTTTACCCTCTAGGCCACAGCAAAGTCACCTTAACTTTGAATTTTAACTCATTAAAGCCCGAACCGACTTCTCAGGAATGAGCCATCCCAGGGACTCATATCCACCTGTCTGAACCTGTCTGGTCCTGTCTGGGTGCAGAGAAGGCATTGCCCTTGACAAGCAGGTGTGTACTTAGAGGTGAGACAGGACCATGGAAAACGTGGATTATGAAAAAATTAGGCATGAATTTCAAAAGATTTTGCAACAGAGTAAACTTACCTTTTAAATCTCACTTTTCTGTGAACTCTCTGTGTGTGTATTATCCCCACTCCGCAGATGAGCAAATTAAGGCTCAAAGAATTTTCCCCAAGCCCCAGAGCCAGGTCATCTGCATTGCACGCCTGCTGTGTCAGGGTCTGACTCAGCATCATTGACTTCCCAAGGCCTTGCTCAGGGCTTCGCAGAGGAAGACACTCCCACCCAGGAAGAGGAAATACTTGATGACTGAGGACACATTGTGTCCAACTGGCAGGGCTTGTTCCCTGGCCGCACTTTGAGCAACTGAAGGGCAGGAAGAGAGGGGTTTTCTTCCACACAAAACAGGGCCTGGTGAAGAGCTGTCCTAGGGAACTGTGCTGAGCTAATGAGCAATCCTGCCCACAGTCACACAGCCAGAGCCTAGCCAGGATGCAAACCCAGGGCTCCTTCCCACGTGCTGGCTGATGTCCAGCCTAACCGGCCTTCTCCTGGACAGCCGCAGAGGTCAAGTGCACAGGCTCTGAGGTCTACATACTCACACCCAACCCCAGCTTCACCTGTCAGCTGTGTCTGCTTACAACCGCAGCTCCTCTCGCAGTGATGGGGCCGAGCACCGTGCCTCGCTCGCAGGGTCACTGGGAGGACTAGATGAGGTCTCGGTGGGCATCAAATAGTAGGTGTTCGATAAACAGGAGCTGTTGTGGCTCATGTTTTGTACAAATGTGTATGCGTGGGGGTTGTCTAGGACAGAAATCCTTGCCCTTGGGTGTTGCCTGTCCATCCTTATTCCAATGGGGCTGGGCCTGGGAGTTTGAGAAAAATGACCCAGATTACCCATTATCCTCCAAGCTCCTGCTCTATACCTGGTCCTGGGAAAGGGCTGGAGATCAGGAAAAAAATAGAATCCAGCTACCTGGCTGGAAAAGGGGCGTCGCTTTGATACCAGGAAGATAAGAAGTCTTGTGGGAAGGGAGCGCTCGTTCCCACTCCAGATGTGCTGGGTGCTGTGGAGCTACAGTTCCTAGGCTCTCCAGCAACTAGACGTGACCGTGGACTGCGGCGATGTGTGCTGCTCTGAGCCTGGCTTCCCCCCTTCCCACAACCTCACACTCTTAATTCTCTCTTCCCCACCCGACTGGCTGGAACGAGGATGAAGGACACCCGGGCAACCTGGAGGCCTGCCTGTTGAAGACTCCGCTGGACTCCGAAAGGACTAAGAGGCAAGTTGCTGTAACACTTTGTGCTACAGTAGCCAGGATGTCCCTAACCAGTGCTGATGCCTTGAAAGCGGGATTTGTGTCAGCATGTATCTTTCAGCCTCCTCATCTGCAACAGTTCCACTAAGTTGCCAATGTCCCCACCCCTTTCTTTGTTTATCTGGAGATAGCAGTCCTGACCAGCAGTCTTTCAGATCAAGATCCCTCAGTTCCCTATTGTCATTCATCTGTGGTTGGCTGGAATCTGATCTTGAATTTTCCCGGAAGGTTATGAGAGTGAGAATTCCCCCACCCATGTTTGAGAATGTATCTCTGGTGTCTTAACACCTGAGGGACAAGATGGATAGGGAATTTGGGGGATGCCGCCTCTCTCCACCCCTCCCCCACCCTTCCTCTGTAGACCCTCACCCATCATGGGCTGCTGTGGTGAGGCCCAAGACCAGTACAGATCGCCCAGGGGCCCAGCTGAGAGCAGTGATGCACTCGATCTGCGTAATCCAGGGGAGTTTAATAGCAGAATTAGCTACAGCAGTGTGTGCAGGTGTAGCTGTGACCACAGCATCGACTCTGGCAATACCTACCTATTGCTAACACCTGAGTGCGTGCCACCTTGTCTTCCCCCCGCCTCCGCAGGTATTTTCCAGCCGCAAAGCAAGCCTTGTGGTTGTGTTGAACAAACTCAGAGTTTGTTCATGTCTTAAAAGCAACCCTGAGACAGCACCAGAGAGGGGTGGGTGGGTGCCTCCCAAGCTTCCTCACTCCGCAGCGAAGCTGACTCCCAGGCAGGTTCTCCATCAGCTCCGAGTGCCCCGGGGGGACCGAGCTCCAGGTGCCCTGTGTGGACCAGCCCCATTGCCCTCCTCTGTCTCGTTTCTGCAGTCCCCTTCACGTGTGCTCAGATCGCTCATCTTGGGCTTTGCTTGGAGAGAAACCCCAGCCCCAGCCTGGAGAGTCCAGTTTAGGGGTGGTACAGTGCTGGGGGCTAACAACCCAAGGCGCCACTGCCTTTCAAGAACGAGGCAGCGGGGAACCTGGAGGGGGAGGGACAGTGGGGTGAGGACAGCCTGCCAGGAGCCTCGACCTTGGCCAAGGTAAGCCAGCCCACTGCAGGGGAGGGCTCTGGGAGGAACAAACAGCTGGGGCTCTCCCTTCTGCCCCCTACTGACCAAACTAAGGAGACGTGGAGGGCAAGAGAGTGTGGCTGGTACCAGGCACTGTGTGTGGCTTCGGGCAGAGCTGGTGTGGGAGGGGGAAGGCGCCCCTGGCAGGGCAAACGGAAGCCTGGCAGCACACAGGCCAGCTGTGTCCTGTGTCTGTGGCCAGGTTAAGGCGTCACGCTGGAGGGCCTGGCAGGTCAGTAGCCAGTATTCCTGTTACCTAGTGTTGTACAACGATCCACCTATGCACAAACATAGTGACTTGAAATAGTACCCTTCTATTAGCTATCACAGTTTGGAGTGGGCTCAACTGCTAACTCTTCTGTTCCCCTTGGCTTTGACTGAAGGCGGGCTTCCAGCCAGCAGCTGGTCTGGAGAGCCCAGTGTGGCTTTGTTAACATGGTTTGTGTCCTCGTGGGGATGGCTGAAAGACTGGCTGGGCTGCTGTTGAACTTGGTGGCTGCCTGCGAGCTCTCGGCGTTCCTGGAAGGTTCCGGAGGCCCAGAAGGAAGCACGCTCCGGCTCAGATGTCCAGGAATGCTGCTCCCAGCAGGTGCTATCAGCCAAACAAGTGCAAGGGGAGGAAAATTAGACCCCACCCTGCATGGGAAAAACAGCAAAGAACTGTGGTTCTCAATGGACCGGCATTGACTTATAATGACCTGTGTTTTCTGGAAATGCCTGCAAGTGGACTGACGTGGAGAGGGAGTAAATGTCACAATAGAGGCTGGGACATGGTCACCCACGGCCAGGGAAGGTTTTAGAGTCAGATCCAAATGCAAATTCTAGCGTTGCCACTGACAGCCCCTGAGCACACGCAGGGGCTGAGCCTCCATAAAAGGCGTCTCCCTCCATCAAAGGGAGGAGCCGTGTCCCCAGGCAGGGCTCAAGAGGAAGCTATGCAGAGCACCAGGGGCTCAGGCAGCAGCGGTGACCATGACCCTGAGCGACGAGATGGCCAGCTGAGGATCGCGCAGAAGCACTCTGGCCTTCTGACCCACGTCACCAGGAGCCTTTTTGAGCCACTCTGTCCCTCAGACCCCATCTGCAGCCCGGCTGACTTTAGATCCTCCTGTCACCACCACTGCCCTCCTGGATCAGTTGCTTCTCCCGGGTCTCCCACCCTCCCTTGGGCCCCTGTCTTCCATACAGCCGGAGCTCAGCTCCTCAAACAGCCAGGCGCACATCAGCTGCCAGGGCATCCCATGAAGGCGCAGGTTCTGGGATGGCTCAGTAGCTCTGGACAGGGTCCGAGTCTGTCCTAACCACTCCTGGTGGTTCTTGGAGCACACTCTCAGCAGCTGGAGACCCCATTTTTTTCCAAATCAAAGTCTGACCCTGTCTTGCCTCCACTTAAGACCCCCACTGGAGCCAGCTCTGTGGCTAGCCTGCAGTCTGCAGCACCAGCATCCCATATGGGTGATGGTTCAAGTTCCCGCTGCTCCACTTTCCATCCACCCTGCTAATGCACCCAGGAAAGCAGCAGAGGATGGCCCAAGTCCTTGGGCCCACATGGGAGACCCAGAAGAAGCTCCTGGCTCCTGGATTTGGCCTGGCCCAGACTTGGTCATTGCAGGCAGTTGAGAAGTAAACCAGCAGATGGAACAAAACTCTCTCTCCCTGTTCCCCTCCCCCCTCTAACTCTGCCTCTCAAATAAATCAATCAATTAAAACAAAACAAACCCTCCACAGATTCCCCAGAGCTTCTAGGTCAAAGACCAAACCTCAGCACATCCCCTGGCTCATCCCTCTTTCTTTCTTATTGATGAGTTTGTTCACATATTTGTAATGGAATGAAAAGAGACACATCGCAGCCCAGTACTGGAACCTTTCCCATCACCTGAGTGCACCTGCTGGCTCCTCCCCCTCCGTGCCCATTCTTGTCCCATCTGTGCCCATCTTCTTCCCCCGATCTGAATGTCTCCTGCTGGGGCATGTGTCTAAGACATTTTACAAGGAGCCCGTGGCACACGTGCTTTCCTGCACCGTGGTTTTCACTTGGTGTTGCTCCGAGGTGGACCTGCTCCGGCCTGAGGCTCAAGTTCAGTTCCTTTCACTGCTGAGTAATATTGCACTGTGTGATCATCCCCTAACTCTTGTTAGGGGAAATGTAAGAGAATCTTGTCTTGTGCAAGAACGAATTCAGACCTGAGATAGCAGTGGTGAGCAAGGGAGCAAGGTTTACGGGGATCGGGCAACCATCAGAATGGATGCACCTCTCTCCAGATGGAACTGAAACTGTGCCTAGCCATTGAGAGTGGGGTGAGCAAGGTTACATGGCTTAATGGGGGAAAACTCCCGACAGGCCAGGCGGGCATCTCTGTAAAGAACGGAGAGAACTGAGCCGAGAGAAATCATTGACCAGGCCGGCATCTCAGGAAAGACTGGGGCTTAGAAGGGGGGGGGGGGGGGCGTCCAGTTCTTCCCAAGGTTCTCTTGCTCCTTCTCCAAGGCAAAGCGTTTGCTGGGGGTGAAATAGGAGAGATTCCTCCCCAGGTTTTATTGCCCATTGTTATCAGGCTGGGTAGCCCACCTGGCAGAGAGGGTGCCTTCCTTGGGGGGAGTCTGGGACCACCTGAGAAGTTACCAGGGTACGGGCAGGACTTTGCAGTGCAGAATCCTGGGCTGCTTCCACGGTGAGCGGTGAGCCTCCCAGGCTGCTGGAGGGGCTTCATTCTTCCCTGGCAGGTGCGTTGTTGTTTGAGGCTGCTCTCTCACACACAGGCTGATTTCTACTACCTGACACTCTGCCTGCGGGCTCCGGGGTAAATGGCGCGCGCCGTGCGTATGCGTATGCGTGTGTGTGTGTTACCGGTGTTCTTGTTACTAGGGCCAGCGCTGTTGTGTGCACTGTACAGGGCTCTGCCTGCACCGGGGCAGGTGTCTCCAGGGTCCATGCGTAAGAGGGGGTTTCGGGGTCTCCTTTCACTCCCATTCATTCAGAATGTTCCTCCGCCCGCGCTGCCCTCCTCTGAAAGCTCCCCATCACACTTTGTGCTGTGGATTCTGCTACAGCGCCCGTCGGGCCCAGCAGCGCACAAGTCCCCGAGGCTCCCCGCGCGGGCTGGGGCCTGGCACACCGTGGGCGCCCAGAGGGCGGCGGGAGCGGGAAGGTGCCTGGAGGCGCCGGGAGAGAGGCCGAGCCCGGAGAGGCGGCGGGCGCCCCGAGCCCACCGGTGGCTCCGCCCGGCGTCCCAGGGCGCGAGCTTTCGAGGGGCCCCAGCCCGCGCGGTCCCGGGGTCGGCAATTCCAGGAAATGCTCTGCCCGGGCCGAGTCGGCGGGGCGGGGGCTCGGCCGGGGGCGGGGCTCGGCCGGGGGCGGGGCTGGAGGCGGGCCCGGCCCGGTTAAGAGGAGCGTGGCGGGCCGCGGCCGCCGGGGGCCCCGGAGCGAGCGGACCGGCCACCGACCCAGCGAGATCCAGCGGCCTCGGGCGGACGGAGCAGCGCCGGGGCGCACGCTTGGCACCATGACCCAGATGCCCGCCTTCGACAAGCCCAAAGTGAGCGCGGCCGGGGGCTTCGGGAGGGGCCAGCCCTGCGGGTCCACACCCCAGAGGCGGAGCGGGGCTTCTGCAGCCGCTGTCTGGGCTCGGCCCAAGCCGTGGCCGGCCTCCGGGCCGCTGAGCGAGGGACAGTGAGGGTCCAGAAGTCTCAGGCCGGCTCAGGGGTGCTGCTCTGTCCCTGACCCGGCTCCTCCGAGTGTCGGCTTCGCCATCTGTCAGTTGGGTATCCTGGCACCGCGGTAGCCAGCAGCTGTGGGAGCCCGCGCAGGGGACTGGAAGGGGCTCCCACGGCTAAGCTAGCGGGCACCTGGCGTTGTGGCGGGCCCGTGAGGAGCACCCCGGGAATGGAAGCAATTTTACATTCGTTAGGCTGCTGGGAGCGCCCGGGAGTCCTGGTTTGTGCATGCACCGGCGGGAAGAGCCATGAGCCATGGCAAACAGGGAGGGAGGGGAGCCGGCACGCCTCTCGCCATGCTGGGCAGAAAGGCTGCGTGGGCCCCTGTAGGGTTCACTCAGGGTCCAGCTCCCGCCACTGGCCTCATGGGGGAGCCCCCTTGAAGCTGCTCGGTGTGTTGGGCTTGGTGGGTCGGGGGTCTGGGCTCATGGGTCCTGCTTGGTAGCCAGAGACTGTCTCCCAGGAGGGAAGGGCCAGGTGTCCCGGGTAGAGTGAATGGCCAAAAGGGTGAGACTGCAGTGGGAAGAGGCGTCAGCTGCCCTCGGCCTCAACTTACCTTCTGGGAAACAGGTGTGAGATGATGGTGTGAACCTGGCTGCCTGGCTTCTGCAGCCAGCCCTCTTGCCCCCACCCACGCCCTGCCTCCTCTGGTGTCTGCAGCCCGGGGCTTATTCCCTGCTTAATGCTCGTTAGCACCTCTTTGCTTTGAAGGCCTTTTATTTTTCTTCTTTTTTGATGTTTTGGGTTCCCTGTGCCCAAACAGACCGTGGAGCCTCTCCTTGGTGCGAGCCCCGCAGGCAGTAGGAGAAGCCCCTGGACTGGGGGTGAAACGGGGTTAGGGAGATAAACGGGTTTCCCATCTGCAGCACTTACAGTTCTGGGCACTCATGTTTTTATCTGCCCTGTTTTGGCCTCACCCAATCCTCTCATCTGATTCATGCTGCTAGGTCATTTCCTCCCTCTGGGCCTCAGCTTCCACACCTGGGGAATGGGTACCACCTGTTTGTGGGATGCTTAGGAGAAGTGGAGAGTCACCTGTGGCGAGTGGGGAGGCAGTGTGAACCCCAGGGCCGGCTTCCTGCCTTCCTGTGGGTGGGGCAGAGAACCGCTCTTAGGGGCTGGAGAAGCTTCTGGTGTCAGCCACCCTGTGCCAGGCACTGACCTGAACACGTCAACAGCATTAGTTCATTTGACCCTGCAGTGACCCCGTGAGGAAGCTGTCATCTCCCATTTTATAGATGAAGAAACAGGCACAGAGAGGTTAACTAGGCTCAAGATGACACAAGCGGGAGGCGGCCAAGTTGGGGTTTGAGCCCAGGGCAGGCTGGCTTCAGTCCTGTGCCCCTCACCATCTTTCCTGAGCCACTTCTGCAGCTGCCGTGGGATGGAGGCAGCAGTGGCCAGGCGCAGGCATCCCCAGGACAGGAGCCTCCGGTGACTTCCCCAGGCCACAAGAAGTCAGAGGAGGATTCAAAAGTCCGCTCAGATCCTCTGCCCCCTGCTGTCTAGACTGATGTAGGAGGCCTGGGGGCAGGGTGGTGAGAGATGCTGAGAAGCTAGCACTGATACACACACACACACACACTCACACTCACACTCACACTCACACTCACACTCACACTCACACTCACACTCACACTCACACACACACTCACACACACACTCACACACACACTCACACACCCCTCCCCCTTCCCAGCAAGGCCCTGGGCTAGCACCTCCTGGACTTGATTGAGTCATTCCAACAAACCTTCCAGAGCACCTGCTAGGCACTGGAGGAGGCGGGAAGGGCAGAGGGTAGCCCTTCTACGTCCGCATCCCTGCTGGCGGAGCTGCACACTCCTGCCTTGGAGGGAATGCTGCCCCCCGTGCCTGTCACGGGAATACCAATGGCCGTCCTTTGAGGGGCTCTGAGTGCCAGGTGCCCCCGGTGATAGAACTCGCAGGATCTTCTGTGTGGCTTGATGGTGCAGGTGGAGCTGCTGAAGCCTAGGGAGGTGAGGGACTTGCCCAATTCTGCACCAAATCCCAGAGCCTCGAAGCTGGGGGCTGTGGAGGGGTTGGCCCAGGATGGATGGCATAGTATCTTGTCTTTTGTTTCCTGTCTTTCTCTCTCTCTCTTCCTTTTTATTTTTCACATTTAACTTATTTATTTGAAAGGCAGAGAGTGCTTTTCAGAGAGGAAGATTTTCCATCTGCTGGGTCATTCCTCAAATGGCCCCAAAAGCTGCGCTGGGCCAGGCCTGAGCCAGGAACCCCATCCAGGTCTCCCGTATGGGTGACAGGGGCCCAAGCACTTGGATCATCATTTGTCCTAGGCACATTACCGGGAGCTGGCTCAGAAGTGGACCTGAACCCACACACCCTATGGAATGCTGGCGTCCCAGGCAGCAGCCTAGCCCACTGCGCCACCGTACTGGTGCCTGATGGTGTCGTTTCTGAACCGGCCCTTCTGCACAGGGGCTTTGGGGTGCATCCCCAGTGTGCTTTTTCCTTCTTAAATTCGCACGTTGACTCTGCCACACCACTGTTACAACTGCTGTGCACCTGTCGACTCAGCTGACAGCAGCCCGCTGACAATAGTGCGGTCATATCTTCATTTACATACGGGGAAACAGTCAGGAATAGGAACCTGACAAAGTCACACAGCCGGAAGGCCACAGAGCTAGACTTGAACCCAGATCCACCTGAAGTCGCAGTAGATACTATTACCTGCTTTGCCGATTTCTCCTGCTTTTTCACACACAGTTGGGACCACCTGGGCCTTGAGCTTCAGATGGCCTGGGGTAGAATCCCTGGGGGCTTCAGGTTGGACAGGGCCTGAGCCTCAGCTTGCTCCTGGAAGATGGGCTGTTCTGGGCTCCTGGGGGAAGGGATAGGCTGACCGGGCAGGCCCAGCAGGCCCTCTGCTGTTTCCTCCCTGGGACCCCGGTTGCATTCTCTAACTTCTTGTCTCCCAGACACAAAGCTCCCCCACCCGCCATGCACCACTCTGGGTTTTCTCGGTGCCTTTCAGTTACCAGAGCCACCTGTTAGGCAGAGCCCCGCCCTCCCACCCCTGGGGAAGAGCGGCCTTGCCCATCTGGACTGGTGTGGCAGTTGGAGGGGCGGGGCCCGGGGGAGATCGGGTTGCATGGGAGCATTTTGTTGGCTCAAGAGGAAGCCGGGGCTGCAGAGGGGAAGTCGTCTGTGGTCACACAGGCAGCCTGGAAGGCATCCGGAGTCCTCCTCCAGCCTAAAGGAGGCATGGGGCCCTGTGCCCAGGAGGGACGTGTGCACCTGCCTGGGTGTCCTGAGGGGTGCCTGGGGTGGGGGAGGTAGGACTGCAAGGCTGGCCTTGGACAGGGGAGGCCTGGAGTGGGGTTTGAGTGGGCATTGGAGGCAGGCTCATGCTGTGCTTAGCGTTCTGAGGCCCTAGGATGGTGTGGGGGTGGGGAGCTAGCCTCCATAGTTCTGGTAACCAGGAGGGAGCATGGTGAGGAGTTTGAACTTGGGCACTAGCTGGAGTCGGGCTGCCTGGATCTGAGTCCTGGTCTCCCACTCAGCAGCTGGAGGAGCTGGAAGGGGTTACTTAACTGTACTGTGCCTCTGTTTCCCCCTCTGAAATGGGGGTTACAGCTGGAGCCGCTTCATGAACCCCAAGAGCAGGCCTGGCTCTGAGCGGGCTGTACCATGTAGGCATCCTGGCCCTGCACCTGTCTGTGCAGGATAAAGGCAGTGCAGAGTCTACTGGCTTCCTGGCCGTGGGGATCGGTAGCCTTTGTGACTGCAGGCAGTTCTTAATCTGAGCGCCAGTCTGTGAGCTCCTGGCTATTGCTCCACAGGGCTTCCCTGGGGAGCAGACCTTGCCTTCTGGGGAAGCTCATGGCTCGGCAAGGAGACCCCCCCCCCAGACTTCCGCTTGGAGCCTTGGAGCTGTAGGAGCCTAGGCTGAGCACTGAGGGCTTCCTGGAGGAGAAGGGGCTGCTCTGTCTCCTGGCCTCACCCTCGAAGTCTGCTGAGAGGTCATGGGGCACGCAGCACTGACCCCCGCCCTGGTGCCACCCAGTGCATTGCCGAGAGCAGCACTAGGAAGTGAAAGGAGCCCTTGCTGCTTAAGCCGGTCATGGCCATGGCTCCCAGGGGCTGGGGCTGGTCGGGCAATCCTGGATGCTGTGTCCCGGTCTGCGCCTCCTGCCAGGCTGGGGAGGGAGATCAGCCCCTTCCTCCCAGCAGGGAGAGGAGAAGACAATCATTTGCTCATTGGACACACATGTGGCATGTTTGGCTGTCCCAAGCGCTGTGCTAGACCCCGGCAAGGTCCCTGCTCTTGGGAAACTGCCAGTGGGGGCTGCAAAAGTGCCCAGTGGCTGAGAACAGAAAGTCAGCGGGAGGGAAACAGAAGGGAGCCCTGGGCGGTGGGGGTGGAGTGGGGTGGGGTAGGGGTCCGTGGGGAGTATGCGAAGGGTGGGCCCTGCAGGTGTGCCTGTGAGTATCTGGCTCAGGAATCCAAGACTGGGGTCCTCATCTCAGCTTGCCCATCAACCTAGCAGATGACTTGGGGTGTCCTCAGGTGACCCCTCAGGGTAGGCATGCACCTGCTGGAGCCTCACCTGGCTGCCGGGCATCTCTTGGAGGGTGGAGGACACCCCCACAGTGGCTCTGTGGTGCCTGGGGGGGGGGCTTAGCCAGTACCTGTTGGTGTTGGAGGCTCTGGGAGCACTCCCGCCCTTCTGACAGTGAGCCAGAGGCACCAAGAGCAAGGACAGGAACGCAAGGTGGAAGGGATATGAGACTCCAGGGAGGCCAGGCAGGGCCATGGGGCCGGGTGGCCTGTGGGCTGGACTCGAGCTTAGAGACAAGGATTGGTTTCAGCCTGGCTCTGCTGCCCTCATCCTGTGTAGCCCTGGGCAGGTCCGTGAACTTCTGTGAGCTTAGCTGGCAAGTCCTTCCCCTGTGTGCAGCACGGGCTAAAGGGTGCCTGGGCTGGAGGTCAAGATGAAGGGAGATAAAGCAGGTGGCTGTCGCTGTCCATTCACTGCAGAGGCAGTGTGGCACAGTGGTTGGGAGGTCAGGAGTCGGACACGAGTTTAAATTCTGACTCCGACACTACTGGGTCTAAGACTTCTGAATGCCAGCTTCCTTCCTTGTAAGGGGAGCAAGGTCCCTGCCTCTTGGGGGTGAGCAGCAAGCACCATCTGCATGTGGGTGGTGTAGCCCCAGGAGGTCCTCAGACAGCCCCTTACCACCCTCCCCTCCTCCACCCCCCCAACAGTGCCAGGAGCGCAGGGTCCCCCTCCCCCCACACCCCACCTCCAGTGGGCTCCCCTCGATCGTCGGGGTGCAGCAGCTCCTCCATGGCTGCTGTGGCTTCCTGGAAAGCTCCCGGGGAGGCCTCCCTGAGCCCCGGCTGCCTTCGGCGTTGGCTCTTGCCTTGGCTCCTCCCCCGAAGCGTGTCTGGGCAGCTTCCCAACGGCCCAGGGCGAAGAGCTGCAGATCCTGGCGGCCACGCTGACTGCCAAGGCGCTCCTCCTGGAGGGCTGTCCCCTGCCGGGCACTCAGAGCGCCTCTGTCCAGGCACGGGGCAGCCCCTGTGTGAAGGCCCGGCAAGGCCTCCCCCTCGGTCCTCATCGCCCATCTGCACCGTCTGCAGCTTCCGCCTTCTGTCCTGGTTTCCCTCCAGCCTGCACCTGCTCAAAGGCCGGGAAAGTCGTTTCTGGGGCAGCTCCCCTTGTATTGTGCTTCCGTGGAAAGCCGGAGAAACGTGGCCTGCATCTCAGCTCCTCTCTGCTCCGTCCTCCCCCTTAACCGGGTTCGCTGTTCCCGGCTGATTCCTGCTGCGAACATTTGGCCAGCACGGTTCCCCCGCCTTGAACCGCCCCCCCCCCCTCCTGCTGCATCCCCGCGCGCTAACACAAACTCCTTCTGAATCCCGCCTCCTGTATCCTGGTTCTGCTTCTCCCCCCACCCCTCGGGGGCACACTGAGCTCCGAAAGAGTTTGTTCACGGACGGGCACGAGAGGCCGGCCTGTGCTGTGGTGACATCTGGCCCTGCTAAGTGGAGGGGCCCGGAGCCCTGCTCACACGCTGGTCCCTCGCTGCGCTGCGTTGCCTGGAAGAGAGGGCTCTGGGGGCCTGGCCTTGGCCTTGGCACGCTTCAGCCCGAAGTAGCCAGGCAGACTGTGCACTAGAGTGCCACAGCCCCTAGCGACCGCCTCCATGATCCGCTGCCTGGTTTTCTGCTCTCGGGGCTCCTGGTTTTGTCTCCAAACTCCCTCCTTTCCTAGTAACCTGGTGCAACACTCTCCCAACCAGTCCCTCCCTGTGAGCCTCCACACACCCGGCCCTCCTGCCTCCACCAGGCTCCCTGCAGGGCCGGAGCTCTGGAAAGGGCGGAAGCCTTCTCCACCCTCACCTGCAGCTCCCCTTATCCCGCAGGGCCAGTGCCTCCCACCCCCTCCGCCACTGCGGGCCTCCAGGTGCTTCCTCTAGGGTGGGTTTTTCAACCTTGAGTACGCAACAAAAAGGGGGGCTTAAAAAATACCCTGCCTGGACCACCCCCAGAGCTGGGCTGGGGCGGCATTCCCTGGCAGATCCACTCCTCCCAGGTGTGGGGCCTGGGTTCTCAACTAACAGCCGGGTTTTTACTTGGCTGCCCTTGACCTCCAGCAGGGCTCCTCTGTGTGCTTCCTGTGGTGATGTCATTACCACCTGCGGGGAGGCTTCCGGCGCCAGGCGCCCATTCCCTCCATTCTGGAGGAGACCAAGGTGCCAGCAGGGCCGCGAGCCCGCCCGAGGCTCCAGGCCGGAGTCCGTCGCTGGCTTCTCGCAGCTGCTGGCGGCACGGGGCACTGGGGAGCTCGTGGCGTCATCACTGCTGCGCTGCCTCCAGGGGTGTCTGTCTCCGTCCGAGAATACCTGTGACGCGGAGGACCCCCGATGTGTGCTCCCTCCCAGGTGTTTGACAAGCCTTTCACCATACAAGGTGATATTCCCAGGTTCTGGGGGTTAGATCAGAGGGAGCTTTCGGGGTTCACGGCCCAGCCCCCCATGCCAGCAGGTGTTACTTGCCCCCCAATGGCCTGGCTTCCTGCAAAGCACGGTGATGTTCCTGCCACCTCTGTCAGAGCCACCAAGTGTGGTGCTGGCACAGCTTCACCCCTGGTCCCTTCCTCCCCTCCCTGGACGCCTTCTCCCTCGGTGACTCATTCAAGGCCACAGCCATCACCTTCCATGTCCTGCTTGCTGACGCTGGCATCCCACTGCCTCCTTCCATTTCTCCTGGGTCTTTCTGGTCAACATCACTGAGACCTCGCTCCCCCATCCCCACCCCAGGCTAACCCCTCTCCGGGGGCTGTCTCAGCTGGTGGGAACCACTCCCACCGGGGCCAAGCCTGCAGTGCTAGCCTCACCACCTCCTGCCCACCTGTTTGCCCCTCACCCACTTCCTGTGCCTGGTCCAAGCCACGGTCCTCTCTCACACACATGGCGGCGGCACCCTTTAACCTGTCTCATTATGAGTCATCTCTCTCACCTGCTCCACACCCTGGAATGGCTTTTCTGTGTGCTCAGGCTCAAGTCTGGCTCCTTGGGGCTACAAAGGTTTGGGTGGTCCTGCCTCGCAGCCACCCCCCAGGCTCAGGGCCCCCCCCTCTTCTCTGAACTCAAGTTCCAGTTCCTCCCCTGCCCCCACACCCCTGTCTCCTGCCACTCAGTTTTTGCACATGCAGTTCTTGCCTTCTGGAATGTTCTTCCTGTCTCCCTCCTCACCCTGGCCTGGTTGTGTTGTGTCTTCCTCCTCTTCCAGATTGTAGCCTGAGCTCTGCCTTCTCTGGGAAGCCCTGCGGGTATGTTGGGTTCCATTCTCTTGTCTTGTACCCTCTTTGGCAGACTGTACATCTGCTGATCCAACATTGGCTGACACCTGTCACCCAGCTTGACAGTAGGTGCCTCAGGAAGAGACTTTGTTCCTTTTGCTTAGCTCTGCATCCCTAGCGCCCTGGAGGTGCCCGAATATGTATGTATGTGTGTGTATATATACATGTGTGTGTATATAATTTTTTGGGGTCAAATGGAAAGTCTTGTTTAGCATCTGTGTGCCGAGTACGCCATATACATTACGTGGTGGGCCTCCACGAGGTCCTGGGAAGAAGGTATGCTGTTCTCCCCATTTGACAGGTGAGAATACTGAGGCACAGAAAGAGCGACTCCCTTGAGGTCATCCAGGGAGTGAATGCAGTTGCAGGATTCCAGCCCTGAGGGGGTTAAGGCTGAGCAGCTGGAGGCTCAGAGAGGTGAGGTCACTTGTCGGAGGTCACCCAGCTGGGTGGCGTTCCCTGGGCTGGGCGCCAGTGTTGCTAATGCTGAGTGCATTTTGAGAACCCAATTAACCTTTAGCGGAGTGGGAATTGAACTCATTCTGTCAGGGGACCCAAAAACTACACTGGCCCCAGACCCGGGTGCTTGCTTGGCCCTGGCCCTGGGCAGCTGGAGGACTCGAGAGAGCAGCGGGTGGGAGGGCTGGCATGTGGCCGGGGCTGGGCTTCCTCTGCGGGAGCAGCTTGTGTAGATTTTGGAGGATGCTCTGGGGCCAGCAGCCTCCTGGCTGCCCTCTCCCTGGCTGGGGCCGCCACCCCTCGTCTAGGTCTCCAAATTCGGGGTGTTCTGGCTTTCCCTCTGGCCTGCAAAAAGTTCATGATCTGGAACAGGCAAATGGCCCAATCCTTTTTTCACTGTCTCTAGCGCCTGTTGGGCTTTTCCTACCGGCTGCTTTCCTGAGGCCGCAGGTGTGCACCTGCATTGTCTTTTTATTTTTGAGAGACAAAGAACTTCCATCTGCTGGTTTTACTCCCCAAATACCCACAATAGCTGCAGTAACTGGGGCAGGGCCAGGCTGAAGTCGGGAGGTCGGAACTTAATCTGGGTCTCACATGAAGGTGACAGGGATCCAACCCCTTGCGCCATCGCCTGCCGCCTTCCAGGGTGCGTATCAGCAGGAGGCTGGAATCCGGAGCAGAGCTGGGACTCGGACCCAGGCACTCTGAGGAGGGGTGCAGGAGTCCAACCACGGCTTAACTGCTGGGCCAGGTGCCCACCCCACCCTGATTTGTTTTAATCCTTAAAATTCCTTTTTGGTCAAGGAGGCCAAAAATTCCAGTTTTTCAGTTGAGGACACTGAGACTCGGAGAGGTCGTGTCTTGTCTGAGATTGCATGGGCAGAGCCAGGAGCCAAGTCAGATGGGCTGTCTGCTCTGACAGCTGGTGATGTGCAGGCATCCCAGGCACAGCTTAGCACGGGGCAGGTGACCACAGGGGGCTCAGGACGGGTGCCCTCCCTAGTGTGCCGGAATGACAAGCTGTGCTTCCGGGGCACCTGCTGGCGAAGGCGGAACTGGAAGTGCCCTCGGAGTCGCCCTGCCCAGAGAGTCTGCGGTCAGCCCATGCTTTGAAAGTTAGACTGGTGGTCGGCAGACGCTGTGGCATAGGGGCTGGGCTGCAGCTAGGGGACGCTTGCATCCCATGTCGAGCACCTGGGTTGGAGTCTCCCCCCTCCACTTCCAATCCGGCTTCCTGCCGCTGCACACCTGGGGAGGCAGCAGTTGATGGTTCAGGCACTCGGGTCCCTGCTGCCCGTGTGGGAGACCCAGATGGAGTCCCTGGCTTTGGCCTGGCCTAGCTCTGGCTGTTGTGGACATTTATGGAGTGAACCAGCAGCTGGAAGACATCTCTCTGTCTCAAATACATATAACTTAAAAAAAAAAAACTTTGAGAAAAGTTGGGTTTGGTTTAGTAAAGTGGCTGAGTGCGGGAGCTGTCTGTGTGGTGGCCCCGGGCTCAGCAGTTCCTGTAGGCCCCTGGCTGCCTCGTGGTTGAGACACAAGCTTCCGGGTGGGGCCTGGGTTAGAATTCTCTTCCTGCCACTCCCCAGCTGTGATTAGGAACACAGACCCTAGGATGGAGTCCTGCTTCCGTTACCTGCTTGCTGTTTGACCTTGGACAAGACAGTTAACCTCTCTGAGCCCCAGGGTCCTCTACTGTGAAAGAAGTAGAGATCTCCACAGGTCAGGGCTCGACCCCTGGGCTTGTGTGAAGAGTATGTGGTGTGAATGGGGAGTGGTGGGCAGGTTACCGTGGTGAGTGTTAGCATCCATGCTCTGACAGGTGCTTCGGGCACTCATGGGTGTTTCTCTTTTCCCTCTGCCCTCTTGCAGGTGGAACTCCACGTCCACCTAGATGGAGCCATCAAGCCTGAAACCATCTTGTTCTATGGCAGGTAAGTCCACTGGCGGCCCGTGGTCCTCCCCAGGATTTGGGCAGCGTCCGCAGCTCTGCCAGAGGGCCCCTCCCTGCTCCCTCCTGTATCCCTGTGGAATGAAGCCAGTCCCCAGGCAGAGGGTGATCATGGGGACATGGGGACCCACTGCCTGGTGACTAGGCCTGAGCAACCTGTCCCCCTGACCCACGTGGCCAATGCACAGTGTTGTGTGGGGGGATGAGTAAAGGTCGCTCCTGGGGCTGGGTCAGCTGCTGGTTTCTGACTGGCAGGTGCGGGGCATCTCGTGGTTCGGGGCCAGGCCCTGGGCTCCATCCTTGAATCCTTCCTCACCTGGAGGAGGTGCCTCTCCCTTCCGCTGCGGGGGACGGCTCGGGGAGAGAAAGCAGCTACCCTGAGCACAGGACGCGTTCTCGGCAGAACCCGGAGCTGTACCTGGGGCCGTGTCTCCCCCCCTCCTCCCAGCAACGGCCACTGGATCACCATGGTGATGGCCTGCCAGGAGTCATGGACAAGCGACTTCCGTGGGCCCACACCCCCTCATGCTTCCCGCCTCCCCTGCTCTGGCTGGGGGTATGGGGGGAGGGGCACCTCTCCCTGGCCAGAACTCAGTTTCTCAGTGGATGCCTAAGAGCAGGGCTGGGGAGCCCTGTGGACCTGGCTTTGAATCTGAACGCATCAGTTTTTCTGCAACCTTGGCCTCCAGAGTATGAGGGTACGAACAGGGCCTTTCTGCAGAGCCACCCTGGGAGGTAGGGGCGTGCCTCCCGCCCCACCACGAAGTCCCAGCTCTTCCCTGAGTGCCCCATGTTGGGCTTGTGTGCAGCAGGGGGGCCTCGCCTCTCCCTCTGTGTCTTGAAGTTCAGCCCTGCACCCCGACTTGAACATGCTGCTCTATGCCTGAAGCCCCTTGGTCGTGCAGGCCCCTGCTCCTGGGGACAGTGGGTGGGGTGGGGGTGCCAGCGCCCAGCTCTGCCCTTGGAAGTAGCTGTTGGTTTACTTTCTGCTCAGCTGGGAAACGTAAGCACGTGGGGGGCAGGTGATCTCATGGCCCCGTCTCACAGATGAGACCGATGTGGCAGGTGGAGTCCCAGGCTTGGCTAGCACAGGGCGGAGGTTAGAAGGTGGCAGGGCTGGCCCAGAGACTGTGCCCCTGACCATTACCCTGTGGGTTCCAGCCTGCCCATAAAATGCTTCGCTCAGGGCCTTGCACACATCAGCGGCTGCATAGTCAGCACTTAATGATGCTGTTATTAATATTAGAACCACGCGGCTCTTGGCTTATCTTCGCCTGTCCTTTGCCGACCCGAATGGCAAGGTTGCCCCAGGGCCCCTAATGAGGTCGCCCGGGTGGGGCACCGATAGCATCTAATCGAAGTGTTGCCTGTCATGGGGTCATCAAGCGCTCATTAGTGGGAGCGCCGAGGCAGGGGACAGCGGGGGTGCAGATTAGCTGACTTCCCGGCTCTCGGTGCCACCCTGGCTGGCCCTGGAGGAGGGTACGTGGCAGGTACAGCTGGAGTTTGACCCAGAGTCAGCAGGCAGGGGCATTCAGATACCAGCGGCCTATATGTGCCGGGGGACGGGTGGGAGGTGACTGGGGTGGGAAGGAGCAGGGAGCCCTAGGCCCAACCCAGAGGCCCCTGTCTGTCCCTGGGACGGGCCTGCCCCCGTTGGCTGTCCTCGCTCACGCCTTCAGCTCCAGCGACTCTGCCTTTCCCAAGGGCTCCTTGGTTTTCTCAGCATCCTTCATGGCCCCAGCTTCTCTCCAAAGCTCATCTGAACCTGGCTGCCGTCTCCTTCACGTCTCTGCCCTGCTCTGAGCCACCATGTCCCTCACCTGACTGTGACAATGGCCTCCTGACCAGTCCTAGGCCTCCACGCTGGCCTCCCGGTCTGCTGTGTGTGCGACGCTATCTATAGTCAGCGCAGTTGTCTTAGAAACCAGCGGGGGTGGCCCGTTTCCCCTGCAGGCTCTTGGACAGTGTGGTGCCAGGTGAGGCCCCTGGGGTGGCCTTGGGGCGAGCTGGCCAGCAGTGGACGGCCTGGACGCAGGAGCCGGCAGGCGCTGAGCACCTGGCCTCTGGGTGCTGGGATGGCAGTGGGGGCCCCTTCTCCCCCGTGGTGTCTTGTGGGCCTCCAGAGTGGCACCTGGGACCCTTTGTGGTCCCTCCAGGGCTCCCTGGTGGGGAAGGAGGCGTACCAGGGCACTGGGGCACAGGTGTTGATGGAGGGAAGTGTTGTATTTTAATAACAGAAGCTGGGAAATGATCGAAACACCATTTGCACGTCTGGTTCTCCGGAGGTCTTCTCCTTGCGAACTTTTGTCCTTGACTTTCGGATGAGCCAGCGCCCAGCTTCCGATTTATGCTTCTGGGTCTCTGAACTGCTCCGGGCTTCACCTTCTTTCCTTTGTTCTCCTCTCTGCAGGCCTCCTCCCCCCTCCCTCTCCCCTGCCTTCCTTACACCCTGCCTGTCGCCTTTGCACACTCGCTGAGTGTCCCCGCTCTGAAGGGACGTCCTCGTAGCGAGGACGTGGCGTCTTCTCGCCTCCTTGAGGGGTCTGTTTCAGGTGGGTCGTTCCCAGTTCTGCTTTGTTCCCTGCGTTGCTTATTTCCTGAGTGCCTTCGCCTCTTTTCTCCCAGCATTTCTTTAGCTGTCTCTTATCTTAAAAGTGGGGAAACTGAGGCCCAGGGTGACCCCCCTACACACACACAGAGGGGAAGGAGGTGGGGGATGTGCAGAAGGGAGGAAGCCACTCTGAGACCTGCTCCCTGCAGCCAGGAGGGGAGGCAGAGACCGTCACAGGGAGACGGAGGCTCTGAGCTGGCTGTTGTCAGCAGGCTGTGCCGTGCGTGGCCTGTGCCGGGGCTGTGGGCAGAGCGCTCTGAGCTGGACGCTAAGTCACCAGCGGTACTTGGGAGTCTGCGTCCCGCCCTCCCCCAGTGCGCCGAGGGACAAGCTGCTCTGATGTGCCGGCCAGGCCAGACCAGACCGGGGCAGAGGAGGGCGTCCTGGTGCTGAGCCTGCCCCGGGAATTGTGATGCTGCGGGGTCCACCCCTCGTGACCCCGGCCTCTGCCTGTTCCTGGGGCTGAGGAGGAAGTAGGGGGCTGGCCTTGGCACTCGCCCTGTCCACCCCCCCGGGGAGGGGGAGGGAGAGATTGTGTATGCGAGTGTGAGCGCATGAGCATGTGTGTGTGTTGCACAGACGCCAGCCGGTGTTTACGCCCCTGAAGTTTGCTGACTTAGGCGGCTTGGGAACAGACAGTGCTGCAAGGTTCCGGTCCTGCTTCTCAACGCCCCGGGCCTTGGTTTTTGCCTCTGTCCAAGGGAGGGAGCGGGGTGGAGAGATGCCCGCCTTCCCTGGGGCGCGGCCCCTGGTCTGCTCCAGCCTGCCCCGGCTGACAGTGCACCTGCTGTTTCGTGCCCAGGAAAAGAGGCATCCCGCTGCCGGCCGACACGGTGGAGGAGCTGCAGAAAGTCATCGGCATGGACCAGCCACTCTCGCTCCCCGGCTTCCTCGCCAAGTTTGACTACTACATGCCTGCCATCGCGTGAGTGCCCCCCACTCAGGGCCTGGGCGCCGCGAGCCCCGTGATGGCCCCCAGCCTGTAGGGGCTGCGGCGCGTACTCTGAGGTCCCAGTGCAGCTGCCCACCAGTGAGGGAAGTCCCTCCAGTGCCTTCAGGCCTTGGTTTTCCCTTCTGCAAACAGTGTGATGTGCACCGAAGTGGCCATGACCGCTGCGAGGGTAATTCAACAGGTTCATGGAACACGGAATTAAAGACAGGTTCCAGGCTGGTGTCTGGCACAGTGTTAAGGCACCGCTCGGGACACCGATCTTAGAGTGCCTGAGCCCGAGTCCCAGCTCCACTCCCGATGCTGGAGCTTATTGCTGGAAAGGGGCTCCCTGGGAGACCGCAGGTGTTGGCTCTCTGGTTAGGGCCCGGCCACCATGTGGGAGACCCGGATGGAGCTTGCGGTTCCTGGCTTTGGCCTAGTGCAGCTATAGCTGTTGCAGGCATTTGGGGCGTGAACCAGCAGACAGGAGCTCTTCCTTCAAAATAAATGAAATAAATAAAAAAATTTTTTTTTGACAGGCAGAGTGGACAGTGAGAGAGACAGACAGAGAGAAAGGTCTTCCTTTGCCGTTGGTTCACCCTCCAATGGCTGCCGCGGCCGGCGTACCACGCTGATCTGATGGCAGGAGCCAGGTGCTAGGTGCTTTTTCCTGGTCTCCCATGGGGTGCAGGGCCCAAGCACTTGGGCCATCCTCCACTGCACTCCGGGCCACAGCAGAGGGCTGGCCTGGAAGAGGGGCAACCGGGACAGAATCCGGCGCCCCGACCGGGACTAGAACCCAGTGTGCCGGCGCCGCAGGGCGGAGGATTAGCCTGTTGAGCCACGGTGCTGGCCATAAATAAAAATTTAAAAGGTGTTTATATTTTTAAAAGAAATGCTCTTCAAGTCCTTACTTATTTTTAAGATTTACTTATTTAAAAGGCAGAGTTACAGAGAGGAGGAGAGGCAGAGAGGGAGAGAGAGAGAGGTCTTCCATTCGTTGGTTCACTCTCCAAATGGCCGCAATGGCCGGAGCCGTGCCAATCAGGAGCCAGGAGCCAGGAGCCTCCTCTGGGTCTCCCACATGGGTGCAGGGGCCCAAGGGCTTGGGCCATCTTCTACTGCTTTCTCAGGCCACAGCAGAGAGCTGGATTGGAAGAGAAGCAGCCAGGACGCGAACCAGCACCCATATGGGATGCTACACTTGCAGGTAGTGCCTTTAATTGCTATACCACAGTGCCAGCCCCAAAAGGTATTTATTTTTAAATGATTTATTTATTTGAGAGGCAGAGTTACAGACAGAGGGAGAGACAGAGAGGTATTCCATTGCTGGTTCACTCCCCACTTGGCTGCAACGGCCGGAGCTGTGCCAGTGCAAAGCCAGGAGCTGCTTCTGGGTCTCCCACACGGGTGCAGGGCCCAAGCACTTGGGCCATCTTCCACTGCTTTCCCAGGCCACAGCTGGGAGCTGGATCAGACGAGGAGCAGCCAGGATCTGGACTAGTGTCCATATGGGATGCTGGTGCCATAGCGCCGGCCCCACTAAGTACATTTTGATGCCCAAATCTTAATCTATAAGCGGGCTCTTCAAACTTTCATGAAAAGTGGGTGTTACTGAAAGAACTTTGCATGGACTTCAAAATTTGGCGTCAAAGACAATCTTTTAATTTCATTTTCTGCAAACCTTTAGAAGCATTCTCGCACAGAGAAGCAGCAGAATACGCGTTAAGAACTCAGATCATGTCCTGTCAGACCTTCAGGACCTGTCTGTGATGCCTGTCCAGTCGCCCTCTCCAGGCCTCAGGTGGCCACATAGTGAGGCACACGGTCCCCTGGTTCACAGGGTGGCGTTTGGAAGGGACCCAGCATTGTCCTCAGCGAGCAGCCTGGAGCTGTGCACTGGCTGCTGCCGCCGGACAGCCAGGTGGTGACTTGTGCGTTACCTTCCACGCTCCCACTGCTTCAGGGTAGGATCTCCCTCGGGCCTAGAACACAGCGCCACTCGGCTGATGGACTCCCACTTGCCTACCGTGGCTGCTGACCGTGGGCCAGGTGGACACAATCCTCCTGGGCAGAGGCTGAGGTAGAGGCTCAGGGAAGTGAATGCCTGCCTGGGACCACAGAGCTGGCCAGGGCTGAGCCGACTCTCACCAGATGCCACCCCAGCTTCCTGGTGCAAGGTCCAGTTCCCCACAGCAGGCAAGAATTGGGGTCTGGCAGTCAGGGCTATGGGAGCTCAGGCGGTGTGAGGTTTGGGAGGTAGGGGGGTGGGGGAGAGAGGAAGAAGCAGAGGAGCTGGATGCAGTCAGGGAAGACTGCCTGGAGGAGGAAGGGTGGGCCAGGCTTCAAGAGGAGAGGAGAGTGTGATGCTGTTTAGGAGGGTGTTTGAGACAAAGGCCACTGGCTGGGTAAGTGGTGTGAGGAGGCCTGGGGAGGAAGAAGTGGCCCAGGCTGCTGGCCTTAATGGAAGCCGCTGCCCTCAGCCTGGCCTCTGGGGAGGGGACACTCAGGCACACGTGCGTTCCGTCTTCCTGAAGGCATGCGCAGTACTATGCAGGTGCAGGTGGGGCTCCTGTCCCTGGCTCATGGCTTTGTGTTGCACACCGGGGAGGGCCTGGCTGTGGCGTGGGGAGACGGTAGGCTCAGGCTCCAAGGCACCGTTTTCCTGTCTGGGTCGGGGAAGCCTCTGCTCGGGACTGTCGAGACCCAGAGCAGGGATGGGAGCGTGCGGAAAGAACTGGCACGGCCCCTTCACCCAGCCCGGGACCGGGTCCCACCTGGCAGCCCTGGGCTCGGGTTCCCTGCTCTGGTTCCTGACCCCAGCTTCCTGCTCAGGCCGATCTGGGGAGCAGTGATGCTCAAGGAATTGGGTTCCTGCCCCCCCCCACGGGAGACCTGGATTGCTTCCGGCCCCCAGCAGTGGCCACTGAGGGCATTTGTGGAGTGAACTGGGGCAGGAGCGCATCTCTCTGCTTCTCTGTCCCTCTGCTCAGTCAGTCCCCAAACCCAAGCTCTGCAGTGTCTCCCTTAGGGTAAAAGCCGAGGACCCCAGCCTTGGTCCCCCGGCCTGTACTTGCTACCACGCTCCTCTGCTGCCTCCCTGGACACCAGGCACCCCCAGCTCGGGGCCTCTGCTTGCAGGGCCGCGCCTCGCCTGCTTCCTCTCCGCTCCAAACTCCTTTCCCTTCCCAATCGTATTCAGAATCGCAGCAGCCTCTCCTGGGCCATGGTCGGCGGCACTTCGTCCATCTGACCTGCTTCAAAAAGTGCGTGGAAACCTTTCCTGCCTCAGGACAGGCTGTGCACGGAGCGCCAGTGTTTTTGCACCAACTGTCACCTTGTCTTTCGAGTCCTTTCTCCATGGACTTGGTGGAAGCGTCTCGTGTGGTTTCACTTCTTCGCCTGCCTGCCTGCCTCTTGCTGGCCTGTGGGCTTTAGGGCAGGGATCTCATCCACCTGTTTGCTGCACCCCTGGTGCCTGGACGGCGCAACCCCAGTGTGGCATGCACAGCTCCCCAGCGGCAGGGGCCAGCAGGGCGGCCAGGCGCCTGCAGGCAGGGTGAGTGCTCTTGTGCCCCGGAGACAGCTCACCCGCAGCAGGCAGAGGCCAGGGACGCAGGCAGGGCCTGCCCATCCTCATCCTCTTGGCTAGTTTCTGCGGGCAGCGCTGCTCCTCCCTCACGTGTTCTCATAAGCGTCCTGTCTTCGCTCTGCGATGCACGCCAGGCCCTGGGCCAGCGCGCGTTGTCACAGCTGCGATGCCGGTAGCGGCTGCTTTGTTCTAGGTGCTGGCCCAGGTGAGGGTCAGGTGTGACTCACCCATCTTCATAGCGACCCCTGACGCAGGTGGTAGAGAGGGGACTGGCTAGCGCAGGTCACACAGCAGGCAAGTGTGGGAACAAGGGCTCGAGTGCTCGCCTGAGCCAGGGGCAGCCTCTCAGGATGAAGCCACGTCCTCCCTTATTTCTCTGCCCTCCCAGCCTCCAATGTCCACTCACGGTCCCCTGGGTACTGTCCTTGTCAAGGCAGTCGGGCCTCTGGAAGGCTGCATCCCAGGTGGGAGATGGGAAACCGGCCAAGACCGGGACGACGTCATCGATAAGGTGGAGGGGTGAGGAGGACCACAGGGGAAATCAGGGGCGGGGCGCCCGCCCTGCACGGTGGGGACAGTGGAGGACCGACGGGGGAAGGCCGTGGGCTCGGGGCAGGGGCTGCCATCACAAAGGCCCAATGTGGGGACGAACTGGGCCGTCCTGGGACGGAAAGGCAGCTGATGGTCTTGGGGTGAATGCCAGGAGGACACTGAGGGACGCTGGCCAGGGGCTGGCTCCTGCAGGCCACGAGGGGGGTTTCCCTCTGTGCGGTGGGAGGCCGCTGGGGCTCAGGTGGTGGAGCAGTGTGCTTTGACAGACATTCTAGGGAGCCTCTGCCAGCTGCTGTGTGAATTGCATTACAGGGGCAAGTGTGGTGCCAGGGACAGTGGTCAGAGAGACCACCAGGGCGAGAGGCCAGAGCTGCACGCACTGCATGAGGACCACTGGCAGGATGTGTGTGCCCAGGGTCTTATCCCGCACCTGCCCAGGGCTGCGGGCCGGAAGCTGGTTGGATCTGCACTTAGAGGCAGCCTTGTCTGCTCCTGGAGCTCCCAAGGGACCAGGGAGCTGTCCCCAAGCTCGCTCTTCCCTCCCCAGGGGCTCGCGGGAGGCCGTCAAAAGGATCGCCTACGAGTTTGTAGAGATGAAGGCCAAGGAGAAGGTGGTGTACGTGGAGGTGCGCTACAGCCCGCACCTGCTGGCCAACTCCAAGGTGCAGCCGATCCCCTGGAACCAGGCCGAGTGAGTGACAGACCCTGGGGAGACCCGCAAGCTTTGGGCCAGGCGTCTGTCATGCGAGGCCTGGAAACAAGCTCTGTGGGCTGGGGGCTTCTCTGTCAGCGCTCAGGGTGGGGGGAGGGGTCCTCAGGCCCAGCCCTGCTCCTGCCCCCACAGAGGGGACCTCACTCCGGACGAGGTGGTGGCGCTGGTGAACCAGGGCCTGCAGGAGGGGGAGCGAGACTTCGGGGTCAAGGTCCGGTCCATCCTGTGCTGCATGCGCCACCAGCCCAGTGAGTAGGACGGCGTCCTGTGCCTGCCGTGTCCCGTCAGCCCACCAGCAGGATTCTGGGGCCTCCGGGGCAGACTCAGAGCTTCTGGGAGACACAGTTTGCTCAGCAGGAGACTGGGTCAAAACCAAAGGCGCCCGAGGCCCTTCTGGCCTCCGGGATGGGAGGGGTCTCTGTGGGCCTTGAGCTCCCTGGTGAGGTGCCCCCTAGTGCGGCCTTGGGCAAGTCAGGCCCCTCTCTAGACCGGGTCCCTGTGCCCACCCGGGGCTTGCTCTGTGCAGGTGCTGTGCGCGCGCCGTCCCCTCGGCATGGCAGCCTGGGAGGCGGGACTGCCTTTGCAGATTCCCATCTGACAGATGAGGGAACTGACTGGGCCAAAGCCTGGGTCCAGTTTCTCCCTCCTCACCTCTACTGGGTAGGAGGCAGTGACAGGCGACGAGACCTGCTCTGCTTTGCATTACTGGGCAGGGCCTCCCTGGCCTCCCTGCCCCCTGCCTCAGGGTACCTGTGGGCGTCCAGCGGGACAGCACAGCCTTGCCACGCCCCTCTGCAGCGCTCCCAGTCATTAGGGGTAAACTGAGGCATGCGTGGTCTGGGGTGGGGGTGTGTGTGGGGGGCGTGCTGACAGCCCTGGCCGGTGCCTCGCCCAGCCTGGTCCCCGGAGGTGGTGGAGCTGTGTAAGAAGTACTGGCAGCAGACCGTGGTGGCCATCGACCTGGCAGGGGACGAGACCATCACGGACAGCAGCCTCTTCCCAGGACACGTGCAGGCCTACGAGGTGGGTCTGGGGGCAGGTGGGAGTTCGTCTCCCACCCACAGCTGGGAGGTGTCACAGGGACCAGGGGTGCGAGGCCCCGAGTTTCCAAGTGTGCCTTGGTTGACTGGGGCTTGGAATGGGTATGAAAAGCCCCACACGGTGGCCGCGGTCCTGTGTTCCAGCGGCATCGGCCTGATGTGCTGTGTGACCTCGGGGAGGTCTCTGGGCCCGCCCGCTTCCTCTGTCAGGCAGACCTTGCAAAGGTGCCTCCGGCTCCGTGATGCACTGCGTGTGGGGGGAGTGGAGGAGGGGGCCCTCACTGCCCAGGTCTCTGTGGGCAGCATCCCAGGAATGCTGTTCCACCTTGGTTACGTTGCCCAACTCCCCTGAGCTCTGCCCCCATAGAATGGCTAGCACCAGGGTTAGAAACATTAGATGATGTGTAGAAACCATTCCACCCAGCGCCTGGCCTGTGGGAGCCGCAGTAAATGACAGCTCCTGCTCGGGTGATGACGCGACTCGTGGGCCGGGAGGGTGCTCCCAGGCTGCCGGAACGCCCCTCACCTGGCCCTTCCCCTTGCAGGAGGCCGTGAGGAGTGGTGTCCACCGCACCGTCCACGCCGGGGAGGTGGGCAAACCCGAGGTGGTGCAGCAGGTGAGGAGCTGGCTGGCCGCGGGCCCCTTCTTCCTGCCTCCCCCATCTCCTGCCCCCCGCCTGCCTCCCCCCTGCTCCTCCACAGGCCGTGGACGTCCTCAAGACGGAGAGGGTGGGCCACGGCTACCACACCCTGGAGGACGAGGCGCTTTACAGCAGGCTGCTGCAGCAAAACATGCACTTCGAGGTGCGGCGAGCGGCAGTGGGCGGGCACTGTCCTTGGCTGCCCTGCCCCCACCCCCGGGCAGAGGCGGACAGGTGGGGGGGTGGTTCAGGAAGCAAGGCTGGCCCCGACGCTGGTGGCCCCAGCCCCGGGACACGGGGAGGGGTTGGCGCGGCCTAGGGCTGTTGTGCCAGCCACCCACCTGCTCTTTCAGGTCTGCCCCTGGTCCAGCTACCTCACCGGTGCCTGGACGCCGGGAACGGAGCACGCGGTGGTCCGGTGAGGTCTGGGCCTCTGTGGCCCATTCCGTTTTGTTCCGGGAAAGCCAGGGACGGGAAGCACACTCGGGGGTGGGGCACCAGCGGTGCTGGTCTCTTAGATAGGTGACCTCCGATTCCTTGGGGAGCAGGCAGTGCTGCTCTGAGGCACTGGGACTGACCGAGGTCACCCAGCCCCTAACTGAGCAGACGACCCGCCACTCTGGTCCCCCACCTTTGCCTCCTGGGCATAGGAGGAAGATGGTCCTTTCTGCTCCCACGTGCTCCTCCTGCACCTCTGGGTATCGCCCACCCCCTACAATCTAACGGGCCAGGAGTCCTCTGTCCCGTGACTGAGCACTGGTGGTGGCTTCAGGAGCGCAGAGCAGCTGTCCCTTGACACAGGATGACAGCAAGAACTCGGGCGACCGTGGACAGACCTGCCCTGCTCTGGCTGCTTGGGTTTTGACGTCCTGCTGACAAGGGGGGCCCGAGGCTGCCATGGGCTGCACAGCTCTGGGGGTTGGAGAAGCAGAACCCTGGACAGTGACCTTTCCGGGACAGGCAGAGGAGAGCCAAAGGTGTGACCAGAGATCTAGGGCAGGGGTCTTGGGAGCAATCCGCTGGGTCAGAGCGGGCGCCGGACCCAAGTGAAGCCAGAGCTAGGGAAGAGGCGGCCGGGGCTCAGCCCGTGAGCAGTTTCCATGGTGTACTGGCAGGGCCAGGTCGGGTCCCAGGGGCACTGAGGAGTGGCTGGGGCAGGTGCCGCCACCTCTCCTAGAATGCTGGCCATGAGGGGCCGGCGGCTACAGGCGGTTGCTTTCTTGGCTGGCTCTGGACTGGCCGGACGGGTCTGAGCTCCAAGTTGCTACCTCCCTGGCCTAGACAAGTCACCTGAGCTCTCGGAACCTGCTCCCTCCTCTGGACCAGATCAGACTTTTCAGGCCCGGCCAGGTTGCCAAGGACATCAAAGGAGGGCCAGAGCTGACGTGCCAGGCGCTCACAGCTTCTGCCCTCTCTCCCCTCGCTCCTCACCAGGTTCAAGAAGGACCAGGCGAACTACTCGCTCAACACGGATGACCCACTCATCTTCAAGTCCACCCTGGACACAGATTACCAGATGACCAAACGGGACATGGGCTTTACAGAGGAGGAGTTCCAGAGGCTGGTGAGTGGGTGTGAGCTGGGCTGGCCTTGCCCCTGGGCCCTGGAACCCGCAGAAGTGGGGCCCAGGTCTGCCTTGACACGAGCAAGGAGCCTCCCCACTCGTGTTCTGTGCTGACCTCTGGACCTCAGGCCAGCAGTTCTACCCTCAAAGAAGCCATGGAGACTGTGCCCTGCCCCAGGAGGGTGTGACCAGCCATGAAATCTCCAATACGCCCTTTAGGCCACTCCCAGCTCGAAGGCGAAGCCAGCCCCGGAGTCTCCCATGATCTCATGCTTCCTCCCCATCCCTGTGTCCTGTGGGGCCTCATTAAGACCACAGACCCTCAGGGTCGCTGCTCCAGTACTCACTGCCGTGCGTCCTCAGCCATGTCCCTTCCCTCACCTGTGGTGACGTGGGCCAGCCACTGCCCCCTGCCCACGCCCTGCCTGCTGCGCTGGTCTTTCCAGAACATCAACGCGGCCAAGTCCAGCTTCCTTCCCGAAGATGAGAAGCAGGAACTTCTTGATCAGCTCTACAAAGCCTATGGGCTGCCCCCACTGGCCCCTGCGGGTACGTTCCTGCGCAACGTCGGTATGCGCCCCCCACCCTGGGCAGCATCCACCATAGTGCTGAGCCCCTGGTGACCGCGAGCGTGTATTTTCTGTGGCTGAGAGGCTGGGCTGGGGTGGGTCCCAAAGGCTGCCCAGAGCAAGGGCAGGTGGGCCCAGGTCCCCTCTTTGTGTGGCCTCGGCCTCAGTCCCACCAGCTGTGGCAGGGCTCCTTTCTGACTTTGGAACTTTGTCACGCGTACTGATCCTCGCCTCTCCCCGGGCGAGCAGGGCAGGACCCCTGAACTGAGCTCCCGCCTCGTGCTCTGGGGGATAGCAGGGGTCACTGCTCTCCTTCCTTCCAGGAAGTCTATGAGTTCAAGGGCCCGCTGCCACGGCTCTGGATGCCAGTGCCCGCTTCGTGCACACACATACCTCGGCATGGCTGCCTCTCTCCTTGGATCGTCCTGGGCTGGGCACCAGGGCTCTTGCCAGTGGCGTGGATGGAAGCTCTACCCAAGGCACCTCAGGCTGACACCTGGTACTCAATAAAGGGGCCGGTGGCCGGTGTCACGTGTGCTGTGGTCGCAGGTGGCTGGGCTGGCATGGGGTGGTGAGACTGGGCAGCGCCGGGCAGCTGCTGTGAGGCCTGGCAAGCCCTCACGCCCAGGGCTCAACGGGAAGCCCTGCCTTGGGGTTCCTGAGCCAGCAGCACACTCAGCCGGAGCAGCCCCCGTGCTGGCTGCTGCAAGGAGACAGGAGCCTCAGCAGGTCACACGGACAGCAGCGTTTATTTCCTGGGGCCTGAGCATCACTGATGTGGGCAGAGGGGTCAAGACAAATGCATGTGGTTTTGAGCCAAAATCCTTTCCCTGAAAACGGGCTTGTGAGGCTCCCGGGGGCCTCGGGGCTGCATGGAGGGCGGAGTTTAGCTTAAAAAGGCTTTACAAAAGTGAATCCACGGTCAGTACCCACCCAGTCTGCTGAAAAAGGTTGAAAGGTTTTAAAAAGGTTAAAAGTATTGTTTTAAAAAAGGGAGAAGGTGTTGACCTGGTTGGAGCTCCAGAGGGGGGTGGTGTCGGGACGAGGTCCCTGCCCAAACCATCCACAAGAGGGCGCTCTGGGGGAGCGGGGGCAGGCCCAGCCCCTGAACAGGGCACCCACTGGGTGACATCCTGGGGCGGCAGTGTCTGGGAAGCGTACCTGGGCTCAGTGAGGAGGTGCTGGGAAGGCGGAGCCTGGGGCTGCCGCCAGAGGGCGTCCCCGGGGTGGGGGAACCCCAGAAGCCTCAGGGGTCGCTCAGTCTGGCCTGGGGCATGGGGCTCAGAGAGGAGGCTGCCAGCCAGGGCTCCTGTTCCGGGAGGGACAGTGGGTCTCTCTTCCAGCCTCCTTGGACAAGGGCAGGCTCAAGCTGACGCGGTGCCGTCGCTGCTCTCGGGCTGGCTGCTGGCCTCCTTGTCTGCGGTGCTCACCTCCCCCTGGCCTGCTGGAAAGGCAAGAGAGGGACAGGTTTCTCTGGGAACAGAGACACAGGGTGGGGGGGTGGTGGTGACTGGCTAAGCCCAGGGAGCAGGATGGGATGAGGCTGGGCAGTGGCGGCCCAAGGGAACTCAATCTGGTCCGTGTTTTCCCAGGGGAACGCACGCAGTGTCGGTAGTGTAACACTTAGGCTGGGGGTGCGGGCCGATGCCAAGTGCCAATGGGTGCTCTCAGGCGCAGGGCCGTGTGGGAGCAGGTGGCTGGGTGGACCAGGAGGTGAACTGGAGGGAGTCCTGCCTGCTGCCTCAGCCACTGTCCCCCCACCTAGCACCTCCTCCCAGGAAGCAGCAGTCTCTAGGTTATGGTCCACCCAGATGCAGCGTACCACCCCAGCAAGCGGGGAGATTCTCTGCAAGCTGCGCAGGGAGCTCCACCACGCCCTCCCCGAGGGCCCCTGAGTGAGTCACTTCATCCCATGCACTCTGCTTCCTGAGCTAGAGAGAGGACGGTGACATCCCCCCAACGCCCATCCCGTCCCAGGGCGAGGCTTCCTCCGGGCCAGCCCGGCCCCTCGCCATGGGCAGGCCCTCGGCACTTCCTTCTGCCACCCGCTGGGGGCCTCACCCATTTCACCTTCAGGCGAAGGAAGAAGCACACGTGGTCCCTGCAGGACCAGGCCACAGCCTTCCAGGCAGCTAAGACAGGGGCTCCTGGGGCTGTGAGATCGGAATGTTTGGGGTGGTGCCTGGAACTCTGCATTGCTTCTGCAGAGGCCTGTCACTCCTGCCCGGACTCTCTCCTAGAGGGCAAAAGCCACGGACCCAGAGGACCCACATGCCACGGGTCCCAAGTCAACCTCCTGAGGGCCCGGGGCCAGTGCTAGGGTGGAAGGAGATAACACCGAGTTTGCTGGAGCCGAGGGTGGGGACAGCGCCTGGAGAGCACCATGGCAGTGTGCCCGGCGGCACAGCTGGGCTGCTGGTCATGCAGTCAGTTGGCAACCAGGCCTCTCTCCCATGTGCCCAACACCACCAGGCACCGAGGGCTCGGGACCCTGCACTAGAGGTTGAGGGGGAGGGGTTGCATGCCCCTCGTGGTAGCAGGGGGGGGGGGTGTGAAGCGAGAACCAAGGGCGCTTGGGTTAAAGACCAACAGGGCCTTTCCAGAACGTACAGGCTTGACTGGAGCAGGGGGAGAGGGCACAGGGGAGGAAGATGAGGGCGGAGGCTGGAGACGGGCAAATCACCCGGCTCCTGCGGCCTGCAGCTTGTCCCTGTGTGAGGTAGGGGGAGGGGCATGCCCTGCCCCACCCAGTCCTCTCAGGCGAGGGCTTTGCACTGGGTTATGGGGGAAACAGGGTCCAGGTCCTCTCAGAACAGCAGATAGCTGCCAGGCAGGTGGAGGCCACGTGACAGTCACAGCCTGGGGGGCGCAGGGGCCTCTGGCAGGAGTAGCAGGTGTCTTGGGTGACACTGGGCTGGCGGGTGCTGCGTTCCCCCTACACACTCCCTCGGCCAGGAACACAGCACCTGGCACCCTCCGACCTGCAGCCCCGTAGACTCCCGGACATGAAACGCAGTCTCTCCAGCCCCCTTCCCCCAGGTGGCCCCTGTGCCCTCTGACCTGTGCCCTCAAGGGCCAGCTCGCCCATGGCTCCAGCCAGCTTCCTCACGCTCACAGCCTCTGAGTCGCCCTGGATGTCGGGGACTGCGTTCCGGCGGCCCGTGCGGTCGCAGGAGATGAAGTCCGAGTAGGAGGACTCGACCTCCATCACGCCTGTCGCATTGCTCTGCAGGCCTGCGGGGACAGGGACCAGGGGGCAGAGGTGAGAGCAGTGCGCTCTGCAGGCAAGACGCGGTTGGGGATCTTCTGACAGTGCAGCAGCTGGTGCCTGAGCAGAAACCCTGGCACAGCCAAAGGACAAATAAACCCAGACAAGCACTGTCACCATCGCTCTGAACCAGGCCACGGGCCCTGTGCTCACAGCTGCGGCCCAGTAGTGGCAGTAAAACTCAGCGAATGAGGGCAGGGCAGGAAGGGCGTGGTGGATGGAGTAGACCGGGCTAGGCCAACCGTGGCTGGGTCAGAGGTGCCATCTGAGCCGAGACCCAAGGCTGAAGGGCGTTACAGAGAGAGGGGAAGAAGACTGCAGCGACGGGAATGGCCAGAGGAGGGAGGCCCCGCCTCCAGTGACCTGCTGGGGCAAGCGAGGCAGGATGGATTCCAGATGCCATGTGGAGGACCGTGTGCAGGCAGTGGGGAGTTACGTGGGCCATAGGGAAGAGGAGTGACAGAGGGTCCCAGAAGGGAGCAGGGCTGGGGGCTGCAGCTCTCTTGGGCCAGGCCTGAGCTTTCCTGTGAGGGTGGGGGTGGAGAGGCAGGCAAGAGCAGAGACGCTGTTCCTTCAGCGACAGTGGCTGACAGCCTGGGGAGAGGAAACCTCCAGTATAAAGAGCCATGCCCGTGGAGACATACTATGGGCGCACGGTACGAAGGGTTTTAAGACGGCGTCTGGCACAGCGGTGCCATCACTGGTCGGGATGCCTCTATCCCGTATCACAGTGCCTGGGTCCCGCTCCCTACTAATCTTCCAGTTGACGGAAGATCTGGCTGTCGAAACTTAGAAGTTCACTCAAGTTGCGTGATCTTATTTCTATTTTCCATGGACTCTCCTAAGTCCCCTCACCTACATTGTATTTCACACCCTACCCTGGAACATGGCATCATGATTTGTCTATCTGCATACTTGGGAAAACAATGACTGATTTGATCGGCCCCCTAGAAATGAACATGGGCCTGCCTGAGAGCACTAGGGTTCTGTAGAAATCTCTGTGCTCACCCACAGGTGCAGTGTGGTGTCACAGTGGATTAAACCACTGTCTACAGTGCTGGCATCCCCTATGGGTGCTGGTTCGAGTCCTGGTTGCTCCACTTCAGATCCAGCTCCCTGCTGCTGAACCTGGGGAAGCAGTGGAAAATGGCCCACATTCTTGCACTCCCGTGGGAGACCTGGATGAAGCTCCTGTGTTAGCCAAGCCCAGCCTCAGCCCTTGGGGCCATCTGGGGAGTGATAAAAGCATAGCAGATGGAAGATTGCTCTCGCCCTCTCTTTGTAACACTTCCAAACATTTCATATAAAATGAATCTTAAGAAATCTTTGGGGGATAGGGCTGTGGCGTAGAGGGTAAAGCCGCCGCCTGCAGTGCCAGCATCCCATTTGGGCTCCACTTCAGATCTAGCTCTCTGCTGTGGCCTAGGAAAGCAGTGGAAGACAGCCCAAGTCCTTGGGCCCCTGCACCCACGTGGGAGACCTGGAAGAAGTTCCTGGCTGGCACAGCTCTGGCAGTCACAGCCAATTGGAGAGAGAACCAGCAGATGGAAGACCACTCTGCCTCTCCTCCTCTCTCTGTGTAACTGACTTGCAAATAAATCTCCAAAAAAAAAAAAAAAATCTTTGTACTGATTCCTGGTTATTTCCTTAGAGTATCTTCAAAGTAGTAGAATTCCTGGTGAGACAATTTTTAGACTTCTGACACATTTCCAAGTTGGCACAGTGGTATAATGATGAGAACTAGGATTAAAAGAATTTTAAATTGGGGCTGGCGCTGTGGCATAACACATAAAGCCACTGCCTGCAGTGCCGGCATCCCATACAGACACTGGTTTGCATCTAGGCTGCTCCACCTCGGATCCAGCTCCCTGCCAATGTGCCAGGGAAAGCAATGGAAGATGGCCCAAGTGTTTGGGCCCCTGCACCCATGTGGGAGACCTGAAAGAAGCACCTGGCTTCGGATCGGCTCAGCTCCAGCTGTTGTAGACATTTGGGGAGTGAACTAGCACATCGAAGATCTTTCTAACTCTGCCTTTCAATTAAAAAAATAAAATCAAATTCAGGGTCCAGCATCGTGGCACAGCAGGTAAAGCTGCCGCATATGGGCGTGGGTTTGTGTCCCATCTGTTCTACTTCTGGTCCAGCTCCCTGCTAATGGCCTGGGAGAATCAGTAGAGGATGGCCCAGGTGCTTGGGCCCCTGACACCCTGCCTTCAGCCTGGCCCAGCCCTGGCTGGTGCAGCTGTCTGGGGATTGAACCAGGGGACTGAAGATCATTACCACCCCGCCCCCTAACTGACTGTTCCAGTTTCTATTCCCATCATCAGCACACAAGTCTGTCCATTTATCTGCAGCCTCACCAACAAGAGGACACAGCTGTTATATTACTGAAAGGCTACTCTGAAGGGGGATGCTAGGATCATTGAGCATTATGATTTTCCTTTTAAAAAATGTTTTGAAAGGGAGCCGGCACAGCAGGTTAAAGCCCCAGCCTCAGCACCAGTATCCCACATGGGCGCTAGTTCAAGTCCTGGCTGCTCCACTTCCAATCCAGCTCCCTGATAATGTACCTAGGAAAGCAGCAGAGGACGGCCCAAGTCCTTGGGCCTTTGCATCCACATGGGAGACCTGGAGGAGGCTCCTGGCTTCTGATCAGCTCAGCTCCAGCCACTGCAGCCATTTGAGGAGTGAACAAGCAGATTTAAGACCTCTCTCTCAAGGAGTTCCAAGATGGCGGAGTAGGGAGGGAGCTTTCTGCTCTAGTCCAGGAAAAGACAGTTTAAAGAAAGTGGAGAGAGTACAGTCTCAGGGAAGAGTTAGGGAGAAAATGGCAGAAGAAATGCTGCAGTAATTAGGGACACTGTGCAAATGACAGCCTGTGCACCAGCACTGGAAAGTGGGACCAAACTGTGGCAGCCCAAACCACTCATGCTAAAGCTGCAGGAGCCCAGAGGGAACCCAGCTTGGAGCCTGCGGGATAATGTACCTGCCAAACTAGAGGGAAAAAAAGAGAGGAGGGACACATTTCTCTCTCCCTGATCACTTTACAACGGTGTCCTGTAATAAGCCCATAGAGCAGGCGCCATTTTGGACACACGTAACAGCTGCACCAACTTGTGCCTGGGCCCAGCAACCAGCCGAGTGGAGACTCCTGACTCTGCTGACTGGTGGGGAGAAGTAACAGGGGGCTGGGAGCTTGTGACTGGGAGGCTTCTGCGCTGAGACTATGAAAAACACTGAGGCTGTGTGGGAGGACTCACAGTGTGGATGGGAGTCTGGGCAGTCACCGTGGGAGACCCCTCACACTCAGGGCTTCCTGGTTACCTGGTGAGGGACACTGCAGGGGAACCTGAGCTGACACTGAGGACTGCATAGATCCTTTGTGTGGTCTTAGGCCAGAGTGGACAAATATTATGCCTACTGGGGCTAGTGCTCAGGTACTGACCTCCTTTGAGGTAAGGCACTTAGCTGAGCAGAATAAACTTCCCTTCTGATTAAAAAAAAAAAAAAGGAGATTTACCACGCCAAACCTGGGTATGTCACCTTAGGCATGCCCTTCACCTTGGAGAACTGAACAGAGCTCCCTGGCCACACCCAATACAAGCCTCTACCTATTCACTGAAAATAGACATTCCACTACAGAGGGATAGTACAAAGATAAAAGCCACCACAGCAGAAAAAAGAAGAAAGAAAGTGGACGGGCACCTCCACAAATACAACAACAAGGCTCCAATTCAAGAAACAAGAATAAGGAAGACAACATGACACCCCCAAAAGAACACAACACTTTCAATACTAGATTGTGAAGATGATGAGATGGAAGAAATACAAGAAATGAAATTCAAAAAACTGTTAAGATTACACAGAGGTAAGCAGAAACAAATGCATGAACTACTGAAATCCATACAGGACATGAAAGAAAATTTCCCCTATGCATTGGAGATCTTAAAGAGAAATCAAAATGAAATGAAGAATTCAACAAAACAAACAAAAAATGCAGTGGAAAGCCTTAGCAACAGAATATGTGAAACATAATGGACTTAGAAGACAAAGCACAGGCAATTATATAGTCAAACCAAAAACAAGAAGAAGAAATTAAAAAACTATAAAACTATTGGGAATCTATAGGATACTATCAAACAACCCAACATATGGGCTCTAGGAGTTCCTGAAGGATTAGAAGGCTTTACTAGTGAAACAATAACAGAAAACTTCCCTAATTTGGAGAAAGAAAGGGATATCCAAGTACAGGAAGTACAAAGAACAGACATGACCAGAAAAGATCTTCCCCACAACACATCATAATCAAACTCACCACAGCAAACATGGAGAGAAGATGCTAAAATGTGCATGACAGAAACACCAGATTACTTTCAGAAGATCTCCAATTACACTCACAGCGGACTTCTCATCAGAAACCCTATGGGCTAGGAGAGAATGGCGAGATACAGTCCAAGTATTAGGAGAAGAAAACTGTCATCCCAGAATATTATACCCTGCGAAGCTCTCATTTATGAATGAAGGTGAAATAATGACCTTCCATAACAAACAGAAATTCAAAGTATTTGTCACCATCCATCCAGCCCTGCAAAAGATGCTTAAGGATGTGTTGCAGAGAAACACAGAACCATGGTCATTAATAAGAAAGAAGGTAAAGGAAGAAAATCCCTCAGTAAAAGATCAAAGGAAGCTCAAAGTATAAATTAGGAATGTCTTTGGAAAAATGGCAGGGCAAAGTCATTACTTATCAATAGTAAACCTTGGCCGGCGCCGCAGCTCACTTGGCTAATCCTCCGCCTGCAGCACTGGCACACCAGGTTCTAGTCCTGGTTGGGGCACTGGATTCTGTCCCGGTTGCCCCTCTTCCAGTCCAGCTCTCTGCTGTGGCCAGGGAAGGCAGTGGAGGATGGCCCAAGTGCTTGGGCCCTGTACCTGCATGGGAGACCAGGAAGAAGCACCTGGCTCCTGGCTTCAGATTGGTGCAGTGCATCAGCCATAGTGGCCATTTGGGGGGTGAACCAATGGAAGGAAGATCTTTCTCTCTGTCTCTCTCTGTCTTAATTCTGCCAGTCCAAAAAAAAAAAAAAAAAAAAGTCAACCTTGAATGTAAATGGCCTCAACTCCCCAGTTAAAAGACACAGACTGGCTGAATGGATTAAAAAACAAAACCCATCTATTTGCTGCCTACAAGAAACACATTGCACCAACAAAGATGCACACACACTGAAAAGCGAAAAGATGGAAAAAGATATTCCGTGCCAACAGAAACCAAAAAAGAGCTGGTGCAGCTGTCCTAAAATCAGACAAGATAGACTTTAACACAAAAATTGTTAAAAAGAGACAAAGAAGAGTACTATATAATGATTAAGGGATCAACAGGAAGATGTAACTATTATACATGTATATGCACCTAATTACAGGGTACCTGGCTATTTAAAAGAATTGCTAAGGGATCTAAAGGGAGACATAGACTCCAATACAACAGTATTGGGGGACTTCAAAACACTCCACTCTAAGCAATGAACACATCAACCAGACAGAAAATCAGAAAGGGAACAGCAGATTTAACCGACACTATAGACCAAATGGACCTAGCAGATATCTACAGAACTTTTTATCCTACAGTTGCAGAATACACATTCTACTCACCAGTGCAAGGAACTTTCTCTAGAATTGACCATAGGCCATAAAGCAAGTCTCAGAAAATCCAAAAAAATCGAAATCATCTTGGACCAAAATGGAGTGAAGATGGAAATCTGCAACTCAGGAATCTCCAGATCATATGCAAACACATGGAGACTGAACAATATGCTCCCGAGAGAACAGTGGGTCATGGAAGAACTCAAAAGAGAAATCAAAAATTTCTGGAAACAAGATGACAATACAACATATCAAAATTTATGGGATACAGCAAAAGCAGTATTAAGAGGAAATTTTATAGCAATTGGTGCCTAAATCAAGAAATTAGAAAGGCACCAAATAAATGAGCTATCTATCAATGCACCCCAAGGATCTAGAAAAACAACAGCAAACCAAACCCAAAACTAGTAGGAGAAAAGAATTAAAATTAAAGAAAACAAAATTGAATGAAAAAAATACAAAAGATCAGCAGAGCGAAGAGCTGGGTTTTTGAAAAAAATAAATAAAATTAACAGACCACTGGCCAACTAACCAAAAAAAGGAGAGAGAAGACCCAAATCAATAAAACTTGAGAATAAAAGGAAATGTAACAGGCCCCACAGAAATAAAAAGTCATCAGGAATTACTACAAAGAGCTGTATGCCAACAAACTGGGAAGCCTAGAAGAAACAGATTCCTGGACACATACAACCTACCTAAATTGAACCATGAAGACATAGAAAACCTAAATAGACCTGTAACCAAGATGGAAACTGAATCAGTAATAAAGGCCCTCCCTGCAAAGCAAAGCCCAGGAATGGATGTAGTCACTGCTGAATTCTACCAGACATTTAAAGAACTAACTCCAATTCTTTTCAAGTTATTCAAAACAATTGAAAGGGAGGGAATCCTCCCAAATTCTTTCTACAAAGCCAGCATCACCTCAATTCCTAAACCTAAAAAAGATAAAACAGAGAAAGAATTACAGACCAATTTCATAGATGCAAACAAATTTCATAGATGCAAAAATCCTCAATAAAATTCTAGCCAATCAAATCCAACAACACATCAGAAAGATCATCCACCCAGAGCAAGTAGGATTTATCTACTTATAATCTACTTATACTATCTTTGGTATGCAGGGATGGTTCAACATTTGCAAATCAATCAATGTGATAGCATCATCACATTAACAAACTGCTGAACAAAAACCATATGATTATCTCAACAGATGCAGAGAAAGCATTTGATAAAATACAACACCCTTTCATGATGAAAACACTAAGCAAATTGGGTATTGAAGGAACATTCCTCAACACAATCAATGCAATTAATGACAAACCCATGGTCAGTGTCATACTGAATGGAGAAAAGTTGGAAGCATTCCCATTGAGATCCAGAACCAGACAAGAATGCCCACTCTCACCACTGCTATTCAATATAATCCTGGAAGTTTTAGCCAGAGCCATTAGGCAAGAAAAAGAAATCAAAAGGATACAAATTGGAAAGGAGGAAGTCAAATTATCCCTATTTGCAGATGACATGATTGTATATATAGGGAATCCAAAAGACTCCACTAAGAGACTATTGGAACTCATAGAAGAGTTTGGTAAAGTAGCAGGGTATAAAATCAATACACAAAAATCAACAGCCTTTGTATACACAGACAATACCAAAGTTAAGATTGAGTTTCTTTTTTAAAGATTTATTTGAAAGTCAGAGTTACACAGAGAGGAGGGGCAGAGAGAGAGAGAGAGAAGCGGGGGGGGGGGGGGGTTCTCCATCTGTTGGTTCACTCTCCAGATGGCTGCAATGGCTGGAGCTGCACCAATCCGAAGCCAGGAGCCAGGAGCTTTTTCCGGGTCTCTCACGCGGGTGCAGGGGTCCAAGGACTTGGGCCATCTTCTACTGCTATCCCAGAGAGCTGGATCGGAAGAGAAGCAGCCAGGACTAGAACCAGTGCCCATATGGGATGCTGGCGCTTCAGGCCAGGGCATTAACCCACTGCGCCACAGTGTTGGCCCCTAAGACTGAGTTTCTAAGATCAATCCCATTCACAGTAGCTACCAAAAAAAAAAAAAAATCAAATATCTTGGAATAAATTTAATCAAGGAGGTCAAAGATCTCTACAATAAGAATTACAAAACATTAAAGAAAGAAATAGAATACCAAAAAAATGGAAAAATCTTCCATGTTCACGGATTGGAAGAATCAATATCATCAAAATGTCCATGCTTCCAAAAGCAATCTACAGATTCAATGTGATACCAATCAAAATACCAAAGACATTCTTCTCAGATCTAGAAAAAATGATGCTGAAATTCATATGGAGGCACAGGAGACCTCGAATAGCTAAAGCAATCTTATACAATAAAAACAAAGCCGGAGGCATCACAACACCAGATTTCAAGACATACTACAAGGAAGTTATAATAAAAACAGCCTGGTACTAGTGCAAAAACAGATGGACAGACCAATGGAACAGAACAGACACACTGGAAATTAACCCAAACATCTACAACCAACTTATATTTGACCAAGGAGCTAAAACCAATCCCTGGAGCAAGGACAGTCTTTTTAACAAATGGTGCTGGGAAAACTGCATTTCCACATGCAGAGGTATGAAGCAAGACCCCTACCTTACACTTTACACAAAAATCCATTCAACATGGCTGAAAGATCTAAATCTACAACCCGACACCATCAAATTATTAGAGAACATTGGGGAAACCCTGTAAGATGCTGGCATAGGCAGAGTTCTTGGAGAAGACCCCAGAGGCACAGGCAGTCAAAACCAAAATTAACAAACAGGATTACATCAAATTGAGAAGTTTCTATATGGCAAAACACACACTCAGGAAAGTGAAGAGGCAACGGACAGAATGGGAGAGATTATTTGCAAACTATACAACTGATACAGGATTAGTAACCAGAACATACAAACAGATCAAGGAACTCCAGAACAACAAAACAACCCAGTTAAGAGATGGACAAAGGACTTAAACAGAAATTTTTCAAAATAGAATATTCAAATGGCCAACAGACACATGAAAAAATGTTCAGGATGACTAGCTGTCAGGGAGATGCAAATCAAAACCACAATGAGGTTTCACTTCACCCCAGTTGGAATAGCTTTCATACAGTAATCAACAAATAACAAACGCTGGTAAGGATGTGGGGAAAAAGGTATACTAATCCACTGTTAGTGGGAATGTAAACTGGTAAAGCCACTATGGAAGACAGTTAGGAGATACCTCTAAAATTTGAATATAGATCTACTACATGACCCAGCCATACCATTCCTGGGAATTTACCCAAGGGAAGTAAAATCAGCATATGAAAGAGTTATCTGTATCCTCATGTTTACTGCAGCTTAATTCACAATAGCTAAGACATGGAATCAACCTAAATGCCCATCAACCAAAGACTGGATAAAGAAACTATGGACTGTGTACACCATGGAATACTACACAGCAGTAAAAAAAAAAAAAAAAAAAAAGAAATCCGGTCATTTACAACAAAATGGATGAATCCGGAAAAAGAAAAATCACACTTAGTGAAATAAACCAGTCCCCAAGAGACAAATACTATATATTCTCTCCGATCTGTGTCATAGTATTTGTTGTACTTTTTACTTAACAGTTAATAATATGTGTATAAAGTCAATTGAAAATAGATCTCAGTAAAAAATAAGAGTGGAAATAAGAGAGAAAGCAGGAATTTTGTAACTGTAAAGCTGTATAGTTCTGCATACACATTCCTATGGACTTACTTCTAAGGGTATAGTGTAAAAACTTGTCATGGGACTCTAAATCCAATTAAGCTTGGTGGTAAAAATGCCATCTTAATTATTAAAGTGATCATATTAAGTGTTAAAGTGAACACATAGATAGGATTCATATTGGGGCTGGTGCTGTGGCTCACTTGGTTAATCCTCCACCTGCAGCGGCTGGCATCCCATATGGGCACTGGGTTCTAGTCCTGGTTGCTCCTCTTCCAGTCCAGCTCTCTGCTGTGGCCCAGGAAGGCAGTGGAGGGTGGCCCAGGTGCTTGGGCCCCTGCACCCACATGGGAGACCAGGAAGAAGCACTTGGCTCCTGACTTTAGATCGGCACAGTGCCGGTCATAGTGGCCATTTGGGGAGTGAACTAATGGAAGGAAGACCTTTCTCTCTGTCTCTCTCTCTGTCTATAACTCTGACAAATAAAAAAAAAGGTGATCATATAAATAGGATCAAGTGCCTGGTAATAATAATAGATAGAATTAAAAAGGGAGAATGTTCCAACATGGGAAGCAGTCCACACAGTAGACTCATAGAATGACAATCACTTTAAGTAACACTCTGACCTCAGAATCAGCCCTTAAGGCTTCTTGGTCTGGCTGGAAAGCCAATGAGAGCATTTCAGGCATGGAAAGCCAAGACACTGTGGCAAAAAATGTTCTATATGAAGGGTCTCTATGAGTGAGACCCCAGCAGAAAGAAAGGGCCACCAAAGAGGGATGTGCTTTTCTCTAAAGGGAGGAGAGAACTTCCACTTTGCTTATGGCCTTCTCCAAATACTGACTGAGTTTGTGGACTCAAAAGGCTTCCATAGCCTAGGTAGCTCATGTCAGGAGTCTTGGGTGGTCACTGACATCACACATAAGAGTGCCAATTGTTAAATTAACAAGAGTCACTGTGCATTAACTGCCAATGCAGGATCTCTGTTTTCAATGAGTTGTATTATGAGAGTTAACTGTATAACTAGTTCTCAGTTTTTTTCTGTGTGTCTGTCTATGTGTGTGTGTGTGCAAATTGTTGAAATGTTTATTTAGTATAGAGTTGGTCTTCTGAGTACAAAATTAATTGAAATCTATCTTAATGGAGAATGGGATTGGCAAGGAGAGAGGGAGGAGGAAGAGGGTGGGAAGAATAACTATATTCCTAAAGTTGTACTTATGAAATTTGTATTCCTTAAAAAATAAATTAAAAAAAAAAACAAAAAAGACCTTTCTATCTCTTTCTGTAACTGTCTTTCAAATAAATAAATCTTAAAAAAATTTATTTGAAAGGCAGAGAGAGAGAGAGAGTGAGAGAGAGAGAGAGAGAGCGCTCTTCTAGCCACTGACTGGTTCCCCCAAAAGCCTGAAGAAGCGAGGGCTGAGTCAGACAGAAGTCAGGAGTCAGAATTCAACCCTTGAGTCTCCCACATGGGTGACAGGGACCCAGCTACTTAAGCTAGCACCTGCTACCTCCCTGGGGACCTTCCCATTCCAGGAAGCTGGAATCAGGAGTGGATCCACAATTTCAACCCAGACACTCTAATGTGGGACATGGGCGTCCCAAGCAGCATCTTAACCCCTGTGCTGAACACCTACCCCTGTGGTTTTCTGAAGCCAATTAAACCACTGTCACCTCATGGGCAGGGGCTGCCTGCAGCCCTTGATCAGGGAGTGGAAGGGACAGTCTGAGCACAGGAGCGCTCACCGTCCAGGGCAGATGGCCCAGGAACACCCAGTGCCCTCTGTAGTGGGGTAGGGTGTACTGGACCAGTCAGTAACAGTAACGCCACTCACTACCTATCGAGTTGGGCATTTCAGGAACTGTGAAGCATGCATCAAACAGATGAGCTCGATGTGCCTCTGTTGGTATAATGAGATGTCTGAGATCACCTGATTGAAAGATGCGGCTATCAACAGCACCTCAAATAAAACTCACTTTCTGGGGGAGAAAGAAAGTAGATACATGAAAAAAAATCTGGGGGCCAGTGCTATGGTGTAGAAGGTTAAGCTTCCTCCTGCAGTGTCGGCATCCCATATGGGCAATGGTTCAAGTCCTGGCTGCTCCACTTTCCAATCCAGCTCCCTGTTAATACGCGTGGGAAAGCAGAGGATGATGGTCCAAGTCCTTGGGCCCTGTATCCACATGGGAGACCTGGAAGAAGCTTCTGGCTCCTAGCTTTGGATTGGCCCAGCTCCAGCCCTTATGGCCATTTGGAGAATGAACGAGCAGATGAAGACAGATTTCACTCTCCCTCCCTCCCTCCTTCTATTTCTACCTTCCAAATAAATGAATCTTTAAAAATCTGAAAAAGCCCCACAAGTCAACATTGTCAACCATGATTCTTTGTAAGAGGAACTTTCACTTTCAACATCTGTTTTTGTAATGCTTGAGGTTTTGATAAGCCCAATTATTGTGTAACGCTTTCAGAAGGTAACTGATGTGGGCAGGAAGTACCCACAGAGCACCCAGGGTGGGGCTCAGTAAGCGCTGGGTATATGTACCTATGTGAACAGGGAAGGGCTGACTGTATGGAGGCTGGGTCCACGGCCTCCACAATACCTAGCTCAGAGGAGACACCTCGAGAATGAATTGGGGGCAGTGGGTGCTGTGGCACAGGTCAAGCCACTGCCTGGGATGCCTGCACCCCAAATTAGGGTGCCTGGGATCAACTCATACCTCTGCTTCTGATTCAGCTTCCTGCTAACAAGCATCCTGGGAGGCAGCAAAGCGAGGCTCAAGTCCTAGGATCCCTGCCACCCATTTGGGAGAACCAGATGGAATTCTGGGCTCCTGGCTTTGGCCTGGCTCAGCCCCAGCTGTCGTGGCATTTGGGCAGCAAACCAGTGGATGGCAAAACCTGTCTCTCTTGCTTTCAAATGAATAAAAATTAAAAAAATATATAGGAGCATTTAAATATCAGACAGGGAGACAAGGAGGTATCTTGGAGTAGAGAGGAAAAGATGAGTACACGTGACCTCAAACCCCAACTCCCAGGGCTGGCTTTGGGGCATAGCAGGTTAAGCCCCGCTTGAGTCGCCAGCATCCCGTATCCGAGGGCAGGTTTGACTTTTGGCTGCTGCCTACTAACACACCTGGGAAAGCAGCAGATGTGGGCCACCCACAGGGAGACCAGGATGGAGTTTCTGGTTTTGGCTTGGCCCAACCTCAACCACTGCAACCATTTGGAGAGTGAACCAGTAGACAGGAAATAGCTTGCTAGCTCGTGTTCCCTTTCAAACAAAAATAAAAATTAAACAAAAAACAGCTCAGCCACTGACCCTTGGGGCAAGACTCTGTCCTTCTCTGGGACCGTTTCCCTACCTGTAAAATAAAGGTGGGGGCCAAACCCCAAGGCAATTCCCTCTATCTCCAGAAGATGGCGCACCCAGCCTTCGGTGGCTGCCTCGTTGCCCTAACCAGGCTCTGTGCTCGGCTGAAAGATTTCCAGAGGTGGTTCCTACTCCTGCTGAAAGCAGGGAGACTGCTGGAGGCGTCAGAAGAGGGGCACGGCCCGCCGCAGTAACTGCAGGCAGGACGGCCACGAGGCGTGCTGCCAAGTCCGGAAGTGCAGGCGCTCATGTCCACGGCCAGCACCAATGGCCACAGCAACTCCAGAGGCAGGCTCCCAACCACACCCTGGTGCACTGCCCCTGACCGGCTGCACCGCCTACCAGCACCGCCGCTCCCTCCGTTCTTATCCTTCCGTGACAACAGGGGTTTCCCACACTGCGAGGCCTCACCCTGGCCAGTGAGCCAGCACAGGGGGCTGCTCAGGCCCCAGCTCCCTGAGCGCCCACTGAATTACGTTCTTCTCTGTCCTCCTGTCATCCCTCCTCTCCCCCAGCCTGCCTTTGAAGAGCGAGCCCAGGCCAGGCCTCCGGGCACCCCGCGGGACTGCATCCTCAGGATGGCTTCCCGCTGAACGGCCTCCCGGGACTCTGCCCCACCTTTGCTCTGTTGGGTCTCACACACTGCCCAGTGCTGGAAGCTGACACTCCCGGCACGGGGAGAGCTGTGCCAAGCTCTAAGGCCAGTCCTGGAAAACATCAGCGGAGCCAACACGCTCTGGCTGTGCCAGCGCTCAGGGCGCAGGGACCCGAGGGTGAGCCTGGGGTTTCTCCTCTCCCAGGCAGCTCCGGCTTCACTGTTCTCCCGCATCTGTATTCGTCTTCACTCACCCTCTGCTCTTTAAAATCAGCACAAGGGGGAAGGAAAGGATCTGCAGAAGGGGGAATCACGGCAGACAATGGCCGTCCTCAGACTCACTGCCGCCGGCCGTCAGGCCTCTGTGGGGAGGCTCAGTGCTGGCAGGAACCCTGAGTTTTCTACCAAGTCAGCGCACGATACCTCATCCCAACAGGCAATGCAGAAACGTGGACGCGTTTGACAAACCCATATTCAAGTGAAGTTTCAGGCATCAAAATCAGGGGTGAATATTTTTTAAAGACACATATACCTGTTGTTAAATGGGAAACAATTCCAATGATATAATTACACATCAATTATGAGTGATTCTTTTCTAAATTTTTTCTAAATTTTTTTACAGGGAAAGTATTAATTTGATTTTTAACTTAATTTTTGAATATATATGCAATATTATAAAAATTAAATGGCACAGAAGGTACTTGAGTCCCGAGTGGGAGACCAGGGTTGAGTCTGGGCTCCTACCCTCAGCCTGGTCCAGCCCTGGCAGCTGGGGAGAGTGCATTTGGGGAGTGTGCCAGCAAATGGAAGATCTCTGTCCACCTCTCTCTCTTGTTCTTTCTAATAAGGTACAAATTTAAAAAGATACATAAAGAAGGGGCTGATGCAGCACAGCAGGTTAAGCCACCTCCTTCAACGCCTGAATCCTATCTGGAGGCCATCAGCCACTGCTTCCCAGGCGCAAGCAGGGAGCCAGTGAGGAGTGCAGCGAATCCTGCAGCACCACCAATCCCCGCCATCCGTTTTCCATCGTGGTCTTTTAAATTTAGAAACACTTCCAGATCACCCTGAAGCCACCCCAGCACGGATTACACCAAACACTGGAAACAAACCCAGAGTCCCTAGACATTCTTTTTTGGGGGGCTTGCTACCCTGAGGCTCACCAATTCAATGACTTCCCCACTGAGGGACTTTGGAGATGTTTCCACAAAAGCAGAATGGCCACACCTGAGGACCTGTTTTAGAACTGCACTAGGACGGTCAGGCTGCCCTCCGCAGAGGTGAGTTAAGACGGCTTGGCCGTTTTGTGCTGCTACGACCCAGCACCCGAGACGGGGTCATCTGTACAAATCAGGGACTTCTTACTGTTTAGGAGGCAGAAAAGTCCAAGATCAAGTTCCAGTTCATGAGAAGTTTGTAACAATCTCAATGAAGGAGATCCCAGAGCTCATCTGGGCCATGGTTCCTCAAAGCAAGGTTCCCAACTCTGGTCCAGAGCTCCTTCTCCCAGACCACATTCCTCCCCACGACCCCACCCTGGGGCCATGTCCCAGAGACAATCACGCATCTGAGGGCGGGTGTGTGGTGTGTGGAAGGCATAAGTGCAGTAGTCCCAGCGGCAACACCTGCAGCTCAGAGCTGTCATGAAGATCCAACGCCATGATGCCGCACACACATTCTGGAAGTCACAGGGGCATGGGAGGCGTGCACTCAGTAAATCATTAGCACCGGCCCTCTGCAGGTGACAAAGTAAAATTTCCCTTTTGACATTTCAATCAACTCCACTGTTGTTTCTTGCTACAGAGGTCCAAACTTCTACTTCCACAAGCGTCGGGCTCCTGGCTCATGTGCACTGCTACAGTCGAAAGGCCCAGCACATAGTTGAAGTTTAATGAATATTTAATGAACGAGTAAATAATAGAAGATGCTCTAAATTCCCAGGTAGAAAGAGCAAAGGCTGTGCAGCCCTGTGTCGTACGGTGGCTGCAAGACCAGCTCCACCCGCACGCAGCACGTGACCCGACAAAGGGTCCCTTCTTGGTCCCAGCTCCCTCGCCCCATCTGCAGAACGAAGGTTGAAATATGACCACAAAGTCTCCTCCAGTCCTAGCAGGTCATTCACTGTTCTCTGAGCGCCTTCTAAATCCCAGGAATTGTGCCAGGCGCGGCGTACACATTAGATGCTAAAAAAGTCACTGAGGACCTGATACGAGAGAAAAAGCATCGAGCCAGTCAAGGAATGGATCGGCACAGGTGGCGATATGTGCTAGGCAAGAACAGGAGAGGGTTCGCTGCAGACAGACGGGCTGTCCGAGGTCAGATGGTTAGGGAAAGGTCCTAAAGAGGTGACTTTGGGCTGAAACCTACAGAGAAAGGTCAATAAAGGGAGACCTGGGCAGAGCCAGCAGACAAGGCGAGACCGAGAGCGATCGAGGATCTCCTATCTCAGCTCGAGTCCGGGGGTGCTAGAGAATGAAGCGGTCTCTATCCCTTGTCTCAGGAGGTCTTGGCACCTTTGTGGGGTCTGGATGCTTGTATGGCTTCGGGCTGACTCTGAATGCCCGGGTTGGCAGAGAGAAGCCCCGGGTCAGAGGTTGTGGCGCCTGCAAGGTGTCTGCTCCGGCCATCAGGTCTCCCCACAGGAAGCCACTTCTCCCCGGGGTTCTTGATGCTCCCCTCACCCCCAGCTTTGTAAACTGAGGAGGCCCCGGCTCTGCCGAGAGCGCCACGGGCCATCCCAGTCGGTGGCTATCAGTCTTCATTGCTCAGGCAGATTCCGTTACAGCTACACGCTGCTTTCCAAATATACTAGAAAGGTCATTTCCTGTTGTTTTTTCTTTCTAAAAAATTCAATATTTGCAGAAATCACACACAAAAAACAAGCAGGCTTTGCAGAGGACATGAGCACGGAAGCGGGACTTGGTCCCAGGAGACAGGACTCCAGAGGGGTGGGTCAAGCGCTCTCCAAATCTTCCTGGAGGGAAGAAAGGGCTGTGGAAACCTGATGGCCATGCCAGGGTCTGCGGAGCGGGCACTCCCCAGATTCCAAGGGCATCGGCCTCTCTCTGTGACAGGAACCCAGGAACCAGGGAATGCCAGCGGAGCAGAGAGGCAAGGCTCCATGCTGAGCACGCCCAGAGCTGGAGAGCAGGGCTGCTGCCTGCAGCCATGTGTGGAGGCTCCGGTGCCCGAGCCACGCCCAGAGCAGGGGCACACCCAGGGCAGGGGCACCGGAGAGGACAGACAGCCTGGGCCCTTGCCCTTGGTGCAGACGGAGGAGACGGGCTTTGGGAGGGACTGTGGGGAGTCCTGCTCCCCAGAGGTTCTTGTCCCTTCCCCTAAGTAGTACCTGCTGCCGGCCCCCAAACAACCCCAAGGCCCCGAGGAGAGCTCTGGATGTGTGATCCACCTACCTACCATGGCTCCCCACCAGCCTCGCAAACCGCCCCGTGCCAGCTCCCCTCCAGCCTTCCCCAGCTCGGCGGAGGCCCCATGGTCTGATAGGCTGTGCAGGCGCAGGCTGGGCACCTGAAGCTGTCTGTGAGCCTCCTGCTTCACCACCCCAAACAATTCACCACCAGTGCCATCCTATGGCAAAACAACTTGGATTTGCCCCACCTCCTCCACACGCATCGCCCACCAGGTCCCGGGGCGTCTCACCTGGCCCCCTCCTCCACATACATAGCCATCAAGGTCCCAGTACGTCTCACCTGGCCCCTCCTCCACACGCATCGCCCACCAGGTCCTGGGTGTCTCACCTGGCCCCCAGGCAGAGCCCCTCACGGCAGTCCTGCTCCCCTCTCACCTCCAGCCCACCTTCTACACAGCAGCCAGGAGACCAGGTCATGGGACTCCACTGCTCCATCCACCCGTGGCTGCCTTTCCATTCCACATCTAGCGGGGTCCCCACTCCTAGGTCCGCCCCTGAAGTCTTGCACTGATCTGGCCCTGCCTTCCTCTGCGACATTTCCTCTCGGTCCAGTCTCTCCCTGGCCCAGCTGCTCTGGCTACAGTCACCTCTCCCATGCCTCAATGGAGCTAGGTTCTTCCTGAGCTCAAGGCCTGTGGTGCTGTCCCCTCGGCGGGCAATGTTCCAAGTCACCCTGCTCTCCACAGAGCCTCAGCAGTGGATCCTGGCCTGGCTTTGCAATATCTCCTGCTCTGGAACCTGCTTCAGGGCAGAGCAGGGCTGGAAGCCTGCAGAGTTCTCCTGCACACACCATCCTGTCACACGCACACACAGCCAGGACACCTACCTGTCACACGCACACACAGCCAGGACACCTTCCTGTCACAGTACACACAGCCAGGACACCTTCCTGTCACACGCACACACAGCCAGGACACCTTCCTGTCACACGCACACACAGCCAGGACACCTACCTGTCACAGTACACACAGCCAGGACACCTTCCTGTCACACGCACACATAGCCAGGACACCTACCTGTCACACGCACACACAGCCAGGACACCTTCCTGTCACAGTACACACAGCCAGGACACCTTTCTGTCACACGCACACACAGCCAGGACACCTACCTGTCACAGTACACACACAGCCAGGACACCTTTCTGTCACACGGACACACAGCCAGGGCACCATCCTGTCACACGCACACACAGCCAGGACACCTACCTGTCACACGCACACACAGCCAGGACACCTTCCTGTCACACGCACACACAGCCAGGACACCTTCCTGTCACAGTACACACAGCCAGGACACCTTCCTGTCACAGTACACACAGCCAGAACACCTACCTGTCACACGCACACACAGCCAGGACACCTTCCTGTCACACGCACACACAGCCAGGACACCATCCTGTCACACGCACACACAGCCAGGACACCTACCTGTCACACACACACACAGCCAGGACACCTTCCTGTCACAGTAAACACAGCGAGGACACCTTCCTGTCACAGTACACACACAGCCAGGACACCTACCTGTCACAGTACACACACAGCCAGGACACCTTCCTGTCACACGCACACACAGCCAGGACACCTTCCTGTCACACGCACACACAGCCAGGACACCTTCCTGTCACAGTACACACAGCCAGGACACCTTCCTGTCACACGCACACACAGCCAGGACACCTACCTGTCACAGTACACACACAGCCAGGACACCTTCCTGTCACACGCACACACAGCCAGGGTACCTTACTGTCACACGCACACACAGCCAGGACACCTTCCTGTCACAGTACACACAGCCAGGACACCTTCCAGTCAGAGTACACACAGCCAGGGCACCTTCCTGTCACACGCACACACAGCCAGGACACCTTCCTGTCACACGCACACACAGCCAGGACACCATCCTGTCACACGCACACACAGCCAGGACACCTTCCTGTCACACGCACACACAGCCAGGACACCTTCCTGTCACAGTACACACAGCCAGGACACCTTCCAGTCAGAGTACACACAGCCAGGGCACCTTCCTGTCACACGCACACACAGCCAGGACACCTTCCTGTCACACGCACACACAGCCAGGACACCATCCTGTCACACGCACACACAGCCAGGACACCTACCTGTCACACGCACACACAGCCAGGACACCTTCCTGTCACAGTACACACAGCCAGGACACCTTCCTGTCACACGCACACACAGCCAGGACACCTTCCTGTCACACGCACACACAGCCAGGACACCTTCCTGTCAGAGTACACTCAGCCAGGGTACCTTCCTGTCACAGTAAACACAGCGAGGACACCTTCCTGTCACACGCACACACAGCCAGGACACCTACCTGTCACAGTACACACACAGCCAGGACACCTTCCTGTCACATGCACACACAGCCAGGACACCTACCTGTCACAGTACACACACAGCCAGGACACCTTCCTGTCACACGCACACACAGCCAGGACACCTTCCTGTCACAGTACACACACAGCCAGGACACCTACCTGTCACAGTACACACACAGCCAGGACACCTACCTGTCACAGTACACACAGCCAGGACACCTTCCTGTCACACGCACACACAGCCAGGACACCTACCTGTCACAGTACACACAGCCAGGACACCTTCCTGTCACACGCACACATAGCCAGGACACCTACCTGTCACACGCACACACAGCCAGGACACCTTCCTGTCACAGTACACACAGCCAGGACACCTTTCTGTCACACGCACACACAGCCAGGACACCTACCTGTCACACGCACACACAGCCAGGGCACCTTGCTGTCACAGTACACACAGCCAGGACACCTTCCTGTCACAGTACACACAGCCAGGGCACCTTCCTGTCACACGCACACACAGCCAGGACACCTTCCTGTCACAGTACACACAGCCAGGGCACCTTCCTGTCACACGCACACACAGCCAGGACACCTACCTGTCACAGTACACACACAGCCAGGACACCTTCCTGTCACACGCACACACAGCCAGGACACCTACCTGTCACACGCACACACAGCCAGGACACCTTCCTGTCAGAGTACACACAGCCAGGACACCTTTCTGTCACACGCACACACAGCCAGGACACCTTCCTGTCAGAGTACACTCAGCCAGGGTACCTTCCTGTCACAGTAAACACAGCGAGGACACCTTCCTGTCACACGCACACACAGCCAGGACACCTTCCTGTCACAGTACACACAGCCAGGACACCTTCCTGTCACACGCACACACAGCCAGGACACCTACCTGTCACAGTACACACACAGCCAGGACACCTTCCTGTCACACGCACACACAGCCAGGACACCTACCTGTCACACGCACACACAGCCAGGACACCTTCCTGTCACACGCACACACAGCCAGGACACCTTCCTGTCACAGTACACACAGCCAGGACACCTTCCTGTCACACGCACACACAGCCAGGACACCTACCTGTCACAGTACACACACAGCCAGGACACCTTCCTGTCACAGTACACACACAGCCAGGACACCTTCCTGTCACACGCACACACAGCCAGGACACCTTCCTGTCACAGTACACACAGCCAGGACACCTTCCTGTCAGAGTACACACAGCCAGGGCACCTTCCTGTCACCCGCACACACAGCCAGGACACCTTCCTGTCACACGCACACACAGCCAGGGCACCTTTCTGTCACACGCACACACAGCCAGGGCACCTTCCTGTCACATGCACACACAGCCAGGACATCTTCCTGTCACAGTACACACAGCCAGGGCACCTTCCTGTCACACGCACACACAGCCAGGGCACCTTCCTGTCACATGCACACACAGCCAGGACACCTTCCTGTCACAGTACACACAGCCAGGACATCTTCCTGTCACAGTACACACAGCCAGGGCACCTTCCTGTCACACGCACACACAGCCAGGGCACCATCCTGTCACACGCACACACAGCCAGGACACCTTCCTGTCACAGTACACACAGCCAGGGCACCTTCCTGTCACAGTACACACAGCCAGAACACCTTCCTGTCACACGCACACACAGCCAGGACACCTTCCTGTCACAGTACACTCAGCCAGGGTACCTTCCTGTCACAGTACACACAGCCAGGGCACCTTCCTGTCACACGCACACACAGCCAGGGCTGTGCAGTCTCTATTTTTGCTCTACACCTGCACCAGACCATCATGGCCTCTTCTGGGAAACAGGAGTGCGCACAAGTGCCGTAACAGGTGGTCGTGGGGACGAATCACAGCCAGTGCTTACAGCCCTTTCTGCATGCCAGACTGTGCTGAGCATTTTACAGAATACTTACATTCCAGTAACTCTACTACAAAATGGAAAGTGTCATCATGGCCACTTTACTGAGGCCACAGCTGAGGCTCAGCAAGGCTCAGCTTGCCCGAGGTCGTGTACCCAAGAGTGTGGAGCAGGGTGAGCCTGGACTACTGACGCTAAAGCACAGGCACGGATTAGCAGCAGCCTGGCACACAGTGAGGGTCTGGTCAACAGTGTCCATGCGTCCATTCCCCTTTCTGCTCTTCCTTCTCCCTGTCCCAGCCCCACTATAGACTAGTTCTAAAGGAAAGACAAGAGAGCAGAAGCCTCATGAAAACCCACAGTCTGGCTAAACCATGTAACCAGATGCACTTCACCCGTGCTTAAGCAAAAGTCTGATTTGGATTTTCAGCTGGAAGTAAAAAATCTTTAGAATCTTCTCAATGACGCTGGGTTGACTCTCTGATACCTGCTCCCAATTTCTATTTTTTGGTATCTAACTTCACAGCAATAGTAAAAAGAATTATTTAAGGCAAAAAACTCTCACCCATTCAGCAGGATACAAGATACAGATACAGGCAGGATATAGCCTATCCAGAGGCAGGGCAGTGCGACTCCGTTATGTAGCACCGGAGCTGGAGACCGGACTCAGGACACAAACTCTGCACTCCACGAGAGCCTGTGCTTCCACAGAGGTCTTGGGAAAGAACTAGAATGGTCCTGCTGGGTTACCGCTCAGTGTTAGGCACACTGGGTGCCCGTAGGCCTCCTGCTGGTACCACTCGGTAGCCAGGCACACTGCATGTCAGGCACACTGGGTGTCCGTGGCCTCCTGCTGGTACCACTCGGTGGCCAGGCACACTCGGTGTCAGGCACACTGGGTGCCTGTGGGCCTCGTGTTGGGTGTGCATAATCTAACGCTGGAGAGGGCCCACTGCTATGAGAGGTTCCCAGAGAGAAAGGAGGGCCAGGAAGAGAGGTGACAGCACTTCCAATCATGCCTGCCAAAGGCCTGCGGCTGGACTCAGCTCCAGGGCCACCAGTGCCAGGCTGCATGCCTCTGGGCAAGGTTCTGCCCTCCAACCTCAGGGGCCTTGCATGTGGATGGAATGAAGCGGTAAACTGCACATGGCTCTGGTGGCCTTGAAACCGTCGGTTCTTGGACAGCGCTCCTATCGACAGGTGTAGTCCAATGGGAACCCTCTTCAGTGCCTGGTCTTGGGGTCAGCTGGCTTGCTCCTGGACACTTGTCTCTGGAGCTCTGAGCTGCACATAGGCAATTTGGGGTTGCCATGCCATGAGGAAGTCCAAACAAGTCCATGCGATGACCACAGGGAGAGGCCTCAAGCCAGCGTGGAGCAACGCAGCCAGCCCCAGCCACTCCACCCACCTCCAGCCGCCCTACCTACCTTGGACTGTGGCAAAGCTCCAAGTCAGAGCTATGCAGCCAAGCTTCCCCCAAATTCCTGACCCACAGAGGCATGACAGAAGGCATGATTGCCATTTGAAACCACTGAGCACTGGGGTGAGGAGCTGTGCAGTGGGTAACCAGCACACGGTAGCGTCACTGCCAGCTCTGGGCTGCCCTTCCACTCTCTCTAGAATTCTATGAAAAGCATCACCAAAATACACTGTAGAGAATGAAAAGAAGTAGATCTTCTCTCTATAATACTCATTCACTCAACAAAGTTTTACTGATCACTCAGTGTGTACCAGGCTTGGGACAAGACGCCACAAATATACAAACAGCTGCCTTCCTGCCCCTGCGGGAAGTTCACAGTCTGATTACAGACATGGATGCCCACACTCATTATTGTTAATTAGTGGCAGTGGGGCATGAGGGGCACAAGCCAGAATCCCTGGGGACACTTACACACTGCTCCCCCTGCCTCCCCCAGCGGCAGGCTGGCGGGCTGGGGAGCAGGGAGTGGATGCCCCTTGGCAGATGGTCCTTGCCCTTGTCTGCCTCTGTAACTGTCCACCACAGCCTACACATGTGACGAAAGAAAAAAGTTTAGGGACCGCTTTGCATATAAATCTTTAAACCTCTTGGTAGCTGATGGCTGTGCAAGGCAGAGGGTGCTCGGGAGGCGGTCACTTCTACAAGGTCACTAGTTTGAAGGAAGTCACCCCCGGGGCCTCCTTCCTTTCTGGTTACTCTTATTGTCCAGCAGGCACTGGGACTCAGCAGCCAACTAAAAGGTTCCACCCCCAGGAAGCTCCATTCTAGTGGAGTAACTCGCATTAACAGAGTGAGTGTCTGGTTGCACAAGTGCTACGGAGGCGAGATCCTCTAGTGAGAGGGCAGGGAGCTGCTCAGACAGGACACTGATGCAGGGGCCAGAAGGCAGCGATGGGGGTGGGGGGGTGCCTGGTATCCAGCGAGACTACCATGGAGGCCACAGGGCTGGGGAGCAGGGAGAGCAAGGGTGGAACGCAGCTGGGAGCTTTCTAGGGCGCTGGTGGACAAGGGCAGGCTTTGACTCGGCACTGATTTTGATGTTACCATTTTCACTGGCATTTCCAACTGAACATGCTGTGCCTCCCTTCCATTCTAATTTCAGGGGCTTCTCTCTAGTGCAGGCGTAAGTGAGAGCCTGGGAGGCTGAGGGGGGTCTCTGCACATGCTGCTCCCAGGCACAGACACTGGGGGCTCACGGGCAATGCCAGCAAGAGTTGGGATCCTCCTGCCTCAACTGAAGGAGAAACCAATTTCTCCTTCCATTCTTCCTGCTTAATGGCAGAGGCAGAGTCCAGAATCTAGAAAACAACACGTGGGTAAATACTCATTAAATGACAGCCCCTCCTGGAACCTGGAAGAGCAACACGTCCAAGTCAGGGCCCGCCATTCCTGGAGCAGGTGTGAATGTCGCCTGCACTTCTGGGCCACACGGACACAGTCCACACAGGACCCCTGGTGTTCTAGGCCTCCACTCCCACCCCAGGGACTCAGTCTTCACAGGACTGTTGGCCCCCAGCTCAAGAAACAGAAGAACATAAGTGAACTGATTAAGGGTTGGTGCTGGCATCCCATATGGTTGCTGGTTCAAGTCCCAGCTGCTCCACTTCTGATCCAGCTCCTGCTGATGGCTTGGTAAAGCAGTGGAAGATGGCCCAAGTGCTTGGTCCCCTGCCACCCATGTTGGGGACCCAGAAGAAACTCTTGGCTCCTGGCTTCTGATCAGCTCAGCTCAGGCTGTTGTGGCCATTTGGGGGAATGAACCAGCAGATGGAAGCCTTTCTTTCTGTCTCTCCCTCTCTCTGTCTGTAACTATGCCTCTCAAGTAAATAAATAAATCTTTAAAAAAAGAATTGATTGATCAACCAATCCACTAACCAACAAAGTAAGAACTTAAGGATATCTACATTCTCAAACGTAGATGTCTCAAAAGTCATTAAAATACTGAGTCCCTTTTCTTCACCAAATAAATAACAATACTGGCAATTTAAAATAAAATAGCAATTTTAGTTAAAATTCACTAAAAATAAAATCAGAATGGCTACCACTTAGGGGGCTGCATCCACGCATCGGCTCATGCAGGCTTCAGAGCAGCCCCGTATCATCAGATGCTCTGACGCACAGGGAGCCTGCACAGGAGCCTGGCCTTAAGGACAGCGCTTTCTTCAGCTGGGGAAACAGAGGCAGCAGGGGCTCCTGGGAAAGGTGAGCTGCAAGGAGCTGCGGCAGGAGGGATGTGCTAGGGGTTCCTCCCATCTCCGCCCAGCCACAGCACCTGCTGGCTGTGCTCTGGCATTGAGAATCACAGGACGTTCCTTCTCTCCTTCAGTCACGCTCTTGTCATTACTAAGTACACCCGTCTCCGGCAGTGATGCTGAAGGCACATCTTCAAGACACTGCATCAAGGAAGCCTGAGTGCTGTGCACCACCCGGGTCCTTCCACCAGCTGGCGACTCGGGACTTGGGCTTGCAGCTCCACTCCTTTAGTGTGCTGCAACATTGCCCAGCATGGATGCTGTGCCCTGTCTCCTCTCTATCAGAGGACAGTTCTGTTACCAAACTCCCTGGCCCTCCGGCTTTTCTCAGTTCCAACAGCCATGAACTAAGCCTCTGCATTGTAATAACAGTCGCTGAGAACCTGGAGTGATTCACTGAGCACCTAGCACAGTGCTCAGTGTGACTGCCTTTAAATGCTTCCTAGAGGAATGAAGCTGTGAGTCAGGGGAGACACAGGATTGGTATGACGTGCAACGTGAGACGGCTCAGAAGAGCACCCAGTTATGCGTCCTCCGGGTGCCTGCCATTCTGGAGGGACTAATGGGTTGGTGTGTTCCCGAGAGCCCTTTCTGTCCACAACTACAGCAAGACAAGAGAGAAGTCGACCAGGGATTCAGATGACAGAAAGGCGATTCCGTGCAGAGCAGCCCCAAGTCTGACTGCAAAGGAGAAATGTGGCTCCCACACCATCATTATAATTAATAGCCATGCACTGAAAAGGCCTATTTGACAGGAGAAGCTGATGGGTGGGAATTACTGTCTCCTGGGCATGAAAACCCCAAACCTAAGCATATCAGACCCATGCATGCAGCTTCGTAGCAAATAAAGCCTTTTTTAAAATTTATTTATTTTGACAGATAGAGTTAGACAGAGAGACAGAAAGGTCTTCCTTCCATTGGTTCACCCCCGAAATGGCCGCTACGGCCAGAGCTACGCTCTGCTATGGCCTGGGAAGGCAGTGGAGGATGGTCTAAGTCCTTGGGCACCTGCACCCGCGTGGGAGACCGGGAGGAAGTACCTGACTCCTGGCTTCGGATCGGCATAGCTTCAGCCACTGTGGCCAGTTGGGGAGTGAACCAGTGGATGGAAGCCTTCTCTCTCTCTGTCTCTCTCTCTCTCGCTCTGTAACTCTGACTTTCAAATAAAAAACAAAACAAAACAAAAAAATAGCACATTCAAGTCAAATTTCATTTGTCTAGTTACTCCAGAAAGGACTCCAGACACCAAGATTCCCACACTGGTACTGGTACTCTAATACTTAAGTACTCCTAAGTATCTGGAGGTAGAAAGTTGATTAGCCATTGCCTAGGGCTGCAGAGGAGGGAGGGTGCTGGCTGAGGGATATGGCTATAGAAAATCAGTTCTCAAACTGATTGTGGTGATGGACACACAGCTCTGACTACGTACATGAAAGGCCACACTTTGAACGGGGACTGTACGGTGTGTGAAGTCTGTTTCAATAAAGCCGTTTCTGTTTCAACAACCCACATACCTGAATTACAGTGGGGGGGGAATCTCCCGTGCTGCACTGATGCCTCAGCCACCACTCTCTGCTCAGTGACTCGGGATACCTGCTGCGAATGCAGTTTTTCCTATCAGACGCCGCACAGCAGTGGTCTCTGGGTCACAACACACAGGGCCGACCACACTACATATCTTCCCTGAAGCTCACTTTCAACTGACGCCTTGGCAGCTAAGCACACGCAGTCACGCCACACACTACCTACTCACTCTAGGCTGTGGGTGCTCAGGCGGGTCACTCCGTGTCTCAGCGTCTCCGTACGTAAAGCCGTAGACCAGACTCACTGGGGCACTGTGTGGCTTACAAAAGGCAACGTGTATAAAGCACTGACCGCGGTTCTTGCGAGGGGAGCTGGACCGAGCACACGCTCTCAGCACTTCTCCCTGCTGTCCGTGTTGCTGCCCACGGCAGCTCTCCTGAGTTCTGGACCAGAAACCAGAAAACACGTGTGTTCGGTGCACTTGGTGTGCTCAGCAAGATGACAGGGGCTGCACTCTGGGACGCTGCACAGGCCAGCTGTGAGCTGCAGTGGTATTGGGCAACTTACCCCCAAAAAGGATCCCTCTAGAGCCCAGAGAGGCCTCCTGACATCTTGGAGGCTGGAGCCCAAGGGGACACAGTGGCCCACACACCCTGCAGTCTCTCTAGACCACTGCTTCCGAAACGCCAAAGGTCACAGACATTTGAGAGCAGGAGGAACTCGCAGGCCCTCGGCTCAGCAAAGTGCATTCACGTACGCACATGATGACGGCGGTGGGGGACTGAATCCGGAAGGCCTAGCCAGAAGCCCCTGGTTCAAGACCCCAGCTGCAGCCTGTGCACAACCCCAGCATTCACAGAGCTCACAGGCGCGGGGCTGGACGCTCCCACAGCAGCTAGACACAAGCCCTCTGGAGGCCTGCCAACACCACCCCCACCCCCCACCCCCGGCTTTGGCCAGAAAAACAGTCCCGGGAACAGACTGCCGCGTCCCAGCCCTGTGACCATCTGCAGCCAGGGGATTCCCAGGGGCCGGGTCAGAACAGGACGCAAGCTGGTGGCTTGAGAAGCTACCAGAGGGCAAAGCCCAGAAGACTCGCTGATAAGGGCCGGGGAGTTCCAACCTCAAGGCAGCTTCCTGCCATGTGAGACCCTCCCTCTGCCAGCAGGGAACAGGAAAACTCAGGCAGGGGAGCCAGGGGAGGGAGCGCCAGGAGCTGAGGGGCTCCCCAGACTCCAGGACCTCTAGGATTCGGACAGAAAAACCAAGGCTCAGGACCCTGTGCCAGGTCCGAGTGGAGGCAGCTGGGGGCAGGCGGGGACAGAGAAGGCAGGTGGGCTCCGGACCAGGCCCCGCACCACCAGCTGTGCAACGTCTCTGACCCTTACTTTCTTCACCTGTGAGACAGAGACTCTCAGGTGGTTGTGAGATGAAAGGAAACACACTGGGCTTTTTCTGAGTCTTTGTCTCCCCGACAGACGCAGCAGTAAGGAATGAGGATGACCAAGATGAAGGTGAGCGCGGACTCTGGTCTCAGCCGAGTCTTGGGTTCCAGTCCTGGCCCCACCACTTAGTTAAGTCTTTCTGCAAACAGCTTTACCACAAACACTCGGGAGGCAGAAAGGCGGCATCACGCCCAGAGTTGAACACTAACTCCTGTGCGTGATGCCACCTGCTAAGTGTGCAGCTCAGGAGCCCCCTGGACCCCCTTCTGATGCCAGGACTGTGGAACTGCAGCGTGATGTCACACAGCTTCCGAAAAGAACCATCCTGCCTTAGCTTCCTGGGGCCCAAAATTCCTCTCTAATTTCATTCAGAACCTATTTCACGTCTTCTTCAGACAGAAAGAAACAGATATTTAGGCGAAAATTGCTGGCGCTGTGGTAGCATGGTATGAGGGCTGGGGCTGCCCACCTGGTTTAAGTTCTTTTTCCGGCTTGCATCTCCTCAGATTCTTCACGGCTGATCAATCGGTGCAGAAATTCTAAGGAATCAGAAGAAAAGGAAAAAAAAAAAAAAAACAAACATCAGACATACCCCAGGGTTGTAAACTGAAGCGATCTGGGAGGGCAAGTCAACAAAATCCATTCTGTGAGACATTAAGGAATTTATGCTACAGATGTATTCCCACAAACAGGACAATCAGTGAGCACATTGCATAACAGCAGAGAAAGGAAATGATTTACATCTGTGTCAACAGAACAAGAATTATAGTGCATCAGTACAAGGAGACGATATACAGCTACTTCAAACAGTGAGGAAGACTTCACTGTACTGATGTGGGAACATGTACACATTTGATAATTACACTGTAAAACAGCATAGATGGTCCAAGAAGTGTGCATATGAATTTATGATTAGAGAAAGTCCAGCATTTGTATACATACACACTTTTAAAGGTATACACACTCTACACTTTAAAAATTTTAAGGATATGAGTATAGTTTAAAAAGTCCATGGGAAAATCTGATTAATAAGTGTTTTATTTCTTAAAAAAATAGAAATATAATTTTAAACTCTTGCAAGAGAGCTGGAGGAGGATGGGGAAAATATGTTTATTTTGGTGCAAAAGCATTTGAAAACTACATACACTTTTTCCATAATACCCATTTTCCATGAACCATAGAAGACTCCTTGTATGCAGAAAATGACAAACAGTAAACTGTAAGCAAAGGTTCTCTCTGGGACTAAATGAGGTTGTAGGGAATGAAATGACAGACTGTTGCCATGCACACAGGGAGTGACAGACTGTCCCCGCGTACACAATCTCTGTTGTGACTGTAAACTTAGAGGCATGTGCAACTTCCCTAATCAGGACATGCTGTCCATGTGACAGTCCATCTCCAGAGAACAGATCAGGAGGGAAGGCAAAAAACATTTTCAAACAACGACTGGGTAAGTATACCGTCACAGACCTCAGACTCACTCTCCAACAGAACGGACGCTGACCACAGAAAGTGAAAATTTACAATCAATACTGAGCAAATAAATTTGCAAGCATTTGGTAAATTTAAAGCAGCACTGTTTGAATAAAACTAATCAGAGATGAAACCAAATTGGATGATATTAAATATTCAATAATGAAGATATTGAGGATGATGGAGCAGAATCAAACTGTGAATTTCCTCAATTATCCAGGACAAACACAGAGGCACTGTTTATGTAAGACAGTATACCCAGATGTACAGGAGCACTTTAGGACAAAAACAGGAACGCCACTTTATTTCAGGTAACATACCAATGATATTATGTTAAAATTTTAAGTATAAGAATAACAAAAGTAGAAATAGACTGCATATGTGCCAAGCCAGTTAGCATATTTTTGTGCAGAAAAGCCTAATTATCAAAAAATGTCAGTCCTTCCTAAACCATTACATAATTTTAATGAGATTTCAATATGAACACCAACTGGTTTATTTTGAAGGAGAGGAATGAATACAATTATAATTTATATAGAATAATAAATGTCCAATAAACTAGCCAGGAAAACATCAAGAAAATGATGAAAAATGGGGGATTTAAAAATGTACTATAGAAACAAAGTGTTAACATGAGAACAAATAGGTTTGTGGACTATAATAAGTCTAGAAATAAGTAAATAAAGGAGCTTCTTTTTTAAAAAGAGGGATTTCAATACAAAAGAGAAATGAAGATTTTTTTTCAGGGAATGGTGTTGTCACACTCAGAACAATACACGACCACCATCTCTTACTGGATGTAAACATAAATTGCAAAGAGATTCATGGTTCTGGATTAAATGAATTAAGGCAATAAAAGTATTATTAGGACATTTTAGGAAAACATTTATATAACTTTGGGGTGGAGACGTTATTCCTAAACATGGAAGAAATCCTGACCCTCTGAAGAGAAAAAGACAGGTATTCATTTTACAAGAAAAATTCTATGTTATATATAGCAAGAAATGAGAAAATGAATCATTAGGAAAATTATTAACACATATGAAATCATTAATACAGAAAACATAAAGAGCTCCTAAAACCACTTGAGAAAAGGGTGAACAACCCATGAGAAACAGAGGTAGAGGTAATTCACAGACGAGGACAGTGAAATAGTTAACACGAACCAACGTTCTCTCACTAGAAGTGAGAACACAAAGCAACTGGAAGGCAACATCTTCCCCTAATAGATCAGAGATAAAATAAGTCAGCAGAGAGAGGGAGGGAGGGAGACGGGATGGGGAGAGGAGGAAGTTGAAGAAGGGAGAGGATACTGGTAAAGATTTGGGGAAGCCCAAGTACTCCTGTATTGCTGGTATATATAACTTTGTAAAGCCGGCATTATTACGGCACAGTGGGTTAACGTGCACCTGCAGTAACAGCATCCCATATCAGAGCACTGGTCAGAGTTCCGGCTGCTTCCAATCCAGCTCCCTGATAATGCACCTGGAAAAGCGGTGGAAGACGCAACCCACTTGGGAGACCAGGATGGTTGGGAGACCAGGATGGAGTGCGAGTTCCTGGCTTTGCTATCGGCCCTGGCTGTTGTGACTATTTGGGGAGTAAATCAGAGATGGAAGATCTTTCTTTCTTCTTTCTTTTCTTTTCTTTCTCTCTCTTTCTCTCTTTCTTTCTCTCTCTCTCTTTCTCTCTTTCTCTCTCTCCCTCCCTCCTTCCCTCTGTTACTCTGCCTTTCAAATACATAAGCACATTTTTTTAAAAAAAGTAGTATAATGTCTATTAAAATGTGAAATACAAATATTCTTTGACTCAGAAATATTAATTTTGAAAATATGACCTATAAAAATAAAAGTACTAGTAGAAAAGGATATGGATCTAAATATGTTTCATGCAATGATTTCTAGTGGGGAAAAAGCCCCAGTGTCAGACCGTTTGCTGTTACTGTAACAGAACACCCAGATGGAGTCATTTATAAATCAAAGGTTTCTTCTGGCTCAGGGACCTGAATGTCCAGGAGCGTGGCCCAGCATTGGCTCAGTTTCCGGTGAGGGCCTCACAGGAGAGCAGAAGGGGAGGAAAGTGAGTGGAGAGCAAGAGGGAGCTGTTCCCCAACAGCCCACCCTGGAGACAGTGAATCCACTCCCCTTAGGGCCCAGCACTCCACACTGCTGCCCGGGGATAGACCACGCCCAAACCTAGCACCTGGTAACTTGGCTTTCTGTCAGAGGAGAAATGGCCGAGTACATGGCGGCACTCCTAAATGTACAGGCCGGAAGCTGTTTACAAGACGAAGTTAGATCTATACCTACCCATGATGTGCCTTCTAGTGAGAAAAATAAACTGCAAAGTAATGGATCAAATAGGATTCCGCTTGTGACAAAACAGTCACATACACCCTAAACCCTACATGCATTTAAATAGCAGCTTTGAAAAGGTATGGAAGGACAGACAGCACACGGATAACACAGCCTAATAAGGATGGAACCGGGAGCAGGAGGGAGGAGAGAGGTCACAGCTTTCCCTATGTAGCTTTGAACTGCTGGCTTAGGGACAAGGAGCACATTTACTACTTAAGGGAAAAATTAATAAATAATACCACAGAAATATAAACATATGAGAGCAAAGACAGAACACTAGTAACCTATGCCAGACACTACTTTTAAAATTTATTTATTTATTTAGAAAGGCAGAGTGACAGAGAGAGGAAGAGGGACAGACAAAAACATCTGCCATCTACTGGTTTGCCCCCAGATGCCTCCAGCAACAGAGGCTGGGCCCAGCTGAAGCCAAGAGCCTGGAATTCAACCTGGTTTCCCACGTGTGTTGAGGAGGACTCCAGTACTCGAGTCACCACCTACTACCTTGTGAGTGCATTACCAGGAAGCCAGTGCTCTGGTACAGAGGGTTAGCCCATCACCTGCAGCACTGGCATCCCATATGAGTGACAGTTTGAGTCCTGGCTGCTCCACTTCCAATCCGGCTCCCTGCTAATGGCCTGGGAAAGCAGTGGAAGATGACCCAAATACTTAGGCCCTTGCCACCTCCATGGGGGAACCAAGATGAAGCTCCTGGCTTCCACCTGGCCCAGTCCCAGCTGCTGGGGTTATTTGTAGAGTGAACCAGCAGATGGAAGAGCTCTCTGTCTCTCCCTAACTCCGCCTTTCAAATAAAAAATAAATAAATCTTAAAAAAAAAAAAAAAGCAGGTGGGACTTGATCCAGACATTTCAACATCCCAAGAGATGGCTTAAGCTGCTGAGCCACGATGCCCATCTCTACCTATTTACTTTTATACGGAACAATAGGATACATTTATTGTCCTTTTTAAATTTGGGGGGTTAAAATAGGAGAGTGTTGTGGCGTGGCAGGTTAAGCTGCCATCTGTGACACTGGCTTTCCACATCGCAGCAGCCGATTCCAGGCCCAGCTGCCCTGCTTGATCAAGCTTCCTGACAACGCGCCTGGGAAGGCAGGGGAGGATGGTCCTTGCACCCACAAAGGAGTTCAGGCTGGAGGTCCTGGCTCCTGGCTTCAGTTTGGCCCAGCGTGTGAACCAGTGGATGGAAGACTGATCTCCACTCCCCCCATTTTGTCTCTCCCCCTCTCTCTGTAAGTAATTAAGTAAGTAGGTAAATAAATAAATAAATCTTTAAAAGAAAATAGAACAGGCCTTCCAACATGCTGTTCTGATAGTTGGAAGCAAGGGGAAAAAAGCTCATAGGAGAAAAAGTAATTTATTTCCTAAGCATTTATGACTTTTACTTTTCAAAGGTGCAAAATCCTTACTTAAAAAAAATTCCCCCTTTCAAGTCCAAAAGAAAGCCTACAGCTTTTGTTTGAAACAGCTCAGTGTTCAGTGGTGTGGGGGCTGATCCCCTTCATTCCCTCCAAAGCCAATTCTCTCCTCTCTTGGGAGCGACTGGGAAACAGCCCCACCAGCCGCAGCGTCTTCCTGTCTCCAAGCAGGGGCTCTGGCGTCTCTAGCGCAGGGGCCAGGAGTCCAGGCAAGTGAAGTAAGGTGTTCTGGGAATCACCTTAATGGGAGGAGAAAGGCGATGCTGACATACAGGGCAAAAGCAAGAGAGCATTCCCAACAGGCTCTAAGGGACAACGCCTCTGCGGGATGTGCACCCTCCCCTGGTGGAATGCTTCAGGGCTTTCTTAAAAAATGTACCTGAGAGAGAGGTAGGGAGGGAGGGAAAAGGAAAGAAAGAGGGACAGCAGGTAGAGAGCTCCCATTTGCTGGTTCACTCCAGATGCTTGCAATGATGACTGGGGTGAGCCAAGGGTTGAAGCCAGGAGCCAGATTCCAGTCTCTTATGTGGTGGCAGGAACCCAATTACGCCATCACCATTGACTCCCAGGGTCTGCGTTAGCAGGCAGCAGCTTGAACCTGGGAACTTTGAAATGGGTGTGGGTATCTTAACTAGCACCTTAACTGCAAGGCCAAATATCTGTCTCTGCTTTTAACTTTTTAAAATATATATTTATTGGGGGTGGTGCTGTGGCACAGCAGGTTAACACCCTGGCCTGAAGCGCTGGCATCCCATATGGGCGCTGGTTCGAGACCTGGCTGCTCCACTTCCAATCCAGCTCTCTGCTATGGCCTGGGAAAGCAGTAGAAGATGGCCAATGTCTTTGGGCCCCTGCACCTGCATGGGATACCCGGAAGACACTCCTGGCTCCTGGCTTCAGATCGGCACAGCTCCAGCCATTGCAGCCATCTGGGGAGTAAACCAGTGGATGGAAGACCTCTCTCTCTCTCTCTCTGCCTCTCCTCTCTCTGTATAACTCTGACTTTCAAATCAATAAATAAATCTTTAAAATTTATTTATTTATTTGAAAGAGTTACAGAGAGGGAGGGAGAGACAGAGATCTTCCATCTGCTGGTTCACTCCCCAAGTGGCCACAATGTCCAGAAGCCAGGAGTTTCATCAGGGTCTCACATGGGTGGCAGGCACCCAAGCACTTGGGCCATCCTCTGCTGCTCTGCCCAGGCCATTTGCAGGGACTGGATCAGAAGTGGAACAACCAGGAAATGAACTGGCACCCATATGAGAGGCCAATGTCACAGGTGTAGCTTTACCCACTAAGCCAACATGCCAGCCCTAGCTTTATTTTTTCTTAATATTTATTTATTTGAAAGGCAGAGTTACAGAGATAAAGTCAGAGAGACAGAGAGAGAGAGAGGGAGGGAGGTTGGTCTTCCATCTGTTGGTTCACTCCCCAAATGGCCATTATGGCTAGAGCTGGGCCAATCCAAAGCCAAGAGTCGCTTCTGGGTCTCCCACTTGGGTGCAGGGGCCTAATCACTTGGGCCATCTTCTACTGCTTTCCCAGGCTATAGCAGAGAGCTGGATTGGAAGTAGAGCAGCTGGGTCTCAAACCAGCACCCATATAGGATGTAGGCACTCTAGGTGGATAATGGCTTTATCCACTACATCATAGTGCAGGTCCCCAGCCCCAGATTTTAACTTTCAATTCTACTTTACTGATAACAAAGGTTTCATTGAAATAATACTCCTGATTCCTACAGGTCTTCCTGTTTTACAAAGCACGTTTTGCAGCAGTACCTTTGTTCTGCTCCCACTCCTGCCTTCTGATGCACTCTCCACCAGCAAATACCAACCACAAAAGCCTGCATCCTCGGGCCCTGCCCACTTCTCTTCCCTTCCCCTAACCCTAGGCTTTGCCCATCTTTCTCTTCCCTCTTCCTCTGTGCTTTAGCCACAACGATGGCCTTTGAGTTGCTCCAACCTCTGCACACTTTCTTGTCTTGAGCCTGTTCCCCCGGATAACTCACTCTGCCTACAATATTCTTCCCACTTCGCAGCACCCCTCTTCTCCCTCTCTCCCTTGGTTCTCACAAGAATTGGCTCTGCACCTCAGGCTAAGCACCATGTCAAGAAGGAAGCCCCACAATCACACCACAGTCTCCTCTTTACTCACCCAGCTTACCAACTTCACACCACCACCATCTGTCCTTGTCATAGGGTCATGCCCATGGTATTTAACATCATCCACCTATCACCTTGCCCAGTGCCTGGCAGATATTAGGTACCCAATGTACACCAGCTGAATACAGGAGAAATAGATTGACGTGAACTGAGGGCTCAGGAACCGCTCCTCCACCTTCTTGCACTTTCTGTGGCATTCTACCCACCTCCCTTGGGGCACATGGTCATACCTGGTGGTCACCCAAGTCTTGTTTTTCCTACCACACTGAGCACCGTTTCCCATAGTATCCTGTAACATGCCCCAGAGTTCTTAACAGTGGACAGAAATGAAGGCTGAAGCCCCTAACCAGTCCCAGATGGAGCCTCTCCTTCCCAGCAGACCGCAGCACAGCAAGCCAGCATCAGCGGGATGCAGACCAATGTGAGGCTCTGCCCAGGAGACACTGAAGTTAGAGCTAAACTGGAAATGCGGTGGCGTGCGTGGGTGGGGGATGGGGAGACAGGCCCTTATCCAAAAACCAGAGAAGGGAAATCACTGAGTGGGGACTTATTTTAAGTATGTTTCTCTGTACTGTCTAGCCTTCCTTCCTTGAACAGGTTCTAATTTTATAATCAAGAAAAACCACAATAAATGTTATAAAAACAAACCAACAGAAAATCCAGCCATGATTTCAGACAGAATCACCCAGCCCTATGCTGCTTCCTTACTGCACCTTGGGATTCTCTGTTCCAGGCCTTCTCAGTCTCTATTCTGTAAGAGCGCTTTTCAGTCCTCTGAGGCCACCGGGACAGGAAGGTGCTAGGAAGAGAGCTTCGGCAGGGGGCTGCTTGCAGTTGCTTGCCATGCGGAGGCTGGCCAGCTTTGGGTGTCAGGAATGGGAGAGGCGGGGTGGGAGGAGTGGGCACGACTAGCCAGCTCGAGACCAAGGCCAGCACCCGAGCCGACCCCGCTGACTGCGCTCTGGAGCACTCCCGCTCATGGGTTCTCTGAGCGCACTCTCCACTTGCCACCGCAATGATTCATCCACTCGCCTACCCTCCCCCGTGCAGAGAATTCAACAGTACCGGGGGCTGCACCTTTAATCGCCCTGTCCATCTAGCCCAGTGCTCAGCAGGACAAGGTCCTCTCCACACGTTCACTAGATGGTCAGCCTGCACCCATAAAGGACAGAGCCTAATAACTGCCCTAGGTCCCTGGAACACAACAAGAATGCACAGACCTCTAAATACTTCATTTCTTCAGTGCCCTGAGGATCTATTACTCAGCTCTGGAGCAGCAAGTTGAAGCCAGCAATATCCTGCAAGATTAAAGAGGCTTCCGGGGCCAGTGCTGTGGTGTAGTGGGTAAAGCCGCTGCCTTCTGCAGTGCTGGCAATCCATACGGGTGCCAGTTCGACTCCCAGCTGCTCCACTTCTGATCCAGCTCTGCTATGGCCTGGGAAAGCAGCAGAAGATGGCCCAAGTCCTTGGGCCCCTGCATCCGTGTGGGAGACCTGGAAGAAGCTCCTGGCTCCTGGCTTCTGACTGGCTCAGTCACATCACCTGTGTCTTACATCATTTCTGCGAAGATTAATAGGAGTCAGCATGTCCAAGGTGCCCAGCACCTCTGCATGACCCACATTCCAAGATGCAAAAGCCAAGTAAGAGTTCTGGACACAGCAGTCTCTCTGGAAACCCCCTCTACCCTCCTCCATGCCCTGAGCTCATTGCCAGCGTGGAGGGCTAAGGGGAGGCACATCAGCAAAAGCACACTGACTCAGCACAAATGAGGAACCAGTCGCCCTCCTGGGGTCCATGAGGGTCTGCCCTGGGGGCTATGAGGCATTTCACCACATTGCCATTCCTTGCCTCCTAGCAGGGACCACAAAGTCCAGGCCCCTTCTTAGAGAACATCACCCCCTCACCACCACCTTAGGAACAGGGATGACTTCCTTCATCATCCAAAGTCTCAAGACTGGGGGGCTGGAGTGAGACAGGAGGAAGCCCGGGGTTCCCACTGCCCGTACCAGTGGCTAGTTCCACACAGCAGGGGGCTGGGAAGCCCTTAGAGACAAACATCCCTTAAACCGTCAAGCCCTGGGACCTGGGAAACACGAACTCCAAGCTCTGACTTCTGCTGTTCTTTGTGCTTTGGCTGTGGTCACCTTCCCCTGCAGCAGTGTAGCTTGGCTTGGGTTCAAAGAAGCGAGTAGGGAGGCCGATCTCTTGCCAAACTAGGAATGAGGCGGCGGGCCTGTGGTGAAAATTGGGTGAGCTGTATTCCTGTGTACCTGTGTTCCAGGCTTTCCACTTGACCACGGGCCATGTGATGGGCAGGACAGACACACACACAGGGCACACCCGGTCAGGGGAGACACAGGGAATGGAAGTTTTGCCAATAATTATGTACACTTTAGGTGAACACTAGGAAGGCACTCAGAACCATGTGGCAGCATGTAGTGGACAGGGGCCCGCAGTGAGCGAGGTTAGGGAGTGAGAATGCTGACCACCCAGAGTGATGGAAATGGCAGAACAGAACACAGGGCCTGTCACTGCCCAAGTGCTCAGTCGTATTCTCTCCTCTCTGTTCAAGTGTGCCTGCTGGTGTCTGCAGGTACACACGTGCGCGTGCGCACACACACACACACGGGCACACGCGCACACACACACACGGGCACGCGCACACACGTGCACACACGCACGCACACACACACACACAGGCGCGTGCACACACACACACACACGGGCGCGTGCACACACCCCACTAAGACTTTTTCTCTCATTCTTCAGAAACACTAAACCTGAAAAAAAAAAAAAACTAAAACTTAGAAGTAACTTAATAATGCCGTCTGCTTCTTGTCCTTTTCAAAAACTGAACTTAATAAGTCACCAGTTCGTAGCCACTCTGAGATACTGAAAACTCTGAAGCCACAGAAGTCCCCAAGGGGAAAGAAATACAGAGTTCGCATCAAGCTAAATTTGGAAACATCGAAGTTGTCTCGCCATTTAGGTACAAAGGAAGAAACAGATCCAGATAGGGTGAAACACTTGCTCAAGGCTACCTAGTTTCCTCGGGTGGCCCCTCTGATACACAGTATCTTTCTCCATTAACCAGCACTTCTCACTAACAGGAGGTGGGTCCCAGCATGCGCAGGCTACTTCCGGCCTTGGGAGAACCCTCAGCTTGGGGACCCACCAGGAAGGTCCTTCCCTTTCTCTATGCACAGAGTAGCTTAGCTGAAAATCCGGAAAACAGCAACAAACAAATGCCTAGGAGCTTAGGTGTTCTGTTTATTTTCCAGGCATAAACAGCACAATTTTTTAAAAGGAAGCAATAAAAAGATCAGAGCCAAAGTTAAAGATTTCCAACCCTCCCTCTGTCTCGGAGACCCTACCACCCAGCCACCACAGCACTGGGGTCATCTGTGGCGACTCTGAGACCTAACCCCACCTCTAACAGAAGCTCAGCACAGCAACCCTGCACCCGTGCGAGCAAGGTTATCAGTCATGTCTACTTTCAGAGACACTTCTTTCTAGAACGTTTAAGATTTTCTGTAAGATGTTTGCAATCAGAGAAAAAGGGGGGTTTTATAGGCACCGCCTCCCAGACAGGATTGATTTCTTGCCCTCTATTTGGGGCAAGGAGCTGCTCTGAGGCTCTGGTTGCTCTGTCAAAGTTCTTCGGTAAGAAAGTCAAACAGCAGCTGAAGGAAGCCCAGCTGTGACCCCTGAAGCCCCAGCTCTAGCCCTGGGCTGTTTCAGACCAAGCTCGCATATATTACAACATAAAAATAGACCCTGTGTGACCAGCAGGCTGAAGAGCCAGCTCTCCAGAGAGCTCCGCGGAGCGAGTTAACTTTTACTTACAAGAGCACTTTCCTCAAAGCCCAAGAGGAGACAGATGTCAGAAAGCAGGAGTCAGGATCAGCAGGCTGCCTGGGCTGCGGGAGGATCCTCTCTTGCCCTTTCTCCCTCCCCCGTGTCTCCTAAATGAAAAGCACTTCGAGGTTTTAGAGGGTGTTTCCCACGTCTCGGGCCAACTAAGTCTGCATTTGTTGTAACCCAACACTCGGCCTGATGATGTCAACCACTCAACTCACTTGCTCAGTTTCCACTTCTCCGTCCACAGGACAGATCCATTTCCCTTGGACAATGAGCCGGGGGCAGTAACTGCATCCCAGGCCCGTCACAATTGCCTAACATCCTTCCTTCAATTTTCTACCCTGCAGCCCCAGTGACAAAAGGCTTCCTATCTGCTCACCAAGCCCAGGCTCCCAGCATAAACCCCTGTGCCTCTGTTACGGCCGGCTGTGGCTACCTAGTTTGCTCAGCTGTGCTTTAACTCATTTTTCTGGTGCTGAATACACTACATAATAATATAAGAGATCGACACCCCACCCCACGCCACCCCACCTCTGTCTCTTCTTTCTGTGCAACTTCCAAGTAGTTAAATTTCTCCATAAGTTTCCTAGGCACAGGCTGGGCATGACGTGTGAGCCCGTCCTCGGGCCCACAGGAAAGGCTTGGAAAGAGCACAGCTCTGCTGCATGGGGTACTGGACATGACCCTGGTCAATCCCCAGCTGGATGAATGGCCTCCACCAGGGCAGCTCCCTCTCGGGACCCCACCTTCCCCATCAACAAAACAGCCTTGCTGTTTCCCACTTTGGAAACCCCAGTGCCTGAGGAGCTCATCAACAAATGCCTTAGAAGGCCTTTTACTAGAAACTACCCAACTACAGGCTTGAGGGCGGGCAGAACCCTGCGGGAGAGGCCACAGCCCAAGACACAAGGCTCTGCCCAGCTCCTCTAGGCCCCTGGGCGGTGGAGCGGAACTATTTCTTTGGGAGAGGACCAGTCCTGGGAGCACCAAGAGAGGCAGCGTCACTACCAGGCTGAAAAGGACAAGGATAAGAACGGAACGTCCTTGGGGGCCCACGTGGAATAATTGTCATCTCTCTGTGGAGTGCCTGGTGGTGAAGACGCACAAAACCTCTCTCCCCACCTGTGTGTCCCACGGGAAGCAATGCGGCATGCAGGGGGGAACATCTCACAAGCTGGAGATGAAGATCTGTGTCCTGTGCGACTTAGTTTCTCTGAATTTCAGTTTTTAAGCTGCAAAACAGGCCACGGTAGTGCTTCTATGACCGTGAGACTTAAACACCACAGGTAAGGGGACTGAAAGTGGCGCATACCAAGTGCTGAAGGGATGTTAATAACGGTACATAACCTCACCCGATTCTCCTAACACCCTTAGGAGAATGAAGTACCCAATCTTTCTCGGACAGGAAAACGAAACACAGAAGTGACTTGCCCCAGGTCACACAGCTCAAAATGAAAGGGCCTGAGTTAGAAATGGAGTCTCTGAACCCCGAACTAGGTCAGCACCCCACCCCCAGTACCAGAGCTCTCTCTCTAAAGCGTCACTCTGCCCAGCCTGAGGGCGGAGACACTTCTGCCACTGGGTGGAGTGGGTGCCTACCTTCTTTGCCAGCAACACACGCGTGCCCTGATGCAAGTCCCACTTCGCTGCCTGTCCCAAAGGGGCAGATCTGAAGCCGCCGACGCTGCTGGGCTGGGGACGGCAGTCAGGCTGAGTCTGCTGAGAAAGCAGCTCCCTCCAGGAGGGGTAAGGCCACGGCAGTGTGTGACTTAACAAGCACTTCAACTTGCTCTCAGAAAACTCTGGTGCTTCCCAGGGAAGGTCCAAGCAAAGGGGCTTTTCTGCCAAGGTGGAGGCTTTCCAAGTCGGAGTATGCAGGACGGTCAGGGAGCAAAGAGCACATCAAGCTGGGAACCGTGGGGAGCGGCAGTCTCCGCTGAGAGGTCTGGGTTTCCTCTGGCCCTGTGGGGTTCTCCTGTGAGCTGGCACACGCTGTAAATGCACAAATCCTCACAACAATCCACTGCCCAGTCTTCACAGCAGGACACTACTTTCTAATCCTGACAATTTCACGTCCTCTGCCCTGATGATGTGACAATGACAAAGTCATGAGTGCCAAGGACGGAGGAGGGGCCTGTCCTCTCCAGAAGGGAGAAGAGAGCGTTTGCTGAGCGCCGTTGGGCAAGCTGCAGGGACCACAGGCCAGGCCGACGCGTGGCCGCACCTTTACTCCGGAAGCCGGAGTGGGCGTCAGGAAACGAACCCGGGCCCTTGAGACGGGCGACTTTACACCTGATGCTTTGAATCGTATTATTTGAACAAAAACAATGGTAACGAGCCCATTCATAAAAACAACAGTACCATACATCATTTTCCTCCAGGACACGTACTCAGTAACGCTTGCCTCACGGACAGAACAACCCCACAGTTGTGGCAGGATCCGTGAGCACAGGCACGCTCCTTTTGGATGACCAGGGACAACAGTGGATACAGACTGTGGACTGGGCCCCCGCACTGTGCCAAGCACGTCACGAACACCGCTCTGCAGGACCCTCACAGCGGTCAGGCACAGGACACGTTACCATTCACACCTTCCAGCTGCGAGAAAGACGCAGGCGCAGCTGCCCAGGCTGCCTGGGGCCGGGCTGCGTCGGAACTGCAAGGGCTTTCCCACAGGAAACGTCGGCTGTGCTTCAGACAGTCCCAGGCTGCAGGAGGCAGCTGCGTGTGTGCGCAGACAGCCCCGTTGTCCCGCCTCCCCCCACCCCACCCGGACCAGGTCTTCCCTACTTCTGAACGTCCTTACTCCTCACGTGTCTCTCTTACGAAACATATCCCTGGGGCAAGAGTTGCAGTGCCCGCATCCCATACTGCAGTGCAGTTGCACTGCTGCCTGCTTCTCTTCTGATCCAGCTTCCCGCAATGTGCCCGAGCAAGCAGCCCGCCACCCATCTGGGAGACCTGGATGGAGTTCTGGGCTTCTGGCTTTGGCCTAGCTGCTGCGGGTATTTGGGGAGTGAACCAATGGACAGATGATCTCTCGCTCTCTGTCACCCTGCCTTTCAATCAGATTTAAATAAATATTTAAAAAACTAAAGAAACATATCCTTTTCTCCTTTGAGACATCTATTTAGTTCTGGGCGGGTCTTCTGCCTCTGCTAGCACTGATCTTAAGGAAAAGATCTGTGTCTGAGTTAGCAGCATTTTGTAAGTATCGAGGCGCTTATTTAAATAAGGACATCATAAACAAACCCAGACTTCCACTGAGTGTGAACCATTCGCAGGTAATGTTCTAACTGCGTTATATAAGTTATCTCATTTAATCCCACAGCGATCCTGATGCGGTAGGTGTGATTTTATCTCCACTCGACACATGGGGAAAGTCCAGACACAGATGAGCCCACTAACTTGTTCAGCTAGTACCTGAAGAGGATCTGTTGAGTGGAGTGCGTGAATGAATCGATTCTGGCCACCATGACCCACTTTCCAGCACAAACTGCTGCTGTGAACTGCAGGCAGCTGCTCAGCCGTCAAGGGCAGGTCCCTGCCGTCGCGATATTCCCCCCACTTCCTCACTCTGCCACAGTCAGCCGGGCCTTGCTTTTCCTAGTCAACTGGGAAGCATGCTCACAGATTCATAAATCAGAGTAGAGTTTGTTTTCTTGCCAATTACAAGGAGTGCGTGTTATAAAAGAGCAAATATAGAGAGCAGGAGGAAAGGGAGGAGAATCATGCATTACCCCACCACCCAGAAACTACCAGAGTTCACCTGCCAGTGCAGTGCCCCAGAGGAGGAACCACACTCATGCTCTGCCCAAGACGGTTTTGAAGTCAGAAATCTTTGTTACTTCGCAGGGGCAGCGAGTGGAGGAGAACCAAGCCCCCCCCCCCCCCCATGCCACGTCTGCTGAATGCACGTAACGCTGGCTTCAGAGTACACCAAGTGGTTTACAGTCAGGTGCAGGGTTCTGAGGCTCTACTTCCTGGCCCCCGGGAACTGCTGACGCAGTGTATCTGACGGACAGCTGGCAGGAGCTAGGAGGCATGACCCCAGCGAGCCTGCACCCACAAAATGCACACCCTGGAAGGCTGCAACACTGTCTTCTTCCCTCTTGTTTTATTCAACCCCTGCTCGGTCATCAGATCTCAAATTCAAGGTCACTTCTTAGGGATGCCTTCTGAGTCACCTTCCCTCCCCCTGCTGTGCTGGTCCCATGTTCTCCCTTCTTCACAATCCTTAACACACATCACTGTCAGTACAAACTGTGTGTTTCCCTCCAGGACTTTAAGCTCCATGAGGTCAACAACATGTCTGCCAGCTTTACTGATGGATCTGATCCTGTGTGCCTACAACAGTACCTGGCACAGAACAGGAAACCCAAAAGTATTTTCTAAACACACATGCGCACACACACATGCATGTGTGCACCCTCCCCACCCCCACATACACACATAGTCCAGGCTTGGAATAAAATAACATGCTGTAAAACAAAAAAGAGCCATGTCTTCCAAACCAGAAATTGTTTTCCCTCTTGGAGAGGATCATTACAGAGTAACAGAGTTCATGTTAAATAACTCCTGAGGGACAGGAGAGATTCACAGAAGCCCGAAGGCATAGGGAAGCTGAAGTTCAGAGCACAGGGACAAGAAAGCCCCAACACAAGTGGCTGTGTGGGGCCCCAGGGAGCCCTGGTCTGGAGAGGGCAGATATGGGGACAGGACTTAGGAGAAAGGACAAAAAAAGACATGGTTCTTTCTTGTTTTAAAGCATGCTATTGATTTCCTCCAGGCCTGGGCTACTGTGTGTGTGTGTGCATGTGAGTGTGCGTGTGTAGAAAATACTACTGGGTTTCCTGTTCCGTGCCAGGTACTGCTGTAGGCACTTAGGCTCAGATCTGTCAGTGAAGCAGGGCGACATGTTGACCTTGTGGAGGACCTGCTGAAGGTCCGGTGCCACGTCAGCCCCCACACTCAGAGCACACAGTGGGCCTGGAAGCTCTGTAGAAAGCACAGGTAGTGACCCTGGCTGGCTTTCTCTGACAGTTGAAGGCCCCAGTTCATGTGCCCCTCAGCAAAGTGCACCTTGCCACTTGGTGCAGGGAGCTTCCAGCAGCTCCCCAGCAGGGAGAGGCCTGTGGGAAAACCAAGCCCTTCCATAGGAAAGCAAGGCCTAGCCCCTGGAAGGAGTCTTTCATTACCAAACGTGAACGGCCAGGAGGAGCATCACAGGGCATTAGAAGAAAACCTACAGCGTGGCCAAGACTAAAACAAAAAGGAAACACACCCTACAGAGAAAAAGAAAATTCACACAAGAAGTTTTTAAAAAAATTATTTAGTTTTCAGAGATTTTGAAGATATCTGTCCATAAAACATAAAGAAATAAATTGATTAAAAACAAGCTCTTACTCTGGCCTCAGAATCAGACCTTAAGGCATTTGGATCTGGCTAAAAAGCCCACAAGAGCATTTCAGGCATGGGAAGCCAAAATGGTGGCAAAAAATGACCTACACGAAAGATCTCTGTGAGTGAGACCCCAGTGGAAAGAAGGGGCCATCAAAGAAGGAGGTACTTTTCTCTGAAGGAATGAGAGAACTTCCATTTTGCTTATGGCCTTGTCTAAATAATGACGGAGTTTGTGGACTCAAGAGGCTTCCATAGCCTTGGTAGCTCATGACAAAAGTCTCGGGTGATTACTGATGTCATAAATAAGAGTGTCAATTGTTAAATCAACAACAGGAGTCACTGTGCCTTAATCTCTGTAGGATCTCTGCCTTAATAAGTTGTACTGTGAGAATTAAATGTAAAACTTGTCTTCAAATCGTACTTTATACTTTGAGTGTCTATGTGGGTACAAACTGTTGAAATCTTTACTTAGTATAGGTGATCTACCGTATATAAAAATAATTAAAAGTGAATCTTAATGAAGAATGGGATTGGAGAGGGCGTAGAAGGTGGGATGAGAGTGGGTGTGGGAGAGTGGGTATGGGGGGAAGAACTGCTACAATCCAAAAGCTGTACCTATGAAATTTATATTTGTTAAATAAAAGCTTTCTAAAAAAAAATCTTTGATGATATACAACCTGATGCAATTAACATCCTATTTTACTTAATAAACTGATAAATTATATTATCTTCAAAAAACAAAAACAAGCTCTTAGAAATTAACAATATGAATTCTGAAATAATCCAGTAGAAAGACTAGAAAATAAGACATCTTTCAAAATATAAAGGAAAAATACTCATAGGATAAAAAAAATCTTATTATAAAGCAATAATCTAGGAAGTCTAACATCAGATTAAATAAAAATTTCAGAAAAAATACATCTAAGAAACAAGGAAATCTTCTAAGAGCTAATGGGAGACTTGAATATTCAAACCGAGAAGTGTGAAAAGTGCTGAGTAGGAACGTGGCTAGACTGCCTTCTAACCTTCCAGAATTCAGAAGAAAACATTTCAAACAGCTTCCCGAGGGACAACAGCCTGTTTCAAAAGAAAAGAATCAGATTGGTATCAGCCTTCTTAGCCCCAGCACTGCTACCTGAAGACAATAGAAAAGTCCTAAAGGAAAATTATTTGAAACCAAGAATTCTATGCTTAACTGGGCAAGACAGAGGTATTTTTAGCCATGCAAGGACTTGGAACAATTGATTTCTCATGCACTATTTTCTCAGTAAGTTCCTGGGGAATCTGATTCCCCTAAATGACGGTTCAGAGTTAGGAAGAAGCAGTAGTTAGAAGACAGGGCACTACTGTGACAGAGGGGGAAGGAACGCCAGGATGACAAGGGCAGCTCTGGGCTCAGCGGAGCCTCTGGCCTGGGAAGGACCTGGCTGATTCGAGGAGGGAAAACCCAAGTACAGACTCCCCGACAGGTCTGCACACAGTGACGTGTGGAAAGGCTACGCAATGAGGAACCAGGAAAACCAAGCAAACAAAAACCAAGCTATGATTGAAGTCTGGGAAAAACAAAGTCATACAGAAAAGAAAAACAATCAGGATGCTACTGGCTCTGAATTAAGTAATATTTATAATCCCGCAACACTGTAAAACACTGAATACTAACTTCTACTAGAAACTGGGATCCTTGGAGGAAAGGGGGCATGAGGGGGGTTGTGCGCTCACAAAGGAACGACAGCCTCACAGCCATTCTACAAGTCAGCAGGCAACACCTCCACCGACAAGTTAGGAAAAACGTGTGGAACTTGTTTGGATCTGATTAGAGAAAAAGATTTCATTGATTGGAAATTTTTGTTAATAATGAGGGGTTAATTATTAATAGTTTCATGGGTTACAGGAGTAGTGCAGTTGTATCTAAACAAGGGCAGTCCTTATTAAGTAGTTATTGATAGGGGCCAGTGTTATGGCATAGCAGGTAGTTATTGATGGGCACAGGTTCGAGTCCCAGAGGCTCCACTTCTGATCCAGCTCCCTGCTTATGCACCTGCAAAGCAGCAGATGACTCAAGTCCTTGGGCCCCTGCTGTCCACAAGGGAGACCCAGAAGAAGCTCCTCACTCCTGGCTTCGGATTGGCCCAGCTCCGGCCGTTGCAGTCATTTGGAGAGTGAACCAGCGAATGGAAGACCTCTTCGCCCACCCACCTCCCCACTCTGTAAATCTGCCTTTAAATTAAATAAATAAATCTCTTTTTAAGAAGTAGTTATTGATGAACGGTCTAGAACTTACTCCAAAATTACCTAATAGCAGGAGGAAAGTGGCAACAGGAGCCGATGAAACAGGACTTGTCCCAGGCTGCCGATTTGGGAGCTGGGTAACGGTAGGTGAGGGCTCATTACAGAATCTCTAGTTTTACCCATGTTTGAAACATAACAATCCTTTTAAGAAAACAAAGACGGCTACACAGAATATTAACTAGCTATCTGGAGAGAAACACTGGATTCAACAGTGACCAGAATCTGTGGTGTGTGCTCTTGGGAAGAAGACTGGGCGGAAGATAAAAAAGCATGAGCAAGGGGATGAGCTGCTTTTGACCTTTTAATGATATTGACTGTAAGACGAACTAAGCAAAACTAATGAAGACGCCATTGTAGGGAAAAAAATTCAGAAAACAAATAGAGGGGCCGGCACTGTGGCACAGCAGGTTAAGCCTCCGCCTTGGACACCGGCCCCCCACACAAGCACTGGTCCCAGTGCCGGCTGCTGCACTTCAATCTGGCTCCCTGCCAACGCACTTGGGAAAGCAGCAGAGATGGCCGAGTGCTTGGGTCCCTGAACCCACAGGGGAGACCTGACTGCGGCTAGGCTCCTGACTTCAGCCCAGCCCCTGCCAATGTGGCCATCTGGGGTGTGGACCAGCAGATGGAGGATCTCTCCTCTCTGTCTCTCCTTCTCCCTCTGCAACTCTGCCTTTCAAATAAATAAAATAAATCCCCCCCCCAAAAAAATAGAGGTGATATTAGAGGGAACCAGCAAAAGAAGTAAATGCAGAAAATAAGTCGACTGCCTCGGGGCAAGAGGTAAGGAGGTGGGAGCCTTTCTGGACTCAAGACATTTTTTCTTCTTTCAACCAAGCTCAAGTATCACTTTGATTCCAAAAAGTCATCTAGTATTATCAGTTACTACTATCAGCTTTTGGTAGGGCCCTTAGCTAATCCCAACACCTTCGAATTGAATGTTTCTGAAGGTCTGGAATCCTAAATCCCCGAGGGGAGTACCTCCACGTTAAGTGTAACAATTACCATCACTGCCATTTCACTACTGTCGGTCTGCCAATACTTTATGCTAGTGCACGTTCTCAGAACACTCCTAGCAGGAAGGTACTGCTATCCTCATCTTCTAGATGAAAACACGGTGGCTGAAACCTGACGTCAGCGAAGGCCAGGCCAGCGAGACTCTAATGACAACTCCTCCCCTACCCAACCTGTCCTCCCCCTTCCCCAAGTGCTAATCCAGAAGTACTTCGACATAAAATTTCTCATCAACCCCATGCGGCAGGAGAGACAGTCTACCCTCACTTGGCAAATGAAAGACTAAAGCTAAGAAAAGCCAGGCAATCTGCCCAGGAATCCAGGTTTCCTGACTCTTTTTTTCTTTGAAGATTTATTTATTTTAATTTGAAAGGCAGAGTTACACAGAGAGAGGGAAAGACAAAGACAGAGAAAGAGAGAGATCTTCTATCTGCTGGTTCACTCCCTAAATGCCTACAACAGCCAGGGCTGGGCCAGGCCGAAGCCTGGAGCCTGCAGTTTCTTGTGGGTCTCCTGTGTGGGTGAGGGGCCCAAATACTTGGGCCATCTTCGGCTGCTTTCGGGGGTGCATTAGCAGGGAGTTGCATTAGAAGCAGAGCAGCTGGGACATGAACCAGCACCCATATAGGATGTTGGCATCGCAGGCAACGCTTAACTGCTGCTACGCCACAACGCCAGTCCCAGGCTTGCTGACTTAATCTAGTATTCCCACCACCACACGTATCATGTGTCCCCTCCTCAACATCAAAATGCCCAGTTATTCAGAACCTCCCACAGGCAGCTGACCTAAGAGTCACTGTAAGTGAACGCAGCTGAAGCAGGAATTTAAAAAGAAAAACCAGACATATTTTTTCCAAAGGAAATAGAGTAATAAACCGTGGAATGTCCTCACTTGCTCTACTGTCAACATTTCGTGTGAGTCCTCAAAAGGGCTCCCCGAATGCCAGCAGCCTGCCCGCCTGGCATACAGCAGATCAGCACTGGCACCGGTGGTGTGGCGCAGTTCTGACAACCAGCACCACTCTTCCTGGCTCCAAAGACACAGATGAGCTGTGCGTGCTTCTGCCCGCAAAGCGAACGTCTGTGCCTGCTCAGTCTTCACGCGTTGGCCATGTGGCTCCAGGGCTTTAAATAGTGCCAGGAATCTCAGCTCCGTGCTGCTCTGGAACAGAGGTGAGTTGACAAAGCTGTACACCAGGCTGGGGCAGGGGGAACCGAAGCGGGGGAACCTCTGGAGAGCTCGTGTCTCCCAGGTAGAGAAGCAGCCCAAGATCTGAACACAAGTGCCTTGAGCCTGGTGTGAGATGCTGCGCCCCAGCCTGGGATGGCTTCTGAATAATGGCCACGCAGCAGCTTGGGGGAAGAGGCTGTTTACTTGAGTTCAAACTATTTATAGCACCGACAATCTGCACATATTTGGATGACAAATCTCTGGGCTTCAAGTGAGCGGTGCTTTGCTCCTGGACAATTTCACCAAACACATTCTCTCCCCACACCACCCCGGGCCCCTTGCTCACACACATTGCCCTCGGGATGTCTCATTTGATTTGCTAAGTTTAAAAAAGATTATAAAAAGAAATCACATTTAAGAACAAGTGACTCAATCTATTTGTCTATGAGTCTGAAGTACTGAGCATTCTCTTTTATGCTTAAATCAGAATTAAATTCTAATACATGTCTGTTCTATCAAAAATACACAGCTTTTGCATAAAGGGACAAAGCCGTACTGCACGAGCTGTGTAGCGTAACTGCACCGTACTGTGATGCTGCTGACCTCCGCTCGAGAATGCACAGAACACACTTCTCCCAGCACAGCTCAGAGGACGACACAGAGCTCTCAGCAGAGACCACAAACAGCACGCGAACACACACATTCCAAACAAGCAACACAGGTCTCAGTACCCACCGGCTCCGGGGCAGCAGCAGTCGCAGTGTGCGGTCTTCACCAACGGCCCTGCCCTAGCGCGTCCCACACAGGAGAGGGCTCGACTGTAACAAGAAGATGTGTACAGCCTTCTGCAGGGTTTTAACTCACAGAAGGTGTCACAGCCCTGACAACGAGCTGTTTGGAAAAACCAGCCTCCCTCTCAAAGCTGCCTTGTTTTCACAGCAATAGCGATGCTGGTCGGCACCTCCCCAGGGCCAGGCATTACCTAACTCTAAAGATGGAAAAGTGGTTGTTAACCGACATGAACTCTGGCTACAATGCTGCCGGCTTCCAGTCTGATCACACAACGCAGGCAGCAATGGGCACAGAGAAAAAGGTCCATGCAGGAGGAAAAAGGTTTCTGGGGGTAAAGGGTGATGGTGGACTGTTCAGGGAGAGGCAACAGAACGGATTCCTCAAAGGGGCTGACTTGTTTTCCTATCTTTTCCCGGCTAATGAAGGCCATTAGAAGACAAATGCAAAACTCCCTGTGACAACTTTCAACGACTCCATTTTATTTCTATTTGTTCATTTTCACTTTATTTGAAGGGCAAACAGAGAAAGAGAGAGAGAGCGAGAGACAGACAGACAGACACGGAGAGGGAGAGATATCTTCCATCCACTGGTTTACCCCTCAAATGCAACAGCCAGGGCTGGGCCAGACTGAAGCCAGGAGCCAGGAACTCCATCTGGGTCTCCCACACGGGCAGCAGAACCCACGTTCTTGAGCCATCTTCTGTTGCCTCGCAGGTGCATTAACAGGCAACTGGAACTGGAAGCTGAGGCAGGCCTTAACCCGGGACTCCGATTTGGAATGTGGGCATCCTGGTGTGTCCTTCCCACTGAGCCAAAGTGCCTGCCCTCAGCAGCTCTATGTTTTACTATCAGGAGAAAAGTTCTGCTGAGTGACGGATTCATGCATTTCTGTATGTGGAGAGAATGTAAATGATTTTCGGCTGCTTTGCAGGTCACTTTGTCAATACTACACTAACATTTTTTTTTTTTTATTTATTTATTTTTTTTTTTGACAGGCAGAGTGGACAGTGAGAGAGAGAGACAGACAGAAAGGTCTTCCTTTTGCCGTTGGTTCACCCTCCAATGGCTGCCGCGGACAGCGCGCTGCGGCCGGCGCACCGCGCTCATCCGATGGCAGGAGCCAGGTGCTAGGTGCTTATCCTGGTCTCCCATGGGGTGCAGGGCCCAAGCACTTGGGCCATCCTCCACTGCACTCCGGGGCCACAGCAGAGGGCTGGCCTGGAAGAGGGGCAACCGGGACAGAATCCGGTGCCCCGACCGGGACTAGAACCCGGTGTGCCGGCGCCGCAAGGCGGAGGATTAGCCTGTTGAGCCACGGCGCCGGCCTACACTAACATTTTTAACGTATGCATCTTTGAGCCCATGATCCCGTTTCTGGGAATTCCAGGGACGTAAGAACATTCTTGTCACTCAGACTTGAAGCTAAAGTATCCCTGTTTCAGCAGCACTCCCGTGACCCATCCAACCTAACGATGCATCTCTCACATCATTTTCTTTCCACAGCTGCACAGCACTGCTATTTTTCTTGTTCCCTCATTCGTTTCGCTGATACCCCACATCCCCGTCCTACACTAAAATGCCAGCTCTGTAGACCAGGGCCTGGTCTTGCACCCCATTTTTCCTACATGTTGGACACTACTGCTGCATGTGACTACAAAGCCCAAGATCTTAACCATTCCTCTCAGCATGAACCAAAAGTTCAAACGTACACACCAAGGAATTCTATTTGCGGAGATTTATCACACAGAGATAGTCAGACAAGAACACCCAGTTAGAGAAAACTCAGCAACTGCACATTGCTTATAACAGTAAATATTAGCAACAAGCTTAGGCGAGTCACTGGTCAGCCAAAAGCCTCGAGCTTACTTTATGGTGAACAGCCCCGCACCCCATCTCAAGCAGCTCTGTGAGGACTTAATGAGACAATGCACATGACCTGGATCACAGGCAGTTTGGGAAAGCAGTTTGGTTGCTGTTGCCACATACATTTAAACCTATGAAAGGCCATACAAGACACCAAGTTGTTCACAGAGGCTATTCCTGGACAGTGGGTTTACAGAAAGAGTGCCATTAAACTGCCTAATTCCATGTTGTTCTGATTTTTATAAAATGCACATTAATGTTATATTCATTAAAAATTAAACTGAGGGCAAGCATCGTGGCACTATAGGTTAAGCCACAGCCTGCAATGCCAGCATCCCATAAGAGCGGTGCTTCACGTTCAATCCAGCTCCCTGCCAATGCACCTGGGAAGACAGTGGAAGATGGTCCAAGTGTTTGTACTTCTGCCACCCATGCAGGAGACTTAGACTGAGTGCTGGGCACCTGGCTTTGATCTGGCCCAGCACAGGCTCTGGCAGTTATCTAGGGAGTGAAGTGCAGATAGAAGATCCCTCTCTCCCTTTAGCTCTGTAACTCTGCCCTTCAAATAAATAAAATAAGTCCTTTTTAAAAAATATTAATAAAACCAAAGAAATTTAGAGGAGGAAACTCAATTTATGGGACAGTGATGAAAAGTAGTTAGTAGATCTCAAAGTAAAGGGCTCCTCCTCTTTCGTTCTACGTATGAACAAGACTGTCACTGTGTTGACAGGGTCCATGACAAGGGCTGGCATTGACAGTGAAGTAACAGAGTTTCTTAATAAAAACACAGCGCTGGGGGCTGGTGCTGTGGCGTCACAGGTTAGGCTGCTGCCTGGAGCACCGGCATCCCATGTGGGCACCAGTTTGAGTCCCCACTGCTCCACTTCCAGTCCAGCTCCCTGCTAATGCTCCTGGGAAAGCAGCAGCAGATGGCCCAAGTGCTTGGGCCCCCACACCCACTTGGGAGACCCACAAGCTCCTGGCTCCTGGCTTCCGTCTTGCCCAGTGCTGGCTGTTGTGGCCATTTGCAGAGTGAACCAGCAGATGGAGGCGCTCTCTCTCTCTCTGTCTGTCTCTCTCTCTGGGTGTCTTTCCCTTTCTTTCTCTGTGACTATGCCTTTCAAATCAAATCAAATAAAAAAAAAAAAAAACAACACAGCACTGGGGTGGCACTGTGGCATAGCAGGTAAAACCGCTGTCTGTGACACCAGCATCCCATATGTGTACCAGTTTGTGTCCTGGCTGTTCCACTTCTGATCCAGCACCCTGCTAGTGGCCTGGGAAAAGCAGCAGCGGATTGCCCAAGTGTTTGGGCCCCTGCCACCCGCATGAGACCCCCAAATGAAGCCCCTAGTTCCTGGCTTCAGGCTGGCCCAGCCCTGGCCATTGCAGTCACCTGGGGAGTGAACCAGCAAATGGAAGATCTCTCTCTCTCTCTGTCTCTCTCTATATATAACTATGACTTTCAAAATAAATAAATTAAAAATATCTATATATACACATAGGGGCAGGTGCTTGGAGCAGTGGTAAGTCACCACTTGGAATGCCCACATCCTGTACTGAAGTGTCTGGCTCCTCCATTTCCGATCCAGTACCCTGGTGCTGTGTACTCTGGAAGGCAGCAGGGAGGGCAGTATTTGGGTCCTGGGTGCTCTTGCAGGAGACCTGGACAGAATTCTGGGGCCCTGGCTCTGGCCTGAAACCAGCTTTAGCTGCTGCAGGCATTCAGGGACTGAACTAGCACGTGGAAAAGCTCTTTGTGCCTTTTAAATAAAGTGAAAATAAATAAAATGTATAACAAAAAGGAAAGAAGTTCCTATAATCCTACCTGCCTCCTAAAGAGAGGCTCCCCTCACATGGATGGACTGTTAGCAGCTGACACCTTTGGGCTGCCCTATGCAAAACACGACACACACAAACTGGCAGTTGCTAAACAGCTTTGTACCACACAGAAAGAAGAACTAGGATGCCAGGGATAAATCTGTGATCCATCAAAGCTGATAATGCCTTTTAAAAAAATATTTTATTTATTTATTTACTTGAAAGGTAGAGTTACAGATAGTGAGAGAGTGTGAGAGAGGTCTTCCTTCCATTGGTTCACTGACCAAATGGCCGCAACAGTTGGAGCAATGTCGATCCGAAGCCAGGAGCCAGGTGCTTCTTCCTGGTCTCCCACATGGGTGCAGGGGCCCAAGGACTTGGCCCATCTTGTACTGCTTTCCCAGGCCACAGCAGAGAGCTGGACTGGAAGTGGAACAGCCAGGACTTGAACTGGCACCCGTATGGGATGCCGGCGCCACAGGCGGAGCATTAACCCACCATACTATGGTGCCGGCCTGATAATGCCTTTTTAAAATTTATTTACTTGGGGCTGGCACTGTGGTACAGCAAGTTAAAGGCCCCAGCCTGAAGTAACAGCATCCCATATGGGTACTGGTTCAAGTCCTAGCTCTCTGCTATGGCTCAGGAAAGCAGAAGATGGCCCAAGTCCTTGGGCCCCTGTACCTGCATGGGAGACCCGTAGGAAGCTCCTGGCTCCTGGCTTCAGATCAGCTCAACTCTGGCTATTGCATCCATTTAGGGAATGAACCAGTGGATGAAAAATCTCTGTCTACCTCTCTCCATAACTGTCAAATAAATACAATAAATCTTTTTAAAAATTATTTATTGGGGCTGGCGCTGGGGTGTAGTGGGTAAGGCCACCGCCTGCAGTGCCAGCATCCTATATGAGCGCCGGTTCGAGTCCTGGCTGTTCCACTTCCAATCCAGCTCTCTGCTATGGCCTGGGAAAGCAGAAGATTGCCCAAGTCCTTGGGCCCCCGTGCCCAAGTGGAAGACACAGAAGCACATCTGGACTCCTGATCGGCACAGCTCCAGCTGTTGTGGCCAACTGGGGAGTGAACCAGCAGATGGAAGACCTCTCTCTCTCTCTGCCTAGTCTCTCTGTGTAACTCTTTCAAGTAAATAAAAAAAAAATCTTTTAAAAAAGTATCTATTTATTTGCAAGGCAGACGGAGAGAAAGAGAGAGACAAAGACAGAGATAGCAAATGAGCTTCTCACTCGCATCTGTTGGCCCACACCCCAAATGCCTTCGATGGCCAGGGCTGGGCTGAGACAAAGCCAAGGTCTTCCACACGGGTGACAGGGGCCCAAGCAGTTGGGCCATCATCTGCTGAGGGGGCATTAACAGGAAGCTGGAATCAGGAGTGGAGCCAAACCCAGGCACTCCAAACCCAGGCACTCCAGTTTGGGATGTAGGTATCCCCCAACCAGAAACTTTATGGCCAAATGCTCAACTGATAAGGTTTGTAAATGCCTTTGGTGAGGGTATTCTTTATTCTTGAAGAAGACCGAGTATAGGAGTGAGTTTCCATTTTGGACTGACAGACTGAGAAACAGGAGGCAGAGAGGGCCTTATATAACCATGAGCCCCTTATATGACCCTTTCCCTCCTAAAGATTCTACAGGATCTTGGGGAAACTTTGGACTCCCAGAGGGTCTGAAACAAGGGGTCAAGCTGATCTGATCTGGATCTTAAAGTGTTGAGACATCTGGGTCATGTATATTTTATCTATCAAGTGGATCAAGGAATAATTGATACTATAATTTCACACTACTGAAAGCTTTTCATATTTGTGTAGTGATTCCTACTCATTTTAGGTCACATATACCTAATAAAGTTATCTAATGAAAGCTAAGATCCTTCTCTGCAGAAAAATCTTCAGATGAATATACTTGCAGGGGATTTTGGGAGTGCCTGAAGGTCATCTTGGGATCCATTACAGATCTACAGACCAAGTTCAAGAACTCCTGCCCTAGGGAAATTGCAACACAGTCATTGCTCGCTGCTGTCAATGCGTATCACAAGCCATTGTATAACCAGAGTTTATACAGGAGGCATAAGAAGCAACATTCATTCAAGCACAAACATTTTGGGGGACCTGATACACCAGATCCTGAAGGTATAAAGATGGATGCAATGTGATCTCTGTACAGAGTTAACAGTCAACTGAGTAAAAAACACAACAGACCGCTACAACTCGGCGGGATCAGACACACCTCACCCCTCAACTTGCTTCTTGGGCGCCAGTACCTTCCAACTGCACATGAAACAACGGGTGGAAATGACTGACATGAATACTGAGCACAGTGGCCAGCACACTGATGCCATTGTCAAAGAGCCAGCCTGCTCTTCCTGTTGACTTTTGACTTCCCCCCATGACTACATTAAACAAACTCAAAACAAAACAGATCTTTTTGCTTTAACAAACCGTAACTATGAGGTACAGGAGGTGGAGGAAGCGGAGGAGTGCCATGTCTTCCTTTCTCACAGAGGAGTACAGAGGTTCAGAATGACAGGGGTGGGCCTGCCACTTCCGGCGAATGTGATGCCACTCAGCAGCCCCGAGCCCTCCTCCCCCAGCACCCTCACCGTGGCAATCACGCCAAATGCAGGGATGAGCTTCAGAGCCAGCAGGAGCGGTTTTCTGAGGCCACACAAGAAGCACAAATCCAGCAAGAAAAGCAAGTATCAGAGCTCCAAAGACATCTCAATTCTAATACTGCAGAGCTGCTTGCTGAAGTGACTGTCAAAAAAAATAAAGGGGGAAAAATCACATCTGTTTGTGCATTTTTTTTAGAGTCTGGAAGGTGACCATCACAAATACAAAACCAGTAAACTGAAAAACAAGTCGCTTTTAGGGGAAGGCCTGGGGAGGGCGGGTGGAGAGAGAGACTTGTTTCTTTGTACTTTCTGTTCTGAATATTCATTTTTGCATACATGTATGACTCTTAGGATTTTTATTAAGTTGGAAAACAAAGAAAGATTGGCAGAACTCAGCTATCACCAGCCACAATCAATAACAATGGGATGAATAACATAAATAGGAATTTCAGAAGGAAGAAAATTCAGTCTTCTGAAGACTGGACTAGGTGAGCTTTAGCTAGGATTTCTTTTCAATGATAATACCCAGTGTTGTGGTGATAGGGAGGTAGAATGTAGGTGAGAACAGAGACCACCACAACCTTCCTGAAGGGCAGATTGAGGTCTCTAAAAGTTACCCAAACAGGGTACGGATGGACACACTCTAGTTTTCCATCAATTTTGCTGTGAATCTGAAACTGGCTTAAAAATAAAGTTTATCTTTTTTTTTTTTTTTTTAAAGTATCTGCCCAGGGGCCGGCGCTGTGGCGCAGCAGGTTAAAGCCCTGGCCTGAAGCACCGGCAATCCCTATGGGCGCCGGTTCTAGTCCTGGCTGCTCCTCTTCCGATCCAGCTCTCTGCTGTGGCCTGAGATAGCAATGGAGGATGGCCCAAGTCCTTGGGCCCCTATGCCCGAGTGGGAGACCCAGAGGAAGCTCCTGGCTCCTGACTGGTGCAGCTCCGGCTGTTGTGGCCAACGGCTATCTGGGGAGTGAACCAGTGGATGGAGGACCTCTCTGTCTCTACCTCTCTCTGTAACTCTTTCAAATAAATAAAATAAATCTTAAAAAAAAAAAAAAGTATCTGCCCTTTGACTGAGTCCTTTCATTCCTAAGAATTTAAACTAAAGAAATCATTAAGATTGTCTGTATGAACACTTGACTCAAAGCTGTTCAATTCAGCACTGTTTCAAACAGTAAAACACTACGGAAAACCCCTAAAAGACACAATCGTGAAGTGGCTACATGAACCACAGCGTATCTGTAGGATGCAATATCACAGTCAGTGTTACTAGAGAAGAATATCTAACAACATGAAAGAAGTCTCATTTAAATGTTAAGGTACACATGTTTGGGCTCACAATTGCAAAAGGGAAAATAGTATTTTGCATAGAAAAAACACAAGAAACTATTAATCAATAATATTTGTGGGTGATAGCACAGGGAGACAATATATCATGAAGATTATTTCTATAATAAAAACATGGTATTATTTCTACAAAAAGAAAAAATATTGTTATGTTTCAGTTCTTTTGGACAGCATATACTAAATGCTACAAATATGTGCATACTCTTTTACATAAGAGACATTTATGGAAGAGTTGGATATTACAGAAACAATCAGAATATCAAACACATCGGCTGCCCGACAGCCCTCCTGCCCTCCTGCCCTCCTGCCCTCCTGCCCTGGCCTCGCCCGAAGCTGCAGTGCCCAGCACAAACCAAGCACACAGAGGCCTCGATGAGAAGCAGGAGGGAAGCCCTTGCTGCACCTGCAAGTGGGAGGCAGTGAGCTCTGTGCTTTGCTGGGCACCTCAGCCGTGATGCAAGCGTGTCAGAAGTGACCAAGACAAGCCAAGGACAGCGAAGAAGATCAAGAGAGGAGCAAAGTCCCTGGAAAACAAAACACAAGAAAAGTCGAGTTGTTTGGAGAAGGGAGGTAGAGATGGTGCAGCGTACAGGACCAAGACAAGCCAAGGACAGAAGAAGATCAGAGAGGAGCAAAGTCCCTGGAAAACAAAACACAAGAAAAGTCGAGTTGTTTGGAGAAGGGAGGTAGAGATGGTGCAGCGTACAGGCAGGACTCTGCCTCGGAGCAGCCTCTGAGCTCCAGACCCAGGAAAGCCCTTTCGCAGAAACTTCTGATGAGACGGTCACAGAGACTGAGACACCCGGAGCTTTCTTCCCATTTCCTGGGATGGACCGCATTGCTCCTGGCAGCTCGGTGAGGACCGTACATCCAGTGCATTTCAAATATCACGAGAGAGAGGATCAAGAACAAGACTACCAGTCCGTGAAAGAACTAGAGGGCACTTGGATCGGGATGAGTGCCAGCACCATGAATCACAGCACAGACCATTCACTAGAGAGCTGCCGTGACGCTGCTGTGCCCACAGATGGGAACTCGCAGCCAGGAAAAACCTTCAAGCCTGAAGCAGAGTGCTGTTTAAGAGGAGATGTGCAGAAGAGAAAAGGATGCTCCCCTCTCCTTTGGGCAGGACAAAGGCTGCAGGCTGAGAGACAAGAAAACTGTAGATATTTACAGCTACATTAAAAGATCCAATATAGGGGCCGGCACTGTGGAGCAGTGGGTTAAAGCCTTGGCCTGTGGTGCCCGTATCCAATATGGGCACCTGTTTGAGTCCTAGCTGCTCCCCTTCCGATCCTGCTTCCTGTTAATGCACCTGGGAAGGCAGTGGAGGATGGCCCAAGTGCTTGGGCCCCTGCACCCATGTGGGAGATTCAGAGGAAGCTCCTGGCTCCTGGCTCAGCTCCAACCACTGCAGCCATTTGGGGAGTGAACCAGTGGATGGAAGACCTCTCTCCCTCTGTATCTACCTCTCTCTGTAACTGTTTCAAATAAATAAAATAAATATTTCAAAGAAAAAGAAGATTCAATAAGAAAAACAGAAAGGAAGGTGATATACTTGAATGTAAATTTAAGTACAAAGATTAGAAAGACAATACCAGCACATTGGACACACCTGTTAGACCATCCAGAGTAAGCAGACTAAAAAGGTTATTGAAAAGGGGAGTTTGAAAACAGAAAATCAAATGGGATAACACTGGGACGTCTCCATCAGGTGCAGCCCCTGGTAGAGGAGCCTTGTAAGACAGGGAGTAACAGCCAGAAGACGTGTGTGTGGACTGGACTTACTGCCTTTCAAAGAAGAAAAGAGGAAGAGAGTCAGACCTGAATTATGGCCTTTATAATCTTTTTTTATTTTTCTAACTAGAAAGAGGGATAAGGTCTTTTTTATTTTATTTAAGAATTTTTTTTATTTGAAAGGCAGATTCACAGAGAGAGGGAGAGACAGAGAGAGAGAGAACTTTTATCCGTTGGTTCACTCCCTAAACGGTCATAACCAGGAGGCAGGAACTCCATCGGGGTCTCCCCTGCGGGGTGGCAGGAGCACAAGCATTCGGGCCGAGCGCCGTCGCTGTCCCAGGCACATAAGCAAGGAGCTGGACAGGAAGGGCAGCAGCCAGGATTCAAGCTGGTGCCCAATGGGAAGCTGGCTCTGCAGGCTGCACCACAGCACGGCCCCTGGCCCATACAGTGCTGGTATCCAGCTACAAACTGCCTATTTGCAGATATCAGCTGGGTGATTTACTGACTCAACTGACAAGGAAAACTCTGGTCTCTCAACTACTCGTCAGCACCCATTAGTTTCTCGCTACATCCCAAGAGTATCCAGACGTATGGCAAAGAGTTTACTGGATTTCTAAGAAAACCTGTGAACCAGAGATGCCATCATCCGAAGTTAAAGATTATGAGGGGGCCGGTGCCGCGGCTCACTAGGCTAATCCTCCACCTTGCGGTGCCGGCACACTGGGTTCTAGTCCCAGTTGGGGCGCCGGATTCTGTCCCGGTTGCCCCCCTTCCAGGCCAGCTCTCTGCTGTGGCCTGGGAGTGCAGTGGAGGATGGTCCAGGTGCTTGGGCCCTGCACCCCATGGGAGACCAGGAGAAGCACCTGGCTCCTGCCATCGGATGAGCGCGGTGCGCCGGCCGCGGCGGCCATTGGAGGGTGAACCAACGGCAAAAGGAAGACCTTTCTCTCTGTCTCTCTCTCTCACTGTCCACTCTGCCTGTCAAAAAAAAAGATACCATACAAGAGTACAAGAGTACTTCAGAAACTTTGTGGAGAAATGTAATTAGATGATAATCGTATTCTGATGCAAAAGTTTTTGAAAATCAGGGCTGGTATTGTGGCCCCTGCTTTCAGTGTTAGCATCTCATATGGCTGCAGGTTCATGTCCCGGCTGCCCCACTTCTGATCCAGCTCCCTACTAATGGCCTGGGAAAGCAGCAGAGGAGGGCCCGAGTGCTTGGCTCCTGCTGCTCACACAGGAGACCCAGATGGAGTTCCAGGCTCTGGGCTTTGGCTTGCCCAACCCCAGTCTTTTCAACCATTTGGGGAGTGACCCAGCACGTGGGAGATCTCTGTAACTTTGCCTTTCAACTAAATACATAAATATTTTCTTTTTTAAAGGTTTTATCTATGTATTTCAAAGTCAGCATTACACAGAGAGGAGAGGGAAAGGGGGAGTGGGAGAGAGAAGGGGGGAGGGAGGGAGTGAGGAAGCGAGGGAGAGAGGGAGGGAGGGAGGGAGGGAGGGAGAGAGGGAGAGAGGGAGAGAGGGAGAGAGGGAGAGAGGTCTTCCATCCGATGGTTCATTCCCCAACTGGCCGCAATGGCAGGAACTATGCCGACCAAAGCCAGGAGCCAGGAGCCTCTTCCGGGTCTCACACGTGGGTGCAGGGGCCCAAGGACTTGGGCCATCTTCTACTGCTTTCCCAGGCCATAGCAGAGAGCTGGATCAGAAGTGGAGTGACCGGAACTTGAACCGGCACCCATATGGGATGCTGGCACTGCAGGCCAGGGTGTTAACCCACTGTGCCACAGTGCTGGCCCCTAAATATTTCTTTAAAAAGAAAAGATATATTATGAAAAAAACCAGACATTTCTGACCATGAAACTGATAGAATTTGAAACTATATTTGACTATTCATTTAATATTTTTATTCGTTTATTTTATTTGACAAGGAGAGAGAGAGAAGACAGAGAGAGAGAGAGACAGACAGACAGACAGAGACAGGACTCCTATGCACTGGTTCATTCCCCAAATAATTGCAACAGCCAGGGTTACAACTCAACTCAGGTCTCCCTTTGGGTAGTGGGGACTTAACTTGAGTCATCATCCACTGCCTTGCAAGATCTGACTCTTAGGCAGGCAGAAATGGGAGTGAAGTCAGAAATCAAATCCAGCCACTCTAATATGGGATGCATATATATGGGATGCAGCCATCTTAATGCTAGGCCATATGCCCATCCTGTTATACACATTTTTAAAATTCTTAACTTGAGAACATTAGACAATTTCAAATTATGTTTTTAATTTGTTAAATTTAACTGTTCTATTATTTTGGAACAATTAATTATAGCATTATAGAGATTGAACACTTACAAAATAATCACATTAAACCTAAAGTTTTTGTGTAATTATGTTTGCTGAAAAAACTCAAAAATTTAATAGAACATTAACTATAATATATAGATTGAATTATTATAGTTATTTACACTATTGTATGTCTCCACTGCTTAGAAGTTTGCCTATAGATAACGAACAAATCCTCACTGCAGCATTCAAGATATTCACAATCTGGTCTCGATCCACCTGTCATGGGCTGACTTATATTCCCTCCAAATTCCCATGGCAAAGTCCCCACACCTCAGAATGAGACTGTGAGTGGAGACAGGGCCTTTCACAAGGCCACTAAGAGGTCATATAAATGGGTGCTAATCCAGCATGACTGGTTTATGTATAAATTGTGGTTAGCACACAGACCAAGAAGACACAGCAAGAAGGCAGCCAATGTTAAGCCAAGAAGAGAGGCTCCAGGAGCAACCAAACCTATTAACAGCTTGATCTAGGACTTCTAACCTCCAGAACGCTGAGAAAATAAATTTCAGTTGTTAAAGCCACATAGTTTGTGGTCCTTTACTATGGCAGCCCATGCCACCTAGAATACCACCGACAGTCTCACTGTAATTGTTCCGTTATAGGTACTCCAGACCCTAGTGTTCTGGAATAATCACCAGTCAGCCCAGCCCATCAGCAAGACGGTCATGCGTCTACGCCCTTGCACACATTCCTTCCTCTGCAGGGAAGAGTCTTGGCTTACGGACCCAGAAACCCCCCTGCAGTGCTTTAGGAGCCAGTTCAGGAGTCACGTCCTCATTAGCCCAGGCTGAGTGGTCGTGCCATTATGACATGAGACCTAGATGACAGAGAGAGTAGACAGGCTCACTCAGCACCCCTTACAACTCCCTCTGGACTGCCTTCTAGTACTGTTTAAGCTTGAGGAAAACGCTGTGCTCCCTAGCAACTGGGGGTCTGATGTGGCCAAGGTTCCGAATGACCAGGCAGAAGCAAACTGTGAAGAGGGACTGGGTCTTTGGACGGGCACCGTGGCAGAGACATGTAGTTCTCACGGAGCTTCTTTGCCGAGCATCTGGTGGCCAGGCCCTAGTGTCACAGATGCTGAGCAATGACTCAATAGGATTTTCTCTAGGCAAGTCCCACAGCGTCGATGGTCTTCCCTGACTTGTACTCCACTGGCTGGTTGGCTCTCAGTAGCACCTGGGCTCAGTTCTCTGGACCTCCATGAGATTCTGTAAGCCCCCTAAGTTTTTCTTAACAAATGCTTTTTTCTTAAACTAGCTGTAGTAAATACCTCATGAGTACCTGAGAACACTGACAGTTTGAGCAGTCAGAACCAGAAGTGACTGCAGGTAAGATCTCTAAGGAAATGGAACACAGCTTGGATAACTCACGAATGGAACAAGCCTCTTCATGTACCTATGGGATAAGACTGAATGGCAATTCAAAAATCAGTCTAGTAGACTGGGACTAGTATATTTAAAATATGTGTGTGTGTTTACACATATATACACACATATGTATGTGTATATACATATATATTTATATATGTATATATGTATTTGAAGGCAGAGCAACAGAGGGAGAGAGGGAGGAAGACACACACACACACACACACACACACAGCAGGGGGAGGTGGATGAGTCAATCTTCCATCTGCTGGTTCACTCCTCAAATGGCCCCCAGGGCCAAAGCCAGAAGCCAGCAGTCCTCTGGGGTCTCCCACATGGGTGGCAGGGACCCAAGCGCAAGCACTTCAGCCATCTTCTGCTGCTTTTCCAGGCTCATCAGCAGGAAGCTGGATTGAAAGCGGGGTAGCTAGGACTTAAACTGGCACTGGATATGGGATACTGGCATTTCAAGTAGTTTAACCCACTGTGCCACCCACCGTCTACCCTAGGACTAGTAGGGCATTTTTAAAAAATGAAACCAAGTGTATTTCATAGTGTACTGCAAACACTAAGTAGTATTAGTGTTATTTAATTTATATATATTTGGGTATGTGATAAATTGTACATATTATTGTGACTCACAGTTAAAATTTTTGGAAAGAAACTGAACTATCAACTCTGCTGGATTTAAAATCCAGGGGGAATTCAGTTAGCATTAGGACTGGGTGGTAGGCATTTAGTCTATTGATTAAGACACTCATGTTCCACATGGGAGTGCCTGGGTTCAGTGCTCAGCCTTGGCTTCTGATTCTATGTTCTCACCAGTGTGGACCAGGGGAGGCAGCAGGTGACTGAGTTCCTGCCACCCATATGGAAGACAGAAATTACACTCCAGGCTCCCAATTTCAGCCTAGCCGAGTCCCAGCCATTGTGCTTGGGGTAAATGAACCTGCAAGTGGAAGCCTGTGTGCAGGCTTGCTCTCTGACTACCCCTCTCTGCCTCTGCCTCTCAAATAAATAGATTTTTGACAAAGAACAGAGGTTGGTAAACACTTCAGGTTTTGCAGGCCATTTGGTCTCTGTTGCAACTACTCAACTGTGCCTTGCAATACAAAAGCAATGAGACAATGTGTAAACAAGGCAACAGGGCTGTATGCCAATAAAATTTAATTTACAGAAACAGGCGGAGGGCTGTATTTGGCCCGTGGGCTACATAGGATGATCTCTGCATTACAGAATGAATGCTGATAGCTGATCCCTGTGATGGTGAAAAAGTTTTTAAAATAATCATCCATGATCACTTGACATAGTGAAGACAAGACTATTTTAAACTCAGTGGTTGTTGCTACAGAGCATAAAGGCACATAGATTATAAATTGGGCTAACTACATCTAACAGCAATAGAGAAGTTTAAAGAAAACTGTAAGCCCATGTTCTCGACTGTTCTGAGGCATAGTTTCTGATGTCCAATGCTTATACCACCCCGTGAAGAAGCGAGCAACAGCAGCAGCGATGTTCTCTCTAGAACAGTCCCCCTTGGTGCGGCTGGCCATCTCTCAGGCAAATGCCATCCCTTGTTGCTTTGTTTCCATCTGTGTTAACACCCAAGCCCAGATCTCTCATCTTGCTCGAGACTCTGTAAGCCATCTTTCTCGCTTAGCTAGAGTGGACTCGGTCATTTGCTGCTAAGAATCCTGACCAATACTCAACCCCATTAACACAAACAGAAGGTACTTAAATGAGTACAGATTAACAGACAGAAAAAAACACAAACAGATGAAAACTGCTGCTTTAGGTAGAGGGGGGAGATAAGTAATTCAAAAATAATGTTTTAAAATTGTTTCTTAAGTGTCTGTCAAAGTCACTATCATTTACCCACGATCTATCTTTTGTGTACTTTTAAAGATTTATTTTATTTATTTATAAGTCAGAATGAGAGAGAGGGAGAGAGAGGGAGATCCTACAGCTGCTGGTTCACTCCCCAAATGGTTGCAACGGCCAGGACTGGTCCAGGCTGAATCCAGGAGCCAGGAAGTTCATCTGAGTCTCCCACATGGGTGCAAGGGACCAAGCATTGGGCCATCCCCCACTGACTTCCCAGGCAAATTAATAGGGCACTGGATCAGAAGTGGAGCAGCCGGCATTTGAACTGGTGCCCACATGGGATATCAGCACTACAGACAGCAGCTTAACCTGCTGTGCCAAAAGCACTGGCCCTATCTTTTCTATACTTCTAAAAAAGGTTTATTTGCTTATATTTATATACTTGAAAGGCAGAGTGACAGAGAGAGAGAGAGAGAGAGAGAGAGAGAGAGAGAGAGAGAGAGAGAGAAAGAAAGAAAGAAAGAAAGAAAGAAAGAAAGAAAGAAAGAAAGAAAGAAAGAAAGAAAGAAAGAAAGAAAGAAAATGAGATATTTTCCACCTGCTGGTTCACTCTCCAAATGCCTGCAACAGCCAGACTGGGTCAGGATGAAGCCAAGAACCCAAAACTATCTGGTCTCCCACCTGAGTGGTAGGGACCAAGCACTTGAGCCATCACCCACGACTCCCAGGATGCATTAGCAGGAAGCTGGATCAGAAGCAGAGTAGCCAGGACTCAAACTGGCACTCTGATAAGGGATTTGGGCATCCCAAGCTACAGCCTAACCCGCTGTACTACAGCACCAGCTCTCACTTATCTTAGACTAAGTCTCAAATGTCAGAGAGGTGAAGCTATGCATTTATGTCCAGGACAATGGCAGGAATTGAAATCATGATTAGGAAGGTATGTGTTTTCCTGTGCTCATAGTCTAGTTACAATTTAACAAATAAATAGGGAAAATTACAGAAAGACCACTGTCTGAGATGGATTTAGGATTAGTTTTTAAAAAATCAGAAAGGAGGGCCCTCTGAAAATAATCATAAAACAATGGTTAGAATTCACAGTGACCCATACTATGCCACAATTTAAGAGAGCTTGTAAATAAAATGAAGCTGTATCTTTTTATGATATCAGAAGACAATCACTTTAAAGTAGAACAAAAGTGAGATCAAAATTATATCTCTCTTCAAAAATTCTTAATATGTCATGAAGTCTGTGACACTGCAGTGCAGAAAGTTCTGGGAAATACTGAGTGAAGGCTCAGGTTTAAGCTGTTTTTCCCAGAGTGGTGGGAAGACGGAGCTTTGACTTCAGGTGCTCATTCGACTCCTTTGAGAAGAAAGGCAGTAAAGGGAGTAATTCCTCACAATCCCACACTCCAAGACAGGACCAAGACATTTCCTTCCTCCAAAAACAGCTCCTGATCTATCTACAGATTCGTGGGTTCTCATTTTCCTACTTGAAAGTATAAAATGCCACATTTTATAATCTCACAGTGGGGAAGGCCTTTTAACCTATGATATAAAACCTAGAAATCATTGAAGAGAATATGAATAAATTTGACTATCTATAAAAATATTCTGCATGGAAAAAATTATGATAGCAAAGAAAAATCAAATGTCAAACTAGGAAATGCTGCATTTCATAACAACATATAGCCCATTTCCATGTTTCATAAAGAGCCTCTAGAAATTGATAAGACAAAGACCAACAACCCAAGGGCTTGATGGCAAGCGCGTCCTTGAGTCCTCCCAGCTGAGGCTCAGAAGACACTGGGACAGAGACAAGCCTCCCATTGCCCTCTGCATAAATTTCTGACCCATACATTCCCCGAAATTAAAAACGGCTGTTTCAAGCCACAACATTTTTATTAGTTTGTTCCCCTTCAATATTAAATGGAATGTTGGATTTTGCTTTGCTAATACACAGTTCAGTATTTTTTAATTTCATGAGTAAAAGCCTATTAATTTTTCCTTCCTCAAATCATCTTTGCTACACTGTTTTGTTTTGCTAATTTCTTTTTCTATTCTTAGGGGGGCATTTGTGTAATATTTCTTCTTTCTTTTAAATGCGTGGTACAGCTTCCTAGTAAAGCTAACTATGCCTACAGTTTTCTCTGGGGGAAGGTTTTCACTGCTAATTTAATTCTTAATAGTCATATTACTAAAAATTTATCAATTCACATAAATTTTCAAAATTTTGGCTTAAAACTGTTCATAATATCTTGTTTTGTTGATGATGACACAATCCCCTCTTTTCATTCATGACATTGATTATCTGTGCCCCCCTTTCCTAATTCCTCTTTCTAGATCAAATTCATCACAGTGTTATATTTTAAAATCTCTTCCAAGAACCAATTTTTGGCATCATTGATAGTCTGTATTATATTTTTGTATTTACTTTATACTTCATTAATCTCTGTTCCTCATTATTTCTTCCCCTTCATTTTCTTAGAATTACTCTGCTGTGCTTTTGCTGACTTTTTAGGATGAATGTTTTCAGAGCTGGCACTGTGGTGTAGCAAGTTAAGCCTCTGCTGCCACATGGGTGCTGCTTCACTTCCAATCCAGCTCCCTGCTAACGCACCTGGGAAAGCAGCAGACGATGGCCCGAGCATGCGCCCTTGTGGAAGACCTGGAGGAGGCCTGGGCTCCTGGCTTCGGCCTGGCCCACTCGGGGAGTGAACCAGCGGACAGAGGCGCTCTCCCTTTCCATTTCTCCTCCTCCTCTCTAACTCTGTTTTTCAAATAAAATAAAGAATAGATCTTTTTTTAAAAGAAGAATGCTTCTCAGTTTTTAGACCGCCTCCTTTTCTGTGATCTTTGTTTTGGGTTTTGTTTTTATAGCCTTTCCTGCTTTCTCTTCTGTGCTGCTTAACAGGTGATTTCATCGTTGTGTGAACGCCAGTTATTCACAAACCTAGATGACACAGCTTATTCCACAGGAGCGCCACCTGCTATAACCTACTGCTCCTAGGCTACAAAACTGTATGCTATCATATTAAAAACTGTAGGCAATTACAATACGCTAATATTTGTGTATCTAAACATATATCAAAGTAAAGTAAATATACTGGGTGATAGGAATTTTTTTAATGATTGATTCATTTATCTGAAAGTCAGAGTTACACAGAGAAGAGGAGAGGCAGAGAGAGAGGAGGTCTTCCATCTGCTGGCTCACTTCCCAACCAGGATGCCGGCTCACACACTCACATACACACACACATACACACACACACACACAGTGGGAGACTAAGAGGAAGGAAACAACTGCAGAGCGTGAGCAGGATGCCTTTCAGAAGGATTCTTAAACATCACTAAGAACTGTGGAGGAGCTTAAATCACATGGGCCTAAACAGCTCCTTAATTTGCCTAAAACCAACACGGCGATATCTCCAGTCACGGAAAGAGACAAGGAAGTTTGGGTACTTACAAAGATTTAGATTAAGGCTAATGTGTACAAAAATACTTATAAACTGATACAAAACCTACACAGACCTGGCAAGCTTTGGAGAAACAAATTTAAAATTTTTGTAGATCTATCTGGGGGTGTTTTGGCAGTAAACTATTTTTAAGCACTACTCCAAGTATTTTTTTTTTAAGATTTCTTTATTTATGTGAGAGGCAGAGTTACAGATAGAGAAGGGGAGAGAGACAGAGAGAGGTCTTCCATCTGCTGGTTCACTCCCCAAATGGCCGCAGTGGCCAGAGCTGGGCCTATCTGAAGCCAGGGGCCTGGAGCTTCTTCCAGGTCTCCCATATGGGTGCAGGAGCCCAAGAACATGAGCCATCTTCCTCTGCTTTCCCAGGCCATTAGCAGAGAGCTGGATCAAAAGTGAAGCAGGGGCTTGCACTGTGGCACAGCAGGTAAAGCTGCCATCTGCAGGGTTGGCATCCCATATGGGAACCAGTTCAAGTCCTGGCTGCTCCACTTCCAATCCAGCTCTCTGCTATAGCCTGGAATAGCAGTAGAAGATGGCCCAAGTCCTTGGGTCCCTGCACTTGCGTGGGAAACCAGGAAGAAGCTCCTGGATCCTGGCTTCGGATAGGCTTAGCTCCGGGTGTTGCAATCATCTGGGGAGTGAATCAGCGAATGGAAGACCTCTCTCTCTCTGCTTCTCTGTAACCCTGCCTTTCAAATAAATAAATAAATATTAAAAAAAAGAAAAAGTGAAGCAGCTGGGACTCCAACCAGTGCCCATATGGGATGCTGATACCGCAGGCGAGGGTTAACCTACTACGCAAGTTTTTTAAAAAGGAAAAAAAAGGAGGTGAAGAATAGACCTAGATCTCTCAAAACATTTATGTTTCCTTATTTGTTTTTAAAGCAATTAAAAGATTTCCTAATTAGAAACATTGAGGATAATTGTTTATTCAAAATTCAGGCATCATGGAAGTCCTTCCAGGGAAACCCTGAAAACCCAGGCTTTTGAGTCACTGAGGATCCTACAAATCACTTAGGGGTTGGTCCTCTAAAAATATCCTAGGAAACCCAAGATCCTGGCCTGTTCTCAAGTCAAGGCTCACTAGCAAATTATCACCTACCAATTCTGGCCCTGTCCCACTGATGTGGCCCTCCCACCCGCAGTTCTTGGTTAGCGATCGACTGGCATCCAATTGCTCCCAGTATCAAGTTAAAAGTCCTAACTTTTAATGAGGTGCTTGTATTTGTCACGAGCATTTTAGAATATCTAAGATTTACCTGAGCTAGCTAGCTAGCTAGTGAATTAACTGACCTACAATGCTCTGGTGTAGCCCCTCAAATTTCTCCAAAATTTACTTTGTGCCAAACTCCTCCCCACACGGTCCTGTCAGTCACTGGAACGTCTCTCAGTTCCTCCAAGACCGGCTCTGCCCGCTACACCAATGCCTTCACACTCACAGCTTGTACAGCCTGGTAACTCCTCAGTCATGCTGGCTGAGCCCTGACTCCTTTCTCCTAGCTACCTCCTCTCATCCCACCGGTCTCAGCTTGGGTGCTTCCTCCAGGAAGCCTTCCTTCCCTCCTCCCCCCTCATGCAAAAGCACATGTTCACATGTTCAGGTACCCCCTTAGCATTTATACAAAGATGCACTGGAGCGTGAGGTCCACGACAGTGGGCACCGAGTATCTACTACTCATTGTAACTCTAGCACCTGGCATATCTCAGGGGATCAGTAGATAGATACTCATGTAATCAATGTCGAATGAAGGCATAGTATATATACGAGTCATTCTCATCTATAAACCTTCCCCACTTAGCTGATTATAATATGCTGTCTAAATTCTGTGTCTGTCATCTCAAATCCATCTGTGAAGCATCAAAGCTCTGGCTCTAATTCTGTTTGGGTTTCCTATCTCAGAAGAGGAAAATTTCCAGGTTTAACAGAACTTAAATGATGAAAATACAAAGAACAACATGTGTTTTTTTAAAGATCATTTTTGAATTTGAAAGAGTTATTTATTTTATTTACTTGAAAGAGTTACAGAGGCTGGCGCTGTGGCGTAGCAGGTAAAGCTGCCACCTGCAGTGCCAGCGTCCCATATGGGTGCCAGTTAAAGTTCTGGCTGTTCCACTTCCGGTCCAGCTCTCTGCTATGGCCTGGGAAAGCAGCAGCAGATGGCCCAAGTCCTTGGGCCCCTACACTTGTATGGGAAGACCCGGTGAAAGCTCCTGGCTCCTGATTCGGATAGGCTTAGCTCCAGCTGTTGCTACCAATTGTGGAGTGAACCAGCAGGTGGAAGACCTCCCTCTCTCTCTCTCTGCCTCTCTTCTCTCTGTGTAACTCTTTCAAATAAATACATAAATCTTTAAAAAAAAGAAAAAAGAGTTACAGAGAGATGGGAGAGGCAGAGAGGTCTTCCATATGTTGGCTCACTCCTGAGATGGCAACAGCAACCCATGCCGGGCCAGGTGGAAGCCAGGAGTCTGGAATTCCATCTAGGCCTCCTATGTGGGTGGCGGGACATAAGCACTTGGGCCATCTTCCTCCGCTATCCCAGACCCCTTAGCAGGGAGCTGGATCAGAAGTGGAGCAGCAGCAGCACTTGAACCGTGTTCCTAGGGGATGCTGGTGTCACAAGAGCAGTCCCGTGTTTATTCATAACATGTACACTTCAGGTACCTGTCTCATCTCGCAGCCAGTGGAACTGGTTTGCCTAGAGCAGGTTTTACAGTAGATGTTTGGCTATGGTGCTGGTCATGCAGGCCACACAAACTTCAGCCTTACCTGTGATGGAACACAACACTTCAAGACTCACTGGAAGGAAAGAAACACAATGGGAAGGCGTCTGCCAAGGTGGTTAAGGTGCCACTCTAGACACCTACCTCCACACCAGAGTGCCTGGGTTCAAGTCTCAGCTCTGCTCCCGATTCCAGCTCCCTGCTGATGCACATCCTGGAGGCGGCAGGCGACGGCTCAAGTATTCGGGTCCCTGCCACCCACATGGGGACTTCAGATGGAATTCCAGACTCCTGACTTGGGCCTGGCCCAACCCTGGCTGTTGCAGGCATTTGGAAGTAAACCAGCTGATGGAAGCTCTCTGGCTGTCTCCATCTCTGACATTTTTTAAAAAAGATTTATTTTTATTTGAAAGTCAGAGTTACACAGAGAGAGGAGAGGCAGAGAGAGAGAGAGAGAGGTCTTCCATCTGCTGGTTCACTACCCAATTGGCTCAATGGCCGGAGCCGCGCCTATCCGAAGCCAGGAGCTTCTTCCAGGTCTCCCACGCAGGTGCAGGGGCCCAAAGTCTTGGGCCATCTTCTACTGATATCCCAGGACATAGCAGAGAGCTGGATTGGAAGTGGAGCAGCTGGGTCTCGAACCAGCACCTATATGGGACGCTGGCACTTCAGGCCAGGGCATTAACCCACTGTGCCACAGCGCCGGCCCCATCTCTGACATTTTTAAAAAAGTAAGTCAATTGAATTCCTTAAAAATCCTCTTCCTTGCAAGGTTGTTAGGAGGTGGTGGGAAGGCAAATGAGAAGGATGAGTCAGTGTGAATCAGTGTTAAGAAGAAAGCTCTGCTCTGGTAAACAGTTTGCTCTTTTAGACAGGCTTAGGATTACTGACTCCCATTGCTAAAAATACACAAACAACAGGTGGTATACATTATATAAGTAGCTCCAACACGGAGGCTCGGATCCTTGACTCCAGAGAGGGAGCAGTTCAGCAGCAGCAGGCCAGACTCGCCCAGAGCCTGCTCCTCCTTGGAGAAGCCCCAAGACTAAGTCAGCGTTTCTTTAAGACAATGAAGATCCTAAATGCTCCCACTGCTCACACAAGTGGCCTAAAGGAATGAGTGAGCCTCTCTTGCAACACCTACCACTTCATGCATATCTACTGTGTGCCAGTCACTTCATATAATTTATTTTCAAACTTGACAGCAATTCGGTAAGATGAATATTATTGCCAACATTTTATAGATAAGGAAGCTGACGGTGACAGAGGTTTAGTGAGTTATCCAGGGTTGCAGAGTGGCAGCGCCCGGAGTTGAACTCAGATGTGACTTGGAAATGATTACTTGTTTCCCTGTACTCCAAACTGAACCCAGCCATTGGTATGAATCACTACATGCAAGGCAGTATACCAGGTGCCACAGGGGCTGCGAGGGAGGAAGAGGCCACTTCAATTATTTTTAAAAATACAATTTATTTATTTGCAAGGCAGAGTGACCAAAGAGAGAGGGGTTGGGAGGTGGGGGAGGGCGGAAGGGAGAATGAAAGGGAGAGAGAGAGAATCTTCCATCTGCTGGTTCACTTCTCCAAATGCACGTAACAGCCAAGGCTGGGGCTAGGTCAGCTCTGTCCAGGTCTCCCATGTGAGTGGCACAGACCCAACTACTTGAGCCATCATCTGCTTCCTCCCAGGGTGAAGCATCAGGAAGTTTTATCAGAAGCGCAGCAGTAGGGCTCAAATTGGCACTGTGATCTGAGAGGTGGCTTACACAGTGGCTTAACCTACTGAGCCACAACCCTCAGCTTGCCATTCAAATTACTGACAAAGAAACAAGTGAGTCCATTTAGGAGGAACTTATTTCCAAAATCTTGAACAAGACCTGTCCCATGGGAGTTGCCCAGCAAAGTACTACTGAAATATGTGGAAGACAAGGGAAACACACAAGCAAACGTAAGCTAAGGCAGACCGGGGTGTCGTAAAATGGAATATTCTATGGGATTTAGATTATATCCTGCTGTAGGCTCCAAGGAAGACTTGTGAATGCAGTGGCACTGGAGAGAATTCTGACAAAAAGACTTTGACAGGCAACGGTGAAAAGTAGAGCGCTGCGGAGTGCGGGAATGATCTACGTCAGATGAGCTCTTCAGCACCTCTTGCAGAACAGGATGGAACAAAGCGGTACAGACAGACTTAATACTGGTGTGGGTCTCAAGTCTGCTTCAAGTCCCTTGAAAGCACAGGAAATCATAGTTATTTCCTAGCTGTTTCAAATATATGGGGAGACAAATCAAGACCTGTCATACAGCATTTCTGGATCAAAGTGATGGTGGTGTGGGAGAGTATAATTAAATAAATGAATATATGCATGTAAATCTAGATCATGTGTGGTTCTCCAGCAAAAGGAACATTATAGGTGGTAAGTTCTACCACCTTCATTACCTCAACACTGAATCACTATAATAAGGGTCCTGCAAGTGTGCACTTTCTTTCAGTCTAACCTGCGGCTCCTTCATTAGGGCACTGGAGAAGCCAATGACACTCCACAGGCTGTTTGCTAGAGGGCTTTCTGGAAGTGTGGGGGATGGAAGGCTTTTTTTTTTTTTAAAGATTTATTTAATTGAAGGGAAAAGGGAGGGACAGGGAGAGAACAAGGAGGCATGGGAAGGGGAGAAGGGAAGGGAGAGAGAGAGATTGAGTGCATGCTGGATCCATCGGATGGTTCACTCTTCAAATGGCCTCTGAAACCAGGAGCTCAGAGCTCCATCCAGATTTCCCATGTGGGTGGCAGGGACCCAAGGATTTGGGCCATTTTCTGCTGCCTTCTCAGGCACATTAGCAGGGAGCTGGATTGGAAGAGGAGCTGGAACTAAAAAACCAGCACTCTGATATGGGATGTGGGCACTGTGGCAGCCACAACGCAGGCCCCTAGTGGGGCATTATTGGGTGTCACAGGATTTGACTGCTTGTCCTCATTCAAGTGGACATTTAGTAGGTGGCACCAGGAGTTACAGAGCCAGCAACCTGTGAAGCAGTCTTACAGAGACAACCACTGTCTCTTATCCTGCTTAGCTTTCAAAAACCAAGATATTCACATAGTGAAAAATCTCTTTGCAAAGATCTGAGCCTAGAGCTTAACTCCTTTTTACACGGAATAAAGCATGTCTGCATGGTTTAAGAGGTAACGTGTTTTCCAAGAGTGCACCTATCATGTAAGATGGAGATGCTTTGTTTTTGGAGTCAGGGGTGAATTATGATGTCCCTAATATACATCCAGTCAACAAGTTGAAACACAGGCACAAACAAAACACATGTGGCAACATGTTAACAACTGACACAGATGTTCATTGTACTCTTTCAGTTTTTTCTGTCTCAAAGTTGCAGGGGAAAATCCATCTGGTCCTTGCCATGGGAGAGGTCATAACGGATGTCCTGGGCTCTACAATCTTAGAGAAGTTACTTTTCCCTCCCTGTGCCCAGTGTCCCCACCTGTCACATGGAAATAACAGTAATGCCAAGCCCACATAGTTGGTACAGGCATTCAATGAATTACTAGATGGAAGCGGCTGCTTACAGCCTGGCCTGGCTCACAGAAGGCACTGCTGAAATCATGGCTATTCTCCTAGCACCCTGGAAGTAGTCACCCCTGCACCACCCAGACTGATCTCTACCAGCAGAAAGCTTAGAAACTCTGACCAAGAGTCGTGTTCACACTACTGCCTTCCACGCAGACCCATTCCCTCTATCCCATCAGATCCGACTTAGGCCTTTGACCTCTGAAGCTCCCATCCCCCCGAATACCTTTTTCTCTTTCCTCCTCCCTAATTCTATTCCTCCTTCAGGATGCTGGTCAAGAACCAGCTCCTCTGTGAGTCTTGTCACTTGACTGTCCTCTTCTGGGGTCCTTCTCCCTGTAACACAGGGCACACCTCTCAACCTGAAGGTACCTTTCTAAAGAGACTTCAAGCTCCTTAAAGACAAAGGCTAGGTCTTCCTTTGCTATTGATTTTCATAAGATTCTCACACTGTCTTGCAGAAGACGATGGTGAAATCTTTCTCTGATCTAGTCTGTTGCAATTGGTGACTGAAGGACTGGCCCTTATTTTTAACCCTTCCTCACATAAAACTTGACCCAACACTTTGCCCCAAACACTTCACTTGACAGCATCTTCGGTGCTCACATAAATCCGAGGGCGCCCAAAGAATGCAGAGCCACGTGTGCCATGTGATCGTCAGCGGCCAGGGTACACTTCAGTGTGATCTGGGGCACATGGTGCCTCCCCCTGAACATACCCAGTGACTACCACATTGTGTGTGTTTCCCTCTCCCTCCCACTCTGCCTGGATTCCCTGTTGGAAGGAGCAATGTGATGTGATCAGAGGGTAGAATTCTAAACCAGAGTCCTGTCCTTCAAATGGTCTCCAAATTCCCCCCAGTATATGTTTAAATTAAAGAATAAAATGGATGCAGGGTGGGTGGGTGTTTGGCCTAGTGATTAAGCACCTGCTTAGGGTACCCACATGCCATAGCAGAGTGCCTGGTCCGTGTCCCAGCTTCACTCCTGATCCAGCTCCTTCCTAACGCGCACCCCTGGAAGCAGAAGATGATGCTTGGGTCCCTGCACTCATGTGGGAGACCCAGACTGAGTTCCAGGCTCCTGGTTTCAGCCTGGCCCAGCCTGGCTGCTGCGAGCATTCGGGTAGTGACCAACAAGTAAAAAACCTCTCCCTCTCCCCCTCCCCCTCTCCCCCTAGGGTGTGTGTGTGTGTGTGTGTGCCTTTCAAAAAAATTAAATGAGTAAAAATTATAATAAAGTAATAATGATCCTAAAGTTTCAGTACATAAAAACAACTTGGGCACTAGATACAATCCCCCCATTTCTTCATAAGTTAAAATGAGTTCCAAATTTCACTTTTAAATTACTATCAAGAAAGATCAAGAAGTAGATTTAGAGCCAGTTCTGACTTCTTTTCACCACAGGAAAAAAATCAGAGGAAAGCAAAGGGTTCTTATAACCTAAAAAAGAAAAAAAAAAGTTTAACTTGTCAACCTTCTCAAATGGAAGTTTAAATTAGAAGTAATTGTAAAACAACATTGGCTCAGTGACCACTCGAAATGATTTGTGCTGGATCCTCTGGAAAGAAGTCAACAGAATACACTGGAATTCATGCAGAATAATTAAAAAAAGAGACTGTGCAATAAGACACTGAAATAGAACAGTCTATGGGAAAGAGAACTAAGAATTTGTAAGTCATGGGGGTCAGCTGGTGGCATTCGGACACTGCTCTTTGAGATAAACTGTATCTTGCATTTGTTTGTTTTTGTTATTTGGGGGTATAGAGTGGGGATTTCGTCTGTTTGGATGAAGCTGTTTGTAAATGTACAAGGGGATATAAATTACAAATGCTGAGGCCAGGTTTTTACTAAGTGAAACAACAAAAATCAAACCTAAATGGCAAATGATCATTTTAAAAGTTTTAAAACTTCTTGAAAACTGAAGTCCAGGACACCGACTCTCTACCCCAGGTTTCTGGAGCTCTCATGCCAGGGATGTGACAGCTGATTGTCCTGTCCAAACAAACACTGCGGAAGCTTACTATAGCCATCAAGGGTACTCCATTTCTCTTCCCACAGTATCTAAGTCTTATCTCAGACAGCTTTGTATATGTATGGTTTGGATGAATACTCTGCATATTCAGAATTCTTTGCAGTACTGAGACTAAGGCAAACTGTTTAAAACTTAGTCTTCATTCAAAAGAAAGCTGATTTTCTAGAGAAATTCTGAGTTTGGGCAAATGGCTAAGTGACCTGCAGAGTTACCTTCAATTAGGAACTGGACAAACTTTAGGAGAAAAATCTAGACAAATAAAGGGAGCTTGTATTTCAAAGATGGTCAGATTCTGCTACAAAGTTTTTCCAACACTAATCCCCAGCAAATGGCTTCTTAGGAAAGCTATTTTTAGCCCTTTATCAACTTGGCTGGGAAATATTCCGGGTCCAGGACATAAATGGGTAAGGAAGGCTGCCTCCATGCTTTAGAAACAGAGATTTTTGTACATGGAAATGAAGCTCCCTGTGCTATAATGTTTATCTGTGAGGCTGACCCTGGGGATGAACGCCATCAAGTCTCAGGCTCAGAATCCCTACAAGGAACTGGCTTGACTCCCTAAAAGGCTGCACACCCATGGTCCCTTCAGACCAGAACGTCTCTGGCATATTGTGATTAATGGTAACTGATCAGAACACAGACATTATTTCGCTCCTTCTGTGGCATGACACGCTATTCCTATTCCCATTTCTCAGGTGAAGACACTGCAGCCCTGGAAGGCTGGTGTCTACGTCCAAGCGCCCTGGGTTCCCTCGAGCTGTGCGTGGTGACGGTTATGGCAGTGGCAGCAGCAGCCGCATAAGCTGCCCTCACCACAAGCTGGGCACTGCTCTTTGCACTCGAACGTGACTCATGAAACCTCCCCTTGCCCCTGGAATAAAGGTGGGCAGGTTTGTGTTTGAACCACCAGCCCCTCTTTCTCTTCCCTGCCCGCCATACAGTACTGTTCTGCTTCTCTCTCCACAAAATCAAAACAAATTCTGCTAAGTCCTATGTTATCTCCACATCCACCTCAGATCAATATTTGTTCTTTTTTTTAAAATATCTTGGTTTTACTGATATTTTCTATTATCTTTCCAGCTTTTATTTTTTTTTTAAGTTTTATTTAGTTGAGAGGCAGAATTAAAGAGAGAAATGGAGACAGAGAGAAAGGTCTTCCATCTGCTGGTTCACTCCCCAAATGACCACACCAGCTACAGCTGGGCTGATCTGAAGCCAGGAGCTTCTTTCCGGTCTCCCACATGGGTGCAGGGGCCTAAGCACTTGGGCCATCTTCCACTGCTTTCTCAGGCCACAAGCAGAGAGCCGGATCAGAAGAGGAGCAACAGGGACTCCATATGGATACCGGTACCACAGGCAGAGGCTTAGCCTACTAAGTCACAGTGCCGGCCCCCCAATATTTGTTCTAAGATACAGATAAGTGTTGAAGCTGAGTGATAGGTAATAGGAGTTTCTTCATGCTATTTCACCCATTTATGTTTGAAATTACCTTACAAACACTTAACAATTTCTGCTCTGACATGGACTCCGATCTACGGAAGAGGGTGGAAGACCGGCTTCCGCTAACAGTGAATCCAAAGCAAGTGTCACTGAAGATGGCTACGTAATGAGAAGGGAGTGCCACGGAACCATAGGCCCACTGCACAGACATCTGTGGAGCACCTGGGATGTGGCAGGCCATGCACAGGCCCAGCACAGGATGCATCTGCCACAAGCTCCGCGGTCAGCAGCAGACACAGAACGAATGCAGAAGTAATTATGGAGGAGGGCTACTTCCAAGAACTAATATGAAAAGTTCAAACAAAGTGCTATGTGAATTGGAAAAAAAAAAAAAAAATCGCATCAGAACAGATTCCACTTCACTGAACTGCCTGGCACACTCCAAACTTTTTTAGTTTTTTTATTTATTTATTTATTTATTTATTTATTTATTTTTTTACAGGCAGAGTGGACAGTGAGAGAGAGAGACAGAGAGAAAGGTCTTCCTTTTGCCGTTGGTTCACCCTCCAATGGCCGCCGCGGTCGGCGCGCTGCGACCGGCGCACCGCGCTCGTCCGATGGCAGGAGCCAGGAGCCAGGTGCTTTTCCTGGTCTCCCCATGGGGTGCAGGGCCCAAGCACCTGGGCCATCCTCCACTGCACTCCTGGGCCACAGCAGAGGGCTGGCCTGGAAGAGGGGCAACCGGGACAGAATCCGGTGCCCCGACCGGGACTAGAACCCGGTGTGCCGGCGCCGCAAGGCGGAGGATTAGCCTGTTGAGCCATGGCGCCGGCCTTTAGTTTATTAAACATTCTTTAACATTTGAGAGGTCCACAGAAGGAACTAAATTCAAAAACAAAATTCCGAATGAAACACCCATGCCCTCTTCCATGGGATTATAATGGCTCCCAGACTGAAATCCAGGCCTCTTGGTGAGGAGAGTTCTCCTCTAATTCATAAGTTTTGAACCAGAGAATTCAGAAGATTTAACTGGAAGGTAGCTCATCAGAACACCATTTACAATAGTTAAAACATCCAACAACAGAGCTTGGTGATGTTATTCATTTCAAATGAGGCATAGTAATGCATATATATGCAACACCTTGTGCATTTACAAACATCTTGCAAACAAATCCACACTGTATATTCCCATGTATAACTATATATATAAAACGATTTAAAAGAAATTAGGTTTAAAAATTTTTAAAGAATTATTTATTTATTTATTTGAAAGGCAGAATCAGAGAGAGAGAGAGACGTCTTCCATCTGCTGGTTCACTCCCCAAATGGCCACAATGGCTGAAGCTGGGGGCCAGGAGCTTCTTCTGGGTCTCCCACGCAGATACAGGGGCTCAAGCACTTGGGCCATCTTCCAGTGCTTTCCCAGGAACATTAACAGGGAGCTGGATTGGAAGTGGAGCAGCTGGGACTTGAACTGGCACCCATAAGGGGTGCTGGTAGTACAAGCTGTGGTTTTACCAGCTGCACCAAAGTACTGGCCCTGAGTAGATTTTTTTTTAAAGCCTTATCAGGTCTTTCAAACTTTCAACTTATTTTTCACAAAAACAGTGTCTATATTTCATTTTTGCCCTCATATTTCATTAGCAATTACATTTATTTAGCAATTACAATAAGTAAAATTCAAACAGGCTGGGGAACAAATCCAGCTGACTTTTCATCATCATCATCAATACCATGACAAGTATTAAAATCCACATTACACTGTGACCACCACTTGACAAATAAGGAAACTGAGGCAAGCTGAGGTTAAGTAGCTTGCCTAAGGTGACACAACGTGTAAATGCAGGATAAGAACTCACACTCACGTTGTCTAGTTCCAGGGTGGTGACTAACCACCACGCCCTAAGGTCAACCAGGTGAGAGCTGCAGTGTTGGCGCTCTAAAGCGGCATGTGCCCGTAGAAGTTTCTGCTGTGATGGGGCTACTTAATACTACTGGTTGAGCTATGTAATTAACACACAATTATTCTTATTCTTAGGTGTTTAAAGTTAACTGAAAAAGTGATCTCTGTTAAATACAAGAGAGGGAATAAGAGAGGGAGGGGATGTACAATTTGGGACATGCTCAAGCTGACTTGCCCCAAGTGGTGGAGTTAGAAATGTGCCAGGGAATTCCAATACAATCCCATCAGGGTTGCATGTACCAATGCCATCTCACTAGTCCAAGTGATCAATTTCAGGTCACAACAGACCACAATGATAGGTCTAAGAGTCAAAGGGATCACATAAACAAGACTAGTGTCTGCTAATACTAACTGATAGAATAAAAAAGGGAGAATGATCCAACATGGGAAGCAGGATACACAGCAGACTCATAGAATGGCAGATGTCCTAAACAGCACTCTGGCCTTGGAATCAGCCCTTAAGGCATTTGGATCTGGCTGAAGAGCCCATGAGAGTATTTCAGGCATGGAAAGCCAAGACACTCTGGCAAACAAACAAACACCTAAATGAAAGATCTCTGAGAGTGAGATCCCAGTGGAAAGAACGGACCATCAAAGAAGGAGGTACCTTCTCTGAAGGGAGGAGAGAACTTCCACTTTGACTATGGCCTTGTCAAAACAAGATCAAAGTCAGCGAGCTCAGGGGGCTTCCATGGCCTTGGCAACTCATGACAAGAGCCTGGAGAGACTGCTGACGCCTTAAACAAGAGTGTCAATTTGTTAAGTCAACAAGAGTCACTGTGCACCTACTCCTCATGTAGGATCTCTGTCCTTAATGTGTAGTTCAATGTGAATTAATGATAGGACTAGTGCTCAAACAGTATTTTGCACTTTGTGTTCTGTATGGGGGCAAACTGATGAAATCTTTACTTAATATATACTAAATTGATCTTCTGTATATAAAGATAATTGAAAATGAATCTTGATGTGAATGGAATGGGAAAGGGAGTGGGAAATGGGAGGATTGCCGGTGGGAGGAAAGTTATTGGGGGGGAAAAGCCATTGTAATCCATAAACTGTACTTTGGAATTTATATCTACTAAATAAAAGTTAAAAAAGATTTCCTTGAGACTGTACGACCTACACCAAAATATTCTCTTGACCCTCTAGGTGTATTATATTCATCACACCATGAGCACCAGTTTGGAGTTTAGAAAATATGGCTACCACACTCAATATGTACCACATGTAACATGCAGAGATCAAAACCACTAAAAGTTACACCTTATGCCACAAGAGAATGGCATTATGTTTAAATGGCATTGAAAATTAGGATTACATGTTTTTGGTGCTAAGTAAAAGTATGAAGCAGATAAATCTGTGGAGCCAGGATTAGGAGCGAGGAAGATAACTCAGATTGATTAGGCCCCTCTAGTGGCCAAGTTTTACAATACGTAACTGTGAAAAGACCCTCAAGCAACATTTTACAGATAAGGGAACCTAGACTCACAGACCTTGCCCATGGTTACCCTGGTACACCTGAAACCCAGGTTCTTGGTCTTCCCATTATAAAATTCTGCATTCCTGGGGCCAGTGCTGTGGTGCAGCGGATTAATGCCCTGGTCTGAAGCACCGGCATCCCATATGGGTGCCGGTTCAAGGCCTGGCTGCTCCACTTCCAATCCAGCTCTCTTCTATGGCCTGGAAAAGCAGAAGATAGCCCAAGTCCTTGGGCACCTGCACCCACGTGGGAGACCTGGAAGAAGCTCCTAGCTCCTGGCTTCAGATCGGTGCAGTTCCGGCCGTTACAGCCAATCGGGGAGTGAACCATGGAAGACCTCCCCCCCCCCCCCCTCTCTCTCTCTCTCTCTGCCTTTCCTCTCTCTGTGTAACTCTGACTTTCAAATAAATAAATCTTAAAAAAAAAAAAAACCTCTGCATTCCTATGAGTTCCAGCACTTTCCAAGTATTAGCTAACAAAGAAAAATGACCCTGAAGCCATGGGAAAGCTATGCATCTAATTAGCCCCATTGGAAATACCATTTAAAGTTAAGTTCCATTTTCTTCAATCCTGGTGCCTACAGCTTTAACAGATTACATATAAGAAAATAACCAACAGTGAAAAGATATAAAGCCCCATTTTTTTAACTTAAAAACCACAGGGGCCGGCGCCACGGCTCAATAGGCTAATCCTCCTCCTTGCAGCGCCGGCACACCGGGTTCTAGTCCTAGCCAGGGCGCCAGATTCTGTCCTGGTTGCCCCTCTTCCAGGCCAGCTCTCTGCTGTGGCCTGGGAATGCAGTGGAGGATGGCCCAAGTGCTTGGGCCCTGCTCCTGCATGGGAGACCAGGAGAAGTACCTGGCTCCTGCTTTCAGATCAGCACGGTGCACTGGCCACAGCGTGCTGGCTGCGGTGGCCATTGGAGGGTGAACCAACGGCAAAAAGGAAGACCTTTCTCTCCGTCTCTCTCTCTGTCCACTCTGCTTGTCAAAAAAAAAAAAAAAAACCACAGGAAGGGGCAGTGGGTTAAGGGACTGTTTGCAACGCCAGCATACCAAAGTACTAGTTTAAATCCTGGATGTGCCACTTCTGATCCAGCTGCTAATGTGACTGAGAAAAGCAGCAGAAAATGGCCTAAGTACTTGGGCCCCTGCCGCTCATGTGGGAGACCTGGAAGGAGTTCTAGGCTCCTGGCTTTAGCCTGGCCCAATCTAGGCTGGCTGGGCCATCTGGGGAGTGAACCAGTAGATGCAAGATCTGTCTCTGTCTCTCCCCTCCTTTCTGAATTGCTCAGCCTTTCAAACAAATAATTTTTTAAAAATCCCACAGGGAGGCAGACATTATGTTTCAGATAAACTAACTTAAAATAATACAAGCGTGGGTGTTCAGCCAAGCAGTCACCATGGCCTCATCCCGTGTCAGAGTGCCCAGGACTGATCCAGCACCTGATTCCAGCTTCCTGCCAGTGTAGACCCTGGGGGGCAGCAGTGGCCGATCAAGTAACTGAATTCCTGCCACCCATATGGGACACCTGGATTGTACTCCCGGCTCCCAGCTTCAGCTCTGGTCCACCTGGGAAGTGAATTGAGGGCTAGGTGCCCTCTCTGTCTGCCTCTCAAATAAATAAATAATTTTAAACATAACAATATGTATTTATTCTTTTACGTAGTAAAATACAGTTAAGTAAGCAGAATGCTATGCTTAGGCACAAATATCCAAATAAAAACACAGTCTAGCCTCAAAGTACACTGCCCATGCAGAATCACTTAAAAAACCACACCAGTCTAATCTGTCTCCGTACAAATAAACATAGTAAATTGTTTATGAAAACTTACAAGTTGTATATATTTTAAATTTTATTATTATTTGGAGAGACAGAAACAGCTAGACAGAGCACTTCCATTTGCTGGTTTACTCCCCAGATACCTGTGACAGCCAGGGTTGAAGCAGACCCAACCCCGGGCTCCCACGTGGGTGGCGGGGATCCAACCACGTGAGCCATCACTTGCTGCTTCCCAGGGTGTGCATTAGCAGTAGGTCAGATTCACGAGCAGCGCTGGGGCTGGAACCCAGGCACTGCAATATGGGGTGTGGGTGTCCCAGAAGGCAGCTTAACCGTTTGGTCATCACCCACCCCATAAGTTACATTCATAAATGATATATGTATATGATACTGGTATTCTCCAAGCAGTAGAGATCCCCAAAAAAGAGAATGTTAGAGCATAGAATTTTAAGTTTTATTGCTTTGATAAAAATTAAAATGGAGGCTGGCACTGTGACTTAGCAGGTAAAGCCGCCACCTGCTGTGCTGGCAACCCATATGGGCGTCAGCTCAAGTCCCGGTGGCTCCACTTCCAATCCAGCTCTTTGCTGTGGCCTGGGAAAACAGTAGAAGATGGCCCAAGTCCTTGGGCCCCTGCACTCCCCGTGGGAGACCCGGAAGAACTCTTGGCTCCTGGCTTTGGATTGGCCCAGTTCCACCCATTGCAGCCATTTGGGGAGTGAACCAGTGGATGTTTCTCTCTCTCCTTCTTCCTCTCCTCTCTCTGTGAAACTCTTTCAAATAGGCTGGCGCCGTGGCTCAATAGGCTAATCCTCCGCCTTGCGGTGCCGGCACACTGGGTTCTAGTCCCAATTGGGGCGCCGGATTCTGTCCCGGTTGCCCCTCTTCCAGGACAGCTCTCTGCTGTGGCCCGGGAGTGCAGTGGAGGATGGCCCAGGTGCTTGGGCCCTGCAACCCATGGGAGACCAAGAAAAGCATCTGGCACCTGGCTCCTGCCATCGGATGAGCGCGGTGCGCAGGCCACGGCGGCCACTGGAGGGAAGAAAGGAAGACCTTTCTCTCTCTCTCTCTCTCTCACTGTCCACTCTGCCTGTCAAAAATAAAAAATTAAAAAAAAAACCTCTTTCAAATAAAAAAGTCTTTAAAAATTATTAAGGAGCTCATTCATAACAGAACATTCAGAATATTTTCAGGATATGGTAAAGTCCTGAAATTTGACTTCTCACTTACTGGCTGATTCTGAGCAACTCACCCTCTCCAAACTCTAACTTCTACAGCTTTAAAATGTTAACTTGCTCTGTAGTCCAAAACCAGTATTCCCTAGTCCCTCATTCCTGCCACTGGCGCCGCTAAATACCTCACCTGCTCACGTCCTAAAGCGCCCTGGTTAGGGCGGGAGCAGGACTAGGGCCACTCTGGTCACCGCCCTGTGCACGGGAGCTCTGCTCTCCCTCCACCAGAGTCCCACGCCCCAGGAGCCGGCCAAGGGCTGAGTCTGTTTCCCCACCTACTCATGCCTGCCCAGCCCCAACATCTTTCCCCTCCCAACCAGTTACAGGTTGACCATTCCTCATCTGAAAAAGCAAAATCCAACACGTCCCCAAATCTAAAACTCTGAATGCTGACATGCCTCGAATGGAAAACCAAACCATAAAACCCTGCTTTGTGTATAAAATTATTTCATATAGGGGCTAGCACTGGGGCGTTGTGGGCTAAGTCTCCACCTGGGGCACTGCATCCCATATGGGCGCCAGTTCACGATCCCGGCTGCTCCTCTTCCAATCCAGCTCTCTGCTATGGCCTGTGAAAGCAGTAGAAGATGGCCCAAGTGCTGCATGGCTTTGGATCAGCCCCGCTCTGTCCATTGCAGACGTTTGGGGAGTAAACCAGCAGATGGAAGGCCTCTTTCTGTTTCTCTCTCCCTCTGTCTGTAATTCTACCTCTCAAATTAAAAAATATATATATTTAAAAAAATTATTTCATATATTGTATAAAGTATACTTTACATCTTGTCTCAGACATAAATATAGCAGAAAAAAAACCAAAAAGTTTGAAAAAACAAAGCTTATTTTTACTCTATCACATATACTCTGATTTTTTGTTGCTGTTCTTTTATTTTAAAAAATACTGAAACCCCTCCCACAAATGATTCCTCAACCTACCAATGTGCAATACCCAACAGCTTGAAAAACATCGACACAGGCAATTACCCAAGACCAACCCAGGAAAGCAGCCAGTGTTGGGACAAAGCTACAGGTTCTGGTTCCTTTTTAACAGACAAGAGCTACTAATTGAAGGATTTCTCTCCACTGACCAGAATGGAGAATACATAACAGTATGTAAAGGACTCCGTTCATTAGATGACAGTGGGATTCAACATGATTTGGCATCAGAAGACCTGGATTCACTTTTTAACTCTTAATGAAATAATAGATCTAGGCAATAATCATCAATAGCAGCTAAAGCCATTCTGTAAAAGACTGAAGTTTCTAAAGACTGAATCATGCTAAGCATTCTAAGAAGACCTCAATGATCAATCACAGTATCACACAAAGAGTAACAAGACGCAACTGCCATCTGACGTGACGTAACAGGAAGTGTACAGAACCACCTGTAAAGTATAATGGCTAAAAAATAAAATAAGCAGTAGATGATGGCCCAAACACTTGGGACCCTGCCACCCATGTGGGAGATCCAGATGGAGTTCCTGGCTCTAGCCTTCAGCCTTGCCCAGCCCAACTGTGGTCTATTGGGGAATGAACCAGAAAATGGAAGATTTCTCTTTGTTGCTTTGCTTTTCAAGTAAATAGTTTTTTTAAAAAAGGAGAGAACAGAGGAACACATTAAAGGTGTACAATCTGTCACATCTGCAATGTGAAAAGCTGTCAGGGAAAATGACCTTTTTTCAACAAATAAATAGCAAGGGAGGTGTGGAAAAGGAAAAGTTTCTATTGAATAAGACACTCAAGAGATCACCAATCATATGTCACATGGAGATTTTGCTTGAATCCTAATTCAAACAAACCAACTATTAAATTATGGGGGCTGGTGCTGTGGCATAGCAGGTAAAGCCACCACCTGCAGTGCAGGCATTCCATATGAGTGCTGGTTCGAGTCCCAGCAGCTCCACTTTCGATCCAGCTCTCTGCTATGGCCTAGGAAAGTGGTGGAAGATGGTCCAAGTCCTTGGGCCCCTGTACCTGCGTGGGAGACCCCAAAGAAGCTCCTGGCTTCTGATATGCACAGCTCTGGCTGTTGCAACCAATTGGGGAGCGAAGCAGCAGATGGAAGACCTCTCTCTCTCTCTCTCTGCCTCTCCTTCTCTCTGTGTGTAACTCTTTCAAGTAAATAAATAAATCTTTCTTAAAAATTATGAAATTGTTAAGGAATGTGAATACCAAATGGATATAAGGTAATATTCAGGAATTACTACTATTTACTTCTTAGGAATCATAATGATACTGTGAAAATAAGGAGATATCTTTTCCTCTTAAATATGCATGCATACTGAAGTATTTATGGGTGACATGTTTAGGGCTTGCTTACTAATAATTAACAATCTAATGAGGGAGAGAGTAGAGTACAAATTAAATAAAACAGACCATATGCTGATAAACTTAAAGCTGGGGAATGAGCATATAGGTATTTCTGTATTATCTTCCCCACTTTTGCATGTTTATAATTTTATCTAACAAAAGGCTAGTATAAGAATAAAATAAGGGGCGGGTGCCATGGCTCTCTTGGTTAATCCTCCACCTGCAGCACCAGCATCCCATATGGGCGCCAGGTTCTAGTCCCGGTTGCTCCTCTTCCAGTCCAGCTCTCTGCTGTGGCCCAGGAAGGCAGTAGAGGATGGCCCAAGTGGTTGGGCCCCTGCACCTGCTTGGGAGACCAGGAAGAAGCACCTGGCTCCTGGCTTCAGATCAGTGCAGCTCCGGCCATGGTGGCCATTTGGGGGGTGAACCAACGGAAGGAAGACCTTTCTCTCTGTCTCTCTCTCTCACTGTCTATAACTCTACCTGGAAAGAAAGAAAAGAAAGAAAGAAAAGAAAGAAAGAAAAGAAAGAAAGAAAAGAAAGAAAGAAAAGAAAGAAAGAAAAGAAAGAAAGAAAAGAAAGAAAGAAAAGAAAGAAAGAAAAGAAAGAAAGAAAAGAAAGAAAGAAAAGAAAGAAAGAAAAGAAAGAAAGAAAAGAAAGAAAGAAAAGAAAGAAAGAAAAGAAAGAAAGAAAAGAAAGAAAAGAAAGAAAAGAAAGACAGAAAGACAGAAAGACAGAAAGACAGAAAGACAGAAAGACAGAAAGACAGAAAGACAGAAAGACAGAAAGACAGAAAGACAGAAAGACAGAAAGACAGAAAGACAGAAAGACAGAAAGAAAGACAGAAAGACAGAAAGAAAGACAGAAAGACAGAAAGACAAGACAGAAAGACAGAAAGACAAGACAGACAGAAAGACAGAAAGACAGAAAGACAGAAAGACAGAAAGACAGAAAGACAGAAAGACAGACAGACAGAAAGACAGACAGACAGAAAGACAGACAGACAGAAAGACAGACAGACAGAAAGACAGACAGAAAGACAGACAGAAAGACAGACAGAAAGACAGACAGAAAGACAGACAGAAAGACAGACAGAAAGACAGACAGAAAGACAGACAGAAAGACAGACAGAAAGACAGAAAGACAGACAGAAAGACAGAAAGACAGAAAGACAGAAAGACAGAAAGACAGAAAGACAGAAAGACAGAAAGACAGAAAGACAGAAAGACAGACAGACAGACAGAAAGACAGACAGACAGACAGAAAGAAAGAAAGAAAGAAAAGAAAGCCTGGATTCAAACTCTAGGACATACTAGATGTAGGATCTGGAAGGAGTCTCTTGAATGCTCGGATTTTTAATAATCTTGATCTGAAAATCTCTATGTCATCAAATTGTTGGGAGGACTGAAATGAGATCACAGGTTTAAATCTTTTGGAGACGCAGCTGTTATAAACTAAAAAGCGCAATCCTTAGCTCCCCCACTCTGTAACACTAGGGAAGCAGAGAGAGATTACAGGTTTAAGGGATTAGATAAGGGTGATGGGCTGCATTCATTCAGAGCCCAGTAATTTTTTTCTGTACTAATTCCTCAATGTGACACTGTATTTTATATCAGCTCCTTTCTCTCAAAAGGAAAGTATCAAAGGTACGTTCAATAAATTGAAGTCCTCAAAGTTATGTTGTTTATATTTGTTTATTTTCCCAATTATTCATACTCCCCCTCCTGAAGGTAGAAAGTAAATTTACAGGAATCTCTTGTTGAGATGAAACTGAACACAAGGGGCATTGCTGTAATCTAAATTAAGAATGCTCAAAATATTCTAGGTGCTTCAGAAGAGTCGACATGCATCTTTCAGCAACAGGGTTTCATCTCAAAAGGGAATTTTCAGAGGTTCACGTCTAAGCGACCCAGGGAGGCATTGGGTACTGTCTGGCTTCAGCTTGTAGAATGGGTTGGAGGGAACCTGCATAATCTTTCCATATGCAAATATGATTAAGTTACTTCCTTTCAATGGCTTCTTTCTACCTCCTGGGGAAAACTCGATGCTGAGCAAAGATGCAGAGGGCTCTCCAGTGCTCTCCCAGTCCTGCAAGGGGACGCCCCTCACCGCTCCAGGCTTCATTCCCCCTCCCCCTCACCCCAAGTACCAGTCCAGTTGTTTCTGAATCGTCTCTCAGATCTGCCCTCTGTTCCATTCCTCTGCCACTACCTTTTCTTACCTTCACTCCCCGGCTCCCTAAACAAGGTACATTCTGATTGCTTTTTCTGATTATGAAAGCTATCTATGTTCACACACACACAGAAAAGAAATCCATGCCCATAAAAAATAAGGCAATGGGTAAAGGAATAAACATTTCCCCACGATCTCACAGTACACACAGAGAGCTCGCCTTTCTGGCACACTCTTGTTTCACGGTAGCATTATTCACAGTGGCCAGAAGACAGAAGCAACCCGAATGCCCGTCCACAATGAAGGGATTCCCAAAAGGTGCTACAAACATGAAATGGAATAGTATTCACCCTTGAGGACGCTGTTCTCAGTGAAATCAGCAGCCACAGGAGACAAACACTGAACAATTCCACTTACACGAGGGGTCTAAAACACTTGGGCTCAGAGCAAGAGAAAGTAGAAGGTGGTTGCCAGGCTCTGGACCGGTAGGGAAGTGGGAATTTGTTGAACAGAGTTCAAAATCTCTCAAGATGAAAAAGTTCCGGAGACTGTTGCATAGCAATGTGAGCAGACTACAGAACTGCACACTTACAAAAAGTGGAGATGATACATTTGCTTGTACAATTTTTTCATAATACACATCTACCATGAGCTTTCGGAAGACGTCTCAAATGCAAGGATTTCAACATGTTTGCACCAAAACATCTTTTAGTCCCAATTTTCCACAAACTTTTGAAGTTCTTTCATACTTTACCACATTTAAAAAAATTTAAAGAAATAATACGTAGACGCATTTTCCATACAGAAATGTATGTGCACACTTGAAACAAGCAGAGGCAGGTGTTGGGCACAGCAGGCAACGCTGCTGCTGAGGGCGCTTATATCTGATACGGGGGTGCCTGGTTCAAGTCCTGGCTCCCCTATTATATCTGATACGGGGGTGCCTGGTTCAAGTCCTGGCTCCCCTATTATATCTGATACGGGGGTGCCTGGTTCAAGTCCTGGCTCCCCTATTATATCTGATACGGGGGTGCCTGGTTCAAGTCCTGGCTCCCCTATTATATCTGATACGGGGGTGCCTGGTTCAAGTCCTGGCTCCCCTATTATATCTGATACGGGGGTGCCTGGTTCAAGTCCTGGCTCCCCTATTATATCTGATACGGGGGTGCCTGGTTCAAGTCCTGGCTCCCCTATTATATCTGATACGGGGGTGCCTGGTTCAAGTCCTGGCTCCCCTATTATATCTGATACGGGGGTGCCTGGTTCAAGTCCTGGCTCCCCTATTATATCTGATACGGGGGTGCCTGGTTCAAGTCCTGGCTCCCCTATTATATCTGATACGGGGGTGCCTGGTTCAAGTCCTGGCTCCCCTATTATATCTGATACGGGGGTGCCTGGTTCAAGTCCTGGCTCCCCTATTATATCTGATACGGGGGTGCCTGGTTCAAGTCCTGGCTCCCCTATTCTGATCCAGCTTCCTGCTAAAGTGAACCCAGGCAGGCAGCAAGCGACGGCTCAAGTACCTGGGTCCCTGCCACCCACGTGGGGGACCCAGAGTGAGTTCTGGGCTTCTGGCTTTGCCTTGCCCAGCGCTGGCTGTTTCAGGCATTTGGACTGTGAACCAGCAAATGGAAGATCAATCTCCCTCTCTCTCTCTCTCTCCTTTTCAAACAGAAGGAAAATGAATTAACAAATTTTAAAAACATGGAATACAGATGAGAGACTAATTTAAAAACAAAACCAAATAACATGCTGCAAACAGCTTTTTATATCTAACCGTATGATACAAGCATCTTTCTAATATAGCTGCCACTTAATGGTTTTAAAGGTCTGATAATTCCTATCACATGACCACGCCATAATTTAGCCAGGCTTTTTCAGTTTTTCAATAACCTAAAGCCATCAGTCAATATCTCCGTATACTTTCTCATTATGTCTTACGACAGACACCTGCTTTTTACCTGCCTGTTTCTGGAATGAATACTCTGAGTTTTCCCACGGAAAACTGCCTTCTCTTTACCCGCATACCTATCCTGTCCTCCCACCCCAACCGGCTTTTCTTTTAATTTATTTTATTTGAAAGGCAGAGTTATACAGAGAGAGAGGAAGAGACACACAGAGATTTTCTATCTGCTGCTATACTCCCCAAATGGTCACTGGTGGTAATAAATAAATACTTAGAAAAAATACTTGGGAAAAAAATAAATACTTAGAAACAAAAATAGATGTGCCCAGCCTGGCCACATAGTGTGAGAGCTGGCTTGGGGCAGGTGGGAGGTGGGCAATGCGGTGCCATCATTGCGGCATGGGGGGTAAAGCTGCCTCCCACATCTCGTATGGGCGCTGGTTTCTGTCCCAGCTGCTCCACTTCCAATCCAGCTCCCTGCTAATGGCTTGTGAAAAACAGTGGAAGATGGCCCAAGTCCTTGGGCCCCTGCCACCTGTGTCAGAGACCTGGAAGAAGCTCTTGGCTTCTAGCTTTGGCCTGGCCCAGACCCAGCTTTGTAGCCATCTGGGGAGTGAACCATCGGATGGAAAATCTCTCAGTGTCTGTCTGTCTCTCGCTGTACCTCCTTCAAGTAAATAAATAAATCTTAAAAAAAAAAAAGAGCTCTAGGCCTAGGCAGACCAGGATCCAAACACTCTGTCATCTAGGAGGGGCGGGGCCTTTTTCCTCGGCTTCCTCGTCCACAGAGTGGGGGCTCATGACAGAACCCACCTCGCAGGGTTGTTATAAATAGCCTATTATTCATAGAGATTAGTGTACAAAATGTGCTTGGCACCACACCAGCTCCACAGACGCCTGCTATCTGGCGATAATGGAAACGTGACTGCACATGCTTACTCTCCTGGATGGGTTTCTGAGCTCACGCTTTCAGCGACCACCTTGCATCCCGCCTTTCCACAGTCCAGAAGCCGGCAGGTGCGGGAGCTTATCCACTCGCACCTGCTCGGGAATGCTTTCCCCCGTGTCTCTCCATCCTCTCCACTGGCTCTTCGCCAGCATCTTTCATCTCTCTCTCAAGCTTCAAATCAGCTTCACCTAGTCCCCAACAGCTCTCCAGCCCTCCCTCTCCCCACTCACAGCCGAACTTCTTTGAGCTGCCTACACGGCACCTCTCTCACATCCCACTCCTAACTCAGCCCGCTGATGCGTTTACACTGAACCTTCAGAAGCGGCCGGGATTAGAGATTCCGCCCCCACCATTTCACGAAATCTGCCCAATGCAGTCCCAAGTGGCCTCGACCATTATTTATCCAAACAGCACGCTCATCTTCCTCAACGGAGCTCCTCTGGCCTTCGCCGCTGCGCCCTGCCCTCTTCCCTCCTAGATCTCTGGCCTCCTCTCCCTGGTGTGGCCTCAGTGACTTCTCCCAAGACCGTCCAGTGCAGTGGTCCTGGGCGGTCTGGACTTTTCATAACCTGCTTGTCTGTCTGGATGCCTGACTGTTCATCTTTAAGTTCCAGCTGCAGTGGGCTGCTTCCACCTCCGTGAATGTACTTCTGAACATCTGGCACGTGACACCTCCCCAGCAAAAGCAGCTAACTCATACTGCTCCCTCCGGAGTTTTATCAAGACCTGCCTGAAGCCCCAAACCGGCTGGGGGCATCCTTACCGTGCGCCTTCTGTCACAAATCCTATCACACTGGGTGCATTCTTTCCTATGATGGCTGGGGACTCTTCCCTCACTACTTCCATCATCACAGTGCCTGGCACATAGTAGATGCTCAACTGTGGTGGTGGTGGGGCATCACCGTCAATCAGGGATGCGGAATGCCCAGCCCACAGGCTATATAAGGCCCATGAATTCATTTGGTCTGGCCCTGTCAAGGCAACCACAGGAGAGATTCGAAATCCCATACATCTATACAGCAGGCTGATTCTTAAGCTGACAATTTTGCGTGGCCCCCAAACGGGGCCAGTGAATGTTATACTCCAGTGGCCCTTGGCAAAAAAGCAGTGCGTTCCCATCCCTGCCACCATAAGTGAACACTTTTAAGTGCAACACAGATGAGAAGAGCGATGAGATCAAGAACAACAAAGCCAGTCTTTCTGACAGCACAAATACAGATCAAATGCACACGCAACACACCTCCCTCTGCCTCCAAGAACACGTCCCAACTCCTCAAAACTTCGACACGCACGCTTGCGGGAAGGCCATCTGCTGGACTCTCAATCGTCGGCCGGCCAGGCCACTTCCAGCCCGCAGAGTCTGCCCTACAGCGAAGCCTTGAACGCTCACAGCTGCCCAGGAAGCCCGCGCGTCCTGCCGGGGGGCTGCGGCCATACCCCGCCACCGCCACCGCGGGCACCTCTCCCCGGCCAGCACCTTCTGTTGGGATCTCTGGCAATGCGGGTGACCGCTCTGTGCATGACTGCCCCCCGCCCGCCCAGAACCCCACGCAGACCACAGGGTCTCCCCGGCATGGCCCTGAGGACACGCACTTCATTCACTCACTTTCCACCCGTGGCCAGCAGCCCGGACCCTGGCTCACGACAAACGCGCAACCAAGTTCCTCGCGGCAGCAGAGAAAAAAAAAAAAAAAAAGCCGCCCGGTGCTGAGAACTCACCTGCAAGGGCTTAAGTACACCCGGAGCAGGTGCGGCCGTTCTCCCCGCGCCGCAGGGGCGAGAGGCGGCGCACGAAGCAGCCGGTCCGCCCGGGTCCGCGGGGTCGCACCCACACGCACATGTGCGGCAGTTTCGGGTGATTCCACGACCACCACCCCCCCCCCCCCCGTCAGAACGCTCTCGTCTCTTTCGAGGAGACTTTCGAATGAGGCCAGCGTCCACACCCACGGTAAAACGATCCGAAACGCACTCCGACCAGACCCAGGGCGGGGTCAAAGGGTACCACCGGGGGCGCCACCCGCCGAGGCCCCGGGGACGAGGGTGCAGCCCCAGCCCCTCGCCCCTGCGCCCGCTCAGCCCCTGCTCACCTGCCTCTCGCCACCTCGCCGCGCCGGGGCCGCCGGCCTGCAGCGCCTCCCCGGGGCCGCCCGGCACCCGCCGCCAGCCGCGGAGCCGTTGCCTTGGCGACCGGCGCTGCCGAGCTCCCGCGGCGCCAGCGCTACGGCGGCTCGGATGGGACCAGAGAGATCGGCGTCTGCTTCCGCGGCCGCAGGGCGGGCGGAAGTGGGACTCGCGGTCCTAAGCGGTGAGGGATGCGGGCTGGGTCTGCGGGCCGGCGCTTACGCAGGTGGGTGGAGAGGGCGCGGGGATGCGGGACCAGAGGCGGGCTCCGAGGCTGCCCGTGCCTCGGTTTCTCTCTTTATAGCCCGCGATGGGGCCTGTTTGAGGCAGAGACAGCTTCAGGTGGTGGCTTGTTCGACTGGGAGTAATTAAAGTCTCCTTTAATTTAAAGTTTCCTCCCCCTCCCAATCTCTGAAAGGCTGATGTGGCAGAGTGAATAAACGTGTTTCTCTGGGCGAGAATTACATCACCAAATTTAACTTCGGTTTGGGAAGTGGTGGATCTGTGATCAGCAGTTAGACTTCTTGGAATCATCCTGCATAGGAGGTGGGATCTGAGCACAAAGGGGATGCACTGCCTAGTTGTTTGTCAAAGGAAAAGGGTTGAGAACAGCCTAGATGTCCACCAGCAGGGAACTGAGTGTGTAAATGATGACAGCCGCAAGGTAGGTTACTGTAGTCGGAACTAAGAGGGACTGAGGTGGACGGAGTCTCCGGACCGACCTGGCTGCAAGGTGTGTAGCAGTGGAAAGCAAGTCTCCCAACCAGTGCTGCCTTTGCTGGTATTCTGTCCCCAGCCCTACCCCACCCCTGCCCAGTCTGTACTCCAACCAGCAGCCAGAATGATCTTTTATTTTTTTTTTAAGATTGTATTTTTTTGAGAAGTAGAGTTACAGACAGAGAGAGGGAGAGGCACAGAGAAAGGTCTTCCATCCCTGGCTCACTCCCCAGATGGCCACAACGGCCGGAGCTGTGCTGATCCGAAGCCAGCAGCTTCTTCCAGGTCTCCCACGCAAGTGCAGGAGCTCAAGCACTTGGGCCATCTTCTACTGCTTTACCAGCCCATAAGCAGAGAGCTGGATCGGAAGAGGAGCAGCCTGGACACAAACCGGCGCCCATATGGGATGCTTGGCGTCACAGGCGGAGGCTTAGCCTACTAGTCACAGCGGCTGTCCCGAGAATGATCTTTTAAAATGTGAAAACGATCATATCCTTTATTGATCAACTCAAGCTCAGAAATTGTACAATTGTAAAGGGGAGGAGGTCTCAGGAATTGCAAGTTGGGAGATACAGACTCAGCTGGGAATGAACGTTGCGAGGATGGTGGGGAAGTGGGAGCTGATCCTGTCAAGCAGTATTGGTTTATCACTAAGAGATAAAATCCTTTGGTGGGAGTCTTTTTGAGAAAGACAGGGCTCGCATGACCAAAAGATAAAGAATGCATTTGCCTACTGGAAACTGTCCATACATCCAGGGTCCAGTCACCTTGGACAAGCATCTGGAGTCTCCGGACACAGTGTCATTATCCGGTTGTTCCAGGTGGGGACCACAGTTCACAGTGCGCAGGTCCTGCTCCCTGAAGGACCTCCCAAGTTGGTTTTGAAAGCTCAGTGTTGCTTTCATGGCGGTGTTCCTGTTTATTTTTACACCTTCCCCTTACTTAAAGCCATCACATTTCGAATAACATCTAGAGCTGTCCCAGTTAACAGCTTCCTAAGTGAACTGCCTGCAGCCTCGCTCTCTGCGTTATCTCCCTTGTCCATACTCCTGCCATGCTGGGTTTGTCCTTTCAAAGTCAAGCAGGCTTCCAGCTCAGGGCTTTTGCTCTTGTTGGTCTGTATTGCAGCCATTCCTTCTGCAGATAACTTTTTGTCTTGCACTCTCACTTCTTTGTTCTCTATTCCAATGTCCTGTGCTCCAGAAGACCTGCCCTGACTACTCTAAACTGTTTGCTCCTCCCCCTGCCGGTGCCCGTGTCTGGCAGCTCTGCACCTGTTGACTGCCTGTCTCTTTGCACTGCAGCATAAGCTCTTCCAAGGCAGGCACTTTGTTTTGTTCCCTGCTGTTTTCTCATCATTCACAACAGTGCCTGGCACATAGAGCTGGGTAAATATTTATTGCATGAATGAATAACTGAATAAAAAAGCAAAGTGCAACACCATGTGATAAAAGAAGTGATAGAGAAGACACACAATGCTGCCATATGCACACATACACTCTGCAAGGTCATCTGGGAGACAGATGGGGTGGGGGAGACGAGAAGGACACTTCATCTTCACTGTATGCTGTTCTTAATTTTTAAAAAGTGTTTGTGTGAGAGGAAGAGAGAGCACGCTCTCATCTGCTGGATCACTCCCTGAATACTTACAAGGGGCTGTGCCAGGACCAAAGGCAGCTGCGAGGAACTCAGTCCAGGTCTCCCACGTGGGTGGTTGGAATCCGATTCCTGGAGCCTTCGCTGCTGCCTCCCAAGGTTTGCATTAGCAGAAAGCTGGAGTCCGGAGCCAGAGCCAAGAACTGAATCCAGGTCCTGTGATGCTGTTCACCACTAGGCTAAATCACTGACTCCCTATTTTTTTTTTATATCAATGTGATAATTGTTCATAACCGAAGGTACATTGTGATTTTTTTGACACCTGAATACAATATGCATCGATCAAATTACTATATGCTCAGGGTTTTGTTTAAACAAAGTTCATGTATTACCTTTTCAAATACTGTATGAGGGGCCAGCACTGTGGCGCAGTGGGTTAACACCCTGGCCTGAAGCACTGGCATCCCATATGGGCGCCGGTTCGAGACCCGGTGGCTCCACTTCCAATCCAGCTCTCTGCTATGGCCTGGGAAAGCAGTAGAAGATGGCCCAAGTCCTTGGGCCCCTGTACCTGCGTGGGAGACCTGGAAAAAGCTCCTGGCTCCTGGCTTCAGATTGGCACAGCTCCGGCCGTTGTGACCATCTGGGGAGTGAACCATGGGATGGAAGACCTCTCTCTCTCTCTCTCTCTCTCTCTCTCTGCCCCTCCTTCTCTCTGTGTAACTCTGACTTTCAAATAAATAAATAAATCATAAAAAAGGAAACTTCATTACTTTAAAAATTTAAAAAATATTATATGAGGAGTAGTTTTGAGTGAGAACATGCGCACGTGATGAGGAGCTGCCTTGGGGGACAGCACGTTCCCTTTCTTGGAAGAACTGTTGTGAGGGGTCCCTGCACGAGGTGGGAAATGGCGGTGGACGATCGCAGGATCTGCTCTTCTCCACTTTGCCAATGAGAGGTGTTATGGGCATAACAGGACTTGTGTCACCAAAACTCATACAACATGTTTAAACTCTGATGTCTTAATGGTTAGTGGATCAAGAGTGGAGACGTGACCTAATTATGGTGTCTGGGAGATGGTTCTGGTGGGACGCGTTTGGGTCCCTGGGGGTATGCCCTTGGAGGGTGGTTCTCCAAAGAAGGTTGGGTATAATTTTTAGTTCAAGTTTGACCCAGGTTTTCTCTCTCTGCTTCCCCACTCACAAGTGGCCGTGCCTCTGCACCTGCTGTGACCAGCCTCCACAGATGCTAGGCCTTGGGGCTGCCCAGTCCTGAACTGTTTTCTCTAAGCTTCAAGCTGAAATAAACCTTTTCTTTCCCAACAAGCTTCTCTCTGTTATTTTATTTAAAGTAACAAAAAGCAGGCGACTACAAGAGGAGACACATTTAATCATTTAGAGTTAGAAACACCAAGAGGTGGGTGGGATGTTAGATTCAGGGATGAAATGTTCGCGGGTGAGCAAATGAACACCTGTGGAGCTGGCTGCTAGACCCCCTGTTCTGAGCATAAACAATGTTCACAGAATAGAAGTAAGTACCAGCCAGCTCTGTAGTTGGAATCAGAAACAAAACCACCCCGGCACCACAAATAGGACTCAACGTCCGCCTCTTCTGACTAGCCTGAGTGAGTCCACCTTCCTTTCCAGTGACAAATCCAGCCCTACTTCAGTCCTCCACCTGCTGGGAACAATAAAGATACCTAATCTCAGAATTGTCCCACTTCTTGACCGTGTCCGATCCAAAATGGTTGCTACTTTCTTAAATCATCTAGAGCTATCCAGCACAAACCCAAATCCAAAAATAGGCTCCTCCAGGTATCTCACCAAGACACCTCAGAGTGTCTGCGTTATGTGACATACAGTGAATAAACCCAGTTCCTTTTGACTACAGGCGTGTTCCCGGTGGAATTTGATCAACAGGCTTGGTCACAGTCTGAACTGCCATCAGCCCAGTCAGGCTGTGTCCAGATAGGAAGAAACAATCAGTGATCCTGAAGTAATCTGACTTGGGGAGCGTTGGGGGTGGGCGTGAGAGGAGAGAAGGGTTGCCAGTCTTTGGGAAGTGAACCTCAGATGAGAGAGATGTCTTTCTCTTTGTCTTTCGATAATTTATTTTTATTTTGAGAATCTTTTAAAAAATATTTGAAAGAATTACAGAGGGAGAGGGACACACACACACACACACACACACACACCTTCTACCCACTGGTTCACTCTCCAAATGGTTGCAACCCAGGTGGAAACCAGGAGCCTGGAACTCAGTCTGAGTTTCCCACGTGGGTGCCGATGGCCCAGGTACAGCTGTTAGAAGTCCTCATGCTGGCCTCGAAGGACTAGCCTGCTGCTTTGAAACAGGACGCTGCCACTGTGCTTTCAGTGTTACTTAAAGTCCTTTCAGTTAGCCCAAATGGAGTATATCCCACATTTTAGGAAAAACAATGCCCATCTTTCCTTGGTTAGAGGACTCATCCGTCAGTGCTCAAATTATATGTAAATTATTTAGAAGTTCTGCCAAGACTACTCCCCAGCTAAATCACTTTCCTCCTACACGATAGGCAATAACTATTCTCTTATTGAGAGGGTATTGACCCCATAATACTTCTTCACAGTACTTATCACGCTACAGGATGGTGCATTTATATCTCCTCTTAAGCAGATCACAAATTCTGTGCGGGCAGATCTGAGCCTCCGCGTACCCCCTAGGTCTCTGCAAATAAGGAGCTGCCAGTGAACACAAAACAGATAAGGACTCCAGCCTTCCCAGCTCCCGCACCCCGAGGCTGGCTTAGCCCCGCCCACGCCCTCCTCAACCAATGACAGGTGCCCTCTCGGCCGCCGCGGAAGGGGTGGTGGGCGGGGCCGCGCGGTGACGTACGCCCCACGTCCAGGGAGGGGCGGGCCGTATTTCCGGCCCGGGGAACCGTCGCGTTTCTGGGGTGACGCCTCAGCTGGCAGTTACCACCGCGCAGGCAGCCTCCGGACAGGTCACCGCCAACCGCAGCGTCACCATGGGGGCTGTGCTGGGCATCTGCTCCCTCGCCAGCTGGGTGAGTTCGGAGTGGTGCCCTGGCCGGGCCCGCGGTGTAAGGACAAGGGCGATGGAGACCCCGAACCTAGACCCCAGCGATCCTCGGCCCCACAGGCCCCGGGGGATGGGAGCCTGAGGCGAGCCCTGCTGTTCCCGTCTCGGGAGGCGTGGGCCCCGGGCCGCGACGCCCAGGCGGGCCGGGATCAGGCGGCTGCCCTTCCGGGTTGGGGGAGACACGTAGGAAGCCAGGCTGCCATTGTTTACAGTTCCGATTGCCCCGCCCCCGCGAACCTTCCAGACTCTGGGCTCCGAGGAGCCGGGCTGGGACGGAGGAATGGCAGCTCCTGGGGCGGGGTCTGCTGCGTTCTCTTCCTAGCACCCCTTCAGATGGCGTCATTTAGCTCTGGTTGGCTTGACTCACGTCTGCCCCCAGAGCTCGGGATTCGCCAAAGCTGCGGGCTGTGTGGCCGAGCAGCCGTTCTGATGCGAGGGAGAGGTCTTGTGGATTATTATTCGGAGCTGGGACGCCATGGGCTGGACATTTGGGGCCGTTTGTGTGAGAAATGACCCAGGGGTGCATTTCCATAAAAGACTTAGGTAAGCCTTAGTGTAAGGCCGTGATTCCGGGCCTCGGTAGCCCCTCGCATAGAGTTGCAAAGATGTCAACTGCTGAGTTTGCTTTAAAAGCGGCACCACTTGATATCTTTTTTTTTTTTTTTTAAGATTTATTTATTTATTTGACAGTCCAGAGTTACAGAGAGAGCGCCAGTGGGAGAGAGCGCTTCCATCCACTGGTTCACTCCCCCAAATAGTCCCAATGGCCAGGGCTGAGCCAGGCGGAAGCCAGGAGCCTGGAACTCCCCCCAGCTCTCCTATGTGGTTCAGGGGCCCAAGCACTTGGGCCATCTTCCGCTGCTTTCCCAGGCCATAGCAGGAAGCTGGATCGGAAGTGGAGCAGCCAAGACTGGACCCTGTGCCCATGTGGGGGTGCTGGTGCCTGCCCCGCCACTTGTTATCTTTGTAACCTTCAGTAGTTCTGTAACCTGTGGCCACTGGGTGCTTGTTACAGAGTGCTCTGACCTGGAATTGTGCCGGCCTTGCTGTAGCAGAGTATAAGTCCTCTTTTCTCTCCTGTCTGCCCAGCAGCTGGGCTGGGCACCCACTCCTCTCTTACCCCATCCCACCTAGGTGCTGTCAGGGTCTAGCTTGGACCTACCATGATGCTTTGTCATTGGCGAACTGGGATAAAAAGAGCTGAAATTAGTATTATTTTTTTAAGATTTAGTTATTTATTTTGAAAGTCAGAGTTACAGAGAGAGGGGGAGAAACAGAGGTCTTCCATTCGCTGGTTCACTCCCCAGATGGCCACAAGGGCCAGCCCTGGGCCAGGCCAACGCCAGGAGCTTCCTGTGGGTCTCCCAAGTGGGTGGCAGGGGCACTTGGGCCATCCGTGCTTTCCCAGGCCACAACAGGGAACCGGATCTGGAGTGGAGCAGCTGGGAAACACAACATGTGGGGTACCCGCGTGGCAGGCGGTGACAGCCCCTGCATCACCTGCCCCCAAAGAGCTGAATTTCTGAGGGTGGTGCCCACTTTCATGTCTGGTCACACACTCAAGACCAGGAATCGGTAAAAGCCTCTCTCTGCCTTCTTTGTGTTTGCTGAGTGCTTTGTGGTAGGTGGTCCTGGGTGGACTTATTTCCTGCATTTATCCCTGGAGGTAAATATCCCAGCACTCCTCCTCTCCAGAGCTCTTGTGAGGACAGAGTAAATGAATTAAATCACTGTATCAACTGTCAAGGAAAATGTAGGCTCTGTGAAAGGGAGTATGCGGATCTTCTCCCTGTGCCTGCCTCAGAGAAGTATGATTCCTTGAAGTCTTTCCTTGTTTCCTAATTCCCCAACTGATGTGATTAACCAAGAATTCAGCCTCAGCTCATTCCACTACTGTTTCTTAGAGACAGAGTGCATTTCCCACCCTTTAAAATTGTTAATCTTCAATTGTCATTTAGGAGAGCTGGTCTGATTTTTTTGGCCTTGACCTAAGGTAGGAAACACATTTTTTTTTTTTAACTAACGCACCTATTTAGACCTGTTAGCAGCAATGGGTGGGATAGGTTCTTGTCTTCATGCAAGAAAAAATTCAGATGTGAGACAGAGAGCATTGGTAAGCAAGGTAGCAAGGTTTATTGGGTTAGGGCATCCGTCAGAATCGGAGAGAGTGCCCAGTCACAGACTGAGGAAAGCAAGGTTACCTGGTTAAATGGAGAGAATGCACCTGGCAGGCCAGGTGGGCAGTTCAGCAGAAAGCTGAGAGCTGAGCGCACAGACTGTATTCACACTAGGGTTTATAGGGGAAATGGGTCTAGTTCTTACCATTGATTCTGGATCGGGAGTGGAGCAGCTGGGACTCGAACCCAGTGCCCATGTGGAATCCGGCACTGCAGGCGGAGGCTTTACCCGCTACACCATAGCATTGGCACCTACTGTATGGTCTTACAGGTTTTGGAAGACTTTGGCTTTTACTCTTTAAGTAACAGGGGAATCCACTGCAGAGTTTGAAAGAGGAGTGATAGTGCTCGTGCATTTTTTGTTCAATTTCTGTTTATTTATTTGAGAGTCAGAGCTCCCATCCACGGGTTCACTCCCCAGAGGACCACAGCACCACCTCATCATAAGTTTTGGGGGGACACAGTTACTTGAGTCCTGTCTGCTGCCCCCAGGGTTTGCATTAGCAGGAAGTTGCATCAGGAGCCAGAGTGGTTATTAAACCCAGGCACTGCCTTATGGGATGTGGATGTCAACAGCTGGCCCAAGGCCCACCCCAGATCTTTTTAGCAAGATTAATTCTGTGGTTGCTGTGGAGAATAGATGGTTGAAAAGTAAGGGTAATGCTGTATAGAAAAGGAAAACTTTTTCTTCTACCCTCTTGGAGTCAGTTTCTGAGGGCCTGCAAATCAAACTGATTAAAGGTTAACAAGAGAAAAACTTCACTTAAGTATGCAAGACATCATAGTGATGAGTATGAGGGGCCTTGGAGTGTGGAGCATTCCCCTGCCCTAGAAGAGGAAGTGGGCGTCCATGGGAAGACCAGCAGGTTTCTTCAGGGAAAACAACTGTGTTTTTAGGAGAATGAAGGGAGATAAGATTGTGATCAGGCCTGTTTACGCAGGTTGGAGGCCTTTTGTCTTTGATGGCCTTAAAACCCACCTGGAGAGGGGGTTTATGGCACCCTCATGTCCCAGAAGCCCCAGCTTTTAGGCAGATGTGGCAGCTCAGTGGAGGTATGTTTTTCCCCTGCAGCTATTGAATCGCAAATCTCTTCAGCTGAAAATCGTCCTGTGCTATCTCAGAGGTTCCCAGCAATGGAATAGGAGCTAATGCGGTTGATCCAGGGGAGTGTTACAGTAGGGGTCTGGGCTGAGATGAGAGCCGAGGATGCTGTGAAAGTGGTCAGATTCTGCATGCAGCTGGAGGGTGGACGATGTGCTGACAGATGGGAAAAAGGGAAGGCATCCAGGATGACTCCAGGATTCTGGCCCAAGCAACTGAGGAATAGAGATGTTCTTACTGAAATAGAGAAGTGACATATAAAACATAGAGCAGGCTTGTTACACGGATATTTGCTGATTACCAGCTGTGAAAAGGTACAAAAGATAAAACTGTACAAGGGGCTGGCGCTGTCAAAGTGTTAGAGTCCGAGAAGGGCTGCCTAAAAGACCGTCTCCAAGAAACCACTCTCATGCAACAGTGCAAAGGGTAGTTTATTGAGCCAGCATGCCCGGGGTCCCCCCCCCCCCCCCCCCCCCGTTCTTTCAGGAACAGGCGGCCCTGAAGAGTAAATGGTTGGGGTTTTTATACATTGAGGTATTTAATTCATGTTACAGTTTGACAAGATTGATCACTTAGTACAGAGCTAACAATCAGTACATGTCAAGACAATTGATTTACGAGTACATCTAATACCAGGCACATAGAGTAAGATAACAAGTGTTAAGGGGAGGATCAAGGGGCTTCCTGTCACCTCAAGGAGGGCCACAGATGTTCAGGTCACTTAGGTCATGAGAGTAGTCTAGGGATGTGGTGGGGGCATACATCACAAGGCTTACACAAAGAAAGTTAGGGGTCTGTGTTTTTACAGGAATCATTGAGTTAATTAAACCATAATACAAAACAGGTACAAGCAGTCTGTTGTAAAAACCCTTATTGCATCTACACTAATCAAGTGAAACGTGGTAGGGGAAGAGCAGGGTGGGGTCACACTAAGGTTACTTTCTTTGTTCTTTGTTCAGAGAAAGCATAACAAAAGGAGCAAAAGGAAAACAAGGGAAGCAGTTTCTAGTATTAAAGGGACAGATTTTAGATTTCTTTTTTTCCTTCAAAAGCCATTGAGGGGGCTGGTGTTGTGGCCCAGTGGGTGCTGGTTCAAGTCCCGGCTGCTCCTCTTCTGATCCAGCTCTCTGCTAAGCCCTGAGAAAGAAGTAGAAGATGGCCCAAATTCTTGGGCCCCTGCACCCACATGGGAGACCCAGAGGAAGCTCCTGGCTCCTGATCACCCCAGCTCTGGACATTGTGGCCATTTGGGGAATGGTCAGTGGATGCAAGATCTCTCTCTCTCTCTTTACCCCTGCCTCTCTGTAACTCTTCCTTTCAAAAAAAATAAACAAATCTTAAAAAAAAAAAAAACAACTCTGTAAAAAACAACTCTGTAAAGGCGGTCTCTTATTCTCTTCCTCAAGGTATTTACAACAGTTAGAGACAAGTAAGTGGGTGTAGTAGTTTGTTAGAGCTCTGTAACAAAGTGCTACCTATTGGGTGTCTTAAGCAGGAATGTATTGTCTCTCAGTTCTGGTTCCCTCCCAGGCGTGCTGAGGGAGAATCTGTTGCTGCTTCTCCCTGGCTTCTGATTACCTGTCTCTGACATCCCCTGACTTGTAGGTCTCTGCCTCGTCATCACCTGGGTTTGCCCTCTGCTGCCAGTCTGGGACCCAGTTCCCCTTTTTAGAAAAACACTAGTCATATTGGCTTAGGTGCCTACACTAGGCCACTAGTGTTCATCTTGGCTGATCATGTCTGCAGTGATCCTGTTTCCAAATAAAGTCACAGTATGAATTCCTGGGAATTAGCGCTCAATGTGAATTTTGGAGAGACACAGTTTAACTGGTAATGGACAGTAGGCAATGACTATGAAAAAGTGGCTGGAGAGCTAGGAGTGTGAGTGGGTGGATGAAATAAACCTGAAGCATTGTTTTTTGGCTGTAAAACACTTGAAATTCTGTTTCCAGATACAGACTTCCAGTTTGGCCTTTACCTCATTTTAGTTAAGAATTGGAGACTTTTCTGGCTGGCTAGTCTCTCCTTGCTGCTGCCAATGCAGATAGTAATGGCTATTATGATGTATGTCAGGCACTATGCTAGTGCTTTTATATTGCTGATACCACCTCATTTTTCATACAGTGACCCTGTTCAGGTAGGTGGTGTTATGCTAATTTTCTAGATAGAAAGCTAAGCTTTTAAGAAGCTTAGCAGCCTACCCCAAACCATAGAAAATCAAGGTAAAATTAACCCCAGGGGCCACAGAGTAGATTATTGGGGCCCTATTATTAAAACCAGTCATACATTGTTTACTTCCATCTCTGCTGATTCTGAATTAGTCTGTCCTTGTAATGTGACTTGGTAACCTCACCTGTCAAAGCAGTTGAGGGGGCCCGGTGTCGTGGCCCAGTGGGTTACACCATCCCCTGTGACGCCAGCATCCCACGAGTGCTGGTCACAGCTCAGCCCTGGCTGTTGCCACCACATGGGGAGTGAACCAATGAATCTAACAGCTCTTCCTCTCCCCCTCTTTCTCTGTAACTCTTGCCCCTTTTTTTTGGACAGAGTTAGACAGTAAGAGGGAGAGAGGCAGAGAGAAAGGTCTTCCTTCTGTTGGTTCACCCCCCAAATGGCCGCTACGGCTGGAGCCACACTGATCTGAAGCCAGGAGCCAGGTGCTTCTTCCTGGTCTCCCATGCGGGTGCAGGGACCCAAGCACTTGGGCCATCTTCCACTGCCCTCCTGGGCCACAGCAGAGAGCTGAACTGGAAGAGGAGCAGCCCTGGGACAGAATCCAGTGCCCCAACCGGGACTAGAGCCTGGGGTGCTGGCGCCGCAGGCAGAGGATTAGCCAAGTGAGCTGCAGCGCCGGCCTTGTCTTTCAAATAAATAAAATAAATAAATCTTTTTTTAAGAAAAAGGAATTTGAGAAATTCCCTAACCCTGTATTAGAACTTTTGAAATTATCACCTGTCTCCCCAGGATGATGAATAGATTCTAGCTGACCAGTGAGCCAGGTTCTGTGTTTTAAATTCATACAATTAACCATTTTAACAGGAATAATCCAGCAGCAGCATTTAGTCCATTCAGTGTTTGGCTTTCATCACATCTAATTGCAGAACATTTTTCATCACCCCAAAGAGAAACCCCGTGCCCACTGAGCAGTCACTCTCCATCCCCTCCTTCCCCCAGCCCCTAGGCGTCTGTCTCTGGGCTTTTCAGTTTATATTTCATACAAGTGGGCTAATACATGACCTTCTGTGTTGCTGCTTTCACTTAGCGTGATGTTTTTGAGGGTAAAGGTGGGCCGTGTACAGTGCAGCTTCCTTTATAGAGCTGGGTGATCCATTGTGTGGAGATGCTGCATTTTACTCATACCTTATGTGCTTAGCAGCTGATGGACATGTGGGTCATCTCTACTTCCGGAGATTGTATCCAGTGCTGCGGTGGACATTCTTGTATTCATCTATATGGCTCTGTTAGAACAGTTATTTCATTGAGGTGGCTGTAAGGTATACACTTAGTTGCATAGCTCGATCATATGATGATTCTGTGTTTAACCATCTGAGGAACTCCCAGGTTACCCTAGAATGGAGATAAATCACTCTTCCTATCGTAACTTATAAGAGGGGTTCTATGTAATGCTGCTTTATACTATAAGACCAACTTTGGTAACTAGAATTCTCAGTAAACAGCAAGTAGAAGTAGGTTTTTATTTTTGTCATTGCTTTAACATTAAGTATGCTTTGCATGTGAATATGATGTTTCTTGGGCTCTTACTGTGTGTTAGGCACTCTGTTGAATGCTCAGTTAACAGCACAGTCTAAGGAAAGAAAATTCTATTATTGAGTCTGCTTTGCAGAAATAGGGTTAGATTATGTAACTCGCAGAGGTAAAGGAGCAGAAATAATACTGACTGCACAGCCCACGGTTCTCCGTTAAAACTGTTGAAGTGTGGCTGCCTTGGCTCTGCTCAGGAGGTGGGCGTGTTCCCGCAGGTCCCGTGCCTCTGCAGCGGTGCATCGTGCCTGCTGTGCAGCTGCTGTCCCAACAGTAAGAATTCCACCGTGACTCGTCTCATCTACGCCTTGATTCTCTTCCTGGGCACCATCGTGTCCTGTGTCATGCTGGTGGATGGGATGCAAGCTCAGCTGAAGAAGGTGAGTAGAAGTAACAGAACCCTTCTGACTCCTATACTGGTTACTTTATTATCGCTCACAATATTTTGGTAATACTTATTCATACCGTTATACTCAATAAAGGTCATTGTAATTTTGGGTTTTTAAATGATTTTTGGGATATCATCTGGACACTAAATATAAAGATATTAGTCCTTTTCTAGAAATAAATGTATACAGAACAAACATCTTCAGGGTTTTGCCTAACAACTCAAGGGAAAACAGTTTAGAAGAGTGGACCCAAAGCGTTAAAGGCTAAAGATGTAAGCATCTAAACCAGACACATCCTTCACCGTGGGGAGGAGTTGTTTGTAGCTGGAAAACTTGGGAATATGGGAGATAACCTCATTGGCAAAGAGAGAAAGAAGAGCACTTCTGATTTTTAAATGCCAAGTGTTTACACAATCTGGTAACAAGACAGTGAATGTGCAAGACAGAAAAAACCTGACCCATCAATCTTGCAGTTGCTGAAGTGGTCAGTTTTATTACTCTGCTTTCCTGTAGTGGAATAGAATGTCTGATTATAAAGTTTTTAAAATTTTTAAAATTTATTTGAAAGGCAGAGAGACAGGGAGAGAAAGAAAGAAAGAAAAGACAAATCTCCCATCTGGTGGTTCACTCCTCAAATGCCCACAGCAGCTGTGGCTGACGTGCTGCAGCCAAGAGCTCACTGGGGGTCTCCCACGTGGATAGCAGAGAGACCCACCTGCTTGAACCCTCACCTGCTGCCTCTCAACATGCACGTCATCAAGAAGCGGGAATTGGGGGCGGAACTGGGATTTGAACCCAGACACTTCAGTATGGGATGACGGCCTCCCAAGTGATGTCTTAACCACTACAACCAATGCCTGCCCCAAATCTCTGATTAAATGTGGGTGTTCCAATGGCATTGAAATTACTTTTTTCTAGATTCCTGGATTCTGTGAAGGAGGATTCCAAATAAAGATGACTGAAATAAAGGAGGATAAAGATTGTGATGTCCTGGTTGGTTATAAAGCTGTTTACCGGATCAACTTTGCCTTGGCCATCTTTTTCTTTGCCTTTTTTCTGCTCATGTTAAAAGTAAAAACAAGTAAAGATCCCAGAGCAGCAGTACACAATGGGTACGTAAGATGAATTATTAATTTATATTAGGCTGTGACTTACCTCCAGCAGTTCATGTTGCTGATCTGATGGAAGGTATAGAGTAGATAAGTCGGTGGCCCAGATATATTTCTGATCTATTATACAAATGAAATTGTTTCAGTATCATTTCCAGGAGCCCCCTGCTTTTTTTTTTTTTTTTTTTCTGTATGGAATTGAGATTTTACTGACATGCAGATGTGCTTTAGAGTTAATGTTTCTACAAAAAGTTCTATAAACAATAGAAAATTTCTAGCATGAAGTCACAGGATGTAAAAATATTACAACACAATAAATACAACTATACCCTCCACAGCCCCAGTCAGACAGAGTAGGCAGCTAGAAGCTTGGAGGGGAATACTCTTTGAGGTCACCTTTACAGTCAACAGAAACTTACAGCACCACGCAGAAGAGGGAGTGGGGGCCGTCTGCAGCAGAGCGCAACGTGACACTTGGTCCTACCTCCCCAGCTCTGCCTCTCCCCAGCTTTACCCTGCCCGTGGCTGTACCACTTAAAAGCTGTCATTTCAGTCCACTCTGGCTCTCATGGAGACCTTGTCAATGAACTGGATGAATGACAGGTCTGTCTCTACACGGCACGTGGGCACACTCTCTGTAGTTTCTGTATGCATCAAGCCTAACTAATGGCCAGTTATAACCTCAGGGCCAGGTCCCCTCTGCCTTCCAGGGGCCTCTAGAATGGACTCACAGTACAGGTTGTGATGGGAAGGCATATTTTCTTTTCTTTTGGAAATGGCCCTTGAGAAGTGACCAGGCACCTGAAAGACCATGAGAGTTTTGAAGGCACCTGGACTCTGCTAGTCCTAGGAGACCAGTGGCTTTGCTAGCTACTTGTCACAGATGTAGCCTAGTTGGTCTAGATTATTCTTGGATGAAAATGGTGTCATATGACACTAGATAGGGTACTGTGGCTCTTGTGCCTGAGCGGACCCTGAGGCTGGGGAAACCCTTGAGGGGTCATTCATGGAAGGGCAAGGGGTGTGAACTCAGGGCGATGACAGAGCGCACTAGGCTGCCCAGCCCAGCAGTACCTGCAGGTGCTACTCAACAGTGTGCCCAGAGTTTAGCCATGGATCCCATCGGGAGGCCTGAATGCAGTTCAGCACTTAGCACCTAATCCAGACGGTGTTCCTGGGGCTGGGGAAGGCTCCCTGCCAGCCCAGCAGCAAGGGGAGCCCCCTGCTTTTTTAAAGATTGATTTATTTATTTGGAAGAGTTACAGAAGGAGAGATAGAGAGATCTTCCGTCCACTTGTTCCACTGGTTCACTCCCCAGATAGCCCCAGCAGCTGGGACTGGGCCAGGCTGAAGCCAGGGGCCAGCATCACTGGCAGTGGCTTACCCTCTGCACCACAGTGCTAGCCCCCCCCCCCCTTTTAAATAACGTTTGTTTCAAGTACCTAAATTCTTATTGAACACCTGTCAAATAAGTTAGATGCTGTGCTAGGCACCTCACACACACACAGATACCTACACACTCATGGATATTTTCCTTTCTGTTTATATATAGATGTGTACCTGATATAGTTAAATAGCATACAAGAAAAAAAAAATCCAGTGATGATATATGAGTCACTAATTTAGGTATTCTGTTATTTCCCGCTTCTTTCCCCCAGTGCATTTAGTTCTTGTTTGAAGGCTGAAGGGAATTTGTAAACGTTAGGCGAATTTGTAAACGTTAGGCATCTTATAATTCCCTTTGAGCACATGGAGTAACTGAATTTCAGAGAGGTTAAATAAGTCAGCTGAGAGCTCTCAGCCAGCGAGGGTTGGAGCTGGCATCCCGGAAGCCTCATTCTTTCCCCTTTGCCGTACAGGCAGTCTTTACAGGTTCTGGCCTGAAAATCAGCTTTGGTCCTGGACTTGTCAGTAAGGAGCTGTAGATTGTGGGCCAGATACTTATGTCCTGTGTGGTACAGGAAGGCTTTGGTGAGAATAGTCAGTGACTCTGTACAACTAATGCTGTTAGAACTCCTGGGAACTCGAGAAATGCCTACTTCTGCATGCAAAGAGTAGGGAGACTTAAGTTTTGGTGTTTCTCTTATTATGAATGTGAATGACTTATTCCCTGTGCTAATATTATTTCAATGAAATGCTGAGTGAATGAAGCAGCCTTGTGTTGAATGGAGAAATAAGCCCAGACAATCCTGTTGAAAATGCTGTTCAAGCTTTAGTTCTACATTTCAGAAGTTCATGTTTCTCAGTGTAAGGATGAAAATTAGCATTTGTAAATGCATGTTTGTATTTTACTAGGTTTTGGTTCTTCAAAATTGCCGCCATTGTTGGCATCATGGTTGGATCCTTCTACATTCCTGGGGGCTATTTCACCTCAGGTATGGCTGCCTCGTGCAGGCTTCATTATAGGGTGACACGCACCGCGCATGATTGCCTTAGCTACATTGCATTGCTCAGAGCTGGCAGAGCTGGCAGTTAGATAAGATGACATCAGTTACATGACTTGGTATTAATGTTAAGATGGTGACTGATTAAAGCCAGAAAGCATTCAGCCCATTTCTGAACTTTTCTCGAACCATACAGTTGTGATGGACTTAATATATTTTGCCAATATTTTAAAACAATTTACTTTCTCTCTTGGCAAAATGAAGTTAGAGAGCTTGCCAGCAGGGGGGCCTTGGGGCTCTCGTGCTCCACCATCCCTGTTTTAACCTGCTTCCTTAACATGTTGGCAAGGACAGCAGGCTCTCCACTGCGGTTTTTGCTTTTCCCTTTTAAAAGTAAAGGAAAAGACTTACAGTATCATTTAAGCAATCTGAAACCCAACAGAACATTCTCAGAGAACGCCTTTGAGTTGGAATTGTAATAATCTTGCTGTACTGGTAGAGACACAGTATCTTACTTCCTGTCTCTTATTTGAATTGAAATCTGTTCAGAATGTTGCACACTAAATTTCTGAAATGCTGCTTTTTTGGAAAGAATAACTCTGTCCTTTTGATTTGTAGTCTGGTTTTTTGTTGGCATGGGAGGAGCCGCTTTCTTCATCCTCATCCAACTGGTGCTCTTAGTAGACCTGGCTCATTCTTGGAATGAATCATGGGTAAATCGTACGGAAGAAGGAAACCCAAGGGTCTGGTATGCCGGTAGGTATCTAAACTCACCTCCGAGAGCCATCCTGCTGCCTTAAGCACAGTGTTCAATGAGATCTCCATTGATTTATAAGTATACATTTCCAGTGTGGAGCTGCCTTTTAAAAACTGCTATTTCCCAGCTGAGTCAGTTTCTGAGTTAGATGCATCCCTGGAGGTAGTGGCATAGTTTTGGTTTTGTGCACATGGAACTCAGACGGGGTCTACAGGACAACTGCCCACACCACATCAGATGGGGGTGAGCAGTCCTGACTGCTTCCTTCAGTGTGGCTCCGCACCTCCAGTGATAGGTTCCTGCTGCGAATAGGACGCAGAGCCTATGGAATCATGGGTAGGGCACTTTTAGCCTTCTACCCATTAGGGACAATGACCCAGCCGCACTTCATTTTAAAAACTTAGTTCCTTCACCTCCAACCCCTTCCCGTTATAAAAATAATAGATGACTCTGTGTCAAAAACTTGGAAAAAAACCCAGAAAGAAAAATTCTCCCATAATCCAACTCCTAATAATTCTTACTCACTGTTAACAAGTTGGTATATATTTATTCTTTTAGTCTTCTAAGTGTACATATGTCTACAAAAGGAAAAACAAAGATTGCTGAAAAATCTGTACAATATGTTTATTTTTAAATGTATTATAATTTGAATATTTTAGTTTGGCTTTTTTTACACTTAGAAGAAACTCATGACTATATTTTGGTTTATGGTCCAGTAATAAATAGCTAATCATGTTTATTTGCGCACACATCTGATTATTTCCTTGGGCTAAATTTCTGAAGCAGAAGGGTCCAAGTAGGAATGTTTTAAATGCTTCCAGTACATACTATCCAAATGCCCAGTTTTGTTTTTACTTAGTTTCTTTAAAATATATATATGAAAAAGAATGCTATGTTTACTATAAACACAAATGCAAATCTCTACCCACCTGCAGTCCATTTTTCTTTCCTAAATGTAGCCACTATTACCACTCCTTTATGTATTTGTTTGCAGACACATTTCTGTAATTAAATTAAAACAGGATTATTGTTCGATGATCTTATTCATTTAACATCTGCATGGTATTCCATTCCATACAATTACTTATTATTCCAATTTAAAATTAAATTGTACAAATTCCAAGGCATGGTATAACAATTTATTTAACCTTTGCCCTATTTTCGGACATTTAAATTGATAATGGTGACTATTTCTTTCAACAAAGGGTTTTAAAAATAGTATCTGTCATTTATCATTATGAGTTGGGAATCCTCAAACTTCTCCTTTACTTTCTACCTTTTTTTTTTTGCCTATTTACTTCTGTTTTCTATAATTCATTTAGGGTTACACAACTCTACAAGAATTTAATAATGAGTTGTAGATTGACCATCCTTTTGAGTAACTAAATGTACTTATAAATCTTGTATTCTCAGACAGAAAAACATTAGGAACTGTGCTAGCAAGTTACTATAAAAAATTTAATTTTAAACATGCAAAATCCATTAAGTAGAAAGTAGTTTTCTCAAGTAAGTCTGTCCTGAACATGAGTTAACCGAACTCCAGATTATTGTTCTGTGTCTTGGTGTACTGTGTGCTCTGTTTCATGTGTTCTAATTTTCAGAGTTACATAGCTAATCATCATTTTCCATGTGAATGGAAAGGAACACTTCCTTAGATATTTGAAAGTAGCAGATAAGCCCCTTTGCCATCTCAGGGATATAGTCTGATTGATTTTGATGGAAAATGAATTTAGGTAGCCAGCAGCTGCAGAGGAAAACTGCCATGAAAAATGCATGTTTTGTTTCCCCATAACACCATCCTGCCACATAGCTTGCTGTGGACCAGGCCATTTTGAAGACCAGGAATCATCTCTTTTTTTCTAACAGAAGCTTAAAGTGTGAATTACTTAGCAAGTAACAGCCATGATGCTCAAATATCTAGCTATTCAATACGTGAAGTCAAATAAAGTAATCTTGGAAGTAAGTTCAGTTGCTTGGTGGATTTTGGAATTTAACATTGATTCACTTTAACACAGCCTGAAACTTTGATCTTGGGGGTGAAATTTTGCTATGTAATATACTGTATTGATCACCATAGTAGCGGAATGCTGCTTCATTTTTATGTGGAGCAGGAGAAATTCTCCTCCGTGTAAGTGAGGCAGAATTGTGACATTGCTCCTGGTTTCTCTTCTCCAGCTTTGCTGTCTGTTACAAGCCTTTTTTATACCCTGTCAATCGTGTCTGTGGCGCTGCTCTACACATACTACACCAGACCGGATGGCTGCACGGAAAACAAGTTCTTCATCAGTATCAACCTGATCCTTTGTGTTGTGGTTTCCGTTCTATCAATCCTCCCAAAAATTCAGGTATGGTTGGCTCCTGCTTCTTTCTTCTGTGAAAGAATCCATGCAAAGCTTATAACCTGGGAACTTGTACATGAGTCTTCGTCTGAGTTCTTCCACTTTCTCATATTGAAGTCCTCATCATTATAACTTACTAAATGTCTAATGTGCCACTCAGTGGTAATGCCTGTATTTTAATGAAATGACTAATTTCCTTACCATTAAAAAGAAAACCCTAGGTGACAGGAGAATTTAATTCTTATAGAAGTGTTTAGATCATGGCAATGATTCTAATGTGTCGTAAGCTGAGATTTGTTAAGAGAATTAAACTAGAAAGGTTTTTGCTATTTAACTAGAAGGGTTTTACTATTTAAAAACAAAACTAAAGCGTCTGAGTTTCATCTTAAATGCCATATGGTAAAAATTCATGGTATTTTAGATAATGAATTAGGAAAGAACATTTGGATATCACATATCCTTATTTTTTTAAAAAAATTACTTATTTTGAAAGAGTTACAGAGAGAGAGAGAGAGAGAGAATTGATCTTCCATATGCTGGTTCACTCCCCAGATGACCACAGTGACCAGGACTGGGTCAGACCAAAGCCAGGAGCTTCTTCTGGGTCTCCATGTGGGTGGCAGGGGCCCAAACACTTGGGCCATCTTCTGCTGTTTTTCCCAGGCCGCTAGCAGGGAGCTGGATTGGAAGTAGAGCAGCACCCACATGGGATGCCCTTGCCACAGGCAGCAACTTTACCTGCTGTGCCACAACGTTGGCCCCTTACCTTATCTTTTTAAAAGGGAGAAAACTGGAGTCTCAAAAAAGTTATCTAACTAGTTAGTAGCAGAGCTGAGCTATACTTTTTCTGTTATATCTGGGAACTAAAAATCAGAGCTTTTATGTCAATCTTAGACTTTCCAGGATGATGAAACACCTTGAGAATCAGTAGTACGTGCTGTCTTTTTGATTTGTTTGCAAGCTAACTCAGATAGAAAGGTGGTCCTCTGTCAGTGTCAAGCAGATCCAGAAGGTTCTCAGTCACCAACAATTCACTGAGTCCCAGGGAAGACTGAGTTTTAGAAAATCAGCCCTGCAGTGCCAGCATCCATATGGGCACTGGTTCAAGTCCTGGCTGCTCCACTTCCGATCCAGCTCTCTGCTGTGGCCTGGGAAAGCAGTTGAAAATGGCCCAAGTCCTTGGACCCCTGCACCTGTATGGGAAGACCCAGTGAAAGCTCCTGGCTCCTGGCTTTGGATCGGCCCAGCTCCGGCCGTTGCGGCCATCTGGGGAGTGAACCAGCCGATGGAAGAGTCTCTCTCTGTCTCTACCTCTCTCTCTGTCTCTGCTTCTCTATAACTCTGCCTTACAAATAAATAAATCAATCTTTAAAAAAAAAAAATGGATGGCAGGAAGGAAGTCAGCCCTCACAATACCTGCAGCGTTGTTTTTCTTTGACTCCTAGGAACACCAGCCTCGCTCTGGCCTCCTGCAGTCCTCCATCATTACCCTCTACACCATGTACCTCACGTGGTCCGCCATGTCCAATGAGCCTGGTAAGAAATGGCAGGAGCAGATGCATTGGATGAAAAGAGTAGGAAATTACCCCATTTGTGGGTACAGAAAACAGAGCTGGAGCAAATGTAAAATAAACAGAAACTTACTGAAATGTATACTATGCTGTTCACTGTAGCTTTGCTGATACCTACCTTTTGTGTTTTATTTTCTGTGCCTGTTCACAGTTCATAGAGACAGCCTGAAGGGCTGCAGTCTTGTAGACAGTCTAAGTCCACCTAATGGGGCTTTTGAAACTTGTGAAGAACTTTTGTAGTTATTGTAGATCGTTTCTCAAAAGGATATTCTGTGATGGCACATCCTCCTCCATGACAATTTTTATTTTCTTAAGGAATTATGTGAGAGCAAAACTAGGGTGAAGCTCGTGTGCTTAAAGCCTTGGCACGAGAGAACTAAAAAGATTGATCACTTAAACTATAAAACTCGTAAAATAAGGTTGACATTTATGAAGTTTGATATAACTAGTTATGATACATAGAGTCTTCAGAATGTTCATGGGAAATGTGTATTATGAAAACCTATGAATTTATAAGTTTTCACTTTTTAATTCCATGTTAACATGAACTTTTGAAGTGCCTGGTATGTTACTGACTGCTGAGTGTCAGGTTCTTTTAAGCGTCTCGTTGCTCTGTTGCATGTGATGCCTGAGTGGTGTGTACGCAACCCCTCTGCTCCCTTCTTGGAGCAAGATCAGCTGTGACAAGGCTGAGGAATGTCCCACTTTCAGATCGTTCCTGCAACCCCAGCCTGCTGAGCATCATCACACACATAGCTGCACCAACCGTGGCTCCTGGAAACTCAACGACCGTGGCCCCTACGCCTGCTCCACCATCAAGGAGTGGGCATCTCCTGGACTTGGAGAACATTGGGGGGCTGCTAGTCTTCGTTTTATGCCTTCTATACTCTAGGTAAGTTAAAAAGTACTTAGGATAAGGTTCTCATGAAAGTTAATAATAACATGAAGAAGTGATTTTGCTTTCAAAACAAAGTGAGAAATTAAAAAAAAAAAAAAAAGACTTAGCTCAGTTCATTGCAAGTACTTTATCTGAGAACCAGCTGAGAATGTTTTATAAAGGTCAGCAAGTAATTTCTCCTAATCTTACAGACTCCTTTTCCTTCTATAGGAGGATACAATCCTCACTTGACCCTAGATGACCAAGACTAGTGGCCCTGAAAATTATGCTTTTAAAAAATTTGTAGTTCCTGATCATTATAAGTAACAGTTAACAACTACAAAACTGCACAGAAGGACTTCAAAAAGTCCATGGAAAAGTAGAAACCAAAGATGCTTATTTTATGCAATTTTTTTGAAGTCCTGTTAGTAGTTTTTCATAGTGCACATTGTCCACGGACGTAATGACCTCTTCATGTGGTTTGAGGTAGGAGCCCAACAGGTTTTTTTGCATGTGGATATCCAATGGCCCCTGTACCATTTGTAACAGACAGTTCTTTCCCCATTGACTTGTCCTAGAATCCTTGTCAAAAGTCAGTCGATCATAATGTACTTACTTGTTTCTGGACGCTCAGTTCTGTTTTCATCGATTTGTCTGTCTGTCCTTATGCCAGTGCCACACTGTTTTGATGACTCTACCTCTGTAGTAAGTTTTGAAACAGATGTGTGAGTCTTCTATATTTATCCTTTTTCAAAAGTGTTTTGGCTAATCCTCAATCAGAGTGTTGGTTCAAGTTCCAGCTGCTCTGTTTCCAAGCCAGCTCCCTGCTAATGTATCTGATGGTCCAAAGACTTGGGCACCTGCTACCTTTTTGGGAGACCAGGATGGATTTCCTGGCTCCTGGATTTGTCCTGGCCTAGCCCTGAACTGTTACCGAAGTTCTGTTTCTGTCCCCCTCTCCCAGTTGCTCTACCTTTCAAGTAAGTAAGCCTTTTAAAAAAGCTGGCTTAAAAAAAGAAAGAAGGAACCTTCATGTAGGCAAGCCAGGGGCAGCAGTTCATTTTCATTGCCCCTCTCTGATTTGTTTTCCTGGGGATCACGTTCCAGCATCCGCACTTCCACCAATAGCCAAGTGAACAAGCTGACTCTGTCGGGAAGTGACAGCGTGATCCTCGGCGATACAGCTACCAGTGGAGCGGGCGATGAAGAAGATGGACAGCCTCGGCGGGCCATAGACAATGAGAAGGAGGGAGTGCAGTACAGCTACTCCTTCTTCCACTTAATGCTCTGCTTGGCTTCCTTGTACATCATGATGACCCTGACCAGCTGGTACAGGTGAGTGACGGTGATGAGACTAATGGACACTGTCTTGTTGGACTGCCTGTCAAATCCCTGTCCACCGTCCCGAACCTCTTCCCTTACCCACATGCTGAAGCTGTGTTCAGTGCTCTTTTCTGAAATACTTGGGACTTTTTCTCCTCTTACATGTGAAACCCAGTTGGAATTCTTCGTAGTGGAAGTCACTGGACTTGAGTTAATCAAGAGGAAAAAAAAAATCATGGCAGACAGCAATCGGAGCCATCTTCTGTTTACTGATTTTCTGTGTCTAGAGATGGTCTTGTCAAAGTAGTAGTGTGCTAAGGAAGGAGAACTCCAGGGAGGCCATTTTGGCCTAGGCTTTTGCCAATAACTAGAATAGGCAGACGTTCCTGAAAACCCTTGCCCAGAGGATAGTCGGGTCTTCCATTCTCTCGAGAAGGAGGCAGTCACCTGCGAGGCACTTAGTCCCTTGCTCTAAGGACTGAAATTAGCAGCTTCCCCAGGGCCCCTCTAGAACCTCACTGGGAAGCAGTGCCAGGCAGGGTGCTCTGGGTAATTTCTTGGCTGTGGCTGGCAGGGTGCAGGAAATTGATAACAGACTCCTTTTCCTGACTCTTTTATTTTCTTAGCCCCGATGCCAATTTCCAGAATGTGACCAGCAAGTGGCCGGCTGTGTGGGTCAAAATCATCTCCAGTTGGGTGTGCCTCATCCTCTACGCCTGGACCCTTGTGGCTCCCATGTTCCTCACCAATCGGGACTTCAGCTGAACCTGAGTGCCGTGGACTCCACCTAAGTTCATAAAGGTCTCCCTTGCTGAACACTCACAGCCCTTTTCAGTTTGCTTCAACTAAAATATCTAGTGAACGCTTGGCAGGTTTGACTAAATCCAGGTTTGTATCACAAGGCAAGATTGACTAATGCGTGATGCGGGATCGGACATTTTCATTATATGTATATGATGTTGACTTATAAGGATATAGCACAAAAGGAATGGTTTTGTGATTTAAAGTGAACTACAGCTGTGCTGTGAAGAGAGTTCTTTATAAAGATCTATAGGTTCCTACAACTTTGGTTTAAGATTTAAGATAGAAAAATATTGGATATTTGAGGCCATCATTAATATATTTCTATTGCAGTATCCTTAAGAAACAAACAAACAAAAAAACCAACAAAACGCGTTGATATGACGTCTTCCTCTGTGAGAGGCCTTACCTCTGGGAGACAAGCACTCTGGTCAGTACTTGCACTCTGCAGAGGGGCAGTGTCTCAGCTCTGGGGGAAGGATCGTGCCTGGGTCTTTCCCCAGAAGAGCGGTTGCTGGTGTGGCCACTGCTTCTACATTGTGAGTTTTTTATTTACTTTTTTAATACTACAGCATTGATGCTGCTTGACTCAAGTCTGTAGCCTTGCTGGATATTTTAATTTCAATAAATGCTTTGTAGATTTGATTAAAATGAAGATTCACTTGGGAAAACACTGCAATGTCTATGTAATGATCTTGTTATGAGTATGTTAAAAGTGAAATGCATGTGACTATTATATTTGCACTATAAAGGTGTTTGATTAAAATAGACATTAAGCTTTTAAGGCCCTTTCTTTGCAGCTGTGAGGAGCTGGCAGCCATTCTTGGTCATGTGGACAGTCAGGTTTGTCAAGCATCTAGCCAGGATGCTCCTGTTTCTTCTAAAACTCCCAGTCTGACTGGGCAGCAAAGTCTTGAACTTGTTTCAGAAATTGTCCTAAATACCTTCTGGGAGACACTTCAGTAGATGAGAGACAAGGCATTGTCAAAAAAATGTATTCACGAGAGGCAGCATACAAGGAGGTGGGACAAAATATTGTTTTTCATCAAAGATTTCCCGAGTGTCTCCTCTGCACCGGGCTTTGAGGTTCTGGGCTGCAGCTTTACAGATGGCACAGCCCGGCTCTTCCACCTTGGACTTGAGTCTAGAGCAGAGTGAGAACAAGCCGACAGGCAGCTGGAGCCTGGTTGTGTGGAGCTGTGCCCTAGGAATTGCAGAGAACTCCAAGGAGAGCTCCTGGGAGTGGCGGATGCCACTGCAGGCTTCCTGGAGAAAGTGGCGTCTGAGCCAAGGCTGTTGGGAGGAACCCGAGAGAGTGGGCGATGTTCCGTGGAGCTAGACTGGGAGAGGTGTGCAGGGGCTGAGCCACGAAGGCCTTTGTGAGCCCCACTGAAGAGTTTGGACCTTGCACTGAAGGCAGCCTGAGGCACGTTCAGAGCGTCTTCAGTCACTGGCTGACAAAGAGAATGGATTTACAGAGTACCAAGGCCGATCCGCTATTTGAAACAGAAGCAGAAATGGGGGTGGAGAGAAACTGACAGCCGAGAGCCACTTAGTCATTAGAATTTTAACCCTGGCAGTTAATTATGTACGGGGGAGACGGTGGACAGTGGGAAACACCAAGAGCAGGCTGTGTTAGAAGGGAGGTGGTCCCTCAGAGTGGTTAGTAACCTGGGCGTCAGACTGGGTTTGCATCCAGCTTTGCCATTTTCTGCTGTCAAACTGGCTGGCTGATTTTTGAGCACTCACCACACTTTATTGACCTTGGGCAAGTGACGCTACCTCTCCACACCGCAGGGTCAGTGCCTAGTATGGAAGGTTGCTTAGAGAGCAAGGTTATTGGCCAAAGTGCTCGATCCAATCTGAGCACTCTGACAGTAGCTCCTCATCTGAGGCAGGATGATATGCAGAGGTCAGAGATGTTCAGCCAGAATCCAGCGGGATTTTTAGATATTTGTACAGAATTAAACAGGTGACCATAAAGGGGACAGGCTTTATGGGTGGGGCAAAGGTAGCATGGAAGCGGGGTTTGATAATGGGTTGTTGGAATCGGTGGCTTATGTCAAGGTAGGAAGATAAGGTTGCAAGAGATTGGAGGGGCAGACAGGGGTAGCTCTTTTGTCAATGGAAATAAGATGCCTACAAGAGGAGGAGCCAAGTTAAGCGCTTTAAAGGTCCTGAAATTCAAAAACATTACAGTGCCCTCCTTCTGCCTTATGTAATTCAAACAGAAGCAATACTAACCTGTAAAATAAGTATAACAAAGTCCAATAAAATTTTTACTTTTTCTCATGACAACTTGGATATTAATTTGAAATAATACTCTAAACAGTCGGTGGCGGGGAGCTGCGTCTCTGCTGTGCTTGGTCATATCCTAAGCATAAGTCTTCCTGGCTGTACTCGAGAGAATTACACACACGAGTACTGAATTATGTGTAGACATAAATAACGCCAGCACTGTGAGCAAGCCAGGACCACACTTCACAGTAGGGCATAAGTTGTGAGTCATCAAATGCCATGGTGTCCTCTCTTGTGTTGAATCACCTGGAGTTCTGTCACGATGAACATCGTGCATCTCCTAGGACTGTGGCTGGAGGCCTGGCGCAGAGGTTGCTCCTTGCTCTGGGAAGTCTTCAGCCACTTTGACCTAGTAACAGCTGGGAGAAGGCTGGGAAGCCTGATCCTGCTGGGTTAGGTTACTTTCTAGGTTGGGCTTGCCAGGTAGTACTTGGGTAGGAAATACAACTTTCTCTTGATACTCAGGCTCTCCCAAAGAATGGCCACGGACTAGGTTCTCAGTGTAGCTTTTGATATTCTGGGCCAAACCAGAACTTGGGTCTGATGTAAGGCACGGCAGCTTTTGGTCCATTACAAGTCCTTGACTGTGTTTTTCTTTACACATCTGCCTAGAGTGAGTCTTCAGTGGCATCAACGTGAGTCATGCGTTGGCTTTCTGCAAACTGACAGCAGATACCAGGTGCTCATTCCTGGGGCACCTATTCTCTTCTGCATTCCTGCTGCCCTGTTTGTCCTGGCACCCAGGCAGCCAAATCATCCAGCCCATCGGTGATGGCCTAATAACTGCTGAGGGACTCAAGCCACACGATGCCTTTGTCCTCACGTCAAGAACAAGTAATCGACAAAAATTCATAAAAATGGAATTAGAGGACATGTTTATTTTGGTTTAAAATTTTTTTAAACCATAGGTTTTAAAAATTATCAATATTTATCTGAAAGGCAGAAAGAGGAAGACTCAGATCTGGGGCCGGCGCCATGGCATAGGTTAGGCCTCTGCCTGTGCCACAGGCATGCCATGTGGGCAGCAGTTTGAGTGCTGTTCCACTTCCAATTCAGCTCCCTGCTAATGGCCTGGGAATGCAGTGGAAGATGGCCCAAGTGCTTGGGCACCTGTACCCATGTAGGAGACCCAGAAGAAGCTTCTGGCTCCTGGCTTCAGATTGGCCCAGCTCCAGCTGTTGAGGCTGGGGAGTGAACCAGCAGATGGAAGACTTCTCTGTCTTTGTAACTCTGCCTCTTAAATAAATAAATCTTTATAATCTTCCATCTGCTGGCTCACTCCCCAAATGGCCACATGAGGAACTCCATCCTGGTCTCCCATGTGGTTGGCAGGGGCCCAAGCACTTGGGCCATCTGCTGCTTTCATGAGCACGTTAACAGGAAGCTGGATCGGAAGCAGAGCAGCCAAGACTTGAACCAGCGCTCCGATGTGGGATGCTGGCATTGCAGGCAGTGGCTTAACCCACTACACCAGAATGCTGGGCCCTAGGTTTTCCACATTTTCCATGAACTTTTTGAAACCCGCCTTGTTGATACCATATAAACCACTGCAGTGAGCAGCCATCCCCTCCATCCCTGAAGGTGGCGATTATCTTATCTTTCCCAACTTCATTGCTCAAACTGAGGCTTTGAGAAGCAAATGACTTGCCTATGGTTGCTTAGTAAGAGGCAAAGCAGAGACACAAACCCAGGCCTTGTTGTGTCTCAGTCCATAAGGAAGACAGACTGCTTAGAGGCATGTAGGGGAGTTCACTGGCTCTCTACACAACCCTCTCTCAAAAGGAACGTTGGTCACCTGAAGGCACTAGCTAGGATTCTCGTATGAGGCACGAGGTCAGGTAAGAACATGATCCGCTGGTAAAATAAAAATCCTCTTAAAAGTGATGCCCCGAGGGATCTTCCTCCTCCCCGGCTCACACGCAGTTCCGTGACGCTCGTGCTGCCCTCCGTGGCAGGTGTGCCCGAGCAGCCCTGCAAGGTAGGCGCTGAGGAAGTGTACTGCTGTGAGCCCTGCTTCTCCCGACGCGACAGGCAGGCCAGGCCTGAGTTCCACAGTCCAGGACCTACCTCTTGTGTCATCGAGAGGCAACAGTGAGCGGCAGAGGGGTTCTCCGGACTCACTGCCACACGCCGGACCTGCCACGGGCACCTAGCTTTTATGGCCGACTCTGGGGCAGAGTGTGTGCTGCTCTCGAAACAGATGGGACCAGTGGAGACACCGCACGCCGGCGACAACCAGAGTCGAGCCAAGCCACATCCCAGTGGCTCTCAAGAGTCAAGCTTGCTTCCAGAAGTGTTCAGGCGCCTCTGGGTTTCCGAGGTTAAGGACCACTGCCGTGTAATTTCGAAGAAGCCAGATCATAAGCCAGTTTCTGATGCCTTTTCATTCTGTAATAAAGACTCCCTCCTCCTCTTCCTTCCCTACCACTGGGTGTAGCTGGTCCATCCTCCCTCAGTCTACTGCACACAACCTGGGGAGGCAGCCTGCCACATACAGCACGTGCCAAGCTGCCACCGTGGCCCTCCCGGCTCGCTGGGAGGAAGGCTCTGCCCAGACCCGGGAGGAATGCACCTCGGAACTTCTAATACACACTGTCCTCGTCACAAAGAACTCCACACACATTCAACCTTAACAGCAGTTTTTATTGTTTAAGACCCAGTCATGCATACTAAAATTGACATATATTTCACCACTTTGACTTAGAAAATGCACTAGAAAAATAAACCTTTGGTCAAAACAAACACTGAAGTAGATGAGTCCACCACACGTCCCTAAGCTCAGAACCAAACTGAATTTCAGTTTGAAGCAAGGAATGAGCCAGAGGCGGAAAATGGTGCCCCCAGCTGGCCCGGAGATTCGCCCAGCTCCCACCCCGTCAGAGAGTGCCCTCAGGTTCCTGGCCACTGAGCAAGTTCAAGTGTCTCACTTGCGACAGGTGCCTACCTGCTATGCCAGGAAGCCCAGGCGCATCCACAAGAGTGCACACAGGCCGCCGACACTGCCGGAGCGGGGGCTGTGCCGCCCCACGAAGCCAGCTCCCGTTAGGAGGACATCTGCCCAGCTCACGTTCATCTCCTGCACTTCAAGCAAACTGCTTCTCAGAGGCCAGACAGCCGAAAGGACCTTCCTATAGAATTGCAACAGGAACAGATCCCTGTTCCGAGAGGCCTTCTCAGAAGCTGTTCTTTCCCCAGCAGCCAGCACGCTTCTGTGGGCAATCTCCACCCTCCCCTGGGCCCAGGAAGGCCACGTGCACACCGTGAGCTTAGCTGACCTTGCACTCCCTCAATAAAAGCAGCTTTCACAGCTGAAAACTTTCAGATGGGTCTCAGAAGGATGTCACCACGTACTAACGCCTCTGCTGCCCACAAGATGTTCCCATGACGGACGTGAGGCTCGGTGGCATTTAAAGCTGCCGCCCACCCAGAAGAATGCGGAGAGGCTCAATCGATACCTCTTCACGCCCTGACCGGGAACAGTGTCTTGCAACCTGTGCGCTGATAACCCTTGGGAAAGCAAGGTGGGGGGTATCAAAGCCATCTTAGCAAGAGCGAGAAACTCCAGGTGTGGAGCCAGGGTCGCCCTTCTGCCCAGCCCCTCCCCATGGGAGCAGATGTAGTTTCTAGGAAGAAACACAACTTTCCAGAATGCTCTGTGGGACAGGGGGGAAGAGGCGGAGGAAAACTCCCAGATACCTGAACCTGTGGACCGAAAGCTGTAGGTGTCAGTTCATCCAGACCTAAATTGCCTAAGTAACAACCCAGACTGGGGGTGAGGGAAGGCACCTGTAAAAACAGCACAGTGTCCCTGAAGCAGTAAAGCCAATGAAGTGTCAGGGCAGGGGCGGCAGAGCCCTCTATTGTATATGCTTCAAGAGTGTGAAGTCCCAGAGCACAGAGCAAGGTGGCGCTGAACTCGGTCTCCTCCCTCCCTCCCTCCCCAACGCTGTTCTACCCTGGATTTGGGGGAGAGTTAATTTGCAGGTTTGTGAACTGGCTGGAGCTTTAGCCTGAAGAACACTTCCGAGTTCTCAGCGTTGCCCGGTCTGCTCCCCACTACTAAGAATCCCGTGCACGCCCGACCCTGCTGGGGCAGCCACACACACGCCCCGCTGAAGCCGCACAGAGGCCGCCCCCACGGGCACCTGGTGACGTCCTGGTTTGCCGCTTGGCGCGAGCCTCCCAAGATGCCACGGCTCAGGGCTCGCTCTCTCTGGAGGCAAAGCAAAGCAGGCGGACTCCTCTGCAGAAGCTGTAAGACACAGCTTCTCCGCGGGGAACGGACAGCACGCCGTCTGCCTGAGACGTTCCGCAAAGTGTGGCCATCACGATGCGAGGTCACACAGCCAAGGGCCAGTGGCCACTGGCCAGGAATGTGGGGTCGAACTTAAACCTCAGGAACTGGTGGAGCCGCGTCATTCTTCTCTCCGTCTCACTGTTTCTGTGGTGTTTTTGTTTTTGTTTCTCCTCTCCTCCCTCTATGGGCCCTAAGAAAGCTTCTAACCATTTCTTGGGCCCAGGTCGTCGGGTTCTGGACCCTCGGCTTCAGCCATCCTTGCTGTCCTTGGCCCTTACAGCCACGCAGGTCACATCCCTGTTGGGGGGAAAATACAGGCAACCAGAGGTGTGTGTTTTGGCATTTGCAGCTCAACCCAGACCCTAGAGGATCCAGGGTTAGTATCTGTGGTTGTGAAAAGAACTTTCCCTAGGATTGGCATCAATGAGGTAAATAAACTAATTCCCACCAGCAGCTTCTCCAGACCTTTGTAAAACTGCTCTAAAGATGAACGGCTTCGTTAACAACAGGCTGGCCTTTGAACTTGAGAGCCCTGCTCTCCACAGCTGTCTCCTCTGGCGTTTGGTCTAACAGATGCACAGAGAATGTACACACACACAGGTAGCGCTGGCCGCCGTGTCCCACCACGGACACATGGAATGAATGGGAAGGTCGAAAGCCATCTCACGGACCACCTAACTGATGCTGGGGCTGAGCCAGCATCTTGACAGCGAGGGTCTAAAGTGCCGAAATGCAGGGTCCTTCCACCCTGGAGAGAAACTCCCGCGAGTCTGGGAGAGCCGGCGCCCCGGAAATGAGCCAGCCAGAACCTGCCCCTGTGTTCAGTTCCAGGCACCAAAACTTAAGAACCTCAAGCACTGTGTGCCCACCACAGCCAGGCTTACACGGCCACGCAAGATCCTGGCGGCCTCCACCGGCCTCACAGAAGTCATCCTTTTTAAGTTGAGCCAGCACTATGAAGGCAGTAGGTAGAGGCTCCTGGGAACACACACACTATTTTCCCTGAAGGCAATCCCTCCTGAAATCCACAGGCCAACAGGAGCCAATCGCTTGTCTCTGGACAGTCATCTTTCCAGGCAAAAACAGAACATTCAGGAGCTAAACCAAACCCCAGAACCTCAGCAGCCAAAGAGCCCTGGCTGTACCTTTCATCCAGGCCTTGCTCTACCCACAAGAAAGCGGAGCCCACAGAAGGCCATGGGCTGCATCCACACTGGGGCCCAGGTCTCCAATTCCTGGGCCAGAATTCTAGCTACACAGACTTGGAATCCAGTGCTTTAGCGGGGAGTAAAAACATGTACTTTTAGGACCCTGAATGAGTCTTTTAAGAACCGGGGTAAGCGTTTATGGGTTTGGGAAAATCCAGGTGTCTATTACTAGGGTCAGCCATTGAACTCCAGAGGAGCGCCAGTCTCTGGCTTCCCAAGTTCACGGCGAAGTGCTGATTACGTCCTGCAGCCTGCATGATTAGGCGAAGGTCCCTTCCAAACCCAGTGACAGCAACTGGGGCCTGGACTTCGGAATTCATTTCCTGATGAGCAACAGCTGAGGTCCATGAGGAAGACACACAGTCCCAAAGCCAAAGCTTGCCATCTGGCCATTGTGCAGGTCTGACCACACTGGCCAGGTGGGTGGTTTTCTCCTGCAAAAGGGGCTCACAGTGCCTCAGGCCCTGGTCCATCTCGCTTCAGAGAGGCATGGAACCAGACACAGCTTGCAGATTAAGAGTTGCAAACCAAGATTCCAAACACCTGGAGATCACTGGGACCATTTCCCACGTCTTACACGGAGAAATTCAAGCAAGCGAAGTTTCATCCGTGACGGGCTGTCAAAGCTCTGCGGGCTGTTCCAACACTAAGTGCAAGGAGTGAGACCGAATCCTTGGCACCTGCAGTTCTCCTCGTGAGTCTCCAGAGCAACGGGAGAGGCCTGGAAGATGGTGGTGCTCACAGGGCGCTGGCTAATAGCAGGCGTACAGCTGGGACTTCCCAGCTCGCACGGAGTCGTCGCACGGCGCATCGGCAGCCAGCCCCTCGGGCAGCCGCGCCGGGCCCTCGACGCTGTCGCAGGCAGGGACAGGCTGGCAGAACTCTCTGACAAAGTCGTCCTCCGAGGCCAGCAGCAGCGCGTTCCAGGCGGCAGTGTCCAGCTCTCCAGCCGAGCCCCCGTACTCCCCGGGGAGAACGCTCCTCGGGAGGTTTGTGTGGAGAGAGTTCAGGTCAGACCCGTGCAGGAAGAACTAGAGGGGAAGCAAACGAACACACGCATGCTTAAGCGAATCCCCAGGGCGGCGCTCTGCGTCCCGGGACGAGCTCCAGTGTCTGGAGAACGACAGCGTGGCAGCGCCACCGTCTCGCTTCTCAGCCCCACAGGTTTGCAGTATCCCAGATCCTCTTTTCCCTCTACTGCACGTCCTCCTGGGCTGGACGTGCGGAATACATCCAGGATCCAAGTCCTTTGCAACCACCTGAATGGTACTGTGCTGCCCTCATGTCCCCCTGACTTCCCACCAGAGCCCCACCGCAAACAGCTCTTGCTGTCAGTCAGATCACGCCACCCTCCACCTAGAACCGCCATAGCTCCCGGCTCACAGTGAGGAGCTTGAGGCCGGCCCATGGCCCACAAGGCCCATCACAATCTGGTCCTGTTACTCCGACTCCTCCTCTGCCCCCCACCCCGTCTGGGGCCTATCGGCCATCTCTACACTGGGAGCATCCCTGGGGCAGGGTTTGGGTCTCTTGTTCATCTTGCACCTACTAGCTGAAAAGTATTTCTGGATGGATGAACATACAAAGGGACAAATGAACAGCATCATGGGCCACAATTCACGGATACAAATGCCTGTCCACTGCGCGGCTTTGGTCAAAGCTACAAACAGGAGCCAATGTGATTCACAAACCTAGCTGTGCATCACAACTACCCAGGGAGATTTTAAAAGCACAGATCCCTGGGTTCCATCCCCGAGCTGATAAATCCAAATCTTCAGGGAATCTGGATTATAAATTCCAGCGCGTGTAACATTGGGACTGTCTCGATCTCACCCTGCTACCTCCTGACAAAGAGGATGAAATCCAAGGCCCGGTCCTTGCAGTGACGCAAGGTTCCCAGGCCGGGGAAGCAGGGGAAGGGCGCCCCCGCAGCTCAGTCAGCAGCGCTGGGCGAGGGGAACCTGGAACGGAGGCGAGCGAGGCAGACCCAAGGCTCACACGGCCCTCCGAGCCCCCGGGTGCTGTCATAAGGAGTGACCATAGTTCTTAAACTTTCTGCCCAGTGATGAGGTCCTCTTTGCCACATCCTCTTAGGAACAAAAGGCTACGTGATTACAAAGCAGGGACGCCCTTACCCACGTCTCAATTCTGCTCTCTGTGCTAGCAAACAGGACATTCTTACTTTGTCTTCTCCTCACAAAAAGAATTCTTCGTGTTTTTATCTAGAACCTTCTGCTCTCCAAATGAGTAGTCTCAGGGCAAAAATAGTACAGAGGGAGAAAATCGAGTCTGCTCAGTACTTACTCTGTTTGCTATTTTCTCCTTCAGAAACGGTTTGATGATGGCAAAAATGCCTTTAAATATTCGCGGTTCGTTCACCACGTGGACTGCCTTTATCCGGATGGGGAAACCATCCTGAGGGGAAGGAGGGAGGGGTTAGAGCTTGGGGAGAACTTGAGAACTGTCCCCTTGCCATTCTCCCGCCCACCGAGATCTCCATTGTAAGTCGGGTGGAGTTCTCCTCAGAGACAGCCCACACCCTCGGGGAACGAGGCTCTCCTGGGCCCCAAAGCTGGCTTGGAAGAGAAGCAGGCGAGCAAGTGGAAAAAGATCTTGGGCTACAGGCCGCTCTGGCATGATCAGGCCTTCCGCATCAGGGTTGCCCAGGGCGTCTTCCTCGGGACGTTAGCAGGCGATGCGGAAAGGGGTTTCTGGCAGGTAAGCGGGTGGGAGATGTCTGACGGAGAAACGGTCAAACGGTGAAATAAGCCAAGCACAGAAAAAGACAACCCCGCTCGTACACGGGGGGAGCCTGAGAAAAGGCAACCTGCGAGAGGAGAGGAGTCGCAGGGCGGCTGCCGGAGCCTGGCGGGAGATGGACGGCTAGTGACCGGCCGACAGCAGCCTTGGGCTCCGCCGCACAGCAGTCACCACAGAAAACGCACTGTACATTTTTCTATTAAAAAAAAACACAAACCCTAGGGGCTGGCCATGGTGCACTGGGTTAATCCTCCGCCTGTGATGCCAGCATCCCATGTGGGTGCCGGGTTCTAGTCCCAGTTGCTCCTCTTCCAGGCCAGCTCTCTGCTGTGGCCCCGGAGTGCAGTGGAGGATGGCCCAGGTGCTTGGGCCCTGCACCCACATGGGAGACCAGGAGGAAGCACCTGGCTCCTGGCTTCAGATTGGCGCAGCTCTGGCAGTTGTGGCCATTTGGGGGGTGAACCAACAGAAAGAAGACCTTTCTCTCTGTCTCTCTCTCATTGTCTGTAATGCTACCGGTTAAATAAATAAATAAAATCTTTAAAAAAAAAAAAACCTAGAAAGTAGGATTTTGAATGTTTTCACCATAAAGAAGTGTTTGAAGCACTGACTGGACATGATACAATGGATATAAACATCAAAATGTCAAGTTACTCCATAAATATGTAGAACATCTCTCAAACTTTTAAGGAAAAATAAAGAAGGGGCTGCCATTGTGGCATAACGGGTAAAGCCACTGCCTGCAACGCCAGAATCTTCTATGGGCGCTGGTTTGTGTCCTGGCTGCTCCACTTCTGCTCCAGCTCTCTGCTAATGGCCCGGAAAAGCAGTGGAGGAGGGCCCAAGTATCTGAACCCATGCCACACACGTGGGAGACTCAGATGAAGCTCCTGGCTCCTGGCTTCGGCCTGGTCCAGCCCTGGCCATTGTGAACTAGTAGATGGAAGATCTCTCTCTCTCTGTATAATCCTCTCTCTGTAACTCTTTCAAATGAATAAATCTTTTTTTAAAAAAGAAATGAATACATATCAATGGATTTAACTACAGCCTTTTCAACAGCCTTTAACATGGAAATGTGAAGTTCCCAGGAAAGGGGCCAGGAAACACTGACCCAAACTCTCCCCTGACACTTGAATCTACATGGTGTTCAGCATCAGAAGACTGAGAGCTAAGGAAAGCCAGAACTCAAGCTTATGGACAAGTCCAAACGGGCATTGATTCATTCCAACAATAAACCTGGTGCCCAGCAGGGGCGCAGACACACCTATGGGACTCAGCGAGAACCGCTGTACCCTTGGTGCCCCACGGTTCACAAGGGGGTCAGAACGAATAGGGAATCAAAAGCTATGACAGCTGTCACGCTGGGGCGGGGTGTCATGCTGGGGCGGGGCTCCACCTTCTCTAGGCCTCAGGTTCTCCGCCCATCCCACAGGAAAACATTCTCGCCTCGCATCGCAGAGGGTTCATGAAGGACTGAGTGGGTGCAGCGACTGTAAAAGCGCTCTGCAAACCCCTCAACACGGTACAGCCATGTAAGAAGCTTCCTGGTCCCCAGGGACCTGGGTCCTGAAACACAGACCAGGAGGTGTGACGCCTCTGAACCTAACGCATGTGCTCAGGTCCCCAGCGCCTCGCGGGCAGGCGGGCAGGCGGCATTGTTAGACCTCAGGTCCCCAGGGCCTCGCAGGCAGGCGGGCAGGCAGGCGGGCAGGGGGCACGGGCTCCGGCACCTTGGGCAGAAGCACCACTTCTGTTAGACCTCTTCCTCTGCCTTCCAGGCAAAAAACAAACACACAAAGAAACCCAGGGAAGGCATCTCCCTGGCATTTGGAAATGACCGGAGACCCTGATGAGAAGGCTGTGGGGATCCCTTCCCCAACACTTTGTCTTCCTCTGCTCGCACACCTGGGAGGCAGGATTTGTGTCATTTTCATGAGACCTGGGGTAAATGTCAGGGCCCGTGGAAGCCGAACCAACCACAGAAGAGGCACGTGGCAAACAGGGCCATACCTGGAGGATGCCGATCACCTTTTTGGCTATAAAAGGGCCAAAATGAGACGCTTTCGATAAGCTCACTCCTTTGTAGTCTGCGAGAATCACAATTCCATTCACCTGGGTTTCTTCAGACTGAATGAGCTTTTCTAAGGTCAAGTATATGGCGCGGATGTTCTCAGTAATCGGATAGTTGCTGGGGATCCATCTGTCTGGGGTGACGAGAGAGGGACAGCATGTCACAGAAACGCACAAGGCGGTGATCAAAGCTTTACCTCCCGAGACCGCTGTTTCCAAGTGAAGGGGAGATTCCTTCTACCTCGGTTACACATGGGGACCATAAGCTGTGGCTACTGTTCTGAACTCCAGGAGCAGCAGCACACTCTGAAATGGAAATGCAGTTCAGGGAATGAGGTTCAAAGCATGAGCTGTGAATCCAGACACACCAGGGGGATGGAACATTCTAGATGTGTGACCTTGGCCAAGTCACTTCCTCACTGTGGGCAGCACCTCCTTCTAAGCAGAGCAGGAGGTAATACCTGCACGCTCGTCCATCAGGAAGTCCCCCTTCTACTTCTGACACCACCCTCGTTCTCCTGGGGAGCCACCTCTCCCCACTCTAGCAAGTTTGGTGAGAATGGACTTGACTCCTGACTCCCGGGGTGGGCGAGTACAGGGAACTGAACCACTTTGGCATCACATCCTCTTGTGACTCTAAGCCAGGTCACGCACAGCCAAGGCGGCTCAATTCCGGGACCTTGGCCCTTTGGAAACAGAACATCTCCTCTCTTACAGTGGCAAGGCTGTCGGCTTGAGACAAGGGTCCCGTGATGCCAGGGCTGGCCTGAGAGTGAAGCCCAGGCTGGGGACAGCAGAGGTAGGGACAGCTCTCCAGTGCCCCTGAATCTACCTGTGCCCAAGCTTCAGTGCTGTGGGCAAACGAGCTCTCTTTTTGGTTCCAGACCATCTGAGCTGGCTTTCTGTCGCTTATGACACAGCTGAGTCACAGCTCCTGCACCACCGCAGGAGGCGTCACAAGGATGGAGCCTAACGCTATGGAGGCTTCGCACCAAGGGCCCCTTTCCAGGGGGGATGCTCCCATTTACATAAGGAGCCTTGTTTTCTCTTTGGGAAAAAGATGAAACTGGCAACGTTTGGGTGTTAACTGCTAGTCTCAAAATCCCACCAAGATCTGTGCATCCCTGCCTTAGTAAAAACAAGACCTCCGGTTTGCCCCTGAAGGGACTGAGTAATATGTGCGAACCTCCCATGAAGACTCTGTCCACAGACAGCCCTGGTTGGCCGCTTGCTATTGCTGCTGATCGCCATCTGCCTCAACGTGCTGGATGCCGCCCCTTCCCACCACACGGCTCTAAGAGCCCACAGAAAGGCAAAGCCGACACCCAGGTGGGAACAAAACCTGTGGATGCCTCCTCCTTAAAAGCTGTGTCAGTGGGGCCGGCACTGTGGCGAAGTAGGCTAAGCCTCGGCCTGCAGTGCCAGTGTCCCATACGGAGCTGGTTCGAGTCCCGGCTGCTCCTATGCCAATCCAGCTCTCTGCTATGGCCTAGGAAAGCAGTGAAAGATGGCCCAAGTGCTTGAGCCCCAGCACCCCATGGGAGACCTGGAAGAAGCTCTTGGCTTTGGAATGGCCCAGCTCTGGCTGTTGTGGCCATTTGGGGAGTGAACCAGCAGATGGAAGACCTCCTTTCTCTAACTCTACCTCTCAACGAAATAAATAAAATCTTTAAAAAAGAAAAAAAAAAATGTGGGTCAGTGAGGAGAATCCAGATATGCTCCAGACAGCTGGGGGAAAACGTTGCCTCACAAGCAAAGTGGTGCAACCGGTGTGGAAGCAACTGGCTGTTTTGCAATATTCTAATGAGCTGAGTACAGAGGAACACAGAAACCCCACCTGCTGGCTGGCTTCTAGGTCCCTGGTTCTCCTGAGACGTGCATGGCAATGCTTATTTTAGACTAAACACCCTTGAACGTGGGAGAGCGCCTGGGCGGGTCAAGTCATTGGAGGGGCCTGGTATGTGGTCAGGGCTGGAGAGACTGGTTCCATCTCCTCAGAGGATCTGGTGGGTGACTCATGGGAACAGTGATGTGCGGCACCCGCAGGGGTCTGCCCTCTTTTGAGCCATTTGCATGCAGAGCAGGGGAGGGCTGCCAGCACGTCCTTGGTGTCTGGCTGGTGGATGAACACGGCCATCTTACTTCCAGATTTTTCCTCAGCTCCATCTGATGGAAAATGCTGAGGCTGTGGGCAGAGTGGGGAACACGCCTAGGCCGATGCTGCCCTCGGTGTGCTCAAGGGCACGGGAAGAGGGGTCTACAGTCTCGGTTCCACCATCCCCCGGGCCCCGTGTCCCGTTTCTGAATGTCCCCTGTGGGGAGCTGGTGGGCAGCTGCTCCCGGCTAGAGGCCAGAGGCCAAAGAAAGGGGTCCTGGCCACTAGTGCTAGGACCAACACTGAATCTAGAGTCCTCGGTGGCGTAAGGCAGCAAAGGAGAGGGTGGAGGAGGCAAGGTGTAGGCGCCCAGCCTGCAGCCCACTCATGCAGGAGGGCAAGAGGGTCCTGGCCCTCAGCCTTGGGTCCTGGCCTCAGCCGCTCTCCTCTACAAATCCAGGATTTGCATGGAGGGAACTCCTTGGGTGGCCGGCGGAACCTGAGGGCCAAGGCTGCCAGACCTCCCTACTGCACACAGGTCTAAAAGCCGCCTCTAGGGGCAGGCATGCGGCGCAGTGGCAGACACCACCTCAATACCTCTGCACTGCAGTGCCTCGGTTCAAGTCCCGGCTCCACTTCCAATCCAGCTTCCTAACACTAACACACTCACACTAACGTACACCCTGGGCGGCAGCGGGTCATGGTGCAAATACGGAGGTGCCTGCCACCCATGTGGGAGACTCAGATGGAACCCTGACTCCTGGTTGCAGCCTGGCCTAGTCTTGGCTGTTGCGGCATTTGGAGAGTGACCCAGCAGGTGAAAGCTATCTGTATCTCTGTCCATTTGTCTGCTTTTCAAATAAAATGAAAGTAAATTTTTAAAAATTTTTAAAGAAAAAAGCATGAAGAAGATAGGCAGAGGAGCAGTGATGTGTGGCAGGGGCAAACGCCAAGGCAGAGACGGGGAAGAGCCGTCTCAGCTCCTAGGGCACTCTGGCTCTGGGTCCTAAGTCTGGGAAGGGCTGCCATGTTCCCAGCAAGTTCTGGGAGGCACGTCCAGGCCCTTACACTAAGTCCTTGAGCAGGTTTCGTCACCCTCAATCAAGAGCCTTGATAAAACAAGGAAGGGTAAAAAAGGGAACAGGAAAAGTGGACACGGTGCTGGACAGTCGCCAGGAGCAACTCCACCCCCACGGCCCCCCGCCCCAAGAGCTCGGGAAGATACCTGGGCGGATTAAGACGATGTGGCAGCCACGGGGGTCGGTGTGGGGCAGCACGGTGAGGAAGCCGGAAGCCAGGACATCCTTCAGGGCCGACGGCCTCAGGTTACTGAAGACTTCCGGCCAGCTTCTGCGGCAGCTGTGGTAGCTGACCAGGAGCTGCAGGGCCCGGTCATAATCGAACTTGCGGGCTCGGAGGAAGCGCAGCAGGAAGGCGTCGTCCAGAGAGGTGCTCAGGGTCGGGTGCTCCTTGCGCACCATGTCCCGAAGGGCCTGCACGTCCCGCAGCCTCCACTCCGGCTTCTCCTGCAGCTCTTCCCGGGCTTTGGCGACCAGCTCTTCGGACAAAGAGCACACGTAGCCGGGGGGCAGCTCATTCTCGGAGAGGGAGGCCGCGGACGGGCTGGTTCTCTGAGAGTCGCTTCCTCCGGACATTCGCTACCAGGGTCTCTGCAAACAGAGAAGGCCCAGAGGAGCTGTTAGAGCCCACCGCTGCACACAGCAACACTTCTGTCAAAGGCCAGTAGCTCCCAACCAGGAGCCTGACCTGGATCTGAACCCCAGAATCTTCTCGAAGGGGCCAGGGCTGGGAGCAACAGGGCAAAGCTGTCACTTGTGCTACCGGCATCCCACGCTGGAGCGCCGGTTTGGGTCCTGGCTTCTCCACTTCTGATCCAGCTCCCTTCTAAATGTGCTTGGCAAGGCAGCAGAAGATGGCGCAAGTGCCTGGGCCCCCGCCACCCATGTGGGAGACCAGGATGGAGTTCAGGTTCCTGGATTTGGCATGGCCCAGACATGGCTGTTGTGGCCATTTGGGGAGTGAACCAGTGAACAGAAGAGGTTTCTCCCTCTGTCTCTGTCTTTCCCTGTGTCATTTTCAAATAAACAAAATAAGTTTTTTTAAAACAGTCTTGCAGGTACGCAGGCAGTGATGGCCGATGAGTATGTTCCTCACTTTATCGCCACGGCCTTGCTTATAAATGTGTGACAGGCGCTCAGCATGACTCGTCATTCAATACAGGTGAATTAAAACAACTCGAAGATTCACTGTGGTACAAGCAAGTAACAGGCACTCTGATGATGGTGGAGGAGAAACTCACAAAGCTTCTTTGGAGGGCAACTTGTCAATACCTATCAAAAGTTAAAACCACATATCCTTGGGGCCGGCGCTGTGGCGCAGCTGGTTAATGTCCTGGCCTGAAGCGCTGGCATCCCATATGGGCACCAGTTCAAGACCTGGCTGCTCCACTTCCGATCCAGCTCTGCTATGGCCTGGGAAAGCAGAAGATGGCCCAAGTCCCTGGGCCCCTGCACCCACGTGGGAAACCCAGAAGGAGCTCCTGGCTCTGGATTGGCGCAGTTCCAGCCATTGAGGCCAATTGGGGATTGAACCAGGGGATGGAAGACCTTTCTCTCTGCTTCTCCTCCCTCTGTGTAACTCTTTCAAATAAATAAATAAATCTTTATTAAAAAAAAAAAACACATATCTGGAGGGGCCAGCCCTGTTGCGTAGTGAGTAAAGCCGCCACCTGCAGTGCCAGCATCCCATATGGGCGCTGGTTCAAGTCCCAGCTGCCCCACTTCCAGTCCAGCTCTCTGCTATGACCTGGGAAAGCAGTGCAAGATGGCCAAAGTCCTTGGGCCCCTGCACTCACATGGGAGACCTGGTTTTGGATCAGTGCAGTTCCAGCCATTGTGGCTAATTGGGGAGTCAAACAGTGGATGAAAGACCTCTCTCTCTCTCTCTGCCTCTCCTTCTCTCTGTGTGTAACTCTGACTTGCAAATAAATAAATCTTTAAAAAAAAAAAAAAATATTGGGGCCAGCGCTGTGGCTTAGTGGATAAAGCCGCAGGTACAGCCACACAGCCACGGCCTACACTGCTGGCATCCCTTATGGGTGCTCCTGGCTGCTTCACTTCCAATCTGCGTATGGCCTGGGAAAGTAGCAGAAGATCACCCAAGTGCTTGGGCCCCTGCACCCATGAGGGAGACCTGGAAGAAGCTCTTGGCTCCAGGCTTTGGATTGGCCCAGTTCTGGCCATTGCAGCCATTTGGGGAGTGAACCAGCAGATGGAAGACCTCTCTCTCTGGCTTTCAAATAAAATCTTAAAAAAAAAACAAAAAAAACAAAAACAAAACAAAACAAAAACAAACCACAGACCCAGGGTGGGTGGCTGTCGTCTCACATGGAGTGCCTACATAGAGTCCTTGCTCCTGTTTCCAGCTGCCCTCTAATGTACACCCTGGGAGACAGTGAGGATGCCTCAAACGACTGAGTTCCTGCCGCCTAGGTAGGCCTGGACTGAGTTCCTAGATCCTGACTTCAGCCCAGCCCAGCCTGGGCCACTGTGGGCATTTGGGGCAGTGAGATGGGAACTCTCTGCCTCTCAAACACCCTAGCTACCCCTTGGCTCAGCAACTCCTTTCTGGTACATATACTTGTATACGTACCACGTGGTCAGTACAGGTTCTGATTACAAGGATAAGACTAGAAACATCTTACAGGCACAAAGCAGGAGCCTGGTTAAACAAGATTACCATGTGAATGGAGTGCTCTTCAGCCATGACAAGGAATTAGGCAGATCTTTATATGTTGAGGAAAAAGAACAGGCTGCAAAAGGGTGCACAGAAAATCACCCATGTCTTAAAATGATCTCATTCTGTTTGTGAATGCACTGGACATTTCTGGAAGCAGATATGAGGCTGTTACCAGTGGTCACTTCTAGGAAACAGAAATGGACAGACAGTCAGGGTGAGAAAAAGACTTTACTATATGGCTTGAACTTTTTACCAGGTACTCAAGTCACTGGTCACCATGGAAACGCACTGGGCAGATCTGCTGCTGGGGAAATGTAACTGACAAACGGCCCCAGCTGCATCCCCTGGATCCACCTTCCGATGGGCACGCTGTGCACAGGTCACTGCCGGCCAGTGATGGAGTGAGATGTGGACTCCTCTAGCAGGCAACCCGGGCTCGAGGACCAAAGCTCGTTCCGACGTCTGCTCCCCTCCCTCTCCTCCTACAGGTGCTGCCTCTGGTGGGGCTCCTGCGTGTTTAACCTCACCCGAGTGTTTGCTCTAACATGCTTACGGAGAGGAAAATGAGAACAAAACAGGGGCTAGAGATGTCCCAAGAATCAGGCAGCAGCAGGACAGCCGAGTTCCAAAGCCACCCACGTGCCCGTGGCTGTCATTGATAAAGTGAGACGCGACATTCTGAGTTCAACAAGGAGAGCAGAGACCGTCTTGGGGCCTCCCTCCCACACACCTGTGATGTCCTGACTGCACATCCCCAGGTTCTCCCCAGTCCACCGTGCTGGGGGAGACAAGGCCATGCCTCCAAATCGCCGTTCTGCCTGCTCCATTCCTGTGCTCAACCTCCAGCCCCATCCAGCTTCCTTCATTTCCTTCTCAAAGTGTGTTCTTTCATCCTGCCCTGTGCACACCTGCTTCCCCACCCGGCACGCTCTTCCTCCAGTTCTTCACCCGACCACGCCGAGCCACCCTGTAGTCCTGAGCATTCCACACACACCGCGGACCTTTACAATCTACCCAACCTCTCCCGGGGGCTAGGCCTTCGAGCCTAGTGGGAGAAACAAGACTAGAAGCAAACTACACAGTGTCATCTACTACGAGGTGCAGAGAACAGGGGAGAGGGGCTGCAATTTTAAACAGCGTGGCCAGGAAGGGCTTCCCTCAGGCCACATTCGAGCCAAGAGTTGGAAGCCAGGAAGCAGCCATGTACAGCCGGGGGAAGAACAAGCGCAAAGCTGGGGCCAGGAGCACGCCTGGCTTTCCCAGGAGCCTCAAGGAGGCCAGGGTGGCCCAGCCTGATGAGCACAGTGGGCAACACGAGCGATGAATTCAGACCCCGGGGATCCAGTGGCCAGGGCTTTGCAGGCTGGGAGGAACCTGGACTTTGAAGGGTTTTGGGAAGAGTCACATGATCTGATTTCTATTTTAGAAGGATCACTGTGCTGTGTTGAGAATGGAATGGGCAGGGGGTGAAGACAGAAGCAGAGCGCACCTAGAGGCTACGGCACTCGTTAATCCAGTTCATCCAGGTGCGAGGTGACGTGAGCTCGACACAGTCAGCCACGGGGCGCTCTGGCACCCCACTCCCCCACACCATGACCGCAGGCGATCTGCGAGCAGGATGTATGTCTGCTGTGTTCATCACCTTAAACGCAGCACCTAACGTGGCCTTAGACCCACAGTCTGCATTCCATAAATCCTGCTTGGCAGAGGGCTGCTGGGGGAGGGACAGAACCCTAGGCTCTGCTGCTGCGCATCACCAAAATATGCTTGCAATCCCAAGCCAGGGTGCACCTGGGAGACAGACCGCCGAGGCCATGAGCTACGGGCCCTCACCTCCAAGGCTGCTCTGGCCTCATCCCGCAGTTCTCCCCTGCCAGCCTAAACAAGCCAACGACCCAGTTCCCCCAGCGCCTCCTGCACTTGTTCACCTCTGCCCCGGATTTCCTCCCCTCGTTTGCCCCCAACCACACAACTCACTCTCATCAAGACCCGACTGCAACAGCGCTTGCTGGGTGAAGCCTTCCCCGACTGCTCCAGGGAGCCCCTCCAGTTTCCCACAGCTCTGGGTTCCCATTTATCTATTAGACATGCCAGTCCAGTGCGACCGGTGTCTGCATGAGACGCCTCTGTGTCACTGTCATCGCCCATTCTCTGATCAAACTAGGTACTGATCACCAACCAAATGTGTCAGGCACGGGCTCATGGCCGCTGGGGACACAGCAGCAAACAATGTCATTCTGGGCCTTCCGAAGCTCCCATCAGCCTGGCACCGTGAAGCGAGAGGTAAAATACGGACTTAGCGCTCTGCTAAGCTTTCTCATTTCGGGTGAGAACACTAGTGCTGTCCCCATCTCGCTGAGGACACGGAGACGTCAGGAGGGCAGAGCACCTGCCCGCCAAGTTCACCGCCGGCCCCATGCCTGGCACAGGGCGGAGTTCAGGAAATACTAGCGGCAGAGTGCAGGTGGCGCGCGGGGGGCACACCAGGTGAGGCAGCGCGAGGCCGCATCCAGCCCCACCGCGGCCTGGCCACCTCCACCTGCAGCGTCCTCCAGCCCCTTGGGACCGGCGGGAGGCAAACACCACCTGGTGCGGGAGCCGGGAATCTGCCCCACCTGGGCCCGGCATCTTGTAGGGCATCACCTGCCGCCCCGCCTCGCTCCCCAGCAACGACCGGTCAGGACGCCCCCTCCCCGGAGCCCCGCAGCCCCACATCCCGCTGACCACCCCCGCTTCCGGTTGTCACCCCTTCCCCAGGTGTCCCCATTTCCTGGGGTCTCCCGTGCCTCGGCCCCCACTTCCGGTTTTTCTCCATTCTCAGGGGTCCCCCCTCCTCGGCCCGCGCGCTACACGCCTGGGCTCGCGGGCACTCACCGGCCCGGCTACGGGACGGAGCGCGGGTCAATCGGCGGCGGGAGCCTCGGCTGGCAGCGCGCACAGAACAGACCCGCACTCCCGGCCCGGCCGGCCCGGCCCCTCGCGCCGGAAGTGACGTGCGGGGCGTGCCGGCGCCCGGAGTGCGCATGTGTGGCACCTGCTGCGATGCCGGCCCTCTGGCGCCACCTGGCGCCCGGGACTGCGCGCTGCGGGCCGGGGCTGGCGGGAGGCGCTTGGCGAGCTGTTTATGAAGGGGAAACTGAGGCCCAGAGAAGGAGGGGAGAAGCCGCCGTTGCCTGTGAACGTGCTACCGTGAACCGCGCGCGTTACATCCATCAGCCCGTCAAATCTGCGTGTTTACGCAGTGTCCCCAGACCTCAGGACCGACTGGCCGGAGCGCCTCCCAGGCAGCTGGGAAGGCGAAGATGCCAAACCAGATTCCACGCTGTCAGGAGCCGTGTGACCTCGGACAAGGCCCCACTCCTCCCTGGTCTAGCTCCTCGTCTGTAACCTGGGCCCGTTCACTGTTTGGGAAGCTCTGGTCAGTGTTAGCCTGAGAGACCGTCCCAGCCCCATCCACAGCCACCCCTGCGCGGGTGCACACACACCTGCACAGCTGTCACTCACGCAGGTCTGCTGGGTCCCGCTCCCAGGCGGGAAGACAAAGCCCATCCCTGGGGAGCTGTTCTGGTATCCAGGAGCCCTGAGACATTCTGAGCCCTGAGCCACCTTCCTTTCCCTGCCTGAGACAAGACGGGGCCCAGAGAGACAGAAAGTAGCCCACAGGGCCACAGGAACGTGGAGGTTCCTGCCAAGTGCGAATTGTGGGCGGGCGGTGGCGGGCGAGGGGCAAGGGGCGAGGGGCGGGGGCCGGGAGGCCTGAGTTCTGACCCCTGTTCTCAGCTCCACTGAGACAAGCCCTCAGTGACATAGAAACAACACTCTTTTTAAGTCCGTCTCCTGCAACATTTGGGCCACACTGACACTTTGAAACTTGTGTACCAGAACTTGAAATGTAGCTGGGCATGCTGGCGTTTGCTTGTGCTAACCCTTTGCATTAGTTTTCTATGACTGCTGTAAGAAATTTCTACACATGCCCTGGCTTGGAACAACACGAACGCGTTCTCTTACGGTTCTGCAGGTCGGAAATCTGAAAGCAAGGTGTTGGCTAGGTCACACTCTCTCAGGATTTCGGGGAGGAGCCATTTCGTTGCCCTTTTCAGCGTGTGGAAGCCACCAGCAGGCCTTGGCTCATGGCCCTTCCCCAAAGCACTTCAGCCTCTTGCCTCTGCCCTCACGGCTTCTCTCTTAGAGAGTCCTGTGATTACACCGTGCCCACCTGGACCACTTCCTACCATGGCAACATCCTTACCTTCACCCCTCCTACTCCACCCCTGTTACCGTGTAAGGGAAGATACTCCCAGGTTCCAGATATTAGGATGAGGACATGGAGGAGGGCCACACCTGGTAACCCTGCTACCAACTGGGGGGACCTTGGCCAAATTATCAAACTCCCAAAGCCTGGAGTATCTTACCGGCAAAAAGCCAATTGAATGAACTCAGAAAAAGGAAGGAAACACCTTTGCCAGGTAAGCAGTAAGCTTAATAAGCGGCAGCTCTGTGGCCAAGGCCTAAGGATAACTGTTCAAATCGCGTGGGTTTGGGTGCTGGGATAAGCCCCTCCCCTCCGCACAAACTCAGGATCTCCCGCAGGTGCGGAGTCCAGACTGCAATCCCAGATGCTGCCGGCAGGGGGAGAACAACTTGGTTTTAGGGACAGGGCCGGCCTGGGGCGCCGGTCAGAGGCCCCAGGAGTCCTGGCCCGACCCTCAGTGAAGGGCCATATTTCTTGTTCCTCCCGGGCTCCATTTTAGAGAACTGAGTTATCTTGAGATTGGAAGGCTTTCAGGTAATTAGTGAAGACAATAGAAGATTTTCACCTTTTCAGCCATTATTTACTCATGTTCGCCAGGCACTGTGCTGGAAGGCTCTGAAATACAGCTAACAATACCCTGTGAACAACAGGCTAAGACTGTCCCACTCACAGAAAAGGAAATTAAAGTCCAGACAGAGAAACTCACTGGCCCAGGAGCTCAAGACTTGAGCTTGAGTCTGTGGGACTCCAGGTCCCAAGGTCACTGCCTCCCTGTGTTCACAGGTCTGGAAACAGGCTCAGAGGACAAGGCAAGGCCCACGGTCACCTAACTACTAAGAGGTCAAGCTGGGATTTGAACTTCTGTCCTCTTCTCTGCTTTGGACATGCAGAAGTAGCCAACTCTGAACACCTCCCCCCGCTGCCTTGTGTGTACAATGGGAATGGGCCCCTTGTTGGGGGGGGGGGGGTCCTTGGGAGGATTCAGTGGGATGGCAGGTGCAGAGTCCTGGGACCTCCCTCATGTCATGAAGTTCTGCTTATTGGGTAGCATCACCTCATTCTGAAGCAGGCAGATGGCCGGAGGGCAGCTGGCCCTGCGCCTCGGGCTGGAAGACTCCAAACAGCCTGCTGTCCTCGCTTCAGCCAACCTCCAGGGAAAGGACGCTTCATGCTGGGCGCGTGCCGGAGGAGACCAGCAGGGTCTGTGACGCAGGGCCCTAGGACTCCTCGGTGGCACTGACCCTAAGGTAAGGCTGATCGAGGGTGGCACCAGGGTATAGAGCGTGGTTCTCAATTGCAGTGCTGTTGACATTTGAGATTAGTCTTTGCTGGGAGTGGAGATATTGTCCTGTACATTGAGAACATTTAACGACATCCCTGGCCTCCACCCACTAGATGACAGTAGCACTCCACACTCACAGCAATGAAAAAAATATATATATCCAGACATTGCCAGATATGCCCTGGGGGACACACTGTCCCGGGCTGAGAACTGTTATCTGACCAGACAGAGCTGAGCCTAAATCTTGTTTGTGTCACTAATGAGCTGGGGTGCACTGGAGCACCTGTTGACAGCTGTAACCCTTGGGTTGTCAACTACGAAATTCTGTGCTAACAGCTGCTGGTGACTGAGCGCTTCTTCCCAGGCGAGGTGATGAGTACTTAGCACGGCTGCCATCACTTGTTGTCAGGAACAGAGCCTGAAGGGACAGTGACAGGCGGAAGCCGGGGAGGGAGGCTGGGCAGCGGGCATCCTCCCTGAACCGTGCACAAAAACAGGTGCTCGCGCACGTGCCTCCCTCCTCTGTCACTAGGGGTCTCCCCCGGGGGCTGTTTCCTGTGAAATATGCTGGCAGGTGGGGGATTCTAGAAGGCAGAGGAAATGATGAAATGATGTGCAGTATAGATTTTTTGTTTGTTTGTTTTAAGATGGGGTGGGGGAAGAGAGAGAGAGGCAGACAGATAAAACTTCCATTTGCTGGCTCAGTCTTCAAATACCCACAACAGCCAAGGTTGGGTGAGGCTAAACCTAGGAGCCAGGAACTCAATCTGATCTTGGATGTGGGTGGCAGTGACTCAATTATTTGAGCCATCATCGCTGCCTCTCAGGGTCAGTATTAGCAGAAAGCTGGTACCAGGTGTTGGAGCCAGGTGTCAAGTCCAGGTACCTGATATGGGATGTGAGGTCTTACTGGCTAAGCCAAACACCTGCCCCATGGCGTGGACTTGAATCCCCTTCATTCCCCATGTGAAAGCAGACAGGGGTACAGGGTGGGGAGGTGAGCACTTAGCCTAATGGTTAACATATCTGAGACCCGCATCACAGTGCCTGGTTCCAGTCCCAGCTCTCGCTCCTGGCTCCAGCTTCTCGTTAATGCAGACCGCGAGTGGTGGAGGAGGCTGTTCCTGTGACTCGGCTCCTGCCACCCTACTTGGGAAATCCGCACTGAGCTCCCAGCTTCTGCCTTGGCCAGGCCGCAGCCATTTTGAGCATCTGAGGCACAGACCAGCAGATGGGGAACTCTGGCTCTGGCTCTCAAATAAACAAATAACAACAACAAAAACCGAAAAGAAATTCCAGAAACACATTTGCAGCAAAAGTAGGTGACAAGCTATCATCAGGAAGTCCAAGAAAACAAACGAATGAGGACAAATCACCAGCAGCTACCAGGCCACCCGGCCTCTGGCCTCTGTGCAGTGGCAACAGAAGATAGAGCTTAGGAGGGGGACCCTGGAGTGGCAGCATGTGCTCAAGGGAAGCGTTGGGTGGGGCGAGCTGTCTGAGAACCAGCTGGAACCATGGAGGGGTGGGCCAAGTCCAGGGGGAGGGGAGGGGGCTTGCCTTAGGCCGCCCCAAAGGCTAATGAATGTAAACTTCTGAATTCTCGAGCTGACCACTGAGCCCTCCTTCTAGGCAGCCCCTGTGCTGAGAAGAACTGCTGCAAAGGAATCAAAACTGAGCAGTGCAGGGAAACGGAAGGGCTGAATCGAAGCTGGGAGGGGACAGGGATCCAAAGCGCTTCATGGTATTTTCTGTTTTTTTGTATTGGACTTTATTTATTTGTTTATTTAAAAGGCAGTGTGACCGAGAGAGGGAGGGAGGGAGAGAGTGAGCGAGCGAGCTTCCATTTGCTGGCTCATTCCCCAAATGGCCTCAGTGGCCTGAACTGGGCCAGGCTGAAGCCAGGATCCTGGAACCCCATCCAGGTCTCCTACGGGGAGCTGGGGCCCAGGCACTTAGAGAACTCTCTAATGCTCTTGAGGTGCAGGGAGCTGGACCGGAAGTGCAGCAGCCGAGAGTCGAGCTGGATCCTGGACTTGGGACGCTGACTGGTGTCCCAAGTGGCTTTGTGACCCAAGCACCACAACGCCAGCTCCCCTGCAGCGGGGAGCGTCATTATTGACAATATGGCAAATAATAACAGGGAGAGCTCTGTGGAGCTTCCTTCTAAATGTTCACGAAAACGAATGTCACATCAAAGCAAGCAACAGGAAAGTGGACGGTCATGTTCTGGGAATAAGGGAGGGGGTGAGAATAAGGAGTAACTTTCGAATGGGACAATTTCAACTCCACCAATGATACCTGCAAATGATTGAAACTTGGGACCAGCGCTGTGGCGTAGCGGGTAAAGCTGCCGCCTGCAGTGCTGGCATCCCATTTGGCCACCAGTTTGAGTCCCGGCTGCTCCACTTCCCTTCCTGATCTCTGCTATGGCCTGGGAAAGCACTAGAAGACAGCCCAAGTCCTTGGGCCCCTGCCCCGTCATGGGAGACCCGGAAGAAGCTCCTGGCTCCTGGTTCCTGGCTTCTGGCTCCTGGCTTCCGATTGGCACAGCTCTGGCCGTTGGGGCCATCTAGGGAGTGATGGCAGATGGAGGATCTTTCCCTCTCTCTCTGCCTCTGCTTCTCTGTGTAACTCTGACTTTCAAATAGATAAATCTTTAAAAAAATGTGTTTGGATTTCTGAGTTGTGATGATGATGAGCAAAAGCAATAATTCATCACCGGGGAGCCAGCGCTGTGGTGTAGAGGGTAAAGCTGCTGCTTATAGGGCTGGCATCCCATATGGGCACCAGTTCAAGTTCTCGCTGCTCCACTTCCAATCCAGCTCTCTGCTATGGCCTGGGAAAATAGTAGAAGATGGCCCAAGTGCTTGGGCTCCTGTACCCGCATGGGAGACCCAGAGGAAGCTCCTGGCTCCTGGTTTCAGATTGGCACAGCTCTGGCCATTGTGGCTATCTGGGGAGTGAACCAGCAGATGGAAGACACCTCCACCTCTGTCTCTCTCTGCAATTCTGCCTTTCAAATAAATAAATAAATCTTTTAAAAAATTGATCACCTGAATATAGCATGGGAAGAATATATTCTGGAAAACTAGGTAAATAGCCCCTAAAAGGAAAATAATCAAGTATTTTTCCTACCTTTCCTATATGGATTGCAGCACTGAGTAAAACAAATGTATTAAAATTATTACAGGTAGTATATGAAAGCAAAAATGATACAATATTGCCATGTTGTGACCAGCCATGAATGAAAGCATCCAGTCATTGTATACAACGGGTGCTAACCTCTAAAGAGGAGTAATCTCCAGTATTACCTATCATCATGCCGAAAGACCAGAACCAGGGTCTGATCCAGTTGCTAGTTTGTAGGCAATGCCAGGGTCAGAGGGCCATGTGCTGTGCAGATGTGATGAGAAAATCCAGTCGTTCATCAGCTCCACTGGTCATGCAGCCTGAAATCTTCAGCAGATAAGTTGCAAGGGAAGGACTGGCTACAGGGTGAAACTGGAGATAAAAACATGCTTAATAATCTTACCAAGACTTTGAAAAATGAGCAAGACCAAACTGTAAAGTCTGGGAATGCATACTCAGGTAACTGAGCCATAAAGAAATACAAAAAAGTAACTGCTATAGAAGTCAGATTAGAAGTTACTTTTGAACCTTGCAAGACATTGGCACAGGCAAAAATTCCTTGGAAAAAATCCCAGAGGCACAAGAAATCAAAGCCAAAATTAACAAATGGGATTACATCTAATTGAGAAGCTTCCATGTGGGAAAAGAAACACTCAGGAAAGTGAAGATGCAAACGACAGAATGGGAGAAATTATTTGCAAACAATGCAACTGATAAAGGATTAATAACCAGAATATATAAAGAGATCAAGAAACTTAACAACAACAAAACAAACAACTCAGTTAAGAAATGGGCAAAGGACTTAAACAAGCATTTTTCAAAAGAGGAAATCCAAATGGCCGACAGACACATGAAAAAATGTTCAGGATCACTAGCCGTCAGGGAAATGCAAATCAAATCCACAGTGAGGCTTCACCCACCCCAGTTAGAATGGCTTTCACACAGAAATCAACAAACAACAAATGCTGGCGAGGATGTGGGGGAAAAAGTACTCTAATCCACTGTTGGTGGGAATGTAAACTGATAAAGCCACTGCGGAAGACAGTATGGAGAAACCTCAGAAATCTGAATACAGACCTACCATATATCCAGCCATCCTACTCCTGAGAATTTACCCAAGGGAAATGGAATCAGCAAATCAAAGTGTTATCTGCCCTCCCGTGTTTATTGCAGCTCAATTCACAATAGCTAAGACATGGAATCAACCCAAATGCCCATCAACTGAAAACTGGCTCAAGAAATTATAGGATATGTACACCATGGAATACTATACAGAAGTAAAAAATAAATCTGGCCATTTGCAACAAAATGGATGAATCTGGAAAACATCACATTTGGTTAAATAAGCCAGTCTCAAAGGGACAAATACCATATGTTCTCCCTGACCTGTGATAGCTAAGAAAGTACCTGAAAGGCATTCTATAGAAGTGGAATTGACACTTTGAGAAGCAATCACTTGAGCGGCCCTTGTCTTGACTGTTGAGGAACATTTTTTTATTTTCATACTATTTGTTGAACCCTTTACTTAACATAGAGTTAAACATATGTGCATAATGTCAATTGAAGAGGCCAGCATAGTGGGTAAAGCCGCCACCTGCAGTGCTGGCATCCCATATGGGCACTGGTTCAAGTCCTGGCTGCTCTACTTTCTTTTTTTTTTTATTTTATTTTATTTTATTTTATTCTATTTTTTGACAGGCAGAGTGGACAGTGAGAGAGAGACAGAGAGAAAGCTCTTCCTGCCGCGGATGGCGCGCTGCGGCCAGCGCACCGCGCTGATCCGATGGCAGGAGCCAGGTGCTAGGTGCTTTTTCCTGGTCTCCCATGGGGTGCAGGGCCCAAGCACTTGGGCCATCTTCCACTGCACTCCTGGGCCACAGCAGAGGGCTGGCCTGGAAGAGGGGCAACCAGGACAGAATCCGGCGCCCCGATTGGGACTAGAACCCAGTGTGCTGGCGCCGCAAGGCGGAGGATTAGCCTGTTGAGCCACGGCGCCAGCCCTGGCTGCTCTACTTTCAATCCAGCTCTCTGCTATGGCCTGGGAAAGCACTGGAAGATGGCCCAAGTGCTTGGGCCCCTGCATGGGAAGAACCAGAGGAAGTTCCTGGCTCCTGGCTTCAGACTGGCAAAGCTCCAGCAGTTCTGGCCATTTGGGGAATGAACCAGAGGATGGAAGACCTCTCCCTCTCCCTCTCCCTCTCCCTCTCCCTCTCCCTCTCCCTCTCCCTCTCCCTCTCCCTCTCCATCACTGTCTTCATTATTAACCATAGTGCACGATTATTAGGTGATTACTGTGTGCCAGGCATTGCTCCTGGTGCACCTGAGTCCTCACTACCAACACTCAGCTGTTGAGCAGTTGCCTGTGGCCACACAGGTTTTGAGCCCAGCCTGGCTGCCTCCTTGTTTGTGTTCTCAGTTACTGCAGTGAGTAGACTGTATTGTTTTTATTTGGGGGCTATTGCCCCTGATGGTGATAATAACCCCCGTATCAGTCTGCTTTCTGTTGCTATAACAGTGCCCGAGGCACATTATAAAGAAACGGGTTTACTGAGCTCATGGTTTGGGAGGTTCAGTAGCTGCCTTCTGCTCAGCTCTGGGGAAGGCCTCGTGCTCTGAGCCCACGGGAAAAGGAGAGGTCCCACAGTGGACAGGAGTCGGAGAGTGGGGAAAGCTGGTTTGCTCTTGATAACAAGTCCTCGTACAAGAACTCATGGGGCTCATGAGAAATCTGTTCACGCCTTCTGTTGATTCCCTGGAGGACAGCGCCCCAGAGTCACCCGCTAGGTCCCACCATCACCTCCTACTCCAGCATGCTGGCACCTTCAACACAAGAACCTTGGAGACATGCTAAGCCATATCCAAGCCATCGTGTGCACGCATGCATGCACACACACACACACACACACACACGCTGAGTGCCTGCCAGTGTGCATGCTATGCCTTTAACTCCTTCCCCAAGTCTCAAAACTGCCCTGAACACACTGAATCACATCCAAACCATAGTGCATGCGTGGGCTTTGTGTGTTCGCGCGCGCGCGCACACACACACACACACACACATGCGTCTCAGTGTCTGCCAGGCTGTCACTCTGAGTCTCTCGACTGCCCCAACAGGCAGAGGCACTTGTTGATCTGCACTGGATGAACAGGAACACGGAACACGGGCAGCTCAGCGAGGTGAAGGACCTGGCCCAAAGTTACAAATTAAGTGGCATGGGGTGGAGGTGGGCAGGGGGGTGAACTGAGGCTGGGAAAAGTTCATCCTCTGGCTCTTGGAATTCGAAAGAACAAAATGTTCTATACGCTCAGGCAGTGCTCACCTGCCAGGGCTGCCAGGCCGAGGTCAGGCGTTGCCCAACCAGTGCCCTGCAGCCTGGGGTGGCTTGAGAAGTGTGCAGACCGGGGCTGACGCTTGCCAAGCCCCAGACAGCCTGACCGCAATCCGAGGGTCATGTGAAGCTTGTGATCCATGAGCCTGGCATGCCTGAGGAGCCAGAGACTCGCGCTTCTTGGTGTGCCAACCCTGCGCTCGCAAGCCTTGGGATCAGGACCTAGAACAGAGCCAGCCAGCAGCCAGCAGGCTGGGGTGAAGCCATGCCCAGCTGTGCTCTACGGTCACACGCCGATTTCCTAACCTGAATCGGCATGGCTGCTGGGAGGGACAGCATGTCCTCTCTGTTCCCAGGGCCCTGGATTCCAGCCAGGCTGAAGCATTTCCAAAACAGGGCCTGGCAGGGAGGGCTCCCACCTCCACTGCTCCAGCAGCAGCAGCCGCAGAGCCCGCCCAGCCCACCTCGGCTGCACCTGTAACTCCCAGCGTGGTGCTAGGCCCTGACGACACATTTACTCAATCAGCCCCGCAGAGATGCTATGGAGTGGGGGCTCTCATGGGCACCGTTTGATAGAGGAGAAAACAGACCCAGAGATGCACAAGCCCCTTGGAAATGGCAGCACAGAGACGGAGCTGCAGGTCTGTGACTGGGATCCGAGCGTGTCTGTGAATTCCCTGTATCTCTCAGCCCTGCATTAACCTTATTGTCACTGCACCAAGGATATGAGAAAATCGAGGCTCAGGGAGGTGGGTGCAATGTTTCTAGAAGGCTCTGTGCTGACAACCAGTGATCATCTTGCAAAAACATAGTCCAAAGCTTACAGCTGCTAAAATGTGGCTGTGGTCACTGAAAACTCGTGTCTTTTGTTATCTGTGGGGTCCCGGGGCCTGGTGAGGCAGGGGTACCTGGAGGCTGGGAAACAGGTGGCCTGCTGCCTCGGTGAAGGAGCTGAGGGTGGAGGTGCTGTCCGTCCACGCTCAGGGCGGTTCCTGCCAAAGGCTGCTTGTGTCTCCTGCGGACCTGCCGTGTGCAGAAAGAACCCACGTGAGTGCGCCTACATGGGGTCAGCTTGGGTCCTGTCCCGTAGTTCCTCCTGGAGGGGCAAGGGGTGACACAAAAAGAAGCCGGAGTTGGCTCCTAGATTCCTACGGGCCGAGAAGGGAGTTACAAGGGAGCCCCAGCAGGAGAGGTGCACCCCAAGGGTGAGAGGGACCCGCCCATCTCCCTGGAGACCACAACGGTGTCCCACAATAAATGCCTGCTGGGCAAAGACAGCTGGAAGCCAGCCAGGATGGTGACAGCTGAAGGGAGACCCTTCCTCTCCCCTCTTGCAGTCTCCCCTCTTGCAGTCTCCCCCATTTTTTTTTTGACAGGCAGAGTGGACAGTGAGAGAGAGAGACAGAGAGAAAGGTCTTCCTTTGTCGTTGGTTCACCCTCCAATGGCCGGCCGGCGGCGCACTGCGGCCCGCGCACCGTGCTGATCTGTTGGCAGGAGCCAGGTGCTTCTCCTGGTCTCCCATGGGGTGCAGGGCCCAAGCATTTAGGCCATCCTCCACTGCACTCCCTGGCCACAACAGAGAGCTGGGCTGGAAGAAGGGCAACCGGGACAGAATCCGGCGCCCCGACCGGGACTAGAACCTGGGGTGCCGGCGCTGCAGGCGGAGGATTAGCCTAGTGAGCCGCTGCGCCGGCCTCTGATGTTCTGATTTCTAAACTGGGATGTGGTCGTGACTTAAGTGGCCACAGAATTGTCTGTTCGCCGAGAGGGAGCTGAATAATGGGGGTGAGTTTGTGCCCAGAGGTCAGGAAAGTATTTCTTCATGGAACACATTCAGAAGGGGCATCAGGAGACAAAATAACAGCGCACTTGGTTACATCACAGTCTGTTCAACCTGCCAGTCACTGCGAGACAGACTTCTCCAACATGAGTCTGGGAAGTGAACGTTCCAGAATGTTCTAGAACTTGGCTCAGGAATGTGGGTGCCTCTGGAAGCACTTGATTCCCAAGAATTCTATTTTTAGACACTTCCCCGAGAGGAATGAGCATGTGTGTCCTCGTGAGCCCTTGTGGGGCCAGCACACCCATCCCCCTTGCTGCTCCGTGCCTGGCTGTGTCCCCATTTCCTGAGAACTGAGCCTCAGGAGTCACTTCACCCAGAAGGTTTTTCCCTGACTCCAGGGCAGCTTGCAGCCAATACAGATGCTGCCTAACTTACCAGCGGTTTCGCACTGATGGATCCACCGGAAGCTCAAAGCATCATGAACTGAAGATGCATTTGAATCATCAAACATCATAGCTTAGCCTAGCCTGCTTTCAACATGTCCAGAACACTCAGGGCCTAGTTGAGCAAAGTCATCCAACACAGCCTGTTTTATAATAAAATATTGAATGTGCCATGTAGTTACTGAGTACCATACTGAAAATGAAAAATAGAACGGTTGCGCACACATGCTTTCCAACCATCTAAAGTTAAGAAATTGTAAGTTGGGGGCCAGCACTGTGGTGTAGCAGGTAAAGCCGCCACCTGCAGTGCTGGCATCCCATATGGTTCAAGTCCTGGCTGCTCCGCTTCCGATCCAACTCTCTGTTACGGCCCGGAAAAGCAGTGGAAGATGGCCCAAGTGCTTGGGCCCCTGCACCCACCTGGGAGACCCAGAAGAAGCTCCTGGCTCCTGGCTTTGGATCGGCTCAGCTCTGGCCATTGTGGCCAATTGGGGAGTGAACCAGAGGATGGAAGACCTCTCTCTCTCTCCTTCTCCGTGTAACTCTTTCAAATAAATAAATAAATCTTTAATAAAAAAAGAAATTGTAAGTTAGGACTGTCTGTGTACCTCAATGCTATTTGGTGACAAAAAGGAGCAAATTATTGGTACATGCAACAATGTGGATGAATTTCAGAATAGTTATGCTGAGTGAAAGAAGTCAGATGAAAAGAGTACACACCGACGATCCCATTCCTATAAAATTCCAGAAAGTGCAAAGCATCTCCAGTGAAGATGGTCATCTGTAGTGACCATAGTGCCTGGAGGCGGGGAGGTGGGTGGAGGGGAGGTGCCATACAAAAGGGCATGAGAGAATTGGGTGAGGGGCTTAGGGAGACATTCATCATTTGGATGCTTCCATGAGGTAGGTGCCTTCGTGGAAACTCATCCAATTATGCAATTTAAATACGAACGTTTATTATACTTCAATTATACCTCAGTAAAGTTGTTACTCCCAAACTCTTGCATGGCCAGAGCTGGACCTGAAATGGGGAGCTGGGAACTCAACCCATATTCTCACCTGGATGGCAGGAACCCGATATTCTGAACCATCACCACTGCCTCCCATGGGTTTGGATTGGCAGGAAGCTGGAGTCAGTAGCCAGAGCTGGGAATTGAACCCAGGTACTCCAATGTGGGGTGTGGGCTGGCTTGCCGGCTCCCTCAGTAATGCTTAAAAAACAAAACAAAAAACTAGAGGCTGTGTCGTGGTGTAGCGTGTTAAGCCACTGCTCGTGATGCCCACATCCAATATTGCAGTGCGCTGTTCTGCTTCCAATCCAGCTTCCTGCTAATGCGCCTGGGCAAGCAGTGGAAGACGGCCTGAGTGTTGGGGCCCTGCATCCATTCAGGAGACCTAGATGAAGTTCCTGGCTCCTGGCTTTGGACTGGCCCAAGGCCATTTGGGAAATTAACCAGCAGTTGGAAGATTTTCCTCTCTCTTTCTCTTCATCTCTCACTCTGCCCCTTCAAATAAATGATAAATAAATAACTCCAAAAAAATGAATAAAACAAAAATAAAACCCCTGGAGAGTGACACAGTCAGGACCTGAACCCAGGTAAGTCTGACATGAAACCACTTAAGGGGCTGGTAAGCGGTCCCTTCTTGACTGCAGGTGGGGAGCTGGTCCAAGTGCACCCTTTGCGGGAAGCCTTCCTGTCCTTTCCATGGGGGACCACGGCTTTGGAGAAACTGCCCGCTAGGTGGCCTCGGCCCACACACCCTCCTGCCTGCCTGCAGGCTTCTTTGGGGGATCCTGTCCCCACTTGGAGGACCTTGCCCTGTGCCCCTGACTGCCGCTCAGCACCAGACTCCAGACCCGCCTGGGTTTTGAATCCCAGCTCTGCACAGACAGCAGCTGTCTGACCTTGGACGTGCTCCTTTGCCTGAGTTGCAGGCTCCTCATCTGAATAATAATTGAAGCCACCCAGGATTGCCTCAAGGATCAAATGAGAGCCAGTTCTTGTTAAACAATTAGCATGGGGCCTGGCGGGTAATAAAGCACTCAATAAATGTTAACTATTACTGATCTTCACCTGCACGGAGGCTGCGGACTGTTTGTTTCTCAGCCTTTGAATCAAGTCCTTACCGACCCAGATAGAGTTATTGACATGGAAAGATGCCCAGAGTGCGCTGTTGAGGGGGGAAAGCAGGCTATGGAACAATATATACTTCCCAGGTCTTTTTAAAGATGAAAGAAACAAGTGGACCTATACAACATGACTTCAAAAAGTTCATGGACAAACATTTATTTTGATGCAAAGAAATTTCCAAATCCATGCATCTAAAGGGTCTTTAAAAAGTTCATGGACAACATGTTTTATAAAAAAGCTATGCACAGATTCCAAAGTTTTTTGCACTTAAATAAGCTTATCTTTTAGCTCCATTTTCCCATGGGCTTTTTGAATTCCCGCTTAGTAGGGAGCCTGGCACACAGGAAGTGGTCAGGAACGCTGGGTGGGACCGTTGTTACTTCAAAGCCCTAGGAACCTCGTGCAATGTCAGTTTCAAATGTTCTGTGGAGACTTCCAGTGAAGCCAGATCCTGTTCCAGTGGCACTGGAACTCTGAGGAAGAGACTGTGTGCTACTTTCTGCTTTCCCCTTTGTGACACCACTCAGGGGCTTGTTGTGGGCACGGTTTGAGTGGGACTTGGGACCTGACTGGATTTTGGTACCTTTTTTTTTTTTTTTTTAATAAGATCCTGTAGCAAAAGAAAAAAAAAAAGTGTCGCCCTTTGCAATAGAAACTTCAAACTTGGATTAAAGATGTTCCTGCCAGTCACTGAGATGCTATGACAAAATGTAGACACTTGAGGGCGCTCTGATCGATTTACAACAGAAACGGGAGGTGATCATGACTGTAGCTGTCTCATTAAACAATGGCCACCATCTATTGAATTCTTACCATGAAGTCCTAAAATGGGTTAAGAGAGTCACAAACTTCTTCTCATTTGCCCATCCGAGATCACTACTGAAGATTTTGTACATAGAATGTGGTGTTGTTTTGAATTTTAAAAATATTTTTATGAGTATCATGCAGTGTGTCAAGCCGTGGCTTGGGAGGCCCACACCCTGTATGGGAGTGCCTGGGATGGAGTCCTGCCTCTGCTGCTGATCCGGCTCCCTCTAGTGCACTTGGGAGGCAGCAGATGCTGGCCCAAGTGCTTGGGTCCCTACAACCTGCCAGGGAGACCTGGATGGAGTTCCTGGCTCCTGGATTTCACCAGGCCTGGTCCTGGCTGTTGAAGATGTTTGGGAAGTAAACCAGTGGGTGGAAGATCTCTGTCTCTCCCTCTCTCTGTCACTCTACCTTTCAAATAAATAAAATGTCTTTAAAAATGGTTTCATGAGGTTATAATTAATGCATTTTATACAGTGTGAAAATACCAGTGTACCACTCGGTGAACTGCACACAGGTAACTTCCACTGAGATGATGATGCAAAAATTCTCCATCATCTTTACTCACCTCCCACCCACACCACAGCCAGCCTGACTTCTCTCACCATTTATTCATTTTACTTGCTTGTTTGTTTGAAAGGGAGAGTGAGCGAGTGAGCTGCTCTTCCATCTACTGGTTCAATGCCCAAATGCCTGCAGCAGCTAAGACTGGGCCAGGCCAAAGCTAGGAGCCTGGAGTTAAATCCAGGTCTCCGACATAGGTGGCAGGGACATAAGAACTTGAGTCGTCACTTGCTGCCCCCCAGGGTGTGCAATGACAGGAAGCTGCACTGGAAACAAAGGTGAGACTTGATGGGGCCCAGTGCTGTGGCATAGTGGTGAGGCCGCTGCCTGCAGTGCCAGCATTCCTTACGGGCGCCGGTTCCTTGGGCCCCTGCACCCACATGGGAGACCTGGAAGGGGCTCCTGGCTTCAGATCAGCGCAGCTCCAGCCGTTGTGGTCAACTGGGGAGTGAACCAGCAGATGGAAGACCTCTCTCGCTCTGCCTCCCCTCTCTGTGTAACTCTTTCAAATAAATAAATAAATCTTCCAAAAAAAAAAAAAAAAAAGAAAGAAAGAAAGAAAGAAAAGAAAAGAAAAATCAAAGGTGAGACTTGAACCCAGGCACTCTGATAGGGAATTCGTTTTCCCAGCAGCATCTTAGCCACTGCAGTAAATGTGTGGCCTATTTTGTTTCTGGACTTCATACAAACATAATCATTCATGTGTCACATTCACCGTTGCCAGGTTTAGCATATAAAACTCCAGGACACGAGGTAAATTTGAATTTCTCCTAGAATGTACTTAAACTCAAATAATTATTCAGTGTCTATCTGAAATTCTAATTGAGCCAGTCATCCAGTATTTTATCAGGCAACTGTAGTAGTCTTTTGTGAATGGCTTCTTTCAACATAGTTGTGAGATTTTCCCACGTTGCTGTTATTAGTCAATGACTATTTTTCATTGCTGTGTAGTATTCCATACAGAACCCATTTCCGCCTCCTGCTGTTGATAGGCAAGGTGGGTTACTCTTAGAAAGGCAACGTGGACAAAAGTGAAGCAGGTGCACTCTGGTGTCAGAAGCCTGGGGCATTGGAATCCTAGCTTCATCTCTTTCTGTTTGTGAGACCTCGGTCCAGTAATTGAATCTCCCTGTGCCTTGACCAGTTCAACTTTTTTTTTTAATTGAAAAAAATGATAGATAGTGACAGCATACAACATGACATCCTTTCATTCCACTTTTATGTGGCCTAATAATAGTGCCCTAAGGGCTGCCATGCGATTTAAGACGACAGACTCACAGCGATCACTTAGCACTGGGCCAACAGAGTTAGCACTCAGCAAATGCTGCCCGCCTTCAGACCCATGACGCCTTGGGGAAGAGTGACGTTCAGAGGCAGGAAAAGACCGGCTCACAGCCAGGTATCCTGCAAGCAGCACAGCCCTTTGGCCACTGATGTTGGCTAAATTTGAGTCACTTTTTTGAGCATCTGCTGTGTGCCAGGCTCTATTTCAGAGCCTGAAGTCACAAAATGAGTAGAAGCCAAGTCCCGACCATCATGCAGTGCACTCATTTGCCGCCAGGTGTTTACCTTTCCCTCATTAGTCAATAGAATATCATCAAAAGGCACGTAGCATGGAACCCCCCCCCCCCACCACACACACACATTATTGCTCCAGACGCGGCAGCCACTGGCCAGGTAGTGGCCTCACTCTGGTGGATATCAGCACCCCTATTTTACAGATGAGGAAACTGATCCTCTGGTAGAGAAGGGGACTGGCCGAAGGAGCTGCAGCCAGTCCACGGCAGAGCCGGGATCCAAAGCCGCATCAGCTGGCTCCGAAGCCCCCTTGGACTCCCCCGTGCTTGATTTTCAGTCCTAATGAGCAGGGTGGCTGCAGCGTGGGTACGAAACCCTGACTCCGGATCCAGGCCTGGGGGCTCCAGGCCCAGGTCTGCGGCCTCGGGCAAGCGTTTGGCTGCCTGGGAGCCCCAGTTCCTCCTGCTCTGGGCTGGAGGGTCACAGGGTGGCCTGGGGACCTGAGAAAGCTCTCACGCAGGTGGAGGCAGGACAGAGCACACAGCGGGGACACGCTGGTGGAGCGCCAGCGAGGAGGGGGGCTCTGGAAGGCGCAAGCTGCTCTGCTGTGAAGCCAGCACCTTGCCTCTGGTCCTGGGGAGCTGCCTACGCTATCTTGCTGAATGTATCTTAACACGCCAGGTCCCACAGCAGGCCCCCGCCTGGCAGTTAAGACGCCCAGATCCCCATGTTAAAGCTCCACTCCAGTTTCTAGCTTCCTACAAGTGCAGACCCTGGAAGACAGCAGTGATGGCTCCAGTGATGGGTCCCTGTCACCCACATGGGACACCTGGGAGCTCCCTGCTCCTGGCTTTGGTCTGGTCCAGCCCCAGCTGTTGGGGGCATTTGGGGAGTGACTCTGTCTACTGTTGAACAAACAACATCAGGTCCTAAAAGCACACGCAGGCGCAGGGCCTCACGTGAGTGCCGCACTGAACGCTACTTTGGTGACACCTATGTCGGGTGCGGTCCTCAGCCCTCCGTGAGAAGTGACACGTTCCTCACCATCCCGTGTGGCAGGTGCCGCCGCTACACAGGGCTGCAGGGGGAGACTGAGGCGGAGCAGTGGCCACACAGGCAGCTGCAGGCCGGCACGTGGACCGGCCCTGGGGCCTCCAGGGCTGTGTTCTTGACCACGTGGCTCTGAGACCTCTGCTGAGGTCGGATTTTGTCTGGGCAGTAAAATGCCAGTGTTGTGAACTTTCTTCTCTGTATCATTTGAGCTTTGGTGGGAAGTAGGTTCTGTTTTTACAAAAAAACAAACAAACAAAAAACAACAAAAAACAATGCTAGGGTTCTCAGGTGGGATTTGATGCCTTTAGGAATTAGCCTTGGGGCTGGTACTGTGGCATGGTGGGTAAAGTCACTGTCTGTGGCACCATATGGGCGCCAGTTCAAGTCCTGACTGCTCCACTTCCCATCCAGCTCCCCGCTAACGCTCCTGGGAAAGCAGTGGAGGATGGCTCAAGTCCTTGGGCCCCTGTACCTATATAGAGACCCGGAAGAAGCTCTTGGCTCCTGTCTTCAGACCAGCCCAATTGTGGCTGTTGTAGCTATTTGCAGAGTGAACCAGCAGATGGAGAACCTCTCTCTCTCTGTCTCTCTCCCCCCCCGCCCCTCTCTCCCTCTCCCTCTCTGTAACACTGCCTTTCAAATAAAAAAAAATTATATATATTTTTAAAGAATAAGCTGTGAACACCTTTCACCAAAGGGACAAGCCACTACGTCTTTTTAGAGGTGGTGAGACCACGCCTTGGAGCTGGGGACACAGGGTGCAACCCTGGCTCCCCCTGCCCAGCACCTCTGTGACCCGGGGTGAGTCCCTGGTGTCCCTGGCAGAGAGCACCCTCACTCAATGTGCACTGGATACAGGAAGAATGAATCACTGTCCAGCCCCGCCCTGCCTGACCCTGCCTGCTCTCGCGGTCCCGGGAATGCATGAAGGAACCACTGTACAGTGCTCATCCTTCACAGGTGTGGGAAGGCAGTGCCAAGAGACGCCAGGCTGGACGAGACGGCTGACCAGCGGCCACCCACTGGGCTGGGCGACGGCCTTCTCGGAGGCCCTGAGGTTGCTGGCCCGGCTGTGCGGGCGAGAGGCTGCTGGGAGTTTTCTGCCTGTGACTGTACTTGTGACCCCGCTCCTATCACGCAGCAAAGGCTGGGCCTCCGGGGCCATAAATCGCCGCTATCGTCCGTCGCTATCTACTCGGAGGTTTTTCAGGAGCCCAATAATTATTTTTTATCACGTACAAGTCCTCTAATTATTTTTATCTTTTTTTTCTCACAGTAGCCTTGCAAGCAAGACTAATTCTGCTTTTAGTTAGGATTAGGGAGGAGCCAGGTCTTGAGAGTTTCTGGGGGTTTCCTGGGGGTGCCCAACGCTGCAGAAAGGGTGGGGGTTTGTACCCCCAGCCCCAAGCTGTGAGGGGCCGGGGAGGAGAGCTGTGTGGAGCCAGGAGCCTTGGCTGCTCCCCGGCCCTGTGACCTTGGGCACCTCCCTCGCAATCCCTGTGCCCCGGGTTCTACCCCGAATGAGGAAGGAATAATAGCGCTCACCGCGGGAGTTAGTGCAGACGGACTGGCCCTCAAGTCGTGGAAAATGGAATTAAAAGCCAACTTAACTCTGGCGCAGAAACACTTGACCCCCGCACGTCCCTTAGGCGGGACGGACCCCTCCTGTTCAGTGCCGGAGGCCCCGCTGAGTCTGCAGCTGGGACCTGGGTCTGACCTCAGCCTCCTGCCGACCTCCCATTGGACCAGGCTCGCTGAGCTTGGGACTCCTCAGCTGTGAAATGGGCCTCATCGCCCGCCTCACCCCTGCGCCCAGCGGCCTTCTTCTGGTTCTCAAACCGCCGGAACTAAACGCAACCGCCCAGCCCTGGCTGGTCTCGTTGGCTCCCTAAGTCTTTTGGGAGCAGCTCCTCTGTGCCAGGGGGAAGCTGAGCTAAGCCGGTCTCGTGCCCCTGACACAGAGACAGACTGCACGCCTTCAAGAGGAAGAAACCCAAGCGAGCAAGGTGGTTACCGGGGCGCTCGCTGGCCAGGGAGGACTACTGCGTCGCAAGAGGAAGTCATGGGGGCCAGTGGCCTTTTGGAAAGGCCTCTCCAAGGAGACACTTCGGAGGCCATTAATCGTTTATTTGAGGCTGCCCATGGTGCAGAATTCAGGCCGTGCACTGTGTCCCGCAGCCCAAGCCCCTCCCCGCCAGCTCCCTTGTCCCCAGCTTCGCAGCCTTCCTCCCAAGAGACCCCTGTGTGGCCAGGTTCCTGGGCGTAGGTGACATCTGTACTGACATCTTAGCCACTTGAAGCAGCCCTGGTGATGGGGAGTGAGGGGAGTCCTGGCCGAGGAACCAGCGAAGGCTCTGAGGCTGCACCAGTGTGGCTGCCAGTGCGGGCCCAGGGATGGTGGCGAGCATGGGAGGTCACTCTGGAAGACCTATGTGTCACTTTCAAGTCGGGGCAGGGTGGAGCTGGGGGTGGCAGCTTCTGCTCTAGGTACAGAAACACCCTGGAGAATGGACGCATATGGGGCTGGGAGAGCTGCGAGGATGCACACATGGGCTTGGGGGCGAGTGGAGGTGCTGAGGGGTAGTCAGCTTGGCTGTGTGGGAGGTGAGGTTGAGGCCAGAGAGGGTCTCGGGGCCCCCGGAACCCCTCACACCCTGGCCTGGCTAGAGGTCACCACACTGTGGTTGTTGGATTCGTGCGACCCCCGGCACGAGGGAGCCCTCAGCACACGTGTGCTGCAGGGCAAGGAGAGGCCTTGGAGAGAAGGCATGCCCACCCCAGCTCCATCCTGCCCATTGCACCTGCTCTGGCAAACAGAATTCTGAGCCTGCGGCACAGCTGGGGGAGCTGCCACCTGTCTTACCCTGGCTTGAGTTATGGCTGTTCTGCTTCCAGTCCAGCTCCCTGCTAACGCCCCCGGGCCCCTGCCACCCACATGGGAGACCTGGATGAAGCTCCTGGCCCCTGGTTTTGGCCTGACTCAGCCCTGGCTGTGGCAACCATTTGGGGAGTAAACCAGTGGATGAAATCTTTCTCTCTCGTCTCCTTCTCTCTGTAACTCTGCCTTTCAAATAATAATAATTAAAAAAAAAAAACTTAAAAAAAAAAAAAAAAGAATGCACAGCTTCAACCTTGGTTTCTCGTGCTCTCACAGCCATGGAACAGTATCTCCGTGCGAGCTTCATCTATAAAGTAGAAAGTTACAACTCCCAGTGCCTAAGAGCTGCACGGAAGCGGGGAATAACGCAGACGCGAACGTTCACACCAACGTTGCGGGAGAAGGCGGTCGCCTATGGGAGCGAGGCCTTTGTTCAGCATCGCAGGTTCACAGCGCTGCGGCCTTGTCACATGTGCAGCGGTCATCCCATGCTTCCTGCACGTGGCCTCTCCTCCTCCCAGTGCCCGACACAACCCTGCTTCACCCCGAGAAACAGCTCCAGTGGTAACGGCGGGGGCCGGTGCCGTGGCAAAGCAGACACCTTCAGTGCCAGCATTCCATATGGGCGCTGGTTCGAGTCCCGGCTGATCCACTTCCGATCTAGCTCTCTGCAGTGGCCTGGGAAAGCAGTGGAAGATGGCCCAAGCCCTTGGGTCCCTGCATCCACATGGGAGACCTGGAAGAAGCTCCTGGATCCTGACTTCAGATCAGCACAGCTCCAGCTGTTGTGGCCAACTGGGGAGTGAAGCAGTGGATGGAAGACCTCTCTCTCTGTCTTTCTTTCTCTCTCTCTCTCTGCCTCTCCTTCTCTCTGTGTAACTCTTTCAAATAAGTAAATAAATCTTTTTACAAAAGTGATAATGGCTTCTGTGTATATGTGCTTCAAAGAACGTTAGGAGATATTTGAAACACATGTCTAGGAAATGCACAAAGCCACGTGTTGCACTCAGGGAGTCATCACTAAGAGAACAGCACAGTGTCCCGGGCACCTAGATAAACAGAGCACAGGGGCCAGTGCTGTGCAGCGGGTTGAGCCGCCACCTGCTCCGCCAGCATCCCATATGAACGCCAGCTTGTGTCCCGGCTGCTCCACTTCCAGTCCAGCTCCCTGCTGTTGCACCCGGGAAAGCAGCAGAAGGTGGCCCAAGTGCTTGGGCCCCTGCACCCACGTGGGAGACCTGGATGGAGTTCCAGGCTCCTGGCCTCTACCTGGTCAAACCCTGTCCTAGCTGTTGTGGACATCTGGGGAGTGAACCAGTAGATGGAAGGTCTCTCCTGTCACTCTTTCAAATAAATAAATAAAACTAAAAAATGAGAAAGAAAAAAGAAATAGAGTACAGCTAGTCTCCTCCCTCACACTCCCCCCCCCCCCCCCCCCGCTCTCCATCGGCCCCTTTTCCCATCACTCCCTCCCTCCCCTCCCAGGATAACCACCGCCCCGCCTGCAAACCCCAGCCCTGGCTTCTGCCTGGGTTCGGGGTTATAGGGATGCAGTAGCACTTTTGTGTGTGACTTCCACTGTGAGGTTCATGGTGTGGAGCTCCCCGTGTGGCCAGGCCACAGCCTCAGACAGTGAGGAACAGCTCATCTGGCAGGCAGAGAAGCTGGGGGGCGGGGGTAGGGTGGGGTGGAGGCTGGGTTTGGTTCACATGTGAGTTCTGTGTCTTGCACCTGCTGTTCTGTTGAGCTGTGTTTGGGTTTGAGTCATGTTTCCTGCACCTGCTGCTCTGATGTGCTGGGAGTTTGCCACTGTTAAAGGCGATGCCCGCTTTCTCCCAGAGGACCTGACTTTGCTGGGCCTCACCGCCCCTTCTCAGCAAGCCCATCCTATTCCCATTTTGCCACAATCCCCACTGCACCTCGTTGCCCTAACATCGCTCACCAATGCTGCCTGCCTGGCCCTGTAATCAGTTGGGTCCTTCCCTCTGCCTTTAATTCAGCAGAAACGTCCACCCAACAACGGGTCGATCTGGCAGCCCAGCTTAGCATTCAAGTTGTCTCCACTGGGTCAAACTTCACAATGAATAAGTGAGAGCTCAAAAATTTTATTATCACCATTATGATTTCAGAAAATATTTTTAAATATCTTTCCCTTACTCTCTTTATTGTCATCTTTCAGAAGATGTTTTAAAATTCACTGTTTCAAATGTATAGTAGCAATTATGATTAAATATGGGAGCTCTGGACCCAGATGGTCTGGAATCAGATCCCGGTTCTACAGCTCAGAAGCTGTGTGACCTCAGGCAATTAGGGAGCCTCTCTGTGCTGCCATATAAAGCAAAATACCTGCCGGCGCTGCGGCTCAATAGGTTAATCCTCCGCCTGCGGCGCGGGTTCTAGTTCTAGTCGCTCCTCTTCCAAGCCAGCTCTCTGCTGTGGCCCGGGAGGGCAGTGGAGGATGGCCCAAGTGCTTGGGCTCTGCACCCCATGGGAGACCAGGAGAAGTACCTGGCTCCTGCCTTCGGATCAGCACCGTGAGCCAGCTGCAGCAGCCATTGGGGAGTGAACCAATGGTAAAGGAAGACCTTTCTGTTTCTCTCTCTCGCTGTCCACTCTGCCTGTCAGAAAAAAAAAAAAAAAAAGCAAAATACCAGCAAAATTTGCCTTGCTGGGCTCTTAATTTGGAGATTAAGTGAGCAAATATTTGTAAACCCATTAGAACCTCAGAACATGGAATAATTGTTCAGCATATGCCAGCTCTTTTGAAATCTTTGAAAATGTTGTGGGCTGGTGATCATGAAACTTTCTCGGGGCACCAACTGCCCCAGTGTCCCCAAGACTGGCAGCAGTGGAGGGCGGGAGGAGGTTCAGGACAAAGAAATTTCAGTGTGAAAACTGGGAAATTCCTGGGCAAGGTAAGACAAGGCGAGCGGTCGCCCCAGGCCTGCCTGGTGGTTCCATTTCACGTCACTGAGCACATGGGTACTTTCACTTTCATTAAATTACGGATTTGAGTTTGAAAGTGATATTCCAATCGCATGTTGTGGAACCCCCAAAGCACCCCATGACATGGCTTCTGTGCAACACTGAGCTCACCGAACATTCTCCCCACTTTACAGATGTGAAAACTAAGATGCAGAGGTGCAAAGTAGCCCCACGTTAGTGGCAGAGTTCTTTCCTAGTCTCCATCTTTTCTTCTTTGTTTTTAAGATTTATTCATTTGAAAGGCAGAATTATAGGGAGGCAGAGAGAGAGGCAGGGAAGTCTTCTATCCTATGGTTCACTCCTCAAATGGCCGCAAAGTCTGGAGCTGTGTTGATCTGAAGCCCAGAGCCAGGACCTTCTTCCAGGGCTCCCACACGGGTGCAGGGACCGGGGACTTGGGCCATCTTCTTCTGCTTTCCCAGGCCATAGCAGAGAGCTGGATCAGAAGTGGAGCAGCCGGGACTCGAACCAGCACCCATATGGGATGCCGGCACTGTAGGCGGCAGCTTTTTCCACTATGCCACAGCGACAGCTCCTTTTTTGTTTTTATTTACAAGAGAAAGAGAATCTTCCACCCACTGTTTCACTCCTCAAATGGCCACAACAGCCATGGCTGGGCCAGGCCAAAGCCAGCCAGGAACTCCATCTGGGTTTCCCACACGAGTGGCAGGTACTTAAGTCCTCCTCTGCTGTCTCCCCAGGGTGCACGTGTGCAACAGCTTTCACCCCTCCAGCCTCCAGCCTCACTGTTCTCCTCCCCGACTTCCTCTAGACTGTGCTAACCACGTGCTAGCCGACACGCTAAGGACTTTCCACTACGTTTATCTTCCCAACAGTCTTGGGCGGTGAGTTGTCCTGTTACACCTGCTGCAGGGGTGGGCTGTGAGTGTCTGCCTTCTCATCTGCCCAGCCACTCTCTCCCCAGGGCCATCGTTCATTCACTCGGCACATTTCTTGCTCGCCTGTGGTTTCCTTGTAACTTTGGTTATAGGGGAACTGGGTCTTTTCGTCTCTTGCCATTCAGAAGAACCCAGCAGCCGGTGTGTGAACCAGGACACCACACCTTGGGGCTGAAAGGGCAGCAGAGGTCGGCAACCTCCAGCCGTGAGTTCTCCGGTCCAGGCAGAGAGCGGATGGAGTCCCAGAGAATGGCTTGGGGTTTCTCTGTCTCAGCATCATTGACATGCAGGGCTGGAAAATTCTCAGTTGTGGGGATGTGGAGTGGAAGGTAGGGGACTGTTGGGTGCAGGAGGATGGCTTAGCATCATCACTAGCCTCCCTGCCATCTGCCAATTGAAAATGCCCCGGGGCATTGCTAGCTGGCTCCTGGCTGAGAACCACTGGCTCAACAGAAGGGAGCCAGTGGGTCCTCGGGCCCCTGCACCCACGTGGGAGACCCGGAGGAAGTTCCTGGATCCTGGCTTTGGATTGGCGCAGCTCTGGCTGTTGCGGCCAATTGGGGAGTGAACCATCGAATGGAAGACCTCTCTCTCTCTCTCTCTCTCTCTCTCTCTCTCTCTCCCCTCCCCTCCCCTCCCCTCCCCTCCCCTCCCCTCCCCTCTCCTCTCCTCTCCTCTCCTCTCCTCTCTTTCTGTGTAATTCTTTCAAATAAATAAATAAATCTTTAAAAATATGCAAGCAGTGGTTTCACGGTGTGCGAAGGCCAAGGGACCTCCACCTGGGGTGGGACACGTGGACTGCGTTCTCAAACTGAGGATCAGAGCGCGGGAGCCAGGGAAGAACGCAGCCTCTGCCACAGTGAAGCCAACACAGAGCGGGCGGCGCTGGCACAGACATGGTCTCCTTTCATCTCCCGTGGGCTCCTCTCTGGCTTAAATACAACAAGGTGTCTGAAGGCACGGGCGCCTCCCGGGGGACAGAGCAGGGTGGAAAGCAGGTGGGGTGCAGTCAGGGTGGTGGGCGAGCAGACACGAGCCACCCAGGGAGGCGGGGATGGGCCCCAGCAGGCAGGACACTTGGGCACGTTTTGGGGGTTGCGTCGGGCTTTCCCAGGTGCATTGGTCTGGACATGTCCCCAACATTTCCTGTGTTGGAAATGTGGTTCCCAGCACAACATTGAGGTGAGACCCGCGGATGGGGTTGGGCCGTGAGGCTCTGGGTTAATTCAGAGGATTCAGACTCATGGATTACTGGGTCATCGGAAGAGTGGCCTTGTTATTAAAGTGAGCTCCCTCCGCCGTGGTGTGCTGCGGCAAGAAGCCCTCACCATGTGCCAGCACCGTGCTCTCGAACATTCTGGCCTCCAGAACCCTGACCTTATAAACTAGCCAGGCCCGGGGGTTTTGTCATTTGCCACAGGAAACAGACTAAGGCATCAGGAAAGGGTATTTGACCAGAGGGAACAGCCTGCACAAGGGCACGGAGTTGCAAAAGAGCCTGGCGCTGAATTGTTGATGGAATTGTGCTGGTTTGTTTGATTGATTGGCTCCATTCTGTGTGCACTTGGTGGAAAGAAAACATTCCGAAGGTACAAAAGGGCGTAAAACAGAAAGGAGGGCGTCCTCCCACACTGACCGCAGCCACCCAGCCCTCCTTCCTGGAGGCCGTCTCAGTCAGTCTCTCAGAACCTTCCAGAAATGGACAGTGCACCTGCCAACTAGCAATTGATGTGTGTGAGTGTGTCACTTACACTCCTGCTTTGCCTTATTTCCGCTGACATTAGTGGCGCCCCCACTGAGTGCGAAGAAGTGGGTTAGGGGCTCCAGCCTCGGATTCCGAGCCCAAATCCCCCACTGAACACGGTGTAGCTACAGGTGCACCCCTTTGGACCCCACATGGTCTCCTCCAAGCACTGAGGAGCTCTCCAAGGGTCCTGCCAGCTCTAGGGTTGCCCATGGTTACGAGGGTGCTTCAGAAAGTTCATTGACAATGGAGCTGATAGGGGCCGGGGCTTTGGGTTATGATAAAGCCGCTGCCTGCAGCACCAGCATCCCAGGTGGGCGCTGGGTCATGTCCTGGCTGCTCTGCTTTCCATCCAGCTCCTTCATAGTGGCCTGGGAACGCAGCAGAGGATGGCCCACATGGGAGACCCAGATGAAGCTCCTGGCTCATGGTTTCAGCCTGGCTCAGCCCTGGCTATTGTGGCCACTTGGAGAATAAACCAGCAGATGGAAGGAAGATAGATAGATAGATAGATAGATAGATAGATAGATAGATAGATAGATCTCTCACTCTGTCTCTCTCTCTCCCTCTCTGGCTCTGACTTCCAAATAAATAAATAAATAAATAAATCTTTTAAAAAGAAAATGAGATTGATATTAGGATAAGTTCTCCTGTCGGGATGTCCACATCTCATATTAATATGTAAGGAGTCAGGGCCGGCACTGTGGCACAGCAGGTTAATGCCCTGGCCTGAAGCACTGGCATCCCATATGGGCACTGGTTCGAGTCCTGGATGCTCCACTCCCAATCCAGCTCTCTGCTGTGGCCTGGGAAAGCAGAAGATGGCCCAAGTCCCCGGGCCCCTGCACCCACGTGGGAGACCGGGAGGAAGCTCCTGGCTCCTGGCTTTGGCAGCTCTGGCCGTTGCAGCCAATTGGGGAGTGAACCATTGGATGGAAGACCTCTCTTCCTCTCCTTTCCTCTCCCTCCCTCTCCTCTCCCTCTCCCTCTTCCTCTCTCCTCTCTGTGTAATTCTGACTTTCAAATAAATAAATAAATCTTTAAAAAAAAATATGCAAGGGTTTGGGTCCTGGCTCCACTCCAGTTCCAGCTTCTTGCTAATCTGCACTCTGGGAGGCAGGAGATGCTGGTTTAGGTACTTGGGTTCTTGCCACCCATGTGGGAGACCTGGATTGAGGCTTCGGCTCCTGGCTTTGGCCTGGACCACCCCAGCCCCAGTTGCTGTGGACATCTAGGGAGTAAGCCAGCAGATGGGAGTTCTGTCTCTGACTCTCTGGTTCTCAAATTAAAAAAAAAAAAAAAAAGTTTATTTTGGTGCAAATTGAACCTCATGCATAGTTTCACAATATTCCTCTTCCGTGATTTAAAAAAAAAAAAAAGATTTATTTGAAAGGCAAAATTATAGAGGGAGAGAGAGATACATCCTCCATCCCCTGGTTCACTGCCCCAGGTGGCCGCAACGGCTGGGGAGCTAGGCTGGTCTGAAGCCAGGAGCTTCATCCCAGTCTCCCACTCGAGTGCAGGGGCCCAAGCATCTGGGCCATCCTCTGCTGCTTTCCCAGGTGCATTAGCGGTAGAGTAGCCGGGACTTGAACCAGCGCCCATATAGGATGCTGGTGCTACCATGGCAGCTTCACCTGCCACACCCTCTTCCATGAACTTTTTGAAGATCCTTCATATGCTGTTTGGTTGATGTTTTGTGGATTGAACCGAATTAAAACTGAGCCAGGGCAGGGAGCGACTGTAGTGCAGAAGCGCAGGTAAGGCCTGGGAGTGGTTCAGGACAGCACTTGTCGCTTGGGGTGGATGAGTGAGGTTTCTGTCTCTAAACCTGTGATGTTGTTGGCTCCAACAGAACAGTTGTCTACACAGGGAAGCCCTATAGTGTGGCCTGGAGCTGCACGGTGTTGACAGCAGGTTGGGTTCCACCAACTTGGCTGGACTGGACCTGGCTCGGACCCGCCCAGGGAAGACCAGATCCTGCCCAAGCCCAGCTTGAAGTCGGGAGAGTTCAAGACCAGGAGGGAGGTGGGAGAGCTGGCCAGCTACAGCGGTGAGGACTCCTACAACCACTTCATGAGCCTGCCAGTGCCTGGAAGCAAACGCACAAATCTGGGCACCAGGTGCCCAGGCAGAATCTCAGAAGCCAGAGCAGCCCAGACCACCAGGAGCAGAAAAGCACGGGGCTCCTCCTCCCCCAGCCCCCGGCCCCTGGCCCCGGCCCCGACTCCACAGGCTCTCCTCTGCTCCCTCTTAGCTTTCAACACCCAGCTCTTTCCCGGCAGTGCCGTGTGGCAAACACACCTGCCACAGAGGTCCACCATTCTGTGCAGGTGCTGACCACACTCCAGCCCTGTGCGAGAAGTGCTAATGACTCCATTCTGCAAACCAGGAAAACTGAGGCATGGAGGGGAAGGCCAGGGGCACGTGTGAGGTCGAGCGCGGGAAACGCAGAGTGACGTCAACGGCACTTTGTGATGAATTACGGAGTTAGAGACCTTGGATTCGTGAACCGTGGGAGTCCTGGGCTCTCACCGGTTACCTGCATAGCTCCCCACCCCCATGTGCGCGCCATACCATGGGGGAAAGGTCTCGCTCGGCTTTCTCTCCCCTGGGCTCTCGTTCCAGCCGCTCCTCTCGTCGTCTCCTTCCAAAACCTCACACGGCAGCAGAGGCTCTTTCCAGATTACCAAGCAGACTGTCACTCTTCCCCCTTAAACCCTTCGCAGCTCCCCTTTGCCCTCAGGATAAAGTTCAAACTCTTGGACATGGTTTGCTGGGTCCTCTGTCATCAGGCCACAATCTCTGGACACTTCATTTCCCCACCAACTCACTGCACTCAGCTCACTGCACTTGTCCTAGTTCGCCAAACAGGCTGCTTGCTTTCTCCTCCCTAACCCCAGGGCCTTTGCTCTGGCTGTCCTCTCTCTTGGAACACAGTTGACACCAGCACCCTCTTCTCTGGGTGAAATGCCCTCTCCTCCTCTTGGCCCTGGGAAGTTGTTGCTGCTCACTTCCCTCCCAGCCCCCTCGACTGACCTCAGCCCCTGGGCTTATTCACAAAGAATGCTCACCGTGCCCAAGGGCTTGCCTCTGTGCCCATTGGCTCATGAGCCACAGGAGGGCAGAAACAGGGGTGATCTCACTGGATCCCTCGCTGCCAGCACTGTGTGTGGCAGGGGAAAGTTGCCGAGAACAGATATGTGTTGACTAGTGAATCACAAGACACTAGAAACATAGACTCACAGAACTTTAGAATCATGGCCTTGGGGAAACAGAGCCCCAAACCTCAGAATCAAAGACTCTGAGGATATTAGAAACACAGCAACTGGGAATCCCGGGAGCGTAGGCTCTCGGAATGGCTGGCATTGCTCGTGAGGTTGCAGCGGAAGTGCGAGGGTGGGACCAAGATCGCCCGAGAGCTCTGACTGGGGCGGGGGAATCCACCTGAGGCTCGTTCCCATGACTGGCAGGTGCCGGGAGGCCTCCGCCCCCTCAGTGTGGTTCTCATCACTGGACTATTTGCGTGTTCTCATGACACGGCTGCTGCCTCCCCTGGAGCAAGGGATCCAGGGCAGCAAGGTGGAAGTCACAATGCCTTGCGTGATTCAGCCTCAAAGGCCACACCCACCATTTCCACACTATCCCCACCCTGATGCACAGCAGCCCTGTCTAGTTTGGGAGGGGCCTCCCCAGGGGGCTGAATTCCGGGGAACAGGGACCCCTGGGGGCTGTGCTGGAGGCTGCCCACTCCAGCAGCGTTGAACAGGACTGTGCTAATGGAGTTAACAGTCTAGAGAGCAGAGAGGGGAGGAAGATCATAAACTGATGAACAAATAAATTGTTAAGTGCCATAAAGAAAATCAAACAGGACAACACATGAGAGCCGTGGCTGGCAAGCTACAGTCATGGCCAAATCCAGCCAGCTGCCTGCCCAGTGCAGAAAGCTCTGTGGGCACTCAGCCACGCCCATTCACTTCCGGTTGCTCATGGCTACTTTCGGAGGCCTGGAGTAGCCGCAGCAGAGCCCACAAAGGGACCCCCGCCAGGGAGGACTCTCCAAGAAGCAACATCTGGGCAGAGATCTGAATGGCTAGAAAGAAGTGGCCTTGGGGAAAACAGAGGAAAGAATGTTCCAGATAAAGGGAACATAAGGGTAAAGACCAGGAAATGGGAACAGCTTTGGTGGATTAAGGACAGGGAGGAGACCAAGGGGCTGGAAAAGAGTGACCAGAGGGAGACCACCGAGTAAGTAGTCAGGACCCAGGAGGTGGAGGGCCGTGACTAGTTAATTTATTTGAAAGGCAGAGTTACAGAGTGGGAGAGACAGAAAGGGAGACCCTCCTCCCACTGGTTCATTCCCCAAATGGCTGCAACAGTCGGAACTGGGCAGAGCTGAAGCCAGGAGTCTGGCTCCCACATGGGTGGCAGGGGCATAAGCACCTGGGTCACCCTCTGCTGCCCTCCCAGGCACATTAGCAGGGAGCTGGATCAGAAGTGGAGCAGCCGGGACTCGAACCTGCTCCACCACCACACTGGCCCCAGCACTTGCTGGTCTCGACAAGACCCAGCCATAACCCGTGGCCTCAAGTCTCAGGCCTCAGCAGTCTCTCTGACCCGGAAGTCTTTCCTCTGACCCACCTTGGGCCTCTTGCTGCCCCTGCCCTTCCGGCTTCCAGGTCTGGGACCTCTGTGAAGTCATGAGGGAGCACCGATTCCGGGCCCCAGACTCCAGACTCTGTCCCACCTGTGACCAAGAGTCAGGCAGCCTTCCTGGGTCTCAGGTCTCCCAGCTGAATAAGGTCGAAGTCAGTCTCGGTCCCAGGCCAGTGGACGAGAGCTGAGGCTGTGCTGGACACCCAGGAGGAGCACGCACGGGCGGGAGAGGCCTTGGCCGCAGCGGGGATGCCGTTGCTGATGGGGGCCGTGGGAAACAGCGGGGCCTCAGCTCACTGGGCACAAGTCTTCCTGTACACCCTCCCCTGCTTGAGTCCTGAACAACAGGACAGTCCACAGGGTCCTAGAGCCCCCTGGGACAACAGAGTTGTTTGGCTGGGGACAAGACCTCTGAGGAGGAAAGGCCTGGGGGCTAATCTTCCTCTATCCCAGCCTTGGATACATAGAGAGAGCACAGGATCTGCTGCCAGAGCCCCAGCTCCATCATATGTGCTCCATGGCCTCTGCTGCCTCAGTTTTCTCATCTGTGAAATGGGACAGGCTGACCCAAGATGCTGCCAGCGAAAGAGGCCCTAGCACCTTATGCACCACATGGAAAGAAAACACACTGCCAGGTACACCAAGGACCTGGGGCTGCCACCTGCTGCCTCCCGGGGTGTGCAGTGACAGGGAGCTGCAATTCTGGAATTGGACTGCAGCCAAGACGTGCATGCAATGCACCAGGCACTTGCATAGGGGGATGGGGTGTCCGAGCAGGACTTTACCACTGAGCTAACTAACTACTCTCTCCTTTTCTTGCTCTTTTCAGAAGGGAGATTTCAGGAGACAACCACACCCTGCCCGCAAATGGTCCTGACGTTGTTGCAAGGAAATACGAAGCAGTGGGCCAGCCACAAGCAAGGAGGCTGTGGCCGTCACCTGATCAGACCGGCAGGGATCTGTGCAATGCCGTCGACTTAAAGACACATCCTGACTTCAGAGATTTTCCTGATGGGAACAAGGGTGCGTCATGGAATTTTTAAATTTAGCAGTAACTGCTGTCCCTTGGGGTTTATAGGAGGGTGAAAGGTGAGCCTTAGACAGGCCCTGACCGCGGCCCCCACGCGCCGGGCTCGGCAGGGCCGCTCCCTCGGCATTACTCAACCATCTCCTGGCTCCTCGCGGCCCAGGGCATCGCCCTCGTCCAGCTCAGGTTTATGGGGACAATCGCTGCCCCTGCCAGACGTGATCTCAAAGCCATAAAGGCCTTTACAGTTTCACTCTCGCCCTGAGATAAGCCCACGCAGCCCTTCCCAAGGCCGGGGAGCAATCTCAGCACCCCGGGGGGAGGGGCAGGGCATGGCACGGGGCGGGGACGAAATGGAACAAGTTTTATGGCCCCAACTTCTCTAAAAATACCACGTCCTCATATGCTCAGCGTGAGTGCCCCGGGAAACTCAGCCCTGGAGCTCGGGGACACGCGTTCATCCACTCGCTTGCTCACTCGTTCACTCGTTTGACAAACAGGCAAATGTGCCCAGGACACGCCAGCGTGGACTTTGTCACACTGCCTCCGCCATGCTGAGTGTGGCCCCGAAAAAGTCCCTTCCCCTCCTCTAACAAGGACTGTCCATGCACTTACCCCACGCTGCGCATGGCCGGCTTGCAGCGACAGAGCCCGCGTCCGCCGTCCCTTTGGGCTGCCACCTTGCGTTTGCGTGGCTGGCTCTGTTTCCTCTTCCCAGCAGCTGTGGTTCTGGGCCCGGAGTGAAGCCCTCACCTGGAACCTGTTTGCTGCCCGACTCCCTCGTAAGCGAGCTCTAGTAACGCTCTGCTTCTGCTTTTCCTTCCTTTTTTAAAATAAGAATAAATTCTGACTCTGGCTTTTTCATTCCACCTAGTGCATCTGAGAGATCACACAGCTTGCGTCAGTGGTCTGCTGCTTTGTGTGTGTGTGCGCGCAGTGGTTTAACTTCAGAAAAAATATTTATTTATTTTAGAGGCAGAGAAACAGAGAGAAATTGCTCCCATCAGCTGATTCATTCCCCAGATGCCCTCCATGGCCAGGGCCAGAGCTGAAGGTTGGGAGCTGGGAATGCAATCCAGGTCTCCCACGTGAGTGGCTGGAGCCCAGTTACTTGAGCCGTCACCTGCCACCCCCCAGGCTCGGGCTTAGGAGGGAGCTGGAGTCAGGAGCTTGAGCCAGGCATCAAAGCCAGGCACTACCACATGGGTCGTGGGCATCTGAGCTGCTCAGCCCCACGCCTGCCGCCCCCCCTTGGACTTTAAAGCTTCCTTTTGGTGCTTCTGGCTTGGACTCTGTTATGAAAATCCTTTTTTAAATTGTAAGTGATGTGCAATAACTGTGCATACGTATCTGTGGATATCGCGCTGGGCTTTGTGGCTGTAGCCCACTTTCCCCCTGCACTCTGTGGCAGGGTCTCGGCAGCCCTTATGTTCTGATCGCCTCTCGCCACCACCTGGATTCATTTTCCATCGCTGACAATGACACCCACGTGTGATCTCATGGTTCCGCAGGCCAGAATCAGGCTCTGGTCTGAGTTCTCTGCCCAGGGTCTTATCCAGCTGAAATCAAGACGTCAGCTGGGCTGTATTCCTACCCCCAGGTTCCAGGAAAGGATCCTAGCTCATTCGTGTCGTCGGCTGGTTGTGGGACGGAGGCCCCCATTTCTTTGCTGCCTATTGGGGGTCAGTCTCAGCTTCTAGCAGCTGCCCTTGCTCCTTGCCTTGGGGCCGCCCACCTCCATCTTCAAAGCCCGCCCGAGACTCCCTCACATGGCCTCCTTCTCATGTTTGTAATTTCATTAGCCAGAAAGAGCCTAATCCCCTTTAAGGGCTCCCCTGATTAGGTCCTGCCACTTGGGATAATCCTCCTCTCTAAAAAAACAAGCCAGCTGGTTTGGGACCTTAATTACATCTCTCAAATCTGACTGAAGAATCGAGGGCAGGTGTGTTTAGACCTGGGCCGGACTCTGGGGGACTTGCCTTAGAACTCCCCTGGCCGCACACAGCCCCCTGCTCAGAGAGCCACGGGCGCTTGCCGGGACCCCGCACAGACTCCTGTGGGCTCATCACCTTCCGCTCCTGTCCTGCAGCGATCCCTTCGCTCCCAGCAGGAGACGCTGAAGCCCATCGGATCCCCCTCCCTGTTCAGCAACGACTAACGCCCTGGGTTTCCTCGTTTTGCCATCGCTCCTAAAATCAACCCCAAGCTCTCCTCACGGCCTGGGAGGCACTGCCTGGTCTCGCCCCTCCCCACCTCTCAGACCCGCACAAACGTTCACCATGACGTAGGCACTGTGTGCTTGGCGGATGATGAGTGGACGAGCATCTTGGGAGTTGGTTCCTCCCCCAGTCTGCGGCTGCTGTCTTGGTGCAGACTGTGCACGGGTGAGTCCTCGGTCGTCTCTGCTCACCTGGGGGGCGGGGAGCCCCTCCATTCTGTCCTCCACAGAACAGAGGAGAGAGATTTCATTCCCTTTAAATCTATGTTTGCTTTATTTATTTGAAAGGCATAGAGACAGAGACAGAGGTAGAGACAGAGGGAGCGTCCATCTTCTGGTTCACTCCCCGAATGCCCACAACAACCAGGGCTGGGCCAGGCTGGAGCTGGGAGGGAGTCAGGATTATAGTCCAGGTCTCCCCCATGGGTAACGGGAACCTAATTCCTGGAGCCATCAGAACCGCCTCCCAGGGTGCGCAGGAGTCAGGAGTGTGCTGGGACTTGAACTTCGGCTCTGTAACATGGGGTGCAGGCATCCCGACTGCTGTCCAAACTCCCACCCGGGGCGACTCTGCAAAGGTGCAGACTGGCCGGCGCTGTGGCTCAACAGGCTAATCCTCCGCTTTGCAGTGCCGGCACACCGGGTTCTAGTCCCGGTTGCCCTTCTTCCAGGCCAGCTCTCTGCTGTGGCCTGGGAGGGCAGTGGAGGATGGCCCAAGTGCTTGGGCCCTGCACCCACATGGGAGACCAGGAGATGCACCTGGCTCCTGGCTTCGGATTGGCGCAGTGCGCCGGCTGTGGTGGCCCATTGGAGGGTGAACCAACGGCAAAGGAAGACCTTTCTCTCTGTCTCTCTCTCACTGTCCACTCTGCCTGTTAAAAAGGAAAAAAAAAAAAAAAAAGATGCAGACCTGCCCACAACCTTCTCTGCTCTCATCCCTCCAGGGGCTTCCTTTTTCCCATGAAGACCTTCGGGCACCTGTCTCCGGTATTTGGGGCCCTGTCACCTGTGCACAGACCAGCCCCGTGAAGAAAGAACAGGACCTCCCCTGGAGTGTCTCCCTGGCTGGAGGTTAAGAATACCGGCTCCTTTTCACTTGAGTTTTGTAATCACCTCATATTTACAGTAAGTAATATTGGGCTCCTGTTTGCACCTGTGACCTAAAATGTGAAGAGAATGCATATGAACTGGTTAAAAAATTAAGTGGGACAGGTGTTTAACACAGGGCTAAGATGCCACTTGGGGAGCCCACATCCCATATTGAGGTCCCTGAGTTCGAGTCCCAGCTCCTCTTCTGTGCCAGCTTCCTGCTAACGCGCACCTGAGAGACAGCAGGTACTTTGGTCCCTGCCACCCATGGAGGGGACCCAGATTAGATTCCAGGCTCCTGGTTCCAGCCTGGCCTAGTCCTAGCTCTTGCAGGCACGAGGCAGGCAAACCAGTGCATGGAAGATCTTTCTGTTCGTCTTTTCCCCCCTCTCTCTCTGCCTTTCAAATAAAAACAAATAAGAAGATACCGTTAAAAATGCTTTAATTCCTGGAAGGCACAGTGGTCCTCAGGCACAGAGAGGGTCTGGGAGGCGTTGCAATGGCTGAAGGTTGGGAGATGCTTGGGGCCCACACCATGGCTCATTTAGTTAATTGTCCGTCTATGGCGCTGGCATCCCCTATGGGCACTGGGTTCTAGTACCAGTTGCCCCTCTTCCAGTCCAGCTCTCTGCTGTGGCCCGGGAGGGCAGTGGAGGATGGCCCAAGTGCTTGGGTCCCTGCACCCACATGGGAGACCAGGAAGAAGCACCTGGCTCCTGGCTTTGGATCGGCACAGCGCTGGTCATAGCAGCTATTTGGGGGGTGAACCAACGGAAGGAAGACCTTTCTGTCTCTGTCTCTATCTCTCTCTCTCTCTCACTATCTAGCTCTATCTGTCAAAATTAAAAAAAAAAAAAGTTGGGAGATGCTGACCTCCATCCCCCCGCCCAGCCACAGGCTCCTACTTAGTGTTCCTCTCCTCCACCTTGAACATGCTTCTGCCTTCTTTGCCTCATTCTTTATTATTGTTATTATTATTGTTATTTATTATTATTTTCATTTCTTTAAAATCAGGGAGAGAGAGACAGAGAGAGAACTCCCATCTGCTGGTTCTCTCCCCCAAATGCTGGCCAGGCTGTAGCCAGGAGCCCAGAACTCTACCCAGCTCCCCATGTGGGTGACAGGACCCAAGGACTTCAGCTGTCACCTGCTGCCTCTCAGGAAGCTGGACTTGAACCCAGGTACTCAGGTACGGGATGTGGCACCTTAACCGCTGCACCAAAACCTGGCCCTTTCTGCTTCACTCTTGCCTCTGAGTGTGCTCCTCCCAAGTGCACACCACGCCATTCCCCAGATCTTGACTCGGCTCTGCTCCCTTTCAGTCCCTGATAGCTCAAGGGCCTTCGCTCACTCCTTAGTCTGTGACTTTCCCCTCCAGCTGTGGCCTGTGGCTACAGGGGGAAGCACCTGGGGTGTGGCTTCTTTGTAATCCCACCGTGGCTCCGCCTGGGGCTTTGCTCCATCAAATGATGTCCTTTCCACTGTCCCCTTTGCTGAGGGGTTTCGGCTCGCTGTCTCTCCAGCTAGGTCCTCCTGGAAGCCGCTTCCTGCTTCTGAGCCGTTTCCTCTTTGTGGAACAGAACAAGAAGGACTGCCTCGGAGGCCTGTGGGGGATTCAGCAGCATCCAGCACAGTTCGTCCAAGAGGAAGAGTCACCAGTGCTGTCCTCGGGGTTGTGAGTTGGCCTTGAGCTGCCCCGCCCCCAGCAGCTGCAGGGAGGGGATCCTAAGGTCGTGTCCTGGGATTTATGTGATGCACCCAGCTGATGGGATTCTGCAGAGGAGGAAGCAGGCAGTGTCACCAGTGTGGGGTGGGACAGGTCAGTCACACTGTGTGGGACCTGGGGTTTCAAGCGCCCTGTCACCCTGGGTCCTGTCTACTTCGAGTCCCCGCTCTGAACCTGGGGCTCCGCTGGGGATGATGGAATTAGAAGCTTTGAGTAGCATGATTTGGGCAGTGGAGCTAAAAGAAGGTGCCTGCCCAGAAGTCCCAATTCTTTGTTGTTGTTAAGATTTTTTATTTATTTGAAAGTCGGAGTTACACAGAGAGAGAAGGAAATGCAGAGAGAGAAAGGGGGAGAGGGGGAGAGGGAGAGAGAGAGGTCTTCCATCTGCTGGTTCACTCCCAAGATGGCTGCAATGGCCAGAGCTGTGCCAATATGAAGCCAGGAGCCAGGGGCTTCCTCCTGGTCTCCCATGCAGGTGTAGGGGTCCAAATATTTGGGCCATCTTCCACTGCTATCCTAGGCCATAGCAGAGAGCTGGATCGGAAGAGGGGCAGCCGGGACTCAAACTGGTTCCCATATGGGACGCTAGCGCTGCAGGCCAGGGCGTTAACCTGTTGTGCCATAGTGCAGGCCTTTCCCCTTCTTCTTCTTTTTTTTTTTTTTTTTAAGATTTATTCTATTTATTTGAAAGTCAGAGTGATGAGAGAGAGGAGAGGGGAGAGGAAGAGAGAGGGAGAGAGAGCGTCCATCTGTTTGTTCTCTACCCAAATGACCACAGTGTTGGCCAGGGCTGGTCCAGACTGAAACCAGGAGCCAGAAACTCCATCCGGGTCTCCCACGTGGGTGGCAGGGGTGCGAGCACTTGGGCCATTTTCCGCTGCTTTCCCAGGCACAAAAGCAAGGAGCTGGATCGGAAGCGGAGCAGCAGCAACTTGAACTGGCGCTCCGATTCGGGATGCTGGTGTTGCAGGTAACGGCTTAGCCCACTGCACCACGACGCCATCCCCAGACGTCCCACTTCGCCATCAGGCCACACGGGCTGGTAGACACAGCCTGGGCTCTGGTGCTGGGCTAACGGCTCGCTAGCTGCGTGGCCCTGGGCAAGTTTTTTCACCTTTCCAAACCTCGACTTCATCATCTCTGAAATGGGGATCTTGTTGTTTGTTATCTATGTTGTTTAGCAACTGAAACGGAAAGCAGATGTGTAGCCCTGGCCGCCCACACTGAGATCCGAGATTAAGTGGGGCAAAGGGCTGCCGGGGTGGAGGGGCCAAGGTCGGAGGAATTTATGGCCGCCCGGGGTTTATGGTTTTGATATAGATTTATTAAGCACAATTTAGGACTGAAATAGCCTTCTGCAGGCCCCGCCCCCTCGGCCATGCTGGCGGTAGCGTGGGCAAGGCGTCCATTGCAACATCAAGGGATCCACTTCCTGGAAGCTGGGGAAGGCAGCAGTGGCCCCAGGGACCTGGCCGGCAGCTGATGGGGGCTCCCGAGGCTGGAGAACTTGATGGTTAGCGCCTCCCTGGGAAGGGGTGCTGTGACGGTGTGATGGTTCCTCTGTTCTCCTCGCAGGCTTGCGAGGTGACTACTCCAGGTGACTACCCTCTCATTCAGTTCCGTCCTGACGTCCCCGAGGGAGGTGCCCCCCCCCCCCCACTTTCCAGGCGAGGCTTGGAGAGGCAGCATCGCCTGCCCAGTGGTACACCGGCCCCCAGGACATGTGGCTCCAAGGCCAGAGCTGTTGTCCCCTCTGTTTGGGAGGAGCTGAAGGGGTCCCCTGCCCTCATCCCTGAGATCCCTGAGTGTCCACTCGCCCCTCCCCTCTCCAGGAGGATCCACTTTCTCATACCCAGAGGATGCAAAGTTTGTGAAAAATGGAATTAAAAGATAAATTTTGGATACAAAAAATGGAATTAAAATACAAGTATTTGGATGCCATGCTCTTCATCTTCCGTGAACTTTCTGGAGACCCCTTGTGCAGAGCGCTTGTTGTTAGGAGACCAGGGACAGAGTTGCACTCCTGCATCTCAAGAAAAATGGCTTCCTGTGGGCCTCGGTCTCCTTATCTATAAAGGGGAGATAATCCCCATGCCTGCATGCCGGGCGCAAAGACTAAACGTTAATGATGGCTGTGAAAGCATTTCGCACCCCGCCGAACCATCGTCATGGCACACACTTGAAAGCAAGAACGGACACCCACGCAAGGACTTAGAAAACATATGCGCCATTTATTTTGTTTTATAAACTTTGTTAAAACATACAAGTAAGAAATGCTTTTTTGCTTCTTTGCCCCACTGGGCGGCAGTGACGGGGCTCGGGGGTCGGCATGGGCCTGAGGACAGTCACAGGCGCGGGAAGACACGGGTCGGCCCGGCGCCACCAGCGAACTTCCACAGCTGCTCGATGGCGACTTCACGATTCTTGCTCGGGGCAGGTCACAGGAGAGTCTGGGAAAGTAATGGCTTGGGCAGCACGAGAAACTGAGGAGCACTCGTTTCTAACTGTGTCCACGCGCAGGGGAGCCGAGTGGATTCTAGAAGCTTCTGGGGGCTTCCTGAAGGGGGTGTCTTGGTGGAGGGATTAATGTGCCCATGCTTGCCCCCCCCAACCCTTTGTTAGCCCACCGGGTTTTATGTGTTAGGACCACTACTCGGGCAGAAAAAAGAATTCTCCAGTGTGGTGTCTTCCACTTGGAACGAGACTGTAAACGTTGTTTTGTTTCCTGCCTGGCAATACAGCTCGCAAAGGGCAATGGACTTCTCTGGAAAGGGTGGAGTGGGAGCACAGGCCCGCTGAAGGCTGCCGTGCAGCCCACTCCGCCCCCGGGAAATTCTCAGCCGTGTTCCAAGACTGTGGCCAGGAGCTGGAGAGCCCAAGAGTGGGGTGACCAGAGTGAGCAGTGGGTTCCCCGCCTCCCCGGCAGGGCGCAGGCCAGTCTGAGCCAGCTGGCTTCGACTCCTGGGGTGCTGGAGTGAGGGGGGGTGGCCGAGGCAGGCCTGTGACTCCAGGCTGAGAGCAGCAAGCGTCTGTAGGGATCAGAGCCTGGCTCGGCGGAGCGGGGGAGGCCTCTCCTGACCACTCGGGTGTGGACTCCTCTTCAGCCTAGGGCCCAGTGCCTCTCCGTGCCTCTTTGGTGAACGGTAACAGTGGCGAACGGTGGGCCCTGGCACACTGCCCCATCCGCTGGAAAGGGGCACCCCTGGGCGAGAGAAGCCGAGAATTCAATTTCCTGTGTCATCACACTTCCGGTTTCAGGACACACCCCTGTTATCCCACCAGCCAGTGGCAGTTTCCAGACTCCCCAGAGCCACCAGGATTCTGCATGAATGTAGCGCCAGCTGCTCCGCGCCAGGGCTGGATGCTCCCAGGATGCTCCTTGGATGACACAGACCCCACAGCATCCCTCAGACCCAGGCCATCTCACCTTGGCCCTGTCACTCATTCAAACTCTCCCACCCACAGGCGGCCGGGCCATCGGGGTCTGTCCTGCTGGAACCAGATCCCTACTGCCTGCCCTGACTTGGGGGAGAGACAGCAAAGGGGCGAGGAGCCGGGAATTCCCCTTCCTACTTAGCAGCTAACAGGATTCTGGACCCTACGTGAGTTTAAGTGCAGCCTGAAGCCAATCTTCGTTCTGGGAGTGGGCGGAGCTCCTGAGAAGAATGAGCTTTTGGTTTCTGAGGCTGGTGAAGGGATCAAGAAGTCAACTCCACCCTCAGCTCAACCACAGTGGGGACAGAGGGGCCTCTTTGAGCGCTCCTGTTCGATCTAGGGGGACCAAGTTCAAGTCCTGACTCAGCCATCTGCTTACAGTGTAATACAGTGTAAGCCCCATCTTCTGCAATCATGGCTAGCCAACAGGGAGAATGTAATGAGATGATGCCTGCCAAATGCCTAAGACAGTGCCTAGGAGCAAGGAGACAGTCCTGGGAGACGCTCCCGCCTCGTGGCCCACCCAAGGACTCCCCCATCCCTTCCTCCGTGTCAGCAAGCCTCATGGCTCTCACCGGCGTTACATCCTGACGTTGCCTGAGTTCCCTGCTTTCTCCCAACCTTCTAACCCCCACAGGACGGCCATGTTCGTCCTCTGAAATCCCAGCTCAGTGCACAGCCCTGACGACTCCTGGCCTCAGACCGACACTCAAGGCCCCCTGCTCCCCAGCTTGCCCTGTGGACTCGAGAGAGCCTGTTCCGCTTGTAGCACCATCCTTCCTGCCTCAGGGGCCAGGCCTTCACCCAGGCTGCTCTCCCTTGGGATACCCCGTCTCATCTGAGCTACCATTCAGAGCCCTCCCCTCCCTCGAAGGCCGGCTCTCTTTTCCGAGGCAGTCTCCGCCCCCCAGCCAGGTCTCCCCCTGAGGTCCTGTTGCAGCTGTCAGCCTGCGATTGAGCTCTCACTCTGGACCGCCTATAGTGGTCACCCCTCCAAACAGCCACCCCAGCCCAGGGAAGGGAAGCGCCCATGCAGTTGGAAGAGAAGGGTGTGTGCCTTTCAACAGGTTTCCTGTGCTCTGCAGAGTCCCAGCCAGTGCTTCTGGAATGTTCCTGAGATGACTTGGGAATTGGTGCTGAGTCTTGCAGAGAGGTGGCTTTGGGGAAGACAGGATGGCTGAGGCTGGTGACAGTGGAGGGTGGAGAGGGCATCTGGGGGAGGGGCAAGGTGCTGCTTCTGGATGCCACGACCACACTGGGGGAGCAGCGCTGGAGCAAGGTGCCCTAGTGTCCCGGACAGCCGACTTTTGGGGGTGAAGAAGCTGGGGGAGGTGTGGATGAAGGCGAGGGCAGTGGCTTCAACATGGAAAAGTTGTCCAAGGCAGCAGAGAACTCTCCAGCTAAGGGCTCCCCAAGTCAAAGCCCCCATCCAAGGCTCGGGTGCTAAAGGGGGGCAATGGGCTGTGGCCCTTAGCCCACACTCTTGGGCCCTTTGCCCTTCGCCCTTTGCCCTACTGCTCTGGGACTGGCCCTGCTGTCAGGCCTCCCTTTGCTGTGACCAGGCACTCTCTGAGGGGGCTGGGGGAGCCGCAGAGTCCCCGACCCCCGGCTGCTTGCTAGATGACTTCTTGCTTGGTGATGGTTGGCTGGGGGATGGCAGAGGAAGGCTTGACGATTGTGGCGATGGCCCCCGGCAGGAGCTTGTAGGGCTCGGACCCTGAGCCACCTGGTGGTGAGGGCTGTGGAGTCTCAGGGGTGGCTGGAGGGACAAAGAGACAGAGATCGCTCAGGATCCCAGCCTGTGCTGAGCAAGTGAACTCTGAGACTTAGTCTCCTCTTCTAGAAGTTGAGAACATTAAGCTAGATAGTACTTAAATTAACATAATGAGACCCAAGGCTCACTGGCTTTAAAAATACCACTTCTTAGATATTTAGGAGATGAGCAACAGAAACTAATTGGTTTCATCTCCACTGCAGGTTTAGAGCACACTCTAACCAAATTGGCCAACTTCATTCAATGGACAACTTACCCCAAGAACAACCTCGGTGAAATGCCATCTCATCTCAGGGGCTTCCTCTTCCCACCGCTAATCTTATTTTTTGACAGGCTTTCAGCAATGAACTCATTCTTTGGAGAGTTCATCTCTAACCCAGTGGACATCCCTATGCGGTGCACTGTCTCCAACCATGTAATGGACGGCCTTACACAGCTGGGCAGCTTCACTTCGATGGACAATTGTCACTAGTGGACTGTGTCACTAATGGAATTCTCTCCCAGTAACTATCATCAGCCAGTGGATGATGAAGTGCATTAATTATTATTCATTATTATTAATTATGCATAATTAATGAGCAGATTGCCTCTTCCCATGATTCCTACCCAATACGCTCACCCAGTAGGTGGCTTCACTCAGTAGAGGTTGTCAGTTACCTCACTGACTAACCCAACCCACCAGCCAATCAGCCTCCTCCTTCCCTACTTGGAGCACAGAGGTCTGCTGTATCCAGTGCCGCCTTCTAGCCTTAAACCCTCTCCTGCCCCCACTCTTGGACCCATCCTCACCCATCCCAAGGGAGAGCCTAGGTTGCCCACCTGCCTGCCCCCTTGGCCGGGGCCACTCACACATCTGTCCATTGCTGAGGTGAGTGGGCATTGTGTTGGCCACAATGACGTTGGTGCCCATGTGTTCCTGCATCAGGTGAGGGTGCAGGGGGTGGTGGGCATGGGGTGCATCACTGGAGGACCCTGTAGGCAGAAAAGGAAGAAATCAGGGTACAGAGTCTCAGCTGGGACCAACTGTAGAACCCGAGCACCCCCATCTTCTTCAGGTGTGGCCTATCACCTGTCCATCCAACATCTTGAGTACCCATTCCTGGGTTAGTAAACTTGGGCTTCATGGGGCATGGAGAGGACCCCAAAACCAAGAGGACAAAAGTGATTTGAAAGAAACAAGGAAAGGGGGCTGGTGCAGTGGCACAGCAGGTTAAAGCCCTAGCCTGCAGTGCTGGCATCCCATATGGGCACAGGTTCAAGTCCTGGCTGCTCCACTTCTGATCCAGCTCCCTGCTGATGTGCCTGGAAGGCAGTGGAGGATGGTCCAGGTCCTTGGGCCCCTGCACCCATGTGGGAGACCCGGAAGAGGCTCCTGGCTTCAGACTGGCTCAGCTCTAGCCATTGTGGCCATTTGGGAAGTGAACCAGCAGATAGAAGACCTCTCTTTCTCTGTCTCTACCTCTCTCTGTAACTCAAATAAATAAAGTAAATAGATAAAAAGAGATCTCTAAAGTCCAGCTGTTTCTGTGATAACCAATAATTAATGAGCACCTATCACATGCCCAGGACTTTTTATTGTACTTTTCATGTTTTGCATAATCCAATCCTCACAAAAATCCTACAGAGGGGGCACCATTATTACCCTGTTCTTTAACAGGTGAGCTAACAAGCAAAGGGAGATGAGCTTATCCAAGTTCATCTGGCAACAGACCATAAGCTCCTGATCCTGGTCTCACGGACACCTGACTCGCTGTAACCCACGTTCAGAGTCAAGGTGAGGAAGAAGTGAGCCATATGACACTGGCTCTCCACCTGGGACGATTTCGCCAGACCTGAACACGGTTTTTGGCTGTGACCACTTGGGAGGTGCTATTAGCATCTCGTGGGTAGAAGCCAGAGATGCAGCTAAACCATGTACAGGACAGTCCCTCCCTCCCAATCACGAAGAATTGTCTAGTCCCAAATATCAACAGTGCTGAAGCTGAGACGCCTTGCCTTTGGCCACATCATCTCCAGGAACAGTGTCACCGCCAAAGCCTTGAGTTTGCGCATCCTCACTTTGATTTTGCCTCCTATCCTCCCAGCTCACTTAATCTAGGACCGTCACTGCAAACGTTCTTCACCTCACTCACCTCTGCTCGTCACCATCCACCACCCCACCTTCATTTCAGCTTGAGTCTGGCTGAAATTCCATGGTCCATGAGTAGAGTCACTCCCTTCTGGCCATCCTCAACTCCCTCCTAGCTCCTCTTCCTAACAAAACATTCTGGGGCTGTCTACTCCAGCTCCATGTCTGCACCTTCCTTCTCACTCTGTAACCATTCCAACCTGGTCTGCATTCCCATGGCCATCTGACACCACTGTCAGCGCAGTTGCCAAGAGCTTCCCTGTTGCCAATCCCATGGACACCTCCCTCTTCCTCTACCCCCTCCACCTCTCCATCCATTCCCCTCTCTCTCCCTTTGTAGAATGTAAACCTTGCTCTGCTCCTAGATTCTGCAACTCCCCAGGTTTGCTCCTCTTCCTCCATGGATTCTGCAACTCCCCCAGGTTTGTTCCTCTCCCCATGGCTGGTCTTCCTCCATTGCCTTCCAGGGCGCCTGCTGTTTATCTGACTCCTGGACACTGGAACTTCACAGAGCTGTGTGTTTGAGCAACTGACTTGTACATTCAACTGCCTCCTTGATAACTCAGCCTGGTTAGAGATAGTCATCCCACAGGTAACCAAGGTCCAAGACCATCTCTGGGCTCACCCTCACCACCTCCCCATGCCCAGCCTCAAGCCATTTCTTCTGTCCTCCTCATCTTGGAAAACTGCTCCAGTACCACTTCTGCTGCTCAAGGCAAAAGCCTACACTTCATCCTTGGCTCTTCCTCCCACATCCGATGGATAAGTCCTTAGGATTCTCCCTCCAGATAAGTCCTTAGGATTCTCCCTCCAACAGATGACCAAGAGCGTCTGCCCACTGCATGTCCACAGCCCCAGCCTCTGGGGCTTCCCATGAGCAGAGGTAGTAGCATTCTTAGGGGTCTCTTGCTCCACTCTGTACCCTTCCCACAAGTCACTATCTACCCAGCAGTCAGAGTGGTTGGCTGATTCCCACTCTACTGACTGTAGTTGTCATGAGACCACAGTCGATGGCCTACAAAGCCATATGCTTGTGATCTGGTTTCTGCCCAATCTACACCTTTATCTCATCCAACTGTCCCACCTCACAGCTTGTCCTTTCCAGACACACACTTCTCCTGCCCCACAACCTTGAACTAGCCACTTCTGCTTGGTACATTCTTTTGGCTTTTAAATCTGGTTTTACATCAGGTCCTAGCACAAAAGTCAACACTTCAGATAAACCTCCTTTGGCCAACCTTTAAGGCCTGCTTTTAAAATTCTACCACAGCCAGCATTGTGATGTAGAGGGTTAAGCAGCCTCCTGCAATGCTAGCATCCCAAATGGGCACCTGTTTGAGTCCCTGCTGCTCCACATCCAATCCAGTTCCTTGCTAATGCACCTGGGAAAGCATCAGAAGATGGCCCAAGTGCTTGGGCCCCTGCCACCCACCTGGGAGACCTGGAAGAAGCTCCTGGCTCCTGACTTCGGCCTGGCACAGCCCAGGCCATTGTGGCCATTTGGGGAGCGAACCAGCAGATGGAAGATCTCTCTCTCTCTCTATCTCTCTATCTCTCCCTCTCTCTCTCTCTGTAACTCCGCCTGTCAAATAAATAAATACAGCTTTAAGGAAAAAGACCTCTACCATATTACATGTTTGTTTCAAAATCTGTAATTGTCTTCTTTATTCTATATTTGTTTATTGTCTGTTCCCAGGACCCTTTCTACACACACACACACACACACACACACACCTACACACTCACCTGCGCATGCACACATACAACATCCAGGAGGCAAAGATGTTGCCCCTTGCTAAATCTCCAGCACCAGAAACAGTGCCTGGCATGGACTAGGCTCAGTGACTGCCCACGAGGACCATTGCCCCTGCTCCCATTTTTCTGATGGAGAAACTAGGGCACGACAGGTTCAGCAAGTTTCCCAGAGCCACACAGTGAGGCAATGATGAAGCTGCCAAGGGAGCGCAGGTGAGGCCGGTCTCCCAGGAGGGGCCCCTTCCCCATCCCCATCCCCATCCCCGCCCCCATCCCCCTCCCCCCATCCCCATCCTCAGCCCCATCCCCCTCCCCTCCCTGCCCCTTCCCCTCCCCTCCCTCTCCCCCTCCCTGTCCCCATCCCCCTCCCCCCTCATCGGGCCGGGACGCACCCCCCAGCAGCATCTCCTGCAGCAGGTTGTCGATCTTGGCCATGCCGAAGAGCTTGATGAATTGGATCTGCTCGATCATCTGCCAGGTGATGCTCTGCAGGGTGGGCAGCAGCAGCAGCAGCTCGCCGAAGCGGCCGCGCGAGTCGTACTGGCGGTCATTGATGTAGTCCTCCAGGCTCACCTGCACCTGTGACCGCAGCCGCTTGATCTTGCCCGGGTCACTCAGCCCCTTGGCGTCTGCAACAGGAGGGCGCGTCAGGGCCCAGCTGGAGCCCCCATGTTCCCAGACTCATGGGGCCCAGACAGGGACCGACCCCTGGTGGCCCGAGGTCACTTGGGAGCCTTCAGCAGCTCTGGACCGGAGCTCAGAGTCTCAGCAAGCAGAGTGTGCAAACAGCGTGGCTTCCTAAACTCTGGTAGGTAAGACATGGGCTTGATTATAGACAGGTAGAGATTGATGGAGAGCCAGAAGTTCACATTCAAGCTCTGCCATTTCCTGGTGGTGTGACCTTGGGCAAGTCAATCAATCTCCCTGTGCCTTACTTTCCTTATCTGTAAAATGGGGATCAAATAATTCCTCCCTCACAGGTATCTTGTTGTAAACTAATCCACATAGAGTGCTTAAAGTGGTGCATTGTTGGCTGGTGCTATGGCGTAGTAGGCTGGGCCTCTGCCTGTGGGGCTGGCATCCCACATGGGCACCAGTTCAAGTCCCAGCTGTTCCACTTCCGGTCCAGCTCTCTGCTATGGCCTGGGAAAGCAGTAGAAGATGGCCCAAGTGCTTGGGCCCCTGCACCCACTTGGGAGACCCAGAGGAAGCGCCTGGCTCCTGGCTTTGGATCAGCACAGCTCCAGCCATTGTAGCCATCTGGGGAGTGAATCAGGGGATGGAAGACCTCTCTCTCTGTAACTCTACCTCTGAAATAAATAAATAAAATCTTTAAAAATAAAGTGATGCATTAGTGGCATTCAGTGGTAAGTGGGGGTCATCTTCTTCACTGCTATGATTCCTAGAGATGAGCTCTGTGCACACAGGGCCCTGGCCCTAGGGACGGCTCGCAGCGCACTGAAGGCCACAGGTGGCAAGACAAGAAAAAGTGCATCAAAGCACATAACTGGGGACAGGCGTTTGGGCTAGTGGCTGAGATGCCGAGTCTCACATCTGAGGGCCTGGGTTCGATTCCTGGCTCTGGCTCCTGACTCCAGTTTCCCGCTAATGCAGACCCTGGGAGGCAGTGGTGATAGCTTAAGTGATCGGGTCCCTGCCACTCACATGGGAGACCTGGATATTATCCTCAGCTCCTGACTTTGACTTTGGCCCTAATCCAGTCTTTTTTTTTTTTTTTTTTTAAGATTTATCTATTTATTTGAAAAGCAGTTACAGAGGCAGAGGCAGATAGAGAGAGATCTTCCATCTGCTGATTCACCCCCCTAAATGGCCACAACAGCCAGAGCAGCGCTGTTGGACCCTGGAGTTCTTCTGGGTCTCCCACATGGGTGCAGGGGCCCAAGCAATTGGGCCATCTTCTACTGCTTTCCCAGGCCGTAGCAGAGACCTGGGTCGGAAGAGGAGCAGCCGGGACTCGAACCAGCACCCATATGGGATGCCAGCACTGCAGGTGGCAGCTTTACCTGATGCACCACAAGCGCCAGCCCCCCTAACCCAGTCTTAACTACTGCATGCAGTTGGGGAGTGAATCTGTCTGTGTGCCCGCGACTCTCAAATAGACAAATAGCCTTCTAAAAAAAAAAGCACATAACTGAAAGTTGCAAAGGTAATCAAGAGAAGCATAAAATAACCCCAAATTAACTGGGAGGATGGCAGAGAACAGGCGGGGTAGGCAGTGAAGAGCAAAACCCTCGGCATTCACAGGAGGAAAGTACTATTGGAGGTGGAGGAGTCGAGACATAGGAGGTGCATCCAGTTAGAGTGGCCAAGGTCGCTGCCCGAAGAAACAGTGAACAGCAGACAACGCTGCTCTTGGGGAGCAGGTTCGGGCTGGAGACGTGGGGTGGGCGAGGGCGGGGCCTGCACTGGAAAGGCACGTGGGCACGCCTTTGGAAACATGTTTGGAGAAAAAGGAGCAAAAGTGAAAGAAAAGAAGGAGGACGGGAAGGAAAACATCCAGGCCTTTGGAGTCGGGGTGCCGTGTCTCGTCACACCAGCCCAACCAGCTTTGACTTGCCTCTTCAGAGTTGATTGGGGCCACTGCTGTGGTGCAGTGGGTTAAAGCCCCGGCCTGAAGCACCAATGTCCCATATGGGTGCCAGTTCGAGTCCTGGCTGCTCCACTTCCGATCCAGCTCTCTGGCTGGGAAAGCAGTAGAAGATGGCCCACATGCTTGGGCCCCTGCACCCACATGGGAGACCAGGGAGAAATTCCTGGCTCCTAGCTTTGCATCGGTGCAGCTCCAGCTGTTGTGGCCATCTGGGGAGTGAACCAGCAGATGGAAGACCTCTCTCTCTGTCTCTATCTTTCTCTGTAACTCTTTTAAATAAGTAAAAATAAATCTTTAAACAGAGTTGATTAGGAAAACCTCTCCTGGTTGTCATGACAACGAGATGAGGCTGGGAACTGGCTGAAGTCTGGCAGGGGCACTGGAGCATCAGGGATGGGGCAGGGGTGGGGGTGCACCTGGGTCGAAGAAGATGATGGCTTTGAGGCAGGCATACTCATTGTCGTCTATCTGCAGCTCCTGGAAGGGCAGCACCAACTCATCGAGAATGCGCATGGACACCCGGCTCATCTCCGCCAGCTCCGGGCAGTGCCGAGGGATGATGTAGTCGTTGCCTGGGCGGTTGGGGAGGGAGACGGGATGGGACAGAGATCTTGATTGACCCCTCTCCTCTAGATTTGGTGTAGTCGGTGCCCACCCAAGAAGATCTGTGCAGATTTCATGCCCATTTTACAGATGAGGAAGGCGAGGCCCAAGAGGGTAAATTGCCCAAAATCATCAGCCTGGGCTTGGAAGTTGGCTTTCTAGGACTCCTCTGACATCAGGGTCCATTTCCCAACATGACTCACAAGGTGGATGACATTCAAGGGCCACATGGGAGGCACGCGAGCACCAAGGTTAAGGGACCAGGTTCTGGGACTGGACTGCCCTCATTAAATGGCTCTGCCATTTACAGCAGGGTGTATTCTGGGTAAGTTACTTAACCTCTCTATGCCTCAGTCTTATCATCTGTAAGATGGGGATAAATAATAAGACTTCCCCACCAGGGCTGCTATAGGAAAAGAGACAAGGTTTGTCAAGTATTATGCAAAGTTCTTAGCATCGAGTGGAGGCTGCATAGCATTTAAAACACTAACTACGTCATGGGGCACAGGGCACATGGGCTGGGGTCTGCGCCATCCCTGGCTACCTCTTGACCTACTCCAGGAAGAACACCAGAGTGCAGGTGTAATTCCAAGGATGACCCTGAGTGCGTTCTCACTCGAATGCCCGGGGAGTTCTATCTGTTGCAGTCCTATTTCCTCGCATCCAGCTGAGACCTGAGTTCCAGAGTCCTCCAGTGGCGAGCCCCAGGGCAAGGCCATTCTCAATCCTTCTGCCTGGTCCCTGCCCGCCACCATGGGAGTCTTTCTGCTGAGCACTGCCCCCCCCCCCCCCCCCCCGGAGCCCTGGCCGGGACAGGCGGCCTCCTCACCCAGGAGCAGCACGTCCTTGAACACCATGGATCGTTTGGTGGCTCCGAGCAGCAGGTGCTCGCCGGCGTGGGCTCTGAGCAGGGCTACCTGGAAGAGGAGAGAGATGGCGTCTGGCGTCTGCAAGTCCGCTTAAGGCTCCGTCCACCTTCCTCTGCCGGAACCATGGTAAGATGGGCAAGTCCCGGAACTGGCAGACCCAAGGACCTGGAAAAGACTCCGCAGAAGCCTGGAAGGGGAAAGAACCGGCTTGCAGAGCTGGAGACCTCACGTGACCCTGCCCTTGAACTGCTGTGTCCTTGGGCCAGTCGCTCTCCCGGCATGCCTGGCGAAACTGCAAGCAACATTCTGGTGTGCTTGCTTCAGGACAGCGGCTCTGAGGCGCCCGTCAGACTCTCCCGCACACCTGTGAGCCCCCAGAGTACTGACGCCGACGGCCCAAACTCCCACCCATAGACCCCCCCCCCATGGAGAAATATGAGGGGGGCATTAGGAAAACTCAGAGGTTCGGAATCTGGGGGTGAGGGGCGGGCCCAGGGATCTGTATTCAACAAGCCCCCCAGGGATTCTGGAGTGCAGGTGTGTGGGGTCACCGTGAGCCCCCGCCCCGCCCCGCCACACATACACCCGACTCTAAGATTCTAGGAGTGGAGAGAGCACAGCAAGACCTCGGATGAGGATCTGGGATCTCAGACTGGCCCCGCTCAAGGCAAAGGCAGAGCCTGGTCCTCGGTGGGGGACAGGCGGGGGACAGGCAGCCGTGCAGACTGAGTCGCAGGTGGGGGTGCAGCTTGCGGAAGCCACCGCCCGCCCTCTCAGGGCCGTCCAGGGTGGGCTGCTGCCCACAGAGCACCAAGCCCGTAGCCTCCGGACCCTGTCTGTGAGGTCAGGTTAGGGAGCTTGCGGCCCCGTGGCAAACCCAGCCAAGGGTGAACAGGCTCCCTTCCCCTCACTCATCTGATGTTCGCTCCTTCAGCTGCGGCACTGCACAAGCCTGCCAAGCGCCAGCTATGCTTCCAGACAATGGGGACACCGTGGTAGAGAGACAAGGGCTCCAGCTTCACAGAACCCCCCTTCTATGGGAGGACAGAAAACGGAGCAGGAAACAAGCGGAGGAGAGTGGACTGAACAGGAAGGGAGGGAGGTGAGGCTGTACCGGGAAGAGCAACGCAGCTGCAGGGCGGACTTGTCTGAGGCCTGGGAGATACCTGGGAGAGAAAGCACGCGATCCAGGGCCGGGGCCGGCGCTGTGGCGTAGCACATAAAGCCACCCGCCCACAATGCGGGCATCCCATGTTCGAGTCCCAGCTGCTCTACTTCTAATCCAGTTCCCTGCTAGTGCGCCTGGGAAAGCAGCAGAAGATGGCCCAAGTGCTTGGGCCCCTGCACCCACATGGGAGACCCGGATGGAGTTCTGGGCTCAGCCCCAGCTGTTGCGGCCATCTGGAGAGTAAACCAGCAGATGGAAGCTCTCTCGCTCTCTCTCTTTCCATCCCCTTCCACACCCTGCCCTGTCTCTTCCTCTCTCTCTGGAACTCTGACTTTCAAGTAATACATTTTTTTAAAGCACCCAATGCATATTCATTTGAAGGAAGAAATGATCAGAGGTCTTTGCATCCGTGCGTCTCACGTGTCCCCCCACGGTTAGAGCCTCGTAGAGGCAGAAAGAGGAACAACGGGCAGCAGCCATGGAGGTGAGATCCTGGTGGCCCTGCACCTGCTGGATGCTGGGCGCTGTGCAAGGTTCCCCTGGTTGCCCCAGCAGCTCTCCGACCGCCAGACAGAGGGCCTGGTGTGAATCCCAGCTCTGGGGCCAGCTTGCCCGTGACTTCTGGCCTATCACTTTCTGCCTTGCAAGGCCTCAGTCCCCTTAAGTAATGGTATCCTGCCTCTTGGGCCTCAATGGATTGATGTCCAAAACAAATCAAGAAGCCGGCCGACGTGGAAGCTGGCTCCCGGGACAATTTTGCCAGAACTGGGCTGTGCTCTGGAGGATGAGGCTCCCAAGTCTCCCAGGCATGCCTCGCCCCCACCGGCCAAGATGGGCTCTGTATGTACCTCCAGTGGGTTCCCAGGTTCGACCCTGTGACATGGCGGCTGTTCTGGGGGTGGGCAGGCGGCAGGGTGGGGAGGGGGGACAGTTAATGATTGTCTTGTGTTACCGGCCACCCATCACTGCCCTCTGAGAATGCTCTGAGCCCCGGCCAGGGAGGTTCGGGTGGGAAATCGAGGTTAGCAATTGCCCAGCTTGGGGGTGTCCTGTTGCCCTGCTGAGCCCTGGGAAGGAACAGGAGAGATTAAACATTAATGCAGACCCTCCAGCAGGGGGGACCTGAGCATGGGGGCAGGGGAGAGGGCAGGGGAAGCTTGGACAAGATCCCTGCCCCGCCACTCTCCGGACCGAGGGAGGGATCCAACCCCTGTGGGTTCACAGAGCGTCCCACCATGGGGCACAAGTAGATACTCCGGGACAGGCTGGCCCAGCTCCCATGACACGGAGCAGCTGCCGGCCGCCTGGCTTCTCCAAAGTGCTAAGATCTAGCTGCCCCGTCCACCTCTTGTGCAGGCACACAGGGAGCTCCCTCCAAAGCTGGGAGGGCGGCCCAGCCCTGCTCCCCTCTCCCAGGGAGGGAACACGTCTGTGCAGGCCAGCCGCCTGTAGGCTTTTCACTGTCCTAGCAATGTGCTCAATCCTCCCCAAAGCACTCTGAAGGGGATATGATCACTCCCACTTCACAGAGAAAGGAGGCTCAGAGACAGGAAGTGATTTATCCAGGGTCACCTAGGGAACCAGTCTTAGGACCAGAGTTTAAGCCCAAGTCTCCTGATCGCTGGCCCTAGTCCTTGTCCAGCATTCTCCCTCCCAGGAAGCTGTGTGGGCATGGGTTAGGAGCTTGGACTTTGGAGCTCTCCTGTCTGGTCCTAATCCCTGCTGTCTTGGATTCTGGCTGTGTGACCTTGAGCGAGTTACCTAACCTCTCTGGGCCCCAGTTTCCACACCTGCAAGATGGGAATGACAGTACCTGCCTCCTAGAGTCCTGGAAGGCTTAAGTGAGCTAATATTTGCAAAGTGATTCTGCAGTTCCGGGCACACAGGCCCAAGGTTCAGGGGGGCCGCAGGGCCCCGGCCCCGTCGCCCTCACCTGGTCGTCCAGGGGGAGCTCGCAGAAGGCCGGGATGTACTTGGCCCACTCCACGAGCACCAGCAGCTGCTCCTTCATGGACTCGCACACGTCGGCGATGCTGGCGATCTTCTTAGCGCGGATGTCGCCGTTGATGCCGGAGACGGGGGAGGTGATCTGTGCGAGACGGGGAGATGCTGGGGAGGCCCGGGCCCCTCTACGCTCTGTCGCCAGCACGGAGCCCCTCCCTGGAAAGCCTCCGTGTCTGGAAGAAGCTGGACTGCGGGTCCTCCGAGCTCTGAGCAGCCGTCAGAGGAAGGGGGCAGACGGGAGGGCGAGGGCTCCCTCTGGGCATTTGTGCCCTCTGCCCTCTCCGCTGCCAGCTCCTTAGAGCCCCCAGGACTCCTCGGCCCTCGAGGAGAAGCAGAGCAAAAGCCGCCATCTTCATCTGATGGATGAAGCCACCACGGCCCAGAGCGGGGCTGTGATTTGCCCAGAGCCACACAGCAAAGGGTTGGCTGAGCGCCCGTTTGCTTCCTGTGCCCTTTAGAACACTCCTCTGGGGTCTCCCGGCCAGGCTGATCTCAGGCCCCTGTAAGAGCAGAGCCCCTGTGTGGCCTGTGGAACGTAGGCAGTCGCATGAACTAGAAAGACCCCCAGAGTGCTGGGTTCGAATTCCGTCTTTGCTACTGAAGTGGCTGTGCAACACTGGGCTTGGCTTCCCCTCTGGGATAGCTGGGGTCCCTTCTGGGTGCTGGCCCAGGGCCTGCTGGGAGGACAGAATGGAAGGGGAGAGACTCCTCTGCAGCATGGGGGGGTCCCTGGTGGGGGTGGCGGCGTGGGGGCGCCCCCCCCGCCCCCGGTACCTGCTGGGACAGGAGCTCCGCCTGCAGGAGCGCGTTGATAGAGGGCAGGCTGCTGTCCTCGTAGCTGGATCTCCGAGTGCTGATGCGGTCGCGTTCATTCTGGACGGCTGTGAAGAGGCACAGGGAGGTGAGGGGGCAGGGAGGGGACAGGGAGTGGCCTGGCACTGGCAGGTGCAGATGAGGTGCAAGAAGAGAGCCGGACCCAGGAGGAGACACCTCAGGCTGTCCTGGAGTGAAGGAGGCAGAGTTAGAGGCAGGAGTGGGGGGAGGCAGCCTGGAGGACAGAGCCTGGACTACCTGGCCGAAGCGGTGAGGAGGGAGTCTAACAGCTTGTGGAAGAACTTTCCAGACACCCAGAGTGCCCCCTCCCTTGACAGAGAGGCTGCAGGACGGACCCACCCATCACTGGTGGCTACAGGTCTTCAAGCTCTGATTCTAAAATGAATCTCTTTCTTTCCAAACGAATGGCTCTGGCGACACGGAACTGGCCCAGGGATTCCTGCACATGGGGTGGAGGCCTTGGACCTGGGGATGCACCTGCCCTGAGGCCTTGCCCATCAGCAGGGGCCAGGGTCCCATCTGTGCTGACCTTCCCAGAGAGAGCAGGGGCAGGCCGCCTCCCTGTCCCCTCGCACAGGGCTTGCTGCTGCATCCCATCACACATGCCCCTGTGTGAACGTCGCTCTCAGACACCCTCTCCAGCCATCTCCTCCTTTATTTTTCTTCAGGGCATTTATTGCAGAGTTACTGGGCAATTTCTCTACTCTCTGTCTCCCTATGGAGATGGAAAGCTCCAGAGAGCCAGCCCTTCATCCACCTTGCTCACTGCTGAAGCCCCGGCGCCTAGGACAGAGTCTGGGGCACAGCAGGTGCTCATTAAGTGTTTGCTGAGTGGGTGCAAGAAGATGAAGGGTGAGACAGGCGCCTGCCCGCGCCTGCTCGCCCCGACCCCCTGCTCCTTGGCCTTCTAGCCAATTTCAAATGCGGTTAAATCTGAGTATAAAACCAGCTAGTCTAGGGGTCCGGCACCGTGGCTCACTTGGTTAATCCTCCATCTGCGGTGCCGGCATCCCATATGGGCACCAGATTCTAGTCCCAGTTGCTTCTCTTCCGGTCCAGCTCTCTGCTGTGGCCTGGGAAGGCAGTGGAGAATGGCCCAGGTCCTTGGGCCCTGCACCTGTGTGGGAGACCAGGGGGAAGCACCTGGCTCCTGGCTTCGGATTGGCGCAGCGCCGGCCATGCGGCCATTTGGGGGGGTGAACCAACGGAAGGAAGACCTTTTTCTCTGTCTCCCTCTCTCACTGTCTAACTCTACCTGTCAAATAAAAAAAAAAAAAAAAAAAAAAAACAGCTAGTCTACACGAAAGCCGGCAGGATCCCAGGGCGGGAGATCTCCTCCGGAGCCCGCAGGCCATGCCTGGGCCCTGGCAGTGGGGCTTGCCGGCTGCCTGCACCCACCAGGGCCCTGACGGTGGAGGCGGGCAGAGGGAAGGGGCTGCCGTCAGCTCAAGGCTAGGCTGGCGTTATCAGGCCCGGCGCGAGCCCAGTCACGGAATGATGTTTTCCAAATGTTTGCTCGGTATTAGCAGGGTCGGGGACCTAATGTAACTTCTATTGAATATTAACCAGCTGGGCAGAGGCGGGAGATGAGCCTGTCTTCCCAGGGAACCCCTGGGTGGGGGTGGGGGTGGGGCCCATCAGAAGCTCCCACCACCTCCCCCGACCCTGCACCACCTGCTCTGCTCTCTGGCCTGGTGTTCTGACACTAGAAACTGGATCTTGGTCCTGGACTGACAGCTGAGGCACGGCAGGTGTCTGCCTGGCCTCGAGTTAGAGGTCAGAGGTGGCTGCTGGCTGTTGGACTCAGGGACCCCAGGATTCGCCCTCCAGGAACCCCCTATGGCCTGCAGTTGAGGCCCCTTCCCTGCAGTTGAGAGAATGGTGCAGGGATTTAGACCACAAGACCACACCAATCACTCAAGTGCAATTCCCTGGTGCCTGCCCAGCTCTGGGGGCCTGAGCTCCCCCTCTGACTCATCACATAACCTCTCTGGCCTCAGTCTCCCTCTCTGTAGAGTGGGGAGAGGGGAGCGTCAATGACGTCTCACAGCCCCGGCTGGTCCGTAAATCCTACACTTGCAGCTCACACTTTCTGGTCCTTTTGGGTTTCAGTCCCCAGCTGCTCCCAAGGCCACCAAGAGCAAGACACGAACACCTGTGCCCCCACCTGACCAGAGAGGCTCCCACGGACAGGTTCGCTTGGCGCTGGCAATTTCCCGTCAGGCTGAGGAGGGGCACGGGCCCTGGAGGACTTAGAGCCAGTGAGAATCTAACTTCCCAGGGCTTGAGCACGGTGACCACAGAACACGGTGCCGCCTTGGCCCTTCCTCAAAGCGACCCAGTGGCTGGCTTCCCATTAATCCAGGCTTGTGTGGGAGCCCCGGCCTTTTACTAGTGCACACTCTCCAGCCTCCCTACACCAAGAAGCAAACGGCTCTTCTCCGGGCTGAGCCAGGCCCCAGTGCCTGGGGCTCACTCCCCTTCCAGGCGCTGGGGCCCTGCTGGCTGTACCTCAGCTCGGTGGAGGACTGGGGGACAAACATACTGCATGCTGTGGGTGGTGTGGACAGGTGCACCCAGGTAGGTCCTTGGTGGCACAGCCAGACCTAGGGAGTGGGCGGCATCATTACCGAACCCTCCCTTTTATGGGTGGGAAAGTGAGAGCCACGGAGGGCCAGAAAGTCCTCTAAAGTCACACTGGTGACAATGACTCTGCAAGTTTCACAAGGACTGGCCACACGCAGGACCAGCCTAGGTAGGTGGCCATATGCTCAGGTGGGCTGCCGGTCCCTCTCCCACCTGCCCACCACAAAGTCTGCAAGTTCAACAGGAGAGCCTTGGTCTCCCAAACCCAGGGACAACACCTGGGCTCTGTGTCCAAACCAAAGCACATAAAACGAGCAGGCTGAATGGCTGCAGGTGCTACAGAGATGGCCCAAGGGTCCCTGAGCACAGCGGGACTCCTGCGTCACCTTAGCCCTCCCTGTGAGAACCACAGGACGCAGGCCCATAGGCGCAGGTCGCAATCTTGTGTGTGTCTTCCGCTGTCCATCACACACCACATCCCCATTCAGAACATTTCCCATTCTACAAAGCGGTTCTGAACTTGGACGTGCGAGTGGGTGAGAGAGACTCAGCCCCATAGGAAAGTGGGTAGGCAAGGGGAGGGGGATTGGCCATTGGAGGAAGCTCCGCCTCCACGTGGAGGGCCCCTGAGGCCTGGGCGCTGGGGTCCTGGTGTGTGGAGCGGGAGGGGGGCCTTGGAGACCACGCACTCCCTCATAAACATCAGCAGGCTCCGGTTTTCCAACAGAACTCATGAGCTCAGGCTGAGGCCCTGCAGGGGTGAGGCGCAGAAGGTGTTTGGGGAGCCGGCATTGAGCTACCGCAGGTTATGTGGCCGCCTGTGCTGCCAGCATCCCGTATCAGAGCACAGGTTCGAGTCCTGGCTGTTCCACTTCTGATCAAGCTCACTGCTAATGCACCTGGGAACGCATTGGAAGTTAGTCCAAGTGCTTAGGCCCCTGGCACCCACGTGGGAAACCCAGATGGAGCCCCAGGCTCCTGGCTTTGGCCTGGCCCAATCCCAGACATGATGGTCATTTGGGGAGTGAACTGGCAAATGGAATACCTCTCTCTCTCTCTTCCTCTCTCTCTCTCCCCCCTCCCCTCCCCCTCTCCCCCTCCCTCTTTCTCTCTCTCTCCCTCCCTCTCTCTCTCCCTTGCTCTCCTTCTCCCTCCCTCTCTCTCCCTCTCTCTTCTTTCTCACTCTCCCTCTCTCCCTCCCTCTCCCTCCTTCTCCCTCCCTCTCTCTTCCTCTCTCTCTCCCCCTCCCTCCCTTTCCCTCTCCCTCCCTCCCTCCCTCCCTCCCTCCCTCCCATTCCCTCTCTCTCCCTCTGTGTTATAAGTAAATACATTTTAAAGAAATAAATGTGTCTGAGCGAGGTGGCAAAGAAAGCAGGAGCTGAGAGGCAGAGGAGGGCTCGGGGGAGGCTGCCAAACTGTGCTTGCCTTCTTCCTCCTCCTCCTCTGCCTCCTTGGTTGGCGAGGAGGAGGCTGGGTCCCCGGCTCCTGCTTCCGGGCTGTGCTGGGGTGGGGGGGTGGGGGTGTTTGTGCAGGACGAGACTGAGGCTTGGCTGGTACAGCACAGCGGCAGGCTGTTAGTGAGGGTCGGGGTTCATCTCAGCACCCGGAAGGGTGAGTAGAGGAGAGAAGGAAACGAAGAGATTTGCAAATGAACTTGGGTTACTCTGAAAAGAAGCGAGGATTCCTGCTTCCAGAGTGTGGGCTGGAAACCGCTCTGAATGCTCCCGGGGTGTGCAGGGCACACAGTGGGCAGCACGGAGCTGTTGTCCGGGCAGCAAGGAGCTCAGGGTTCCGACCTCAGCCCTTCCCATGGGCCCTGGACCAGCGGCCTGTCCTTTGAGGGCCTCAGTTCCCTCCTCCACGACCGGAGGGACCAGAGAGAATTCCGGCTGCCCCACAGCGAGTCGTGAGAGCGAACTGAACTCTCAAAGGCAGAGGAGGCTCAGCCCGGGGGGTGCACCTGCTGGACGCAGACCTCACAAATCTGTGCTCTGACCATCCCATCCTCAGCCACACAGAGCGAGCCTGACACCTTGTTCCTGCTTTCTAGAACGTGAAAGCTTTGGCGGTGACCTGACACACAGGGACAAAGGAATGTGGTGCGCCTGTCGCTGCCAGGCTGGTCCCATCTGTGATGGCGGGGGAGGGCACGGGGATGCCTGCAATGTCACACTCCACCCGGCTCCTAATGCTCCCACGGCCAGATGAAGAAGAGACCTCCGTTACCTGCCTTGGGGTGGCACAGGCAGGCTGGTGGGGGAGAGGGGGTGGCTGCTGGGAGCCCGAGGAGCTGACAGTGGGAGCTTATCTCGCCGAATCGTTCTCAAGACCCAGCCCAGCCGCTCCCCATGGCCAGATCTGCAGGCCCTCCCTCCCTTCAGCCATTTGCCAGTCACCCAGGGACCTGTGGCCGAGCCATAAAGTACAGCTCCAGTTGTAAATGGCTGTGGGCGGCGTGGGCGTGGGCGTGGGCATGGGCGGGGCAGCGGGGGAGGCTGAGGCTCACCTTCCTTCTTCATGCCAGCCCGGAAGCACTTCTTGAGCCTGCAGTAGCGGCACTGGTTCCTCTTGTCTTTGTCCACCACGCACTGCCGGCTAAATCTGGGGAGGGCTTCGGATGGTTGGATGGAGAAGACACGGCCTCCAGACCCCCTCTCAGGACTGAGCGAGGCCCCTGGCCTCTGCTTGGCCCCCTGCCTCCTTGCCTACGCTTGCATCCCTGGGGGTACTCCTGCTAACTCACCAGCAGCTGCAGGGGGCCCCAGAGAGTCCCACCTGTCCTGCCAACCACAAGGAAACTGGGGCTCAGAGAGGCAACACGTGGCCTCGGGTCACTCAGCCGATTGGAGGGACAAGTGAGCCAGGAAGCTTAGCTCCTGGAGTACCGGGGCACTGCCAATCTGGGCACATCCTAAAGGAGCCCAGGGCCCTCAGCAGGCTCCTGGCTCTGGCTCCAAGTCTATCCTCGGGCCACACAAGCCTCTCTCTGGATGGGGCTAGGAGACAGCAGTGCCATACAGAAGTTGGGGTGGGGCCCAGAGGAGTAGCCCTGACTCCAATGTTGATTCAAGCAGTATGACCTGGGCTGAGTTCCCAGTCCTCCCGGCCACAGCTTCCTCATCCATAAGATGGGAATTATAAGCGTGGCCGCCACAGAGGGGTGTGACAGGTGACAGTCACAGATGGGCCTGGCACAGCATGTACACTGAGCGAGCGCTCACCGAGGGTAGCTGGAGTAGGTGCACCATTGTCCTTACCCAGAGCAGAGCGGAAGGTGCATTTGAAAAAGGGGGTGCCTAAGGCTTGGGGAGCCCCTGGGCAGGTGGAAAGGCATGGAGCTCATTCCCACTTGTCCCAGGCTGGGCTCACTGCTAGGCCTCATGGCTCCCCACTGCTAAGTGGGGCAAATAATTACAGGCACCCAGAGACTTGGCGTGGGGCCTGGCAGAGGTCCACGCTCAGCGAAGGGCAGCTGGCAGCTTTAGGATCACTGCATGGGGTTCCCAGGAGAGGTGGACTCACGAGGCCCAAGAAATCAGAGAGCCTTGAAGGCGTTGAAGGCTGCACGCCTCTCGGAGCCACTCAGAGAGAAGACAGACCCCAGGGGGACTCGAGCCCATGCACGTCCATTCCCCAGCTGGAGAAACTGAGGCCCAAGGGGGGACGCTCACCTGCAGGAGTACATGTGGTTCTTCCTCACGCTCCTGCGGAAGAAGCCCTTGCAGCCGTCACAGCTGGAGGCGCCGTAGTGCTTGCCCGTGGCCCTGTCCCCACAGATGGCACACAGGGCGCTGACACCCAGGCTGTTGGGCGCGTTGAGGTTGGCGCCTTCTGATGGGGATGTGTCTGTACGGGAGAGAAGGCAGAGGTCTCAGGAGGCTCAAGACGTCAGAAACCCTCTCCCACTTTGCGGGCATCCTGCCCGGGCCTCGGCCAGACCAGGGGGCGTGCTCTCCCTCCCACCACGGCCGCCTTTTGCGTCTGTGACGCAGCACGGCTGTGACGCTGACTTCGCAGTCTTCCGTGTTGGGCTGCTTCTCCCTGCGCTAGAGGCTGGTGGCCCAGCTTCCCCGGGAAGGTGTGGAAACCTGGCCACCTCCTGGGGCGCATGTGACCTTGTGGACACCTTGTTGGGCAGAAGGAGCTGCGGAAGGGACAAGCACACCCCCAGCTCCCTCGTGGAAGGAGTCCTGTCGCTCACTTCTCACTGGGTGACCAGGCTGGGGTCTTCAGCCGACTCCCTGGGAGCAGGGAAGACAGGTAACAAGAACAAACCCTTACTGGGGGCGAGACCTGGGATCCACTGTGGCTGGAAATTCTTCCCTTTCCCACAATGCCTCTGGCCGCTGTACCTGGCAACCCCTATGCGAGCCCACAGCCCCAGCCAACCCCATAAGGCGTTGGGCACCCCTCCCAAAGACTTCCTGTCCCAGAGGCCAGCGCTGCAGCTACACAGATGTGTGAACAGGGAGGCGAGGCTGGTGGCCGTGGACCGCTCCATTTGGGCAGCAGGGCTCCCTGGTGCCAATGCCACCACTAAGTCACCTGTTCGTGGGCCTGTTTCCACAGCTGTCAAAGGGAGCAGCTGGGCTGGTCCAGCTGTTTGCTTTCAAATTTTCACAACATTTTCAGCAGCTGAAATCCCTTTCTGGTCAGCAAATCTTCCACCCAGGATAAGCCTCCGGAGAAGAAGATACACACCATGGACAAGCACACGTGTGCACACCACGCAGAGTCCACACGCACGTGTTTCCTCAGACCCCTGCCTCCAACCCTGGACTTCTAAGGGATGTGCAGCTAAGAACCAGCGGGTAAAGCCACCGCCTGTAGTGCTGGCATCCCATGTGGGCGCTGGTTTGAGTCCCGGCTGCTCTACTTCCGATCCCGATCCCACTCCCGCTCCCCATTAATGCGCCTGGGAAAGCAGCAGCAGATGGCCCAAGTGCTTGGGCCCCTAGCACCCATGTGGGAGACCTGGAAGGAGGCTCCTGAATCCTGGCTTCGGATCATCCCAGCTCTGGCCATTGCAGCCACTTGGGGAATAAACCAGTGGATGGAAGACCTCCTCTCCCTCTCTGCTCTCTCCTGTCTCCTCTCTCCTCTCTCCTCTCTCCCCCTCCTCGCGCTTGGCACACAGCAAGCAGTGCCTTGGTATGAGGGACACGATGCCGGCGCCCAGCCCCCAGCACCTCACCTTCCTGTGGTCCCTGGCTTAACACCTGCTAAGGCTCCGAGTGTGCCCAGAGCCCGGCCCCTCCACTGGGTGAATTATTCCTGGAGACGGGGATAATTGTTAAGCCGCATTCATGCCCTTTCTCCCTCTGCCTCTCCACCCCTGACCCCTGGGGAGAGCTGACCCCCCATCTCCCAGACATCCAGGCGGAGGCTGGGGAGGGAGCTCCCCTGCCCTGGGTAGGATGGGCCGGGTGTTGTGCCCACCAAGGCCAGCGGGTCACCTATTGTCCAGGCGCAAGGCAGGGAGCTCAGGGAGGACGAGGGGCTTGCCCTGTGTTATCACACGGAGCCACGTTGAAGGCCCAGGCACGCTCTGGCCCCGCTCCGCGTGTTGGGGCGTCTGCAGGGCCCTTGTTGCTGCTGCGGAATTTGAGGGTGGGTGGGAGTGGAGTCATCCTTGGAGCTTGAGCCCCACATGTACACAAAACACTCTGGGGGACGCCTTCGCACGCCCCCGCTCTCCACAAACCCTTCCTGCAGCTGCTCATAGACTGGGGTGACTCACTCCAGCACCATCTCCGACTTCTCCCCTGGTTGCCCCTGGGAACCAGGTGTGCGTTCACCCCCATTTGGCAGATAAGAAGACTGAGGCTCAGCGAGGGAAATGGCAAGAAGGATCGACGCTGGACTAGAGCCTAGATCTTTCTGGCCCTGGCTCCGTAAGCGGCCCATCTTTGGGACCCCCAGGTGGGGGGTCTGGCCTCTGCCTCAGGAGCACAGGGTTCCTGGGCTCTAAGTGATGACAAGGCCGGCCCCAGGGAGCAGCCCGGGGCTGGGCGGTGGCCAGGGAGGGTGGCAGCACACACTGTCCCTGCAGGGTCACAGGACACCCCTCATGTGATCCCAGGACACTTGTAAAAGCAGCCAACCAGCAGGCCTGGGTCACGAAGTCCTTGCTGCGGAAGACAGCAGGGGCCGAGAGAGGAAGTGACGCGGTGCACGACGCGGGCGTGGGGGAGCAGCAGCCAGGCTGACCGGGGCCAGGAGCAGGGCCTGGCCGTTGTCTGCTCTTCCGAGCTGAGTGACCGCGAACTTTCCAGGCCTCCTGACACCAGCGTGTGGCTCAGAGCCATGGGAGCAAGGCGGGTGGCAGGCTGACCTCGGCCCCCACGAGGGCCCTTCCCCCCAGGAGCTTCCTGGCTTCCAGGCCTCACCCCTCCTCCTCCGCCTTGTGGAGAACGGTCCACCCCGACAGATGTGCCACCAGCCATGGCGGAGTGGACACAGGCAGCGGAGACAAGCAGACGCGCAGCTGGTGGGACTCTCACTTGGCCGAGGGCAATGTCAAAAGCCTTCCCTTGGGTTCTGCAGAACTGTGGGCAGCCCAGTGCTGGCCCCAGGACAGGGAGCTGTACACACAGCAGGCACCAACACAGGCACCCGGCGAGGTGCCCACGGGGATGCCCATCCCGAAAGCACAGGGCACACGCTGCGCCCACATCCACAAGCCTGTTCCGTCCATGACCCACACTCACAGCACGTGTGTACAAACATCCACACACACACACATTCACAGCACTCCCACACATAAGATGTGGGCACCCCAAGGAGAAATGAACACACACAGATCCACCATTGAGCAAATACAACTGGAGAGAGAGCGCACGTGCGCAAAGGAACGTGTATCCGCACAGGCACACGTTTGCCCATGCAGCACGCGGTCTTACACGCACTTACATGGACGTATGTGACAGTACAACGGCGCACACACGCACAATGCTTGCGGCTGTTGGCCCCTTTGTTAGCAGAGCCCTTTTGCTAAACTCCAATTCCTCATGGGGGCCCCGAGACTCCCCAAGGGCAGGTGTGCCTCCCACCACCATCTGGGGACAAGGGCAAGGACATACCTCTCCACCTCTCTGCACCTACGCCCATAGGGACCAAGAAAGGGCTGTGCTGGGCTGCATTGCTGGAGCCAGATGCCAAGAGGCAGCTCACCATTATGCCTCTGTCCCCGTGACACCCAGCAGAGCAGCCGGGAGTCAGCAGGGACCGGAAGGGCCTGAGAAAAAAGACCTGGGATCTACTTTGGCTGGAAATTCGCCCTTGATGGGCTTCCCTTTCCCACAATGCCTTTGGCTGCTGTACCTGCCAACACCTGTGTGAGCCCATAGGACCAGCCTACCATTTTCTATCATTCTCCTCCCACCCCAGAGCTGAGGGCCAAAGTGCCACTCCCGCACCTGGGCACACCTGGGCGCACCTGCCCCCACCTACCATTGCCCATCGCCAACACCTGCACGTTCTCAAATTCCAGGGTGGTGTAGGCCGGGTCCAATGCAGCGCTGTAGTCGGCCATGTCCATGTCGACCAGGGTTTTGGAGAGGCGCATTCTCCCCCTGCCTCCACGCCTCGGCCACCTGCCCTGCCCAGGGTGCCCACCCCGAAGGCTCCAGGCGAGCCCGGCCCCCCCGCCCTCCGCCCTCCCACTGCCTCCTCCCAGGGGCCCTCTCTGCCTCCCTGCTGTCCAAGCCGTCCTCTGGGAGGATCTGCGGGAGTCTGGGCCTAGCCTCTGGCGGGGCGGAGGCTCTGGCGGGGAGGGGTGGGGGTTAATGGTTAATCGATGGCCCAGTGGCCCGCTGGGGGATAGGCTGGGCGGGGCAGCAGAGATTTGGCTGTTTGTTGCTTTTTGACTGACACCCGGGGTGCTAATGACAACTGTTGGGGCCCTAACTCACCAACAGTCAGTTCTCCAGCCTGCAAGGCGGCCACCGTCCCAAGCCATGGTCACCCCAAATTGGGTCCTGGCAGTCCACCGCCAAGGTGCCCTGACTCAGCACCTGCTAGATGGCCGGCTTCTAGCCTCAAGGCGCCTGCCAAGATAAAGCGGCGAGCACTCCAGCGGCCACCCAGCCTTGCAATCTTCCTTCAGAATGGCCGGAAGCTTGTCAGGGCCAGGGCCACCTGTAGCTCCCCTCCCCCTGCCCCCTGGGGTCTCACTACAGCTGGGCCAGTCCCTGCTGCTGAGGCCCGGCCGGTCCTGCCTCCCCAGCCCCCAGAGCAAGCAGAGACACCCCACAGACCTGGCTTTGCATTCAGGCGCCTGCCCCTGCCCACTGTGACTCTGGGTAAATGATTGTCCTCTCTGAGCCCCGGTTCCCTTCTCTGTGGACAATCGCCCTCAAAGGGTGGCTGCAGCATCAAGCGAGATGGCACCAGCAGACGCCGGGCCACCCCCGCAAACACCTCCCCTCTGCCGCCGCCCGCTTCCTGTCCTGCACCCCGTTTTCTGCCTCCCTGCACCCATGTCCTCCCTTTACAAAGTGGGTGCTGCCATGCAGACACCCAGGGCCCCGTGCTCAGGAAGGCCCTGTGTTTGGTTTAATGCTCAGCTGCTGGCATCGTGCAATTCTCCGTGAGTCTGGGACAAGGAGCCCTGGACAACTTCTGCTCAAGGCCCACCCTGCCCTTCTCACACCCTCCCTGCCTTCCCACTGCCACTTCCAAGCCCCCCCCCCCCCAGCCGGGCTGTGAAGTTGCAAGATGGAGGGTGGAGGCTGAGGCCAAGGACCCCTGGGGATGAGGGGCCTGACTCCTGTGCTGGCCCACAGGACAGCTGGGAGGGGCGTGGTGGCATCCATGGGCAAGAATGGCCGACTTCGCGGGAGAGTCCATCTGTGAGCGAGCAGGTGGCTGGATTATGAGTGAACGCGCTAGAGAAAGGCTGAATTCACGTGTGAGTTGGATGAATGAGTGGACAGTGGATGGATTAGTGAAAGTGTGAATTAATAAGTGAATAAATTGGGGGGGATCAAGCGAGGGCTGTGTGTGTCTGAGAGGTGTGAGGGGTAAGCTCTCCACATAAAGCTGAGGAAGACAGGGCGTGGGCCTATTTATTTATTTTTTTAAAAAAGATTCATTTTATTGGGGCTGGTGCTGTGGCTTAGTGGGTAAAGCCTTGCCTGAAGCACTGGCATCCCATATGGGTGCCAGTTCTAGTCCCAGCTGATCCAGCTCTCTGCTGTGGCCTGGGAAAGCAGTAGAAGATGGCCCAAGTCCTTGCACCTGCACCCATGTGGGAGACCAGGAATAAGTTCCTGGTTTCGGATCAGCTCAGCTCCAGCCATTGCAGCCACCTGGGGAGTGAACCAGCAGATGGAAGACCTCTCTCTCTTTCTCTCTGCCTTTCAAATAAATAAATAAATACTTTAAAAAATTCACTTTATTTATTTGAAAGTGAGAGAGAGAATCTTCCATCCACTGGTTCATCCCTCCACAGCAGCCGGGCCTGGGCCAGGCCAAAGTCAGGAGCCAGGAACTTCTTCCTGGTCTCCCGTGTGGGTGCAGGGGCTCAAGGACTTGAGCCATCTTCCACTGCTTCCCCAGGCCACAGCAGAGAGCTGGATGGGAAGTGGAGCAGCCGGGACTTGAACAGGTGCCCGTATGGGATGCCGGCACTGCAGGCGGTGTCTTCATCTTCTACGCCACAGCACCGGCCCCTCTCTTGAGCTTTATGTCCCTGCTCTACCCACCCTGCGATAGAGTGGAGGGCCCTAGAAGGTGGTTTCCCAGGGGCAGGGTGGGCGCAGCAATTGTTCTGGAGGATGAGGGGAGTCGGATTTTGTGTCGGGAGACCTGGGGCTAGGAACTAGCTCTGTCGCTTTTTGGATGGGTTTGCTTAAATCCCATCTCATTTCAGGGCCTTACTTTTCCCATCAGCAAAATGGGGAGATGATCCTAGCCCAGTTGTTTGTCCAAGAGAGAGGAGAGAGAGGCTCCAGCCACATTTCAGATCCCCAAGGGCCCGCGGGAAGCCTCCATCCAGTGCTGGTGCCTTCTTCGTGTGCCCTGCCCAGAAACAGCTTGTCTGGGCTCCAGGGGCGTGGGGGTCAGTGCTGAGCTGGGCAGGAGCAGATGAGCTGACTGTGGGATAGGCACTCAGGACAGTGGACAGCAGCCGTGGGAGGGGCCCCCAAGGGCAGACCCCAGGTCCCGGCCACCTGTGTGGCACCGTGACAACATACGCAGCTACTCCCTGCGTGGTTGTGCAGCACGCGGCCTACCCACACGGCATCTCGTCAAGGAGACGGCTGGTACTGCAGTTTCGTTGGTAACACCAGGGGCCAGCGTTGTGTCTGCCACGCTGGCGTCCCCTACACAGAGCCAGTGCGAGTCCTGGCTGCACAGCTTCTGATCGAGTTCCCTGCTAATGCCCCTGGGAAAATAGCAGAAGGCGGCACAAGAGCTTGGGCCCCTGCCACCCACATGGGAGACCCGGATGGAGCTTGAGGCCTGGACCAGTCCTGGCTGTTGTGGCCATTTAGGGAGTGAACCAGCAGACAGAAGATCTCTCTCTCTCTTTCTGTGTGTGTGTGTGTGTGTGTGTGTGTGTGTGTGTGTGTCTTTCTGTGTAACTCTGCCTTTCAAATATTTTTTTTTAAATGAAACATTTCATATTACAAAGAAAAAGAAACACATCAATAGAAATACGGCCAAAGGATGTAAGAAAGCTCCCCACAAAAGAAACATGTCTCTGACAAAAGTTGAAAAAAACTGGTAACAAAAATGACAGTGCAGGGGCAGGCATTGGGCATTAGGCTTGAGGCACCTGCATCCCACATCAGAACAGCAGCTCGAGTCCTGGCTCCTCCACACAGGTCCAGCTAATGCACCGGGGAAGGAATGGATGATGGCTCAAGTCCTTGGGTCCCATGTGGGAGACCCAGAGAGAGTTCCTTGCTCCTGGCTTCTGGCTTTGGCTTGGCCCAGCCCCAGCTTCTGCGGCCATTTGGGGCAGTGAACCGTCTCTGTCACTCTCCTTACAAAATAAACGAAATGTATTTTTAAGATGCGTCTTTCTATAGATGACACTGCAGATTCCATTAAACAAGGTCTGTGGTCAACCAGGTCAGCCAGTCTGTGCCACAGCCAGGACCCATTACACATGGGAACCACGGGGCAGACGACCCGCACGTGGGGAGTACACAAACCACGACATACATGACTGATCGCAGGCACAACACGCCCCGCTGCCTGCAAGACACACAGTCCAGACGTGTGCTGCCACCAAGCCCGCACAGGCAACCCATCTGCTCGTCCGCCGTGATCAGAGACACCCTCCGCCCACTCGAGACGGTGTCTTCCAGACACCCACCCCTCTGGCTCCGTGACCTCAGGCCAGTCATTATTTCAGGCCTCCGTTTCTCCTTCTGTAAAATGGGCCTAGCTTGTAGTTTGTTGGGCAGACTCCAGGACACGCTACTCCCTGGTTCTTAGCTCTCCCTCCCCCATGCCTCTCCAGGGGCATTAACTACAGACCCTGAGGTCAGGCAGATCTGGGACACGATTCAGGCACTGCCCATCTGCGGTTTACCGAACTGTGTGACCTTGGCCTTGACCTCTGTCGGCTATGGTTTCAGCACAAATGGAGGGCTTTGCCTTGCTCTGGGGGTGGTGTGGGCATCCATCAACTCAGTGCAGGAACACAGCCAGCCCCCGACACCCACAGGATCCTTATCTGTACCCTCAACCAACCACGATTGAAAATAGTTGGAAAACAAAAGTGGACATGTGCTGGACAGGCAGAGGCTTTTCCCCCGGTCACTACTCCCTGACCGAGGCAGCGTCCGAGCGGTCCACGCAGTCAGGCATCACCAGTCGCCTGGAGGTGACTTAAAGTATGCAGGACCAGGTGCATGGGGTGGACACAAATACGAAATACTGGACAGCTGCTATAAAGGACTTGACGCCAGGGGAGGGCCTGGAACCAACCCCCCGGGGCACAGAGGGACGCCCAGTGGCAGGGATTATTGTCACTGGTCACTGGCTCCTTGAGCTGCTGGCCACAGGATCTTTGGGAATCAGGACCCCTGCTGTGGAGAGCTCCTGGGTACAGAGCCCTGTTGTCACTGCTGCCAGGGGAGAATGGAGGGTGACAGGGCTCACCTAGGAGACCTGGAGAAGGGGACAGGACAGGCCTGGGCGGCCAGCCGCTGGGGACCTGGCTCTGGGCAGGGAGCTGGTGGTCTGCTGCGAACACAGTGCAGGGAGCCGTGGCTGTAAACGGCATCATCTGCCTCTGGCGGTGTTGCCGTGGCTGGTGTTGGTAGAGAAATGGGCCCTGGCTAGTGCTAAGAACCTTCTATCTCCCCGTGTCATCCTTGGAGGCAGGGACTGTTGTCACCCTACTTTATAGGTGACCCAAGTGACGCCCGAGGGGTGCAGGGACTTGCTCACGGCCACACCGACCCTAACGAGAGGGGCTGTCGGTTGCACCCGAGTCTGATGGCTTTACCTCCTGCAGGCAGCCCCATTGTCTGCAGGACCAGGGCCAGTGCCAGGCAGTGGCTGTCTCATGGCACTATCTCCCAGGGCACTACAGGGCCGACAGCACCATCCAGACACCTGGCCGCCAGGCCGCCGGCGCCTGGCCTCCCCTCGGAGCTCAGCACACCACTATCTCCTAGCCTTCCTCCCCCGCCGGCCACCCGGGGCGCGGCGCAGCAAAAAGCAGGACTTATCAAGACAAAGAACAAAAGTCGTGGGGGAAAGAAGCCAAGAGCCATCTCCACTCTGGGGTAGGGCCCTTCAGTTTCGCCCCTTTGAAATTTCAAATTCCAGTTTGTGGACAAAGTCCTACCTATCTCACAATATAGGTCCCCAACCACTGACCAGCCGCCAGTCCTGGCAGCCACCCGGCCGAGGCTGGCCCGTGCCTGGCCGCTTCCTTTGGCTCTCAAGGCCTTGGGGGTGGGGAGAGGGGGTCTGCCGGGCGGCTGATCCGGCATCTGCAGCGCACCCCTGGGCTTGGAGCTGGGATCGGACGCTCGCTGGGACCGAGAGCAGGGAGCAGGTAGGCCCCCGCCCTGCCTGGGCGCCCTTTCCTCTGGGAGCCCCCGACCCACTGCTCTCATCCCCTCCTGCTGTGAGCCCCCTGGTGCAGGCTGTCAGGGCTTAATCAAGTCACGACCTCACAGAACTTCAAGACTGGAAAGCCAACCCACCATTTGGTGGATGGAGACACTGAGGCCCCTGGCAGATTGGGAGCGGCTGCAGGTGCCACCGGAGACTGGGAGCATTGGTGTGGGCCCTTCCCTGAGCCCCAGAGGGCGAGGGACTTGCTCAGGGCCGCTCGGCGGCGAGCTGGGGCCTCACGAGGTGGACTCCCTGGCGACACGGCGGCTCTCCTACGGAGCACGGATGGAGAGGGGTGTTTGCTCGCTCGACCGCTGATGGCTCCTGGGTTGCCACGGAAGTGTTTCAGAGAGGAAGATGAGGGAGCTCGGGGCTGAAGGCCAGTGGCTTTGGAGGGAAACAACACGCATGTGGTTAACTGATAACTGGGCCCCATCCCTGGGCCTCTACCAGCCTCCTTCCTCCCTCCCTCTCCTCGGCTTGATTAAGATGAACTGAGCTGCCTGCTAATCATTGCTGAGCCTGTTGATTTTGCCTTAAAAAATTAACTGGGCATGAGTTTGCGGTTTGTCTCACCCCTAACCCTGCAAAGGCCCAGGTGGGCAGGAGGCCTCCTGGGTTATGCAAGAGGCCACTGGCCTCCGTACACATGGCCAGCAGCCGCCCCGCCACTGTCCAAAGGGGTGGTTTTGCTCAAGAGTCAACAGTCTGGCTGTCCCCCTGCGCCGGGTCCTAGGCAAATTTGCTCTGTTACCAAAGAGAGATAAAGACTGCTTTGTGCGGTGGGGGCAGCTCTCCTAACAGGGATGCGCCGCGGCCGCTTTGAGCTGGGGATTCTAGAATCCTGCAGCGCCGGGGCCGGGAGAGTGGTCAGCGAGGCTGGGAGCCAGGGAGCGCATGGGCAGGCAGTGCCCACTTCCATGCCAGCCTCGTTCGTCTTCCGCTCCAGCCCCAGCCCCGTGTACAGCCGGACAGCTGGAGGCCAGGCAGAAGAAGCACTTGTCCCCGGACCCCCCGGGTCTGCCGCTCTGGCCGGGACCTGGCTGCAGGTGACACACGGCCTGCCGTACTCCCATCCCTCCCAGGCTGGCTAGGAGACAACCACCAAGGGAGCCACGTCGGGGGCAGGCAGTCGTCCGGCCTTGTGTCCTGCAGCCCTCACAGGAGAGTGGCCAGCAGCCACGAGCCGCAAGCCAGAGCCTCCACGTTATAATGCGCCCCAGCCACGTCCTGCCTCTGGGGACAGCAGCCCTGCTCCGGCTCTGCCGACCTCTCCCAGGCTCACTTTCACAGCCTGGATGTGGAAGTGAATCGATCACTCCATGAGGCAGGCAACGTTTTTCTCACCGTGTTCCGGACCACAGGCACAGAGAGGCCAAGGCGCGGGTCCAAAGCCACACAGCTGCTAAGCAGCGAGGGGCAGAATGTAAACCCAGGCGGTACGGCTCCAGCCTCCGTGCTCCTAACTCTGAGGCTACCCTGTCCTTCCCGGCACCCGGCACCCACCCTGCAGGCGCTCACTGGGAGACGGGCAGGGAGCAGGGCATTGTGGGAGAGGCTGCAGGGCACCCAGGATGGCCTGGAGGCAGCCCAGGAAGGGCGCCAGGAGGACCCAGGCTGTGTGGGCAGGGCCTGCCTGCAGCCAGGCGGCTTGTGACATCTGGGCTGAGGCTGTTGCTCTTCTGTTTATACCCAGCTGTCCTGTTTGTGTTCCTGACTTTATCTGAGCAGTGACCTTGGCAGTGAGATGGGCCAGGCCTGCCCTGTGGGCTCTGCAGAGTGATGGAGAGCCCTGAGCCAGGCCTGCGTCTTGGAATGAATCCACACGCAGAAGGCATGCTTACTCTCCTGCCCCCTTGCTCTGAGGGGCCCCAGAGACCGACCTGGAGGTCACTGACGTGAAGTGTTGGGAAGTCCTGTGACTCAGGCCAGGAGCACTGTGTGCAGTTGCTTAGGTTGCTTACGGCATAAACATTCTGGCGCAAACGGGGTGAACGAGGGTAGAAACTCAGCCCTTGTTGCGTGTGCCAAGCTCAGGGCCCACGAATCTGCCCGGAGTGGGGTGCCTTTTTCTAATCTGCATAAAGGCTCCCCGCCCCTGCCGCGGTCCCAGCCGCTGAGCAACTTTGAGTAAGGTCATCTCCCCGCCTGGCCTCGGTCTACCATGTTTTGTCTGGTATAAGCCAGATAGTCAATCCTGACGGTTTGTGAAACAGAACCATCTGGGACCCTTAAAAAATGCAGATGCCAAGGCCCCGCCAGGGACCAGTGAGCAGGTGGGCGCGAGGCACCCGCACTTCTGGCAGTTTCCGGGAGATTCCAGGACGAGGCTTCAGTGGCCTGCACCGGCCCCGCCTCTGTTCCTGAGCCAGCTCCCGGCACACGGATCCCCATCCCGGCTGCACCCCTGTCCTTCCTGTCCTTGTCTTGAGGTTGTGACTGTGGCTGGCTACTTTACATAATTTATTAACTTTTTTTCACTTAGTTTTGAATCGGTCCTCTAGCCATGGCTTCAAATCAAAATATTGATCAGGCGCCCACTGAGACGCCTGGCTGCCAGGGAGGCGCCGCCCAGGGTGCTTCACGCAGGCCCACGCCCCAGGCCCGCTGCTCAGCAACGTGCTCCGTCCACTTCCTGCCGTGGCCCCGCGACTTTTCCATCACAGCTGAGGGCGCGTTTGGAGGAGGGCAGGGTCACTGCCTTCCTCCCCCTGCAAGGAAACCGAGACCCAGGGACGCTGCGCCGCCTGCCCAGCAGAACTTGGGCTCCCTGGTCCCCCGGGGCAGGGGCTGGGCACCGCCCAGGAAGCCTGGCCCAGCAGGTGCACTCTGGAGTGGGCACAGAGCCCTCCAGGCGGGGGCTGGCCTTCCTGGGGTCCCAGGGGGGGCCCCGCGAGGTCTGGGCCCCAAAGCTCCAAAGAGAGACTGAAGTGCAGACCAAAAACATCCCAAAGTCGTCCAGATAGGGACCCAGGGAGGGGTGTCCCCTGCACGAGACAGTCAGGGCCTGGTGGCAGGGCCCAGTGGCACAGGGGTGCCAGCCCGTCACTGTGGCAGCTCTGGGCTGTGCTCACAGCAGGGGAGGCCAGACGGGGAGCAGAGGGAAGCAAGGTGGACAGGAAGGAGGAGGCAGCCATAGCCGGAGGCGACCAGCTCCTGGGATTCAAGGCCGAAGCAGCAAGGGGGTTCTTGGGCGCCTGGCTCTGGGCAAGTCACCGCCCCCTCATGTGCCTTGGCTTCCCCAGCTGCAGAACGATGGAGACTAGGCAGCCAGCCCTTGGGCAGCCTTTGAGAACCCCGAAAGACCCTACGGGGCTCCCTCACCTGTGGAGGGGATCCAGAAACATCCTTCAACCCGTCAGGGCCCTTGGCCGTCCTGGGTTAGGGGCCGAGGGTCTCAGTTCTCCGTGCTGCCCAAGAACCTGGCCTCCACCCTCGGTCTGTCTTTCTCCTGCCACACTACCCTTACAGGTGGCCGTGGCCTCAGGAGCATACCTGGGGGGCCCTGGGGGACGCCCTGGCGCCAGGCCGACATCCTCCTGCGGGTGCTGCGGGCTCCGGCCGCTTCATCCTGGGGCCAGCGCCTCCTGCCACCCTGGCACCCAAGACGCCGCGCGCTGCCCAACAGCGTTAATCCCTTAATGCTGGTCACAATGAGACTGCAGGGAAGGTGGCGGGCAGTCTCCATGGAAACGCAGACCTGTCTGGGATCCACTGGGAGGGGAGGGGAATTAGCCGCAGGGTTCAGCAAGGGCCTCCTAGAGCTCCAACCCAAAAGGGAATAGGCGACACGGTGGCCGCTGGACACCTGTCTCTGAGGCCTGGGCCCCACCACAGCCCCTGGGCTGCCCAGGGCTCTCCTGCCGGACCGGCAGAGCCCCAGTCACAGGGAAAGGCTGCTCCCTCCCCGGCCTCTTCCCTCAGCCTCGCGCCGTGGTTACAATCCTTTACCCGGTGGCTTTCTGAGATTGGCACAGGCTCAGGGGGCGGGGGTGGGGGTGCATGTACAGCGAGGAAAGTGCCAGACCCGAGTTTGAAGCTCAGCTCTTTCCCTTGCTTCCTGTACACCTAGTTTGGGCCTCAGTTTCCTCATCTATAGAATGGGCACAGTGATACCAGCCATCATTCGAGCCTGACCTCTTTCTGACCGCCCCCTGCCCTCTGCACAGGCACCCTCCCCAGCCACCCTCTCTGGGCAGCCCTGCGGGCTTGGGCGGGTTCGGGGGCTCCTCCTGTGCCCTCCAAGCATCACATGTCATCACAGACTCTGAGCATGCCCACCGGGCACCTGTCTGCTTCCACCATCGGACTGTGTCAGTTTCCCGGGGCCCCAGCTGGTGAGTGAGGGGATGGCGAACAGGCCACGCCACAGGCTCAGCATTTATCCTGCGCACGGTGGGTGCTGGGGGCGCAGCAGCTGAGACACGGACAGGATGGCTCGCGGGGCTGAGGTCCAGTACATACGAACACACAGGATCCGGCTCAGATTTCAGACAGGATGATGTCTAAGAGTGAGCACTCCACTTCATGGAGGCATCCCCTCATACAAAGCTGTTTATCTCCGATTCACCTGTCCCAGAGCGCTCTGATGGTACCTGGCGCCCCACCACCTCCCTGCCAGGGCTCACGTTTGGGGGGGAAAGTAATGGAAACAGATAGTAAACAAGCCAAGAGAAAAAAAAAAAAAAAGTAAATTTCAGGCAGGCACCTGGGGCAGAGGCGGGCAGGTGCAGGACTCTCCTGGCCCCAGGGCGGCGGCCACTCCTTCCGATAAGGTCTCAGGGGATCTAAGGGTGGGGCTGTTGTCCTGGAGAGAAGGACCCCAGGCGGGCGGGCCGCTGAGCTCACTAGGACTCCGCAACTCTGGGCTTCCACAGACCACGGACCCACAGCCCCACCCCTCGGGTCAGCCAATGTCCTCCTGGGGCTGGGAGCCAGAAGACGGGGCAAGGGGCTGTGCAGAGAAGCGTGGCCACCCGGCGGGAGCCAGGCGCCGGGACAGACTTCTGCGTCCCCTCGCCTGTTCTGCGGTTGCCCCGGGGCGCAGGGCACAACCCGCAGGGCGCTGGGCTGGAGGAAGCGCCGCAAAGCAGCTCTCTGCGCTTCCCGGGCTCCTCCTAGTGGCCAAAGCAGGAACTGGCGCTCAGAAACTCAAAGGGTGGCCCAGGCGTCACCAATGGCAGCCAATCACGGGCGCCCTCTCAGCACGCTCACCAATCACAACTCGCAGGCGCACTCCCGTCCAATCACACAGCAGCATATGGTCGCTGAACCAATCAGAACACGAGATTTAAAAACCCGGGCCTGCGGCCAGCACCACACTGTCATTCTAGGGAAGCGGTGTTCCTAATGCCTGGTCCAGAGGTTCGGGGGGCCTTTGAGCAAAGCCTTTGAGTCAGCCTTTGCTGACTCCACGTGGCAGCACCCAGGGGCGTTTGGTCATATTCCCATCATTCAATATCACACACACGGCTAGCAAACAAACAAACAAACCAACAAGGTCCTTGTGATCCACACTAGTCACCTTGCATTAAAGGACATCCTCGCGTTTGTGTGGGTTCCTCCTGCCCCTCGCCCCTTTATTATCTGTCGCTGACTCAGTTATTTCTTCTCAACTAGGAATCGAACAGGCACTTAGCCTTATCCGGACCTGACTTCTCCCCGCCCCCCATTAGGGGGCTGACCTTGCCTGGGGCACTGTCCAGGGCGCATCTCACAGCTAGCAGGTGGCTCACAGGTACCTGCTGGATGGATGACTGGGAGGGTTCTTGCCGAGAGACAGATAATAGTAGACACAAGCGCTTGTCACACGTAGATATTCACTGAAAATAACTCCAAGTTTATAGTAGAAATTTTGGAAAGTAACAGAAAACGCGGAGAGGACAAGTTACATGTGCTCCTGCGTGCAGAGAGCTGCAAACTCCTAACTATTAAGTGAGTTTCCTGATCTCAGCATTGTCAACATTCAGGGCTGGATCTGTCTAAGATTTACATTTACTTGAAAGTGAGACTTACAGAGAGAGAGAGACAGATTTTCCATCTGCTGGTTCACTCCCCAGGTGGCTACACGGCCAGGACGGAGCCAGCAGCTTCATCCAGGTCCCCCACATGGCAGCAGGGCCCAAACACTTGGTCCAGCTTCCGCTGCTTTCCCAGGTGCATTAGCACAAAGACCCGAAGAGGAGCAGCTGGGACACGAACCGGCACCCTTACGTGATGCCAGCATGGCAAACAGCGGCTTCAGCTGCTACACCACAGCGCCGGCCCCAGGGGCTGCCTGACGTCGTGGGCCATCTCAGTGTCTGTGCCCACCGGGTGCCAGCGGGAAGATCCCTCTCTCCCCAGCCTACTCACACATGTCCCCGCCTTGGGATCCCCTCCAGGAAGCTCCCGACAACCACGCCCCGCAGGAGGCGCCCTACCCCCTTGGACCTGCCCTTGAACTCCTTCGCTTCCCATTTCCTCTTCCCTGAGAATCCGGTCAAAGGACGCACAGAACAACATCCTGGCTCAGCCACAGCCCCAGTCGCCTGCTGCTCTTCAGGGGACAAAAGCCATAGAGCTAGGAGGAAGTCACAGCACCCCCACCCCGCCCCATCCTAAAGGAGCCCCGAGTGCTCCCTGGGAGAAGGACCTGCCCCTCGGCTGGTTCTGTCGGGCTGTCTTCTCCCTGCTGGACCAGAGGCTGGAAAGGCATCGTGGCTGAGTGTGCAAATTCTGGAACCCGACTCCCTGGACTTGAAATGGACAAGGCACTGAACTGCTCTGTGACTGTTGTCTGATTTGCAAACTAGGGGTGACAGGAGCGTGAACGCCATTGGGTTGTTGCGGGATTGCTTGTGGTAGTGTGTGCAAAGGGTTCGGAAGCGTGCCTCGCACATGGTGGGTGCTGTAGCGGCGTTACCTGCAAAACAAAGGCAGGATCAAGACCCCGTGGGTTTGGAGAAATGTCAGAGCTCAGTGGAGAGAAGAAAAACTTCACACTGGTTAAAAATCAGTCCAGTGGACGGGTGCCGAGGGGGAGCTCCCTTGGTGGCAGGAGATGTGACGAAGCCTAGCGGTGTGACAGCAGCAGCTGCCCCCAGTTCTGACCCCGTCTCCTGTGTCATCAGGGAGGAGGTAGGGACGAGTCCAAGGAGCGAGGAGGCCCTCTGCCTTCTGCCTTAAAGGCCACATACAGACAACTGTGTCTGTTTTCCGCTGCGATAGGAACTCTCCACCCGAGGAGATAGGAAGAGAAAGTTCTGTCACTTGAAGAATGATTGGAGTGCTGAAGACGGTCCGGGCTGGGTACTCGGGAGGAAGAGGGGCAGTGTGGTGCAGTGGTCAAGGCCATGGCCTTTGCCCTCTACACAGCCGCTTGATCTACAAATCACAAGCTCTTCTAGCTTCGTCTGTCCACCAACAGGACCCCTTCCTGGGCCGCTTGTAGAGGAAGTGGGGCAAACCTTATCCACCCAGCCTTGCAGCCACTGGCATGCAGCTGTGCGATTTGCTGAATTCAAAGTAGAGTCACCTCAGGACCTGCACCGTGGCGCAGTTGGCTAAGCTTCCGCCTGTGGCACCGGCATCCCATGTGGGCACCGGTTCGAGTACCAGCTGCTCCACTTCCAATCCAATCCCTGCTGATGGCCTGGGAAAGAATTGGAAGATGAACCAAATGCTTGGGCCCCTGGACCTGCCTGGGAAATGTTGAAGAAGCTCCCGGCTCCCGGCTTCAGATCCGCCCAGCTCTGTCCATTGCAGCCATCTGGGGAGTGAACCAGTAGATGGAAGACCTTTCTCTCCATCTCTCCCTCTCTCTGCCTGTAACTCTGCCTTTCAAATAAATAAAATAACTCTTTGAAAGGAAAAAAGTAGAATCATCTTGCAGCACCTGAGCGGGATCCAGGACCGTAGTGGACAACAGAGTTGGTGATGCTGAGTCCTTCACGGAAATGGTGTGGCATTTGCAGATAGCCATGCACATCCTCCTGTGCATTTTGTTGTTTTTAAAATTTATTTATTTGAAAAGCAGAATTACAGAGAGGCAGAAGTAGAGGGAGAGAGAGAGAGAGAGAGAGAGAGAGAGAGAGAGAGAGATCTTCCATCCGCTGATTCACTCCCCAAATGGCTGCAATAGCTGGAGCTGCACTGATCTAAAGCCAGGAGACCGGAGCTTCTTCTGGGTCTCCTATGTGGGTGCAGGGGCCCAAGGACTTGGGCCACCCTCTGCTGTTTCCCAGGCACATTAGCAGCAAGCTGGATTGGAAATGGAGCAGCCGGGACTCGAACCAGCGCCATGTGGGATGCTGGCACTGCAGGCGGGTTTACCGGCTACACCACAGTGCTGGCCCCTCTCCTATGCATTTCGTCTCCTCTCTAGATTGTTTATAAAACCCAAGACCACGCCAGCACTGTGTCAATCATTGATCTGCTGTATTGTTTGGAGAATAAGGACAAGAAAGAAAAGACCGCGCCTGTCAGGGACAGACACAACCATCCCAGGCCCAACCACATTTCCAGTCCCTGGGACCCACACACGTGGACACTGCGGAAATGCAGGGCCAACCACGCTATCCTTGGGAAAAGAGCACTCAGGGATTCTCACGGCTCCTGGGCCCGACTAGGACCCACAGAGGAGCACCACGGGGAGGAAAGTCGGGCTTAACATGAAGACCTGGGGGCCAGCGCTGTGGCGCAGCAGGTTAGAGCCCCGGCCTGCAGTGCCGGTATCCTGTATGGAGGCTGGTTCGAGTCCCAGCTGCTCCATTTCCGATCCAGCTCTCTGCTGTGGCCTGGGAAAGCAGTGGAAGATGGCCCAAGTCCTGGAGTCCCTGCATCCACGTGGGAGAGCTGGAAGAAGCTCCTGGCTCCTGACTTCGGACTGGCTCAATTCCAGCCATTGAAGCCATTTGGGAAGTGAACCAGCGGATGGAAGACCTCTCTCTTTCGCTCTGTCTACCTCTCTCTGTAACTGTCAAATAAAAAAGGGGGGGGGCTGGCACTAGTGGATGAAGCTGCCGCCTGCAGTGCCAGCATCCCATATGGGTGCCAGTTTGAGTCCTGGCTGCTCCACTTCCAGTCCAGCTCTCTGCTGTGGCCTGGGAATTCAGTAGAAGATGGCCCAGGTCCTTGGGCCCCTGCACTCAAGTGCGAGACCCAGAAGAAGCTCCTGGCTCCTGGCTTCGGATCTGTGCAGCTCCAGCTGTTGTGGCCAATTGGGGAGTGAACCAGTGGATGGAAGACACCTCTCCCTCTCCCTCTCCCTCTCCCTCCCTCTCCCTCTCCCTCTCCCTCTCCCCACCCCCTTCTCTCTCTGTGTAACTCTGACTTTCAAGTAAAATGGATAAATCTTTAAAAAAAAATGCAGACTGGTCTGTCAGATACAATCATGTCACAGAAAAGGCTGTTGTAAGTGGTCGGCATCCTGCATCTGGCCTAGCTCAGTGACCGCCTGTCCGGATGGATGGTGAGAAGGTTCCAGCCATAGGTCAGAGGTCAAATTAAAACAGCATCTCCCAGGTGTAAAAGTCTGGAACAAAGCACTGTCAGAACCAAGCTCATGCTGGGAAAAGCGGATGTCTGCATGTAAGAGAACAGAGCTGGGGGCCGGCGCTGTGGCACAGCTGCTTAAGCTGCTCCCGTATCACTGACTGGCATCTCACATGAGCACTGGTTCGAGTCCCGGCTGCTCCACTTCCCATCCAGCTCCCTGCTAATGCACCTGGGAAGGCAGTGGAGGAGGAGGGCCCAAGTCCCGGGACCCCTGCCACCCACATGGGAGACCCAGATGGAGTACCAGGATCCTGGCTTCAGCCTGGCCCAGCCCCAGCTGCTGTGCCCATTGGGGGAGTCAGTCAGTAGCATGAAGATCTCACTCTGTCCCTCACTCCCTCTCTCTCTGTAAACCTGCCTTTCAAATAAATATAATAAATGTTTTAAAAATAATGAAATTGGACTGCCTCCTTCCTTACATTGTGTACAAAAATTAACTAAAAATATTTTAAATGCATAAAATATAGGGGAAATTTTAATAAACATTGGATTTCACAATGATTTCTTAGATGTGATATCAAAAACACTGGCAGCAAAAGAAAAATTAGATAAACTGGACTACATCAAAGTTAAAAGCTTGAGGCCAGCGTTGTAGCACAGTGGGTAAAGCCTGCAACCCTGCATCCCACATGGGAGTCAGTTCAAGTCCTGGCTGCTCCACTTCCAATCCAGCTCCCTGCTAATGCACCTGGGAAAGCAGAAGATGGCCCAAGGAGTTGGGCCCCAGCTACTCATGTGGGAGACCTGGAAGAAGCTCCTGGCTCCTGGCTTCAGCCTGGCCCAGCCCCTGCCTTTGTGGCTATTTGGGGAGTGAACCAGTGGCTAGAAGATCGGTCTCTCTCTTTCTCTCTGTAACTCTGCCTTTCAAATAAATAAAATAAATCTTTAAAAAATTTAAAAGCTCTTATACAGTAGAGTAAAAAATGTAATACATGAAATGGCGGGTAATATCTAAAAATCGTACATCTGATGAAGACTTAACGTCCTGAATATATAAAGAACTCCTACAACCCAACAATAAAATAAATAGCTCAACTTAAAATGGGCAAAGTTCTGGAACAGGTGTTTCTCCCGAGAAGATACTCAAATGAACCGATATCATCAGTCATCAGGAAGTGCAAATCCAAACCACAAGGGGCTACCGCGTCACCTCCCTCGGGACAGATCCTCTAAAGCAACAACAAACAGAAAACAACCAGTGTTGGTGAGGATGCGTGGGCACCGGAGCCAGACGCGCCACCGTGGAAGTGTGGAACAGCGCGACTGCTGCGGGAAACAGTGCGGGGCCTCCTCAAACTGCCCGTGTCTCACTGCTGTCAAACTGGCAGCCCTACCTCGAGGGTACGCCTGTATGTGGGGTGTGGGAGAGGTGTTTGTACAACCACGAAACGAGCATCAGTATGCGCAATGCCAAGACAAGGAAACACCAGAGGCATCCACCCATCAGTGGACAAAAATAAATGAATAAAATGAGTTGTGTCCATAAGGCAGAATACTATTCAGCCTTTATTTTTTTTTAAAGATTTATTTGAAAGTCAGAGTTATGAGAGAAGGTGGAGGGGAGAGAAAGAGAGAGAGGGGAGCGAGAGATCTTCCATCCGCTGGCTCACTCCCCAGTTGGCTGCAACAGCAAGAGCTGTGCCAATCCAAAGCCAGGAGCCAGGAGCCTCTTCCCGATCTCCCACGTGGGTGCAGGGCCCCGAGGACTTGGGCCATCTTCCACTGCTTTCCCAGGCCATAGCAGAGAGCTGGATCGGAAGTGAATCAGCTGGGACACCAACCGGCGCCGACGTAGGATGCCGGCACTGCAGGCAGTGGCTTTACCTGCTACGCCACAGTGCCAGCCCCAAGTATTCAGCCTTTATAAAGGAAGGAGAGGCCGCTGCCGGCAGTGCCGGCATCCCATGTGGGCTCTAGTTCGAGACCCGGCTGCTCCTTTTCCGATCCACTTCTCTGCTATGGCCTGGGAAAGCAGTAGAAGATGATCCAAGTCCTCGGGCCCCTGCACCCACGTGGGAGACTCAGAGGAGGCTCCTGGCTCCAGATCAGCACAGCTCCAGCCGTTGCGGCCAGTTGGGGAGTGAACCAGCGGATGGAAGACCCCTCCTTCCTTCCCTCCCTCCCTCCCTCCCTCTCTTCTCTCTGTGTAACTCTGACTTTCAAATAAAATAAATCTTAAAAAATAATAAAGCCAGGAGTGGGGGCCAGCGCTATTGTGTAGTGGGTAAACCACCGCCAGTAGTGCCGGCATCCCACGTGGGCTCTAGTTCGAGTCCCAGCTACTCCTCTTTAGATCCAGCTCTGCTGTGGCCTGGGAAAGCAATAGAAGATGGCCCAAGTCCTTGGGCCCCTGTGCCTGCGTGGGAGACCCAGAAGAGGCTCCTGGCTCCTGGCTTCAGATCGGTGCAGCTCCAGCCATTGCGGCCAACTGGGGAGTGAACCAGCGGATGGAAGACCTCTCTCTCTGTCTGTCTCTCTCTCTCTCTGCCTATCTTCTCTGTGTAACTGTCTTTTAAATAAATAAATAAATCTTTTGTTAAAAAGATAAGAACAAACATAAAAGATGTCCCTAAGAAGGCTTAAAAAAAAAAAGAGAATTACTGCTACAAGTTGATAAGAAAACATAAACAGTGCCATAGGCAAATGGCCAAAGGATATAGACAAACAGGCTCCCAGTGGGAGAGGCCAAAATGAGAAAAAGATCATCTCTGATCTTTTTCCTCAACAGGGAAAATGCAGGTGGAAACTCTGAGGCTTGAGCGAGCAGAAGCCCTAAGCACTTGACTGGTCGGCTAGGGCGAGTGGTTTGCCAGAATCTCGAGAGGGAAGGCTTCACAGCCCGCCATCCCCAAATCCCACACCCACGGGCTGCCCTGGAGAAACCCAAGTAGCGCCAAAGGCACGACAGACGGGGTGCCGCTCCCTGGTCAAGCACAGAACGCACGCGTGTAGGATACTCACACCCAGCGTCTACAGTGAGCGATTACTAGTGCTGCGTGTATCAGCGTGGGAAAACCCAAAAAGCTGTGGCGCGGAGCAAAGAAAAGGGAGCTGCTGAAGACGGAGATGTGCAGCGCAGCCTTTAAACACCCTCTCCAGATGCGCACAGCCCGCCTGCGTGGCCGTGTCTGCAGCCTCTGAAAGCGGGTCTCGGGTCTCGTAATGACGAACACCGGACCCAAGGCAGGTGGCAGGGGGACGGCCTCAGGGAGGGGACAAGGGCCTTCAATACACTTTCTTTAAAAAAAAATTATTTATTTATTTGAAAGGCAGAGGGAGAGCCAGACAGAGAGAGGGCTTCCAGCTGCTGGTTCACTCCACAAATGGCCACAGTGGCAGAGCTGGGCCAATCTGAAGCCAGGAGCCAGGAGCTTCTTCTGGGTCTCTCACGTGGGTACAGGGGCCCAAATGCTTAGGCCATCTTCTACTGCTTTCCCAGGCCATAGCAGAGAGCTGGATCGGAAGTGGAGCAGCCGGGACTTGAACCAGGATGCTGTCTTTACCTGCTATGCCACAGTCCCAGCCCCTCAATACACTTTCTAATGGTGCCGTTTGACTGCCATGCTGGGCAGCGAGAGCTTTTGTAGGTGTGCAGGGTTTGAAGGGATCTGGGATGTGAGCCCATTCAGGGCCCACCCACCACAGGCATCCCTAGGGGTACGCAAGGCACTGTGGTGCGGGGAGGCTCTATCCTGCTACTGAACCGCGGGCAGCTCTCTTTAATGCAGTGTTTTCCAAACACCTAAGTGCAGAACTTTCTGGGTCTCGCCTCGGGAAAGGCCTGGAGACCTCAGGTGTCCTTTGCAGTCCTCACGTCCGTCCTTCTGGCTCTCCCTGCCACCAGCTTGGACTTAGTTTCTAAGCCACTAAATGGGGGCGGGGGCGGAGGCACAAAGCTTCAACCTAACGGTTGCGCCTCCGCTTGGGACACGGGCATTCCACATCACAGTGCCTTGGTCCAAGTTCAGACCTCACCCCCGCCGCCAGTTTCCTGCTGCAGTGCATCCTGGGAGGCAGCAGGTGCCACCACACGGGAGACCCAGCCTGAGCTCCTGGCTTCGGCCTGGTCCAGCCCAGGTTGCTGCAGGCATCTGGGGAGTGAGCCAGCAGATGGGAGCTCTCTTTCTCTCTCAAATAAACAAATTGCTTAAAAAGTTATTAGTGGGAGGGGTCAGCGCTGTGGCATGGGGGGTAAAGCCATTGCCTGCAGTGCTGGCATCCCATATGGGCGCCAGTTCATGTCCCGGCTGCTCCACTTCTGATCCAGCTCTCTGCTATGGCCTGGGAAAGCAGTAGAAGATGGCCCAAGGCCTTGGGCCCTGCACCCACGTGGGAGACCGGGAAGAGGCTCCTGGCTTCGGATTGGTGCAGTTCTGGCCATTACGGCCATCTGGGGAGTAAACCAGCAGATTGAAGACCTCCCTCCCTCCCTCCCTCTCTCTGCAACTCTTTCAAATAAATAAATAAATCTTTAAAAAAAAAAAAAAGTCATAAGGCTATAAAATAGGAGACTGCTCTTACAGCTAACGAGCTTCCCCTTGATCTCGTAAGCAGGGGCCAGGACCCAGGCCCCTGGTGCCCAGATAAGTAACTGACACGTGTGGCACAGCTCGCATCTCAGCAAGCTTCACACGTCCTGGAAGAAAGGCAACAAAGCCAGCACATTGCGTGCCTGTGACCTCAGCGTAGGCACTAAGGAAGAGGGGGGACTGCGGCGAACTAAACAACGCAACTTAACCTAAACTGGCTCCCGTGGACGGCTGCCTTGTGAATAAGGCGATCGGGATTCCTTTTTTTTTCTTTTTTAAAGAATCAGGAAGTTGGAATTTTTAAAGGTTAGCAGTCAATTCAAAAACTAGAATGGGCTGGGTCTCAACCTCTGGTCTCCTTTAAACCTTTGACCGTGTTTTATGGAGGAGGAAAGTGAAGCTCAGAGTGGTTAAATATTTCCCCACCTCTCAGCAAAGACCGAGAACGGGCTGCTCAGGGTCCCCTTTCCGGTCACTATGGCCGCGAAGCCAAGGACCGGCACTGACTGTCGGCTGTGCTGTGTGAGGGTTGGCAGGAGCCAGGCTCCGAGCTAAACATACAAGAACCACACCAGGAGGAGGCACTGTTTAGGGAGAGCAGGCACAGGGCACCAAGGCTCAGAAAGGCGGAGTAAATTGACCAGGAACACACCGTAAGTCTTGAACCTGGGTCTGTTCTGATTGCAAGATTCTAGAAGCTTCCTTTTGCAGCTGAAGAACCAGGCTAGAGAACGTCAGAGATGGAGGAGCCTGGGCTACCCCGAAGGGCAGGAGGCTCCAGGGTGGGCAGCCTCCCGTGCCTCCGCTGAGCCATTTGAAAAATCTTTTTTAGCAGCCGGTGCCATGGCTTACTAGGCTAATCCTCTGCCTGCAGTGCCAACACACAGGGTTCTAGTACTGGTCAGGGCACCAGATTCTGTCCCCGTAGCCCCTCTTACAGTCCAGCTCTCTCTGTGGCCTGGGAAGGCAGTGGAGGATGGCCCAAGTGCTTGGGCCCTGCACCTGCATGGGAGACCAGGAGAAGCACCTGGCTCCTGGCTTCGATCAGCACAGTGTGCCGGCCACAAGCAGCCACTGAGGGGTGAACCAATGGAAAAGAAAGACCTTTCTCTCTGTTTCTCTCTCTCACTGTCCACTCTACCTGTAAAAAAAAAAAAAAAAATCTTTAGGGTCTGGGTCTGTCGCTGTGGTGCAGCAGGTTAAGCTGCCACCCGCGATGCTGGCATCCCAAAGAAGCCGGTTCCCGGCTGCTCCACTTCCAAACCAGTTCCCTGGGAGGGCAGCAGACAATGGCCCAAGTGCCACGGGCAATTGCCACCCACATGGGAGACCCCGGATGGAGTTCCAAGCTCCTGGCTTCCCCTGGCCCAGACTTGGCTGTTACAGCCACCACCCGAGGAGTGAGCCAGTAGATGGAAGATACCTCTCTGTCTCTCCCTCTTTCTCTCTGTTTCTCTCATACACACACCCCCTCGGCTGCTCTGCCTCTCAAACAAATGAATCTTTTTAAAAAAAAATTAAAATTAAGTAAAATCTTTCTGAAAGTTTGAAAACCACCTGCAGGTCAGGACGAGAACTTCGGTCTCCATTTTCCTGGTGCTGAGCCCCAAAGGCAGCCGCCCAAGTGTGTGCCAAGGCCTCCTGCAGCTCCTCTGGCTGGGCCTGGGGCAGGGCCGCCCACCCCCTTCCCACCGCCCCCCTGTCCTGCCACCTCCTCCGGCCTGGCCTCCTGCCTGTTGGGATAACTTTTTGACCTGTTCCTTCACAAGCTCTCCTGGGGGTGTGGCTGCTGCCTCCACAGTGTGTCTTAGGGAATCCTGGGGCCATGGCCGGTCCCACAGCAGACGATGGTCAAACAGAGGCTGTCTGGGCAGAGGGAGGCCTGTTTACCCAGGGCAGGACCCAGCGCGGGCCGCGGCTTCCTCCCCACGCCGCTGGCCCATCCAGCTGCGCCACACACTGACCCGACTGTCCCCATCTGTATTTGCTCCTTCCACAAATATTTATGGAGCGCCTACTGTGTGCCAAGCACTGCTCCACCTGCTGGGGAAGCTGCAGGGAGTGAGACAGCCAGAGTCCCTGATAAACAGAACTTCAGAGCTGCAGCAGGTAACGGGTTGGCAGAGATGGACGGGTCGGGGCAGGGTTAGACTTGGGTGGCCAAGACAGGCCGCTCTGAGGGGAGGACATTTCAGCTAAGACCCAGACTTCGGGGGAAGAAATCAGCTCTGAAAGCGTCCGGGGTGGGGGAAGGGGTGCTGGCCGTAGGAATACCAAGTGCAAAGGCCCTGAGGCAGGAACGTGCTCAGAGTGACTATGGGATGGTAAGAAGACCAGCGTGGCTGAAATAGAGCAGGCAGAAGGAATAAGGACAGGAGAGACAGAGCCTGTGGGGCCGCCTTGGTCCGAGAGAAGAGCCCAGGTTTTATTGTCAGTGTGATAAAAAGCCACGCTTTCTACAGGCACCTGGAACAAGAGTGCACCCTGAACTTCCCGTTGCACCTGCTGTTCCCTCCACACCCTGTGTTTTCAGGGACACTGGAGGGTGTTTGAAAGTGTTTAACCCTTCCTTCTCCTTGTAACGTTACTGTTGAAGCACCATTGGAAACGTCAAATGCTCTAAGGCTTTTAATGCAGGTGGCCACGCACTCTTCCCGACTCCAGCTCCCACCAGGTGGAGGCAACACTTCCGGCGTTTAGCATCCCCCAGCCCCACCCCCACCCCCACCCCCACGCTTTCCTCTACGTCTCTGGGTGTCATGGAGATCCTGCTGGTCGTTGCTTTTCCTGTCACCCACCAGCAGGAGTGATTGTCTGTGCCTCAGCAGAGCCCACACGCATGGGTTTTCTCTGCAGGACCACAGCACCGCCAGTGCCTTCATGCACAGCTGCCGGAGTGTACTCGGCGATCAAGGCCTCTGATGCGCTATCTCAGTTAACCTCCCGATCGGACTCCGCGCCATCCTGACAGCGCCGACTCCTGCGCCCACCTGCTGCCCAGGGAGGCCAGCAGAATGGGTGTTAACCCCAGTTGCAGAGGAGGGTGTGCAGTCCAGGACGAGAAAGGAAATTCTACCCGTCACCGTAGGGGCAGTGGTTGAAATCAAGCCCACCGCCCGCCCCTGGCCAACTGTGTGTGGGGGACAAACTCTGCCCTTGCATCTGGGGCTTGCTTGTTTGAGCAGCTGGTATTGCCCTCACCCCTACAGTGCCTGGGCTCCCATCCCGGCTCTGCTTCTCCTGGGCTGTGTGGTTAGGGAGAAGCTATTTAACTTCACTGAGCCTTGTTCTTATCTCCTGAGAAATGGGTATGATGAAGATACCGACCCGAAGGAGCAGCTGTGGGGATTAAAGGAGCTAATTTTTATGAAGTGCTTAGGACAATGCTGGCCCATGATAAGGACTGTGTAAGTGCTAAAATACAGGGGAACCAGGAGGGCTGGCGCTGTGGTGCAATGGGTTAACGCCCTGGCCTGCAGCGCCAGCATTCCATATGGGTGCCAGTTTGAGCCCCTGCTGCTCCACTTCCAAACCAGCTCTCTGCTATGGCCTGGGATAGCAGTGGAAGATGGCTCAAGTCCTTGGGCCCCTGCACCTGCATGGGAGACCCGGAAGAAGCACCTGGCTCCTGGCTTCGTATCAGCACAGCTCCAGCTATTGCAGCCATTTGGGGAGTGAACCAGCCTTTCAAATAAATAAAATAACTCTTTGAGGGGGGCATTAAATGCACGAGCCAAGCCCCAGGCCTGTGCCTTCTGAAGCTGAGTTCAGTGCCTGCCCACGCTGCAGATGCGTCTTCCTCCTGGTGGTCTACCCCGCACCTGCCCATCCCCCTGACTCTATTTATCTGTAAACTTTTTTTTTTTTTTTACAGGCAGAGTGGACAGTGAGAAAGAGACAGAGAGAAAGGTCTTCCTTTTCTGTTGGTTCACCCCCCAATGGCCGCTGCGGCTGGCTGGTGCACAGCGCTGATCCAAAGCCAGGAGCCAGGTGCTTCTCCTGGTCTCCCATGTGGGTGCAGGGCCCAAGCATTTGGGCCATCTTTCACTGCCTTCCCAGGCCACAGCAAAGAGCTGGACTGGAAGAGGAGCAACCGGGACAGAATCCGGCGCCCATATGGGATGCTGGCGCCGCGGGCGGAGGATTAGCCTATTGAGCCACGGCGCCCGGCTTATCTGTAAACATTTACTTGATGCTGTTCTTCCTTTAGAATCCAAAGGCCCATGTTTAAATTATCTATCTATCTATCTATCTATCTGAAAGGCAGAGACACGGAGAGGCAGAAAGAGATCTCCCATCCTCCGGTTCTTTCCCCAAATGCCTGAACTGCGGGGACTGGGCCAGGTCAAAGCCAGGAGCTGGGAACCTAACCCAGCCCTCAGCCCTCCCCCATAGTGGGCAGGGGCCCATGGACTTGAACCCCCATCTGCTGCCTCTGAGGGTGCACAAGGGAAACTGGAACTGGGAGCAGAGCCGGCCCTGAACCCAGCCAATCAGAGACGGGTTCCAATAAGGGGCGTGTCAACCACAGAGCCAAACACGCAAGCCCGTGAGTTCATCCTTAAAGGACATTTTACATCCATGGTTCCATATGCGAGTTATGAATTCTTCTAACCATAAAACAGATTCACAAATATTTAAAATTGTTTGTCCATGGACTCCCTCGAATCAACCCCAGTGCCCTGTGGGAAAGGCGACTGAAACGCGTGCTATTTTTAAGCCTGTAAAGAACTTTGAGAACATTCTGTCCAGCGACTTTTCAACCTTTGGCCAGGATCCTCGGTAAGAATTCATCCTGCTTCACATACAGTGTACACGGAGCAGCAAGAGGGGCGCTCAGAACACAGGCCCCAGGGCCCCGCTGCCTGGGTCAGCCCCGTGCTGCCTCCACTTACTCATCTGTAAAATGGGTGTGGCACGAATACCCCCAGGATCGTTTTGAAAATCAGAAATACGAGTACGGCCCTAGTGAGTACTTTATAGATTTGTCCTGTTGTCACGACAAGCACATATCTGTAAACATACAAAAACCATACAAAAGTTACACACACACACACAGACCTTACTGCTCCTCAATGGAATGTACTCTCATATTTCCTGTGCTATTTTACTTTACTCTTGTGTAGAACCATGATCATCTTCGTGTCTGAATCACAACCTTCTCTGTTTGGAATGTTAAATCGTTAAAAAGCTTTTTTTTCTAAGTGATACATTTTTAAGAAAAGGGAAGAAATGGGCAGGCAACTCATAGCCACCACCCCAAATAATTCCTATTTATTTTCTTAATTTGCATAAGTTTGTGATTTATTTTAGCACTGTGATATGTATGACTCTCGGGAGTTATTTTGTTATAACTCTTAATAATGGTAACATCTGTGAAACCACATATGGAATTCATTTTGATTGATAACTAAAAATGAAATACACATGCATCTTTTTTTTTTTTTTTTGGACAGGTGGAGTTACAGACAGGAGAGAGAGAAAGGTCTTCCTTCCATTGGTTCACCCCCCAAATGGCTGCTACGGCTGGTGCTGCGCTGATCCGAAGCCAGGAGCCAGGTGCTTCTCCTGGTCTCCCATGCGGGTGCAGGGCCCAAGCACTTGGGCCATCCTCCACTGCCCTCCCGGGCCACAGCAGAGAGCTGGACTGGAAGAGGAGTGACCAGGACCTGAACCTGGTGCCCATATGGGATGCTGGCGCCGCAGGCGGAGAATTAACCAAGTGAGCCACGGCACTGGCCCCTATACATGCATCATTTTAACAGACAAGAAACGAAAACAGAAGGAATCGACTGATTACATGAACAGCAAATATGCTGAAATTATTCTGTCCAGCACAGAGGCCGGAGTGCCACAGGTTAACAGAGCTGTAATTTCTCATGAAGACTGTTGAATTGTACTCCAGGAATAACATGTCTGCTTATAAGCAAACAGCTGGGCTTCAAAGACTTTTAAAAAATAATATGCACGATATTAAAGCAAAGTTTAGCAAACTACAACCTCTGGACCAAATCTGGCCCTGCTCGCTTGGGCGAGGAGAGCGCTGTTGGCCCTCAGCCACGCTCACTTATCAGCTCATTGTCTGTGGCTACTTTTGTGCTCCAGCCATGAGCTGAGCAGCTGCCATGGAGCCCATCTGGTCTTCAAAACCTAAAATATTTACTGTCTAGCCTTGTACAGAAAACGGTTTGCCAATCTCAGTATTAAAGCTACAGCACAAACCCTTAAGGTGACAGGAACTTTTATTCTATTTATGATTATTTTATTTTACTTATAAGTCCAGCCAATTTTAACAATTGCCTTTACCCAAACATATTACTTTGAAAGGTGGGCCGGGACTGTGGCGTAGCAGATAAAGCCGCCACCTACAGCACCAGCATCCCACGTGGGTGCCAGCTCAAGTCCTGGGTGCTCCTCTTCCAATCCAGCTCCTTGCTAATGCACTTGGGAGGACAGTAGAAGATGGCCCAAGTGCCTGGGCTCCTGCGCCCATGTGGGAGACCTGGAAGAAGCTCCTGGCTCCTGGCTCCTGGCTCCTGACTCCAAATCAGCCCAGCTCTGGCCTCTGTGGCCATTTGGGGAGTGGACCAGTGGATGGAAGACCATTCTCTCTGTCTCTCTCTCTGCTTCTCCCACTCCCTCTCTCTCTTTCTGTAACTTTGCCTTTCAAATAAATAAATGAATCTTTTTAAAAAAAAATAAAAACTGAAAAGCAAATGCAGTGAGTAATAATGTATACTTTCCCTTAAAGTCAGCAACCTGCAGTATTCTGTTACATTAGTTAACTGCTATCTTTATATCTATGCACTTTTTAGTGAAATCACTTGATTTAAGAAAATCGTGTTTTGGGGACCGGCGCTGTGGTATAGTAGGCTAAGCCTCCATCTAAGGTGCCAACATCCCACATGGGCACTGCTTCATGTCCCAGCTGCTCCTCATCCAGCTCTCAGTAATGGCCTGGGAAAGCAGAGGAGGATGGCCCAAGTGCTTGGGCCCCTGCACCCACTTCCCTCCCGGGCCACAGCAGAGAGCTGGACTGGAAGAGGAGCGACCGGGGACAGAACCTGAAGCCCATATGGGATGCCAGTGCTGCAAGCAGAGGATTAACCAAGTGAGCCACGCACCGGCCCCAAATACACTCCTAACTTATGTTTGGGGCTTTCTTATTCATTAACTAGTATTCCGCAAAGGAAAACCACCCAGTAAACTGCATGTTCCAGCATGGGGTCGCGACTGGGGTTGGGAACACATTGGTCTGTGCCCTAGTTTTCCAAACCCTTTTCTTTTAACCATGGGGTCTTTTCATGAGATGCTTCATTCAAAAGAAAAAGTGGCGCACCTGTGTTTAAGGCAGAGCTAGTAGGTTTGGGGGAGGCTAAGAGCCTGGTCCGTGTCAACAACCCCGTCCCCACCTCCACAGTCCTCCGAGTGAACCTGGTCCCGACGCCCAGGCCCAGGGACGGCCGCCGAGCAAGGTGCTCACCACACTGTCTCTCAGAAGAGGAGATGGGGAGGCAGCAGCCCGAGAACAGCCACCCAAGGCCCAGGCCTCTCCACCTCTGCACGGCTCAGCCACACCCGGGAACCAGCCCCCAGGGAGAAAGTCTGGGCTTCGCAGAGATCTGAGCTGGGGAGCTAAGCTCTGTCCCGAGGTCCATCCACACAGTCGCCCCCTGGGATCAGGTACCTGCCCCTCGCTCATTTCTGTGTGCTCCACAACAGCTCCAAAGATGACAGCACACGGTGCGCAGCCCACCCTTGGCACATAGTAGGTGCACACTGCACAGGTGTCAAAACAGCCACAGTTCACTTGCACAGAGCACTTTCCAGACACTGGGTCCTTTACCACTCGTGCCCAGATTTAATTATCATGCTAATCCTTCAAAGCAGGTGCTGTTATTATCACCCCCATTTGACAGAGGAAGAAACGGAGGCACAGGCGGTTAAATAGTTGACACAGCTACCAGGTGGCCATGTGAACACTGGCAGCCTGACTCCAGGGTCTGAGCCGCCAATCGCTACATGAGGGGTGACAAGCGTAGCGGAATGACAATTTGGTGTCAGGTTACATTTTAATCACTCCTATGCTGTGTGTTGCAGGAAAACTGACTTAACAACTCTGAACCTAGACTTTTCTACAAAATGGCACTAGCCACTTTGATGGCTTTCTGTAAGGTTTAAAAGGGAGAAAATAGCAGTGAAGACTGAAGACCCTGAGTGTGACACCCACATCCCATATCGGAGTACCTGGGTTCGAGTCCTACCTCTGCTTCTCACTCTAGCTCTCTGAGGACACACATCCGGGGAGGCAGAAGGTGATGGCTCTGAATCTCAATCTCTCTCTCTCTCTCATTCTCTCAATCTCTCACTCTCTCTCTCTCTCTCTCTCTCTCTCTTTTTTTTGACAGGCAGAGTTAGACAGTGAGAGAGAGAGCTACAGAGAGAAAAGTCTTCCTTCCATTGGTTCACCCCCCAAATGGCCACCACGGCTGGCGCACTGCATCGATCTGAAGCCAGGAGCCAGGTGCTTCCTCCTGGTCTCCCATGGGGTGCAGGGCCCAAGCACCTGGGCCATCCTCCACTGCACTCCCGGGCCACAGCAGAGAGCTGGACTGGAAGAGGAGCAACCGGGACAGAATCCAGTGCCCTAACCGGAACTAGAACCAGGTGTGCCGACGCCGCAGGTGGAGGATTAGCCTAGTGACGCTGCGGCCAATTTCTCTCTGTTTCAAATAAACAAAGCACTCAAAGTCCTTCCCGTTAAGTGGGGCTGGCTTAAATGGAAACAAAGTCTTTCCTGCTCACAGGCCCCCTCTAAGGCAAGAGGCATGGGAATCAGAACCCGGAAGTCACAGCTCTGCATCTGAAGCATCTCATGGTGACTTTAGGGACAAGAAAAATCATTAATGGAACAGACAGAAAAGTCCCGGCCAGCGCCGTGGTTCAATAGGCTAATCCTCCGCCCTGCGGCGCCGGCACCCCGGGTTCTAGTCTCGGTCGGGGCACCGGATTCTGTCCCGGTTGCCCCTCTTCCAGGCCAGCTCTCTGCTGTGGCCCGGGAGTGCAGTGGAGGATGGCCCAAGTGCTTGGGCCCTGCACCCCATGGGAGACCAGGAGAAGCACCTGGCACCTGGCTCCTGCCATCGGATGAGTGCGGTGCGCCGGCCGCGGCGGCCATTGGAGGGTGAACCAACAGCAAAGGAGGACCTTTCTCTCTGTCTCTCACACTGTCCACTCTACCTGTCAAAAAAAAAAAAAAAAGTCCCAAGATCCTTTCAAGAAAGGATGCAATTAATGGTGGTCAAGTGTATGTGAAATCAGAGCAGTGTGTGGCCAGGATCTAGACCCTGTCACTCGCCGCCCCCTGCTCTGGGAACTCCCCTCCCCTCTTTTCCTGGCTGACTCTGCTGAACCTTCAGGTTTCAGCTTAGACGTCAGCCCGCTGCTCCAGGGTCAAGAGATCCCTGGCCCCTGGCCGCCTCCTAAACCCCATTCCTGCAGTTCCCTGTCTGTCTGTGTCACGATGCAGGGTCTTTGCTGCTGGCTTCTCTGCTCCCCACCAGACTGGTACAACCCAAGTCTGAAGCCACATCTCACAGGCCTGCGTTCCCCCAGTGCTGGCAGAATGCCTTGCACACCGTGAGTCCCCAGTGGGCATCTGGTGAAGAAACAAACGTGCAAACAATGAATAATGAATGCAGGAGGCTCCTAAGACAAGACAGGATGCGTTCCTGGTATGCATTTTCTCCCTGTACTACACAGGACCAAGTGAAAAAATGGTTTCCACCCCGTAGCTGACCTACAACACACCCCAAATCACATCAGGAACTCAATAAAAAATTATGTGGTCTTGGAACTCACCCCAGCAGGTTTGATTCCCCAAGTTTGTAGTGGAGCCTTGAAATATGGTGGTTTAAGAAAGTTTACCACTGGGGCATGTGCTGTGGTATAGCAATGACTAAGCCTCCACCTGCAGTGTTAGCATCCCATATGGGCTGCTCAGGCTGCCCCTCTTCCAACCCAGCTCCCTGCTATGGCCTGGGAAAGCAGTAGAAGATGGCCCAAGGGCTTGGGCCCCTGCACCCACGTGGGGGACCTGGAAGAAGCTCCTGGCTTCAGCCTGACCCAGCCCTGGTCATTGTGGGCATTTGGGGAGTGAACCAGCAGATGGAAGATGATCTCTGTCTCTGTAACTCTGCCTTTCAAATAAATATCTTAAAAAAAAAAAAAAAGAAGATAGAAAGCTTACTCTGTATGACCAGGTTTGTGAGCCATCGAACCTCTGGGTTGGGACTGCCTTGAGATAGGGTGAGAGATGACAGGGAGAGGAGGCAGGGGGGAGGTGGGAGAGGCTATATCTGGAGAATAAAGGGTGAGGACAGCCACAGCCTGACAGGGGACACGGTCCCTAGCTGCCCAGCATCTGGGGTCCTACCCAACTGTGGGTCTCCCTGTCCTTCACAGGGACAAGCCCCGTGGCTTATAGCGTTTTCCTCTTCCTGAGCTCATGGAATCCTCACTCTGCCCTGGTTCATTCGGTGGATGAAGCAGTTGAGAAACAGCTGAGGCAAGGAGCCCGGCATCGCCCTGGTTGATGTGGGGGAGCCACTTAGCCAGACCCTCTGATAGCAGCCTGTGAACTGCTCGAGGCAGAAGATGCTGCTCAAAAGGACTAGACCTATATACCTGGGGAGAGTCAGGCTCACCTTGGCACTTAGAACAGCTAGACTGCCCTGACCGAACAGTGTTGAACAGTGGCCAAATCCTGAGCACCTGCAGGTGCTGCTATTTCAAGTCATCCCACTCATCCCATCCACCCATCCATCCATCCTTTTGTCTACCCACTCAACGTTGCATCAGTTATCCATCACCCACCCACCATCTTTCCAGCCTTTTCATCCTGTATTCACCTGTCTCACCACCCATCCATCTATCCATTTACCCGCCCGTTCCTTACCCTCCACACTCACCAAGCCATCATAATTCAGTAATCCACCCTTCTTCCCAGTTACCCATTACTCCATTTGTCTCATCCCTCCATCCCTCCATCTGCTCCACCCATCCAGTCACCACTCACCTGTCTATCCATCACATCTGTTCATCTTCCACCCATGCACCCATCCACCCATACATCCATTCATTCATTCACTCATGCACTTTCCCCTTCATTCATTCATCCATTCAATTTCACCTCCATCCAAGCCCCCAGGCCCTTTGGAAGCCTGGAGCACAACAAAAAGAATCAGAGAAATACAGACATTTCCCTGACAGAGATTTGAGGTATTTACAGGAAAGACAAATTACCAAAGGGCCAAAATAAATCATCAAGGGATACTTGTGGAGTGGAAAGCAAAGGTAGGGAAATAAAACCAGAGTCCGGCGAGCACACAGGCATGCCTATCATAACATCGCATCCTTACACTGGGGTGGGGCAGCTCCAAATCTGGCCCTGCGCTGGATCTTAATACCTCAAGCAAACACTACATCCTGAGAGCGTCAGGCTACTCAGTGTGGCCAGCGTTGACCTCAGCTGTTCCTGGTCCTCTAACACCCTGGAGTGTACTTGGCCGTCTGGAGACGTTTTGGTTGGCATGCTTGACGGGGAGAGATGTCGCTGGTTTCCAGTGAGTAGAAGCCAAGAAGCATGGGGCAGCCGCCCACAAGGAACTCTCCAAGCACGAGGTGGAGAAGCCCGCTGAACAGAGTCCCTGTTTGCAGCAGTCGTGTGCCAGCTCCGAGAGAAGGGCACTGCTGTGCCAGGCCAGCCTTGGCTCTCCACTGCGCGTCTGATTTCCCACCTGCCTTTGAACTAGGGCAGATGCTGGGAGGTTTCTGGGGGGAAATTGCTTTGTGATGAACAAAACTGGTGCATTGAGGAAAATGCTCCCCTGACTCCACCTCCGGACGCTCAGGGGCCGACGGGATGCCTGATGCTGGGATGGCTAAGCTCTAGGGCAATCAGCCACACTGCGAGGATGGCAGAGAGGATGGAAGGGAGGTCCCGAGACACAGGACTTTGACAGGCAGAGTGGACAGTGAGAGAGAGAGAGACAGAGAGAAAGGTCTTCCTTTGCCGTTGGTTCACCCTCCAATGGCCGCCGCAGCCAGCGCACTGCACTGATCCGATGGCAGGAGCCAGGTGCTTCTTCCTGGTCTCCCATGCGTGCAGGGCCCAAGCACTTGGGCCATCCTCCACTGCACTCCCGGGCCACAGTAGAGAGCTGGACTAGAAGAGGAGCAGCCGGGACAGAATCCGGTGCCCCAACTGGGACTAGAACCCGGGGTGCCGGCACCGCAGGCGGAGGACTGTTTCTTAAAACTTTCCTCGACTCGTTCACCCCTCAAGTGCTTAGTGAATGGTTCTGTCGCGCCAGTCTCTGTGTGAGACAAGCAAGGCAGAATAAGCCACAGCTGTCCCAACCTTGCGGTGTTCACAGTGTGGGTAGGGGGCGGGGCATCACAATTCGCACCTGCCACTGCCTGATCAAGGTATTGAAGAATCCTACCAAGTAGAATGTGTGCCGGGCAAGTCCTGGGGGTGAGGGGGCCGCCACGTCAGAGACCAGCCGATCCGAGACTGCCTTGCTGAGAACAGGGCTTTGGCCTGCAGTGGGGAGCCTGCACCCAACATTGCAGTGCCGGCATGCCACACCTGCCCCGGGCAGCTGACTGTGGCGTCCCGCTAATGCACACGCTGCGAGGCAGCAGTGTGGCTCAAGTGGTCAAGTCCCTCCCTCCATGTGCGAGACCTCGACTGAGTTCATTGTTCTTGGGTTCAGCTCTGCCCCCGCCCCGATGTTGTGGGCATCTGAGGAGTGAGCCAGTGGATGGGGCGCTCTGTCTCTCCAAACAGTGAGTCTGTTCTACCAAGGTTCAAAACATGAGACAGGGGCCAGCACTGTGGCCTCGCAGGGAAACCCGGTGCATCGCATGCAGGCAGCATTTCGAATCCCAGCTGCTCTACTTCAGATCCAGCTCCCTACTAACGCAGGTGGGAAAGCAGAAGAGGGCGGCCCAAGTGCTTGGGCCCCTGCACCCATGTGGTAGATCCTAAAGGAGCTCCCAGCCCCTGTTTCAGATCAACCCAGCTCTGGTTGTTGAGCCATTTGGGGAGTGAGCCAGTGGATGGAAGATCTCTCTCTCTCTCTGCCCCCCCCCCCAACTCTGCCTTTCATATAAATAAATAAAACAAGCACAAATCCATGAGACAACATGTGAGATTTCTTGGGTGCTGTCTGTCTGGCACTGTGCTGAGCACTCAGTATTAACTCATTTGATTCTTACAACACTCATGATGCCCACTGCCCCTCGCTCGGGCTCTGCTGTGCGCCATGGGCCTCACCCACCAGCCCACCTCAGCCAGAGGAGCCTCAGGAGATGCTTACTGGGGTCCCTGTTGGAGAACTCCAGGAGAGATTCTAGGATTTTTTCCCTCAGAAAGTCAAGTCTCCCAGCAGACTTCCCCAGTTCATTTTACAAACGAAGCATCTGAGACTCAAACGGAGGTGGTGACTCTAAGGCCATACAGCTTGGAAAGCCGATCCTGGATGGTAACCAGGTTTATTTTATCAAATAAGCAGAGTCTTTGAGCCACAATCTCTCTCTCTCTCTCTCTCTCTCTCTCTCACACACACACACACACAGAGAGAGAGAGAGAGAGAGAATGCTTTGTAGGACAAAAGTACTCTTTATTCTTCTTCCTTTTTTTTGGTTGATGTTTGCTGCAGATCTGGCCGTGGGAGCCCTTCTTTCTCTGTCCAGACACCTGTAACCTGTCCAAGAGGGTCAACAACAGCTGCACCATGGCAGGGCTGGAGTCAGATGGCTTTTAAAAACAATCCTGAGCTTAGTTTTCTCCCCATCCTTGGAGACAACAACATTATTCATCTCAGACAATCGTGAGTATTAAATGGGGTAGTAGGTGTAGAGCATCCATCCAACCATCCATCCATCCAACCTTCCTTCCTTCATCCATCCATCCATCCTCCTACTCATTCCTCCATCTCTCCATCCATCTATCCTCCTGCTCATTCCTCCATCTCTCTACCCATCCCTCCATTTTCCCCATCCATCCTTCCAGCCATCCATCACTGTCCATCTTTCCAACCATCCACCTCTGCATTGCCCATCCCTCCATGCTTCCATCCGTTCTGTCTATCCCAGCAAATGTTTGCTAAATAATTGCTATGCGATGTGCATGCATAGGGGCCAGGATGAAGGGACAGGAGGCCATCCGGTATGTTGTGTAGGCCTGGGAGACAGGGAGAGGCTGCCAGTTAGGTTATTATCCTATTATTCTTTGGGAAGGAGACTGGAGGGCCTTTGTTCACTTCCGGCCAGGGCTCATAACCCAGGCCGTGCTTCCCTGGAAACGATCAGGCCTCTGCTGGGGACAGCCTTCCTCTGGCCACCAGTTCAAGCTCATCTTCCCGTGAAGGCTGAGGTATGCGCAGCCCCTTACTCTCTCCTCTAACTCCCCTCCTCCAGTCAGCTTTGGTCCTATTGTTAGCTCTATTTTACAGATGAGGAAATAGCATCAGAGAGGGGAAGAGTCTGGTCCAGGTCACACAGCTGGCGAAGACTGTGGATCCCCAGGCCTTTTCCTTTTCAGCTTTTCCATTGCATCCCATCCTCCCGCCTGGTGGTGGCTCAAAACAAAGCAGATCCTTGGGACCAGAGGCAGTGGCCAGCCCCCGATTCTGCCCCTCACTGGCCATCTGCATGCAGCTAATGATGACATTAAGTAATATTTATTGAGTCCTTTACACCCTTGTTCTCCTGTGGTCATCCACGATGACCCAAGACACATCCCCACATCATCTCTACTCCAGAGAGAAAGCAAGGGAGGCACAGACATGCTGAGTCTCAGCTAACATCATAGAACCCGGACCAAGATCTGCTCCATTCCAGAAGCTAAGCTCCGTGCCTGCATCCACGATTTAAATGGGTTTGTAAACTACCTAGTCCTTAAAAACTCCAACATTCTCTTCAATCTCCTTTCTCAGAAACAAAACAGTCACTGTTTCTTTGGGTCATCCCACGGAATTTTCTGTGCAAACACAAACGTGTGTGTACATAAACGCGTCACCATTCGGGATCCATTCTGTTCTCGGGCACTGTCCGCCCCGGTCCTCCAGCTGACCGCGCGTGCTGTTTGCAGTCTGCAGGGCTCTCCTTGTCTGCACACAAGTCTACACCCCAGAGGGCATCCCATCATGATGACGACGCACTGATTCACCCGACTGCCCTCTCCCAGGGGCCGTTTGGCTACTTTTAGTCTGGAGTGGCTTCCAGCCCTAAAACTAGAGCCCTCCCAGCCTGGAGGTGACGCGCTGTCCAGTCCTGCATCCGGGTCCCACACATCCAACACGAGAGCGTGCTCACTTTCCAACGCCCCCTGTGGGTCGTGTCTCACACCTCTGCTGCCTCACTCAGCATCAACGCGGGCTGGAGGGGCACAGATGACCTCCCTTGGGGAGGTCCCTTGGGACTCCCCTACTTGGGTCCCATTTGCAGCTCCACCATGCCCTGGCCAGATGACCTAGGCCCAACCAGGTTCTCTGCCCCACAGCAAGGCAGGTAGCCGCATCTGGACCCCCACCCTGCAAGGAATCTTGGAAAGACTTCCTGGGACACATTCCCAGGAAAGCCTCCAGGCAGCAGAAGGGGCCAAGCCCCTGCCTCGGGACTCCTGCAACCCCTCCCAGTACTCCAGGCATGAGCAGGCCATGCTGCGCCGCGCTGCTCTGGAGAGAGTGGGGTTAAGTCCCAGGCCGCCCCCAGGCCTCTTGACTCTCCAGAGGAGCCAGGGAGGCAATTGAGCCCATCAGAACCACAGCCAGACTTGTTCTACATGCCCCCGCCCCAAGCCTGACCGGGGTCACACCTGCCCAGTCCCCCAGCCATGGCTGCTGGCCCACTCACCATAGCGACTCTCCACTGGGGCCCCGAGGGGTGCGTTCACACTGACCATGGCCAAGCGGGAGACCAGTGGGCATGGAGGAGCCGAGGCCCACACACAGCAGCAACAGGGCCACCCAGAGCCAGTGCACCAGGAAAGCAGCGAGGTAGCGAGCCAGGCCAGCTGCCACCGCCTGGTTATCTTATTGATTCTTCTAATCACCCAAGGTGGGTGGATACGTTAAAGAGTAACCAGTCACTTAGGGAACCTGCGGCTGGGGACTGTTGCTGTCACCATGACAACGGCACCCTGGCCAGGCCCGAGGTCCACTCGGGCCCCAGTCCTGCACTCAGAGTTTAGGGGCAACTGGAGCCAGATGTAGGGGACAGCAGCCCCCCAACTCCAGGGAAGGAACTTAGCAGGAGGGGCTTGAAGGTGAAGTCCAAGCTGGGTTGGGTTTTATGGCTACAAACCATTGGGTGTGTCCTGATGCAGGAAGTGGGGACGCTGAGGGAGGGTGGAGGAGCAGAGGCGGGTGGAGCGCTGAGTTTATGGAGCGCCTGCTGGATGCCGGACTTGCATGCAGGCATTGCCATGTTTGGATTAAACCTGAGATGAGGGAATGGAGGCACACAACGAAGTACCTCGACCGCAGCCTCACGGTGGAGACGCAAGGGATTGGGAGCTACAACCCTCTCCCTCCTTTCATTTGCGTGTTTTGAACACCTACCATGGGCCAGGCTCTGTGCTAGACTTCATGATAGAGAAATAAACAAAGTAGACGTCACGCCCGCCTCCGGGGACTTGGGGACTACCTGAGGAGCCGTATCTGCATCCGGCAGTCCTTTGGAGGCCATGCAGGAACTGCCCGGTGCTGGAGGGCTGCAGGAGCACGGGTGGGACTCCCCTCCCCTTCCTGAGTGGGACCTCCTGGTGTTCAGAAGCTGGGCCACCTGGGGCTTCCCGCGCCCGCATCCTGCACACCTGCCACCTGGCACGTGTTAGAACGGCCGCATTTCTTTTGTCCCGGTGTTGGAGCTCACCACCTGCCTTTGGGGTTCTGAAATCTTTTGGGGTGCTTCATCATGTTGGAGGGAGCACAAGTGAGAGGCAGTGAAACACTCGGACCCATGAACCCCTTGCTCCATCAGCTTCCGGCTTGTGGGTTCGTAAATTTTCATTCCCTCAGAGCAAGACCTACCTTATGGGCGGCTCCACCTGGAGAAGAGCGAGCAGACATCGGCCCTCTATCCACCGTCTCTCCCGCCTCCCTGCTCAAGCAGTGCGGGGGGCCGGAGGCTCCACTCCCACGGACGGCTCCGGTTTCCACTGCTCTCGGCCCCTCTCTCTTCGCCCTCTCTGCCTCCTCCTTCCCGGTCAGCGTAAAGCCTGCAGCCCATAAACCTCATCCCTCTCCTACTTCTCCCTCCGCTCCCTCCTGACAAAGCCTAAGGCTACGTGGTCCTCAGTATTCTTCCTTCCCCGTGTCCACACCTGGGCAGCCAATCGCGGCTGGAGAGAAAAAGGAAATCAGCAACCTCAGGACAGATGGGGCCATCAGGACCGGGGTCACCAACTTCGCCCTCCTGCTTGCTCTCCTTATTCCCCACCCCCATTCCAGGCCCCTTCTGGAACCTTCTCCCCTCTCATTCTCAGCCAGAAGAGACTGCACCTTCCTCACAGCCAGAGCAGAGACCTTAAACTAGGTCTCCCTCACCCTACCACCTTCTCTCCTGACCCATCTGGGTCTACACCCCTGTTTCCTCCTACACATAAAAGTGTATCCACCTCATCTCCGGAGCTACCACCTTCCGTCAAGCCACGGCCATCTCGCCTGGACCACTGAAGTAGCCTCTGGCACTCACCCAGTCTGTTCTCCATTAATGCAGTCAAAATCACCTTTCCCAGTGAAAATCTGATCAGGTGATCCAGGGTTAGAACCTCGATGTGCCTCCCCTTCGCCTCTGGTTAATATCCAAAATCGGCCCCTGTCACCTGCCACAGGGCCATCTCTCTCCCTCTCCCCGTTCCTGGTACTGACTGTCGGGAGCTCCCTGACCTGGCTTTCCACCCACACTGCCTGTGCCTTCTCAGAGCCTGGCCAGTTGCTCATCCCCTGAGGCTGTGTGAAGGTGGCCACAGGGGCGTGTGGGCCATCTCTCAATCTGAGTGTGCCTTACACTCAGTCTTGCTGTGCACTTACAACTGCTCAGAAAGGAGAGTCTATGACGAAACCCCTCTGCAGGAAGACACACCTGATGCTGATTCAGGGCTCCTGTGAGACGCGTGCTCAGCCCAGGTGCTACTTAATCCAGTGATGCTGCAGTGTTTCTGTTGAGCTCCTGTTTGTCACCTGGCTGCTCCACTTGAATTATAAGCTGCAAAGATACAGGAGCATCGCGCGGCTCAGGAATGCACATACTTTTTCTGTAAAGGGCCAGAGTCAATATTTTAGGCTTTGTGAGCTATGTGTTCTGTCATCTCTGCCCGTGAAACCAGGAGGCAGCCATAGGCACTAGGTCAACCAACAAGCAAGGCTATGTCTCAATAAAACTTTATTTACAAAAACAAGTGGTGGGCCAGATTTGCCTGTGGGTCTTAGCCTGTGCCCTGCGTTATGTTAATGACCCCCGTGCTCAGAGCTGACACTTAGTCCTGGGCCCGGTCCTGTCCTAAGTGTGTACTCATTCATTTAACAGTTGGAACCACCTCACCAGGCGGATACTGTTGGCGTTCCCATCTGTGGTGAGACCAGGCACTGAGAGCTGCGTAACAGCCACGCACGGGCAGCCTCTTCATGAAGTTTGTGCCCCCGTTGCCAGGCCTCAGAGACAGCCCTCCTGGTTGTTGAATGAATGAGTGATCAAATGCAGCTGGGGGTCTTCAGAAGTCTAAAGCCTTACATGGGCTTCAAACAGTGTTGTGATGCAGAGAACAACGGACAGACTCCCCTTAACAAGCCAGGAGCCTGTGCCGCCCCCTCGCACCCACCCCTCATCTGCAGTGTGTGGGGCCTGCCGGCACGGAGCAGCCCCACTGGCCGTGGGCTCTCCTCAGAGGATTTGTCAGAGATTACGAACCCGGGATCTTCCGGACATCCCACGCAACAAACTGCGGAACCGTCTCTGTTTTCATCAAATCCCTGAATCACTCCCTTCCTGGACGAGGCAGAAGAGAGGGTCAACCACTGAGATTTTGCATCACACAGAGCGGGTTCAGATCCAGCTTCGGTTTACAGGGTAGAATGGGGATAAGAGCAGCACCTATCACCCAAGATAGCCATCTAATGCGGTGAGATTAAGAGGAGGTGCTGACGTCCTCAGCTGATTGTCCTTTTCGTTGTCGGCTAGTCAGGACGCAGGAGGATGATCTGGGGGCACAGGCTTGGGCGCCAGAAGACACGGAATTCAAATCCTGTGTCTGCTCTTCCTGGCCATGCGACTTTCCCAAGGGCCCCAAGGAGTCATTACCATTGAAGTTTCCACAACACTTTTGTTTTACATAAGAAAGCGCTTTTTAACACGCACTACCCTCAAAAAGAAAGTCGGAGAGAGATAATCTGAGCACAATGAACTCCGATGTGCCGGGTTCTTCTGTTTCATTTTTTTTTGGCAGCCTTTGAAAACTGGTCCTCACCCTCAGCCTCAGTTTTCCTCTTCTGTAAAGTGGAGTCCTGCACTTTACCCAGCAGGCTTGTCTGGTCGCTGTCCCACGCCCCATTCTCTTCCCTGCTCTTTCAACTCCCCTGGAGCCGAAGGAGAGAGGACCAGAGAGAGCCACTGCACTTCACAAGGGGCCCCCAGGAGGGAGAGGGGTGTCCTGTGTGACCAAGAGGGGAGAAGCTCACTGGGTCTGGGACCCTGGAGGGACCGGAGGAGACGGGCCAGTCCCGTCCCAGGGCTCGCTGCAGCCAGGCTGGGGGTGCGCCCCCGCTGGAGGGCAAGGTCTGAGGGAGGAGATTTTACTATCTCCCGAGACAAAAGGACTTTTGTGTGTTATGATCTCTGGGTGGGATGGGGTGGGGAGAGGGGAAACAGTTTATTGGAATGAGAATGAGATTACAGGGGAGAAAAAGAGAATCCGAAACACGGAGCCCCCGGACTGGAAAACAGGGGGAGGAAGAGAGAGAGGCGGCAAGGCAGAGAGGGACAAAAGGCAGACAGGGCAAACGAGGCGGGCCTGGAGAGGGCGTGCCCTCCCGCCAGCTTTGGGATTTGCTGCTGGGTTCTGCTTAGGCAGGTGCCTTCAGGAAGTGTGTGAGCAATGCCAGAGCCCGAGCTCCAGCTTGAAGTCTCGCCCTTGGCTGAGCCTCAGTGTACCCATCTGTAAAAGGGGCCTAGACCTTGTAGTGGCCCCAGTAACCTGCAGTGGGTGTGGGGGTGGGGTGCCCATGCTTTAAAAAACCTTGGACCTGGAATATGAGGGAACTGAGTGTCCTGATTGGCTGGTTGTGACGGGATAAATGAAGGTGGGATCCAGGCTAAAGGTGATTTAATAACAGATGCTTTTTATTGGATGGGCAAAATCTGTTGAGTTTGAAGCCTAAGAGAGCAGGCCCGCTCCCCGCAGCCCCGGCTCGCTCTCCGAGGAGCTGATGAAAGATGCAGAGGCCAGAGGGGAGAAAGAAGGGAAGGAGGCAAGGGCTTCTCTTCTCACTCCGGATGTTTGGGAGAGAACCCGGGAGGCAAGAGGCGGTAAGTGCCGCGTGGCCAACCTCTGTCCTGGGTAGGTTGGTGGGACCCCTGCAGGGTCGGGCCCAGCCGGAGGTGCCCCGGGGCCCAGGGCGACTTCAGATCCACTGGAGCCTGTTGGACTTGAGCCCGGAGAAGCACATGTTGCTACTGCAGCTGCCTTGGTAACTGGGGGGGCAGGCGGAACATGGCCTCCCCATCTTGTACGGCGCCTCGCCCAGCCAGTTGCCCCTGGGGAGAGAGCAAAGGCCCAGGGAACCGCGGTCGGAGGTCGGGAGAGTGAAGTGAGTGACTTTTCACCCAGACATCTAGGTCTCAGCACTGTACCCACTGGCCGCGTGACCTTGGGCCCTGGGCCCCGTACTCTTCGCTGTCCTCGCCGGGAGGCGGCGAAGGCCAAAAGCAGCCCCGCGTGGGTGCACCCCACACTGCACCAGGCCAACAGGTGACTTCTCTCCCCACCCCCTGAGTCTGCCACCTCCAGCCGGTGACAGGATCAGCCTCTTCATTTCTGGGACGTGATTTTTAGTCCTCCGGAGAAAATGTCCTGACTCCAGCTGCCTGCTAAGGGGCACCCTGGGAGCAGCAGGTGATAGTCCGGATGCTTGGGTCCCTGCTACCCGTGTGGGAGACCTGGATTGAGTCCCAGGCTCCTGGCTTCTGCCCGGCCCAGTCCCAGCTCTTGAGGACATTTGGGGAGTGGACTAGTAGATGAGGGATCTCTCGGTTTCTCTCCTTCAAATAAGAAAAAAAAATAACTATATATAGTTATATATTCTATATATTGTTATATATTCTGTATATAGTTATATATTCTAAAACTCAGCGGTGGGTTGTAACAGCTGTTTGTTTTTCTACAGGCAGGCCCTACTTCTGTGCTATTATTGTCCCACTCGAGCTTTTGGGACTGCCCTTTTCCATGCAGGCAGAGACCGGCAAGCTTGTTCTGTAAAGAATCAGGTGTAAATACAAAGAGACTTCAAAAAACTCAAGGAAAACAGAATTAAAGGATAAGTTCATTTTGGTACAAAATTTGCTTGGAATCTGTGCCTACAACTGGTCTTCAAAGAGTCTGGACATGCATATTATGAGAAAATTATTCATGGGTTTCCTTTTTTTTTTTTCACAAAATAAACTTATAAGCCCATTTGCTGTGAGCTTTTTGAAGAGTCCTTGTGTTTTATACCTTGCAGGTCAGACTGTCTCTACCATGTGAAGGCAGCTGCAGATAATGTGTAAAGGAATGTCCTGCCTCCGTCTCAATAAAACTTTATTTGTAAAGACAGGCCGTGGGCCAGCTTTGGCCATGGCCCCTGGTTTGCGGGCCCATGGCTTCTAGATCACATCACCAGCCGCGGGCCAGGAGTTGCAGACTGCCCTGCAGCGCCTGGCTCCACTGGCACATCTCATCTCCCAACACCCTCTTCCACCCCCGCTCGTGGCTTTCTCTCGTTTTCTGCTGCTTTCTCCCCTTAAAGTCTTAAATCACCCCCTCTCCTCCACCCCCCAGCTCTTGCTCATGGCTGCCTGGTAATCTCACTGCTGACTTGCCGTGTTCATTTTTGTAAGACCCAGTGCCTTTTTTTCTCACATCTTACATGAACCCTCCTTGTGGACAGATGTAGAATCTTCTCTCCAAAAGTGATTATTGAACGACCGCATAAAGTTCACCAAAGTGCAAAGTGCGCCCTTCTGATTTCCAAACAGTGCTCACTTACTCATTCAACAAACACTTTCAGAGCATCCATGGGACATCAGGATGTGTGCCAGATGTCGCAGTCCCCAGGTTTCTAAAGATGCTCTCGGGAGTTTAGGGGCAGGAAGAATAGGTGGTGATGCCTGGCATGTTAGAATGAAAGTCATTCTTTTTTGTTGAATGTAGGTAGCCACTTGGAAAAAGTTCCACTTAAAAAAACAAGGAACTGAAGTTGAAGAATTTGAGGGATATAGAATCTCATAGAGCCGATTTCCCACCCTCCTGCACACATACCCTCGTTAGAGTCCACGGCCACTATTTAAGTAGCACATACCGTGGACAAGGCACCACGCAAGCCCTGTGAGTCAGGTCCTTTTGCAGACGAAGACCCAGGCATGGAGAAGTGGAGTAAAATCACAAATCTGAACCCCGGCAGTCTCGCCTTAGAACCTGTTCTTGTCTTCGTGTGAGCTTGCACACTGCATGTTGGGAGAATGTTCATCCGCCTTTCCCCATAGTTCCAAGCGACTTGTGTCTGAAGCCAGCGCCTGGCTTGTCTCCCAGCATGCTGCAGTCTGGGGGAAGCTGCTATGCAGGCTCTTTCTTTCTTTCTTTCCTTTTTTTTTTTTTTTTGACAGGCAGAGTGGACAGTGAGAGAGAGACAGAGAGAAAGGCCTTCCTTTGCCGTTGGTTCACCCTCCAATGGCCACCATGGCTGGCACACTGTGGCCGGCGCACCACGCTGATCCGAAGCCAGGAGCCAGGCCACAGCAGAGAGCTGGCCTGGAAGAGGGGCAACCGGGACAGAATCCGGCTCCCCGACCGGGACTAGAACCCGGTGTGCCGGCACCGCTAGGCGCCGGCGCACAGGCTATTTCTACCCTGCCCCCCTGCCTAGGGGATCTGCCTGCCGTGGGCAGCTCGCAGTCCTGGTTGAATATTTCTGGGAGTAAGTGTGGAGGGGCCGGCCCTGCTCCTGCCAGAAGAACCTGTGGCTGTGCAGCGTGGCCTGCACGGGTGTGCTGGGTCTGACTGAATAGAGAGCTACTGGGGGCAGGCTGAGCGTCCGGCATGGTGGTTAGGATGCGCTTGAGACGCCTGCATCCCAGATCACACTGCCGGGGTTTGAAACGCATCTCTGCTTCCAATTGTGGTTTCCTGCTTGTGTGCAACCCGGGAAGGCAGCCGATGATGGATCAAGCACTTGGATCCTTGGCACCCATTTGGGAGACCTGGATTGAGTTCCCCAGGTTCCCAGCTTTGGCCTGATCCAGCCCTGGCTGTTGCTGCCAGTCAGGGGAGTAACAGGGGATAGAAGACCCCCCCACACACACACATACAAGTCTAGCCCTAGCTCTCCATCTCCACCTCTCTTTCTCTGCCTTTCAAATAGAATGACAAAAAAAAAAAATAAGTAAATACATTTTAAAAGCACTTTAAAATAACTTTTGAAAATTGCACTGAACAATTTGCAAGTCCTCTTGGCTGGGAGGGGGTCCCACCCAGCCACATCCTTTGCTGCCCCTCCCCCGCCTTGCTCCTCTCCGTCTCCCACTTGGTTTTGGAATGTGCGTAAGGAAAAGGATGGTTGATTGGCTCTAAAATCCCCCAAGCTGAACAGTACGGAGAGTGCTGATGATGGAGGAAGACAGGGACCCACCTTCCCGTCCCAGAGCCCCTTGGCTTCAGTGCAGGCCCTTACCTAATGGCGTAATTGCAGACCAGGTACACAGCCCTGTGCCAGGTGCTGCCCCAGACACTGATGCTCCTGCAGGTGTGGATGGCGCAGCCCAGGCGGTTGGAAGATGCCCACACCATCTGTTGAGGGGAGGCAGAGACAGGGAGGATCCAGTGGGGCCACAAAGCCCACCCCTATATACGGTGGTTTTAATGCATCTGTGTTGCTTTTTTTTTTTTTTTTTTTTGGACAGGCAGAGTGGACAATGAGAGAGAGAGAGACAGAGAGAAAAGTCTTCCTTTTGCTGTTGGTCCACCCTCCAATGGCCACCGCGGCCGGCGCACCGCGCTGATCCAAAGCCAGGAGCCAGGTGCTTCTCCTGGTCTCCCATGCAGGTGCAGGGCCCAAGGACTTGGGCCATCCTCCACTGCACTCCCGGGCCATAGCAGAGAGCCAGCCTGGAAGAGGGGCAACCAAGACAAAATCCAGCGCCCCAACCGGGACTAGGACCCGGTGTGCCAGCGCTGCAGGTGGAGAATTAGCCCATTGAGCCACGGCGCCAGCCTATGCTTTCAACATATAATTTCATTTATTTGCTCTTTTACAGTTTCTAGTTCTCTAAAAAAAATTTTTTAAGATTAATTTGAAAGGCAGAGTTATAGAGGGAGAGGGAGAGAGAGAAATCAATCTTCCCAAATGGTCTTCAATGGCAGAATGGCAGGGGCTGGCAGTTTCATCTGGATCTCCCGTGTGGGTGCAGAGCCCAAGTTCTTGGGCTGGCTTCCCGGCTTCCTGGCTGTCCCAGGCCACAGCAGGGAGCAGGATCAGAAGTGGAGCAGTCAGGACTCATTTGGCTGCTGGTATTGCAGGCATCGGCTTAACTCACTATACCACAATGCCAGCCTCCTTGTTCCCCAGGTTTTATTTGCTACATTTCCTCCATTTTTGTGTTGCTATACCAGAATTGTGTTAGCGAAAATGGACAAAGACATTCTTTCTCATCAGGATACAGGAACTTTCCCTTGTAGGTGCGCGGCCTGCATATAAATGCTCCCCCCTCATTGTGGCCTGAGCATGTGTGTCGATTTCCCAAGAGAAGTCCATCTTCCAAGCCGAAGACAGGCTCTCAGGAAAGGACAGGCACGCCGAGCCTTCAGAGGTCTGGGAACGACTGCTCACGCCTGCGTTTGCAGTGTAACCCGGCACAGGAGGTCAGGACTGGAACTTTCCCTGGGGGCACCCTTCCAAAGCTCTGAAGATGCCGGACTCCGGAGCATTCTGGATTAGAGTGTCCCACTTGTCCTGCATTGGGTTTTCTGTGTCCTAAGCGTTCCCATATTCCGTGTTAGCGCTCGACATCTGCTACAGCTGTTGTCAATTTATTTTGATAATGGGAGCCTTAGACGACAGAAAGCAGGCAAGACATTCCAAACAGAGTGAGATCCACCTGCAATCTACTCCCACCCAGCTTTGCAGGGGCAGGTGCCCGGGCCAGGCCAGGGAGCCGGGGTGCAGTTTCCGGGCTGATTTCTGTCCCGCCCCGGTGGACACGGAGCGTACCTGGGTGTAGTGGGAGCACACGGGGCCGCTGCAGCGCCAGGGGCAGTGCGGGTTGCAGTCCCTCGGGGCGGGGAACAAGTAATGTCGCTTCTCCTCGGACCACGCCTTTACCAGATCCAACACCGAGCGGAGCCTGCGGAGGTTGAGAACGCCGCAGAAGTGGGCAGAGAACGGCCAAGCTGCTTTGCCACCAACCTGCTGGGTGACCTGGGGTGAGCACCTTCTGTCCCCTTCCTCACTGAGAATGAGGACAGTAGCGCCCTCCTTGCAGGTAAGTGCTGCCGAGCACCTGGGATAGTGGGTTCAGTGCACACATGCACCTGGCACACAGTAAGCACATGCACTCGTCGGCAGCATACAAAGAGCCAGGCCGGGGACAGGCATCTGAGACAGGGCGGCTGGTCTCCAGGGAAGAGGGCTCAGGGGACCACCTCCGAGGCCTCTGATGTATGAAATAGGGCCGAGGCAAGCCCTTGGCTGTGGACCTGAGAACCTCCTTACAGCCGGAAGCACCCAAGCTGGGACCCAGGGGCTTCTTCCATCAGACACGACTGTCAGAGGCACAGACCTACACGAGGGCCGATACGGGAGACAGTTTGGGAGAACTAACGCCGGAAACTCCCAGTGGTGCCTCTCCACCCGTTACTCTCTGCACCGTGAGCCTCTCAAGTGTCAGCTCAGGGACCCGGGCCGGCAGGGAGGGGCAGTGATGGGGCCAGGTGGGGGTGGGGGTGCACAGCCCAAGGTCTGCCCTGGAAGGCTCCCCAGTGCCCTGGTCAGTTGCTGGTGAAGAAAAAGGCAAATGGTCCGAGCGTCCACCAAGCTCAGCTGGAAGAAGCAGCTTTGCTTCTGCCTTCCCACTCCCCTGGGGTTGCGGCGGGTCGGGGCAGGTCAGGGAAGGTCGCTGTTTTCCTAACGTCCTCATTCGGCGAAGCAAAGAGGTGACCCATGTCTTTTTGACATTTCCCGGCCCAAGAGAAGGACGCCTTTCTTTCCCAGACAAGGTCACTGCGGTGCAAAAGCGGAAATACCTTCCCCAGGCCCCGGGTTCTGCCTTGGAAGTGGGAATGGCAGGAAGAGATCAGACTGGAGAGGAGTTTGCTGGAGCCAGATGTGCCCACCCCCCACCCCCACCCCCACCCCAGCCCTGCTGCCCCGACCCTGGTCCCTGCCTCGGCAGTGTCCCGGTCACTCCTCACTGCCCGCGCATCCTGTCTCTACCTGGAATGTGGGCTCGCGCTTGTGCAGGGAACTTGTCTCCCTTGCTCCCACTGCCAAGCACAGCACCTGGTGTGCACTAAGTATTCCTTGCATGTTTGCTGAATGACTGAATGAAAGCAGGCAGAGGGCCACTCACCGGCCGGAATGGATGGAGAGGTTCTGGCCCACGTACTTCATCAGCTGTGAGGGCCCGTGGGCCCAGATGCACTGGGAGGCCCAGGCCTCCGCGGATCTGGCCAGCCGCTCATCCCAGACCTAGGGAAAGAGGTGCTGTGAACCACCATCCACCATCATCATCACAGTGTCTGGAGATGTGCATTTCCTCCCCTATCACAAACCCACTTGACAGATTAGAATACTGAGGCTCGGAGGAGGGCTGTGGCTTCAAGGTCAGCTGCAAGTTCACATCCAGGCCTCCACTCCAAGTCTGGTGCCCTTCTGTCTTCACTGGAAGTCAAGCTGGAGGCCCCCCGACTTGAGTGGCAGCCCAGGATGTTTGTCCAAAAGTTCCCAGCAGTTCCTAGAAACGACTGAGCCCACGATGATGGGAAAAGGATGGATTTCATACCGTATCGTATTTTCTGAGTCTGTTTATGTTAACAATAAACATTTTTTTAAATTTGAAACTCAGTTTTGAAATGTGAAAACACACAGATTTAATTTTTCAGACATGCAAAGGAGACGTGCAAGTCTCTCTTCTCTCTCCTGCACCTGTTCCCCAGCTACTCCGCACCCCATCCCCAGAGGCAACCCCCAGTACTTGTGCTCTCTTCCAAGAGTATTGTATATTTGTGTCCCCTGAATTCCACCAGAAACTTAGCCCCCACAATCAGGTGACAGTGGTGTTTGGATGTGCAGCCTCTGGGAACTAATAGGGATTGCATGAAGTCATGGCGGTGCCCTGCCATGATGCCACTAGTGGCCGTGAAGGAGAAGAGAGACCCAAGAGAGGAAGCTCACTCTGTCCCACGTGACCTGCTCTGCCCGCCTCTGCCAGCAAGGATGCCACCTCCAGATGCAGCACCTCCGCCTTGGACTAGAGCTGTGAGCCAAAGCAAACCCCCTTTCTCAAGGACTTCACCCAATCTGTGGCCTTGTAGAATTAACAACAGAAAAGGGACCAGGACACCTGTCTGAGCAGGTTCACGGTGACTTCTGTTTTGGGCACGCGGCGGCATCGCTTTAAGTCCGCCACACACTGTGTTCTGTGCCTTCCTCGTCTCACCTAACAAGACAGGTGGCCTTGGGCGTACTTTACATCAGTACATGAAGTCTGCTTCTCATCTTTTCTATAAGCCTTGAGATTTTTTTTTTGAAGATTTATTTGAAAGGCAGAGTTACCGAGAGGAAGAGGGAGAGAGAGACAGAGATTTTCCATCCTCTGGTACACTTCCCAAATGGCTGCAATTGCCAGGGTTGGGCCAGGCTGAATCCAGGAGCCAGCAGCTTCTTCCAGGTCTCCCACATGGGTGCAGGGGCCCAAGGACTTGGGCCGTCTTCTGCTGCTTTCCCAGGTGCATTAGCAAGGAGCTGGATCAGAAGTGGAGCAGCTGAGACTTGAACCCGTGCCCTTATGGGATGCCGATGCTTCAGGTGGCGGCTTAACCTGCAACGCCACGGCACCAGCCAGCTTTGGGATCTTTCAGTGTATAAATCCCCCAAGTTTGAGAGCTGGAACAAGTGTCACTTAAGTAAATCTTAGCTCCCTTTTAGCTCTGACTGCCTGGCTTCTCTTAGATATTCTCTGCTCATTCAGCAAATCTTTTAAAATTTATTTATTTATTTAAAAGGTGTATAAATAGAGAGATCTCCCATCTGCTGGTTTATTCCCCAAATTCCAGCAACAGCCAGGACTAGGCCAGTTTGAAGCCAGGAGCCCCAAACTCCATCTGGGTCTCCCACGTGGACGACAGGGATCCAAGTGCCTGAGCCGTCACCTGCTGCCTCCCAGTGTGTGCAGAAGCAGGGGCGGGACTCCGTGGCAGGCATTCTGATACGGGATTCGGACATCAAAGGCATCTTAACCACTGTGCTAAACACTAGTGACCACCACGGGCATCGAGTGGGCAGAGACCAGGGATACTGCTGAACACTGCAATACCCAGGACAACTCCCCAGAAAAGCACTACCCATCCTCACATACCAGCAGCACTGAGGCTAAGCAGCCTGATACAGCGAAGCCCTTTACCCCAAGGACTCCAATCCTCCTTCAACCCTTGAGTGACATTTCTAGGCACTGAAGACCAACAATCTAGCCAGGGACTAAGACAACGAACAAATAATTCTTTGTCACATCCTGGGGAGGGGGTGGGACGGTGACACGGGACCCCAGCTTTCTTGGGGCTGTGGGAGCAAGGGTATCTGGAGCTAGGGGTGTTTCCTCAGGTGCCTGCTCCTGACGTGGGGAAGAGATGGGGCCAGGCAGAGAGCAGTACATACCTCTTCCCAGAGCTGGGTGACGCATGGGGGAAGCGGAGGAATGGACTCCGCCTTCTACAGAGGGGTAAACTGAGGGAAGAGCCTGCTCATCATCAGACCCACATCAGTGACCCCACCCCCACCCCACTCCAGGTCCCCCGGGGGACATCTGGCTTCAGGCGCCAATGACAAGTCGCTGAGGGTCAGTGCCACGCATGCACAGCTGCTGCTGAATGAATGTGTCATTTGTTTGAAAAATGGTAATGAATGAATGAGTCAGCCCATGAACAAATACGTGACTTCCCCACCTCTAGCTGTCTGCCTTCCTGGCTCCTGGCTCTGCCCCTCCCCAGCGCCGTCCTGCCTCCTGGCATGACATGACACGGCACCGACCGGACCATGTTTGTCCCCATCAAATGTGAGTACCAGGGGGGAGGAACTTCTTCCGTCTTGTCCTCGGCAGTGTCCGCAGAATGAAGTGACCCTTTGCCCAAGGAGACGAATTCCCTGGCTACTGAGTAGCGTGTGGAGGGCGCAGATGGGCAATCTCTTTCCTTGGAGAAATCTGCTTGTGTGTGTGTGGTTGCGGGGTGGGGTTGGGGAGGATGGAATTTCTCCAGGCTGGCTTGGGACAATAGTCCCGGAGGAGGAGCAGGGGTTAAGAGCAAGGTTGCCTCCTCCATGCAGCCGGTCTGGCTTCTCCACAGCTGGGGTGAGAGCCACCAGCCCTGCTTCTGTAGAGAAGACATCTCGGCTGCCCCCGCTATCCAGCTGCTGGTCTTCCCCAGCCTGAGGTCACCAGGTGCCGTCACCAGGTGCCTGACCCTGCCTCTCTGGTCCCTTGAGCCACAGGGTAGCCCGGTGTGTCAATCACACAATAGTTTTAAAGTTTAGCCCCACGTTGTGCAGCCAGAGCTCTTGAGCGGGGCTATTGTGTTGTTTAAGAGCACAAGCTGGGGTGGGGCTGTGGGGTGGGGGGCAGGCGGGTTAAGCACCGCTTGGGAGGTGGGCATCCCAGATGGGAGTTCCAGCGGCTCCACTTCTGATCCAGCTCCCTGCTAATGCACCTGGGAAGGTAATCGAGCTGCCACGGAGTCCCTGCCACCCATGTGAGGGAGACCCAGATGGCGTTCCTAGCTCCTGGCTTCAACCTGTCTCCAGGATCAGCTCTTGCAGGCATTTGGGGAGTGAATCAGATGATGGAAAATCTCTCTCTCTCTCTCTCTCTCTCTCTCTCCAACCCCCCATGCCGTCTCCCCCACCACACCTCTCACTTTGCCCTTGAAGCAAACAAATCTTGAAAAAGTAAAATGACCACAACCTTAGCAGCAGGCACACCTGGGCTGGGGGACCTTGGACAAATCCCTGCTCTGCATCTCCCTGTCTGCGTGTGGGAAGTAGGGCTGAGCTAGCCACCTGGAAGGAAGAGGTGTGCACCTGGGGCTCCCTGGAGGACCTAGCAACTGCCTTGGTTTCCTCACCTGTACAATGGGCAGACTTATCCCTGCCCTTTGCCTAGGTCCCAGACACCCAGAAGCTGGCTAGCAGGGCCAGAGGGGCAAAGGTCCAGCTCTGCAGAACCAGCCATGACTCCAGGCCAAGGCGAATGGACTGGTGTTTGCTGGAATGGGCACTGGGGCAGGCACGGGGACTCACCATGTACTCCATGTTGGCAGCGGGCGGGTGCACACTGGCCCGGATGTGGTTGTGATAATCCAATAAGGCATTCATGTCCCGGGCGGAGATGTGACGCTTCCGGCGGTACCGGGGCACCCCCAGGCCACTCGGGGGCCTCATGGCTGTGTCCTCAGGTCTGGCCAGAGCCAGAGTGGCATTGGGCATCATCAAGCCGTCCACTGTTTGACATGCCCAGAGGAGGAGCATGCCGGCCAGGCCCACGGTGCTGGGCAGCAGGGACATAGCTGGCTGGAGGGTCACACTCCGCTCGGTGCAGTCAGAGCTGGCTGCCTGGAAGGGGCAGGCATGAGAGCATTAGGTCTTGAGAATTCTCCAGCTCTGGCCCAGACGCCCAGCACCCCTTCCTTCCCTCCCCAAGGTGCTGAGTGGGTTGGGCAGTGGGAAGAAATGCCCAGACAGTGGCTAATCCAGACTAGGTCCTGGGGTGAGCTGGGGCCACAGCTTCAAAGCCAGGGCCCTGTCCCACCCGTCCGGGAGACTGCAGCGCGCTGTCCAGCCCAGACGTCTTCCTCACCAGTGCCGCTGCAGGGAATTCGGTCGATGGCCTCAGAGGGCACGTCTGGCCTTCCCCAGCACACACTGCGGGGCTCTCCAATGCCTGAGTTGCTGCAACTTGGGCGTTGGGAGTGAGACACAGAAAGAACCGGACAGCTGAGAAAAATAAAAAGAGAGGCGCTCAAAAGAGAAAAGGCAAAAAGCCTCAGAGATATACAGAAAAGGAACACATCCAAAACAAAGAGAGAGATGGGAGTAGACAGACAGAAAACAGGAGGAAAGACAGGAGAATCAAGAGAAGTGGAGAGAGACAGAGAGAGCGTGAGCGAGCAAATGGACAGAGAGGGGCAGGGGAGCTGGGCAGCAGGGCGGGTGGCAAGAGGAGGCGGGGACCTCTGCAGACACTCTGGCCCTCCGGGCGGCACGGCTCAGCCGGCCACTTTAATGGTCCCCTGGGAGCTGATGGCATCTGACGTCCCAGCCCCACAGCCCCCTCCCCTCCCAGCCAGGCCAGACTTGGACCGGGAGGCTCCGCCTGCTGATTTATGGGCTTCTCCCTCCCACCCTCCTGTCTGTGCTGTTCCAAGTTCCACCTGGAGCCTGCTGGGCGGAGGTTGAGCTGCTGGTCAGGGTGGGGGAGGTCCCAGGGCAGGGATGCAGGAGGAATCACCATCCTCCTCCCCCGGGAGCCAGGATCCTCCCAGACCCCAACCTGTTAAGGCCACCTTACCTCTGGCCAGTGTTTTCTGACTCTTTTAGCTCCAAAGCTCTCCAGCCTCCGAGAGGGCGGTTAATACAGCCCCATTCAACGAGCACCTTCTGTGTGCCAGGCCCAGGGTTGAGTGCTTTACACCCACAAGCTCAGCCACCTCTAGCAGCAAGACACTAGAGCTCCCATTTTACCGATGAAGAAACTGAGCCCCAGGGAGGGGAAGGAACAAGCCGGAAGTCAGGCCAGCCAGTCTGCAGTACAAGCTTCTGAGCCCAGGGCTCAGAAGTGGTGAAAGGATGAAATTAAGTGGTGAAAAGGATGTAATTAAACCCAATGTAGGTGCATAGAGGGAAATGGGCGCTGTGCTGCCCCCGGACACAGCACCGTGTAGCCCATGGGTCAGAAACCCATCCCGCCCCTCGCTAACTGGTTGTTCTCGGTGAGTTACTTGACCGTTCTGTGCCGTGTCTGTAACATGGGAAGAATAATGGTACCTCTCTCATAGCTTGGTGAGGGGTAAATGAGTTCCCATTTGGACACACATTAAGTGCTCTATGTATGCATTTGTGTGCACACATGTGTACTTATGCGAGAGTATATGCACTTGTGTATTATGTGTGTGCAAGGACACTGACATGCACGTATGTGTGCGTGTTCCTGTGCCACACGTATGTGTCCAGCTGTCTGTACATGGTGCACACATGCTGGTCTCTGAGTTGCTGAACTTCTGCATGAAAGAAAAAGTTTTTCTTCTTCTTGATTCCTTGTATTCTCTACAAATAGCAAGCATCGCTTTTGTAATAGGAGAAGCAGATTACAACAAGAAAGGCATTCGATCAATCAACGAGAAAGCATTTTCGATCCTCAGCCTCCTCTTCCAGCCCAGGCTGAACCCAGTCCTGCCCTGGTCCAGCTGGCAACGTGTGACTGGGGCTGGGACTGGGCTACTCCAGCTGGGTCCCCCAGACACATGGAATTCCCACCGCAGGTAGCCACCAGCCTCAACCTCCGCAGCCCAGACAGCAGCGGCTGCCAAAGCACACAGCTTCCCCGCTGGAGCGGCTTCCCCGGCCCAGGCAGCCGCTGCTGCCTGCCAAGGGGAGGCAGGGAAACAGAGCTGCAAGTGCTGGGGCCGCAGGCCACTCCCCTCTGCGGGGCTTTCCCATCACCGCCATGCCAGGAGGACAAGAGGCACTGACTCAGTCTAGCCCCTCTGCCTGCAGTGTGCTGGGTGTCCTGAGGCAGGACCCAGGCCTTCTCTGGGCCTCCAATGCCCCTTTGGAAAAATTGAACTCAAGCTCTTGTCTAGGCAGGCCGGGGTCCTCACACCCCCAGGGCAAGCCCGCAGCCCAGAGGGGGCAGACTGGAACAGCCCAGCACATAGGAACCCAGGAGTGTCAACGGTGATGCCTGGCTCCCTCACAGTCCTCTCCCGCACTGGTTCAGGACTTCGCATCTGTGACTCATTTGGGCTTCGCGGCTCCCTTCGGGGGTAGTCCTACCCATGGTGCAGATCAATCCTGAGGCTCGCCTGAGCCTGGATGACTTGCCCAAGGGCGTGGAGCTGGTCTGTGTGGCAGCTGGAGTTCTGGTGGTGAGCATCCGGCACATATGTGGGATGGACATGCATTTGCTATGCACACCATACACACACACGTGTGTGTGTACCTTCCTATCAGCCCGTACTCCTCCCTCAAATCACAGAGGCCTCATCCCCACAGCCCCTCCTCTGTAGGGCACCCCCAGGGCCTTTGCATAGCACGCAGAAGCACGTCCTGTTCCCACCTGCGCGTCCCTAATGCTTATGAGCAAATACAGGTGCCCCGGCTACATCTGACCCATGCAGCCCTTGGCACAGATAACCTCATTCAGTCTTCAGAAATCCCCTGTTATCATCAGCCCCGTTTTTATATGCATGAAGAAGTAGCACAATGAAGTGATTCACTTCCCTGCCATCACACATGCCCTGGGCGGTAGAGGCCAGGTGTGCCCTCCTCTCCCAGGGACAGACAGACAGACAGACATGGAGGAAGGTACAGCCCAGACACCTGGACAGAGGCAGCATGTCTGTCCCACACATCGGCAGAAACCCAGCGAACCACACCGGCAGCAAGCGCACAGCGACAGCCCAGCCGCTGCACCTGGAGGACCCTCCCTGTGGCCCCCACTGGCCAGGGCTGTTCCCAGGTGCACTGGTGGGTTTCCAGTGGAGCGGAAATGCTAGGCGGGGAGGGTCCAAAATTGGGCTCCAGCATTGATCTCACCTTCTGGCAAGGACATCTTTCTCGCCTGTAGATTTTACCTGCCCTGACCCCAGTGAAATGCTTGCTGGGTTAGGTAAATGAAATGAAAAATCTTCAGATCTTTGAGAGTGGGAGCTGTTCGAAGCAGTGTGGCTTGGCGAGGCACAGTGCAGGTTCCAGATCCAGACAGCCAGGGTTTGTGGCCCACATCCATAGCTCAGTAGCTGTGTGATCCTAAGCACGTTCCTTCAGCTGCCTCAGTTTCCACATCTATAAAATGGAGCTACCACATTGCAAAGTTTGTGAGGACTAAATGAGTTGGAACGTCTTAAGACACTTGAGACAATGCCTGGCACAGAGTCATCAATCGATAATAGCAGCAGCTAACACTAGTCACGTGGTCAACGTCTGGGCAGCACACACCAGGCGCCAGGCACCAGATGCTTTATGTGCATGATTTCATTTCCGTGTCATCTATAATCTCATGGGTTAGGAATCAGGAGCCCCATTCTACAGATGAGGAAGTAAAACTCAGAGAGGGTGAGGAACGCGCCCGGGTTCACACAGCTCATTCCAGTGGGAGCTGGATTCCGTGCTACTTCTCTTTGACTCTTACCCAGGAAAGTTGCTTGTGGGGAGAGACTGCAGGACCGGAGCCTGGTGCTTGGAGAGCAGGTGGAGAACGCTGCAAGGCCCTTAGAGACAACTCAGGTCACCTGCTCATGTGCCAATGGAGAAACGAGTTTCAGAGAGGTTAAGTGACTTGGCTAAGGCCACAGAGGAGCTGGCAGACTCAAGAGTGCAGCTCGGGGGCTGGTGTTGTGGTGCAGTGGGTTAAGCCACCACCTGTGATGCTGGTGTCCCAGAGGGAAGCTGGTGAATCCCGGCTGCTCCACTTCCAATCCTGCTCCCTGCTAATGGCCTGGGAAAAGCAGCAGAAGATGGCCCAAGCGCTTGGGCCCTGCCATCCACATGGGAGACCCAGGTGAAGCTCCTGGTTCCTGGCTTTGGCTTGACGCAGCCCCGGCTGTTGTGGTCATCTGAGTCGTGAACCAGATGATGGAAGATCTCTCTCTCTCTCTCTCTCTCTGTAACTTTTTCAAAATAAATATATTAATCTTAAAGAAAAGAGAGTGCAGCCCAGGGCGGGTCTTTGATACAGCAGTTAAGAAGCGGCTGGGGACACCCACACGTCATGTCAAAGAGCCTGGGTTCAAGTCTTGGCCCCGCTTCCAATTCCAGCTTTCTACTAGTGCACACCCTGGGAGACAGCAGGTGATGGCCGGAGTGCTGGCGTCCCTGACACCCCTGTGGGAGACCAGATGGAATTCCAGGCTCCTGGCTTCAGCCTGGCCCAGCCCTGGCTGTTGGGGGCATTTGGGGAGTGAACCAGTGAATGAAAGGCGTCTCTCTCTCTCTCTCTCTCAGATACAATGAATGAATACTGTAAGAGTGCATCCCAGACCTGTGTCACTTCAAATCCAAGCAGTTCCGAGATGGGAGTGCCACCTGTTCTGTGGTACCCCGAGGGATGCAGGGGTCTAGTGGGCTGGGACCCAGCTGTGGAGCTGCATAGCTTCTGGTGGCCCAGGGCCGGTCATGGACCCCTCTCAGCCTCAGTTCCCTCACTGTAAAATGGGAAGAATAAATAGAGTACTTTCTCAGGCTCGTCTTAGAAATTCAGTGCGGTACAGGAAGTGTTTAGCACAGGGATGGATATTTGGTGTTTTGCCAAGTTAGCACAGGCACAGTTGATGGGATCTGGGGGGTCACGTAGCACACTGATGGAGCACACAGTCAGGCAGACATGAGTTCAAGTCTAGCCCCAGGATTTAAAAACAAAAACCAAGCAAGCGGTTGGGACGCCTGCCTCCCATATTGGAACGCCTGATTGAGCCCCAGCTTCTTGCTTCCAGTCCCAGCTTCCTCCTAGTGCACACCTGAGAGGCAGCAGATGGCGTAAGCACTTGGGTCCCTACCACCCACGTGGGAAACCTGGGTTGGGTTTGGGCTCCTAGCTTTGGCCTGGCCCACTTGGCTGTTACAGGCATTTGAGAAGTGAATCAGTGCAGGGACAATCTCTCTCAGTCTCTCTCGCTTCTCTCTCTCTGCCTTTCAAATAGAATGAACATAAATAAACAAAATTTCCTAAAAAGTGGATTTCCGTGTATAAAGCACCATGTCTAGTACAAAAGGCAAAATTTACTAGATATTAACTATGAACTTCCCCACACAGAAGCACCGCATGATTCCATCGACAAAGCGCCCAAGAACAGACGCGAGTAACTCGGGGAACGGAGGTCAGAACAGTGGCTTCTTAGGGGGGATTCTGACAAACGGGGCACCAGGGACTGCTCCTGGGGTGGCGCGCTGCTTTTTAGGTTGTGATTGCCACACAGCGGCTGTGCAGATTTCAAGGACACGGTGTGGGGTTCGGGACAAGTGCACGGTGTGCACTGATCTGGTCTGAGTAACCAGGTAACTTCTGTTTCCTCCACTGCCGGCATTTCTCTGTGCTGGGGACTCTGGGCTCCTCCGGTCCAGGTCTTTCTGAAGCATCTATACATGTCTTGTATCCTGACTTGCTCGTGACTACACGGGTGAACATATGTACACTTTCATCTAGCTGTCCATTTAAGATTGAGGTACTCACAAATTATAATTCAATTACAATTTTCAGGTTTATATATGGTAAAAGAAAAAATTTTATGTGGGGCTAGCGTTGTGGCATAGAGGGTTAAGTCACTGCCTGAGACTCCATGTGAGCACCAATTCAAGTCCCAGCTGCTCCACTTTCAATCCTGCGCCCTGCTAATGCGCCTAGGAAAGCAGCAGAAGATGGTCCAGGTCTTTGGGCCCCTGCTACCCACATGGGAGACCCAGACAAGAGTTCTAGGCTTGACCCAGGCCTGGCTGTTGTGGTTATGGGGGGAGTGAGCCAGCAGATGAAAGACCTTTCTCCGTCACCCTCTCCCCCTGTAACTGTCTTTCAGATAAATAAAAAGAAAATCTTAAAAAAAAAAAAACTTTGTGTTATTTAAAAAAGTTCTTTCACCCAAGTATAAAATTAAAATCCTACATAAGGAAAAACACACACATCAAGAGAACTGGCTCATTCATGCTGCTCCCCTTCCCCCACCCCAGGATATGTCCTACCCCGCACACGTAAATACTCCTGCCAGTATACCCACAACCCCCTCAAACTGTGCACACACAGGCAAAGACCCCAATGCAGACACAAACAGATGTCACAGTTCAATGCAGCAACACACCTACTCGCCCACTCAACCCCATGGCACATCCACTTCCAAATACAAGCTCCGGGCCCACGCAAACACGCCCTCCATGCAAACACACCAACCAAACCATGGGCCGAGTTAACTCAATGGGCAGATTCTTTAAGAACTTTATTTATTTTCATTTTATTTGAAAGGCCGAGAGACAGACAGACAGAAATCTGTCTGCTGATTCACTTCCCAAGTGCCTGCAACAGCCAGGGTTGGGCCAGGCTGAAGCCAGGAGCCCAGAGCTCCATGTGTGTCTCCCACACGGGAGGCAGGGACCCCAGCTCTGGGGCCATCCCCGCAGTGTGCATTCACAGGAAACTGGAATGGGCAGCAGAGCTGAGACTGGATCCCAGGCACTCTGCTGAGCGCTGTGGCAGATGCCGGCCTGCCTGCCCCAAACGGGCAGCTTCTCGAATCAGACAGATGTGGGTGGACGTCTTGGCCCCATCGCTTCCTCACCATAGGACCTAGGGCAAGTCCATCAACTCATGAGCCTTACTTTCCTCATCTGTAAAATGGGTCCCTCTATCATGAAATGAAATGAAAAGGCAGACCATAAGCAAATACGCTCCTTGAGGGAAGGTGCTGTCTGACTGGTCTGTGTTCTCGGGACGCCCATCATGTTATCGGTAACTTACATGTGCTACCAATCCACTCCAGATCAGTGTATGGATTTAGGAGTATCTCCATCAAAATCCCAACGAGGCTTTTGGAGGAAGCCGGCATGTTGATTCTTAGAGTGGACAATGAGAGAGAGAGAGACAGAGAGAAAGGTCTTCCTTTACCGTTGGTTCACCCTTCAATGTCCGCCACGGCCGGTGCACTGTGGCCGGCGCACCGCGTTGATCCAAAGCCAGGAGCCAGGTGCCTCTCCTGGTCTCCCATGGGGTGCAGGGCCCAAGCACTCGGGCCATCCCCCACTGCACTCCCTGGCCACAGCAGAGAGCTGGGCTGGAAGAAGGGCAACCGGGACAGAATCCGGTCCCCAGACCGGGACTAGAACCCGGTGTGCGGGCACCGCAGGCGGAGGATTAGCCTAGAGAGCCACGGCATTGGCCGGCATGTTGATTCTAAAGTTCTCAGAGAAGAATTTTATGGCCCACGAATTTTCAAGAGATTTCATTGATGGTATTAGGAGTGATGGACGATGAGGACGCAGGAAACAGGAAGTGGGCAGAGGACAGGGGCACAGGAGTACAGGAGGTGCCCAGGCCTGACGCCAGGGGGACTTGGGTTCTTTTGAAGACCTGATGCTGTCAGAGTAGGGAGGACCCGAGGGGCAGGCCGGTGGCTCACAGGTGAGCAGGTGCTTGTGGGCTGGGGGTCCTTGAATGCTTTGCCTGCACTGGCTCCTGGCGCCCAATGGGGCCCGGGAGAGGGGAGCGGGAGGAGGCGAGGAGAGCAGATCGAGTGTGGCCCCCGCACCCAGTCCTGTCCAAGGAGCCCATTTCCTGCAGACGTCGCACGCCTGGACCCAGAGCCGGCCCCTGCGGTGGCTGAGCAGGACGTTTTCGGGCAGCGCCGGGACAGGGTGCCGCCCACCCTCGAGGACAGCAGAAAGGACCCGCCCTTTCTCAAAGGCGCTGCAACCTCATACCCCGGGGTGCCAGAGGCCTGGGGTTGGCCCCGGCGGCGGCGGCGGGGCATGCCGACCCCCAGAGGGCGCCCAGTGCTCCGGAGCGGAGGCCCCCAGGCCCGGCCGGCCCAGGTCAAAGCAGTGCCCTCGAGGGCCTGCGGCAGAGGACTGGGAAATCCGAGCTGCGGTCCGGCCCAGCTGCACGACCAGGTGTGGCCGCGGAATCTGCTGCGTCGCCGGCCCGCGCAGCCGAGCGGAAAAGCCTCGGTGTCAGCGCCCGCCGCATCCCGCCGGCGCTGCGGGCGCCCCGCATTCCTGTGCCTGGTGCTGAGCGTGGCCCGAGGCCAGGGCCCAGCTCCGGACCCTAAGCATCTGACAGGGCCGGTGGCGGGAGAACTGAGCCGCCTTCCCCATCCATTAAATGGGGACAGCGACCCTCTGCCTGCCCTGGCTTGTAAGCCGCTGTGGCGACCATTTATTGTGCACCTGCTGTATGCCAGGCACCAGCAAAATAACAGTTTCACATACCCATCCAGGCAGCGGGATGGGGTGTGGGGGGTGGCGAGCGCTCCTACCTGCTGGTTCACTCCCCGAATGCCCAGGATAGCCAGGGCTGGTCTCCAGCGGGGGTCCCAAGGACTTGAGCCATTTCTTGCTGCCTCCAGGATGCACATGAGCGGGAAGAGAATTGAGAGCAGAGCCGTCTCCAGTCCAGGCTCTCCACTGCTATGGGAAGCAGGCATCCCAAGCAATGTTGTAATCACCATGTCAACAGCCTGCTTGGTTTTTGTTTTTAAATCCTGAGACTAGACTTGAACCCGTGTCTGCCTGACTGTGTGCTCCATCAGTGTGCTACATGGCTGCCAACCCTATCAACTGTGCCTGTGCCAGCTTGGCAAAGTGCTGTGGCCATCACCAAGGCAGGTGATGTGGGAGTGGCACCTCCAGAGCCAGGAGGCAGTGTGGGGTAGTGGTTAGGCCTACTGATGGAACAAAGACATAGCCTCAGCCATTCTCCCTCATTACCCCAAAGACAGATAATATTGGAATTTATTCCTTTTCCTTGAATCTCAATGGGTCTCACAACCTATTGCCTTCATACCCCACCCCCCACAGACACCTGAAAGACCAGTCCAGGAATTCCCTCCCCTGCTGCCCTTCCTCCACCCCCATCCCTAGCCCTCCTAAAATATAAAAGGCCTGACCCCTGGGGGTGGGGGCCTTCTGCCACGTGTTTCATCAGGTACACACGGGCAGCTGGTCACCCACCTCTACAAATTTATTTTCTCTGAATCAGTTTGGTCTGGCTGTAAAATCCGTACACTGCCTCCTCTCTATTCTGCACCTCTTTCCCTGGTACCCGCCGTGGGGCGCACGGAGCCGGGTGGTCAGCGTGTTTCCTCCGCATTTCCCTTTGTGGAGGCAGGGGTGACAATCCTCACCCGCGGGTCCTTCGGAGCGAGCAAAGAATCAGAAAGAGTAAGCACTCAGCACAGTGCTTGACATGTTAATGTCTCTGCCAAAGCCTAAGCATCTCATTCCCAGTCGGAGGCTCCTTATTTTGTGATTATTGCTGGTTTTTTTTTTTTTTCAAATATTTGTTTATTTGAAAGTCAGAGTTACAGAGAAGGAGAGGCAGAGGTGGGGAAAGAGAGAGCTCTTCCATCTGCTGTTTCACTCCCTAGATGGCTGAAATGGCTGGGGTGTACCAAGCTGAAGCCAGGAGCCAGGAGCTTCATCTGGGCCTCCCACATGGGTGCAGGGGCGCAAGCACTTGGGCCATCCTCTGCTGCTTTCCCAGGCCATTAGCAGAGAGCTGGATTGGAAGTGGAGCAGCCGGGACTCGAACCGGTGCCCATATGAATTGCTGGTGTTGCAGGTGGTGGTTTTACCCATTATACCACAGCACTGGCACCACTGTTTTTTATGCCATTCTTATGCAGTATAATAAACACACACAGGATTTATGAAATGCAAATGTTAGCGTAATGGCTGTTTTTAAAGCACACACCTAGGTGACTACACCCAGGTAAAGGACCACAGCATTGTCTGCACCAACCAAACCCTCCCTCCACCCCCAGCCACCCCCGGGAGACCGGCTGCTGCGATGGCAGATGGGACTGTTGGGTCTGCAGGAAATAATGACCAGAGGCGGGACCTGGAGGGTCTTCAAGGCCGCTGGGGACAGTCAGAGTCCAGGCAGCCATTCCTGCCCCTCTCCTGTAGCTTGCAGGCGAGCAAAGTCAGACCCTTGTCCTGTAGCGCCCATCCTGATAACCCGGACCCAGATGGGCCCAGGTGATGGAAGCCTGGGGTTGTGTGTGTTGGGCAGCACAGCCAGTGGCTACAGCCCTCCCGGGTCAGGCAGCCAGGGAGCCTGGCCTCTGGCAGACCCTGGCTGAGCTCCGCTGCCTCACCCCAGGGAGTGGCTTGAGTCAGCTCCTGGGGCCAGAAAGCAGTGGCCAGAGGTTAACACAGAGGCAGTGCAGAGCAGAGCTCAGAAGGAAGGCGTTGGTGCTGGGGCCCCCACCGTCCTGCTTGCTGTCCAACAGCTGTGGACAAAGAGGGCCGCCCACTGGGAGAATTTCTGGGCTTCCAGTCCCCAGCCCCCAGCCCAGAGGGAATTAGTTCTCACCCACCAGCCAACAAAAGAGCACCTGCTGGTTGCTGTTCCTGGAATGACCCAGGCCCACTGCTCCCGCGGGCCAGTCCCTGCCAGCCCTGCAGGCCTCAGCTTAGCAGCTATCCTCTCTTCCAAGAACTCATCCCTGACTCGCCCCTCTCCTCCGGGGCCCCTGAGCAGCCTCTGCTTAACCCATTATCATCCCATTGCGACTTCTTTCTGCACCAGAAAACCCCTCTCTCAGCCGTTAGTAATTTGGGGAATTCCTTAATTAAAAAAAATAAAATTTCATAATTATTTTCTGTTATTTCTCTTCTAGTGATAAAAAATTCACAATTTAAAAATAACTGCATTTAGATCAATCAGCATACGAATAATGATTCATTTATTCCACAAAAATATTTTGAATGCTTAATAGGTGTTGGACACTGTTCTAGACAGTTTGGGTGCATCTGTGAATGAAACAGGTAACATTTAAAAAAATTATGTATCTATTTATTTAAAACACACAGCAATACACCTGGGAGTGGGGGAGAGAGATCGGTCCTCCATCTGCTGGCTCAAACCCAAATGGCTGCAGCAGCCAGAAGCCAGGAACGCCACCCTGGTATCTCACGTGGACGGCAGGGATCCGACCATGCAGGCCATCCTCTGCTGCCTCCAGACACAAACGCAGGGAGCTGGATTGGAAGCAGGCGCTGTGCTGTGGTACGGGCCGTGTGCTGTGGTACAGGCTGTGCTGTGGTGTGGGCCATGTGCTGTGGTACAGGCTGTGCTGTGGTGTGGGCACTGCAGTGTGGTGCGGGCTCTGTGCTGAGGTACAGGCACTGTGCTGTGGTACAGGCCGTGTGCTGAGGTGCGGGCTGTGTGCTGTGGATTGGGAGGCCTCCATTGCATCCTGCAGTCTAACCCCTGTGCCCCAGCGCTGGCCCCACCGCCTACCTTGTTACTCTCTGGAGCTCCCCTACAAACAGTGGAGGCAGAAAAAAAAATGGATGACATTGCAAAGTCTATTTTACATATGATCTTTGATGGATAACCCTAAATATCCAAATTTTTTGTCATTAATCCAAATGATGCTGGCCAATTTATTTTGAAGTTGACCAAAATCATGATTGAAATAAATATTTTTTTTCTAATGGAAACAAACACTCATTTTGTTGGTTTTTTTAAAGATTTATTTTTATTTATTTGAAATTTATTTATTTATTTGACCACTGTGCTACACGCTCACCCCTACTTTAATCTTTAGTTTATGTACAATGATGTCCAAACTGGCCAAAGGACATTTGTACCCTCAGATCATTTCCATGTATCCATTCCAGAAATGTAGTGACTTTGCATCTTTCAAAAAAAAGTGACTTTTGAAACACTGGAAAAGCAGCGTGTTTCTTTGTTGCAGTGACTCAAGTTTCAAAATCCTTCTACAACCCACAGACTTGCAACAAAGCGACAAAGCTGTGAGGTTTGCTTGTGAAGTTACCTTCAGCCGTCAGAAGGAAGCGCTGCCTTTTGAGGCCCAGGTCTCCATGTCTGCTCTAACCATGAAGCCACATGCCTCTGTAAAACCTGACTCCGGGAAACTCAGAACACAAAATTCTGAGCCAAGGTCAAGATTATGATCATCATCTGATTTTTATATGTATATGTTACGAGGTGGAGTTTTAGAGATTTAGTGAAAAATGCTGCTGAATATTTTATCCGACGTTGCTCTGGGTGGGTGGCCATTATTGTTGTATGGGATTAAGCTGCCCCATGGGACACCTGTACCTCCTATGAGAGTGCCTGGGACTGAGTCTTGTCTCTGCGTCTCTGCTTCTCGATCCAGCTTCCTGTTAATGCGTCTGGGAGGCAGCAAATCAAGGCCCAATCACTGGGGTCCATGGGGGTCCCTGGGAGATCCCAATGGAGCTTCAGGTGCCTGGCTTCTGCCCAGCCCAGGCCCAGCTATTGTGAGCGTTTGAACAGTGAACCAGTGGATAGGAGATCTTGCTCTGTCTTTCTCTCTCAGTGTCTCTCTGCCTCTCAAATAAATTATTTTTAAAATGATGTTATGTATTTATTTATTTGAGGGGTAGAGTTACAGACAGAGAGAGGGAGAGACAGAGAGAGAGGTGTTCCATTTGATGGTTCACTCCCCAGATGTCTGCAACGGCTGAAGCTGCACCGATCCAAAGCCAGGAGCCAGGAGCTTCTTCTGGGTCTCTCATATGGATGCAGGGACCCAAGGACTTGGGCCATCTTCCACTGCTTTCCTAGGCTATAGCAGAGAGCTGGATTTGAAGAGGAGCTGCTGGGATGAACCAATACCCATACAGGATAATGGTGCCACAGGGAGAGGATTAGCCTAATGCGCCACAGTGCTGGCACCCAAATACATTAAATACATATATTTTAAAGAAGATTTTTAAAAAGATTTTATTCCTTTATGTGAAAGGCAGAGAGAGAGAGAGCACCAGATGTTCACAATGGCCAGAGCTGCACTGATCCGAAGCCAGGAACCAGGAGCTTCTTCTTGGTCTCCCACATGGGTGCAGGGGTCCAAGGACTTAGGCCACCTTCTGATGCTTTCCCAGGCCATACAGAGAGCTGGATGGGAAGTGGACAGTTGGGACTCGAACTGGCGCCTATATGGAATGCTGGTGCCACAGGCTGGGACTTTAACCCACTGCGCCACAGTTCCGGCCCCTATATATACTTCTTTTAAATATTACATATGGTCAATTGAGAAGTTACAGTTGTAAATACTCACAGGTGCAAAGTGATATATGAATACAATGTGGAATAGTTAAAATAAGCTAATTAATATAGCTAGTGTCATCTATTTTCTGTGGTGTGAACATTTGACATTTACTTAGTGACTCTGAAATGTACAATACACTGTTAGCATGTTCACCATGCTGTGCAACAGATCTCAAAAAGCAAAGCACCTGTGCATCTAACTGAGGCTTTGTACCCTTCTGTGACCCTCTTTCTGTTCCCTCCCCCCCTCCCCAGCCTCCTTAACTCTGTTTCAAGAGCTGGATTGCTCCAGATCCCACCTATAGGCAAGAACGAGCACTGCGTGTCTTTCTGTGCCTGGTTTATTTCACCCCGCATTATGCTCTCCAGTTCCATCCAAGGTGTCACAAATGACAGAATTTCTTCCTTTTTGAAGGCTGAATAACATCCCATTCTATGTATATATACCCCAACTTCCTTACCCACTGGTGATTCAGCAATCCCGCCTCTGGCTATTTACCCAGATTTTTGAAATGGTGTGTCGAAGAGACACGTGCACTCTGTTTCCATTGCAGCAATACCCACGAGGGCAAGTTAACATTCTAAGTGTCCATCAATGGATGAGGCTTTCTATTCTGTTCCATGGGTTGATGTCTGTTTTTATATCAATAATATGCTGTTTTATTTACTGTTGCTTGGTGGTATAGTTTGAAATCAGATAATGTGATGATTCTAGTTGTGTTCACTTTTCTCATAATTACCTTGGCTATTTAGGGGTTAAATTTGAATTTTAGGGATTTTTTTTTTCCTATTTCCATGAAGAATGATACTGGAATTCTGGTAGGGACGGTGTTGGATTGGTAGCATGAACACTTTAACTATATGAACTCTCCCAGCTCATGAATACGGGAAATCTTTGCATTTCCTTGTGCTGAGATCACATAATTTGCAGGATAGGCCAAGGATTCCCTGGGGCCGCAGAGGCCGAGGGCAGGGCAGAAGCCTGGGATTTGTGGTCTTCTATCCCCCTCTAGGGGGAGTGGTGGGGATATCATTCTCTTAATGTCTGAAATTGCCTAGCGCAGTGTTTTTCAAACTACTCATTAGCGAGTTAGAAAAGCAATTCAGTGTGTCATGACTAGCATTTCAGAAAATTGAATTTAAAAATTGAGTAGAAAACACCAGAGTGCCTCACACTCAGGGAGAGAAATCCCAGCAGGATCTGTATGCGATTCTATCCCAGTTACGTCCTGACTAGCTGTATACTTTCTCTTAAATACACTTAAAATATTTTTAAAATTATTTATGGGTTGTTTGAGAGAGAGAGAGAGAGGAGAGACCCTCTTCTTCTTGTTTCTCCCCCAAATTTGCCTGTAACAGCTGGGCTGGGCGAGGCTGAAGCTGGGAACTGGGAACAGCCTGGGTTCTTCCACACGGGGACCACCACCGCCTCCCGAATGCACATGAGCAGGAAATCGGAACTGGGAGCAGAGTCTGGCCTCAAACCCAAGCACTCGGATACAGATGCCAAGCAGCATTTTAACCGCTGCACCGAACGCCTGCCCCCATAGATTTCGTACATGGATATTAGATCCCACACAGCAGCTTGCTGATAAATGCTTAACCACTAGCTCTCTAGGGAATACGTGTCACCACATATGTACACGTGTTCATTGTACATTTTCCCCATAGACAGTATGTAGCACGTGATTTACAGAGAATAGAACTCCCAGAAGCCCTTTATTATCACTCTAGCAGACTGAGTCTCAGAGAACACGCTTATGAATTTCTGCTGGACTTTGTGTCCATCGCCAACCTAGGGGTTCCATTCCACCACGTGTTTGGCAAATGGAACTACGTCCCGATGCAGACAACCAACCAAGCGAGTAACGCCCTGAGTTGCCTCACTTGTGAACATCTTGGTGTAAAACTCCGCCCTCCCTGCCCCTTACTGGCTGGATCTGGTTCTCCAATCAGACACCACGCACTGCGGAGTCGGGAGGAGATGCTCCATACGTGCAAGCGAACCCAAGAGCTCAGGTTCCAGCACAACGTGGCAACAGAATTAGGGAACCAAGAGTTGGGAGTGTTTGTTTTGGGCTTAACCGTCAGTTTATACAATGCAATTCTCAACTCAGTTGTTTAACAATCAGCTTGCAAAAGTCCTAAAAATGCATCAGGCGGCTCTGCAGGCCACTATCAGCTGCTGGACCACATCAGTGGCCCCACAACATGGCAGGTATTTCCTAGCACCGGTGGAGGAAGTTTGAAGGAAATGTATGAAAACTGCTCCAGAGCCCTGTAACAAGGTTTCAGGCATGAGTCTAAGTCAGCCGGTAAAAATCTCCAGGAATGGGAGTGGCTGTTTAGCCCACTGGTTAAGATGCCCACATCCCACGCTGCGGGATATCTGCAGTCAATCCCACTCCACTTCCTGCTGCCTGCAGGCCCTGGGAGACAGCAGGTGACAGCTCATGTACCTGGGGCCCCACCATCCACGAGAGATCGCATCCTGCCTCCCAGCTTCTTCCCTGCCTGGTGCTGGCCATTGTGGGCATTTGGGGAGTAAACCAGTGCATGGGAGCTTGCTCCTCTCTCTTCTTTCTCTCTCTTTCCCTCTCACCTCCACTTCCGAATCACTTTCCTGGTCACGCACAGCCTGGGAGGCAGCAGAAATAGCTCAAGTTCTTACCACCCAGGTGGGAGAGTTTTTGGCTCCTGACTTTGGGCTGGCTCAGCCTGACCTGTTGGGGCGCATCTGGGGGCATAAATCAGTGAATGGAAGATCTCTCTCTCTCTCTCTCTCTCTCTCTCTCTCTGTCACTCTGCCTTTCAAAAAATAAAAAGAAATAAATAAGCTTAAAAGAAGAACTCTGATTAGATAAATGCAATTTACAGGTATGAGAATCATCTTAAGAAGGTCTTAAGGATCCATTACTTTTATTTTCATTGATTTGCTGGCTCTCTGCATTAGAGACTTTAAACACGGGTCCAATAGAGGCATAAATTAGACAATCTTGCCCAAAATGTGGTGGATATCCTAGATTCAGGGGCAGGAGATAATCTTAGCTAGTGAAGATGAATATTTCAGTACATGCATTTTCTTGGTAATAGAAGAAATATAACTGATGCACAAAATGCATGATGTCATGGATAATTTTGGTTGCAAGGCTATTCAGTAGGTATTTACATTTTTAAAAAATTTATTTGACAGAGTGAGAGAGAGAGACAGAGAGAAAGGTCTTCCTTCTGTTGGTTCACCCCCCAAATGGCTGCAATGGCCAGAGCTACGCCGATCCGAAGACAGGAGCCAGGTGCTTCCTCCGGGTCTCCCATGTGGGTGCAGGGGCCCAAGCACCTGGACCATCCTCCACTGCCCCTCCTGGGCCACAGCTGAGAGCTGGACTGGAAGAGGAGCAACCGGGACAGAATCTGGCACCTTGACCGGAACTAGAACCCAGGGCCCATATGGGATGCCGATGCTATAGGCGGAGGATTAACCAAGTGAGCCATGGTGCCAACCCCTAAGTATTTAAATTTTTTTTGTTTTATTTATTTATTTATTCAAAAAGCAGCAGCAGCGAGAGAGGTAAACGAAGAGCGGTCTTCCACCTGCTGGTTCACTCCCCAAATGCCTGCAATAGGAGAGGTTGGGCCAAGCCCAACACAGAAGCCCAGAACTCAGTGCACATCTCCCACACGGGTGGCAGGGGCCCAAGCACTCGAGTCATCATCTGTGGCTCCCAGGGCGTGCCGGGCAGGACTGTGGGAATGGAAGCAGGGCAGCTGGGACTTGGACCAGGCACTTCACTGGGGAAGGCAGACGTCCCGAGCAACCACGCACTGCCATGTGCCTACTCCTGCGATCTTTTTGTTTTTTAAAGATTAATTATTTGAAAAGCAAAATGACCAAGAGGAGAGACATAGGCAGAAAGATCTTCAGTACCTTGGTTCACTCCCCCAAATGGCCACAACAGCCAGGGCTGATCTAAGACTGAAGCCAGGAGCCTGGAACTCCATCCAGGTCTCCTATGTGGGTGGCTGGGGCCTAGGTGCGTGGGCCATCACCTGCTGCTTTCCCAGACACAGCAGCAGGGAGCTGCATCGGGATGCCGGCATCGCAGGAGGCAGCCTAACCTGCTGCTCCACAGCACAGGGCCCTGTAATTAAGTTCTCATGTGTGTTATTTAGAGAAAAGTTAGAGGTTATGATATTAGGTTACAGAACTGGTGGTAAACTCACGAGCACTGATCCCCCAAAAGATACGTCCACATCCTGATCTCTGGTACCTAGGAATGCAAATTTGTTTGGAAATCAGTCTTTGCAGTTACAATTAAATGGAAGATCTGAAAACACGATTATCCTGGATTTAGGGTGGGCCCTAGCTCCAGTGACCGGTGTCCTTGACCGGTGTCCTCAGAGGAGACAGGAGAGAGGACCCACAGGACACGACAAGGAAGAGACGGAAACTGGGAGTCGCCAGAGCCGCGGAGGAGGCTTCCCCTGGGGAACCAAGCCTGACCCTGACCCTGGGCTCCTGGCTTCCAGAACTACAAGTGGACACATTTCAGTTATCTTAAACCAATAGGTTTGTGATCATTTGTCACACCCACCACTGGAAACTAAGACAGCGGCCAAGGAACGGCTCCAGGCTGGGAAACACTGACTTGGACGCCAGGCTGTGCAGGGCCAGGGTTCAGCTCTGTGACAACTGACCAGTGCTGGACACCCTCCAGCAGTCTGCCCTCACCCTGGCACCCAGCACTTGCCCTTAGCGCACACGGCGGCTTTAAGTGGGACAATCACTTCCCATTTCAGATGCGCAGGCTCGTGCATCTACGTCCTGGTGAAATGTCATCTCATGTCCCCATACGTGACACCTGCACCCCATACGTAACACCTGCAAGGAACCCCCGAGTGCATTAACTGACTCCCGGGAAAGGGGGATCCCTTGTCCCCCCATTTTACGGATGAGAAAGCTAAGGCTCAGATGGAGGAGGCATCTCCAAGGCAGTCTAAGTGATGGTGTGAACTTTGCTCCTATGCCTACAGGGCTGTATGTACTCATCTCCAACAAAAACTCCCACGGAGCTCTCCCCCAGACCACAGCAAACCGCGGAGCCTGCTAGAGGAGCCAGGAGCTCCCAGGCGGGCACGCTGCAGAGAGCGCCAGTGGCCACGAGGGGGAGCGCGCGGGCTCCGAGCGCCTTCCCTCCTCCCCTCCCGCAAGGGGGTGGGGCTCCGGGCGGTGCGCATGCGCCTGAGCAGAGGCGGCGGCGCCGGCCCAAAGCAAGGGCAAGACGGTGGCCGGGAGGCAGGGCGCCCGGACGGTGGCCGACGAGGTCGGGCATGGAGCACCTGGAACGCTGCGCGTGGTTCCTGCGGGGGATGCTGGTGCGGGCGGCGGTGAGGCGCTACCTGCCCTGGGCGCTCGTGGCTTCCATGGTGGCGGGCTCCGTCCTCAAGGAGTTCTCCCCGCTGCCCGAGAGCTACCTCAGCAACAAGCGCAACGTGCTGAACGTGTGAGTGCACCCGGGGGCCCCGCTGCCGCCCCGTCGCCGGCCCGCCGGTCCCCGAGGCCCCCGGACACGCTCCTGCCACGCGCGGTCCGCGTTTGCAGACCGGGAGGGGACGGCCGAGCCCGACGCGGCGGGCGGCCGTGTGTGCGGGGGCTTGCGGGCCGGGCTGGGGGCGCACCTGCCCTGCGGTCAGCCGTGGGCGCCCGCCTGCCCCGGCCCCGCCGCCGTGCAGGGCCCGGCCCCCGCCTGGGACACAGCCCCGCCCAGGGTCCCGACGGGAGGGCGGTGGGGTCCTGCGGCCCTTGACCTAACCCCTGGGCCTCCTCGGACCTTCCCAGCCCCCCAAGTGCGTGGCCGTGGCCCAGAAAAGCACTCGCTCCCGAGCTCTTTGGGGCTCCGTAACTCCACCCACGCACGCCTCTCCTTACTTTTTTTTAACTAGTAAGTAGTTTGCAATAAGCAGTGTGAACTCTGAAGGGTAAAACCGCTCCCTGGAGGTGAGCGCCTGTCCTTTAGTGCCCCCAGCATCCCCTGTTTCTCGCAGGCAGCTGACAGGTGTCTGGCAGGTGTCGGTTAGCGGCCACGGCCCCTCCAGTGGTGTCTGCAGAACCCGGGCAGCCGGGGAGGAGGCCTGTCCTCGGCCCGCCCGCTGTCCTCACCCTTCCTGCGGGCTGGGCTAAGAATAGCCGTGAGCGTGGCAGCCGCCCCACGTCCTCCTGGGCGGTCCCTGCGCTGGACCCCGGGTCAGCCCCCTCTGGGGGCACTGGGGCGGCAGGCGGGGGGGCGGCTGCCTTGTCCGGCCCGGGTGATGGCAGCCAGGCAGCCTGGCACACGGCCCGTGTTGTTTGGGGCAGCCATGGATCCAGGCTTCCGTGGGAGGGGACCCAGGGGAGCATTGCACCTGGAAGGAGATGAAACGATTTGGTTTGGTCCTTTCAGCTCTGCAGACCCGCTGGGGAGGTGGGAAGCCGGAGAGGCGTTAAGTCAGAGTCCGAGTTCGGATCCGGATCTTGTAGCTGGGAGCTCTTTGTTCTGGGGTGATTTTTGCTGTTGAGGAACGAACCACGCTGGGGTAGAAAAAGCGTGGATTTGGGGACTGGCCAAACCGGCTTAATCCGGGCCTGCTGATGGAGAGAGTGACCCTGGGCGACAGCTCCTGAGCCTCCCACCCCTGTGTGTGAAGTGGGGCCTGCAGGGTAGAGCTGAGTGCTGGCAAAGCTCGTGGCATTTGCCAAGTGTTCCGGTGCTGTGCCTTCCTGAGCAGGTGGCAGAGCGCCCAACACCGCTGACCCTGGGTTTGAACCCCAGCTCCACCACTTACAACTTTGGCTTCGGGCAGGACGGGTCTCCAAGCCTCAGTTTCCTTGTCTGTAAAATGGGGATAATAACAGTGCCGCCCTTCACGTGACCGACCCTGGACCCCTGGGAAGTAAAGCCATGCTAAACACGGCTTCGACCTGCAGCTTTGGCCAGGGTTTCTCACGGGCCCCACGTCGTTCCCTGTCCGCCGTGTGCCCTGCCTTCACTCGTCTTTCCTCCTCTGTCAGGTATTTTGTCAAAATGGCCTGGGCCTGGACGTTCTGTCTCCTCCTGCCCTTCATTGCCCTCACCAACTACCTCCTGACCGGCAAGGCCGGCCTGGTCCTGCGGCGGCTCAGCACCCTGCTCGTGGGCACGGCCATCTGGTACGCCTGCACAGCCCTGTTCTCCACCGTCGAGCACTACACGGGCCGCTGCTACCAGTCCCCCACGCTGGACGGGGTCCGGCAGGAGCCCCAGAGCAAGCAGCAGTGCCAGCGGGAGGGCGGCTTCTGGCACGGCTTCGACATCTCGGGCCACTCCTTCCTGCTGGCCTACTGCGCCCTCGTGGTCGTCGAGGAGATGGCCGTGCTGCGCGAGGTGAAGACGGAGCGCGGCCACTCGCTGCACGCCGCCGTCACCGCGCTGGTGGTGGCGCTGGGCCTGCTGACCCTCATCTGGGTGTGGATGTTTCTGTGCACGGCTGTGTATTTCCACGACTTCTCGCAGAAAGCGTTCGGCACCTTGTTCGGGTTGCTGGGCTGGTACGGGACGTACGGGTTCTGGTATCTGAAGCCCTTTTCGCCGGGACTCCCTCCCCAGAGCGCTAGTTTGAGTTTGAAGCGAGACAGCTACAAGAAGTAAAGCCGGGAAGAAGCGGGGGCAGGAGCGGCCGGAGGACCCGCGTGTGTTTTAGTTGTTGGCGGAATTACCGATCCTGCTTCTCCAGGCAGTTCGGGGATTGGTGTTGGAGTCTGGGGAGCTACTCTTGGCCACGGCGCCGGGGCACAAGCACCATCCTTCCCACTCAGGCACGGCTTGTCCCTGGCAAGACCTGACCGGAGCCTGGAACACCCCTTTTGTGCCGAGAGCCAGGGCTCAGCCAAAGGACAGAATCAGGAGAGCCTCTACAGAGCGGCCACGGGGGGGCCGAGCCCCGGGCTCCCTGCTTCCCCATGCCTTTCGGTCTGAGTGGCTCTCGTGGTGTGTGGCACAGTGTTTCGCTGTGGTCAGTTTGCACACGCTTTGATTTCCGGCAGGTTCTGGAAGACACTCTGGTTGTAGGTTTGTGTCCCCCTTGGAATGTTCACTGTTGCACCTGGCGCGTGACCAGCCGCCCCAGCGCCCTTCAATCTGCAGTGCCTCCGAGCCTCAGTGCCCACTGACTCGTATGTAACAAACAATGGGACTTCCTGTCCGTGGTGTCTGTTATGTGTTGGTTTCTGGAGCAATAAGGTTGCCTTTTCCCCCTCTTCTGCACTCTCTGAGTGAACACTTCTGTAGTTTTTCGTAACAACTGTCCAGGGAGCTGGCGGATGAGCCCCTGCTCCTGTGCGGTGCTTTGGCAGTGTGGCGGGTGTTGAGGGTTTATTTGAGGACACTAATTTACTTTTTATAAACCAGACTCTTGGCTTATAGTATTAAATTCCACCTCGTGGGGCTGTTTTCTCTGGGAGGAATAAACTGGAAAGCACCATTCTAATCGTAATTGGGTGGATTTTAAGCTGAATCAGAAGAATTTAGCGAAAGGCTTATTTACACTGAAATTGTCCCAGCCGCACACCCTGGTCACAGGTCCTTTACTCTGCTGTGGCCCGAGGGGTTTTTACTTTGGTCCAAGATTGGGAGGATCCCGCAGTGAAGTGCAGCGCCCCCTTCTGGCTGCAGGCAGCTGCCCTGTTTGCAAAGACCATGGACAAAGCAACACAAAGTCTGGGCCTGTCCCCCGCCCTTGACCTCAGTTGACCTTTGCTTTCTCAGCGCGGCTCTCTTTATGCTGTGGCCTTCGCGGTGCTGGGGAGGGGAGGTAGTCTTCCGCCTCTGTCCCACAGAGCCACAGGCCGCGCTCTGGAGCCGGGTGCCCCTCTCTGCTCCCAGACCACGTCTCCCGCTTAACTTTCCGACGCAGCCCCCTGCCTTTTGGATAATCATCCTGGAAGCTGCTGTGGTGCACGCCCGCCCGTCAGTGGCATTGACTGATACACACTACATGTGACTGGCTCAATTCAAGCTTAGGTTGTTAAGCGCTCGAGGGCAGGTCTTCAGGGTAAATTCTCATGTATATTTATCTAAAGATATATTTAAAAGACATATTTTATACCCCATCCAGCTGCAGGTTAGCGTTCTTGATCACACGTGAGACGTGACAGTACTGGACCCGAGGGGCAGAAACCCAGGCAATTTGATGTCAGGTGCCCCCACCCAGGGGCACGATGCGGCTGGTGGACCCGAGAGACCGTGTTGCCTCCTGGTCTTCCCCTTTGTGAAGCGGGGGTGGGGCGCAGGGGCCTCGCTTGTTCGGCACCGGAAGGGGAGAAGCACCTGCGGAGTCCAGAGTGCTCAGGCCCACGTCAGTCTCCAGACGCGTTCCCTGGGCAGCCTGGGCTCTGGCTCGGCACTCAGTGGGCCCTGGGGGAGCGGCAGTCAGCGGCCCGCCGTGCGGCCCAGGCGCCACCACTTGCTGCCTTTTCCTTGGGAGCCCCGTGTGAGACCGCCTGGCGGAGGTGGAAGAGCGGGGCTCAGGCAGACAAGAGGGGTGGGGCGTGGGCGTGGGCGTGGGCGAGCTTCATCTTCCCCATCGGTGTTGTCGGGGGAGGGACATGACGCGGGTAGGGGCGTCACAGACAACATGCCCTCACTGCCCTTTTCTTGGCTAAGCCCCAGAGCGTCCTGGCTGGTGACGAGAAGCCTGACGAGTGAGCCCCTTTGGGTGCCGGGGTCCAGGTGTCCCGTTAGACTAGTTTGCAGAGTCTCCTGTCCCCAGGTGCTGAGCAAGAGGGTCTGGGGGCCTCTGCGACCCCAGAACACTGCTGTGGCTTCTGCCTCCCTGTGTTGAGGTTCAGCCCCTGGCGCCTCATTTTCCACGTGCATCTGCTGTAGTCTGGGTACCAGATTGTATTTGGAGAATGCCACGGTTACGTGCACAGATGTGGTGTGTGTAAACAAGCAAATTGAAGTAAACTGGAGATAATGAAACCTCACGTGCCCGCGTCTCGTGTGTTCCTTTCTGATGCCCAGGAAACCCCGGACCGGACCATTTGATGAGAGTGGTCATTCCTCCTGTGGACGCAGGGTGTTTCGGGCCGTCGTTACTCCGTTTCCCCATGCGCTGTGTAACAGTGGAGTCCAGTCATGTCTTCCCTCGGTGCCGCCTGCGTGTCTTGCAGCCCTGAGGTCTGGGGTGGGCTTGGGAGCGTCTTGCAGAACCAGGGCGTGGCCTTGGGCGGAACCCTGAGGAGCAGTCAGAGTCCACGCGCATGAGGTCATCTCTGCAAGTCCTTTGCAGCCCTCAGTGCCTCTGGCCACGTGACCACTCCCCGGGCCGCTCACCGTCAGCCCCACCTGCCTGGACCCCCAGCTTGTCTGCTGAAAGCTCCATAGCTCCGGGAGCCGCAAACTTCCTGTTCGGATTCCAGCAGCTAAGCCCTTGCCTGCACTGGGAGCTGGGAGCTGAAGCGGCCTGGTCCGCTCCCTGCCTCCTGGAGTCTTGGTCCAAAGTCCGTCCCTCCCTTGTTGGAGCTGGCGCAGGGGTTGCAAAGGTGAATTGGGTACAGTGCTGCGTCTGGTGCCTGTGGCTGACTGGCGCGTTCTCGGGGAGAAGAACCAGTGCCACCTCAAAGGGTCCGAGTGCCGAGGCAAGGGCGGGGCCTTCGGGCATTGGGCGGGGCCCAGCAGCTGCTCTGCAGCATCAAGGAGCATTTGCAAGGGAGGCTGCAGTGGAGGATGGGGAGCACAGTGGCTTGGCGGAGGGGGCTCCCAGGCAGTGGGAGAGCAGGTGCAGGACTCGGCAGCTCCTCGGCCCTTCGTGCCTTCAGCCTTCCTCAAGCACCCAACTCACCCAACTGTCCTTTTTTTTTTTTTTAAAGATTTACATATTTGAAAGGCAAAGAGACAGATCTTCTACCCATGGGTTCACTCCCCAAGTGGCCGCAACATCCAGGCCTGGGCCATGCCAAAGCTGGGAGGCAGGAGCTCCGTCCCGATCTCCCCTGTGGGTGCTGGGGGCCCGATTACCTGGGCCATCCTCTGCCGTCTTCCCAGGCGCCCTAGCAGGAAACTAGTCCCAGAGTAGCTGGGACTCAAACCGGCATTCCAGTGCGGCTTAACCTGCTGTGCCACGACGCTGGCCCCTTTCCTGTCATTTCCCAAAGCAGCCGAGACTGAAGACCGGCAGACTTATAGGACTGCTGTAACGTAAGGAGCGCTCACTAGAAGTTACAGTGCCTGGCTTTGCGTCGGCTTCTGCGGCTGCTTTACCTGCTGTTCTCTGTGACCTTGAACTTGTCGATCAATGCATCTGAGTCCCAGTTTCATCTGTTCCTCTAGGTGGGTGCCCTGGAGAATCACCAGCTCTCCTCAGCCTCTCTGCCTGCTTCTGTGTTCTTCCCAAGCTGCGTGTGGCTTTTATTTTAGGAAACAACATGCAGAGAAACTCCCACTCAGAGTGAGGTGGCTGCTGGCTTCCTGGTGATGGCAGGGGAGCAGGCCTGGGGGGCCTTCATCGCCACCTGCCTCTTCTCTCTGCCCTGGTACCTTAGTGTAGCACAGAATTACCCCGTGGGCTCCTGTGGGCTTACCGAAGCTGGAACGCTGTTGGTGGCTATGAAGGAGGGAGGCTCTGTGAAGAGGAACCTGGTGCAGTTCAGACATCTTCAGAAACTGTCCCAGATGGTGGGTACCGCAAAGGTACCACTTCTGACAACCCGATCTCCTATCCGAGGGCCTGGGTCTGAGTCCCGGCTCTGCTTCCTATTCCGGGTTCCTACCGCTGTGTGTCCGTTGGGGCAGCAAGTCGTGGCTCCAGTACTTGAGTCGCTGCCACCATGTGGAGACCCAGATCGAAGTCCTGGCTGCAGATACTGACGTCAGCCTGGCCCAGCCTCTGCTATTGTGGACATCTGGGAGGTGAACTACCAGGTGGAAGACCTCTCTGTCTCTCTCTGCCTTTCAAATGCATTTTTAAAAAAAGTTGTCCCAGAAACATCTGAGGCAGTCTCTGGGGAGTTTAAAGTCGCACACACACACACAGTACATAAAACAAGCGCTCTCCCACCTGAGGGGGAGGGGCCGTAGGCTGGTACCACCTGTTTATCTGGTGACCTCGTGTGCTGACTTAGGATGTGCGTAGGGATTTGGGCCGTGGAAATCCTTCCGGAAGTGGGTAAAGATAAGCACCAGGTTTTACTGCAGTCATCCATGAAAGTGACAAATTGTCAAGAACCCAGACGCCAACCTGCAGCATAAACTACAGTGAGTGTGTGCCAGCCACATAACGCAGCCACCACAGAGCGTCCGTGGTGTAGCTCGTGTGCAGTCTGGGGGCGGAAGGGCTTGGGCTCGGCTGAGCATAGCTTAGGGCAGGGTGTCCTCAGCCGGGTCAGAGTCCGGAGTCCCTAGGAGTGAAGCGGGAGCCGGGGGTAGCAGGACCTCACCTGGCTCCACATCCATGTCCCGATAGCTGAGGTGCGGCAGGTGCTCCCAGCCCGGTGCTGAGCACCCATTCGCAGAGACATGGGCCTGCCTGCAGCGGCCTTACAGCCCAGCTGCACACGACGAAACAAGCCACTCCGAACAGTGTGCGAAGTGCCACCACTCAAGCAGGAAGGATTTCCATGCAGCACTGAGAAAAGCGAACAGGGAGGAGATTGTCGTGGACCACCTGGGCTCAAGTCTGGCTCTGCCATATACACTGAAGTGTGACCTTGGACGTGGGCCTTACCTTCTCTGGACCTCATCCGCAAAGCGGGAGATAAGCACCCACCTCACAGGGTTGTGAGCGGAGGCACTGTGGGAGTGCTCGCTGCAGGTCCCTCACGGGCCGGCAGTGCCACAACTTACTTTCAAAACTGGCAAAAGAGGCCCCGTACACGTGAATAGATCAGAGGTGGGACTGCCCCAGAATTCCAGTGTGGGACTGTGGGACCGCAGCCTCACGGGGACTGTGCAGTCTGGCCTTGGGGCTAGCTAGAGGGTGCAGGGCTTCGAGAAGAGATAAAAGGAAAGGACTCATTGTATCCATGGTATCTTTCTTGCCAAGATAAAATAGTCCCCTATTTTGTTTGAGGTGCTATCCACTCAGGCCAGCTAAGGGCTGCCTGACCCTGGTCCCAGGCTGCTTATTTTAAGGGACTAGGCTGGGATCCTTATGGTGGAGCCCTGCCACTTGCCCTGTCTTTGCAGGGTGTGGCCACCTGGGTACGTGTACTGGCAAGGCCTGAGTGCCTAGGAGGTGAGTGGGCAGAGAGCCCCAGAACCACCCGATTAGCATCTTAATTTCTGGAGCAAAGTTATTCCAGCCCTCTTGGACTGTCTGCCCTAGCCCTTTCCCCACCTCCGTGGCAATGAGGCAAGGACTTACTGCCTACTGCCTCCCAGGGTGCACATTAGCAGGACTGCTGGAACCTGGAACGGAGCCAGGACTTAAGCCCAGGCACTCAGACGTGACGTGGCTGTCCCAACTGGCAGCTTCACTGCTCTCCGAATGCCTCCTCTGTGCCCGAGTTCTGGCCGTGCACGCGCAGACGATGCCCTGGGGGGGGAGCTCAGGCTTGCAGAATGAACGTCCGTGCCAGCGCACACCCCTCACCTGGGTAACGGAAGATAATTGAACTTTTACTCTCCTAGGTCCCTGCTGATTCTTGGTCAGACAGCTCAGCCTCACACAGGCAATTCTGCATTGCCCACCCCTGTGCTGCACCTCCGTCCTCATGTTTGCTTCTCCAGGCCTGGCCGCCTTGCTCCGTCCATGTAGATGCTGCTGGGAAAGCCACAGTGTGCTAGGCATGTGTTGGGAGACAGCTCCATTGGGCAGCCGTCCTGCAGGTTCTAGAAAGAGTTGCCAGCTCTTCCAACAACTGAAGACCCTCCCTGTGTCCCAACCAAGATGGGCTTTCTCTGTCTTTAGTATGAGAAACCATCTCTGAGCCTGCAGGGTCACAGACCTCCCCTTCCTCCTTCTAATCTCAGCCCTTTCCCCACCCCCAACACTTATCACGGTGACCAAAACTGCCTCCCATCCTGCTCCCAGAGTGCTGCTCACCTTTGAGCAGTACTGCTTGCTTCTTCAGCCCCCAGGCTGGAGGTCCTGCAAGAGATGGGGTGGAAACTGGTCCCATTTAATGAGTCTGGCCCCGGATAGGTGCTCCAGGAGTGTTTGTGAATGGGTTTTCTTCTACCTAGTCCCCCTGCCAGGGAACCAGAGCCAAATCAACATGCTTCCCTGCTCCTGCTTCTACTTCTGCCCCAGCTGACACACCTCATCTTGCCCCGCTCAAATCCCTGCCCCCCCCCCCCCCCCCCGCAGTCACCTCTGCCTTCCCTCTGGAAGTGGAATCATCGAAGCAGCACAGGACAAGGTAACCCCTGCAAGTGAGGAATGCAGTGCACCTGCTACGAAGAAAAAGCACAGCAATTGTTGGCCCCCTTGGGATTTGGAGGCGACACACACCCCTTTGTATGTGCTGCTCAAACCGTTCAGCGAGTGTCTCCCAACCACCAGTTTGGACTGCGTCCCAAGGCAGGTTTGGGCCAGCTGCGCCTCACGATCCAGCAGATGCAGCCGTGTGCTTTGAGAGGAAAGCACACAGCATGGAGTGTTCCGCGAGCCCGAACAGAAAGACCTCAGGGCGCCCCTGCGGACTTGACACAAAGCCATGCCCTCTTCTGCAAATGACAGTTGGTCTTTTTGAGCAGTGCTGAGTGCTTGCTCCTGGGCTTTGGTCGATACCAAACCCCTGACCACGAGACGCCAAGTGACTGTGCAACATGAGCTCACGCACCGGGTCAGCCGACCCATCCAGCCATAAAGCTGGGCACGTGCGTAAGTAGTCTGTCATCAGGTGAAAGTGACACAGCTCAGACTGTCATGGTTCTGCCACACTGCTGCCTCTCCTTCAGCAGAGGCCTGGGAGAGAAGTCCCCATGATTAGTTGATGCAGGAAGAAAAAACTCAGGCCTGGAACCAACTGGAAACGGATGGCCGTAGCACTCAAGAATGCCCAAGAGGCCTAGCAGGAGGCAAGTCCTGTGAGTGGACAGAGTTCCAAGCTGCACGTTTGGTTATCTACTTTTTCCAAGTGGAGCTAAAAGTCCAGAAATGTGATGTCACACAATCGCTGGACTGGGTGGGTTTGCTCCTGGGTGTGGGTGCACTGACTGTAAGGGATGCTGATGACGGTTACACTGGCATTTTAACCTGCGTATGATGGGATGTGGAGGTGTGGTTGTGACCTCAAGGACTAGAGGAGGAACGGGAAGAGACTCCAGCATCCTACAGAGTGGTGTTTGTGAGTCTTGTTTTTGAAGAGGGTGAGCAGGTCCTCATCCCGGGAGAGGGGCCGACCCTGTTAGGTTGAACATGAAGACCTTGTTCAGGCTTTACTGTGAGTGGGGAGTGCCAGTGTGGGTGTTTGCGCAGCCTGGGGGGTGAGCAGTGCCAGCTGCTGTCTGTGGACCCCAAGGTCCACCTTGCCTTGCTTGACCCTGGCTATTTTTTCTTTGATGAAAAGTTGTGCAAATTTTCGTACTTTTTTTTTTTTAAAATAAATAAAACTATGCCTTATATTCCATCAGTTATACTCTGGTTTAATGTTCTTTGGGCATTTTAACAGATTTTCCCCGCTGGGGCTGTGGGGTGGAGGGGTGTGCCCTGGGTGCCCGCCTGAGGTCCACGGATGGGTATGGTGAGCGGGTGGTTCTGAGCGTGCTCAGTGCGCTGGGAAGCGCTGTGCCCGAGTCAAGAGCAGAGCCGTGGGAAGTCTCTCCGGAAGCCAGCCGCAGACCCCGAAGCCTGACCGCTGAACGCAGCTCCTGCTTGCTCTTGCCAAGAAGCGAGCCGGAAACTGCGCATCTCCCTGCCTCTAGCCCATTTTGGAGACGAGAGTTGGGTGGACCCCACCGGGTTAGAAATGAAAAGCAACGGCTCCTCCTGGATGCTTTATTGGGGACTTTCAGTGGTTTCTAAGCATGAGCCTTGGTGACACCCAGACCCTTTCCCAACAGGCGAAAGGCACAGGAAGGCGAGCCCTGTCCAGGGTGGGCAGTGTGGGTGCAGAGACCTCCCTGCGTGGCACGGTGCAACATGGGGGGCCCCGGGCCTGATGGAGTAGGAGGGCGTCAGAGGAGGTGGTGTGGGCGGAGCCTGGAGAGGGACCCGCCCCTGCCCTAGGCTGGGCCTGACCTTCGGGGAGAAGGTCAGCATGGCTTTTACTGAACGTCCCACCTTACAGGAAAGCTCTAAGGTAGGTATGGGTGACAGAGGCCACCTCTGGGGCTTTCTGTTCCAATGCCAAATTGGGAGGGGATGAGGGTGTGCTCGCCAGGTTGGTCCCAACCATGGCCTGGTGTTTGGGTGCCACCGCCTTGGCCCGAGCCAGGGCTGCCTCAGTCCATGTCCAGGAGAAGAACGAAGCCCCTTCTGATCTTCAGGGGCCTCCCGGGGGGCATCTCTGGCCCTCCAGCCCCACTCAGAGGTCCTGGTTAGAAGAGTCGAGTCTCGATGTTGGCTTTGTCCCGTGGAAGAGTTCCCTGGGCAAGAGGGAAGCAGAGGCGAGGGGTCAGGCCCCCTGAGCCTCCAGCACCTCTCAGAATCTGGCCCCCGCTGGCTGAAATGGCCGGGGACTCGCCTCAGATCCTAACCAGCCCCCGCAGTTCTGTCTCGAAACCTTGAGTCAAAAGGAAAGGCATTGGGGTTGTTTCCACTTTCACTTCCTTCCGGTCCTTAGCAGAGCCGCGGCCTCTGGTCACGGTCACGGTCACGGCACTGGCAACGTCTACTTCTACACTATGGCACGTGTCCACACTGACGATGGGAGTACTCAGAACAGGGGCGGGGAGGGGCTGCCGCGTGTTCATGGGACATGGGTGGCGGAGAGCTCGTGGGGTATCACACGGCAGACACACCGACAGTCAGACGTCAAGCCCGGCCTGGCTCTAGATGTATTTTTTCTTGAGGTACCAGTAGGCAAAGTAGCCCATCCCGCCCAGGGAGCCCATGAGGAAGGACGCCCCAAAGAACGAGGGGGGCTTCCGCTTGACCAGCCGGAATGCGTTGGGGATGACGGCCGACAGCAGGGTGGTGTGGATGTCGCCGAGAACTTTCCGGAAAGCAAAGCGTCTCTGGACCCTCTCAAAGAAGGACTGCAGGTTGGGCCGGCTGCCGTCTTCCCAGTATTTCTTGGACAGTCCCAGGAACTTGAGGCGGTGCAGGGTGGCTCCGAGGAGGACGTCGGCGAGGGTGAAGGCGCAGCCACAGAGCCACAGCTCGCACTTCTGCCCTGCAGCGGGAGAGAGCAGAGGTCGGCACCGCTCCCCTCTCACCGGTCCCCCCGCTTCCACCTGCCCACCATCATGCTTCCCACTATTCCTTGTGCCACCGCCTTGCCTGATGCTGCCTCTATCACGTTTTTCTGTAAGTCAGCTGACTGAAGTGCAAGTAGGAGTTTGCACTCCAGACTCACAAATCCACTGCCCCCGACAGCCCCACTTGGGTGTCCACACGCGTCCACCTCCACCCTTCCAGCCGCTCAGGCCGGAGTCCTTGGTGCCGACATGAGTTATTCTCCTTCTTCCACCCTCCAGGCCCCACATCCATGGTCAACAGTTCCCATCGGCTTTATTTTAAAAACACAGCCAGAGTCTGATGCCAGCTGCACCGTCCTGGTGTAAACAGCCGTGCTCGCCTCCGCCAGTGCGCACAGCGTCCCCTGAGGTCTCCCTGCCCCTAGAGTTCACTCAGCACAGCCGCCGGGGGTCCTGAGAACTTCACCCTGACCATGCCAACCCCCCTGAGGGGCGCCTTGCCGGGATCACAGTAAAAGCTGGGCCCTCTAAGCTCCCAGGCGCTGCGTGACTTGGCCCTCGGGCACTGCTCAGACCTCAGATTCTACTTCCCCCCTCTTTCACTCCTCCAGCCACACTGCCCTCCTTGCAGCCCTCAGGCCAGGAACAGCCTCACCTCTGGGCCTGGCACAGAATCCTCCACAGGACTCAGTCCTCCGCCTCCTCAGGTCTTGGCGCAGAGGCCATACACCAGCAATTTATAATTGACCCCCCCCCCCCGGGGGCCCAGCAGCCACTGTCCCCTGCCCTGCTTCGTTTCCCTCCATAGAACTCCTCACCACCGTGCACCCTGTTTCCCGTATCTACTCTGTTTATTGTCAGACTCTTCGGGGCAGGGACTTGGCCCTGTGTGTTCACGGCTGGATCTCGCACCCGAGACAGTGCCTGATGCACAGTGGGTGCTCAGCCAGTCTTTCTGGGATGACTGATGGTGCCATGATCAGCGTCGTTAGCCACTAACTACCTGCAATGATAAAACTAAGCTGAACAAAACACATACCATTCAGCTCTGACTGGTGCAACTGCTCACCGAAACCTCTGAGGCCAAGACTCGTGTTTCGTTTGCTTGTTGTATTTTTTGTTAAAGGAGCCAATAGTAACACATTATAAAGGGGCTAACACATATTTAAAGGTAGCAACAAGCACCCTTTCTTTGATATGGTCAAAAGAACTGAAAAGAGAGTAACCCTCAGTGTGTGGTTCTTACTATTCTCACCACGGTCGTGGGCCATCTAAAAGCAGCCTGCGTGTGGAGGGTACGCTTTGTGCACGCTGCTTCTCCCGGCTGTTTAGACTTGAAGTTCTGCAGCTCCTTCGTCTCTCTCACCTCTTTGCCCACAGACCTTCAGTTCTCCTCACTGACTACAAGTTCATGTCTAAATTCTTTTGCTTGGTTTTGAAGCCCTTTCGAGAGAGGGTGTAGCTCCAATATACTTCTCTAATCTTGTCTTCTCTCAAATTGCCTGTCTACTCACTGTTCCCCCAAACAGACCACGCCCATTGCAGCCTCCGGGCCTTCGTCCCTGCTGTGTCCCATTCTTGTGATGCTCTCTTCTCTCCCTCCACTTCCTTAAAGTCTGCTTTCCTGGGAAGATCACTTCCGCACACTTGGATGAGCTGTTCCTCCCAGCTCAGGAATTCCATGAATCGGATGCCCTCCATCATCAAACCCCCACCCCCCCATGTTTCCTGTTACTTCAATCATTCATTCAACAGATATTGACCTGGTGGTATGTGCTGGGATGAAGACATTTCAAGACACAATGACTTCCCTCCAGAGGCTCAGGGCCAAGGAGGGAAGGAGTTAAGACAGAATGAAGGCTTTAGCCCGAAGTTGTTCATGTGTATGTAGCTTCCAAGATGCCAGATGGACAAACAGGGGAGACAGTGAGGCAGCAGGTAGAGGCAGCGCCTGGTTCAGTGTCACAGACTTGCACATTGGGGTGCTCCAAAGCTTAGACACTGGGCAACAAGGAGAAAGCAGCAGAGGGGTGAGAAGCATCTTGGGAGATAGGAGACCAACCAGGGGAGCGTGGTGGCAAGAAGGAGGGAGTGCTCAGTGTGTTCAGATGCTGGGTAGGGGTCAAATAAGGAGACCTGAGAAGTGGTGATTGTGTTTAGTGACTGGTGACCTTGACAAAGGCAAGTGGAGCAGAATGCTGCTGCTGAAAGCCTGGTTGGAGGGTGTTCAAAAAAGGAGGAGAGGAATTGGAGGCAGTGAGCAAAGATCATTGTTTCAAGTTTTGTTATAATAGGAAGGGCAGGCCAACAGAGTGAGACAGGTCAAATGAGTGTTTCGAAGCACATCGATGGGAAAGAGCCAGCAGAGAGGAGAAATGCCTCTACCAGGAAGAGCGGAGAGAATTACAGACATGGTATCCTGGAGGGGATGCGTGTGGATGGGTTGCAGTGCACTAGGGAAGGGACGGGTCTTAGCTAGTTCATCCTTGGCAACCAGAGGGAATAGTGCTGCCACATTCCATCCACTCTCAGTCCTCATCAAATGTAAGACACTGCCCCAAAGTAAGAGAGATGTGAAGCTGCTGATTGTGAGAAGCATTCCAATTTCAGAGGTGTTAAGACGTGATCGAACAAAAATGCACCCTGCAATTTATGAGAAACGATTTAGGTGTGGCCATGAATGCTAGCGGATGGGTGGTTGTGGGGAGCAGAGCTGTGCAGATCTCTTCCAATGATTCAATTTTCTCAGTGACAAAGTGATTGGAGGGTTAAGGACAAAGGAGGTTAAGGAGTCACCTGGAGAGGGAGCAGTGGGAGGCCTGGGCAGCATCTAGGTCCCCTGCGAGTTGCGCTCATGAGTTCAAGTGAGTCCAGCCACATCTGGGATCACAGTGCAGGTGCTGAGTGGGTGGGGAGTCAGGTTTAACCAGTCGGAGGTTGTGCAAAGTGAGTGTGGTGAAACACGAGAGGCCAGGGAGCTGAGAGCGCAGGAAGGAAGCGCTCCTGGTGACACACCAGGGAATTGTGGCGAGGGGCTGTGGAGACGAGGCTGGGATGGGATGAGGGATGGTGAGGGGAGGCAGGGTCAAGAGATGGAAGTCCCCAGCCACAGACCGCAGGGTTCCAGCAAGGGGGGGTTGCACGCAGAGTTGAGCAGAGGCCAAAGCTGAGCCCTGGGGCCCCCAAGCTTTCACTCCCAGCAACAAGGAGAAACTGGAAAGGGGTGAGATGGGGCAGTTTGTAAGACAGCAGATAAACCAGCAGGGTGTAGGTCCCTTAATCCTCGTAGCAGCTCTACCAAGCAGTTCTACTTTCTACAGATGAGGACAACTAGACAGAGAGCTTACATAACTTGGCCAAAGCCACTTAACTCATCAATGGGCAAAGCAGAGCTTGGAGGTCATCTGGTTCCAGTCTGTGCACATAACCACTACATTAGGCTATTTCTTTTGACATACAAATGAACATGGACACAGCATCTAGCTCTACGTACACTCAGGCCCCTTACAGTAGGTTGTGTGTAGACAACCTTGGGCCTGTGTTTACCCCTATGTCTATTGTCCAAGTCCCTGCAGCACGAGGGTATTGCACACATGGGCATCTTTCTGTGGTGTGGGATCACCACGTGGGTTAGCATAGATTGTGCCCATATCTACACGGCTGTTTGCCTATAGACATGCTCACAAGCTTGTATGTGTGGGTTACAATTATGCTATTTATGTTTGTAGGCAAATACCAATAGCTACAATGCACAACCGTGTCCATGCAAGCTCCTGTGTAGCTGTCTGGATGTCACCTGAGGGCCTGCCCCTTCCATTTCCTCCTCTCCTCTCTTCTAGCCATGCATGAACCCCGCCTGGCACTTCTCCCAGTCTGCCAGCTCGCCTTGAAGCTGGCCAGCCACACCTTGCCACTCCTACGAAGCCCTGGAGGGCTCTCTGCGGCCCGGCCCCATTACCTCCTTCTCTGAGCAGACAATCGCGTGTCTTTGCAGCTTCTCCCACTTCGCTCAGCCCTTTCCCCAGGGGTCTCACACTTCATTCTGAAAAGAGAAGCTTTCGGACACGAAGGCCCTCACTCTCCGCCTTGACGCCCACAAACCCGCAGGCAGGCACCTCTGCCGGCCGCCGTCTGGGACATCATGGCAGGCACTGTCCTCCTGTGCATCCGGGCCTGCGCATCTTCAGTTTCCCCGTCTAGACCCTCCCACCTTCACCACACTGCTCTGCGCCCCGGGAAGGCTGACATGACGGAGGTGTCACTGGGGTCCCTGCCCTCTGGCTCCCCAGGGTTAGGTGAGGAGGAAGTGAGGCTGGAGATTTGCCTCCATCAGCCCTACTCTGTGGGTGGCCCTGAACTGAAAGTCAGGTGGCCTGTCTGGTGGCCCCCCAACACTGTCTCTGTCCCAGTTCTCGAATCTGTTCCCACCCCTAAGGATGTCAGGGCCAGGGTGCTGCTCGGTGCTTGTGTCCCTGCATCCTGCCCACAGTCCCTTTATTGAGCCCTCTGATTTGGCCCAGTTGGAGGATGACCCGTTTCCCACGGCCTCCTGTCTTCCCACAACCTTTGTGTGGCTGCTCCCACACCATCCACTTCTCCTTTCTGCAGCGTCATCCTGAGCATCGTGAAAACATACCCGTCTGTCTCCCGTCTTAAACCTTTGCCTGCTCGGCCCGCATCCGTCTCCAGCTCCCACTTCTCTGTTCCGTCTGCAGGCACACTTCGCACAAGGGCTGTTCTGTTCCTTGCCTCCCATTCATTCTTTAACTTGTTCCAGTCTGCCTTTTGCCCCCACACCCTTGCGAAACTGCTCTTGGGGAGGCCACTGCCAACATTCTTCATAGCAAATCCAGGGCTCTTTCCTCTCCTGGCTCACTCAGTCTCTGAGTAGCATCTGACACCATCTGCCTCCTTAAAACAGCCCAGTCCCAGCTCCTGAGAGACAGGGGCCCTCTGAGCTGTCTGGCCACCCCCCACTGGCACCTCTGCCTGTTTTCCTCCTCAGAGTGGCAGAGCCCACAGCAGGAGGTGGTTGTAAAATATGTTGACAACTACCTGATGCTGCACCCTTCTGCCCGCTCCGCAGTAGGGGCTGTGTTTCGTGACTTCTCCTGCGCAGACGTGGCAGAGTGAATGGCAGGCCACGGGAGACACTGTGCCTTCTGCCTCTGTCTGTCTGGGATCACTCACTCGGGAGACAGTCAGCTGCCATGCTGCAAGGAAACCCAAGCAGCGCTGGGAGAGGGCCATGGGCTGAGGACCTGAGATCTGCTCGTCTTCTCGCCAGTGAGGCCCTGCGCCTCTAGCTAAGAACCGTGGGGATGAACCAGCTCAGAAGGGAATCCTCCAGCCCTGGTCAGGCCGTAAATGACCACAGCCTCAGCCAACAGCGTGCCTGTGACCTGCACCAGACAGTCCTGAACGAGAGCCAGCCAGCTAAGCCGCTGCAGAAGCCCTGGTCTGCAGGAAGTGCTTTCTTTGTGAGCTGCAGAGCTTGGGAGCTCTCCGTCATGCAGCTAGAGGCAGCTAACTCGGCCCGACTCCTCCTTTGTCTCTCTGCATCCCTCCCTAGAAGGAACCATCTGTTTCTGCAGTTTTACACGTCATGTGGTGGCTGAGCTCTCCCAAGTCCCTGCCTCCAAATCCTGACCTCTCCTTTGAGAGCCATACTAGAGTGTCTCATGCCTATGTGATACCCACCCCGGGTGTCTCAAAGGCATCCCAAACTCACTGTCTCCCAAACGGAACCCTCAGTTCCTCCTTGCCCCATCAGGAAATGGTTCCCTTCAGCAGTTCAGGCCTCTCCTCCCTTCACTCCTCCCCCCACTGTCAAGTTCCTTTCTATCCCCCAATCCTTCTTAAGTCCATCACACCTCACCGTGGCCACTGTGGCCACCTCAGCCCAAGCCAACATCACGTGTCTCCAGGCGGCTCCAGCGGCCTCTCTGGAATCCATTTCCATGGGGCCATCAGAACTCAGCAGCTCAGACTGCAGGAGTGGCCACAATCCCCTCCACTCCTGTACACACACCCCTGGGTGATGTGGCTGTGCTGCCATCAGGAGGCAGAGTCTAAGCCTCCAGCCCTCAACCTGGGCTTTACCAGATCACTTGCTTGAGCTCGGGGGACTTCAGAGCAAACATGGGACAAGCAGAGGCTGGAGGGGGTTTGCACATCGGGTCTCTACTCTCGGCACTGCAACTATTGCTGTCTGAAGGAGCCCGGGCTAGCCTGCTGGATTAGTGGCAACTAGTGGCCTAGTCAGCTCCAGGGCCTTGCAGATGGCAGCGACAGCAGATATGCCTGTGAGACCACTGTCACTGGCCACAAACATGGGAGACCAGCTGTCCCCATATGGGACAGCCAGGAGCTATCCCAGCTGAGCCCAGCCCCCAGACCAGGCCACAACTCACAAACAAACGAAAGATTCTTCTTTTTTGAAGTCACTCATATTCGGGATGGTTTGATATACAGCAAGAGCTAACGGACACAAAACCTTCCTGGGAGTTCCCCTTGTACTTAGTACAAAATCTAACCTTGTCAACATGGATAGCTCAAGGCCACGATCTCACCTTGTCCCTCTAGCTCCTCCCCAGCTCACTCACATCACTGACCACACAACACAGCACACGGTCACCTTGGGGATCCCTGTCCTCTCCCACCTCCTGTCAGTCCCTCAGCCTGGGACCCACCTCCCCTGGTTCTCCAATGGGCTCCTTCCGGTCACACCTTGAAGTCCAGCTCCTCACAGAGGCATTTTCCGTCCTGCTCTCAACACGAATCACTGTTTGTGACTCTGTTGCCTTGTGACATTACTGGACGAATGGCCGTCCCCTCCCCAAGGTGAGCCCCATGAGAGCAAGAACAATGTCTGGTTGTGGTTCACAGCTGTACCCTCCAAGGACATGGCACATAGTAGATGTTCAATAAATGTCTGAGTGCATGAGTGAAAAACAAAGGTCTTCCCCATTACTGTGTCAATTTCTGCTCCTGGAGGACTTCACCTCAAGCCAGGCTCTGAGAGCACTCAGCACGCCCTGTGCTCATGAATCCTCGCAACCCTGCGCGCGGCCCAGAATTAACTCCCAGCACCTCGGGATGTGACCGCATGTGTAGAAAGGGCCTTTACAGAGGTGGGTACGTGAAAATGGGGATGTTCCAGTGGGCCCTGAGACACTCGGACTGCAGTAGTGAGAGGGAATTTGGACGTGCAAAGACACCAGGAGGCTGTGGCCCAGACTCAGCAGGAAGCGGCCACAGGCATGCCAAGGAGAGAGGCTCAGCAGAATCAACCCTGATGCCACCCTGACCTTGGACTTGCAGCCTCTGGAATGGTGAGACAATCGAGATTTCTGCTGACACTTTGTCTTGGCAGTCCTAACGTCTAATACAGAAATAAACAACAGCCGAGAGTCAAGGTCACCCAGCGAGAGGACAGCAGAGCCGAGACTCTGTCTGACCATGGAGGCCAGACCGCCATGCCTTTCGGCCCTGACTCCCCCCAGGCACCATCTCAGGTAGTGGCGGGGAACTCACTGTGTAACACTGAGGTGGGCAGCATTTTCACTCACTCAGCCACACCTCGCGGATTTTCAGAAGGGCTTTAAGGAAGCTGGCTTCTACAGGCACGGTGGCATCGCTGAGCAGGACTTTAGGTTTCCGTGTGTGTCCTGAGGCTGAGGAGACACCGGCCCCGCTGCAGAGGGGGACCCTGTCCTTGGCCCAGCGGTGCCGTTTATGAGCTGCCTGGCCAAGCCCGTCTCGGCATCTCTCGGAGCCTCCCTTTTCGCATCTGGAGAACGTGCACACTTTTGCTCTTGCGTGTTTGCACTGGCATTGCCAAGAATGGGGCCAAGTGCCAAGAATGGGGCCAACTTACCCATCAAGATGGGTCAAGGGCTTTAAGTTGCGGTCTCACCACACCGGTTCACGGATGAGGAAACAGACTGATCGGGAGAGCCATTTGTCCACAGTCCCAAAGGCCACCATCCAGCAATCTAACTCAAGCCTGTCTCACTCTAGACGCCTCCTTCCAGTCTGCTCTGCAGTCCCCTCCCACCACGTACACAGACGCATGTGTTCAGGGAGCCATGCGTGCAGTAGTGTTGCACATGTTCCATACGTTTGCATGGCTGAGGAGACGGGGCTATCAGACCTCAGAAAACAGAGCAAGATGGAAAGGATTTGAAGAGAGCTATGGAAAAGACGGGGTGTAACTGGCAGATGGAGCCAGGTAGCGTGGGGTGGGTACGCCAGCCGTAGGAGCAAGGCTGTGGAGGCGGGATGAAGCTGGCATGTCAGACCTGCTCGCAAGCAGGAAGTCAGGGTCAGAGAGTGGGTGAGCGTGGATGAGCAGGAGTCGGGGCTGGGCGGGGCAGGAGGGTTAGGTGGGCAGCAGTCCCCCACCATGCCCAGGCTGGCACCCACCCTCATTCTCGAGTTTCCTCTTCTCCAGCTCAGCCTCGATCTGGTCCAGCACCATGGCCAGCTCCCCGAGGATCTTCTTCAGGTAGCTCACGTCGTCATGCTCCAGTATCTTGGCCTGGGGGATGGGGCAGGTGGGAGCAGGGGAGGCTGAGCCGGCTCCACACAGCCAGGATATCCAGGGGTAGAGGGAGCTGTGCCTCAGCCACTCTGCAAACCCAGCCTCCAAATATCCCCTCGGGGGAGAGAAGGTCCCACTGTCAGTCCTATAGGTTTGGCCTCCTCGCCCTAGGTCATTTTGTGCGGCTGGTCCCTCACTCCTACACACGGCTGCTGGCTGCCAGTGGCTCACAGCTGCCTCTTTCCCAGAGCATTGCTCTCAGCCAATGAGGAGCTGCCTAGAGCAGAAATCCCTTGGAGGTCATCTGCTCTACCACCAGAGAGTCTGAAGGCAGGGATATGGCGACATGAGATGCTGGTCCCTGCCTCGAGGAGGGCCACCCTGACACTGCGTTTTATGCTCCAAAGCTTCTGTGGCACTGGACGAGGCTTGGCCACTTCCTCTCCATCTCCCACTCCCCCATCCTTACTGGGTTTTCTTCAGAGACCCCACACTTTCTCCTCAGCTAAGGACCTCTGATCAAGGTGCTGCTTTTAGGATCACAACCCGAGACACGAGGAAACAGAAACCCGGGTGGCAGTGGCCTGCCCAAGGTCAAGCAGTCGGTCAGTGGTGGAGGGGACAGGATGGGAAAGGCAAGTCCATAGTTTCTTCCCTTTCATGTCATCAGCGGGTCTTCTACGCAGAACCAGCGCCTTCTAGTTGCTCCTTTCCATGGAGAAGAAGGTGGGGGAGGGGGTCTGCAGGCCAGGGCACTCACCATGAGCTTCTTCTGTTTAGAAAGGTAGGGCTCAGAGAGCGGAGGCTCCTCCTCGTGGTCCAGTTTCGTGAGGTCCGTGGTGGCGCTGGCTAAATGTCCTGCAGAGAGAAGAGGAAAGGCCCTGCCCCTCTGATACCCTGTGCCTCCCTCTCCCTTCCTGCACACAGCCCAAACACTGCGCAGGACAGTGACAACATCGACAGCTGATACTGGTGCCGCAGCGATGGATGGGATGCTATCCTGCCCTAGGCTCAGGCTGGTGGGAGACAGACGCACCAAGACACTCTGTGTCGCAGCATCACCAGTCTGTACTGAAGAGCAGACAGAAGGCTGTGGGAGCCAGGGAGCCGCCTGCCTGGGGCACAAGGAGTCAGTCAAGCACCTCCACCAAAGAGGAGATGCCACTCTTGCGCTTGAGTAGGGATGCCAGAAATGGACAGAACCCCAAGCGTGACCTCATCGTCTTCCCTGCCTCACCTGCTCCGCCCCCTGCAGCTCCCCCATGTTGAGCCCAGCCAGACCCCTGGGAGTGGTCCTGTCTTTCCCTGTCTCCTCCTCACAGCAACCCAGCTCTAAGTCATGCTGACTCTTCCTCCTTACTCTTTCTCCTATTTCCTCACATCCAACCTCACCCATTCAGCCCACTGATCACCTCTTAATTCAGACCCCCAGTCATCTTTTACCTGGATGATTTTTAACCCACCCCTATCACCCCACTCCCTCCCCTCCAAGCCCTTCTCCCCACTTCTGCCAGTCACACACTTGACCCTGCTTTTAAAACTACTTTTAAAACTTGCCCCTGGCTCCCCTCTGCCCTCAGATAATGTCCCAGCTCCTCAACCTGACTTCAGAGATCCTGCAGGACTCAGCTCCTCTCCCTCTCACCCATTCCATCTTCCACTGAGTCCCCCAGCTGCCTCGATGGCACATTTCAGCCACTCCAAATGCTTGCCATTCCCTCACGGTGCCAGACCATTCCAACCTGCCAGGTTCTGCCCACACTGCTTCTCCCTCTGGGACAGCCTTACCCTCTGTTCCTGAAAACATTCTTCCGGGTCACTGCTCCACGTAGCCTCTCCTGTTCCTCCAGGAGATCTGACCATTTGATGCGTTTCTTGCCCAGTGTCCACTGCCGCCAGGGAACACAGACACTGATCAGAGCTGCCATGGCACAGCTCGATGAACCTCGCAGTCATGTGAAAAGAGCCCCACTGGACGTGAGCGGTGCACAACCTGTAGTCTTTGCGCCATGGCCATACTGAACCCAGGCACTCTGGCAGGGGACACAGGCGTCTTAACTGCTGGGCTGAATGCCCACCCGTGTATGTGGAGATTGTGATGCTGATGTCCCTATCTCTGGAGGCGGATGTCTCCCACTAGAATTTAAGTTTCTGCACAGCAGTGCCTGTGTCAGACTTGTCTCTGTTCCCTTAAAACCCAGTGCAGGCTGGCACAGAGCAAGAGCTTAATGAGTGCTGAACAAATGAACGAATGAATGAATGAAATGAGTGACTGGTGTTGTTTGTCCAGTGTCTTCTAAGATCTCACCCTCCATCACCTTGATCCCGGCCTGATACTGTGGCCTGACACAAACCCATGCTACACACTCCCAGCTCTTTCAGCTTCAGAGCTATACTAAGTCTCAAGGATGTTTTATGAATGTGAAGGTCAAGAAACGCAGCTTCTCTCTGGCCAGTCACTGGGGCTGCCCGTGGCGCTCTCTTTAGACTGCAGGAGGCCAGGCCAGGCTGGGGAAGACTTTGGGCTGACTGGAAGGGTTCTGCAGGCTGGGTGATGCTCCCTCTGCAACCCCTGAGGTCCCTTCTCCCCTGGCAGGCGCCCTGAGATCCTCTTTGCCTTTTTTATTTTTTTTTTAAGATTTATTTACTTTCTTGAAAGGCAGAGTTACAGAGAGGCAAAGGCAGGGAGAGAGAGAGAGAGAGGGAGAGGGAGAGGGAGAGAGAGGGAAAGAGAGGGAGAGAGAGGGAGAGTGAGGGAGAGAGAGGGAGAGAGAGGGAGAGAGAGGGAGAGAGAGGGAGAGAGGTCTTCCATTTGCTGGTTCACTCCCCAGATGGCCACAATGGCTGGAGATGCACTGATCTGAAGTCAGGAGCCAGGAGCTTCCTCCGGGTCTCCCTCGTGGGTGCAGGAGCCCAATTACTTGGGCCATCTCCTACTGCTTTCCCAGGCCATAGCAGAGAGCTGGATTGGAGGTGGAGCAGCTGGGACTTGAACTAGCACCCATATTGGATACCAGCACTGCAGGCGGTGGCTGTACCCCATACACCACAGCACTGGCCCCCTCTCTACCTTGTCAAAGGAAGGAGTAGCCCAGGCACCTTCAAGCGGCTCAGAATAGGTTGGGAGGACACCTTCAGACGCACTTGGCGCTGTCTCTGCCCCAGGCCAGGCATCATTGCTCACCTGGTGACAGACGGGGCTCTGAGTGTTCTGTGCACGCTGCTCTCTGGGAAGTTCCCTTCCTGTCACTTTCTCCTCTGCTCCCTGGATGAAATCCCTCTCCTGCCAGACCCACTCCCCAGACTCACACCACGGCCAGTGCCAGCTCCTGGGCGAACGTCAGCTCCCACCACACCATATCCTGTCCTACCCAGGATCCGAAATGATAAACGATGCCCCTCTCCTCCGACCACCTCCTACTCATCCTTAGATGTTGCTGCATTCTGATCCCACAGCCTCGACGACGCTGCCTGGATTATAATGCTGATGGGTACTGGACGGAACATTGTTACACTCACTTTTTACAGGTTATACATGCATACTTGCTAACAATTCAGATTAAAGAACACATGGTAGGGGCCAGCATTGTGGTGCACTGGGTTAAGCCACCATGTGCCACACCAGCATCCCATATTCAAGCGCCAGTTGGGTCCCAGTAGCTTTGCTTCTGCTCCAGTTTCCTGCTAATGTGCCTGAAGGCAGCAGATGACAGCCCAAGTGCTGGGAGGCCTGGATGGAGTTCCAGGCTCCTGACTTTGGTCTAGCCGAGCCCCAGCTGTTGAAGTCATCTTGGAAGTGAACCAACAGAGACAGGAGCTCTCTCTCTCTCTGTGTGTGTCTTTCAAATAAATAAGTCTTTACAAGAACAAATGTTCAGTAAGCTTCTCTTCTTTCCACCTGCTGTCCCTCAGTTTGCCTCAAGGGAAACACACCGGCAGCTTCTTGAACATCCTTCCAGAAGTCCCCTTTGCAACGCAAACATCCTGTGTGTTTAGCCCCCTTAGGTGCACTTGGGAGAGCATCCCGGGTTCACATGACAGCATCCCATACACCTGTTAGATTTTGGACACCTGCACAGTATCCACATGTATGGGAGTGCTGTAACTTATTTTCCCAGTGCTCGACTCATGCATAGCTGGGTTATTTCCAGTGATATTTCTTGCTGTTGCCCTCTGTGCTGCAGTGAATATCCTTGTACCGACCTGTGAATGCACACTTCCAAGAGTAACCTTGGATCCTTCCCAAGGTGTGGGTCGTTTTCGGGTTGGGACAGGCTAGCCACACTGCCCTTCAGAGAGGCTGCTCAAACTTACTTAGTCTCCCACTGTAACTAGCTGGTTACTTTCTTTGCTTCCACAGAACCATGACCCTGGGAGCGTAACAGCTGTGTCTGTTCCCGTCTGTCCCTGGCCCTCTGTCTAGAGCTTTTATAAGTGCTGTTGACTGAATATGGGCAGGACAGTATAGATACGTTCTGAGTCTTGTTCAAGGGAATTCTAAAAGGAGAGGGCTGAGTCCCTCAACCTGACACCCCCTCCTCGCCTTTGGACATCAGCCTCATTCCTTTCAGAGGGAGGAAGTGATCATTTACTGAGCACCGATTGTCTACTGCATGGCCTACAGCACCGTCATCCCACATGGGCACCAGTTCAAGTCCCAGCTGCTCCACTTCCAATCCAGCTCCCTGCTTATGCACCTAGGGGGGCAGTAGGGGATGGCCTAAGTGTTTGGGCCCCTGAACCAACATGGGAGAACCAGAAGAAGCTCCTGGCTCCTGGTTTCTGCCTGGCCCAGCCCTGGTCGTTGTGGCCATTTGGGCAGTGGATGGAAGACCTCTTTCTCTGTCTCTACCTCTCTAACTCTTGCAAATAAATAAAATAAATCTTTTTTAAAAAAAGAATCTTCAAGGATCAGACAAACCCCTACATAGGACAAACAGCCCCATGGCCACTGCAAGGGTTGTAAGGGGGGAGAGGGAGAATAGGGGCAGGAAAAAGGAATGAGGGGAGAGAGAGAGAGAGAGAGACTGGTAGAGGAGGACGGGGGCATTTCATTAGGAACAGGGTGAACAAGATGGAAGGCCAGAGACACGGGGAGAGAAAGCAGCAAGAGTTAGAAAGGAGAAAGAACACTGGGCGCCTAGACGAGGCAGAGACAGCAAGAGAGAGAAAGAGGTGGGAAGAAGGAGGCAGAGGGAGACACACACACACACACACAGAGCGTGCACGCCCACGAGAGAGAGAGAGAGAGAGAGAGAGAGCGAGCAACCCAGGAGAGAGGACTCTGTCCAAAGAGAGGAGGGGCAGCGGAGGGTACAGCGGAGGGCTCGCTCAGCTGCGCCTGGCACTCACTGCGGATCTCGGCCGTGGCGTACTTGGGGATCATGGAGTCGGTGGTGAGCTCGGGGTGCAGGATGCAGCCGTGCGTGTAGGCGTCCATGGGCAGCGCGTCCAGCAGCTCGCGGTACTGCAGCACCCGTGCATGCTGAGGGCTCCCCACCTCGGGCATCAGGGCCAGCACGTGTTCTGCAGGCACCAGCAGGACTCTGCCTCAGACACCCACCCTAGCACCCCCAGACCACAAAGGGTAGCCCATCCCCGCTCCTGCCGGGCTGTCAAGCTGTCCCTCTGCCAGCCAGCTCCTCTCTGCTTAAAACCGGTGGCCAGATGGGGACTAGGCCCAGTGTTGCCTGGCTTCCAGAGAATGGATGTCTAGGACTGAAGAGTCTTGCTTTCAGCCAGAACCTGCCTGAGCCCTGAGGCCCTCTGCCTCGGTGGTGGATAGTGAGCTCCTGAGGGAGACCACGCGCTGCTGTGGGCTTCCGGGTGTCTGGGACAGTGCACTGTGCTCTGAGGAGTCTGGCCCTGCCTGTGCCCTGCCCATGCCCCAGGACCCCTGGGAGATCCTGACCCTGTCTGTGGGGACTGAGGGACTCCCGAGGGGCCATGGCCCTGCCTGTGACTCTGGACCTCCTGGGGGAGGGGCTGTAGCCCCAGTACTTCTTCTTCTTCTTCTTCTTCTTTTTTGACAGGCAGAGTGGACAGTGAGAGAGAGAGAGAGACAGAGAGAAAGGTCTTCCTTTGCCGTTGGTTCACCCTCCAATGGCCGCCGTGGCCAGCGTGCTGCAGCCGGTGCACCACGCTGATCTGAAGGCAGGAGCCAGGTGCTTTTCCTGGTCTCCCATGTGGGTGCAGGGCCCAAGCACTTGGGCCATCCTCCACTGCCTTCCCAGGCCACAGCAGAGAGCTGGCCTGGAAGAAGGGCAACCAGGACAGAATCTGGCGCCCCAACTGGGACTAGAACCCGGTGTGCCGATGCCGCAGGTGGAGGATTAGCCTATTGAGCCGCGGCGCCGGCCCCCAGTACTTCTAAGGAGTGTCCGGGCCCTGCCCTGGGCTGGGGGTCCTCGGGCAGCCTGCCTGTTGCCCTGCGGTGCCTCGCCCATGACCCTGGTGGGTCTCCGAGGTGTCCCGCGGTGCAGGCGGCCCCGTGGGGGCTGTACCTCCGGTGAAGGTGCGCTCCACGTAGTCGATGATCTGGTCATAGTCGCTGATGATGTTGTCGCCGTGGATGATGACGGGCACCTCCTCGCCCAGGTTGAGCCGCATGAACCAGGGCTCCTTGTGCTCGCTCTGCGGCAGGCTCACGTCCCGCTCCTCACAGGCCAGACCCTTCTCGGCGATCACCAGCCGCACCTGCAGGTGCCAGGGGCAGAGCGGGGAAGGCGGGTGGACACAGGGGACACTCTGCCCAGGCAGGGCGGGGGCGTGCGGGGAGGGAGGTCAGAGGTCACACACAGGAGGGGACACTGTTGCTCTCAGCCTGTTCTTGGGCATCTGGGTTGGGGCAGAGCTGCCAGGACGTGCACTTGGTGGTGGGAGGAGCCCGGCTATGCTGGGGCACAAGGGGCAGTGCAGCCTGCTGGGTAAGGGGCTGGGTTTACAACTGGGCACAGCCGGGATAGGACGCTGGTCCTGTGGGCAAATGCCTTGCACCTGCTGGGCCTCAGCTTCCCTCCATGCAGGATGGGATATGAGCAAAACCAACCCAAGGCCCAGTACCCAGACACCCACGCCATGACTGATCACCAGCAGGACACAGGGACAGATTCTCATCACCACAGTCGAGAGTTAACTCTCTCAAACTACTTGAGGAACAACAGGTAGAGAAAACTGATTTGCCCACATCCGCTGAGCCCTTTATTATCCTCTGACAGCTTCCCACCTGGATGCTCCCGGAGGAGGGCGGATCAAGGAGCAGTTTCCTATCTTTCCTGCCAAGAAAACTAAAGCTCGGAGAAGGAAGTAACTTTCCCAAAGTCAAACAGCAGCAGACTTAGGGCCGGAAGCAACCATTGCTGACTCCTACCCCAGTGTTCTCTGCTCAGAAGGCATCTTCCAGGGGCTCCAGGGCCTGCCCCTCCCACCCCCACCTGCACCCCCACCCCCACCCCCACCTCCACCCTCGGCCTTTCCTTGTATCTCATGGGAGCTAAGAGACAGCCTTGAGACTGAAGCACGCTCCCGAGCCAGCCCAAGGTTTCTGAGCTGGGAGATGGTTAGAGATCACCCGGTCCAGTCCCCCCTACCTGTGGATGGAGATTCAGCAAGCAGGAGCACCTAGTGCAAGCCGCCCCTCCCCCAACAGGATGGCACCTGAGTCAGCTCCCACACCCTCCTCCCTACCTCTCGCTCCAGTCCAGAGAGCAGGGCTATCAGACAGGCCAAGGTCAGTTCTCAAGGAATCCCCCCGCACAGTGGGGCAGTTCCTGGGCCTGGCCATCCCTGGCCTCCCCACCGACACTCCCGCCGCCAGAGCCAGGAAGTGCACACCCAGCGGAGGCCTCCTGGTGTCATGGGCAGCTCTGGCTGACTTGGCTCTGCAGGTAGCTCTACTTCTGTGTGCCTCAGTTTCCTTTCCTGGAAGCCCTACCGCAGTTCCCTCAGAGGGCTGCTGTGAGGACGAGGTGTGTCAGACCCCGTGGGACAGTGCCTGGGGCCCAGCAGGGGCAATGTGTCTTGGCTGCTTGCATTAGATTTGGTTTTGGAGACAGCCAGATCTGGATCTGAAGCATGTTTTTGTTGTTGTTGCTGTGTGGCCCTGAATGAGTCAGTTGACTTCTCTGATCTCTAGTTATCATGAAATGGGCAACGTGGTACACTTTTTCGAAGCTGGCATGAGGTAGGGACAGGGTGATGTGGATGGAGTTCTGGAATGGAGAGTACTATATGGGTTCTGACATCACTGTGATCACACACACACACACACACACACACAGGCTCCTGAACCCCCTGTTGATGTCCTGCAGTACCTGGCACCCTACCCTCACAGCTAACCTCAACACGCCCTTCTGTTTGGTGGAGTGTGGGGAAGGAGAGGGAATCGAGCCCTGAGCACCCAGCACTTCTTCATGGCTTGATTTGCTGTTAGCCAAAAGCAGGTCCTGCAGGTGGGGCCCGAGGCACAGGAATAGTCCCTGGGCTGGGAGGTGGGCATTTGGGCTTTCATCCTTTCTCTGTCCCAGCAGTGCTGTGTGACCTTAGGGCTACCTCTGCCCCCTTCTGAGCTCCTGTTTCTCCTTAGCAAAACGAGGGGTCTGGACTCTGTCCACGGAGTGCCCTGCAGCCCTGCTGAGAGCTGACAGCACATTCACGCTGTGCGGGAGACAGGGTGGGCTCCCCTTCCCTCTGTGACAGCAGCAGCAGCAGGTGTAGAAAGTGAGCAGCCCCAGCAGCAGCTGTATGGGTCTGGGTGTGTGAGTGTGTGAGTGGGGGCTCATGAGTGAGCAAGTATGTGTGCATGAGTGTGGGCGAGTGTGTGTGTGTGTGTGTGTACAGGACTCTGGGCACTCACGCCCTGCGTGAGAGCATCTGTGCAGATGTGAGTGTGCATGAGCTCAAGGGTGGCCTGCGGCCTTGTAGCAGCCCCAGAGCAGTTGAGGCTGGGATTTGACTGGAGCAAAACCATTCATTCTATTTCTACTCACCCTGGTCTCCTTCAGCCTCAGCAGCTGGGTTCTCCCTGGACATTCAGCCTCCCTACCCAGCTGAATACATGCAAATGGCAACTGAACCAGGCTTTTGCCCTTGGCCTTCCATCCTGGCAGAGTGCCCCCTGCTTTTTCTGGGACTCCAGTGAGGGTGCCAGGTGTGGCTGCTGCCTGGGGGAGGGGACCGCCTTCAGAGGTAAAGTAACCCTGTATGGAGCTGCCCAGGGTCTCCTCTACCTGAGCAGCAGGCCAGAAATGTGTGCCATCCTGTGGGTGGGGGCCCAGAGCGAGAGCCAAGCCAAGGGAAGGCCACGCAGCCACCAAGGCCATCTGCCATCTCCACCTCTTGGGGGCTGGGCCACACTTGGGTCACACCCAGCGTGACCAGGCTTCATGCAGCCCAGGGCCAAGCGTCTGCCCCGTGGGAGCCCGAAAACAGCCCACTGATGCTTCGTGCCGTGGGTCAGGCACTGTCCCACGTGTGATGCTGACTGGGTTGGCACCTCCGCTCAGCCGTTTAGTTGCTGTGTGACTTTGTAAAGGCATTTGGAGTCTCTGAGCCTCAGTTTATCTCAACTATCTTTAAAAACAATTAATAGACTATTTTTTTAGAGTGGTTTCAGGCTTATGGAAACAGATATCGTTTTCCTGGAACACCTTCTGGCTTGCAGACTCATCACTTTTCAACACTTATTAAGTATCTATTCTGTGCCACGTCTTGTTCTAAGTGTTGGAGACTCACAGGGAATGAAAGAAACATCCCTGCCCACAGGGGGCTGCCCTTCTAGTGGGGCAGATGGAGGAGAAGCAGTTAGGATGCTACAGTACAGTCAACAGATGGTGGGGAAGGGGAACGGGGTGCCTAGTGCCGGGGAGATGGGTGGCAGTTTAAGTGGGGTGGACCAACAGGGCGTGCCTTGTGGAGAGGGCCAAGCGTGGAACAAGGGGAGGGAGTGGAACACACACAGGGACCTGGGGCAGGGAGCTCCAGGCTGAGGGCGCAGCCAGTGCGAAGCCTGCAAGGGGAAAACATGTCCAGTAAGTTCCCCAAACAAGAGGGAAGCCAGAGTGGCTGGGGCAGAGTGACGGGGAGACGAGGAGGAGGTGAGGTCAGAAAGGGGCACGGCAGGGATGTGTGATGGAGACTCCCAGACCAAGGGCCCCATGTGGATAAGCTCAGAGTCTTTGAACTAGGATGGATGGGAAAATTACATGTTTATGTCAGACTGCCATTTAGCATTTCCTTCAATTATGAATGTAGGCGATAAGTATGGTGTGTGAGCAGCACTTCCCCACTGCTGCAGCTACCCCGACATTCCACGTACGCTCATCGTGACTTCAACACGACAGCGCTTAGCAGACCTGCCACTAGCTCGGGTTACGTAACGGGTTAATATGGAAACACATATGTCATTATATAACACACTTGTTTTAAAAATATTTCGATAGCTGTACTTCAATATGATGTTGCTTTTTGTAACCTAATACTCTCACGCGTTTTATTTTATTCAGTTAAAAATAACATTCAGAGAAGCACCCCTAGGCATCCTCTCACTTGGTTGGGACCCTAGCAAGCCTGGGACTGTGCAGTAGGGCCTGAGGCTGCTGGGAGGGACTGGGGAGCCACTGTAGGCCTCTGAGCAGGGGAGCGGGACAGGTGCTGCTTATCGCCCTGCCGGTTCTTGCCTGTGGACACTGAACGGTCAAGTGCAGCATGAGTATAGGGCCAGGGAGCCAGTGCCCAAGAGTCTGACTGGCAAGGCCAGCACAGGGGGCAGAGGTCATCCTTCCTCTGTTTCTCCCCTGCCCTGCCTGCATGTCAGGACCCAGACCTGAGTCTCTTACCACCGAGGGCCGCAGACTGGCCCAGGAGCTCTCCACAGGTGCATCCAAGACGAGAGCGGACTGTGAGGATGTGGTAAGGGAACCTCGAACTGCACTCGCTGCAGGATCCACGGGTGGTCCACAGGCAGCAACAATAACAACTAATTCTCATCCAGCACTTCCGTGGTGCTGGGCACGGCTCTGAGAGCTTTACCTGTCTTTTCTCAAATCCTCACAAACATCGAGTGAGCTAGGTGTCCATTAACACCCTGATTTTACAAGAGGACACAGGCACAGACAGTAACTTGCCCAGAGTCACACAGCTAGTAAGCAGCAATCTTGGTTTTGAAGAAAAAAAAAACCAAACTGGCAGGTGTAAGGACAGAAGGACATGAGAAAGGCAGGAGACACTGAGAAGCCGAGCAGCTTCCTGTCTGGGGAGGGAGGGAGCAATTTGTATCACACACACATCAGTCCATTCTCCTGTCGAGAAAACTGAGGCCTGGCAAGCATTAGGCTGCATCACCAGTTTGTGGGACTTCCAGCAGAAGGATCCCGGGCTCTGGGTTCCCTGCATTTTTGCCCCTCTCAGCCTCGCTTCTGCCACCAAAGGAGGTCTTGGCGGTTGGGGGGCAGGTGCCTGGGAGCATTTGCATCACGCCTTACAGCCCTCATCTGCCAAGTTCACACTTGGTGTGCTATGTCTAAGGGCTTTGTGCTGAGTGTGTGACCATGTGGGACATCAACCTGCACAACCCCCGAGGCAGGCGTGGCTATGCCCTATCCTGCCACCCCAGGAAGAAAGTGGGACTTAGAGAGGCAAAGACCCTCGCACAAGGCCTCCCAGCGGGGCAGTGGCAGGGCTAGGGTTTGACTTGGGGCTGGCCGGCGGTGAAGTCCCCTCCCTGTGACAGTCTTGCTGAGTGCGCTTCCTGGCAATTTACATGGATGTGGTCACTGAACCCTCACGGCGACCCTGCTGGGCCCTGCATTTTTCTGTGTACACACTTGCAGAACTGAGACACGAGAGGTTAGGAACTTGTGCAGGACTACTCAGCTGGTCCATGGCAGACCTGAGTCGGAAGCCTGGCCAGTGTGGCTCCAGAGCCTGGGCCCTGCACCCCCACACTGTCCTGCTGCCCTCTGGCTCTCGAGTGGGCCCCCACACCCAGTGGGATTGCCGTCACTCCTGGAGGTGGGCTGTTTTCTGCGGTGAATAGTTCAGCTGCCATTGAGGCAAGCTTCTCTGACCCTCCACAAAGCAGAGAAGGTCTCTCTGCATGCAAGCAAGGCCCTTGGAGATGGCAGGGAAGGGAGGGAACTCACATGTATATGTCACGGGACAGCCTCACAGACCCATCTCCTCTACAGCACTCAGCAATACTTCGTATACACAAGTTCCCTAACAGAAAAGTGAAGTGACTTGTCCAAAGTCACTCAGCCAGTCAGCCACTCTGATGAGACTGGAACCCAGGACCATCTGACAGCTGAGCCCACGCCCTTTCTGCCAGGCTAGTCCGGCCCTAGAATCCACCATGGGCGTCTGGGAAGGCCCTGGCAGGGGAGGCAGGGAGACACTCAGGCTCGCTCAGTCAGAGAATTGGTCAAAAGTGGGGTAATAGTGGGTGGTCTCATCCCTGACCAAGGGACCACTTGAACCCTGAGGTGAGGGTGAATGGGGACTTTAGCATTGGGGTGGGGTTGGGGGGGGAACAGGAGGCTCCCTTGGGAAAAGGTAACAAGAGGTGCCATGCCCCTGCCCCCTGTCCAGTCCCAGCCACTGGGGCCTGGTTCCTGAGGGGCTGGGTGGGAGAAGGTTCTACAATCAGGACGTCAAACCGATGCATAGCCACTCCCCAGCTCCTGCACAGGGCTGGCCATGGAGTAGACATGAGCCAAATCTATGGTTGAGCCCTGGGACGACCTTGGTCAGCCCTTGCCCCACCTTTACCTGACACTTCAATGACATCCCATCACCCACTACTAGCAGGGCCCTGACCCCCATCAGCACCGTCTGTGCATCGCCCCGTTCCACCCTCTCAGCAGCCCTCTGAGGAGACTAGGGCATTGCTCCACTTTCCAGGTTATACAGCTGAGGCTTTGGGGAGGCCAAGTGACCTGTGAAAGCGCCACCGCTTGTTATAGGAAGACAACGGTCCTGCTGGGGACATCTGGCCTCTGAGTCTGTGCTCTAAATAGGGGCTACTCCGAGGGGGTCAGTGGGCCAGCCTGCAGCTGGCTGGAGACACACACCTGGGGCCCCAACCAGAATTTCTGGGGAAGAATCCAGCAGACTATGTTTTAAACAGGGATTCCCACGATCCTAACATACTCAAGTTTGAAGAGAACACTAAGTTAATGGCCTCTTCAACAACCCTCTTAGCTCCTGCAGACCCCGGAATCAGAAGCGGCTGTCACTACTATATTCCGTGTTCTGCCAATTCCCAGGTGGTGAGACTGTCCCTGGGCTCAGACTCAGACCCAAGTCCTTTGGTCCAAGGCCCTTTTCATTTAGGGTAGCCATTTCTTCATCCAGAAAACGAGCCGATGGAACAAAGAGGAGCAGGAAGGTCAGGCAGCCAGTGGGTGTCTGGCTCAGGCCCTGGCCATGGTGCTGAATCCCTGCCAGAGACACGGGTGGGAGACTGCGCCCCTAGGGGTGCAGCCCAGGCCTCAGCCCTGCCCCAGGAAGCGGGAAACCCCGCAACTCAGCACCAGGCTGGACTCCCCGCTGCTGGCCCAGCTCCCTGGGTGGGTCTGAGAAGGGTCTAAGGGGCCAGGGCCACTCTGTGTCTTTAAGAGGGGAACCTGGACGTGCTGGGCCAAGCAGGGCTGACCCAAGGGGATGGGTTAACTCCTTCCCTCTCAGCTCAAGATAGAAGGTGGGCATGGCTGCCGGGGACAGACTCTCCAAGCCCCAGCAGGACGAAGGCCCCATCTAGGACAGGGGGCAGAGGAGCTGTGACCTGCACCAGGGTCTGCGATGCGGCCCCCGAGGCAGGCCCCCGGGAGGCTTTTCTGCCTTCCATCCCCTCCACGGCGCGCCCCGCCCCCAGCACCTGTGCCCCCCGCGGCCGCCCCCGCAGCAGAACCCAGGCCCGGCCTCTTGTCTTTGTCTCTCTCCTGAGCCCCTCAGCACACCGCGCATTTCGGGGTGGGGATGGGGAAGAGGCAGCATGGGTGCCCCTGGAACTGGGGAGCTGCGCTCCTGGGGCCCGCACAGGGCCAGCCACCTCCTGGGAGCACCCCCCCCCCGCCGCCATCTCCGGGGCCCCCAGGCCCTACCTTCTGCGAGCTGAAAGACTGGGTCCAGTGGTACAGAACCAGGCTCTCCTTGGGCCGATGGGCGGGGCTGGCCGCCTCGGGCGCGTCGGGGGCCTCCGCCGGCTTGGCCACATCGCTCTCCAGCGCCGAGATGGGCCACCAGCTGCAGTTGGTGGGGGTCAGGTTGTTGGGGGTCGCCATGACGGCCCGCAATCGCAGGGAGCCAGGAAGGAGGCTCCGGCGGCGCGGCGCGACTCGCTCTCGCCCAGCATCACATGGCCTCGCCGAGCCTGCCCCCTCCCTCCCGATGAATGTCATTACTCACTGGGCCGGTGGGGGAGGGGCCGGGGATCCCGGGAGCGCCTCCCCCTCCCCCAGCCCCCTGCCTCGCAGCCCGCCGCCCCGGGCCCGCGCCCGCCCGCCCGCCCGGAAAGCCACCAGTTCCTCGCGGCGTCAGGCTCCTGGAAAGCGGTGCAAGGAAGCGCAAGCAGCTCCTAGGACGTGGCCGGTCACCCGCCGAAGACGCCACCATAACAGCCGCATTCCTGCCTCCCAAGGAGCCGACACCTCTCAGGACAACTGGTGTGGCAGAGCCCAGAACCAGCGGGCCTCTCTTTGAAGCTGCTATTTGCTGACTCTCCTTCCCCCTACAAGGGTCTCTGGGGCAGAAGGGAACACACTCCAATTTATTTTACACACACACTGTGGGCCCAGGCACGGTTCACCCAGTCAGCCCTCACAAGAATCCCCTTAGCCTCGTTTTAAAGGGGAGGAAACTGAAGCACCAAGAGGTTAAGTGACCTTGCCCAAGGTCACCTGCCTACTGAGCGGTGGAGCTGAGGCAGTCTGGCTTCAGCGTTCCTGCTTCTTGAGCCACAAGCTCAAGAAAACATAATAATATAAACAACAGCACAGCAGGCATGTATCAACCTGCAGATGAAGCAGGTGAGTCCTGGCCCGAGGTCACGCCTTCCCTCCAGGAAACCAAGACACAACCAGAGTTGTGGTGATGCCTCTGCCGACACACGAGAATGTGGACACCCCGTTCCCTAACACGCCATGCTTCCCTTGCCGTGGGAGCGTGTTTCATTTATCTGCCACTGAGCGAACAGAAGCAGGTCTTGAGACAGCAGATGCAAATGGAGTACTAGGAAGGTGAGCTCGGTTTGTCCCCACCTCCTGCTACAGCTCTGCACAGCAGCCTGGATCCAAGCACAGCCCAGGAGGGGTCGGCTCCTCCCTTCTGCTGTGGCAGAAGTTCTGGGTCCGTGGCTTCCCCTTATGTTCTTGGCTGCCAGAGGCAGGGAACCGTGTTCTCTACGACGTCCTGGGTGTTACATTAACCTCCCATGCTGAGCAAATTCTTCTTGTCACCCTTTTACAAAAATCGTTTTCCTTCAGAATTTGTTGTTCACTGATTTTGCAAAGGAGGACGTGGTACGTTTTGAGGGAAAGTTGAAATATCTGTGAACTCAAGGAAGAAATCTGTTCAGGACGGAAACTGTGCCCCTACCTGTGGCTGCACCTGACTGCATCCTGGGAGCCTGGCAGCAGGGGTACTCAAACGGGAATTTACTCCCTCAGCCTGCACTGACTGTGGGCCCCTGCGCCAGGCGCCTCGGACGCAGCACTAAGTAACACAAGCGGGCCTGTCTGGCACTGTTTGCTTTGTTCATCCAGCAACACTCCTTGGAAATCTGTTTCCTGCACAAAATGCCTAATCCATACTCGTAACATATGGGTACCATCAGCTCCTATTGTTGGACATGTATGTTGTCTCAAGTCTTCTGTTACACAAATGAAGCTGCCGTGGCTATCCTTAGTCATACACACACACACACACACACACACACACACATATATTTGTGGAATTTGAGTAAAATCCACATGTTAAATTCTTAGATGTGGAACTGCTGGATTAAAGCACATGTCTTTGCCAAGGTCCCTCCGAAGAGGTTCCAAGTTCCACTAATAATATAGGAAAATACTCATTCCCTACACCCATGCCAAAACATTGTTTTCGAACTTCTTTAAAAAAAAAAACAAAAAAAAAAACTCTTTTTTCATTTGAGAGAGAGAATGAATCCCATCCACTGGTTTACTACCCAAATGCCCCACAAAGACCAGAGAATTCAACCCAGGTCTCTCAAGTGGGTGGCAGGAATCCCATCACGCCATCATCGCCCCCCTCCCAGGGTCTGCATTAGCAGGAGGTTGCAGTGGAGAGCTGCAGCTCGGCCTTGAGCCCAGGACTCCGATGCAGGATGCAGGCATCTCAACTGGTGTTTTAACCACCAGACAACACCTGCCCCCAAACCTTAATTTTTCATTGTCAATCTACGGCTAGAAAGTAGTATCTTTTTAAAAATTTTTTTCATTAGATAAAAAATTCAAACTTGAAAATTCAAAAAAAAATAGCTCAATGAACACTCAGATACCCATCATCCAGATATAATAATAGTTTAAAATTTGTGAGGGGCTGGCACTGTGGCTTAGTAGACTAAGGCACTGCCTGCAGTGCCAGCATCCCATATGGGCACTGGTTCCTGCCCTGGCTGCTCCACTTCTGATCCAGCTCTCTGCTATGGCCTGGGAAAGCAGTGGAAGATGACCCAAGTGCTTGGGCCCCTGCACCCGCATGGGAGACTTGGAGGAAGCTCCTGGCTCCTGGCTTTGGATCGGTGCAGCTCTGGCCACTGTGGCCATTTGGGGAGTAAACCAGCAGATGGAAGACCTTTCTGTCTCTCCCTCTATCTGTAATTCTACCTTTCAAATAAATAAATAAAATCTTTTTAAAAAATTTGTCATATTTGTTTGGTTGAGGGAGGTGATGTATTTTGAAATAAACTATAGGCATGATGATATTTTGCCAACTAAATTCTTCTTCATAAAGTATCAGTTACTTTATATCTAAGTCAGGTCATTTTCTTACATAAACACAAGTTTCACATTTAAAAAATTTATAAGACTGTACAAATCTGATTCATATTCCATTTCTCCAGAAACGTCTTTCTAGCAGCTTTCAACGAGGATCCAGTCAAGGACCATCCAGCAAATCTTGCTCATTTCTCAAGTGTCCCAGCTAGAATGGACCTCACTCCTTTTCCCCTGTGCACTGACTCATGAGCAGACTGGGCCAGTGTCTCATACAATGTCTGGGATTTGGTTGCTTCCTCTGGCGTCCTTTCAGTTCTTATACTCTCCCCTAAATTTTCTATAAATGAGTATCTAGATTGAAGGATGCTTTAGATTTAGGTTAAAATTCTGGGGGCAGGAATTTAGTGAACCCTGCAAGGGAGGTGCTGCGTGCTCCATTTTACCTGCATCAGGAGGCACACCATGTCCTGACCCCCACTATAAATGATGCCAACCTTGATTATGCGGTTTAGGGGATGCCCACACGTCTCTGTGGCGCCACTGTCCATTTCTCCACGGCCAAGCAGTAGGTGTGGACGTCCAGAACCTCGTCCACTGAGGGTTCTTCACTGAGTCAGCAGCAGAGGTTGCAGAATGATGACTTTCTAACGTGGTCCTTTCGTCTACATTTATCAGCTGCCATCCTTTATTTGAATTTGATCAATTATGAGTGAAGCCGATCATGCTTCCAAATGTCTAAGTGTCATTTTAATTTCTTTGTTGGAGAACTGTCTGTTTCCGTGAGGGCCTGAGCGATTACAGGGAGCAGGTGAGTGCTGTGCCTGGGACCAGGAAAGGTGGCGGAGGGGCTGGGCAGGAGCGTCCTGTTTTCTGAGGGGATGCTTAATTTGTAAAAGCACTTATCTTTTTTAAGTCGAATCTTGATGGTTGTTTAGGATTAAAGCTCTCTAAAAAACTGGTTTGAGATACAAAATCCCAATCTCCAAAGGTAGACTTCAATTGTGATTTCTTAAATTGTGGTTCAAAACCAGTAAGCCTCTATGTCTTAATCATGGACATCAGTGTCTCCAAGGAGGATATAAAACCTGCAGTCCCCTTCAAGATCCAAATTTCCCTAAGGGAGCAAAGACTGTCATTATGAACAAGGCAACACAAGCTGGGACAATTGAGATAAACGCTCCACTTCTCTAAAGTCTCCATCACACAATCTTAGTCTCCTGGTTCTTGTTTCCAGAACACTAATTCCATTCATTGAGTATATTCTAATTATCAAGAACTTGAAAAAAATGTCACTTTTGTTCCTCAGATTACTTCAAGTCCTGAGTGGATTAAAAGAGTAGCGTAGAGGGCTGACAGATTGGATACACCAAGCTTTGCAGAATTTCTGTCCATAAAAATGATTATGAAATTAAGTTAAAAGATAAGCCATGGGCTGGAAGAACTATCCATAACTTATATAAGGTCAGAGAAATACTCATCATATATAAAAAGCTCCTACAAATCAATAACAAGCAGTTAAAATTTTACAAAAGACAGAGGGTATAAACAAATCATAATAAAAGTTACAATGTGGACACTGTGATTATTTCTCGCATACACATTCTACCCCACCTGCCATTCCCCACCTCAGCACGTTGCAGCCATTGGAGTGGGGGTGGTACTCACCTACTCCTATACCCAGTGGTCAAAGCCAATCAGAGCATTCCCACCACTCCAGTGATTGATTCTAATATCAGCACATCAGCCTAGGGCATTGCCCTGCTAGTCCAGGGGTAGTCCTGCTACAGCAAAGCTTGGGGTTTGTGTAACATTTGGGGGCTGTGTCTTCCCGCCCACTCTGGGAGTCAGTGAGGAGGCCTGCAGCCTCAGCTGCTCCTGCAGGCATTCTGGAGGGCAGTCAGACTTGGCTGAAGCTGGTGGTAAAGGGAGATGGGGTGTTGAACTAGGAAACAAAGTGAGGTCTGGATGAAATCACTGAGTTGCTACCTTAGGCATCCCTAAGGCACCAGGCCACGATGGACTTGCCAGTTATAAAAGCCAATGACTGAGGTTGGTGCTGTGGTGCAGCGGGTTAACACTCTGGCCTGAAGCGCCAGTATCCCATATGGGCACCGGTTCGAAACCTGGCTGCTCCACTTCCAATCTAGCTCTCTGCTGTGGCCTGGGAAAGCAGTAGAGGATGCCCCAAGCCCTTGGGCCCCTGCACCTATGTGGGAGACCTGGAAGAAGCTCCTGGCTCCTAGCTTCGGATCTGCCCAGCTCCAGCCATTGCAGCCAATTGGGAAGTGAACCATTGGATGGATGACTTCTCTTTCTCTCTGCCTCTCCTCTCTCTGTGTAACTCTGACTTTCAAATAAATAAATAAATCCTAGAAAAAAAAGCCAACGATTCCCCACTTGCAATCCCCAAATCCAACAAGTCATGACCCAAAAGTCTCCCTTCTTTATCCCTCAACTCACTTTGGGGCAACATCTAACCTGAAATGACAGGAGGGTATTTTCCATGTATTGATCTGACTCTCCCTGGAGAATAGCACCGTATTTGATTAAGTGCTGTTCTCTTTGGGGTTGGACATGGCAGATGGAAGATCTCTGTTTCTGCCTCTCTTCAGCCTTTCAAATAAAATGAAATTAAAAAAAATAGAAGCACTGGGGCCACGCCATGTTGCAGCAGGTTAGGCCGCCTCCTGCAGCACTGGCATCCCACATGGGCGCCATTCTGAGTCCTGGCTACTCCACTTCCGATCCAGCTCTCTGCTGAAGCACCCGTGAAGGCCGTGGAGCATGACCCAGGTGCTTGGGCCCCTGCCACCCATGTGGGAGACCCAGATGTAGATGTGGCTCCTGGTCTCGGCTTGGCCCTGCCATTTGGGGAGTGAACCAGCAGATGGAAGATCTCTCTCTCTCTCTAACTCTGCTTTCAAATAAATGTCTTTTTTTTTTTTTTTTGTGACAGGCAGAGTGGACAGTGAGAGAGAGAGAGACAGAGAAAGGTCTTCCTTTGCCGTTGGTTCACCCTCCAATGGCTGCCGCGGATGGTGCACTGCGGCCGGTGCACCGCGCTCATCCGATGGCAGGAGCCAGGCGCTAGGTGCTTTTTCCTGGTCTCCCATGGGGTGCAGGGCCCAAGCACTTGGACCATCCTCCACTGCACTCCCGGGCCACAGCAGAGGGCTGGCCTGGAAGAGGGGCAACCGGGACAGAATCCGGCGCCCCGACCGGGACTAGAACCCGGTGTGCCGGCGCCGCAAGGCGGAGGATTAGCCTGTTGAGCCACGGTGCCGGCCAAATAAATGTCTTAAAAAAAAAAAAAAAAAAAAGAGGTGCTGTTTCCAGCCTCCACAGGGTACGTCACATCCTCCGGATGGCCCTGCATTACCTGAGATCCTATGAAACCCGAATTCCAAATTCCCGTTTCAGATAAGACACTGTGGATTTCTTATGGGAGAAGTCGTCAGCAGAACCTAACAAGCCTTTAAAGTGTGCCTACACTTTGATTCTGGGGCTTGACTTTTTAGGAACTGATCCTATGGAGACCAGTGGGTAGGTAGACAATCTCAGTCCCACCCTAGGCCTGTTCACCGAGAACCCACAGTTCCACCAGACCCCCAGGAGACCCGCATGCACGTTAAGTGTGAGGAGCTCTGTTCTAAGGGACATGGGCTCTTTTTGGAAGGACAGCAGGTAAGTCCCTCCAGTCAGGGTTGGTCTGTCTTCTCTTCCATCCCCACGTACCTCCTGAAGCTGTGGAATCTTTGCTAGGGTCACCAGCACAGGCTGTCCTCAAAGAGCTGGGCCTGTTGCCCTCTTGCCATGGCCATCTGTTCATGGTTGCTTTGCTAGAAAAGCTGGGCATGTGCACTGCCTGATGAATCAACAGGGAGCTTGCAGGCCCTCCCTGCCAAGGAGGGACATCACGGATTTGGGCAAGAGACTGCAGGATGGGGCACTTCATCCAAAGAGGATCTAAAGGTTGTTTTATGAAGCTCTGGGACCAATCAGAGAAAGTTACAGGGAGAGAAGCTGCAGTTCAAAATAAAGAAAAGTTTCAAACAAGCAGCAAAGGCCTGAGTCGCAGGGTGGTGGCTGAGCTAACTGTTCCCACAAGGGGACAAGCGTTCTGAGGCAACTCTGGGATGGGTGTGAGTTTGAAGTAGGCGTCTGCTTGGGACTGAAACCCATAGTCTCCTCAAAGGCAAGAGGCCGGGCATGCAGTGAGAAAAGGATGGAGAGTGAGAAAATTCAGGGGCTACCATGGCAGAGCCGTGGGTCGTGAAGGCTGGCTGGCTAAACACAAACTTGTGTTTCTGTATGAAATGCTTCCAGTGTTGGTCTCCACCAGTTTGCAAGCTCAGTGGGGTCAGCAACTGGGCCACTGAGCTGCAGCACCTGCCACAGGTGCTGGCACAGAACAGTATTTGGATTCTTTCATGTTCTTTAAATCATTTTTGTTATATATTCAAATGTTCCTTTTCTTGTTTTCTCATTACATTCTAATTCTTTTTCATCTAGCTCTGTTGTGGGTACTTCAAAAGGCTCGTGGAAAATGGAGTTTAAAAGATAACTTTATTTTGGTGCACAAAAACTGGAAGTCCATGCATAGTTTTTTCCTAATATGCATTTCCCACAAACTTTTGGAACGCTGCCTCATATTTGTACTGCATTCTCTGCAGCAGTGAAACAACTGAAATATAGAAATGTCCCATAAATGGGGTCAAGAACTTCCCTGGAGCTGAAACACACCATTTTACTGGGCTCAGGGGCTCCCTTCCCCCCAAGAAGAACCCTTTTCTGGAAAGACCCCAGCAGACTGCCAACAGCTGGGTCTCTGGGTGCGCGGAATTATGGGTGTTCTGTAGGAGCCACTTTCTGCTTGGTTGGACTGTTTCTTCTTTTTTCCCCCCATTTTGAACAACTATTACTTTCAAATGAGAAAAATAATAAATAGGAACCAGGCTTGTTCTAAACTCTTACTTTAAATCTCTAGTTCATTTTAGCCAGCTTTATCTAATTGGTAGTGTTCTTGTTAGAGAAAATTGCAAAATGGAATGAACGCTTCCAACGGTCAGTTAACCAGTCCAAGAAGGTCAAGTGACTCACTTGGCCCAGGCAGGCAGCAGGCAGGGCCAGGACTCAGGTCTTCCCTCCCCACTGGGAGCCTCTCACTCTCCTCTCTTAAGTGATGCCCAGAGTCCAAGGCATCCGATGCCCTGCAACATGGACACCTCCCCCCTTCCCCCAACAGTATCTGTGTGGATTCTGGAGTGGAGAGAGCATTAGACCATTCAGCCTCCACACACGCCTTTGCTTTACTGGACACCCACACTGTACTGCAGATCAAACACACAGAATTGCTGGCATAAGTCCTGCCCCTGGCACCAGGGCCAGCAGCTCTCTGCCCACTCCAAAAGTCTGCTTTTAAGTGATTCCAGTCCATGTGACCTGCAGAGCCTGCTCATAGGTTTATGCCATGTCTTCTGTGTGGGATACTTTCTTGGGAATATCCAGGTGATCCTGACAAGTCCTCAGACTTTTTCCAGGCTGGCTGGCTCTCATTTGCACTGGGTCACGTGGAAAGAGTCAGGCACTGCTCCAGGAGTCCTTGGCATGCTGGGCAGGGGTGAGGAAGGCTCTGCTTCATGTCCACTCTGTTGGGACTTGGCAGAAGTAAGGGAATGTGAACTCCAGCAGAGCCTAAGCTAGCGGCTCTGGGCTCTGCAGAAGTACCAGGGGCTTGGAAATTCAGGTTTCCAGGCTGAGAACTGAGCAGGAGGGTACCCCCAACCCCTCATGTTTGGGTCGGCAAGCCCATGGTAAGTGTCCTGGATTCTCTGATGTCAGCCCCAGGATGCATTTTGTTTGGAGCCTTGGTCTGCAGGGAGAGGCGTCTCTAAGATGAGATTATTCTTTTTTTTTTTTTTTTCATCCACTGGTTCACTCCCCAGATTGTTGCAATGGCTGAAGCTGTGCAGATCTGAAGCCAAGAGCCAGGAGCTTCTTCCTGGTTTCCCACACCAGTGCAGGAACCCAACAACTCTTGGGCCATCTTCTACTGCTTTCCCAGGCCATAGCAGAGAGCTGGATCCGAAGTGGAGCAGCCAGGACTCGAACTGGTACCTATAGGGGATTGCCAGCACTGCAGGCAGCAGCTTTACCTATTACACCGGCCCTGGCTGAGATGATTCTGAGATGGCTGCTGGGTCTAGGTGTCCACTGGGAGATGTTTTAGAAGAGCCATAGAGAAATTCTTGAAGGCCAGAGAATGGGAGGCTTGAATCTGTAGCACTGACAACTTCCCAGGGCCCACAGAGCAGCCTTCTCTCTGTACCTTACCAGGGAAAACAAGCAGCACTTACATCATTGAAACTTAAGATCAGTCCATAAACTAAAAGTCAATGAGAGGCAGATTAAAAAAATCTTTAATGACTTTCAAAAGAATTACAGAAATAATACATGTCCTTCATAACAAATTGAAATACAGAAATAACTCAATTGTCCTGAAGAGGTATAAAATAAGAACTCATTTTGGAAGTTACCAGATTTGATTAAAGATGAAAAAAATAAAGGGGTGAGGGCTGGGGCACTTGGGGCATGGCCATCCCACAGGGGAGTGGCTTCCCTGCCTAATGCGCTTCCTGGGAGGCCCCAGGTGAGGCTCAGGTACTTGGGTCCCTGCCACCCACAGGGGAGACCCTGATGTGGCTGGCTCCTGGCCTGAGCCTGGCCCAGTTCCAGCTGCTGCAGACACTTGGGGAGTGAACCAGTGGAGGGCAATCTCTTTCTCTCTTCCTTTCAAATTAAATCAATTAATTTATCCAATTTTTTTTTAATGACAATATTGGGGCCAGCACTGTGGCATAGTAGGCTAAGCCTCTGCCTGTGGTGCCAACATCTCGTATGGGGACCAGTTCATGTCCCAACTGCTCCTCTTCTGATACAGTTCCTGCTTCTGACTGGGAAAACAGTGGAAGACGGCCCAAGTGCTTGGGCCCCTGCACCTGTGTGGGAAATGCGGGAAGACGCTCCTGGCACCTGGCCTCAGATCAACTCAGCTCCGGCCGTGATGGCCATTTGGGGAGTGAGCCAACAAATGGAAGACCTCTCTCTCTGTCTCTCCCTCTGTCTCTAACTATACTTCTCAAATAAGTATCTAAAATCTTTAAAAAAAAAAAAAAAAAAAAGAATGAATGCCCAGCACTGGCAAGGGCCGAGGCGGGATTTCCAGCCTTGGCACTGCTGAGGCACGATTCTGTGCTGTGTGGGATCTGCCTGCCGAGGAGTGTTGTAGGATGGTGAGCAGCGTCCCCGAGGTCTACTCATTAGACAGCAATGGCACCTCCATCATGATCCCTAGACTGCTGCAACTGAAAACGCCCCCAGGCATTGCCAATATGTCCCCTTGGGGGACACAATCACCTGCAGGTGAGAACCACCTGGGCAATGAGCACTCCAAACTGCTCTGCTGCGTAGACTGGCGTCTGCTCTCACTGTCAAATACGAAACTCTGTCACCAGAAACTTCACTGCAACATCCACTTAAACGTGTACCAACTTGCTGCACATACATTCTAATTCAGCACCATTGGTAATGCTTAAAAATTGGAAATAGCCCAAAAGACATGGGTAGGAAATCAGGTAAATGCACACCCCTGGAGAAGAATTAGATGCCTCTGATGTGGAGATCTTCAAGAAGGAAATTAAGGGGACAAGGCGAGTGTGGAGACGGCAGAGAGGGTATTTTTTAAACATGGAAAGAACACAACCAAGTGCAGGTGTCTGCAAGCCCTGGAAAGCAGACACAGAGAAACACACAGGGCCCACCAGGCATCTCTGTAGTGCAGGACGGAGGGGAGGGAGGAGCACACGGGATTTTCCACTTCTACTCCATTTCAGCGGCGCTTGCTTGCGTCACCTTACAAGGCCATCGCAGCAGAATGGAGGTAAGAAGAAGAGGGAAAAGGGGGGGGGGGGAGAACTCCCACTGGAGGCCCTGCCGTGCGCTGCCGGCCCACTCCGCGCCACCTGACCAGATCCTCCACGTTGGCAGAGAGGATGGGGAAACTGAGACTGAGAGGGTGGTGACTCGCCCAAGGCCCACAGGCAGCGGAGGGAAACCTGTCTCCAGAGTCCCGGCTGCTGCTATCTGCGGCGATGCCCCGGTCACAGGAGCAGGTCCTGCGCAGGCTGACAGCACCGGGCCTCACATCCACCTGCATTTGAGCTGCATCTCCGCTCCTTCTACCCCTCTGCAGCTTTTCTTCCCTCCCGTGGAGCTGGCGATCTTCTCCCCAAAGCCATTTCCCCCTCGGGCTCTCCCCCTCTGAAGGGGCTGGGGGTCTGACTCTGGCCTCTGCAGCTCAGCCCAAGGCTTTGCCTCTGGGTTCTTCTGCAAATCAGATGAGTACAGGGACCAAGGGCAGCCTGAGTGCTGAGTCGGCCCTGTCACCACAGTGGCAGGAGAGTGGCAGTGGCGGCAGCAACAGTGTCAATGGTTGATAACCTTTCTCTTCAGCAGCTGATCAGTGTGTTCCAGAGACTGAACAGTTCCTACCTTCTCAGCCAGGTGCCCCGGGTGCAAGTCTACTCTAAGAAAATCATCAGACTCCTGGTCAGATGTAGCTGCAGGCAGAGACACGTGTATTTTTATGTGAATATATTCACAGATTTTTAGTTCAGAGTTCTTTGCTACAGTAAATATATACTTCTAATTGTCCAAAACTGGAAGAATGGTTAACTACAAAATAAATTATGAATATGTGTATATGACAGACTATTATACTTTTTTATAGTCACATTTTGAGGACTACTTTACGATAAGAAGAATGGTTCACAATAAACGAAAAAGCATTCTTACAAAGTTTGTACAGAGTTTATCAGCAATTAACAACGAACACATTTCCACTTAAAATATGAATAATAAGTAGCAGGCAGGCCCCTTCCGTCATGTCATGCTGCCCACACTCCAAGGTAGCTCCTGTCAGTATTTCCGCTTTCAGAGGAGTGAATGGGGGCACGGGGCCTGGGCAGCATGTTCAAGGCCACACAGAGGTGGGGCAGGCGAGGCACGGCTTCCGCTAGGGCTGCCCTGGCTCTGACGCACACCGCACGCTAGGACAAAACCCGAGGGCTGGTGACCTTCTTTATGCTTTTCTGAATTATCTATAGAGGCAGTGTTTTCTTTTGTTAAATTTAGTTGTTACTAGGATATTAACATATTAATAATATTTCCAAAGTTTGGGGGACAGGTATCCAATGATGGAGGTGGCCAAGTCCAAGTTCAGTTTGACTCAATTAAATTGAAGGGCCTGAAAAGGGCCAGAAAACCAGGCGTAGAGGGAACGATAACCTGTTCCTTCCAGAGCACATCACGCTTCACCAGCTTTTGTGGGACAGCCCCGTGGACGACTGACTAGACTGTGGCCCCAGAGGGGTGCAGCTGGGACGCAAGCATGAGTTAGAGATACACGTCTGGCCCCACCAGCAGGTGGGTGTGGCCTGAAGCAGTAGCAGGCATTTCTGGTCTGCCTGACCTTCCCGCTATTCCCCATGCCCTCTCTCTTTGGGTAACAGAAACGGATTTTTCCCTTGGGAGAACTGCCCTGCCTTCCGACAGGCCTGGCGAATCACCGTGGGCACAGCCACCAAGATGGCTGTAAAGGAGAACATCTCTTCAAATCAAAACCAATGCGTTTCTGCTGCGGCTCAACCTCGATTCCCAGGGTGCTGGCAGCTCCCCAGCCATTTGGCCGATGGCCTTCACTGCTCAGGGAATCTTGGTTGAACTCTGGGTTTGAAATTTGATTTTCTTGTGTCCACACAGAGATAACAGCCTGACAATCTCACTTCACTGAGGGAGAAAAGAGCTTCCTACTTTCTAAACTCTTCCCTTTGTGGACCAAGAGTTTGCTGTGGGGAGCAGAGCTAGGTTTTTATTATTATTATTATGCACAGTGCAGAGATGATACAATCTGAGATTAAAGACAAGTTCCCAAGGAGCAGGAAGGCCAGAGCCTTCTGGTACTGCCAAGGAAGAAAAGCAGGACAAGCGTTCAGATGCAAGTGTCTCTCCATCCTCCTCAAAGGCCAAGTTCCCAGGCAGGGCTAAGAAGCACCCGGACAGGCTTGGAGGATTTTGGTACTCCACTTCTTCCCCGAGCACAGTCCAGGCAAAGCACTGGGCCCCAGAAATGCCTCCTGCTGACCATGACACTGCACCAAGTGGGCACCTAAGATACAAAAGTAGCCTTGGGAGTGGTGTGGTGGTAACAGTAGCTCTCTGCTTTTCTCTTGCACTGGGAGTGCCCGGCAGGTGATCTGGAAGCATCTGAATCTCTAGTGATGTGCTTGGATGAAAGCTGTGAGGACTGTGGCCTGTGAAGATATCACAACTAAAGACAATGGCAATTTTCATGCTTCTAAGTAACACTGCTCTGGAATTAAATCAGGCCAGCCTCTCCGTGACCCATTGTGCCTGGGGCTAAGTCCAGAGCAGCCGTGTGGTGGTGACGACCAGCAAAGGGAAGGGAACAGCGGCTGCCCGTGAAGCTCATCCACTACCCCCTTAACCCAGATGCCACCCTGGAAGAAGGAAGAGAGGAGAAACCCTGACGTATTGAACGTGTATGTATAAAGCAGACGACCATAAACCAGAAGGGACTGAAACACCTGCTAATGACGAGAGGGTGCAGGTTTGAGAGGAAGCGATCAGCTGGGAAATGCAGAGGAAGCTGCACGGATTGCGCACCTCCAGGTGCCACAGAGGCCCTCAGAGCGCCTCTCCCAGGAATCTGATATGCAGGGAGCACTTGGATCAAAGACGTGTGGAACTCAATCGCCCCGACGGCAGTGCCCCTGAGGTTCCTGGCACCTGGGAAAGGCTCTGCTTCCCAGGCTGATAAGGCCTGGCTGTTTAGTTTGTCCTTTTGTTGAGTGAGCTTTCTGGTATCCTTCCAGTAGAGTATACTCCCTGTTCACTTCAGGGTGTCTTTCTATATTATATTCTCCAACACAGGAACATCCAGGAAATAAAGATGAAATGAAGGGAGTCAGCTGACTCTCCCCTTCTGTCACTGTCTTGCAAATAAATACATAATTAGTTTTATTATTTTTTTAAAGGCAAGGCCCTGAGGATTAGCAGATGGACAGGTGACTGAGGATGTCCCCAGGGGCCAGGAGAGCGAGCCAAGGAGGAGGCTGGACTCAGTGTCAGAGTTCAGAACTGCGGCAATGTAAGAGCCATGCCTGGGCCTGCTGGATTTGACCACAGGGAGGATACTCACGACCTTGGCGACAAGCACCTCCGTGGGCACCAAAGTCTAGCTGCAGGAGGCTAGAGAGAGACAGACACAGTGAAGAAGGAGACACCGATGATGGCTCTGAGTTGGAGCAAAGGTCAGGAGCTTTAAGGGAAATGCAGGTAGAAGGGGACTTGTGGGTTTGGATGTCACACTTTTTTCATTTCTTTTTTTCAAACACAAGAGAAGACATGATGTGCTTGCATGTACAGAAACAAATAGTGTGAGTTTCCTGAGGTGGGAGATGGGAGCCAATGTGACACTAGGGTAGGGGGAAGGGACTGGTCTTGGGCAGGAGTGGGGGAGGGACGGATGGCGACAGGCAAAGATCAAGGACAGGGCGAGAGCGCTTCTCCCCTGGCTTCTGGGGACACAGGTGCACTTTCTGGTGAAACTTTTTTTTTTTATTCCCCTTGGACAGAGTAAGATGCTCAGGAATGTGTAAGCAGAGGGTGAAGAAATACTTTGAATGATTTAGTTGAGTGTCAACATCTGAAGGGCAAGATTAGTTCAGCACACGAAAGAAATGAGCAGGATTCCTGGGAGTTCAAGTGCAGAACCCACTGAACGCTCACACCAAGACACACACAATTAAAGAACCAAATCCAGCCTCTCTGAAACTGGGCAGGGAGCGATCCCTGCAGGCTGTATTCCGCAGCTCTCAGCAAGGGCTCTCAGGTTTGGTTGGGCACACACGTAATTCACTGATGTGGTGTAAAAATCAGAACGGCAGGTTCTCGTTAAGAAGTCTGGCTCCCCCGACCCTGCTCCTCACCATTCTAGGAAAGATTTCTCTTAGTTTCTTGCCTGTGTTTTCAGTGTTTCTTTCTGCATCTACAAGCAACCCAAATATCTATTCTTCATTTACTTGAAAGGCAGACACAGAGAGAGACGGAAGGAGAGAGAGAGAGAAAAGGACTCTTTTATCTGCTGGTTCACTCCCTAACTGGCTGCAACAGCCAGGTCTGAGCCAAACTGAAGCCAGGGGCCCAGAACCCTGTCCAGGTCTCCCACACCAGCAGCAGAAGCTCCAGTACTTAGGCCCTTTTCTTCTGCCTTCCCAAACATATTAGCAGGAAGCTGGACTGGAAACAGAGCAGCCAGGACTTGAACTGGCATTCTGATATTGGGATGCGGGCATCACAAATAGTGGCTCAACCCATTGAGCCAAAATGCCGGTTCCCAAATATCTGCCCTTATCTGTACATCTTGTTTCTTCATTATCTTAGAGTTTTCTCAGCACACAAGAGGCTCCCTCGAGCTTTTTTTCTGGTTACAAAGTATTTCCCCATGGGGACTCACAGGTTTTCTCCTCCAGTTCCCTGCACACTGACATGGTTGTTGCCAATGTTCTGCAATGAATAACCTTTTACCTAAGCCATCACTTACATGTACAAATGTCATCTACAGGGTAGCTTTGAGGCTCGTCACTTTAATGGACATTGCCAAATCAACAGGGCTGTCCATTTCACAACCCCACTAGCAGGCCATGAAAGGGCCTGCTGCCTGCCCCTGTCCCCCATCTCTGCCAGCCCGAGCCAGTGTGCACTGCCACAGACTGGGGTTTCTGCCAATCTGATGGGCTAAGAGTGGTAACTCAGTACACGCTAAGATTGAGGCTGAGTGTCTTCTCCTACATGTCTGGGCCTTGGACTCCCCATCTGTTCATGTCCTTTGCTCACTTTTTGTATTCTACTGCTGCAAAGCTTCTTAAATTGGGGTTTGTGGCTGTCTTAGGCGATCTCAAGGCTCAGATAATGTTCATAATTGGAGAGAAGAAAAGACCAGCTCACTCTAACCCAGTACCTACCTTGTAGCATATAGTTTTTCTTTGTTGTTCTTTTAAAAACTTTGGGGAGGGGTCAGCACTGTTGTGTAGCGGGTAAAGCTTCTGCCTGAAGTGCCAGCATCCCATATGGATGCCGGTTTGAGTCCCAGCTACTCCACTTCCAATCCAGCTCTCTGCTGTGGCCTGGGAAAGCAGTAGAAGATGGCCCAAGTCCTTGGGTCCCTACACCTGGGTGAAGCTCCTGGCTCTGACTTCGGATCAGCACAGCTCCAGCTGTGGCAGCCAGCTGGGGAGTGAACCAGTGGATAGAGGACCTCTCTTTCTCTGCCTCTCCTTCTCTCTGTGTGTAACTCTGACTTTCAAATAAATAAATAAATCTTAAAAAAAAAAAAAAACTTTGGGGAGCTTTCTGTTGAAGTTTAATATGCACATAAAGGCATATTTGTACTATGTTGCGGCTTGATCAATTTTACAAACTGAACGTATCCCCATGACCGACATCAGACCAAGCGGCAGTATTACCGGTGCCCCTGAAGCCCCTCTCAACACTGCCTCATCTTCACCAGCACACATTCCTGTCTTCCGTAGCTTTACTTGTTCTTTTTTCCCATCTGACACCATCCTGATGGTGTCACATAGTTTAAGTTACAAAGTTCACATGAATGAAAAGTAGAGGGAGAAGGCGAGAGATGTCACTAACCTTGATCTTCACCAGGTTTGAAAGCCCAGGGTGAAGGGCGTCACTGGTTAAGGAAAGAGAACCTACGATCCTAGGGCTCCCTCTGCTGGGGATCGGTAGCAACTGGGAAAAGGTCCCCACTCCCGGAGTTCAAGCTGCTGCAGACTGAGTGGGAGCCAGCAGAGAGGTGAAAGTTCAGATCACTAACGACCCCACAAAGCTCTCCTCTCCCCACTCCCCATTCTGTTCCCTGACATTTCATGAAAGTCACCATAACAGTAACAGTAGCTTTGGGGACAGGAAGAGAATGACAGGAGACAGAAGCTTATCAGTCCCCACTTCCCCAGCTCCCACCTACCCACTCCCCTCGGAGACAAGTCTGCTGTGAGAGGCTCTGCTGCTCAAATCCACCAGCAGAGTCCCCAGGCCCCAGGCTTGGTTCTCAGGAGCCAGCGGGCAACCAGGATTCTTTGCTAAGTGAGATGACTGACTGACCGATGCGCTCCTGTGCTGATGCAGTCACTGCATCGTGGAAGCACCCAGTGCAGGGGCATGTGCTTAATCTGCACCAGGGGAACAGCAGTTGAGGGAGGGGGAGTCCAGGGAAACGTCAGTGGATGCTTCCTGTCTGAGAAACAGGATCTAGCTGAAGATGCAAGAAACGAACAGGCAAAGCCTAAAACAGCCACGTGATGAGGCACATGAAGTTCCAAGTTAGTTACTACAGGATTAGAGATGGGGGAGGCGCTGAGCTGGAAAGGTGGCAGGTGGTAGACAGGGGAGCGACAGGCTCTCCAGCTGCAGGGGGGGGGGGGCAGAACCACCTGTGCCAATGGTGTCCCATGGTAGAAGACCTGCCTGACCACCGTAGGGGTAGGTCCTTTGGTTGTGGGTCCAGGAGTTCTACTTCGTCAGGGACCCAGAGCTGGTCACATTCAGGCAGATGGGCTCAGTAACTGTCTAGAACCAGATGCCCGTTTGGCCATCTGTAGGAGGGAGGACGTCCTCCCCATAAAGGTTTCCCGCCTACGCTTCCCCTGGCCTCTTTCCTCTGGTTATTTCCCATGCCTTCCTGGGGGTCCTGACCCTCTCCTGTGGCTGAGAGACCCCACAAGCTATTTCCAGTCCCAATCTCCTAGTTTAGCTTCAGATTCAGATTTGGATCTGCTAGGGACTGGTTGCAGCCCCTAACCCTTTCTCAAGGATACCATGATCTGAGAATGCTGAAGTTCCTTAGCCAGGAAATGACCTACTACCTGCATTGAAACTTTGTGTATCTTCCTGTAACTTCGAATTATCTCCAGATTACCCCTGATACCTACTATGACGTCAACGCCAAGACGGTAGTTGTTATACTACATTGTTTAGGGAATTGGCCAGAGAAACAGTCTGCACATCTTCAGGACAGAGGCAATTTTTCCCCCAAATATTTTCGATCTGTGGTTCATTGAATCCACAGATGTGGAGCCTGTGAGTATGGGGAGTATTTCCCCACCCCACAGAGCACTCAAGTTCGGTATGTTCAAACTCAGCTGATCACTGACGGGCATCTCAGCACAGGCAGGCGGGGAGAACAGACTGCCTGGGGTCAAACTCGAGTCCTGCCCCTCAGCAGCCACGTAACCTCGCACAGTGACTCAGCTCTGCTTCAGCCTCCTCACGTAGAAAATGAAGATGATAATGGTGCTCTCCTAGGATTGTTGCGAGCATGAAAATGAGTTTTCTGGCACATAGTAGGAACCATAAAATCATCGGCCATTATTCTCACCCTCAATTAAATGAGGTTCTGTCTCCACACCTTGTCCACTGGATGCAACAGCTTAATTAGAAACAGGCAATGGTATCCACTGGGAAGCAAAACGTCCTGGTCAGCTTCCTCTCACTAATCCACCTCCACCCCACCCCATGCCTATCAGTCTCTCACCCACTCTTCAGTCTGTGACCCTGTTCTCCGCACTTACAGCCACCTGCGCTTTACTCTTTACATCACTGCCAGCCCAGGCTGAAACCAGAGCCACCTCCTCAAAATCAGTCCGCTCACTCCTCCCTGCTTCCAGAGCTCCCATGGTTCTCAGGGTAAACCCCTGCCACGGCGGCAAGACCCTTCACGACCTGATCCTTGCTTTCGTCTGCACTACAAGCTCCTCCCCAAACCTGCTCCTGGAATTCCTTCCTTAGTGAAGGGGCCGAGTTCAGGCTCCCCTCTACCAGAGCCGCTGCCGAGCCCCTGTGGTCCCTTTTCAGTCTTCCGGCTCCTCGCTGTCCTCCGCCTGGTTTCAGCTTCAGTCTTTCCGCAGCCTATATAGAGTGTCCTCTGGCCTCTCTGACGTCTCTCCTGCCTTCTCTCCTGCTCTCTGCCAGGGTGACATAAGTGCTCACAGCACCGTTTTGCTTAAAACCATTCCTGACCCGTAGGACAAAATCCAAGCTCTTTCCCACGATTCTCTCCTTCCGTAGGCTTGGCCTGGTCTGCAGTCACCCCTGCCTTCCCTGTGCCCAGGCCATGCCTGACTCTGAAAGCGTCCCCCTCCCCCTGGAAGGTGCCGAGACGCTGCCCTGCACCTCCCATGGGGGGCCTCCAGGGCTTCCCCTTCCTCCTCCACCGGCCCGTGCACTCCTGCCCAACACAGGCGAGCAGCAGGTGCACTCTACGGTCTGTGGAAAGAACAAGTGGAACTGAGGACACGAGGGGCAACCCGATCCGTGTGGTCAGAGCCAACTGCACGCAGCTCTCTGCTCTCCCAGGTTCTAAAAATGATTCACACACACTCAATGCCCACAACCACGCTGCCTTGGGGATGGGATGTGCTTCCTAACAGGGCAATTGTGGGGACTGAATTTTTTTTTAAAGATTTATTTTATTTATTTGAAAGATGGAGTTAGAGAGAGAGGTAGAGAGAGAGAGAGAGAGAGAGGTCTTCCATCCACTGGTTCACTCCCCAGATGGCCGCAACAGCCAGAGCTGTGACATCCAAAGCCAGGAGCCAGGAGCTTCTTCCGGGTCTCCCAACAAGGTGCAGGGGCCCAAGGACTTGGGCCATCTTCTACTGCTTTCCCAGGCCATAGAAGAGAGCTGGATCAGAAGAAGGGCAGCCAGGACTAGAACTGGCGCCCACATGGGATGCTGGCACTGCAGGGTGGGGCTTTAACCTGCTGCGCACAGAGCCGGCCCCGAGGACTGAAATGTAAATTTTAAAGTTTCCAGCACATAACATGCAGTGCCTTCACTATATATAGGAGAGGCCCCAGAGTTATACTCTCCTTTTTGTATTCATTAAGGCAGAGAAGGAAAGGGAAGGACACAGAAAGAGAAAGCCAGCGAGAATGCTACCTCCCATCTGCTGGGTCATTCTCCAAACACAAGTGCTTGAGGCTGGGATAGGTCAATGCGGAAAGTCTGGAACTCATGGCTAGGCCCCCAATGTGGATGACAGGGAGCCAACCCCCTGAGCCATTACCTGTTGCCCCTCAGGGTCTGCATTAGCAGGAATCCAGAGTCAGGAGTCAGGAGTCGGAGCAGGCATTGAATCTAGGCACTCGACAGGGGAGGTGGGAGTCTTAACCATCAGGCCAAATGCCCGCCACTATACTGTAATTTTCATCAACTCTAAAACATCATTGTTTTAAAGACTCAACTTTTTTTTTGTATGTACAATTAAGAAAGAAAAAACTAGCAATTATGCCAGAGCACATTACTGATTACAAGACATATCCAGATTTTCAGAGGGCTAAATTAAGAGACAGTAAGTATCTTAGATTCCATTGAAAAAAAAAGAAAGTAACAATAAAGAAAAGAGGCAAACTGCCCTCAAGTCATTTGAATTCTAGTGAGGGGGACCAACAATAAAGACACATTGACAGGTGGAAAATGCATGCTGTAAGGAAAACTAAATCAGGGTAAGCGGATATAGAGTGCAAGGGGTTGCCAGGGTGGCCAGAGACGTTCCCCGGGGAACCAACATGAGCAGAGATTAAATGAGATGCATTGTGGGTAAACAGTGATCCAGCAGAGGAAACATCACATACAAAGACTTAAGAGGGGAGTGTGTCTGGTGGGTCCAAGGAATCCAGGCAAATGTAGCTGGATCATGGTTCCAGATCCTGGGCAGATTTCTCTAACCTGGCTGTATTCCCCAGGTGGAAGTGCGTACTCCCGGGCTAGTAAGGCATGCAGTGGTGTAGGGCTGGGATCCAAGCACTGCTGTGTGATTTCGCGTTCAGGAGTGTGGGTGTAGAGTTACACTGCCCTGATTGGAATCCCCATTCTGCTGCTATGTGGCCTTGGGCAAGTTATCTAACTATTCTGAGCCTCAGTTTCCTCAGCTGTAAAATGGACATAATAAAAGTATCTATTTCACAAGTTGTTCATGAAGGTTAATAATAATTGCAAATGAAGACACATTGATTACTATTATCATCACTACTTTCTATCTCAAAGTAATTTTATTTTATTTTTTTTTTTTAAAGATTTATTTCTTTTACTTGAAAGTCAGAGTTACACAGAGAGAGGTCTTCCATCCGCTGGTTCACTCCCCAATTGGCTGCAATGGCCAGAGCTGTGACGATACAAAGCCAGGAGCCAGGAGCTTCTTCCAGGTCTCCCATGCAGGTATAGCGGCCCAAGAATTTGGGCTATCTTCTATTGCTTTCCCAGGCCATAGCAGAGAGCTAGATCAGAGGGGGAGCAGCTAGGACTTGAACCGGCACCCATATGGGATGCCGGCACTGCAGGTGGAGGCTTTACCTGTTATGCCGCAGCGCCCCCCAGTAATTTAAAAAAGTCTATCAGGGCCAGCGCTATGGCATAGTGGGTAAAGCTGCTGCCTGGAGTGCCAGAATCCCATATGAGCACTGGTTCGAGTCCTGGCTGCTCCACCTCTGATCCAGCTCTCTGCTATGGCTTGGGAAAGCAGTAGAAGATGGCCCAAATCCTTGGGCCTCTGCACTTGCGTAGGCAATCTGGAAGAAGCCCCTGGCTCCTGGCTTCGGATCAGCACAGTTCCAGCCATTGCGGCCAATTAGGGAGTAAACCACTGGATGGAAGACCTCTCTCTCTGCCTCTCCTTCTGTCTCTGTGTAACTCTGATTTACAAATAACTAAATAAATCTTTTTTTAAAAAGTATATCAAGGTAAGGAATAAATTATTTGAGGCTTAAAACATAAGAAAACACTACTTCTCCAGATTACCTCTGCTAGGAGGGCATTCATGTCATGAGGAAAATAAATTCTGTCAAGACTGTGACCTTGCATTCTCCAGAGCCGTACTGAGCATCTACTAGCGCCCAGGAACAGTGTGATGCTCTGGGAATTCAACAGTGACCCTGACACACTCCTTGCTCTCAAGGATGTACGAGCTTCTACCAGAAGCTACAATTTCCAAGGCCACCTGAAGTATTTGGTCCTGACAATATTCACTTGGCAACCTCTGGGAAAAACCAGCATCATGCCTCCCTTTCCCTTACCCTTCTCCAAGAGTGCTGTGGACGGCAAGGTTTCAGACGGTTTAGCTCCTGGCTTACTAGTACTGTGTGACACAGAACAGGTTTCCTGATCTCCTGGGACCCAGTCATCCTCCTTGCAGAATGTGTAAAATCTCAGGATGATTAATGAGAGAATACGTCTGTAACTGCTCCTCAGCAGAGGGCAGCCTTTACTATTAGCATCGTTAGGCTACAAGGAGTGGTTTGTTTATTTATATTTATGTATTTGAAAGGCAGAGAGAGAGAGAGAGAGAGAGAGAATATGAATGAGAATCTCCCATCAGCTTGTTCACTCCTCAAATGCCTTCAACAGCCTGAGCTGGGCTAGGCCAGGCCAAAGCCGGGAGGTAGGAACTCCATGCGGGTTCTCACATGCCTGGCAGGGACCCAGGTACTCGAGCCATCATCTGCTACTTCCTAGGGCGCACACTAGCAGGGAGCTGGGTGGGAAGCAGAGTGGGGCTCTATCCCGGCGCGGGATATGGGATGTGGCATCCCAAGCAGCAGCTTAACCTTTCACCTGTCAGCTGCTGAGCCTCCGGCATGAACACGAAGAGAATGGGAATGTGTTACCTAGGACTCACTCTGCGCTTTAGGTTTAACAACCTTACACAGATGCTCTTTGACTTACAATGGAGTTACATCCCAACAAACGCAACTTATGTGGGAAATATGTACAGTCAAAAACACATTTTGGGGTCCATAGCCGGTTAAGTCGGGGTGTGAAAGGCTGACAACCCACACGGGAATGCACGTGAGTCCTGGCTGCTCTGCTATGTTTCAGCTCCATATTAATGTACGTGGGAAAGCAGCAGAAGGTGGCCCAAGTGACTGGGCCCCTGCCACCCACATGGAGACCCAGATGGAGTTCATGGCTCCTGGCTTGGGCCTGGCCCAGACCTGGCTGTTGCAGCCATTAGGGAGTGAAACACTGGATGGAAATCTCTCTCCCTCTTCTCCTCCTGCTCTGCTTTTTAAATAAATAACTCTCTCTCTCTCTCTTTTTTTTTCTGACAGGCAGAGTGAGACAGAAAGGTCTTCCTTTTGCCGTTGGTTCACCCTCCAATGGCCACCACGTGGCCAGTGCACTGCGCTGATCCGAAGGCAGGAGCCAGGTGCTTCTCCTGGTCTCCCATGGGGTGCAGGGCCCAAGGACCTGGGCCATCCTCCACTGCACTCCTGGGCCACAGCAGAGAGCTGGCCTGGAAGAGGGGCGACCGGGACAGAATCCGGCGCCCCGACCGGGACTAGAACCCAGTGTGTCGGCGCTGCAAGGCGGAGGATTAGCCTATTGAGCCGTGGCGCCGGCCATAAGTAACTCTCATAACATATGTAATACATTTAGCTTACTGACCATTGTGGCTTAGCAACACAGCACACTGTGTAGTGTCAGCTGTAGACCCTGGGGTCACAGGGCTGCCTGGGAGCTAGGCTCACTGCCACCGCCCACATCGCAGGAGTGTATCCTATGCCACATTATGAATAGCTGAGCGAAAGATCAAAATTCAAAAATGGCTATCCCTTTTACACTGGAAGCTGGAAGGCCTACTCCATGAAGTGCAGATTTTATTCCCAGACCTGGTCCAGGCCGTCCAAGGTCTGGCTGTAGTTCGGTTGGATTCAGTCCAGTTGGGTGGTTACCCCTGTGGTACTGAGGAGAGTTGCGAGGGGCCGGTTTGAACTCAAGAAAAAAAAAAGGGCAGGGCTAGAACCAACTCTATTGAGAAAAGCCAGCCTTCTTTCTTCTTTTTTTCTTAAAGATTTATTTAGTTGAGAGTCACGGAGAGAGAGGGAGAGACAGAGAGATCTTCTATCCGTTGTTTCACTCCCCAAATGGCCACAGCAGCCAGGGCTGGACCAGGCAGAAGCCAGGAGCTTCTTCCAGGTCTCCCACGTGGGTGCAGGGGTCCAAGCACTTGGGCCACCTTCCGCTGCTTCCCCAGGCGCGTTAGCAGGGAGCTGGATCAGAAGCGGAGCAGCCGGGATGATGACGTTGCAGGCGGCAACTTAACCCACCGCGCTCCGTCGCCACAACGCAGCCCGAGAACAGGCATCTCAGGCAGCTTCGAGATGTGTAGGCTGCAGGCAGGGACACGCGTGGCCGCATCAGCAGAACGAGACCCCGTGATGACGGCGTGGCCGCGCCAGATCGCTCCTTCCCCGCCTCCCGAGCGAGCAGCCATCAGGATCAGGACTGTTAGACCCCGGCGACCGCCGCCGCGGGCGGACCGCCTACGCCTGTTTGCCGACTACGCAGTGCAGGTGCGTTTCCACGGGCCTCCCGGCATTCCCAGAGACCAGCGTGCAGAGGAGATTCGCTGACACAGCCCAGCCCGCAGACGGGGAAGCCGGGATGCAGGGAGGGAAAAGCGGTGCCTCGAGCGCTTCCACCCCAGTTCCGGCCTCACAGTCGTGGCCCTGCCCCAGGCCAACGCCTCCGGGTCTCCGCAGGCCCCGGAAGATCCCCAGGAGGCCAGGGCCGGCGCCGGAGCCTGGAGGTGTCGCGGGGGGTCCAGACCCCACCGCCACCGAGGCGGCCCTGGGCGAGCGCTCCGACGGGCTCAGCCGCCCCGAAGACCCGCGCACACGGCTCGGACCCCGAGCGGAACTGCGAGTTCTGGGGGACCCCCGAGGAAGTGCAGGCGGCTGGCGACGGCGAACAGCGACGCCTCACTCACCTGACAGAGAGGAAGCAGGCACGCCCCAAAAACAGACCGTGAGCGAAGCCACGCCGGAGGGAGGCGGGAGAGAAAAGAATAACAGGAAATGACGTCAGGCGCACGTGCTTCCCAGAGGGGCGGGCACCAGGCGTTAGAGAGGCGCGGCTGCCGCCCTGCGCCTGCGCAGCAGCCGTCGGCCGCGCTGCCGAGTCACTGGGGCGGGCGGGGCTTGCGCGGTGGGCGGGGCGCGTGCCTGAGTGACGCAGGCGCAGTGCGGCTCCGGAGGCGCGGGCCGCCCCGTCCGCTGGTTTGGATCCGGGTCAGTCAGGCGCGGCGACCGGGGAGAGACGATCTGAACTGACGGCACCGGATCACCGGAGCGCTCCCGCTGCGAGGAGGTAAGGCCCCTGCCGTGACGGGGAGGGGCCCGGCCTGGCCGCGGGCGGCTCCCTGTGGGCCCGCCTGCCTCTCGTCGCGTCGTCCCCGGGCGCCGACTGCCGGGGTCGGGCCTGGGCGTCCCAGCGCCCCCGGATCCGCCGCGGCCTGGCCCGGCCGGAGCTCCGCGCGGTCGCCCCTTCCCGCCTTGTGGCCGCCTCCCAGCCGCCGCCCGCCCGCGCCCGGCCGGAGCTTCCCCTTTTCGCTGCCTTCGGCCGCCCTTTGCCCCTTCCCGCCCTTTCCTGCTCTGCTCCGAGCCCGGTTCTCGCGGGCTGCCGCCGGCCCCTCCGCCGTCTCCCGCGGTGCCCCTGGCGCCTCGGCCCCACTCCAGCCTGGGTTCTGGCCCGAGAAGTCTCCCGAGGGGGCAGAGCCGGGCCCTGGACGGTTCCCCCGCGGCCTTGTGCCCGCTCTCCGAGCCCTCCCGGGTCCCGGGTGAAAAGAACCAGCGCCGAGCGTCGCGCGTGGAGGGCCCGCGAGTGTGTGTGTGTGTGTGTCCCGGGGGCCGCTCCTTTCGCCTGTTGGAGGATCCCTGGACCGGGGCTTCGTCCCCGCCTCCGCGCCTCCCGGCGGCCTGGGGAAGTTGGAAAGTCTCGGGCATTGTGAGGACACTGGCGCCGACCCCTCGGGGAGGTCTGGGTTAAAAGGGCGAGGGGCAGGTAGGATTGTGACCCCGGCCCGGCGTCGGAAAGCAGGAGCGTTCCCCCCGACGGAGGGACCTAAGAGAACTTGGGATTTCTGAGCGCCTAGGGGGGAGTCGGAGGCGAAGTTGAATGGCCCGGAGTCATTCGACTTGCTACAGAGTGACTTTTAGTCGATCTTCATGGGTTTAATCTCTGTGGGGATTGAAGTCGCTGCAGTGAAAACTTGGAGAGTGTCTGCCGCACATGTAACGTCAAGGAGAGCAACCTGTTCAGAGTCGCTCGGACAGCTCTTGCGCTGAGTGAATGGGAAGCTGGAAATCTCCAGGCACAGAGTAAACCTTTTGTTAATTCCAAACACGTTCTGATCCAGCTCCTCAGGTCATGCCCAAGACTCACTTTTCGCTGTGGATTAAAATCACAGAAGCAAAACTAATCAGAATGCTGCAAGTCTGAAAGAAGTTTAGATAGAACTTCATTCCTGAACTGTTAGTCTGCAGCCAGGTTTTTATTTTGGTCCGTTTTGGGTTTTTAGATGATGGATCCTTTAGTGTGTCAACAGGAATGCTAGCTAAGTGTGTATTATTGCACCTAGGGTGATCGTCTGCCCTGCTAGTAAGTCAGCACTGTGTAATTAAGTTACATATCTGGGTGCAACATTTTTTTTTTTTTAGCACAGTGTTATATTGTGAGCTTCTGGAAGCCAGAAATGAGATTCTAGACCTTACAGACATGGAGTTTACAGGCTTTCTGTATGTTGGGTTCACCCTTCTATCCCTAGCGTTCAGTCTGACCAAGCACATGGTAGGAATTCTGTAAATATTTGTGGAAGGACTGAATTTCTGCCTATAGAGCCTAGCAATGAGTACTTAGATGTGATGGGTACTTAAATATTGACTAATTTCTAGAGAGGCCAGAGAGGGTTTGTGTGGGGTCTACAGGTTGAGGAGACTGGCTCAGATGTTTATTAACTCTCTAAAGGGCCATAGGCAGTGTGTGTTTAACAGATCATAAGGTAATTAAGAACTGTAAGTCAAACTTTAGTTACGTCAGCGGGGAGAATATATTTACAATCCACAATAGCATCCTTTGAAATGCTGTGGAGTTTGAAATGTACTAGAATGTGTGATCTCTGTTCACTCCTCCCCCAGGTATATAGATTATTATGGGTTATTGGGTTTTGGGTGGTGAGATGGGAGAGGATTCTACTTAAATTGAGAAGAATCAGAGGCTGCTGGAGCAGGACTTGTATCAGTAAAGGTTTTCTAATGTTCCTGCGCTGGTTAAATAAACCAGCAAAATCTGTGTGGAGAGAGTATTTAAATTTTGTCTTAAGAACTTAAGCTGAAAGCTAGCAGAATTCTTCGCTGTTTGCAATGTTCCCCAAAGAGATCTGGCTAAAATACTGTAATTTCTACACATGAATAAATGAAGTGACAAGACTCGATTCCTTGCTTCTTTGTTATACCATGGATACTACATGGTTACATTATATCAAACTTATTATGACACCTTGACCTTTGGAACATTGGAGGTCGCACAGTAACATCAAACTCACCTCTGAGAAGTGAGCAGCTGTGGAATCAGAGGGCCCACAGGTCCACGGAGAGTCCTTGCTGCATCCCAGAGCGCCTGAGAGGAGTCGGGGGAATGGGCTTGGTGCTACCATTTTTCTGTCATCTGTTTTTTGTTTGACTTAAAGAAAATTTCAGATTCCCTGTGATACGTTTACAGATACTGGTTTGCTAATTTTTGTTCAGGATTTGAAAGTGACTAGTTTATTGCCCCGAGTGAAAGTAATTTAGAGATTAGATTCTAGAGTTTATTAACAGACTTCTTTGTTGTGTTTCTTGCTGCCTTGATTGGTTCTTCATTCTCCTGTCTCTGCTTAAATACAAAAATCAAGGTAAAAAGGAATTGAGAACTTTAGTTAGAGGAGGTTGTTTAAGAGCACATCTACAGAACAGTAATTTATAATTTTTACTTTACTTCCTTATTCTTTTTTTGTCTAAAGAAAAGGTCTGGTATGTTCTTTATGAAAGGATAGTCCATTTATTTCTTTTTTGCTTAACAATTACAGTATTCAAAGCTATGAGAAAAAAAAAAACAAATGAAAATATCAGCCTTGTAAGTAGAGTGTAGAATAATCAATAATTGAAATAAACTTCTAATCTTGCTTTAACAAGGTTAATGCATCTTGTTCTTTAAAACGTGTCTTTGTGAATGTTGATATCTGGATCAGGATTCCTTGAGAGAAATGCTATCATTTATCATGAAGTTATACTAAATTGGAATTGTTAGAGTTTGGACAAAAAGTTATCATTTTAAAGAATCAAAGTATGAGCTTTTCCCTCTTATTTCTGATGTAAAGGTCAGTTTGTCTGAAGATTTCTAGTCCTCTATCATTGGAGAGGTTTCCCCTGTTCGGAAGTATGTGAAAATGTAGATTTCAGATGATTTCCATTCCAAAAGTGTCCTACACAGTATTGGCATCAGTTATTTGTACAGTTTAAGTCCCATCAGATAACATATTTTCTGTTTGATTTCATTTGTTTCATTTTAAATCAAACCCACAACCTCCCAGGCATCTACACTGAGACTTTCTTTTAGAAATGAAAATTTACATTTTTTTTCTTCTGATAGAAATTATATCAGGAATATGGATTTTAACAAGAGGTATACTTTTGATCCTGCCTGTTTCCACATTGCTCATCTTATTTTTATTTTCTATCTTAGAATTGACGGGAACATCCATAATAGTGTAAAACCTTTAACAATGAAATCTGAAGCCAAGGATGGAGAGGAGGAGAGTCTACAAACTGCCTTCAAGAAATTGAGAGTGGATGCATCGGGGTAATTAAATATGTAATTGTTATTTAGAAGTATTTGTTCACTAGATTTAAGTAGTCCTTTTCCCCTAAAGAACTCTTCGTTGTCTAATATTTCTCTTTATTCATAGAAGACACAAATGCTTATAGTGGGACAGTCCACCAAGGTCTGCACAGTATCACTTTAAGAAGAAACCCTTCTGTTAAATTTGCAGAGTGACAGCTCCTTTGTGTTCCTGTGTTGGATGTTCTGGTTTTCTTTAACTTTGAGGAGGGTTCTCAAAGGTTATCAGGCAGTATCCCTTCTGAGGTTTCCCTTAAGTCTCAAAGGAATCACAATATTTTTCACTAAAAATGAATTGGCTCAGTAGAAATCTATGAAGAGTGCTGATTTCATGGTCTCTGATTGCTGAGTCTGTCACTATGGAAACCTCTATTCAGTAGTGTTCTGACACTTAGATCGATAATCTTGGACCCTTTGGCCAAACTAATTAGAGCACCTGCAGACCAGCTGCTGTCGAATGTTAATATTTCTCCCTTTGCAAAATGTTCGGTGCAAGGCTCTTCTCACCCTCATTTGTTGCTCTAGGCGAAAAGAAGCTCAGAATTTTAATGATTTACAATTTTTCATTTATATGAATGGGAACCAAATGCTGGAAGGTCAGAATAAAACATTTCACAACAAATAGTAGTGATCATTCCGGATGTCTGCTACTCGTTTACTTACACCTTCACCACTGGATTAAGTACTCTGTGCACATTGTTAACCCTCACTACCACTTAGAGGTAGATAGTACTGTCATTTCAGTTTGCAGATGAGACTCACAAAAATTAAGTCACTTGCTAAAAGTCACATTGGTAAGAAGAGAGTCGTGATTTGAATCCAGACTGTTTGACTCCAGAACCTGTGTTCACTATCCTTTATATGGTACCTTGAAGACAGTATGAAGTGTATGCAGTACCTAGCACAAAGAATTAGATAAATGTTATATCTGTTTGCCAGTTGATAATACTGTTTCTAGCCTACCAAAGATTTGTGTTAATAGATTTGTATGATAGACATATAGGTACTCATCTTTGCTTCCATGACACTTTTTTTTTTTTTTTTTTTGACAGGCAGAGTGGACAGTGAGAGAGAGACAGAGAGAAAGGTCTTCCTTTGCCGTTGGTTCACCCTCCAATGGCTGCCGCGGATGGCGCGCTGCGGCTGGCGCACCGTGCTCATCCGATGGCAGGAGCCAGGTGCTAGGTGCTTTTTCCTGGTCTCCCATGGGGTGCAGGGCCCAAGCACCTGTGCCATCCTCCACTGCACTCCTGGGCCATAGCAGAGGGCTGGCCTGGAAGAGGGGCAACCGGGACAGAATCCGGCGCCCCAACCGGGACTAGAACCCGGTGTGCCGGCACCGCAAGGTGGAGGATTAGCCTGTTGAGCCACGGCGCCGGCCGCTTCCATGACACTTTAAAACATATCTTTCCTCACAGAGGTTTTTCCAGTGTGATCATCTTGCCATTTCATATCGTTACTTAATAAACCATTTTAGGAAATGGAAACAAAGACAGAAGTAGGTAGTTACAGATTGTGGTCACAGTGTATTCCTCTGTGATTTCTGGTATAGAAATAACTTTTCTTAAAATCGGGAAAGTACTAGGAGTGTATACAAATATAAACATGGGAATCACTTAGTGTGCAGACTTACTTGTATGTAAATAACCCTTGATATCCAGGCTTTTGTCCTGATGTTTTAAAAAAGTTAAATGTAAGCCATTTCAGCGCTGCTAAAAATTAATTGGAACATGAAAAAAAATCTTACTAAGTATTCACACAGTGTATTATTGAGAATTACACAATTGTAGCATGTGTTCTGCCTTGAGTATAATCCTAGGAGGAGAAGGAGCAGTAGAGAACATTTGAGAAAACCAAATAAGAGTGGAAGGGGTGAGTCATGAGTATGACTAAGCAGAGTAAGACTTGTGTAGTGTGTCACACGTTTTGAGTTGTTTCATATTGTTGCCTGTTTACAAAAGGGACATCTGAGGGACTGACTCACACGCTAACCGAGCCGTGCCAAGAATTCAGCATGATCCTGTTGAACAGGTTTTGATTCCCCAATGGTATTTGTTCTTATCAGGATAAATCTGTATATGTTTATCATAAAACAACATAATCTGACCATAAAATAATACATGCTTACTATAGAAAAAATTTCCAAAAATAAAAATGGAAAAGAAAGGAAGAATCGTAATTTGACATCCGGACCATCTGTGTATGAGGCTATGTACTTTTTTCACATAATTGAGAGCCTAATGTATATAGAGATATCCATGCTGTTTTCTCCTGTTGGAAAGATCTCATTATTAAAAATTCTTTGTTTACTTTTTAATACATTCTTGATATTCCACTGTATAACTGTGCTTTAATTTGTATAATACAGTATTTTTCCTGTTGTTGGATATTTAGGTTATTCCCAGTTACTTAAAATTAGGTTATAGTATCTTTTTACTTTTTACTATTAATGTTTCTTTGTAAAGGTTTTTTTTAATCAATACCATGGCATATATAGCAGAAGCTCTGGTATATATGTATTTTTGTGTATTGAAAAGGTCTTAGAAGGATTTACATTAAAATGTTAATGTGGCTTATTTCCAGGTTGTGAGATTATAGGTGATTCTTTTTCTCTGTTAAATTTTTTCATTTTTTTTTTTTAATGGGAACCTATATTACCTGTACAATTTTGGTCTGTAGAGCTTTAATTCTGAGTAATAATTGAAGTTGATTGTAAAAATTAGAGTATTTTTCTAAAAGTTGTGTAATATTTTAAAATGTATTCATTTTCAATATAATTGGATGGAGCCTCCTAAACTTTTTGCTCCTAAACTTACTTTCTACAGCTCTGGGTTGCTTGTATGAAACAAGTGATCCATGTCATTTGCATTCTGTCTGGATATAGGGCCTGATCTGCCCCAGATAAACAGCCTAAATGTCTATTTATATCTGGCTTCTGGTTCTACCTAAGAGTCATTCTTTGGCGTATGATTTTGCAACTATTGGCTTTTAAGGATCTTATTTGGCTTTGGAAAAAGAATTTACACTGAAAGCTGAGCAATTTTTGAGAAATCTGAACTAGAAAGAAGCTAAAGGTGTTGATAAAAATTGTATTTGGGTTGATGAGAGTAATAAATTCTGCTCATTTTAGTTTTCTGTACCAATGAACTCTTCCTGCTTTCAGGTCCATAGTGTCACTGTCTGTTGGAGAAGGTACAAGTGTCAGAACGTCGGTCAGAACGGCAGCAGATGATACCAAACCTAAAACTGCATGTGCAGCTAAGGACGGTTGGCATGGGTAAGAATTTTTTATTGAGATGAGTTAAAGTATTTTTGATTTTTTTCCCCTGAGTGTCCAGAAGACTTTGTTTTGAAATAGAAACCAAGACTAAAAGATTAGGGACCCATTCTGCTTATTTATGAATTTGTTAAGACTTTAATACGGCTTGTCATAGTCAGTTTTATAACTAGCCTGTGTACGTTTGAGAAGAGCGAGTCTGCTCTAATTAAAGCTTCTTGGGTTCTGGGTCCACTGAGTCAGGCTGTTGAACGTGCGGGTTGAATCCTTTTGTTCACTCTTTCTTGTCGGACCTGTCAGTAGTGGAGAGGAATGCTGATATCTCCTCCGTGGGAGCATATTTGTCTATTTTATTCTTAAGTTTTGTATTTTTGCTTGATGTGTTTTTGAGATTCTTTTGTTAGCTTTATACAGCCTGGGTTCTTTCAAGTTAGGAATTTTTTTTCCTGGTGAATTGAAACCTTTAGTACGTAGTAACAGTCTTAATCCCTCATGATTACATTTTTTTAAAGTCTACTTTGGAATTCGTATAGCTAATCCAGTTTTTTTTCACTTAGTGTGTGCCTTATCTGTCTTTTTGTGTTCTTTCAACCATTCTGTATTTTTACATTTTAGGTGTGTTTCATATAAATAACTTCTGGCTAGGTTTTATTTTGTTCTGTTATTTATTTCTATCATTGCATTTTTAAAAAAATGAATTTAGTATACATATATATATTTGTTTTGATTTGATATTTTTAGACTTATGGCATTTTAGCTTATGTTGGCCTTTTTCTTTAGTCTTTTTTCCTTCTTTTCCCACCTTCCATGTCCTCACCACCTTTTAAAGATTTGAAAAGGTTTTGTTTGTTTTTTTTTCTCCTTTATCATTTTTCCCTCCACTGGTTTGGAAATTGTATACTTTGTTTCTCTTCTTTTGCTAGTCTTGACATTTACCATGCATGCTTTTAACAAAGACGAAAAGTTAATATTTAAAACTCCTTAGAATGCTTTTCCTCTGGTGTAGTGTCTTTCATGATGTAGTTGGCTATTTCTTAAAATCTTGTTTCTTTTTCAATTTGCTTTATAGTTTTGATTCTCTTTTTTTCTTTGCTCCCTCAGTTCTTTTCTTTACTTTTTTATGAGTAATTATATATTGTGTTCGATAAGTCCTAGTATCTGAAAATCTCCCGAAGTCTGAGCGGGAATCCAAATCTGTTTTGGTCAGCTGTTTCCAGTGATAAAAATGAGTCATAGGGGGGAGGGAGGTTATGGGGGGAAAAAAACCACTGTAATCCAAAAGTTGTACTTTGGAAATTTATGTTTATTAAATAAAAGTTATAAAAAAAAAAATGAGTCATAGGGGCCAGCGCCGTGGCTGACTTGGTTAATCCTCCACCTGCGGCACTGGCACCCCATGTGGGTGTTGGGTTCTAGTCCTGGTTGCTCCTCTTCCACTCCAGCTCTCTGCTGTGGCCCAGGAGGGCAGTGGAGGATGACCCAATTGCTTGGGTGCCTGCACCCACTTGGGAGACCAGGAAGAAGTACCTGGCTCCTGGCTTCGGATCAGCATAGCTCCGGCCGTGGTGGCCACTTGGGTGGTGAACCAACGGAAGGAAGACCTTTCTCTCTGTCTCTCTCCCTCACTATCTAACTCTATTTGTCAATTAAAAAAAAAAATCATAAATCTGACTCTGGTGATAATGGCATATTGGCCACAGAATGATATTACTATGCTCAGGCTTTGGGCACACCATTGGGCTTTACAGCATCAGTTTAAGTTGTCTACAGTATGATTCTCCAAAGACCGTCTGGTAAAAGGCTCCCAAGCTAGGGTGAGGACAAGGCACATGTACCATGTTTGGCACAGGAGATTAAATTGTCTCACCTTCCATAGCTTGCTAATAAGGAGATGTAGGGGCTGGCATTGTGACATAGCAGGTAAAGCCACTGCCTTGAGTGTCAGTTGGAGACCCGGCTGCTCCACTTCCTATCCAGCTCCCTGCTAATGCACCTGGGCAAACAGCAGAGGATGGCCCAAGTGCTTAGGTGGGCCCCTGCACCCATGTGGCAGGCAGGGAGGATGCTCCTGGCTCCTGGCTCTGGCCTGGCCCAGCCTCAGCTGTTGTGGCCATTTGGGGAGTGGACCAGCAGATGGAGGATCTCTCTCTCTTCTGTAAATCTGACTTTCAAATAAATAAAATAAATTTTAAAAAAAGATATGAAGAAAAATAAAGTCAAGAGAAAACAACAACAATAAAAAAAGGGAGATGTAGAAGTTTTTGAGACACAGAGAGAACTTGAAAATGGAGGCAGCCACATCTCTTTGGAGGAGGTTTATGACCTTTGAGGATAATTTATGACCTGAGAGGAAATGTATTTCCATTGGTCATGAAGAATCTGTTTAGGAGAGCTCTGCATCCGAGTGTCTTCTCTTATTTCTTTTCTCCTAGGTCTACCAGGAAGTCTTCACGAGGAGCAGTGAGAACCCAGCGTCGTCGACGTTCCAAATCCCCTGTCCTCCATCCTCCAAAGTTTATACATTGCAGTACCATAGCATCTTCTTCCAGCAGCCAGCTCAAGCACAAAAGCCAGACTGACTCCCCTGATGGCAGCAGTGGGCTTGGAATGTCATCCCCTAAAGAGTTCAGTGCAGGAGAAGGCTCTACTTCTGTTGATGGAAATCGCACAGGGGCAGTCGTTGAGCCTTTGAGAACTTCGGTTCCAAGGCTTCCATCGGAGAGTAAGAAGGAAGACTCCTCTGCCACTACCCAAGTCTCCCAAGAAAGTCTCAAGGCCAATGATCTCTCTGACTTTCAGTCTGTTTCCAGGTTAAACCAGGGCAAACCATGTGCATGCATAGGCAAGGAGTGCCAGTGTCAGCGATGGCATGATATGGAAGTGTATTCCTTTTCAGGCCTGCAGAACGTCCCTCCCTTGGCTCCAGAGCGAAGATCCACGCTCGAGGACTACTCTCAGTCGCTGCACACCAGAACTCTGTCTGGGTCTCCCCGCTCCTGTTCTGAGCAAGCTCGAGTCTACGTGGATGATGTGACCATTGAGGACCTATCAGGCTACATGGAGTATTACTTGTATATTCCCAAGAAAATGTCCCACATGGCAGAAATGATGTATACTTGAGAGCGAGAAGCTAATTCTTATGCTTTAAACCAATGAAGGGTTGTCAGAGAGATTTAGTTAATGGCAGCCCCTGCAGCCACTTTGTGTGAGAAGACATCTCTTTCTGCTCACTGTGCTTGCAATAAAAACTTTTCTTGGCATCTCAGTTAATCCTCCTCCTTTAAACTTTCTCTCTTGAGTTCTTACATACCCATCAAGGCAAACAAATCCCAGAAAAAATCTGTCATTTAAAAATGTTCCTGATGTCAAAGAAACCATGATGACTTGAGACTTACAGCAGTGGGTATACCATAAAAGCCTTTGTAAACAATGCATTCTTCAGGTCTGTTTAAGATTTGTTAGCCAAGGAAAATCAAACATGGTTTTGTAACTGGACTGAAAGTTTGTCATGTTGTAGTTGCCAGCCTGGAATATTAGAAGTGTTAAGACTGATTTAAGCCATCTCTGATTTAACACCAGATTTATTGTGTCTTTTCAGGTTTCTTATGTTATTGTTAAGCCAGGTATCTAAGATTTACATTCAATTTGAATAAACTAGCTGGCCTGCCTGTGTTGTTTGAGGGAGTCATTGACCATCACCAATAAACCTCCACTGGTGCCATTCACGTGAAGTAGTCCAGTAAGAAGCAGCCTAGGTTGGGCCACTTCCCTTGGAGCACGGGACTGTGACGTTTGAAACTGGTGTTTGTCTTCTGTCTCTGCCGTTTGTGGATGGTGTGTTGCTTGCAATCAGGTGGTCATACAGGTCTCATCCTTGAGTTTCAAACATTCTTCCTGATTATTATGTCTTTGACAAGCCCTCTCAGACCAGCAATCCCAAGAATATTTTGTGCATACTGTACTCTCCATTTTGGGGCAGCCATCCCAAAATTCCCTGCAAAAATTGGGGGGGAAATGTCTTTAGTTTTACCTGAAGGATGAGTAAGATGGACTTTGCATATGCCACATAGCTTAGATTTTAAGTCACACCACCCTAAGCATACCCACCAAATTTAGTGGGAAATGTCTAGCCATGTTACCAGGAAATCTGTTTAGATTGCAATACAAGTTTCTGCTAAAGTAGCCCACTGGCTGTGTGGCTGATTCCTGACAGTGGAGCCAGGGGATTTGTACAAGTTTACTAGGAAAGCCCAGAATTTGCATAGTGGGAGGCCCTTGCTAGTCACCAGTTTAGTTGGAAGTTTTGTAACCTCTGAGGGTTGTGATTAGAGTGCCTCGCCATCACAGCACTGGAAGTTAAAACATACTTCTGAATCATGGTGTTAGAAGGTATACTATTTTGTATAAGGCAGTAATTCTCAAATGTTTTGGTCTTAATACCAATTCAGGCCCCCAAAGTACACATTCTGTACATGTGAATTATATCAATATTTACCAGATTAGAAACTACAAGTTGGGGTCAAGGTTGTGGTGTTAATGGGTTAAGCCACTAGCTGCAAAGCTGGCATCCCATATGCGTGCTGGTTCAAGTCCTGGCTACTCTACTTCTGAACCAGCTCCCTGCTGATGCACTTGGGAAAGCAGTGGAGGATGGCCATGTTACCTATGTGGGAGACCAGGAAGAAGCTCCTGGCTCCTGTTTTCTGCCTGGCCCAGTGCTGGTGGTTGTGACCATTTGGGGATTGAACCAGCACATGGAGGATCTCTATCCCTGCCTAACTGCCTTTCAAATAAAAATTTTAAAATGTATCTTTAAAAAAACTTTATTAAGAAAAGGAATTACAACTTAAGAAATGGAAAAAATAATGAAGCAGGGGAGACATTTTGTCTAGCGGTTAAGGTAGTTGCATTGCACATCAGCATGCCTGGGTTCAGTTCCCAGTTTCTGCTCCTGGTTACAGCCTCCTGGGAGGCAGCAGTGATGGCTGAGTAATTTGGCTTCCTGCCACCCATGTGGGAGACCTGGAATGAGTTCCTGGCTTTTGTCTTGTGGCTTTGGTAGTGGTTCAGGCCTTTGGAGAGTGAACCAGTGTGTGGAGATCATGCTTGCTCTCCTGCCTCTCAAAATAATTCTGTAAGCTGATACTTCATGAAAAATGACTTCCAAAACAAAAAATATTTAGGAGAGGGGCATCATTTTATACTTTTTGCAAATCTCTGGAATGTCTGGTTTAATAGAAGGAGTCTGCCTGTTCCACACTCAGTCTTTGGCCATGCAGCATAGTCTCTGACTAGGGCACACCTGTGAGAAATGAGTGTGAAAAAGGTTTTGACTTCTCAGATTGCCTAAAAGGGTCTGCGGAGGATTCTTGAGCCTCTTAGAGCATCCTTTGGGAACCCCTCATCTGGACCATGTAAGCACTGATTGTAAAGGTGCCACCTCACCTACCACAAGTGGTGTTTTGCCTCCTTTTTTTTTTTTTTTTTTTTTTTTTAACTAGAAATAGTAGAACTACTTGAAATTGGGTAGTTACTTAATTCAAGTAAATGACCAATGGGCTTAGCATGCAACTTGTATGAAGATGATTACTATGTCTAAGTCTTTCAGTTTGCTTTGCAAACCAGGGGGTGATTATTAATGTATAGTAGTATATTGGTGCATTCACTAGGAGGGGAGAATGATATATATTGTTTCCATATAAAATTAAGAAAGGGATTGAGGAGAAAGTCCCAATGATGTCATAACCTATTGAAGAAATCCAATTTAGATCAAAATTAGGCATTCCATGTTTGGGGAATAAATTGCAAGTTACATGTCAGTCAACATTTCTTTAAAACGTGAATTTTTAAAAAGATTTTTATTTATTTGAAAGGTAGAGTTACAGATAGAGGGAGACAGAGAGGAAGGTCTTGAATCTGCTGGTTCACTCCCCAAATGGCCACAATGGCTAGAGCTGAGCTGATTCGAGATCTCCCATACAGGTTCAGGAGGCCACCTGGCCATCTTCCACTGCTTTCCCAGGCCATTAGAGGAGAACTGGATGGGAAGAGGAGCAACCAGGACATGAACCGGCACCCATATGGATGCTGGCCTTGCAGGTGGAGGCTTAACCTAGTGTACCACAGCGCCGGCACCAAAACATGAATCTTATAGTTAAAAATTACTCTGTTGAGACCCAATGGGCCAGTGCTTCGCTGGAACATTTGACTTTCTTGGATGAGACTTCCAAACACATTTCCTTTCTCCGATGTGTTCTGATGAAAATGAATTCATTTTGTGGATTGAGGGATTGCTTAAGTTTTATTCTGATGTTCTTAAAACGGCATTCTGGCTGGCACCGCGGCTCAATAGGCTAATCCTCTGCCTGCGGCGCCGGCACCCCAGGTTCTAGTCCTGGTCCGGGCGTCAGATTCTGTCCCGGTTACCCCTCTTCCAGGCCAGCTCTCTGCTGTGGCCAGGGAGTGCAGTGGAGGATGGCCCAAATTCTTGCGCCCTGCACCTACATGGGAGACCAGGAGAAGCACCTGGCTCCTGCCTTCAGATCAGTGTGGTGCACCGGCTGCAGTGGCCATTTAGGGGGTGAACCAATGGAAAAAGAAGACCTTTCCCTCTGTCTCTCACTGTCCACTCTGCCTGTCAAAACAAACAAACAAAAAAAAAAACTGGGCATTCTGACATCCACGTGTCTTTGTTTCACAACTTTTTAAAGATTTATTTATTTGGAAGGGGGAATTACAATGACAGGGAGAGACAGAGACAGAGAGATCTTCTATCCACTGGTCTGCTCCCCAGATGGCCACAATGGCCATGGCCAGGCCAAACTGAAGCCAGGAGCCAGGGGTTTCCTCTAGATCTCCTATGTGTAGTACTTGGCCCAGCTGCTGCTTTCCCAGGCACATTAGCAGGGAGCTGGATTGGAAGTGGAGCAGCCGGGACTTGAACTGAGGCCTATATGGGATGCCAGTGCTGCAGGTGGTGGCTTTACCTGCTACACCTCAGCTCCTGTCTGCTTTTTTCGTTTCTCTCTCTCTCTCTCTCTCTCTCTCTCTCTCTCTCTCTCTCTCTCTCTCTCTCTCCCTCTGTAAGCTTCTCAATAATAAGGGAGAGAGAGCACACTTTTATCCACTGGTTCACTCCCCAGTGGATAACAACAGCCAAGTCTATGCCAAACTGAAGCCAAGAGCCAGGAGTTTCTTCCAGGCCTCCCATGTGGTTGGCAGGAGCCCGAGCATTTGGGCCATCTTCTGTTTTCCCAGTCCATTAGTAGGAGCTGGATCACGAGTGGAGCAGCCATGAAACAGTGCCCACATGGACTGTGGCATCACGGGCAGCAGCTCTACCTGCTGTGCTACAGCACTGGTCCCTCACAACTCTTCACTGAACCCTCATTCACTCCACAAATACTGAGTGCCTACACACACCAGGCACACGGTACTGGGTGCTGGGAGGAGAACAGTGAGTGGCATAACATCCTAGTCCTCAGTGGAGAAGGGTGAAGGACATGTAAGTGGTACAGAGAGAAAACTGTTGGGAGATGGGGAGGGCTGAGGAGGACTAGGGATTGCTCTTTTATTTGGGGTGGAAAAGAAGATTCTGTGACAAAGTGACATGCAAGCAGAGACCTGGGGGAAGTGAGTGAACCGTGAGGATACGCAGCAAAGAAGCGTTCTTGGCATGAAGAGTGGCAAAGACATCAGTGCACCTGGAGCAGGTGTGGGGTGGGGCTGATCACGGAGGGCCTGGTGGCTCTAACAGCTTTGGCTCCTATTCTGGGTGGTAGGGAGCCATGCGGGGTTTGGAGCAGATGAGAGTGCATGTGTATGTAGACTTGGGAGGTGAGGAGGGCGTTAGGAGGCCGCTGCAGTAACTGGAAAATGGCTTTTGTGGCTTGGACACTTGGCGGTACGGGACATGTGTTCTGGAATTACTCTGAAGGTAGAGTGGAGGGGGTTTGCTGATGGATTAGATACAGGGTGTGGGTGATGGGAATTAAAGATGACTCCAAAGGTTTTAAGAAGTTGAGAGTCAGCTGGAAGAGCAGATTTGGGAGAGAAAATTGAGAATTTGGTTTTCCTTTTGTCAAGTTTGAGATACTTATGAGACACAGTGATGTTGGGTAGGGGGTTGGTCGTAAATTGACAATGAGGAGAAAGGTACAAGCTGGTGATGTACTGTACAGGTGTCACTCGGCATCCCTGGGGGATTGGTGCCAGAGCCTCTGGCAGAGTCCAGCGTCCATGGATGCACAAGTCCCTAATCTAAAGTGGTGTGGTGTTTTCATAGAACCTGCGCACATCCCAGAATACCTAATACAACGAAAAGCCGGTGTGAACAGCTGCTCTACTGTAGTGTTGAGGGAATGATCACGAAAAGCCTCTGCACATGCTCAGGTGCAATTCAAAACAGATGGATTTTCCGTCTGTGGTTGGTGGAATCGGCCAGCTTGGAACCCACCACAAGGACTGGGGGAGATCTAGGAAGTGATGGTAAATAAAGTCAGAGGGCTAAGCTCTGGGACATTCCCAGGGGGCAGAGGTCAGGGGATGCGAGGACCCGCTGAGGCAGGAGCAGAACCAACAGACAGACCCTGGGAATCCTCTGAAGAAAGCACTTCAAAAAGGGAGCCTCCAGCTGCCCACTGCTGCTACGGAGGAAACGTGAGGGTCACCCACGACGTGCAGGCACTGGCTGCTCACAGCTGAGCCTCGTGGCCGGTGCACAGGCGGCGTTCATGTGTTTTTTGGAAAGAAGATAACCCTTGCTTCAAAGAGCTCGGGTTGGGCAGGGCGTCAGCACCTGGGCAGGGCGCCTAAGGGCCGGAAACACCTGGAAAGGCGTCCTCAGGGGGTGAGGCCTCCTCAGCCAGCCTTGCATGCCGAGAAGGACTCGGGGGGACTAATGCATTCTGTCCTCCTCGGTCCTAGATTTTTGGTTCTCGCCGCTCCGGGCTTTCCTGGGACGCGGTGGACCTTGAGATGTTGAGAAGGAAATCGACGCAGGAGTGACTGCTTCCTCTGACCAAGGAGCAGAACCCTGGAGTGAGACAAGGCCTGGGAGGAAGGGAAGATCCACAGCTGCCTTTACGAAAGCTTAATTTCCTTTCACGTGTGGTCAATCCAGTGCGTGTAAAGAATTGTACCTCAGAAAAATCTGTTGTAATACACGTATGGCCACAAGGGGTCTCCTTTCCCTTGAACTGCATTTTTTTTTTTTTTTTTTTTTTTTTAACAGAGACAAAAAAGTGGTGGTAGAAAGCCTGGACTGGTAAGGTCAGTACCAAATTTGGCCACTTGGACTTAAACTTTTACAAAATCAGAGTGTTCCCTCACGGGTGGCTTGGTTTAGCAGCGTAGGAAATGAGAAGCTACTGGGTACTGTGGAGTGGGAGGAGCAAGAATGGTTCAGTGTCAAGGTGTTTCATGTTTAGGGCTTCTCCCCTCTTTCTTTGCTGGTGATTTTATTCCGCGTGATGATCTAAAAAGTGATTTATTATGTGAGAATAATATTTATCATAGCAAACATTTGTTAGGTATTTAGTGTGTTCTAATCCTTTTTTACAGTATTACCTGATGTGATTCTCACCCAGCCGTATAAGATAGGCAACATTATCCTTAATGCCAGTAATCCTTGGAGGTGGGGACTTAGCAGTGAAGGATTTGTGGCTTAGAGAAATTGACAATTGGCCCAGGGTCACACAGCTCGTGAAGGGCAGAAGTGGGATGTGAACACGTATCTAACTCCACAGTTGCATTGTTTGACAACATGCCCTGGTTTAGAACCAGGAATGAGAGTCGGATTTGTCTGAAGACCTTTTTTTCCCCCAAGTTTCTTTATGTCTTTTGGTTTCTTTTCTTTCTTTCTTTTTTTAAAATAAGATTTATTTATTTATTTATTTGAAAGCCGGAGTTACACAGAGAGAGGAGAGGCAGAGAGAGAGAAAAAGAGAAGTCTTCCATTCGATGGTTCATTCCCCAACTGGCCGCAACGGCCAGAGCCGCACCAATCCAAAGCCAGGAGTCGGGAGCTTCCTCCGGGTCTCCCATGTGGGTGCAGGGACCCAAGCACGTGAACCGTCTTCCACTGCTCTCCCAGGCCACAGCAGAGAGCTAGATCAGAAGTGGAGCAGCCGGGACTTGAACCGGTGCCCATATGGGATGCCGGCACCTCAGGTCAGGGCATTAACCCGCTGCGCCACAGCCCCCACCCCTGTCTGAGGAGCTTCTAAGGGAGCTTTAAACAAGGGCGTGTTGTCACGGTTTTCTCCCACTCTCTGGTTCTCGGGTCTGGGGCGGAGCTCTCAAATCTGTTTTTTCAGTTTTACGGGTGCTTCTTTTGTGGAGTCACCCTTGGGAGGGACCCCCGTGGGGAGCTGCTGGGGGTGAGCAGTGGCTAAATGGCTACAGGTAGAGCGGCTCCACTGGGACACGGCAGTGGCCACTTAGCTGTAGGACAGAATCATGGTGACCTGCCTGGCATTAAAAAAAAAATATTTAAAAAATTTCTTGGAGAAGCAGAGACAGAGAAAGCCGACAGCAAGCTCCCGCCTGCTGGTTCACTCCCACATGTCTGCAGTGGTTGGGACGGGGCCAAGGGGAAAGCTGGGAGCTGGGAAGTCAGTCCAGGTCTCCCATGCGGGAGGCAGGAACCTGATCACTCGAGCCATCGCTGCCTGCCAGGGTGGGCAGTGGCAGCTGGGACTCAAGCCCAGGCTCTGCGATGTGGACGTCTTAGCTGCTGGGCCAGACGCGATCACAGAGGGTGTGACTCAGGCAGCTGCAACGCCAGCTTCCGGTTTGAGATGTTCTTCCCTCTTCCTGGGATAGCACAGTGGGAGGAAACGTGTGATTCTCCAAAGACTTTGGTGAGACGTGGTCAAAGCAGAACCCCAGAGGAGGTGTTGAGGTGTTCTGGGATGTGGGTCGTGCCAGCAGGCTGTCAGTCAACCTGGCCAGGTGGTAGTCTGTATCCACCATCACTGCTGCCTGTTAGCCTGGCAACAGCCCGCACCGGTAGTGCCTGGGTGTTTCTGCCGCGGGTGGAAATGTGCACGAGGAAGGGGCTCCTTCAAGGTCGGGGGGCCCCGACACTGCCAAGTCCTAAGAACTGGCTCTTGGGCGGCAGGAAAGGAGGGAACGGTTTCTGGCCAGTTTAAGAACAAAACTTCTGCATCGACGTTAAGTGGCCTCAAGTCCTTGGGGGATTTGGGGACAGGTCAGAAAAGCTGGAAGTCAGTTAACTGTGCTTGCTTCTCCCGCGACCCCGTCCCCAACAGTCACACGTGCCCGGCTTCCTGTTCTCCGTGGCCCATACCTTTCCCGGAATGACTCCCCACCCCCGCCCCCACCCCGGCACCCTGGGCTCAGTGGGGATTTACAGCCATCAGCCCCCCGGCGGCGGCAGCTTCTCCTCCAGATTTATTTGTTCTTTCTTCCTGGAGTTTGGTGGGAACCTGAGCACTCGCGACCCACCCAGGCCCTTTGCTCTCGACCCTGCCCCAGGAGCTTTCTGAAGACTGGCCTCTCAGGCTCTTAGGACCCTGGAGCAAGAGGGGAATTGAAAAAAACAGCACTGTGACCCCTGAGCATTCCTGAGGGGACCTCATGCAGACTCAGCCCCCACCCAGGCTCTCAGGGACGCAGAGGGAGAGAGGGCAAGGGGTGGTCCCTGCTTTCTGCGCTGGTACCCCCAGGGCTGTGCACGAGCTCAGGGCTCGCCTTCCAGAGCCTCACCTCGGCTTGGGAGCCCCAGCTTTCACAGCCTGCACGAAACAGTCCCGTTCCTTTCTCTCTAGGTCACAGGATTCCGGGATGGGGCTGGCATGGGTGCTGCAGCCCCAGGTCCCGTCAGGGCATGCGAGTGGGGGGGCTGAGGTTGGCCAAGCACCACGTTCAGGGGTTCTCAGCCTTCGGGGCATGGGCCTCCTGCTCCTCCATCCACACTGACGCCTCTGCTCCCTCCCCGGGGCCTCTTACCCACGGATGGCACGCGAGCCACCACCGCATTGCCTGGCTGCCCACTCCCCGGGCGCCTGCCGCCTTCCTCAGCCCTCCAGCTGCGCTGGGTCTGCAGCCGCAGAGCTGCAACACCCCTCACTCCCTCCCACTTTGAAGGAGGCTGGGCTGGCCGGGGGCTATTTTGGGAGCAGCTTCTGAGATCCAATGGCCTTGTTAGGGCAACACTGACCTTTCCGTCCCAGGGGGAGGGCAGCATGGGAGGAGGGGCGGGGCCCGGCAGAGTGCAACAGCCCCGCACACCCACTGGGGTGCAGGAGAAGGGGGCCAGCGGGCTGTGGAATTCAGCCTGGGGCTGGGGCTGCGCCGCCGAGGGGGAGTTGCCCCTCTGGAAAGCGCTGGGGACCCCGCCAGCCCTCCCCTTTCACTGCGCCTCCTGAAGGATCACCGTGATTTTCCTTGGACTCCATGGAAGCCCGGCTTGGGATGCTTCGTGGGGGCTGTGACTCTCCCCCACCTGACCCCCTCCCAAGGGGCAGCCTGCCCCTGGCTGACTGAGGGGGGCCTCCCAGGCATGGCTCTGCCCAGCCTACCCGGCGCTGACCTGGCTGCTGGCCGCCTCCTTCAGCCTCTGCTGGCCTCTCGCTCCCCCTGTTGTGGGGCACGGTGGTGAGTCTGGGGCCCAGCCCTGAGGGTGCTGCAGGGCGTCGCCCAAGCTGGAGGCCGGGCAGGTGGCCGGAGGCGAGGATGCCATGAGCGGGGGCCGCTTTGACTTTGATGACGGCGGGGCGTACTGCGGGGGCTGGGAGGGGGGGAAGGCCCACGGACACGGGCTGTGCACAGGCCCCAAGGGCCAGGGCGAATACTCCGGCTCCTGGAACTTCGGCTTTGAAGTGGCAGGCGTCTACACCTGGCCCAGCGGAAACACCTTCGAAGGCTACTGGAGCCAGGGCAAGCGGCATGGGCTGGGCATAGAGACCAAGGGGCGCTGGCTGTACAAGGGCGAGTGGACACATGGCTTCAAGGGACGCTACGGAACCCGGCAGAGCACCAGCAGCGGTGCCAAGTATGAGGGGACTTGGAACAATGGCCTGCAGGACGGCTATGGCACCGAGACCTATGCAGATGGAGGTGAGCCCGGGGGAGGGGCCGGAGCAGGAGGAAGGCTGGTGGAGGGTCGGGGGGAGCCAGGGGCTGTTGGCAGAGTCTGAGGGCTAGGATGTGATTCGCTGTGTGGCTTTGGGCAAGATGATTTACCTCTCTGAGCATCATTTTCTTGTTAGCAAAGGCAGTGCCAATAAAGGGGCTGCCGAGAGCCGTGGCAGGGATACTCCAGGCACACCTGCCATGGAAACACAGTAAAACGTGCCTGCTGTATGCGTGCTCGGTGGAGGAGCAGCTGTGGAGTAGACACCAGCTTGTGCGGTAGCAGTGTCAGGGTCCAGTCTCAACTCTGCCATGACAGTCATTTTACTATTATTTTCAAACAATAGATCATGAGTGGTGTTCATTCGTTCATCCCTCCATACACCTGCCCACTCACCCAACAGCTGACATACTCGCCCATCCACGTGCCCAGCCACCTGTCCACCCGTCTGTCCATCCATCCATCCATCCATGTATCCATTCACTGTGCATCCACACACTCCTGATTCACTGCACATCCTATTTGCTAGGCACTATACAAAGGATTAGTTACTGTCCCCGACTTCCAAGCTGGCCAAGCAGACAAGCTGTTGTTCACGGGGATGTCCTGCGTCCGAGATGGAGAAGAGCAGTTAGATGGAAGAGGCCGGGGAATGCTTTACAGGTTAAACCTGAGCTGGATCGTGATGGGAAATTTGCTGTGAGGGTGAGAGCGGGGGCTGTACAGGCTGAGAGGGGAGGACCGCGGGGTCGCAGGAGCAGGAGGGCCATCGCAGGGCAAGGACACACACAGGAGCCTGGCATAGGGACGACAGAGCCGCTGTCCTTGGCCTCATCCATCCACCGAGTGGAACTTCCCATGCTCCACTTACTGAGCCTCAGTTTCCTCATCCATAAAATGAGACACCTTAAGCATAGGTACGGCTCCAAATGTGGGTGGTCGACGAGCCTTTCCACCTGTTAGAAATGTAAATTCAGGACCCCGAGCGGCCCTCCTGAATCTGGATCCCTGAGCAAGGGCCCAGGGAACTCTGAGCCGGCTCCCCACGCAGTTTTTTACATATTACAGTTTGAATCAGGGGCTAGCAAGCTGTGGACCACAGGCAAAGAGGCAAACAGTATTTTGTGAGTTGTGGAGTTCCGTGACGGTCCCGAACAGTGTCCCCAAAGTGCCTCTTCTCTGGCTAAGCCAGAGGCCTTGGCCGTGCAACGCCCATGGAAGCGGGTTGCGGCCAGCGCCGTGGATCAACAGGCTAATCCTCCGCCTGCGGCGCCAGCACACCAGGTTCTAGTCCCAGTTGGGGCGCCGGATTCTGTCCCGGTTGCCCCTCTTCCAGGCCAGCTCTCTGCTGTGGCCAGGGAGTGCAGTGGAGGATGGCCCAGGTGCTTGGGCCCTGCACCCTATGGGAGACCAGGAGAAGCACCTGGCTCCTGCCTTTGGATCAGCGCGGTGCGCCGGCCGCGGCGGCCATTGGAGGGTGAACCAACGGCAAAGGAAGACCTTTCTCTCTCTCTCTCTCTCTCTCTCTCTCACTGTCCACTCTGCCTGTTAAAAAAAAAAAAAAAAAGGAAGCAGGCTGCACCTCCTCCCTTGAGTGGGCATTAGCACTGGACTCAGGGTAGCTCGATGGCATTTTCCTGGCGGGCTGTTTACCTGGAAACCACGGCTAATGAAAAGCATGAACTTGGGTTAGAGGCATTTGTAGGGAATGGTGTTTGCCACTGGTCTCCTCTCTTTGTGCCAGAGGACTGGGAGTAGGCCGCTCCGAGTGGGCTGGGGTCGGGGTGTGACCCAGGCATGTGGGGCATAAAGAGGTGTCAGGCAGCCCAGGTTCAAGGTTTGCTCACGCCGGGCCCCTGGGGTGCACTGAGACACCTGGGGTGCAGGGCAGGTTGGTGTCTTGGCTACAGGTGGTGGGTGTCTGAGTGAGTGCTGCCCTGGGGTGGCTGCAGAGCACTGGCCAGGATGGACAAGCTTGGGGTCAACGTCTGGCTGCATCGCGTGCTACTTTGATGACCTCCAGCTATTTGCGGAAACTCTGTGATCCAGCGCTCTTCTGTCCCCCAGGAGTTTTTGCCAGGCCCCGTGCTGGGCGCTGGGCTCACAGAGAGAGCAAGCCTCAGTTCCTGGGGCTGGAAAACGCAGGAGATCCTTGAGACGTTTGGAGGTGTTGGTTACCTACGCAAAGGGGTGCACCGTGGGCGCGCGCCAAATGCCCTTTGCTTTCTTGCTTCTCTCTTCCCTCTGTCCACACCAAGGGGTGTGTGCAGTGGGGGTCCGGATGCGAGTCAAAGGGACGCACATTTCCAGGCTGAGCTGAGCGTGGGAAACTGAGCCGATGCCAAAATGTTGAAAGGGAGAAAAACTCATTCCTTCATTCATTCACGCAGTCGTTATTACCGAGCTCCTCCTCTGTGCCAGAAACTACCCCACAGCGTATTTTAGGGGCCAGTGAGCAAGACAAGGAGCTCCCTGTCAAGTGGAGAAGAGAGAAGACAAACACGTATACTTTTCAGAAGTTGACAGTGCTATGAAAGAAGATGCAGAGCGGGAAGCGGGCGGCATTTTCACACGGGATGGTTTCAGAAGCAGGATGGGAGAGGTTGGAAGGACGTAAGGGCTTTCAGGCAGAGAGTGGTGATGCAAAGGCCCTGGGGCAGGACTGGGCTTTGCTCTGCGGGAGGAACAGCAAGAATACCAGAAGGCAGGAACAGAGGGGCTGAGGGAGGCAAGCCGGGTGCAGGCTGGAATTGTGGGCGGGGCCAGGTCACCTCACTCTGCAGGCCCTGGGTTTTGCAGGCCCAGGTGTGGCCAGGGGCTCTTCAGGCCGGGTAATGAGAGGACCTGCTGCTCAGGTTTGTCAGGGGCCCAGGCTTCCTCAGAATGAGACGCCTAGAGGCCCTGGGAGCCTCACGATTCTCTCTCCCAAGCCACACACAACGTGTAACCCTCCAAAATTAGATATGGCGGCTGCTTCGGAAAATCTCTTTAATCAACCTGTCAGCAGTGCCCTGGAGAGTTTGCTAAGGCCCTGCCCTCTGCCCCATCCTGGGTAGCACGGAGGGGAATGTGCACAAATAAGATCCTGGGATTAGGAAGTCAGGAGTCAGTAGCCCGGGCTCTTGCCCTGACCCCATCCTCTTGTTTAATCTCTCCGAGCCTTCGTTTCCTTCCCCATACAATGGACCCATCCTAAACCTCTCATAAGACTTCCCATGAGATAAATGAATATTCAGAAATGATAGTCACCATTACTACTATATATTATTAATTCATTCAACAACATAAACAAACATAAACAAATGTTTATTGAACGATCACGAAGCTACTCATGAATTTATCGAGTGATTATGAAGCCACTGTGCTACGCAGTGGGTGAGAAATGAACAGCATGGAGAGACTAGCAGCAAACTGTGCTATGGCCCAGTGTCGGGTGGGAGGCGGGCACGGGCCGGGGACCAAGGTAGCGAGAGCAGGCCGCTACCTGACGTGCGCACCCAGGGAAGCGTCCTGGAGCGGGTGGGGTCCGTGCCCTGCCACTGTGCAGCAGACAGCCGGGTGCCCCCAGGAAAGGGCCACTCCAGGTGGAGACAAAAGCGTGCACGGATGCCAGGACGTCCAAATTTGCTGTCCGGCCAGGAGAGGAGGCTGACACGGGCCTCTCGTCCCACATGTGGGGTGCTGCCTTAGCCCGCGTCAGAGTTACAGGGGCTGCAACCAGCAGCGCCCACCCCTGAGCGTGGTGAAATCACTTTAGTGACCCACAGGTTTTCAAATGCAAGAATAGAATAGGATAGAACAGAACATGCGAGAATGTTTCACAGAGAATAAGACAGAGGATTATTTCCCGAAAAACTTGCTGGTCGGGGGATAGATGTATGAGTGTGTGTTCATGCATGTGTTTATGTGTGTCAGGATATAAAATATATTTATTTATTTGAAAGGCAAAGTAACACAGAGAGGAGGGGAGACACACAGATCTTCCATCAGTTGTTTACTCCCAGAGTGGAGTGCGCGTGGCTGGGGCTGCGCCAGGCCAAAGCCAGGAGCCTGGAGCTTCTTCCAGGTCTCCCGCGTGGGTGCAGGGGCACAAGGACTTGGGCATCTTCCACTGCTTTCCCAGGTGCATTAGCAAGGAGCTGGATCAGAAGTGGAGCAGCTGGTCCTCAAACTGGTGTCCATATGGGATGCTGGCATCTGAGGCAGCAGCTTAGCCTGCTCTACCACAATGCCAGCCCCCCAAAACGTTTCTTACTATAGGGCATGGACAAGAACACTGGAAGGTCATAGTTCCGAAGGGACTCAAACAGACTTGTGCTCCCAAGCCCCTGCTGGTCCAGGGCCCTCCGCACTCCCTCCCTCGCCTTGCCTGGCTTGGAGGCGAAGCTCTCTCTCTTGCGTGGAAAGAGGAAGGAGAGGAAGGCCCTTGGGCTCCTGCCTCCTAACCTCTGTTGTAAGCCCCCTAGCACCACCGCCCTCCTATAGCCCTCATACCTCTCTGGCCATATATAGCAAAGCTAAAAATAGCTGCTGATTTAAAGCTGGCGCCCCCCTCCCCCGGGCCCCAGCCCTGAAGTTGTCATGTGTGGCTGCCGGCTGCTCCTGCCCAGCGGCGCCGAGGCTCCAGCTCTGCAGGGGCCATCAGGGATCCTTGCTTCCAGAGCTTCTCGACCGGGGCCCTGCCTCGGTCCCAGAGGCCTCACATGACCTGAAACCTGTGTGCCTGGGCTGGCTACATGTTGCTGCCAGGCTTTCTCTTAGCTCGTCCCCAGATAACTTGAAGTAATCCTGAGCCTTTGGTTAGTTTCACAGTCCTCTTCCCAAACTGCTATGGAAAAACCAGGCCCAACGTGGGCTTGTTTCCATAGGCTAATTATAATAATAATTAATACTGATATTTGAGGACTGCTTACTGTGTGCTGAGTGCAGTTCTTGGCCCTTCACAACCACGAGGAGCAGAACTGCTATTCCCCTGTTACACAGATAAAGAAGCTGAGAACGAGATCAGATAGGGATTCTCATTCAAGGTCCTCTAGCTAGGAAGAGGAAGGGATGGAACTTGATAATAATAAGAGACAATTGAATATTTTATAACGTGAATACATATTTTAAAAAATTATAGTGATATAAAAAAGTTAGGATTGGCTACGTAATTTGTGGGACCCAGATCCAAATGAAAGGGCAGGGCTCCTTCAACACCATTTAAGACGTTTTTTTAAAAGAAGATTCATTTATGTATTTATAAGGCAGAGTTACAGAGAGAGGAGGAGGAGGAGGAGGAGAGAGAGAGAGAGAGAGAGAGAGAGAGAGAGAGAGAGAGAAGAGAAAGATCTTCCATCTGCTGCTTCACTCCCCAAATGGCTGCAATGGCCATGGTGGAGCCAAGCCAAAGCTAGGAACCAGAAGCTCCATCCAGGTCTCCCACATGTGTGCAGGTGCTCAAGCACTTGGACCATCCTCCACTGCTTTCCCAGACACATTAGCAAGGAGCTGCCTAGGAAGTGGAGCCCTGGGACTTGAACAGGTGTTCATATGGGAAGCTGGTGTTCCAGGTTGTGGCTCAATCTGCTCTGCCACAATGCCAGCCCCACCATGTAATAACTTGAGAGGGTCAGAGCAAGTATTGAAATAGTGCTGGACTCTTTGAAACTGCGTGGAACCAACACCAGTGAAGCCTACCTCAGCAATGGTGGTAATTGCACCTCCCGTGTTTTGAGTCTACTATGTTCTAGGCTTGATACTAAGAATCTTATGTGCATTATTATTTAGGCTTCTTCATCACCCTCTCTTGCACTACTCTAGTAGCTTCAAACTTTTAGGATTGTAACTCCCCCTCCCCTGCAAGGCATGCATTTCATCCTATAATTGTCTATCCACACATAAGTACAAAAACAGAAAACTGACTCCAGTCATCACGAAATCATATTTCCCTTCCTATGTGTCACCCTGACTATTTTCTCTCTAATGCCTTCTTGCTGAGAGAATTAAATAAAGCTCTGGTATGTGTGAAGTTCTTAGAACAGAGTTGGGCACATGTTAGGGCTTTTTATTACTATTGTTCCATGATGAAAAAAATGAGACCTCTGCTTTCACTCTGATAACTGGGTCAGAACCCAGGCTTCTCTCTGGAACTGGCTTTGTTTCCTACCCAAAGTTAATGACTTAAGCTCTTTGGACTCTGAACACAGGAGCTAAGTGAATTTGCCAGAAAGGAGGACTGAACAGTACCTGGTGTTAATTCTCTCGGCTTGTGATATCCTGTGAAGACAAGCTTAAAGAAGCTTAACCTTCATATTTATTTGCCCCAAAGGAATATGTTTTCTGTGTATCTATGAGTATTTTTCTGTCTCTATGCCAGTTTCAATCTGTCTTGGTTACTGTAGCCTTATAGGAAATCTTAGAACTGGGCAAGTCCTCCAGCTTTGCTCTTCTTGTTTGGGATCGGATTGTTCTAGATCATTTCCATTTCTTTATGTATTATAAAATCAGCTTGTCAATTTCTAAAAGAAAATAAGAAGAGGCTGCTAAGGTTTTGATTAAGATTGCATTAGAGCTACAGATTTGTTTTGAGAGAACTGATATCTTAGCAACAGGGAGTCTTCCAATCCATGAACATGGTATGTAGCCCTATTTGTTTGGTTCTTCCTTAATTTCACTCAGCCATGCTTTGGAGTCTTCACTGTCTTGCACATCTTTTTTATTTTTATGGAATTATATCATAAATGGCATGTTAAATTTCATTTTTCCAAGTGTTAATTGCTAGTTTACAGATATACAATTATTTTTGCGTGACTTGAATCCCTTTAGCTTTTACTGTAATTTCTTAGTTCTAGTAAAGTTTTTTGTTTTTCAGCTTTTAAAGGAGTATTTTTTATGTAAAATGGCTTAATTGCTGTTAAACATCAAGTGTAGAAATCCTAAGAGAATCTGACATTCCTAAAGGGAGATATGCAGTTTGGAAGCTTGCAGAAGCCAGATCTGGGTTCAAATCACAGGAGTGCTAATTCTTAGGTATGTGATCCTGGGCATAACATGTAACTGCTCTGAGCTGCCATTTTCTTTTGTCTACTAGATATGTTAAAATATCCCTCAATATATATTTGAGGCAGGAAATGAGATATGACATATAAAGCACTTAGCATAATGCCAGACACATAGAAAATGCCAAAATATATATTCTCTTTCCTGTATTGTCTTCACACTCCAAAAGGTAAATGAATCCAGGATGGCCCAACCCACAGCTGTCCTTGTCTGTGGGTGATTTTGATACTGAAATTGTTAATAAGCCAGGACTCTGATTCACTTGGTTCTGCCTTGAGTCCTGCCAGTGTAGAGGGAACCACGCCAGGCACGATTCCTTTTCCAATGTGGAATCAGCATAATTTAACCTCATCTTGGAAGTTTCACGTCCAAGTTCACAGCCAGGGGTCAGCTTGACAGCTGGTGGAGTTGCTGTCTTGGCAGCTTCTTGGCATCATCTGGAGACCCCAGGGGAGCAGAGCAGACCGGCAGTAAGACAAGGAGGCAGACATCATGAGTCCTTCCTCACCACGGCCTTCTCTGGTTCAGGGGGCAGATGGGCCCAGTGCCTGCAGCTGTGCCCTGCCCAAGGCCGGGCCTGAGGTTCATGACTTCCTTGCTTCCTGGGCCTGCATATTCTGTGCCCCGACCGCAGCAGCTGTCCCTGGATCAAGCCTTGCCCACCACACCCTGGGGAAGAATGTCGAGTGTTTGCAGAGGGCCCTGGCTGAGGGTAGAGCATGAGGTGAGGGGACAGGATGGCTTCCTGCCGTAGGCTAGAGCAATGTCCTTGTTCTCGCCCATCTCCTACCAAGCCAGAGCCTCAGAGTCGGTGGGCTGTGAGGCCTGGCCCTCCTTGCTCCTGGTAGCTTCCACTCCCTGCATAAGGAGGAGTTGATAAGCGTTGAGTGGCCCAGACGGACTTGAGCCTGGCAGGAGTCACAGAGCAGCCCAAGGCAGTAGGAACACAGAGCTCTCCTCCACCAGGCCAGAAGTGAGCACCTGGTACCTAGGGGTGGTCAAGCCTCTGTGGGCAGCGGTGGCTGTGGATGGTGTCAGAGGCCCGAGGGCGTGAACAGCCTGCAGGAGACGCACTGCCTGGTTGGCATCATGTTTCCATGCCTGTTACTATTTTTTTTAAAAAAGACTATTTATTTATTTGAATGGCAGTTCGAATGGAGAGAGGGAGAGAAAGAGAGAGAGAGAGAGATCTTCCATCTGCTGGTTCATGCCCCAAACGGCTGCAATAGCCAGGGCTGAGTTGACCTGAAGCCAGGATCCAGGAGCTTCTTCAGGGTCTCCCACCTGGGTGGCCGGGCCCAAGCACTTGGGACATCTGCTGCTGCTTTTCCCAGGCCATTAGCAGGGAGCTGGATCAGAAGTGGAGCAGACAGGATACGAAGCAGTGCCCATATGGGGTGCCAGCACTGCAGGCAGCAGCTTTTACCCACTGTACCACAATGCTGACCCCCATGCTTGTTATTTCTAATTAAATTGGAAACTTTTATGGACAGCTTCTTAAGCAGGTGGTCAGATTTAACAACATTAGTGCAGGACAGACTGACAGTCTGTCTCCTGGGTGGGATATACAGGAAAGGACACATGATCCACCTAATGTTCCTGCCCTCAAGGTGTGGAGGGGGCCAGCGCTGTGGCGTAGCAGGTAAAGCTGCCGCCTGCAGTGCCAGCATCCCGTATCGGTGCTGGTTTGAGTCCCAGCCACTCCACTTCCGATCCAGATCTCTGCTATGGCCTAGGAAAGTAGTAGAAGATGGCCCAAGTCCGTGGATCCCTGCACCCACGTGGGAGACCTAGAAGAAGCGCCTGGCTCCTGGCTTTGGATTGGCGCAGCTCTGCCCTTACGGCTAATTGGGAAATGAACCAGTGGATGGAAGACCTCTCTCTCTCTCTGCCTCTCCTTCTCTCTCTGTGTAACTCTGACTTTCAAATAAGTAAATAAATCTTTTAAAAAGGGAAAAAAAAAAAAAAAGGTGTGGAGGGCTGTGCAGGGCCAGGTAGGCCTTGGTGAGATTTGAGGTTTCACTCTGGGGAAAATGCGGATTATAAGGTACAGAACCTGACTTCGTGAAATGGGATCCTTTAGCTGCTGTGTTGAAAGGAGACTGGAGTGGGGGGCTGGCATTATGTGACATTGGCATGCATCCATATGGGTACCGGTTCGAGTCTCAGCTGCTCCACTTCCCATCCAGCTCTCTGCTAATGCGCCTGGGAAAGCAGAGAAAGATGGTCTATGTGTTTGGGCCCCTGCAACCCTTGGGGAAACCCGGATAGAGAAGAGACTGGGGTGGGGGAGGAGGTAACGTTGAGAACATTCAGTGAGTTCATTGCAGTAACACAGATGAGAGATGATGGAGAGCTGGGTCACCGCCTCATAGCAGCCAAGGTGGCCAGAGGTGGAGTTTTGAAGGAAGAGCTGATGCATTTTGCTGGTTGTTGGATCAGAGGAGTGAGAAAAGAGGGGTGAAGGCGATCCCAGGGCTTTGGCTCGAGCCGTGGAAGGATGGCGTTCCTGAGCTGAGATGGCTGCTGAGTGTGAGAAGGGGATCAGAAGTTCGGTCTCGGGCAGTGTGGGGTGGCGATGCCTGTCCTACGTGCCCAGGGGCACGAGGGTGGTGGGCGGCCTGTACGCACTCAAGGTGGGCCTCCCCTTGAACCCAGCCCACTTCTTGGCCCCATTTGCCCCCTGCACCCCCGGTCGTTTCTGGCTTCCAAAGCCCTTAGTGTTGCAGCCTCAGGATGGCAGAGCTGCCCCAGGCCACCGGCCCCGGGCTGTCAGCATGCGGGCAGTCGCCTGGCTAATCCTCAGCCTCGTGTGTGAGCCACAGGGTGTCATCCGGGGCAGCAGCTCTGGCTGTGGGGGCGGCAGAGCCCTGCAGGCTGAGGGGACTTCTCTTCCTCTCACCGCAACCCGACCCAGCTCCCGGGAACTGCTCACAAATGCCGCCAGGCTCTCCGTTCTGGGGTGTCCGTCTGTGATCCCAGGAAACCGGAGACTCGAGCTTTGATGGACGGCCGCATTTGGGACCTTGGGAAGAGACTTCGGTGCCAGCCCCGTGGGCGGGCCAGAGAGCAAGGCCTTGGGATTGTTCTGGGAAAATGTAATGTAGTCCCAATGCTCAGCGAAGGGACTCGTGGATTCATCCGTGCAGCCGGTCATGGTGTTCTCAAGCCATTTGGGAAGGCCCAAATAGACCACTCACCCTGCTAGGGAAAGGAGCCTGAGGCATCTCAGGGAACAAGAGCCATGTGGCAGGTTGTCGTGGGTGCTGCTGGGTGCTGGGTAGTGTTCCCAGGGTGGAGTGGGGAGCAACCGCTTTTTGATTTTTTTTTAAAAACATTTTATGATTTATTTGAAAGGCAGAGTGACAAAGAGAGATCTTATATCCACTAGTTCACTCCCAAAATGGTCACAATGGCCAGGGCTGGGCCACACCAAAGCCAGGAGCCTGGAACTCCATCTGGGTCTCCCACATGGGGTGGCAAGGACTCAGATACCCAGGCCATCTTTTACTGCTGTCCCAGGTACATTAGCAGGAAGCTGGTTGGAAGTGGAGCAGGCAGGACTTGAACCAGCACCCATGTGGGATGCTGGCATTGCAGCCTTAACCAGTTGAGCCACAACACTAGCCCTATTTGTTTTATGTAGATGCTACAGTGAGTAGAAAAAGGCCATGAAAGTACTTACCTTGTTAACAGCAGTCACCCCTGGGGATGGTAGAGGTCATCTATTTTATGTTTGAACTTTTGCAATGAGCACATATGACATTTGTTTTCAGAAGTTTTAGGAAAGTGCTCCTTCACCAACACCCACACAATATTTACCCACAGACATGATGAGAAGACCTTAGGTGGCAAAGAGGGTTTGGAGGGATCTACACAGAGTCCCCAGCATCTAGACTCAGAATCTCAAAGGGTTCCCCCTTTGGTCCTCTTCACTCAGGACTAGGTAGGCAGGAAAGGACAAGTGAGGGACAGGTCTGTTCTGTAGTCCCAGCTGAGATACTGCCTGGCTGCGTGGCCTCAGGCAGGGCCTTCTACCTCTCTGAGCCTAAGCTTCCTCCTCTGTACTATGAGGGTGCTGGACCACACTTACCCCTAAAGGTGGGTTGATTTTCTACCACACACACCACTAGCTAGTTGGCTGTGGTCGCTGGAGAAGCAGTGAGGGGAGACTGTGAGGCAATATTAAGAGTGAGCATCATGATTGATTAGTAATGTCTGTTGCAAACACAGGACAAGGAAAGGTGGCCCTTGAGATTACTCATTGCCTTGGGCTGGATGGTCTCCAAGCTCCGCTGCAGCTGTGAGCGTCTCAGAATTGAGATATTCTCACTTCTGCAGGGCCGATTCTCTATGACCGTGTCACACATTTGCAGATATCAGGAATATGAAAGTGCATATTAAATATGAGGTGGTGAAGCCAGCTCCTACTGGACATGAGATCCCATCGTTACACTTTCAGGAATTTTGCAAGCTGGATGTTCAACAGTTGGTAGCCTGTGGTGGAAAAGAGAAGGCCATGCCAAGATGGCCACTGGCAAGCAAGCGTCAGTTACTCAGGAATGTCTTCAAAATCCACCTGGCAACGGAGCCTGCCTGGCAGCAGGCTGTGATTGGATGGCTTTGGAAACCACCTGGCAACGGAGCCTGCCTAGCAGCAGGCTGTGATTGGATGGCTTCGGATACTGCCTGGCAACAGGCTGTGATTGGTTAGGGCATAAACCGCCCCTTGTCCAGATTGGCTGCCTTGGCTGTTTAAGCTGCTGTTATCAACTGAAATAAATGAGTCTGCAGTCTGCTCGCCTCAGGCCCACTTTCACCCGACTCCCGGGGTCTGTGAGGTGACTCCACACTTCTTGCCCCCACCACACTCCTCCTCTCAGAACAAATCCACAGCAACATCTGGCGCCCAACGTGGGGCTTGAACCCATGACCCTGGGGTTGAGAGTCCCATGTTCTACCAACTGAGCTAGCCACAGCAACAGTAGCCTGACCAGCTCTGGTAGGATACTGGCTGCAGAGCTTATTCTGTTGGTTTTTCCAGAAGGGCCAGGTGGCCTGCCTGCCTGAATGTTGAGCTACAGTGAGATCCCCGTCTCTCCTTCTCACCCAGACTTGGGGTAACCAATCACGTCAGGTTGCTTGGAACTGTCCTGGTGTTAGCACTGGGTGTCCCATATCCCAAGAGCCCCCTGGATCTCAGGCAAGCTGGAGTGGTCACTCATGCTATAGTCTGTCCCTGTGAAATGAAGGAAGTCAACAGTTGTTGAGAACTGGCGCAAGGCCATGAACTCATTCATGCACTTGACAGTATACACTGGATGCCTTCTGGTGTCAGCATTGCACTGGGTGTTGGGGCTGCTGCGGTGGGCAAGGCAGGCTTGGTCCCTGTCCTCAGGCACATGCACTCTCACAGCAGAGTTTCTTAGTTACCAAGTGCAACAAGTGATTGGCAGGGAAAGTAGAAGAACTGATGAGCTGGTAACAGGGGAACCTGGCCTGGTAACAGAGAGAAGTCTTCCTGGAGGAGGTGACGCTTGAGCCAAGGTCTGAAGGATGAAGAGGAGTTAAGGGGGGGGGGGGACTATACTGGCAGGCAGAAGAGCAGCGACTGCGGGAATGGAATGTGTTGTGTTCTAGGAAAGACAGGGGCACAGAGACAGAGACGGGGCAGGGGGCAGGGGCAGGGGTTCTGGAGCGGATAAGGCTGGAGAGGTTGTCAGAGCCCAGCTCGTGAAGGCTTTGTGGCCCACCATGCGGAGTTTGACGTTATCCTTGAGTAGACTGTGGGGTGCACTTTCAAACAGCACCCAGGACTGTGCCTCCCGTTGCCAGGAGTGTCAGCTGCTGGCGGCTCCCAGCCTCTTCCGTAGTCAGGGAGTGGGTCCATCATGGACGCCTCCGACGGGCTCCACTGCTTAGGAAGATGTCCCTGGGGCAGCTGGCGCTTCCACTGCAGGTGTTCAGCTTCTTCCTCTTCCAAACCCTGAGTCGTCCCTTCCAGGCGTGCTTCCAAGAGCCCGCCCTGCAAAGTCACCCACCTGCCGCACCCCCTGGGGCCGACCAAGGCATCCTCAAGGCCCTGGGAAGCCATTGCAGACTCCCAAGAGGGGGAGTAACCTGTGGAGCCCTGCCTGGGTTAAAGCAAATGACCCCAGCAACAGCCAAGGTCAAGCTGAGTGGAGACCAGGGGGGATTCTACTGTAGTCAGCTGGAGGGACCAGTGTGGCTTGGGCTGCATGGATAGGGTGGAGATCATGGGAGGTGGAAAGATTAAGGAGGCTGTGGGTCAGCTCTTTCTGTTCCACAAACCCATGCAAATTCTACAATTCTTTGCTGCCCCAAAGATGTCAACTCTGCCTGGGTCTCTAGTCTTGATCAAGCAGGGTAGAGCTAATCTGGGATGTGTCTCTATACCCAGGAGCATCTACACAGGGCCTGTGCATAGGCATGGCGGCCACCACAATGTGCGTCACTGGCTTTCCTGGCCTGGCCTTGGTGGGTTTGGACGAGAGCTGTAGACCCCTCTAATATGGAATTTCTACTGTCAAGGTATCACTTCAACTTCTGTGGTGTCCACTCTGAACCTGCCCGCTCCATCTGAAACCCTGTGTGGTGTCTGTTGATGATGTTCATGTGGCCGCCCAGAGACCCTGTGCTGACATCTGATCTGCGTGAGAGGACGGGAGAGGGAGCAGGGCTGGCTGTCAGACAGAGCAGACGATACACAGACAAAGCAGACAAGATACAGAGAGCTGCCCCAGGAGGTGGGAGATGACACACGTGGCAGGCAGTGAGAATTCGGAGGGAGGACCGTGGTTTCCTGAAGGAGGTGGGCGTGGGAAGACCAGGCTGGCAGGTGCATGGGAACTGGGGCAGTCAGGACTTCCGTAGGCAGTGGGGATCGCCAGGGGGAGCTGGGCCTGGTTCCTGTCTCTCCATCTCTCACTTCCCCCGGGACACTGATGGTCCAACCTCAGATGGCTTCCTAGAAATCAGAAGGCGTTGCTGGCCAGATGGGGTGGTGTTCTTGTGCCCACGCTGTAGCGAGGTGGAATTCCTGTGTCTCTCAGTGGCTTCTGGGTCTTCTTGCCTTCTCCTGGGCTTCTGTAATGGCCATGCTCTCTGAACAGAGCTGGGATTTGGGTGAGGGCCTTGGAAGGGAGCCCCGTTTCTCAGAGGAGCAAGTTCTAGTCAAGGCACCTGTAACAGTGCCAGGTTTTCTGTAACATTAGAATGACACCCGTGTGTATCTGTTAAGAGTTTTTTCAATCTGCAGTTCACTGAAAAGTAACTTAAAACTGTACTTTCCAATAGTCTGTTGTAATCTACATGTGCATTCGCACATTGTCTAGTAGAGGTGTTTAAACAGGGGAAGTAAATTCTAATGATAATTATTTAGCCCATCATCCAAAATATTGTTTCTGTGTGATATCAATGTACACTTACTAATTGTTATTTTGCATTATTTTCTACACTGATTCTTTGAAATTCGTTGCTCAGTGACCACATACGGCTGGAGGATATGGTGTCAGACAACACAGACTTAAACAGTAAGGACATTTATGATTTCACATAAATGAAAATCTCAAGGTAGGGCAGCCCCAGGATGTTAATCAACAGCACCAACAAGGACCTAGGTTCCCAGCACCCTTTTTCTTGGCTATCCATAGTGCTCTCCACTAGCTTGCCTCATGGTCTCAGAATGGCTACCACAGCCTCCCAGGTCATCTCTAGCATGTGTCAGATTCTGGCAGAGGGAGAGGGTATGTGTTCCTGTGTGCATCTCTTCTTAAAGAACTCTTTCCTGCCTCCCCACCAGGCTGATTGTCCCTCAGGTCTCAATGTCAGATCTCGTCACATGCTCATGCCTAATCCAAGCCCTGGAAAGGTGAATGGACTTGAAAGTCCAATTTCAGAGATCAGAATTTGTCCCTGAGTTAGAGGGTTTCCCCTTCTCTGAGTCCGTGGAAGAGATCAGACACTGGAGTAAGACGGGTCGTATCAGCAAAGCCCTGGGGGACAGTTGAGTAGACAACTGCCAGCAGTGTGCACAGCCCCTACTCCATGGCCCTCGGCTCCATTGCTAGTCCACATTTCCCATGTGGAAAATGATAGAACTTCAAGTAGTTTCCCAAACTGGGTTCCATGGAACACAGATCCCAACAGATGAGCTGCAAAAAGATTCTTGTAAAAGAAATTCATTTCTTAATTAACTGTGTCTGCTTATGGGCCATAGTGTGAGGTCTTGATCTATGTGCATTGTAGGAAAACTTAAGCACGCTAATAGCATATCCATCACCTCACCAACCTTTCTCTTCTGTAGTGATGGCTGCTAAAAGTCCTCTCTTTTTTTGGCAACTTTGAAATCTGCAATACATCACCAGTCACCTGGGCACTGTGTAGCACGGTCAATCTCCGGGGCTCCCCCTGCAGTCTGAGACCCACACCCCTTGGTGCACATCTCTCCTTGCCCCATTCTCCACCCCACGCCGCCCCCAGCCTCCAGGAACCATGCTTCTCCTCTCTGTTTTATGTGATCAGCCTTTTTTAGATTCTCTCTATAAGTGAGATCACAGAGGTTTTGTCTTTCTGTGCCTGGGTGAGTTCACAAAAGGAGGCTTCTGACGAAATAGCACCTGCCTTCTGGCAACTCACATCACCTACGAGAACCTTCAGGTTCTGGGAAGGCCCACTGTGATCTGCCCTGGGTTTCTCAGATTTCCTGGCTTCAGAGCCCCCAGGGGTAGAATACATTAACCCAGGTTTGAGAAACACGTTTGGAGCTCCTGCCTTAATGAACTATGAGTTTATCCAGCAGGAAAAAGCTTGCACAGACACCATGTACCCCACGTGGCCTCTTGTGGTTGGCAGTAAATGACCTGCTTCTGCTGGGAAAATTCCCACAGACCACACATGGCGAAGGCTGTAGCTCAGACCACAGACCACGCACGGTGAAGACTGTAGCTCAGACCACAGACCACGCACGGCGAAGGTTGTAGCTCAGACCACAGACCACGCAGGGCGAAGGCTGTAGCTCAGACCAGAGACCACGCACGGCGAAGGCTGTAGCTCAGACCACAGACCACGCACGGCGAAGGCTGTAGCTCAGACCACAGACCACGCGCGGCGAAGGCTGTAGCTCAGACCACAGACTACACACGGTGAAGACTGTAGCTCAGACCACAGACCACGCGCGGCGAAGGCTGTAGCTCAGACCACAGACCACGCACGGCGAAGGCTGTAGCTCAGACCACAGACCACGCGCGGCGAAGGCTGTAGCTCAGACCACAGACCACGCGCGGCGAAGGCTGTAGCTCAGACCACAGACTACACACGGTGAAGACTGTAGCTCAGACCACAGTTCTCATTTCTCTGAGGAAGAACAAGAACTACAGGGCCCCATCTTGCTTACCTCATCCAAACCTTTGATCCTCACCCCACGGGGGAGTCTCCCACTTGGTCAGACACCAAGCAAATGGCTACTCACTCATTTTCCCTGCCGACCCTTGGTGAGGTATCTGGTGTCTTCCTTCCTGGGTTGGGCAGACATTTGTGTCCAAGGAGATGTATTCAGGCTCGTATCTGACGTTATCAGTACCAGTTATAAGTTAGTTGATCAAATGAGTCGGTAAAAGCAGAGAAACATAAAACATGGTACATACATCTTCTAACCTTATTTTTAACAGGAGTCACATGTAACACATGTATAGTCAATCAATCTGTTTTGACGAGGGTCCTATTGGATGGAGGTCCTTGTCTTTCTTGCATTCTGTGATGCAGCATCAATAATTTCCAGTTCCCTTAAAGTGGAAAGAGACATGAAAGACCCATGCAAAACTAACTGAATATAGAAAACGAGCAAATTTTTACAGGTTCCCTCGCAGTCTTTCATGGCTGTCACATTCCTACTGAAGTCGGGGGCAATTTTTTAGGGACTCCTTGGGGATGTTCAAAAGCACTGAACTTGTGTTCAGAGAACCACGAGAATGCATTTATACTGCACTCCTCTAAATGGTAAATTTTTAAAAGGATTTATTTATTTGAGAGCAGAGTTACAGAGAGAGAGAGAGATGGAGAGACAGAGAGAAAGGTCTTCCATCTACTGGTTCACTCCCCAAATGGCCACAACGGCAGGAACTGGGCTGATCTGAAGCCAGGAGCCAAGAGCTTCCTCTGGGTCTACTACGTGGGTGCAGGGGCCCAAGTGCTTGGACCATCTTCCACTGCTTTCCCAGGCCATGGATCAGAAGAGGAGCAGCTGAAACACAAACTGGCACCCATATGGGATGCCGATGCCTCAGGTGGAGGCTTAATCTACTACACCACAGCGCCGTCCCCCAATGGTAAATATTAAAAAACCACATACATTTAAAAATTTTTATTTTTTTTTAAAGATTTATTTGTTTATTTGAAAGGCAGAGTTACAGAGAAAGAGGCAGAGATAGAGAGAGAGAGAGAGAGAGAGAGAGAGAGAGAGAGAGGGATTTTCTATCCATTGGTTCACTCCCCAAATGGCCAAAATGGCCAGGGCTGGGCCAGGCCAAAGCCAGCAGCCAGGAACTCCATCTGGGTCTCCCACATCAGTGGCAGGGGCCCAAACATTTGGGCCACCTTCCACCGCTTTCAGGCATATTAGCAGGGAGCTGGATCAGAAGTAGAGCAGCCGGGACTCGAACCCGTAGTCATTTGGGATACCAGCATCTTAAGCCATAGCACCAGCCTCCAAATCACACACTTTCAACACTGGGCACCACTGACATCAACAGTCTTAAAATGAAAGTGTAACTTCCCGTGGACTAGCGCCTGCGTGTGCTGAGGGTGTCAGCTGGTGTGACAGCAGGAGTGGAGCGTGCTGGTCCATCGGAGGTCAGCAGAGGTGGCCAGGTTGTGTATTGGAATCACCTGCTTTAAAGAAAACTCCAAGGCGCTCAATTCCGTCACGGTCACATCTCCAGCTGGGCAGGATGCGGGTCTGTGCACGGAAGCCATCCTGTGGCGCAGGTGTAGGGAGGTGCAGGCCGAGGAGTGCAGCCCACGTGTGTTCCTCCCAGGGCTGAGGGCCCGGCGGTTTGCTACCCGAGTCAGGGGTATGGGAAGCTCTGCATGTTCCTGAGCACGCACAAGCCGCTCTCCAGCATCCAGAGCCGACAGGAAACTGGAGCCCGGCTCCGCCCCTTGCCCAGTTCTCTGTGTCCTGCCTGGCTCATTCTCATCTTTCCAGTTAATCCTCTGGGCTGGCTTTCCTCTCAGACTGACCTGCCAACCAGCGAGGCTTTCTCGAGTGCTTCCTGTGTGCCAGGCGCTGTGTGAGCCACGTCCTGCAAGGTTCACGTAGCCTGCAGCTCACCAAGCCCCTCCCTTGCCACGCCGCTCAAGACCTGGACCATCCCCTCTCACCTGGGCCCCTGCTGGGGCTGCCATCGGCTTAGTTTTGTGACCCAGGGCTTACATTTCTTTTCTTTTCTTTTAAATATTTATTTTTTTTTGGAAAGAGTTACACAGAGAGGAGAGGCAGAGAGAGGGAGACAGAGAGAGAGAGGGGGCTTCCATCCACTGGTTCACTCCCCAATTGGCCGCAACAGCCAGAGCTGTTCCGATCTGAAGCCAATAACCAGGAGCTTCCTCCAGGTCTCCCACATGGGTTCAGGGGCCCAAGGATTTGGGCCATCTTCTACTTTTTCCCAGGCCATAGCAGAGAGCTGGATTGGAAGTGGAGCAGCCGGGTCTTGAACTGGCGCCCATATGGGATGCTGGCGCTTGAGGCCAGAGCACTAACCCACTGTGCCACAGTGCTGGACAGGGCTTAAATTTCATCTTGGCCTGGTGGTAGACTCCACACCCCACCAAGGGTAGGGACTCTGTCTCCAGCTCACAGCCGTGGCCACCATCCCTGGCCTGGTGAATGGATGGAAACACTTGTCAAACATAAAGGAACGGATAAACAACCACATGAAGTAGCTATCATCATCTCCATTTTGCAGGACACACCGAGGCTCAGCAGGCTCATATGACTGATGCGTGTTTTAGAATCATTCAGATTCAGGGTTAAGGTTAAGGTTAAAATCCGCGTTATGCAACAATAAACCAAAGAGCAACTGGTTCTGTTAAATTAAGGAGCCCTGTGTACACGACAGGTCTGCATTCACCATGGTTATGGCCTTTGCCAGCCTCTTATGTGCACCCGAGTAGCTCCCAGGGTTTGAGCTGATGGGTCCCTTGGCATCCCCTGCCATGCACTGTTGAGCACCTGCTGTATGCGGAGTCACGAGAGAAAGGAGGTGTGGTTCCCACCTCCTGCAGGAAAAGATGGCCACAGAGTCACCGGGTGTGTCTGGAGCATCTCCTTGGGCCTGGGACCCATGCTGGAAGCTGGGAAGAAGCTGGACACGGCTCCCTCTCTCAGAAGCCCAGGTTTGGAAGGGGAGGCATAGGGGGAACAGATGATAACATAATTATTGAAATGCACTGCGGAGAGTGCTATGAAAAAGGTGACGTGACAGGGTGTGGCTCTCAGCGGGACTCAGGCGATGGGGCTCAAGAAACCTGGATGAAGTCACACTGATGCTGAAGCTTAGCCAGGGGAAGAGGGAGGAGACGAGCGTGGCAAGAAAAGGGGGAAGCCAGTGCACAGGCCCTGAGGTGGGAAGATGAGTGTGACTACAGAGCAGTCCCGCTGAGGCAGGAGCAGTGGGCAGGGGCGGCCAGGCTAGGCTTTATAGGCTGCTAGGACCTTGGTCTGGAGGACAACGGGAGGCTCTATAGGGACGACAGGGCCCATTGAGGGGCAGCCCAAAGGGAATCAGAGGAGGCGCCGCCCTCCACAGAGGCCCCTCCCACCAGGTGGCTGTGGGCAGGGTCCTCCTTCTCGGCCTCTGCGGCTGCTTTCTTCCTGTCCCCAGGGAGGACTGTCCAGTCTTAGAGAGCATCAGGCTGGGGATGGCCCAGCACTTGGCTCCTCCCCCTTCCCAGGGCCCCGCCACTCCCAGCCTCCCCTGGGTGTCTGCGCCTCTCGCCACTTGCTGGTAGCTTCCTAATATAGTCTGGCTGTTTCCTCCCGATGGTGGCCAAGAGCTGCTCTCGGGTCGCAAGCTCCGTTTTTCTTGGGCTTAAAGGGACCACGTCAGCCCATCTCATGCCAAATGGAGGCTAAAGGAAGGTTGCTTGAGTTAATGTCATGGCCTCGTCTGGCCCAGGGATTAGCTGTCTTCTCCCGTCACCATCTTCCCTGCTCTGTTCCCGCTCATTTTCCGCTTTCACGTGCACTTCTCCTTTCTTCTGAGCAGCAGTTGGGGGGGGGGGGCAGAGCTGGGCTCGGATGCGTGATTGGCCCTGGTCGTTTATTAGCTGTGTCCTCTCGGGCGAGTCCTTTGTCCCCGCCGGGCCTTCATTTCCTCTCATCTGTAAAAGAGGAACGGTCGAATACGTCTCCGGGGATTTCTGCAGAGCTGTTTCCAGGTGGAAGAGCAGAAAGCAGCCACTGGGCTGCTAAGGAACGCATGCCGCTCATTCATTCATTCACTCATTCATTCATTCGTGCATGGAGTGCCTCCTTGGCACCGTTATGGGCACTGAGGGTGCAGTGGACACAGAAGAAAGGAATCCCTGCCTCTGGGAAGGTGCGTGCCAGTGAGACCGTCCATAAACATCAGCAAAAGCAAAACACAGTGGATTCGATACGCTGCGAGGAGAAGGGAGAGGGGGTGCAGGGGCCACACCTCAACAGCCTGGTCGGGGACGCGTCACTGAGCAGAGCAAAGCCCAGGAGATGGTGAGGGAGGGAGCCACGTGGACATCTGGGGGAAGAGCATTATAGGCACAGTGCAAAGGCCCTGAGGCAGGACCACTGTCCTGTGTGGGAGAAGCAGCAAAGAGGCCTTTGAGGCAAGAGTTGAATGAGGAAAAGGAAGGAGAGAACGGGAGCAGGGGAGAGGAGAGGAGTGATGGGAAGAGGTTAGGTAGGGTCTTGTGGGCCACCCCGGACTTCAGCTTTTCCTGAGTGAGAAGGAGCGTGCCCGGTGATGATCTGACTTACTGCATCTGGACAGAACCCCACTGATTGCTGTGCTGGGAACAGATAAAAGGGACAAGAACAGACGCAGGAGCCCGTGTGGCAGCTGTTAGGAAAACCCAGGTGCGAGAGACAGTGGCTCAGACCACCCTCGGGTCGAAGGGCTGGGAGATGCTGAGAACAGCTGGGTTCTGGATCCATTTGGGGAAGATTTCTTCAGTGATATTTGTAGAACACCATGCTGGGTGTTTTATTTTTCCTTAAATGTTTATTTACAAAGAATTTGTTTAAATTTAAAAAGCAACTTTATTAAGGTATAATTTCCATACAATAAAACATATCTTGTTTTATTTTATATTCATTTGAAAGACAGAGATAAAGAGAAAAAGCTCAAATGCCTGCCAGGACCGGGCTGGGCTAAAGCTGGGGCCTGGACTCCATCCAGGTCGTCCACCTGCTGCCTCCCAGGGTCTGCATTAGCATGATGCTGGAGGCAGACACTGAACCTAAGAATTATACGGAATGCAGGCATCCCACCCATGGCTTAACCCCAAGGCGAAAATGCATTTCAAGTGGGCGGACCTGACAAATGTGTACACTTGTGTCAACCACCAGCAGCATCGAGATACAGAACATTTCCATCACTCAGAGTCTCCTCGTCCCTCTCCCCAGTTCTGCCTCCATCCCACCCCCCGGGCTATCAAAGACTGAGTTTTTCTAGACCTTCACATGACTGGAATCGTAGTTTACTTCTCTTGTCTCTGGCATCATTCACTTGGCATGTTCTCGAGACGTCTGCATGTGGTTGTATGTATGATCATGTGTTCCCTGTGATTGCTGGCTGACAGAGCCCTGTGCAGGTGTCCTGCAGCGTGTGGGGCTGTCCTACAGTGTGTGTGACTATCCTACAGTGTGCGGCTGTCCTACAGTGTGTGTGTGACTGTCTCACATTGTGTAGGGGGCTGTCCTACAGTGTGTGTAGCTGTCCTACAGTGTGTATGACTGTCCTACACCATGCATTGCTGTCCTACAGCACATGAGGCTGTCCTACAGGGTGTGTGCAGCTGTCCTACAGTATGTGTGGTTATCCTACAGCATGCAGCTGTCCTACAGTGCATGTGACTGTCCTATACCATGCATGGCTGCCCTACAGCATTCTTACAGTATGTGGCTGTCCTACAGCATGTGTGACTGTCCTATACCATGCATGGCTGTCCTACAGCGTGTGTGACTGTCTTACAGTCTGTGGCTGTCCTACAGCATGTATGACTGTCCTATACCATGCATGGCTGTCCTATAGTGTGTGTGACTGTCTTATGGTATGTGGCTTTCCTACAGTGTGTGTGACTGTCCTACACCATGCACGGCTGCCCTATAGCATGTGTGGCTGTCCTACCATATGTGTGTGACTGTCTTACAGTGTGTGGCTATCCTACAGTGTGTGCAGCTCTCTTACAGTGTGTGGGGCTGTCCTACAGTACGTTTACCCATGCACCTGTTGATGGACAGTGGGTTGTTTCCATTTTGGGTTGTCTCACTTTTGAACCCTGGCGTGGGTGTCATTTTTCTGTTTTCTGGATGAAGAAACGAGAATCAGAAGAAGGAACTCACCCAGGACCCCACGGCTTAGGTGAGATTGAAAGCAGGCTGGCTCCCGTTCCATTCTGCCTCCTGCCTGATCCAAGGTGATCACACATGAATGAGCTTGTAAATGGAAGCCAGTCACTTCCACGTGTCCATCTCCCCATGTTCATCTTTTGTGCCATAGTCTCATCCATTTGCTGCACTCGCCTCGCGATCTCACTTTCTTGCTTCCTAGCTGGAGATGGGCCTTAGCTCAAGCCCCAGTCCTGATCCTTCCTCTCCTTTCTCATTGTGTCTTTGGGCAAGACCCATGCCTCCTCTGAGCACCAGTCCACCTGTGAAATGGAGGCTCTATCCTCCTCTCACGATCATGCCCGGTGCCCTCCTCTCTCTGTCTCTCTTCACTTCCCTTTGGTCCATTCGCAGCTGAGTGTCCACGCTCACTGGTTTTCTGTGGCTTGCCACTGAAGGGAGTGAGCTCTGATGCCTCCTCACCTCTGGCTATCCTGGCTACAGGACAGAGAGCTGGAACTCTCCCACCAGATCAGACTAGGGTTTTTGGAGGTGAGAGCCAGGGTCAGTTTTTTTTTTAAGGTTTCCCTGGCACTTCAAATGTGTGCCAGGACCAAGAACACGGGCTCAGACCATAAGCTTTGGCCTCAGTTGGGCCTGGGTCTGGATCCTGCTTCCTTGGTCAAGTCGTTTAACCTCTCAGACCACAGCTTCCTCTCCTGGACATAAGCGTCGCCATGGACCTGCCTCCCAGGACACTGTACATGCTCCTTAGTGGAGCTCTTAGGGCAGGAAGTGGGACACTGAGCTGCAGGAGGCTGAGCTGGGAGGGGACCAGGCCATGTGGAGATATCTGGATGTGCCACCCTCCACCTCCGGAGCCCCAGTGCCCTGATTCCTAGAAGCCAGCATCTCAGAGAAGGGGCAAAACCCAGTGCTCCCACCCAACACGTCTGACGGGTGGTGGCTGGACGAGGGGAGGGGTTGCCCAGGAGGTGGAGTTTCTGATCTGGCTCAGCCAGTCCCGCAGCAGGTGTTAATGGAGCACCTCTGGGTGCCAGGTTCTGGGGATGCATCCCAGAGCCAAACAGAAGAGACCCATTTTCTCAGCGGGAAAAGCTGGCGTGCAGGAGGAGAGAAATGCCACGGGGAACACATGAAAGGAGACCAGGGTGCGGGGTGCAGGCGGATTGCAATTTAAGGTGGGGTCTCAGGGCGGGTCTCCTGAGGCACAGGCAGTGGGAACAGGCAGTGCGAAAGCCGGGTGAGAGTTCTCCTTCTGGCTTGAGCTTACGCGTCCCTTCCTGGCTGGCTGATTGGGCTCCCCAGCGTCCCCACAAGGCCACGAGTAGGGCAAGAGGCCGTTTGACGTCTGTGAACCAGGGGATGGATCATCGTGGGGCACAGTCGAGGCTTTGCATGTCTGCCTTCAGTTCTGTGAGGGTGACGTGTCAGGGACCGTCCACCTCCTGACGGCAGGGATGGAGGCGCTGTTGTGGGACAGAAAGACCCAGACGCAGGCACGGATGTGTGTGGGCCAGGGAAGCGGAGGAGCCGGAGGGGGCTGGGTTAGTCTCGAGGTGGCATCTGTCTGCCTGCTGACGCCTGGGGCAGAGGGGAGGCCAGGGGCAGGGGCTGGACCTAGGGGAGTCAGCAGGATAGATGACACAGCAGTTCTGAAACATGAGTGATGCAATCAGGGAGAATGGGAGAAGGTTTGGGTGGCGCCCTGGGGAGAAGCACGTGATAGGAGGAGGTGAAAGATGGGGCTGTGGGGGGGTTTGTGTCAGCTTGCTCCTGCAGCTCACCCAGCGGCACGACTTTGTACAATCACAGACCTCATATGTATTTTCTTCCAGCTTGTCAGATACATTAACTCATTAAAACCTTATCACAATGAGGTAAGAGGCAATTGCTGTATGTTTGACAGATGAGGCCCAGAGAGGTTAAGTCGGTTGCCCAAGGTCACACAGCTAGTAAGAGCAGAGGCAGGGTTTGGAGTCTGCTTCCCACCTGTGCCCTCTGCTGCCTCTGCAGTCAGACGTGAATTACACAGCCACCACCGCAAACTCTCCCAGGAGCTCACGCGCTGCGCACACGCTGGCTGCTGACACCCCCTGGGCACGCCACCATCCTGCACGTGTACGGTCTCACACAGCCTCACACACCCACCCAGCCTCCAGCACCTCGGATGGCTCTGTGCTTTGACACTCGAATGGGCTTGCACACTCAGAGCCTACACACCCATGGTGTCACCTCCCGGGACCTCGGGCCCTGCACACTCATGATCATATATACTCAAAAGACACGGCCGTGCTTACCCACACGTCTCTGGGACAAATGTCGCACAAATGCCCTCTCACAGCCTCATGCTCTCCAGCATCCACGTTACTGTGCACGCTCACTCTTCCCCGCTCACGACCTTCAACACTCTCATCACCTTGGACACTAGGATAGCCGTCACCTCGTGTACTGGCAGGGCCCAGCCTGCCCACACAACTTCGCCCTCCGTGACCTGCTAATGGTCTTGCACCCTCACTCAACTCCGCCTTCCCTGGCACACTCAAGACCTCACATCTGTCACACCGGAGTTTACATGCCACCGTGTCTCGCTCACATGACTTGGCTGGCCTCTGTGCACACTGTTTTGCACACTCCCACAAACGCAGTCACGCTGTTGCACACCCTCGCAGTCTTGCCCATTCTCTTATGCGAGCCAAGATCTGTGCACGCTCATGTAAACCCACACTCAGGGCTCATGTCACTTCACACCGTAACACTTTGGCTCATACGACTGCAACCTATCTCGCACACCAATGGAAATGTTCACCTCATCACTCAAAAGCCTCCCGCCTTATCCACTCGTGTCCTCGCACTCATTCAGCTTCCCACATCCCCAGGCCCCACCTGCGCTCAACTTCACACACCGATGCCCACACACACCTCACCCTCTCTTAGCGCGCGTCCACCGATGGGGGTTCCACACGGCGGTGTCCTGGCTCGCCCCCTCGTGGCCGTGCGCACTCGCACCCTGCCCCTCTTCCAGGCCCGGCCGGCCTTGCCCTCCCGTGCCCCGGCGCCCGCGTGGGGGCCCGGGTCCCACCCCTGACGCCCCTCTCCTCGCCCGCAGGCACGTACCAAGGCCAGTTCACCAACGGCATGCGCCACGGCTACGGCGTGCGCCAGAGCGTGCCCTACGGGATGGCCGTGGTGGTGCGCTCGCCGCTGCGCACGTCGCTGTCGTCCCTGCGCAGCGAGCACAGCAACGGCACGGTGGCCCCCGACTCGCCCGCGTCGCCGGCCGCCGACGGCCCCGCGCTGCCCTCGCCCGCCATCCCGCGCGGCGGCTTCGCGCTCAGCCTGCTGGCCAACGCCGAGGCGGCGCGGGCGCCCAAGGGCGGCGGCCTGTTCCCGCGCGGCGCGCTGCTGGGCAAGCTGAGGCGCGCCGAGTCCCGCACGTCCGTGGGCAGCCAGCGCAGCCGCGTCAGCTTCCTCAAGAGCGACCTGAGCTCGGGCGCCAGCGACGCCGCCTCCACCGCCAGCCTGGGCGAGGGCGCCGAGGGCGCGGACGACGCGGCGCCCTTCGAGGCCGACATCGACGCCACCACCACCGAGACCTACATGGGCGAGTGGAAGAACGACAAGCGCTCGGGCTTCGGCGTGAGCGAGCGCTCCAGCGGCCTCCGCTACGAGGGCGAGTGGCTGGACAACCTGCGCCACGGCTACGGCTGCACCACGCTGCCCGACGGTCACCGCGAGGAGGGCAAGTACCGCCACAACGTGCTGGTCAAGGGCACCAAGCGCCGCGTGCTGCCGCTCAAGAGCAACAAGGTCCGGCAGAAGGTGGAGCACAGCGTGGAGGGCGCCCAGCGCGCGGCCGCCATCGCGCGCCAGAAGGCGGAGATCGCCGTCTCCAGGTAGGACCGCGGGCCGAGCGGCGGGACGGGGCCTCGGCTGGGAGGGGCCCTGCCTCCACGCCTGTTCCTGCGGCTTTTCACCGTCCCCGGGTCCCTCACGGCCTTCAGGGGCTTGATCTGAGGCACTACTGACGTCTCCTCTTCAACCATTGTTCATCCACCCGCTGGTGTAACCATCCAGCCAGCCAGCCAGCCACTCTCCCATCCATCCTCCATCCGCCCATCCATTTTTCCATACACTCATCCAGTTGCCCATCTGTCCGCCCACTTGCCCATCCAGTCTTCTGTCCATCCATTCATCCTCTCATTCATCCACTGTTATTCCTGTCCACCAAAGTGACCCAGCCGCTTCATGGACTTAAACCTTCCATTCACTCAACCTTTCTTTTTTTTAAAAAAAAAAAACTTATTTTTTATTTTTGACAGGCAGAGTGGACAGTGTGAGAGAGAGAGAGAGAAAGGTCTTCCTTTTGCCATTGGTTCACCCTCCAATGGCAGCTGTGGCACCCTGCGCTGATCCAATGGCAGGAGCCAGGTGCTTCTCCTGGTCTCCCATGGGTGCAGGGCCCAAGCACCTGGGCCATCCTCCACTGCACTCCCGGGCCACACCAGAGATCTGGCCTGGAAGGGGGGCAACCGGGACAGAATCTGGTGCCCCGACCGGAACTAGAACCCGGTGTGCCAGCGCCGCAAGGCGGAGGATTAGCCTATTGAGCCACAGCGCCAGCCCACTCAACCTTTCTAATACTCACTTGATAGCTGTCTCTCCACTCCATCATCCAAATCCCCTCTGACTTTCTGTAATAATCCAGTTACCCATCCATCTGCCAGAACACACAGATATCCATCCAATCCCAGTATTCATCTAGCTTCTTTAATACCCACCGGAACAACCACCCACCCAATCAGCCATTTTACTCATTCCCCCATCCAACTTTCCATCTTTTACTCACCCACTCATTCATCACCCATCCATCTAGCTACACAGACACCCATTCAAACATCTGTTCACTCAACTGCCTAACCACCAATCCTAACATCCGACCACATATCCACACATCCAACTGTCTCCATCACCCACCCACACTCCCACCCACCCAAGCATCCAACTACCCACCCATCTCTCATCCATCTAACCACCTCCATGGCCCAACCGTCTTTCAACAACCCATGACACTTCCACTCACTCAACCAACGTCACCCATCCGTGCATCCATCCAGCCTCCCACCCACTAAGCGCTCACTCTGTCACCCGCATTCAAACCAGATCACGTCTTCTCTCTGTACTTCAGATAAAGTTGTCTCGAAGCATTTGTAGTGCCTACCAAGTACATAAGTTTTCTGTGGCTTACAAATATTGACATACTCAACCCTCTGAAAGCCCTTATGCAGTGGGCACTATTTGTATTTCCGTTTTACAGATGAGCTAAGTGAGGCTTGGGGAGATAAGGCGACTTGTTCAAAGCCAGCCGTTCGTGAGTGGTTGGTCTTTCATAACCTGTCCAGCCTCACCTGCTACCACTCTTGCCCTGGGCTTGGATGGTTTTCCTCTGTGATGGGCACTCTGACCTGTATCGTCCTTCTTTTGTTCCTTCTGCCAAAGTGTTTTTGTTCATGCTGATCTCTCAGCCTGGATGGCTCCTCCCTCTTCCTGCTGTCCATGCAGTTCCTACCCCGTGGGGCTCAGATCCAGCCTGACTCCCTTAGGGAGCCGAGAAGGTCCACCCCTGGCAGACTGTCCCTAGACTGCAAGAATCGATCTCAGAATACAATGATTGCAACGTTACACTGCTTACATGATTCGTTGCTAACCTACCATTTAATGAAGGGCTCCCTAAGCGCCAGCCACAGCCCTGAGATCTTTATGAGCACTAACTCAGTCCATCTTTCTAAGCTCTGGAAGAGGTAAGTACTGTTATTGTTCTCATTTTGCAAGTTTGGGGTGAGCTGCAGGGACAGCAGTGGGTGCGGCAGGGCAGTGGTGAAAGGCACTGCTGTGGCTGTAAATGGCCTGGGCCGAATGCGGTGGCTCATGGTCTTCAGAGTTAGGCAGGCCCAGAGCTCGGTGATGTGCCCAGGTCCGTTTCCTGTGAGTTCCATGTTCCCATCCATGGCGCCATCATCGCTTCATTGCCTGTCCTTGGCCAGAGCAGTTTTCTTCTCTGACTTAAAAACGAGGCTTAGGAGAGAGAGTACGGGCCCAGCGTCCCAGTCCCACGGTGGGGCGAGAGCCCTGGGGAGCAGACTCTGAGACTGAGAGCAGTGCACAGGCCGTGGGTGGGGAGCATCCCCAGGATCAGCTCTTGGGGGAGCAGAAGGAAGCAGGATTGTGCAGAGGGGGCCTCTGGGCTGCCATGCAGTCTCCACAGAGGCCCAGCAACCACAGGCCTAAGCCGTGGAAGTGACCTTCAGTGTGGTCCCAAGTTGGGGTGCGGGAGCTGGAGCTCTCTGCCCTCTGCACTGGGTGCAGGTCACCCACCATGCACTGGGGCAGAATGCTACTCTTCAGCCAGGGCCAATGCCTGGAAGACCCTGGCAGCTGAAGCTCCCTGGGCCGCTGGGGATGGGAGAGAGAATCCTTCAGGCCTGAGGGCACCCTGGGAGGCCCGTCACAGTATCCACAGTAGGGAGCAGGAGTCCTGGTCACCCTTCACTGAGAGCGTTAGACAGACAGATGAGGTGCGGAGAGAGAATGAGGGACGCCCAAGGCCACCTGGCAAGCGATGGGAGAACCAGAGCCTTGGCCCCTTGCTTTCTGATTCCAAAGATCTGACCACCACATCTTGCTGTGTGTGCCCTTATACAGCCTACACCACCATGAATGTCTGATCAGTTAGCATCATTGAGGGAGAGCGTAGGTCTGGGTCATTCTTTTAAGACTTCTCGGCTAGGGGCTGCTATGGTCTGGGGCCTTCAGAACTCAGGCTGTGTGGCTGCCGTTGACAGGGTTAAGGGGTAGGAGCTTTGCGTGGTGAGTGCTGTACTGTCACGGGTGGAGTCCTCTGTTGCTAAAGGCTGAATTTGGCCCTTTTTGCCCCTTGGCCTTCCACCCTCTGCCGTGAGAGGATCCAGCCTTCCACCCCACTGGAGGACACGGTGTGCCAGGCACCATCTTGGAAGATGAGAGTGGCCTCACCAGACACCACGCCTGCTGGCGTCTCGGCTGTAGATGCCCCAGGCTCCAGACCTGTGAGCCAGTGTGTTACACAGTCCCTGGCCTCAGGTGTTCTGTTGTGAGAGCATGCACGGACCAGAGCAGAGGCAGGGCTCAGGTGACCACATAATTCTGTCTAAACCATCAAGAGGGATGAGTGGGGAGTTAAGCTGTGGGGGGGGGGGGGGAATTATTTCAAATTCTCTTGCATGTAGGGAAGATTTGTCCCTTCTTCTGCAGGGAGCATTTTATTTATTTATTTTCAATATTTTATTTATTTATTTGAGAGGTAGAGTTACAGACAATGAGAGGGAAAGACAGAGAGAAACGTCTTCCATCTGCTGGTTCACTCCCCAACTGGCCGCAATGGCCAGAGCTGCGCCAATCCGAAGCCAGGAGCCAGGAGCTTCTTTCTGGTCTCCCACGTGGGTGCAGGGGCTCAAGCACTTGGGCCATCCTCCGCTGCCCTCCCAGGCCACAGCAGAGAGCTGGATGGGAAGAGGAGCAGCCGGGACTAGAAACGGTGCCCGTATGGGTCGCCGGCGCCGCAGGCAGAGGATTAACCTACAGTGCCACAGCGCCGGCCCATGCAGGGAGCATTTTAAATACCTGCGCCAGGTGAGCCCTGTGGTTACAACAGGTGAAAGCCAGGGCTGTGCTGGGCCATCCCGGGACATGCTGGAGGCAGGTGGGTGAGAGCTCAGCCTCTTCGTACTGAACAATTGTAACTCCGGCTGCTCAACTGACAAGCTGTGTGACCTTGCCCAGGTTGCTTCACCTCTCTGGACCTGGGATCCTCTCCTCCTAGGGTTGTCAGGGACAAGCAGGGAGTTGGTGCCTGCAAAATGCTTGGCATAGAGCAGCCCACAGTGAACACAGTCATTGTCCTCACCCAGCATCGGGCTTCAAGGTGGGGAAGAGAGGTGAGGGGGGAAAGGCGGGATTTCCCAGCGATCACCTGTCAGGGCGAAGCCTCGCCCCTCTCTGCCCCTGGCTTCCCGTGCTCCCCCATCCTCTGTGCCAGCACCTGTTCCCTTGAACGTGGAGGTGCTGAGCTCCCACTCAGAGGGTGGCCAGGCCCAGAGCCGGGGCCCGCATCTCTGGAGTGAGAAGTCGGTGCAGCTTCCTGCCTGTGATGCTGCTACGGGGTGGGGGGGGTGTGGTTGGGGGGGTCCCTGCTCTGTGTGAGGAAGGCGGCCCGGGGCTGGTGCCGTGCATGTGTGTGTGTGTGTGTGTGCACGTGTGTGGAGCGCTGGCTGCCGGCTTGCTTTCCAGCTGCGGTGGAGTTTCCAGATGAGGGGATCTCTGGATTACACGGAGAAGCAGGGCTGAGGCCGTCTTCTCCGATGCTGTCCTCTCCCGGGGCCTGGCTGGCTGCAGAGGACAGCAAGCGCCCATGCAGCCAGCGGCCTCCCGGCACCAGGCAGGCCTGGGTTCTGCCCCTTTCGTGGGCTCCGGGTCCTTGCCCTGGGGGGGATATGGGACTTGTCAGGCCAGAGTCCACGCTCAGGAAACCCTCCCAGAAGAAGAGAGAGCCGAGGCAGCGCCTGCCCTCCAGCTGGGCTGTGGACTGAGCAAGATGCTAGACCCGGGAGTCACGTGTGCCTGTCGGTGGCTGGAGGGCCGCTGGTCCCCACGGAGGTGGGCTGTGTGTGTGAAACAGATTATGGGGAGAAAGTAAAGGAGCCTGTTAATGTGGAAATACTGAGTAGTTGTTGAATGTGGCTGTATGTTAGGTATCTTGAGTTAGTTAAAATACAGCTCGGACGTTAATTTCACCTGTTTCTTTTTACGTCTTTAACTGTGGTTACGCGAGAACATTTTAAGATTAGGTATGCGGCTGACAGCGCCTCCATCCACCAGGTAGGGAAACCGAGGTACAGAAGGGACAACAGAACCCTCGGGGCCATCAGGTGGTGGCGGGGCGGGGCGACGAGAGTCTCGCCTTCCGATTCCGTGGCTAGGCACTCTTTTGTAACGCCTTTTACGGTGGTGGCTGCTGAGCTGCAGAGGGAAGCTGGCATGTCCGGGGCGATGCTGAAACTTGTCTGGTCTGGTTATCGTGCCAATGCCCTGTGAATGGCTCCCTTCTGCCGGAGCGCCAGGAGGGTAAGGGGGCCGCTGTGACTGTGCCTCTGGCCTGCTCTGTCTTGTCCTCTCTCCAGACCTCAATTCCTTCATTTCTAAAAGGAGAACAGTGAACAATGAACTCCGCTGGCAGCGTTTTCATATGGATTCAGGCGGAGCTTGTACACGAAACACCTGGCACAGCGCTGGCCAGCAGGAAGCCCCCCCCAACCCCAAACGCTGGCTGCGGTTGTCACTGTGTCCTACTCTGGCTGTGCTCTGGAGCCGGGTGCAGTGGAGCCTGGAGGAGTCCCCAGCTACCCCAGGGGGTGGGGTGGGAGCAGCTCAGGGTGGCACCACTCAACTGGCCTCTGACCCTTCTCCACCTTCATCCCCTCCCCCCCAGGCAGGCCCTGGAGCCTCCCACGTTGAGTGCAAGGCGTAGAGTTGGTTTTGAGAATTGCTGGGAGCCGTTTCTCCCGTGAGCAGGTGCCCTTGGGGTGCAGGGACCAAGAGCTGGGGCGTGGCACTGGACAGAGCCGGGTTGGAGTCTGAGTTCACCATCTGACAAGCTGCGTGGCCCGAGACGAGTTGAATCGTCTCCCTGGGGCTCACGTCCCTCTGCAGTCAGCTCGTACGACGTCCTCGTGCTCACTGCCCGCCGGATTGCTGCAGAGAGTAAGAGAAGTGGCTCGGGTGAAGGCACGCAAGGGGCTGTACAGTGTTGTGACGACCCACGCAGCATGCTGTACTGACCCGAGTCTCCCCTGTGAATGAAATCACGAGAGAAAGGCCTGTCTTCTCGTATGGTGCATGCATGTACGTGTGTTTCCAAGTACCACGATTCTGAGTACTTCATATGTCAGCATATTCCATCCTCAGAGCAGCCCCACGAGGAAGGTGGGGAAACTGAGGTGCAGACAGTTAAGTGTCTCAAACAAGGGCATACATGTAACAGCACAGCTGGGTGCTGAAGCCAGGAAATCTGGTTCTAGAATGTTCTTCACCATGGGCTGTCCTTGGGTCAGTTTTCTTTCCCAAGCTTTGATTAGCACTTCCTCTGTGCTGGGGCGCTGGGCATGCAGCACTAGATTGAAGTGGTCGGCACTCTCCGGGGACTCACAGCCCAGTGGGGAAGGAGGACAGGGGCTGGACACTGTCAGTGGTGGAGTAGAGGAGGGAGCGGGCTGAGAGCAGCGGGTCCAAAGCCAAGAGCGATTCCGTCCTGGGCATGGTGGGGGGAGCTCCCTGCAGGTGGCCGCCTCTGGGTGGGAGTTGGCCAGGTGAAGAGGGAGAGGTCACTCCAGGGAGAGCCGTTAGGATGGGCGCAGGCATGGGGGTAGGAATGTGGGTGGTATATTTGGGGAGCGATGAGTCACTGAGGACTGGAGTACACAGGAGTGGGGTTGGGGAGAGATTAGAGATGCGGCTGGCCAGGCAACCTCCGCCAGGTTAGGTCGGGCTTTGCATGCCAGCGCCTGATGTTACAAACTAAAATACTATGGGGACCAGGCAGGCAGCGGGCTTGTGTCCAACTCACCGGGCCTCGCCAAGCTCCCCCGGGAGCCACACTGCTTCCTAGCGGGGCCCGGGCTGTGGACTCAGCTTTTGCACAGTCCTTGAGTTTTTAAGAAAACTGGGGATTTGCATTTTGACATAAAATCTTCCTTGTTGTGATTTTGTTGTTATAGAAAAAGTTAAACATTTATAAAAATAGAGAAACTGATATAACATATACCCATTGGATTCAACAATTGTTAACAGGTTTGCCATATTTGCTTCACCATATATATATATATATATATATATGTATATATATATATATATATATATATGTATTTCTGAAATAATATCAAGTAAATTCTAGATATCAGGGCATTTACCTTAAAGCGCTTTAAAGTGCACTTTAAAAGACAGAGGCATTTCTGGGCAGGTGTTACAATGCAGCCAATTAAGCCATCGCTTGGGGCACCTGCATCCCGTATCAGAGCACTAGGTCAAGTCCCGGCTGCTCCTCTTCAGATCCAGCTTCCTGCTAATGCATTCTGGGAGGCAGCAGATCAAGTGCTTGGTCCCTGCCCCCCATGTAGGAGACCTGCACTGAGTTGTCCAGCCCTGGCTGTTTTGGGCATCTGGGGAGTGAACCAGCAGCAGGACCATCTCTCCTCTCCTCCCCTCTTCTCTTCCCTTTTTCTCTCTTTCTCCCTGTCACTCTGCCTTTCGAGTAGATGAGAATAACCAAAACTAAACATAAGACCTTATGAATAATTCTCAGTTTTATCCAGTGTACTACTTTTTTTTTTATTTTTGACAGGCAGAGTGGACAGTGAGAGAGACAGAGAGAAAGGTCTTCCTGTGCCGTTGGTTCACCCTCCAATGGCCGCCGCGGTCAGCGCGCTGTGGCCGGCGCATCGTGCTCATCCGATGGCAGGAGCCAGGTGCCAGGTGCTTATCCTGGTCTCCCATGGGGTGCAGGGCCCAAGCACCCGGGCCATCCTCCACTGCACTCCCGGGCCACAGCAGAGAGCTGGTCTGGAAGAGGGGCAACCGGGACAGAATCCAGTGCCCCAACCGGGACTAGAACCCGGTATGCCGGCGCCGCAAGGTAGAGGATTAGCCTGTTGAGCCACGGCGCCGGCCTCCAGTGTACTTCTTGTCTGATGTGTTCAAATGAGTTATCTCACTGTGGCTTTGATTCGCTTTTCCCTGGTGACTAATGATGTCATTTTTTGGCTGTCTGTGTGTCTTCTTCCAAGCAATATCTATTCAAGTCCTTTCACCATTTTTAAATTGAATTATTTTTTTTATTATCAGGTTGGAAGAATTCTTTGTATATTCTTATCAGATTGGTGATTTGCAAATGTTTCTGCCCATTCTGTGGATTGTCGTTTCACTTTCGTTTTTCTTTTTGAAGATTTTTTTTCTTGTTTATTTGGAAGGCAGAATTACAGAGAAAGGCGGAGAGAGAGAGAGGAAGGAGGTCTTGCATTTGCTGGTTCTCTCCCCAAATGGCTGCAATGGCAGGACTGGCCTCTTAGATGGGATGCCGGGGTCTCGGGTGGCAGTGGGACGGACGCACTGTGCCGCCATGCCGGCTCCTGTCCCTTCACTTCCTTTACCTGCTACGCCACAATGCCGGCCTCTCTTTACCTTCTTAATGATGTTCTTTGAGGTCCAGAAGTTTTCAGTTTCGACCAAGTCCAGTTTATCTGCTTCTCCTTTGGTTGCCTGTGCTTTCGAGTCATGCCCGAGGAACCATTGTCTACTGCGGGATCTGCTACTGCCTGCTTTCCAACTCAAGAGTTTTTAGTTTATGGTTTTAGCTCTTACACCTTTGATTTTGAATTTATTTTTGTCAGTGATATGAAGTTGAATCTAATTTCATTTTTAAAAATATTTATTTTATTTATTTGAAAGGCAGATTTACAGAGGGAGAGAGAGAGAGAGAGAGGTCTTCCATCTGCTGGTTCAGTCCCCAAATGGCTGCAACAGCTGGAGCGGCACTGATATAAAGCCAGGAGCCAGGAGCTTCTTCCGGGTCTCCCACACAGGTGCAGGGGCCCAAGGACTTGGGACATCTTCTACTGCTTTCCCAGGCCATAGCAGAGAGCTGGATCGGAAGTGGAGCAGCCAGGACTTGAACCGGTGCTCACATGGGATATTGGAGTCACAAGTGGCGGCTTAACCCACTGCACTACAGCATTGGCCTTAATTTTCTTCTTTTACTTTGGAGATACAGCTGTGCCACTGTTGTGTGTTGAGAAGACCAGCCTTTCCCCCTTAAGCTCTCTTGACCTCCTAATTGAAAATCAGTCAGTCACAGATGTGGGACTCTCTTTCTGGACTCCCGTTCCATTCCTGTGAGCTGTTTGTCCTGCTGTCAGCGGCTGCTGTTGAGTGCTCTAGCTTTGGACGAAGTATTGACATTGGGAAACAGGGGTCCCCCAGCTTTGTTCTTCTTTTTCAAGATGACCTTGGATGTCTGGGGTCTTTTGAATTCCCGTAGATTTTTGCATCTGCTTGTCAATTTCTACAAAAGAAAGGCAACTTGGATCTTGGTAGGGTTTGTGTTGCATCTTTAGATTCGTTTGAGAGTATCGTTGTTTTAACAGTTTTTAGCCTTCATGACCATGAACATGGGGGCATCTTTGCAAAATGCCCCTGTCCGGTGTCCCCTCCAACCCATCCAATATGCCTTCAGCAGTGTTTAAAGGATGATTGTTGGGGCTGGCGTGTGGCATAGCAGGTTAAACTGCTGCTTGTAATGCTGACATCCCATATGGGCGCCATTCGAGTCCTGGCTGCTCCACTTCTGATCCAGCTCCCTGCTAATGGCCTGGGAAAGGTAGCAGAAGATGGCTCCAAGTACTTGGCCCCCTGCCACCCATGTGAGAGACCCGGATGGAGCTCCTGGCTCCTGGCTTTAGCCTGGCTCAGTCCTGGCTGTTGCAGCCATCTGGGGGAGCGAACCAGTGGATAGAACATCGCTCTCCCTCTTTCTCTGTAACTCTGACTTTCAAGTAAACAAATAAATCTTATTTTTTTTTTTTAAAAGACCGTTGCCAGAGAAATGCAGATCTAATTTAGGGGTTAAATTCCTAGCAGTGGATGTGCTGGGTCAGCGAGAGTGTGCATTCGAGTTCTTATCAGAAGCCCAGCTAGCTCTCAAGTTTACTCTTCGTCTCCCCTCTGCCGTCTGGAGGAGTGAGGCGTCGCTCCCACCCTGCTCCCAGAGCTGGGTCTTCTCTTGCCTCTGACTTTTGCCGCATCGTTTGAAGACAGTCAGTGTCCCACAAACCCAGTGCCACCTTCGACGCCCACCAACCCCCTGCCCTTGCCCATAGGGGCCAAGTTCGTCCTTGGTCTCTGTCCCCGCTCTGTCTCCTGAGACTGCTGGACCTGAGGTCCCGCTGAGTGGGTGAAGCTGCCTGGGCATGGGCTTGAGACATCAGAGAGGCCCCCAGCCCCCTGCCCCCCCTGTGACCCTCCTCTGAGAATCAGCAGATGGATAACATCACTTTGCACCTGGGCCTGAAGGTGGGCCAAGCGGAGCTTCCTGCGCTGTCAGAGCCGGCCTCTCGCGGTGTACGCGGGGCAGCTGTCACTGAGGCTGAGTGGTCGGGGGGTGTGTGTGGGAGAATAGCTGGCCCGGTTCCTGGCAGTAGGGAGCTGTTGGAACTACAGGGACAGTGTGCCCGGGTGAGTCTGGCCCCCCAAACTCGGAGAGTAGAGAACTAGAGAAAAGACCCTGCCCGCTCCTCTCAGTCCTCAGAATTAGCTGGTCAGAGTTGAAAGGTGCCTTAGGGATGAGGAGGTCCAACGTGCCCATTTCACAGATGAAGCAACTGAGGCCTACAAAGGTAGAGGGTTGGTCAGGGTTTCAGTGAGCCTGGTGAGAGCAAGAGGAGTGTGGCTGGAGGGCCAGACGAGGGAGGCTGTCCTGAAACTTCGAGTGGCTGCTGAGTTGCTTTGAGTAAGCCACAGGGAAGGGGACAAGTCTGCTAAGTGGGAGGCGACCTTTTTAATCTTCCCCACCCCAGCTCTGTAAACTGCCGAGGGTCCGGCTCCAGGGCCTTTCCAGCCTTATTTCTTAGCTTAAATAGCAGGGTCAGGGGTCAGGCAAAACAGCGGCCGACACCTTGAGAAGCAGAGGACCCCTCCCCCCCAGACGCAAGGGTTGCCCCACTTCCCAGTGGGGCCAGCGCATGGCTCTGACCCTGACACCCAGGCTGAGTGCCAGGGACCAGGGGTCAGTGCTGGAAGGGCCAGGGCCCGAGGATGTTGGAGCGACGGCTATCACAGAGTGCCAGTGGCTGCTGCAGGTCGGTGTCCGGCTCGGACCAGGGTCGAGAGGGTGGATCCTAGGCCCTCGTCCTGTGTGACTCCAGCTTCCTGCCCCTGCGCTTCCTGGTCTTTGAGATGAGGGCAGGGAGGGAGCTGGGTGTGCACAGGACCAGGCTCCCTCAGTGCTTGGCTCCTCCTGTGCGTCGGCTCCCATGATGCTCATGACGGAGGTGCTGCAGGTCATATCCACCCACTTCACAGATGAGAAAGTGAGTCCAAACTTACGGAACAGTGGATATAGCCAGGCCCTAGGTGCTCAGATCCAGACCCTGCCCTTGTAACCACTGTTGGAAAGGAACGTTTGTCGGATGACCATTCTGCCAGCCCGAGGCCCTGGGCCTTGACCTTGGTACTGGGCAGAGACGTTGGGAGCATGGAGGAGGACACAGAGAGCTTGAGGCTCAGATCCCAATTGTTACTTCCTGTTGTATGTCCCTGGTCCTCTCTAAGCCTCACTTTGCTTGTCTGTAGAATGGGGACAATAACAGCCCTGCCTGTCAAGGTTATGGTGGGGACTGCATGGCGTGGTGGTGGCACACAGTGGGTATGTGATAAGTAGAGGTCATGGTCAGTAGTGCCATTCATCTTCTTACCTAAAGATGGAGGCCAGTGGGACTTGGTGATGCCAGTGTGTTCCTCCTGTAAGCTCTTCCCTCCCCAAGTGCGTTTAGCTCCCCTGGGTTTCAAAAGCCCCATGCAGCTTCCACTTGACTTCCTAAGTTCGTATCAGCAATCCCTGCCACTGGGAGGGCAGTTAAAAATAAAGCCGGTCTTCCAATCCCTCACGTAAACACCCAGCTCGCTAAAAATAGCCCCTTTGCAGTGGGTCCTGGAGCCAGGCCTGGCTTCGGGATGGAGCTTGGCGAGGCTGGTTCTCAGGCCAGGCCCGACCTGAACAAAGCCTGCGCACCACCCCCCACCTGCCCACGGAGCCTCTGCACCTGTGGGGAGCCAAGCGCACCTATCTGTCTGCAGCCCTGCCCTCTCACTGCCCCTGGCAAGTGTCCCTGCCTGGTTCTGCGCCTCCTCCCTGCCTCTCGGCTCTTCCCCACGCAGCCGCCGGCTGAGGTCTTCACCTGGCGGCCAGGGTCTCTTGAAGGCCTGAGTTTGGGGCCCCGAGAAAGTGGAGCCCGAGACAGGTGCAGGTGGGCTGTTGGGGAGGCGATGCTAAGAAGGAGGAGGTGAGGAGGGGGTGGGGAGGGAGAGAGAGGAGCATGAGCCAGTGGGTGTGTGTTATTGAGGGGGCATCAGTGCAGGCCACGGGGACTGGTTCAGCCAGGACCTCGGTGCTCCCAGGGTGTTCCTGAAGGAGGGGCTCCGATTCAGGTCACTCCTACACTGGGTGTCTCCCCTAGGGCTGATGTCCCCCTCTGCCCCACTTCCGGGTTGTGATTGCTCTTGGGGTGAGGATGGAGCAGCCTCCTGCAGCCTCCCAGCAGGCACTGGGCGCTGTGCTGGGCTGGCCCTGACAGTGCCAGGCCAGTCTGATGGCACATGGATGTTCCGCTCCCACCAGGGATGAAATCACGTGTAGGCGTGATATGGGCCCCAGGGTGCCTGCTCTTAGGAAGAGGTGCAGCTCCCTTAGCTTGGCCCACAAGACCCTTCCTGTCTGGCTCCAGTTCATCCCCCCACCCCGTTCCACGCCCCCTCTCCTTTGATCCCCGCAGCCGTGTCCCACTCCCCCCACCTTGCTCTCCCACCTGTGCTGCTCCATTTGCCTCCACCATGACCTCACTAACACCTGCCTGTTCATCCACTCACTCAGCTCAGGTGCGTCTTCCCCAGGGAAGCTCTGGGCCCCCTTCTAGCTGGGATCTCCGTGTTATGCCCTGGGCACTCTGGTCCTAGGCACCAGGACCTGGCAAGGCACCCACCACCTCTGTGGAGCTCAGGAAGCATGGGTGGCTAATGTTAGGGCTCTGTCATCTTAGGCTGGGCTCCTATGCAGACAGAGGCACCCTCCGTTTTACACAGGGAAGCCCTCACACTCGTTCAGCAGAGCTGTGTCGAGAGCTGACTTTGTGCTAAGTGGGGTTCAAGGCTCACGGGAAAGGAGAGCCAAAAGATCCTGCCTTCCCGGCCCCCACGTTCTAGCCAGGCAGGCAACACAGGGGGCGTGGTACAGGACAGAGCACGTGAGAGGTCCCAGTGGCCAGGGCATACCTCATTGATTTTTCTGGTTTTCTTTTTCTTTCTTTTTTTTTTTTTTAAAGATTTATTTATTTATTTGAAAGTCAGAGTTACACAGAGAAAGGAGAGGCAGAGAGAGAGAGAGAGAGAGAGAGAGAGAGAGAGAGAAACAAAGAGGCAGGGAGAGAGAGATCTTCCATCCGCTGGTTCACTCCCCAGATGGCTGCAACAGCCAGAGCTGCACTGATCCGGAGCCAGGAGCCAGGAGCTTCTTCTGGGTCTCCCATGCGGGTGCAGATGCCCAAGGACTTGGGCCATCTTCTACTGCTTTCCCAGGTCATAGCAGAGAGCTGGATCGGAAGTAGAGCAGCTGGGTCTTGAACCAGCGCCCATATGGGATGCCGGTGCTTCAGGCCAGGGCGTTAACCTGCTACACCATAGCACCAGCCCCTGGTTTTCTTTTTTGAGAGCGAGAGAGACAGAATGCCCATCTACTGGGTCACTCCCCACGCTCCTGCAATGGTGGGGGCTGAACCAGGCCACATCCTGGGGTTGGGGACTCTCTCTGTGTCTCCTGAGTGGAAGGCTGGGGCTCGACTACTTGAGCCATCATCTGCTGCCTCCCGGGATCTGCACGAGCAGGAAGCTGGAATGGGGAATGGAGCCAGGACCCAAACCCTCGGCACTGTATGTGGGACATGGGGTGTCCCAGCTGGCAGTGGCTTTATGCAGCCTCAAACGCTCGCCCTCTCCCTGTTTCAGTAGAGACATGCAGGAGCGGAAAGAGTTGTCCAGGGGCCGTCTCGGGGCAGAGCTGCCCTGCACGGGCCGAGCAAGGAGATGCTCTGAGGTGGCCATGTGGCTGGTGTGCTCCAGGGACAGCAGTGTGGTGGGCGTGGAGGCACGGGTGGGCTGGTGTAGGAGAGGAGGCAGAGAGCGCCCGGGGTGGGACAGGAGCAGAGGGCCGTGTTGTCCTGTGCAAAGCCACTGGCAGCAGGTGTCTGTTTAAGTTTAAATTCACTGAAAGTGCATCAGTGTCAAGTGGCCTTCCCCGGTTGCAGTGGCCACATGGCAAGTACTCGGCCGCTGCCGCCTTGGATAGCACGGATGGAGAGCGTTCTCACTGCTGCTACAGGTTCTCCTGGACAGGGCCTCTGCGGGGCCTCGCAGGTCACTGGCAGGCAGGCGTGCCTGCCCATACATAACTGGGCACGCGTCCTGGGGGCCTTTCCTCACCTCTCAAAGAGGGTATGATTAAAGCACGCGTGGCCACGTGGCCCAGCCAGTGTCACAATGCCCTCCTGCCACTCTCGCCAAGTGGGCATCCATCACTGCTTCTCTGGCTCCAGCGTGGGGAGCGCACGGCCTCTCCAGCGGGTCTGGGCCACCTTTGGGCAGCTTGGATTTGTGAAAACCAGACTTTCTGCCCTCACACCCTAGCCCTGCCCTGAAGACTCCATCGGCTCACGCATCGGCTTGTGCTGTGGAGCCCTCCCAGGGCTGACTTCTCAGTAACAGGATCAGAGAGGCGGTGGGAGGCTGATGAGGCCACACTGAGGGAAATCCCCAGGGACCCCCCTACCATCTGTCTTCAGCTCCCACTGTCCTTACAGCGTGGCCTTTGTCCTCACACTCAAAAGATGGCTGTTGAGCCACACACCTCCTCTGCGCTCCAGACACAGGTCAGAGCGCCACCACTTCCCTTCATGGGGACGGGAGGCCCAGCCAGGAATTTGCCCCTTGCTAGATGCAAAGGAGCTGGGAAGTGACCGTCTCACTCCGGACATGCAGCCTCTGTGACACAGGTCAGGTCCCTTGGGCGGGACCAAACCCAGGGAGGGACACTGGGCATTTGCTGAGTGGCAGTCACCATGTGCCCCGATGTCCCAGCAAACATGGGGACATTCCCCCTCCCATCCCCGAGTCCTCTTTGGTGGATACCTCTCCAGCCGGGCCACATGCACGGTTTAGGGCAGGAGCCAGGAATTTGGGGTGGGACAGCCCTCGTCCCTTGGGCAAGACACTTCCTGGAGCCTCAGTTTCCCGTGGTTGATTTGCTCACTGCAGAGGGGGTTGCCAGAGCAGAATGCAATCACTCATGTGGAGCACTGACCACGGTACCCAGCCCACAGTGGCGGGCAGGGTCTTCCTCTCTCTCTCTCTCTCTCTCTCTATCTCCCTCTCTCTCTCAAGATTTCTCTTATTACTTGAAAGGCAGAGTATATATATAGAGAGATCCTCCAACTTCTGGTTCACTCCCCACATGCCTGCAGCAGCTGGGGCTGGGTCGGGTCGAAGCCAGGAACCAGGAAGTCCATCAAGGTCTCTCACATGGGTGTCAGTCATCACCTTCTGCTTTGCAGATGCGTTAGCAGGGAGCCGGATCGGAAGCAGAGCAGCTGGGACCCAACTGGCACCCTGACGCAGGCTGCTGGCGTAAAGTGGCGGCTTAACCGCTGCACCTTAGCCCCGCCCTGCAATGGTCCTGTCCGTTATGGTGACGCTTCTTACCCTTACTCCAGTCCTCTGGTGTTGCCAAGTGAAGAACCAGAGAGCCCAGGACAGAGTAAACTCTGTGGGCAACACCCGTGAGTTCCCATTATCCCAGAGAACCTGTGTCCTGTGCTGAGAGTGGTGTGCTGTGAGAGACTGCTCCTAGGAGGAGGGACTGCTGGGGGGGGGGGGTCCCTCTGCAAGGCCACCTCCGGCCACGCCACGACCGTGTCCCCACATATCGCTGACCTGTTGCATTACTGCTGAAATGCTGTTCCGTCAGCCCTGGCATCGTGCAACCTTATCTGGGAAGCGGGAGTTAGCACAAGGTCACGGGAGCCTGATGCCAGCGCCTTAGCCCCACAGGGCGGGCCTGCTGTGGCTTTGCCAGGGCCTGGCTGAGGCCTGGGGGGCCCCAGGTCCCTGACTCACTGGCGGAGGGGGCAATGCCACAGCTGGTTCTGTGGAAGAGTTTAAACTGGGGGCCCCACCCCTCGCAGGTGCAGTGCCTCCCTGATCACCCCAGCACCGTGACACAGAAAACCTGACCCGAGTGGCCCAAGGATTTTCCCCTTTATTAAAACTCTGTTATACTTCACTGGGCCCCAGTGCCCAGCTGTAGAAGTGGGGAGAGTCCACCTCCTGTCCCTGTGTCCATCGTCCTGTCACCTCCACACCCCACGGGCAACCGTTGTTTGTAGCTTCTCTCCTTTCTCTCTGGACTCACATGGTGCGTACGTTAAGGTGGGACGTTTGAAATCGCTAGTCTTGAATGGCAGTTTCACGTGGCCCAGCCTAACACAAGTACACGCACGTGCAGATTCCTGTGTTCCCCGTACCCAAAAGGTGGCATCCGTGCTCTTGTGAACCTTGCTTTTTCCTCTTTGCTGTACCTGCGTTGGAGATCTTTCCGATTCAAGAACTTTGTCCATTTGCTTTCATGGCTGTGCAGTATTCCAGCACCCAGCTGCATCGAAACATATTTCCTCATGCCAGTGATTTTTTTTTTTTAAGATCTTTAAAAAATTTACTTGAGAGATGGAGTTACAGACAGAGAGAGGGAGAGACAGAAAGGTCTTCCATCCCCTGGTTGACTTCCCAAATGGCCACAATGGCTGGAATTGGGCTGATTTGAAGCCAGGAGCTTCCTCCGGGTCTCCCACATGGGTGCAAGGACCCAAGTACTTGGGCCATCTTCCACTGCTTTCTCAGGCCATAGCACAGAGCTGGATGGGAAGAGGAGCAGGTGGGACTCAAACCAGTGCCCATGTGGGACACTGGCACTGCAGGCGGTGATGTCCCCGGCCTGTGATGTCCACTGTGACTGTTGTGACTTCCGCAGCATGAGACGGAGCTGCACACCCTTCAGGTCACCCATGGGCTCCTCCCGAGAGCACCTGCCCCACCAGATGTAGGGTGCCCATTTGATCTTCCCATCTGTGCTACCTTGTTGGGGGGAAGGCCTCTGCCGCGAACTTGATGAATGACCTTGGGCATGTCCTTGCTTCTCTATGCAGCTCCTTTTCCCAGAGCACTGAGCCATCTTCGCCTTGTCCTTGCGGAAAAAGAGCCAGCCCAGAGCCGCGTCCTTGTTTGTCCTTTCCCATGTATTGTGACCCTGGCTTCTCTGGGAGATGACTTCAGCCCAAATGGTGTCTAAGGCAGCCCAGGGGGGCCAGCGTGGAAGGGCGGAGGGACCAGCCTGGGCGAAGGCAGAGAGGTGTGACCGCGGGAGCCTCTGGTACATCTTCCTAAGCCCTCACGCCTGCATTCTGATCCCTTCACTACTTACCAGTGTGTCACTTTCTGAAACCTGAATTCATCTTTATAAAGATAGTTGAGTACTATAAATAGAAATCATACAGAAGGTTGAGAGAAGTTAACCAAAAAAAGAAAAAGAACAGGAAAAATATGTCAGCAACAGAGCAAAGACACTATTACATCATCTGTAAGTTGCTCACTTGCCACTGCTCTGCTCAGGAGAATCTTTAAATTTTGTAAAAGATTTGCTTATTTATTTGAAAATCAGAGTTAGAGAGAAGGAGATACAGAGAAATCTTCCGTCTGCTGGTTCACTCCCCAGGTGGCCGCAACGGCCAGGGCTGGGTGAGACTGAAGCCAGGAGCTTCCTCCAGGTCTCCCGCGTGGGTGCAGGGGCCCAAACACTCAGGCCATCTTCTGCTGCTTTCCCAAGGCCGTTAGCAGGGAGCTGGATTGGAAGGCAGCATCCGGGACATGTACCAGTGCTCATATGGGATGCTGGCACTGCAGGCAGCAGCTTAACCCACACTGCCACAATGCTGGCCCCGGGAGAATTTAAAGATTTATTTATTTGAAAGGCGAGTGTGTGTGTGTGTGTGTGTGTGTGTGTGTGTGGGAGAGAGAGAGAGAGAGCGCGCACGCGAGAGAGCGAGAACGAGTGAGCATTTGCCAATTCCCTTCCCAAATGGTTGCAACAGCCAGGTCTAGGTGAGGCTGAAGCCAGGAGCCAGGAACTCCACCTGAGACTCACATGTGGGTGGCAGGGGTCCATGCACTTGGAGTTTCTTGCGCTGTCTTCCCAGGGAGCTGGATTGGAAGCAGGGCAGCTAAGACTTGAACCAGTGCTCTGATGCGGGATGCAGTGGCTCAACCCTCTGAGCCTCAGTATTGGCCCTCTGTGTGCTCTATGTTGAAAAATGGAGTGAGGTGGGTGTTTGGTGCAGCAGTTAACATGCCGCTTAGGGGGCCAGTGCTGTGGTGCAGTGGGTTAAAGCCCCAGCCTGCAGCACTGGCATCCCATATGGGCGCCGGTTCGAGTCCTGGCTGCTCCTCTTCCGATCCAGCTCTCTGCTGTGGCCTGGGAAGGCAGTGGAAGATGGCCCAAGTTCTTGGGCCCCTGCACCTGCGTGGGAGACTTGGAGGAAGCTCCTGGCTCCTGGCTTCAGATCAGCTCAGCTGTGGCTGTTGTGGTCATTTGGGGAGGGAGCCAGCGGAATGGAAGACCTCTCTCTGGCTCTCTCTCTATAACTCTTTCAAAGAAATAAAATAATTCTTAAAAAAAAAAAAAAAAGATGCGGCTTAGGATGCCTGCATCCCACGTTGGAGCGCGTGGTTCGAGCTCTGGTTCTGCTTCTGGTGCAAGCTTCCTTCTAATGTACATCTTGGGAGGCAGCAGGTGAAGGCTTAAGTATTTGGGTCTCTGCCACCCATACAGGAGACGACCTGGAATGAGTTCTTGACCCAGCCCAGCCCCAGCTGCTGTGAGCATTTGGGGAGTGAACCAGCAAATGAAAGTTCTCTTTCCATCTGTCTCTCTGCGTTTCAAATTAGATGAATGAATGAATTAAAATAAGTTTTAAAAACAGAGTTTAAGAGGGACATTTAAAGTACACTAGCACCCAAGGAGACCTTCTCATTGGTACAATTAGGATGGTTGAAATTGGATTTTAGGGACTGGCGCTGTGGCATAGCAGGTAAAGCCACCGCCTGCAGTGCTGGCATCCCATATGGGCGCTAGAGGTGGAACAAGGATGTGAATTTACTGAGAGCGTTCACATTTCTCTAAGAGTTTCTGTTGTGAGGATAGCAGACGGACTCAGTGGCTCCTCCGTGTGGATTCCCATGGTGTGAACACTGCCAGCATGGCCAATTCCACCTGCTCTGATGTCACTGATGGGAGTGGTCGGCCCTATGCAGGGGGCGGCCCCACGGGCTGATCCTTCAGCCCCGGTCAGCTTCAAGCTACAGCTCACAGCTCTCATCTGTAGGAAGTTTTCCAAGCTCCCTCGCTTTTTTTTTTTTTTTTAACCTTCTGGGCTTCCTGTTTTAGAAGCCAGAGTAGTCTAAATTGGATGGTTTTCTTACACATCTTCCTTTTTTAAAATTCATTTTACTTGAGAGCCGGCGCCATGGCTCAATAGGCTAATCCTCTGCCTTGCGGCGCCGGCACACTGGGTTCTAGTCCTGGTCGGGGTGCCGGATTCTGTCCCGGTTGCCCCTCTTCCAGGCCAGCTCTCTGCTGTGGCCAGGGAGTGCAGTGGAGGATGGGCCAAGTGCTTGGGTCCTGCACCCCATGGGAGATCAGGAGAAGCACCTGGCTCCTGCCATCGGATCAGCGTGGTGCGCCAGCCGCAGCAGCCATTGGAGGGTGAACCAATGGCAAAGGAAGACCTTTCTCTCTGTCTCTCTCTCATTGTCCACTCTGCCTGTCAAAAATAAAAATAAAAATAAAAAAAATTTAAAAAGTTTATTTTACTTGAAAGAGTTAGAGAGAGAGACAGAGAGATGTCCTCTATCCACTGGTTCACACTCCAGGTGGCTGCAACAGCTGGGGCTGAGCCAGATCAAAGCCATTTGCCAGGAATTCTTCCAGGTGTCCCCGTGGGTGCAGAGGCCAGAGGACTCGGGTCATCCTCCACTGCTTTCCCAGGCACCGCAGCACGGAGTTGTACAAGCGCTCAGGATGGGATGCCGGAGTCGCAAGTGATGACTTAACCAGCTGCTACCCCCGGCCTGGAATCCTCCCTCTAGACGTCTCTCCCCTTCCCTTCCGCTGCACCCCGGGGCCCAGACATGGACCCGCGTGCAGGGCTCAGTAAACATGCCTGAATTAAGGCAGTGAACCCCTTAGCTTTTCCTTGGACTCTAGCTCCAGGCCGAGTTTTAAGTGTGTTCGTTGTATTCTTCCTGGGAAGTCTGAAGATCACATCTGTTAAACAAAACCTCAACTCCCTTCCCCCAAGTGTACCAGCTATGTGCTGGGTGTGGTGTTCATTGCTACGGTGGGGGAGGCATAATCGCCATCCTTGGTCTCCATGTCTCCTTGGCATGGCTGAGGCTGAGATGCCCGCACGGCCCCATGTGCCTGGGACGTTCCTGGTCCATGCCGGGTGCGATCATTACTCTCAGATGTCCTGCTTTGAATGATAAACTCCCTGGTTCCCTAACAGGGCCTGAGAACGTGGCCTGCTCTGCTAGCACTCAGTAGACACCAGGTCACTTAGTCCTTCCAGCCCTGTGAGGGTGGTGCTGTCACACACACACACACACACACACACACACACACACCCTGTCATGACGGCTGTGATGAGCTCTTGTGACAGGAAGACAGCGGGGGATTCTGCTGGGGAGCCCTGGTGCCTGGCGCCGCCCTGGAGACGCTTGTTCACGGGCTGTGATTTCCCAGGGCTTGGCCCAGGTTGGGCCTCCTTGTGGCTTCTTCCTCCCCTGTCCCGTGGCAGCTGCAATGCCAGCCCGCAGGAGCAAAAGCAGCTGCCTGGAATTCCATCCCAAATCCCCTTATCAGGCTGCAGAGCCGGCCTGTGGTGGGCTGGCAGGGGGTGTCAGTGACCCTGGGGCACCTCTGGGGCAGCTGGAATGCTCAGTGAGCCCCACCTGGGGAGGGGCCGGAGGCGGGGGTGGTGCTGGGCAGGGAGGGCTCAGCTGTCACATTCCTCCGGCTCCCAGAAAGCTCTCCTGGACGCCTTGTCCTTATTTAGGCAGGAGACGTCCCGCTGACTTGGGCCTTGTCAGATGCCATTGCAGCCGCTCAACCAGGCCAGGGGAGGGGCAGGGCGCTCCCCGGGCCAAGTCAGCAGGCTCTGCAGTCCAATCCGTGCAGAGAGAGAAATCTCTAAGTGATAATAGCAAAAATAGCCGTTTCCTTCCATAGGCGCCTACTGTGTGCGGGAACCATGCTGAGCTAGTCTGAGTGCTCTGGGAGGTGAGTCTCCCCTGTTCACCTGGCACACAGCAGGTGCTCCATAAGTGCTTGTCACAGTGGAGTGGATATACATCTTCCATGCCACAGTTCAGTTAATCGTCACGATATTTCTAGGGGTAGCTAAGTGCTTTTATTAAGGCATTTTGCAGATGGAGAAACTGAGACTTAGAGAGATTTCATGACTTGGCAAAGGTCATGAAGTTGGAAGTGGGGGAGCTGGGGCTTTAAGACCAGGTCATGTGACTCCAACACTAAGCAATGCTTCCATGTTCTTATTTTGATGTCCTGGCATTTCCCTTTTCCACCATGTGAGCTGGCGGCATAGCCTTCTTCCCTGTAAAATGGGACTTGATTGTGACATCTACTCTAGAGAATGTTATGAGGATTTACATGAGATAGCACAGTGCTTTGGCATAGTTCCCGGCCCACAGTAGGTGCTCAGCAGGTATTGCTTATTAATGATGGAGGTCATGATGTGATGATGATGGTGATGGTGGGCTCTGGGTGCAGCCGAGGAGCAGCGTGGGCCATTCTCCAGCAGGCTGTGGCCCCTTCTGGAGTCCCTGACAGCCCTGGCCTCCTGGGGAGGGTAGCAAGGCCTTCGTCCTGTCCCCAGTTTCCTAGAGAGAGACGTGCACTGCTTCCTAGGCCACAGGAAACCACCCAGTCTCGCAGGGCAAGAGGCCAGTGAGGCCAGGGGCTTGAGCTTCTGCTCGTACCTGGTGCATGATCCAGCTCTCTTGTCAGCCTGGTCAACCACGGCTTCCGTGAGCACCTGCTGGGCGCCCAAACCTTCTGGCTTCCCGTCCTTTGCTCTCTCTGTGCCCTTGGGCATGTTACTGAAATGTTCCGGGTCCCAGCTGTGTCATCTGTCCACTGACAGTTATGGTAGCCGTGTCTGTCTTGTGAGGATGCTGTTGGAGTGGAGTGGCAGAGGTGTGCCCACTTAGAGTAGGGGCTGTCACGTCGCGAGCCTTCCAATGTGACCGTATGGAGTAGGGATCCCAATGGCTGGAAATTGGAACTGACCCCAGGGCTTCCCTGAGCAGCAGTCCCCCTCTTGTCACCGTGTTGGCCTACGTGAGATGAGACACTTCCTGGAGGTCTCTCCAGATTGGCGACACACACAAACATTTCCGGCCCATATAACAACATGTGTCCATCGAGCATTTGATGAGTCTTGTTGGTTAAGCAGGCATCCGCGTGCCAGCCTCTGTGTGGTAGCAGGGGCTCGTGGACTAATTGAAGGAAGGCGATGTCACCTGGCAGCTGAGTGCAGGGGACTGTGAGAGCGGAGAGCTGGCAGTCGGGGTGAGTTCTCCCAGCAAGGGTCCTCACCCAGCAAAGTAGGAGCTCGGAGGTGTGTATGAGTGTTCTCAGGAGAGGAAACAGCCCGTGTAGAAGCCCCAGGGCTGGGGCCGGTGCTGTGGTGTAGTGGGCTAAGCCTCTGCCTGCAGCGCCAGCATCCTGTATGGGCACTGGTTCGAGTCCTGGCTGTTCCACTTCTGATCCAGCCCCCTGCCTATGGCCTGGGAGAGCAGTGGAAGATGTCCCAAGTGCTTGAGACCCTGCACCCATGTGGGAGACCTGGAGGAGGCTCCTGGCTCCTGGCTTTGGATTGGCCCAGCTCCGGCTGTTGTGGCCACCTGGGGAGTGAACCTGCGGATGGAAGACCTCTCTCTTTGTCTCTCCCTCTCTCTGTCTGTGACTCTGCCTCTCAAATAAACAAATAAATAACTTTTTTTAAAGCCCCCAGAGGAAGAAACAGGAGATAGGATGCATGTGAGGAGCTGGGCGTTTTCTGTCTGGCTGGGAGCTGAGTGTGGTTGTCACAGGAAAGTGTTAGGTCAGGGTCGGACATGCTGGTGGCTTCTGGGCAAGGCTTCTGGGGCCAGGTGGGCATAGGAAGGGAAACTCACATCCAGGCTCAGTCTCTGGTTCAACCTCCAGTAGGGTGGTGCCAGCTGAGATATTCTGGGCTGGTGGGTAACCAGCAGTTGCACTGAGTCTCCCAGGTAACCCCCATCCCTTGTCACCCTGACCCCTTGGCCTCCTGCCCAGAACATTGTCTTCCCCAGCACACGGCAACTATATAGCACCTGGCACAGCTGGTCCCCTCCACACCATTCTCACTGCAGGGGTGCCCGCCCCGCCATGCCAAGTGCTGCATGTCTCCCTTCATCCCTCCCTGCCTCCCCCTGCCTGTATCTCAGCCAAGCCTTCCGGCTCCAAGGAGGCATTCCAAGGCACCTCAGAAGGCAGGACCAGCCCGTGAGACCCAAGCGGCAGCACAGCCCTGCCCTCTTCTGCTAGGTAGGCAGGGGGTTAGCCTGCAATGGCCTCTAGGGCCATCCTGCACTAACCGACCCTGGGCCGCCTCTGCAGAGGCATAGCTCAGGCTGTGCAGCCAGGTGGACCTGCAGGTCTCCGCCAGGCCAGCGTTTCCTGGCTGCATGGCTGCACCCGGAGGTTTCCCTATGTATTGGGTGGACAGAATAACATCCTACCCCTAGGGTTGCTGTAGTGAAGAACTGACATCATCCCCCTGCAGGCCCCATACCCACACGCACTGCCCACAGCGTGGAGCTCTGGCTTTTGGTATGAGTCTATGTTATGCACCTCCAGGGTTCTGGCAGGAGAGGCCAGTGAAGAGACAGTGTGCAGAGGCGTAGGCAGGAAGTGAGCAGGGGCTGGTGAGGCGTCCAGGGCTAGTAGCCGCCAGGGGCCGTTGGGACCCAGGGCTGAAGGCACAACGTGGGGATTTGGTGGAGTGATGGCTCCATCCCGACCTCTGTCTGCTCCACCCTCTCCCTCCAGCCTCTCACTGGTGGCTGCCATGGGCTGAGTGCCGGGAGCAGGGGTGCTGCTGGGTGCTGCAGGCTGTGGAGGAGTCTTCCAGGCACAGGGCAGGGTGGCGAGTACTTAGGGCAGGGCCGAGAGATGGAGCGGAAGGAAACGAACCAGCCCCAAATAAACCAGGCCGTGTGTGTGTGTGTGTGTGTGTGTGTGTGTGTTCACGGATGATAGAATGAAGTTTATTTTGGTGCAAGATATTTTTGTAATCCATGCATAGTTTTTTCATAATGTGTATTTTCATGAACTTTTTTGGTAACCTCTCAAATGCATGAATTTGATTTTTTTTGAACCAAAATTAACTTATCTTTGGATCCCATTTCCATGATCTCTCTGAAATATTTGTCTGTCTCCCTTCCACCTGCTCCCAGCCACTCAGTTTCTTCCCAACACGCATCCTGTCTTCCCAGCTTCTGACCTGTCCTCCCATGAACATTCCATATGGAGAGGAGCAGCACGTTGGTTTGCACAGTGTTACAGAGGGTGTGCGTTCTCTTAGACCTTGCCCTTCAACCAAACACATCTTGGAGTTCACTCAGCATCAGGCCATAAAGCTCACCCTCGTTCCTGCTGCTGCCTACAGAATAAACCTTCTGATGGTTATGCCATAAATGAGTTAACCAGCTTCCAACTGCTGGCTTGACTCAGATGCCCTTACAAACACTGTTGTGATAAATGCTCTTATTTGTCCCTGGGTCGTGTTGCACCATTTGGATGTATTTGTTGGGCACATTCCTAGGAGAGAAATCAGAAGCTACGTAGATGTTGGATTTCTAAAGAAGAAAAACACTTGAGCAATTTGAAACAATAGCTACGAATGTATGGAACTGGGGCAAGCAGGTAAGGGATAAATGCGTAACAGTGACAGCAGACACTTTCCTAGTGTGTTCTCTGGGCCAAGCACCCACCTCTCTAAGCACTTAATTTTCCTAACAGTCCCAGCAGCTGGCCATTATCATTATCCCATTGTATTTGTTACCTGCTTTTTAAAAAAGATTTTATTTATTTATTTGAAAGGTAGAGTTACAGATAGAGAGAGGAAAAGACAGAGAGAAAAGTCTTCCATCTATTGGTTCACTCCCCAAATGGCTGCTATGGCCGGAGCTGGGCTGATCTGATGCCAGGAGCCAGGAGCTTCTTCCGGGTCTCCCATGTGGGTGCAGGGGCCCAAGCACTTGGGCCATCCTCCACTGCTTTCCCAGGCTGCAGCAGAGAGCTGTAACCAAAGAGGAGCAGCCAGAACTCTAACCAATGGCCATGTGGGATGCCAGCACTGCAGGCGAGGGCTTAGCCTAGTACACCACAGCACGGGCCTGTTACCTGTTTTTTGAAAGATTTATTTGAAATGCAGGGGGAAAGAGAGAGAGACAGAGAGAGACAGAGAGAGAGAGAAAGAGAAAGAAGAGAAAAGAGGGAGAAGGAGGGGGAGAGAGAGAAAGAGAGAGAGAGAGACAGAGAGAGAAAGAGAGAGAGAGAAATGAATCTTCCATCTACAGGTTCACTCCCCAAATTGTCACAATTGCAGGTCCAGGCTAAAGCCAGGAGCCCAGAACTCCATCCGGGTCTCCACCAGTGGCCCAAGCATTTGGACCGTCTTCTGCTGCCTTCTCAGGCACACTAGCAGGGAACTGGATCAAGAGGAGGGCAGCTGGGACTCGAACCTGTACTCTCACATGGGATGCCGATGTCGGAGCCTAACCTGCTGTGCCCCAACATCAGCCCCAGCACTGGACATCTGTGACTGCATAACAGATTATTCCCAAATGCAGCCCCTTAAGACAACTCACGTGCATAAGCTCACAGTCTCTGTGGGGTTTCAGGGCGTGGCTCTGCTGGGTCCCGTGGCTCAGCATCTCTCACAAGGCAGAGGTCAAGGTGTCAGCCAGGGCTGTGGTCTCACTTGAAGGCTGCATGGGGGAAGGATCTACTCCCGGTTCACACACATGGTTGTTAGCAGGATCCAGTTTCTTGCAAGCCGTTGGACTGAGGGCTTCAGTGCCTTCCCAGATGTTGGCAGGAGGCCACCCTCAGTTCCTTGCCATGTGGGTGCCCCCTGCACACAACCGACTTCGTCAAGACAGCAGGAGGGTCTGCGGTTGGAGTCAAGCCATCTTGTACACACTGCATGGAAATGACATCCCATCTCTTTGCCATATTCTGTTTCTTAGAAGCTGTTACTGGGCTCAGCACACACTAGAGCGGAGGGCACTACACCAGAGTGGGAGTGCCAGCAGCCTTCTGGGAAATCTCCCTGAGGTAGCACAGAGAGGTCCTGGGATTTGAGCAGGTCACACAGCCCATGAGCGTCTGAGTCAGCATTTGACTTCAGGTAGCAGGACTGCGGATTCCATGCACCTAACTGCGATGCCTCCCTATTGCACCTTTACCGGGTTCCCAGGTGTGTGCAGGGATGGAGGAGAAGAAAGGCTCAAACCCTGGGACAGCTACTGTGATTGCACAGTGGCTTCAGGCTGCTGTGGCTTTGATGGTGCTGTTTGACAGACAGTAAAACGCCATTTTAAAGGCCTTTTGCGGAAGGAAGTTCCAGGCTGCTTTGAAGCCCTCTGCCAGCTTACTCAGGGACTGGGGACGGCCTCCCTGCAGGCCAGGCCTCAGGGGGAGAGGGAGCGAGGCCCTGGGTCCTCTCTAGGGCATTTCACTGGCTGCAGCCGCACCTCAGGCCTCCAGCCAGGCTGCAGCAGACCAGCCTTTCTCTGGGAAAGGGAGAAGGCCCCAGGCAGTGCCCACGCGCTCTCCCACGGGAGCGTGGGGGCTGGAACACCCACGTCGGGGCCTCTCAACTCCTCTGAGGAAGGTCTGGGGCCGTCTTGACCTGGGCAAGGTGAGCAAAGGCTTCGGGGTCGAGCAGATGTGGGGTCAGGCTCTGCCAGTCTGGCCCGTTCCAGCTTTGTTCCGGCTTCAGGCTTTGGGCGAACGATCTCCCCCGGCAAAGCGGGCCGCCTGGAGGGGGACCTGAGGCCGCACAGCTGTTTTATCTCCTCTGGCCGCGGGCTGCCAGCGTGCCCCAGGTGCTTTAAACACTCAGAGGGATCCTCTCACCGCTGTGGAGGTCACTGGGCTGCCCGGGTCAAGGCAACCGCAGGGCCAGGTCCTGCTGGCACTCGGAGGGTGGGATCCGATCCCCTGACTTTGCAGTTTCCCGTGGCCACCCCCATTCCTTGCCTTAAAGCCCCCCCCCCCCCCGACTTCAAAGCACACTACGGCCGTCTCCGTTTCCATCCCCACCGTGGCTTCTCCTCTGTCAAAAAATAGCCCTGCCGTCCTGTGGTAAGGACACTTGTGGTTACATTCAGGCTGCCTGTGCAGTCCAGGATAATCCCTCATCCAGGATCTTGAATTCGATCACACCTCCAAAGCCCCCTTCGCCATGTGCGGCAGCGTCCCCAGGTTCCAGAGATTAAGAGCTGGATCTCTCTGGGGCCGTTATTCATCCGACTGCACAGGTCAAGTGTCTGGCACGGGGTCAGCACTCAGCACACAGCGACTCCTGTTACTTGGCTTCCTTCTTCTGGTCTAGGAGGGCTGCATTCCAGCCCCAGCCACGGAGGGGACCTCGCACGGGGACGGCGGCTCTTTAAGAGGACAGGTCTCCACAGTGCAGGATCTGGAAGGAGCCACCTCTGTGGCCAGGAGACTGGCGCCGGGCTTCCAGCAGAGAGACACTGCACAGGGCCTGTGGGGGCAGCACAGCCCCCCAGACTCAGAGCCCACCCCCACCCTCCGCTTCAGCTAGGACAGATCCACGTTTTTAATGTTGCAAACGCCTGCCCAGGGCTGAAGGCACGCCAGGCCCTGTTCTGGATACTCTCTGAGCCTCAGCTACTTCATTCACTCTGTAGTCCCCACAGCCCTGAGGCACGGCTTTTTGTGTCCCCATTTAACAGATGGAAAAATTGAGGCACAGAGAATTTAAGTCAATCATGGCCATTCAGCTGTGCTCCTAACCACCGCAAGATATCAAACTCTATACAGAATTGTTTTCTTTTTTTTAAATCCTACTTATTTTCCAAATTTTCTATAATGAAGCCATATCATTTTTATAATACAATTGTATGTTATATGTATAATATACTTAAATTTATTCACTTTATTTAAAAGATAGAGACAGATAGAGATAGAGACAGAGATAGAGATCTCTTCCATCTGCTGATTCACTCTTCAGTTGCCTACAACAGCCAGGGCTGGGCCAAGCCAAAGTCTGGAGCCAGGAACTCCGTCCAGGGCTCCCACATAGTTATCAGTAACCCCCATACTTGCTGTTTCCCAGGGTGCATATGAGCAGAAGCTAACACTGGGAGTCAGAGCTGGGACTTGAACCCAGACTCTCCAGTATGGAACGCAGGCGTCCCAAGCACCTAGCCCTTGCCCTTTTAATATACATTTTCTAATAATGAACACAGAGATAATAAAGTACGTTTTATTTGCATATTTATCTACGTGTATTGTAAAGAACAGACTGTGAACGTACAACCCACCAGATGGGCTGCTCTTGCCCGGTGCTCTGCTCACCTTGTCTCATCTCCCGCCAGGCTCTTTTGCCTTCAAGGGAAGGGCCCCAGGTATGGCTCAATTTCCATAATAATGACTACGGGTAAGTGACTTGACCTCACTGTGCCTGAGTTTTGCCATCTGTAAAATGGCCATGGTTCTTAGCTCGTGGGTCAGTGTGAACCCATAGGTTATTTTCCATTTTTGTCTTAGGAGAGGCAATGTTCATGGTTCTAAACAGAAGAGCCAAAAGCATGATGGAAGAAAATGTAGGACTAAGTCTATGATCTTCTGCAAAACTTTGCTGTGACAGCAGAAGCACAGAAGACAATAGTACATATAGATCAGTTGCACTAAATTGAAATTTAGAACTTCTATGTTTTTCTTTAAATGGTCACAATGGCCAGGGCTGGACCAGGCTGAAGTCAAAGCCAGGAGCTTCATTCGGGTCTCCTATGTGGGTGCAGGAGCCTAAGGACTTGGACCATCTTCTGCTACTTTCCCAGGTGCATTAGCAACCTGGAAGTGGAGCAGCTGGGACTCCATCCAGCGTCCATGGAGGATGCCGGTGCTGCAGACCGGGGCTTAGCCTGCTGCACACAGCGCCACCGCCTGGAACTTCTGTGATTTAAAGGGCACTGCAAGAAAGAGAAAGTTAGCCCAAGATTGGGAAAAGTATCTTCAAATTATAGACAGCTTGCTATGAGAAGGGACTTGTATCTGGACTATCTAGAGGATTTCCAGAACCCAAACAAACAAATCCTAAGTACATGAAAGCCGACCGAGCGTCTGAGTAGTTCCTTCTTCTAGGGAGATGCACAGATGACTGTGACGCTGGGAAATCCAAACCAAACTATGATGAGACAGCACTTCCCAAACCGCTGCTGTGGCCATCAGAGAGACGGACGGGGACAGGTGCAGCGAGGCTGTGGGGAGGCTGGAAGCCCCGTATGTTACTGGTAGAACATAAGATGTTGCCGCTGCTTTAGAAAAGTCTGGCTGGTCCTCCACAGACCCAGCCATTCCCCCCTCTGGATACGCCCGCGAGAATCGACAGGCTCCGTCCACCCAGAGATGTGTGCGTGAGCATTCACGGCAGTGTTCTGCGTGACAACTCACACGTGCAAACAGCCCAGGTGCCCTCACCTGGTGAGCAGGGCCACGGGGATGCGAGCCCACATGTGAGATGTTAGCAAGAGAGAAGCGGGAAGTACTGACACCTGCTCCAACGTGGGCACGAGGCGGAACTGTTCAGTGGCGTATCCCAGTGTGTCGGCAGCGGGTAGAATTTTGGAAGAGAACACTGCTAAGCATGGTCGTAATAATGACAAAAACAAGAACAGTGATAGTGAGTCTGTGTTGGGCACTTCGTTTGTGCTAAGCACTTGGGTGCTAGCTCATTTCAGACTGCCAGGAATTACACAAGAGGAGTGTTATCCCCATCTCACAGCTGAAGGCCTGGAGGCGGGGTCTTTAGAACGGAGTGGAGTTGAGTGCCTGTCCCTACCCCTGTGCTGAGGGGCCTGCTGGGGGTGCTGTCTGCGCTGTGGACCACTGTCTGTCTCTCTGGCACCCAGCACTGGCCCCACGTAGCAGGGGCTCAGTATACGCTCACAGAATGAGGGCGAATGGGGTCCCAGGTTGGGGGCTCGCTGCCTGCGTCCTTGGGGCTGGAGGGGAATTTCTCCCCGGGAGCTCCCTGGCCAGGGCCTGGATGCTCAGCTGTGATTCCTCCTCCTAATTAGTGGGATTCTGATAGTCCTGGGGAAGTGATGGTGGCCAGCCAGAGCTGGGGGCGAGGGGCTATTTTGGGAGAGGGCAGGCCAGTGGCATCTGAAGCATCCCCAATCCCAGGAAGACGCCTGGCAGCGCTGTCCTGTAACCACCCCTCCAGGCTCCAGGGGGCTGGCAGGGGCCTGGGCGGGGACTGGCTGTCCAGCCCCTCCCCCAGGCTCCTTTCAGAAAGGATTTTCCTTCTCATTCTAAAGAGAACAATTGAGTACATTCAGCATTTATGTCTCAGTCCTCTCCAAAAACTGGGCTTCCTGGGCCTTTTTTTTTTTTTTAAGGTTTATTTATTTATTTTAAAGACAGAGTTACAGAGGGCAGAGGTGGAGGGGTCTTCCATCCACCAGTTCACTCCCCGAATGGCCGCAATGTTGAGAGCTAGGCTGATCCGAGGCCAGGAGCCAGGAGCTTCCTCTGGGTCTCCCATGTGGGTGCAGGGGCCCAAGCGCCTGGGCCATCCTCTGCTTTCCCAGGCCATAGCAGAGAGCTGGATCAGAAGTGGAGCAGCTGGGACTTGAACCAGCTCCCATATGGGATGCTGGCACCATAGGCGGTGGCTCTACCCTCCACACCACAGCTCCAACCCCCTTCTTGTTCATTTTTTAAAAGAGATTTATTTATTTATTTGAAAGGCAGAGTGACAGAGAGGGAAGAAGAGACAGACAGAGCTTTGCCTTCAGCTGATTCACTCCTCAAATGACTGCAGGAGCTGCACTAGCCAGGTCTGGGCCAGGCTGAAGGTAGGAGTTAAAAACACCGCCTGGGTCTTGCGTATGGGTGGCAGAGGCCCGGGGACTCGGGCCATCTTCTGCTGCTTTCCCAGGCATATTAGCAGGAAGCTGGATTAGAAGTGGAGCAGCCAGGACTCTAGCCAGTGCTGCCATATGGGATGCTGTGTTGGAAGCAGCCGCTTAATCCACTGGTCTCTTGTTGGTTTTATGTAACGAGCACTTAAATAGCACCCATGTGCCCCAGCCCCTCTCCTGAGATCTGTGACTGTACAGACTCCTCCTGCACCATTCCTCTGGGTGGGTGCTGCTTTGTTCCCATTTTGCAGATGAGAAGACTGAGGCTCAAGGTTCTAAGGAGCAGAGCTTGGATCTGTGTCCCAGCAATCCGGCCAGGCCTTGCTCTGAGCCCCTTTTTGTCCACTGATTTGCAGAGACTTGGCCTGCCTTAGGCCACATCTTAGGCTGCTTTAAGCTGCCAGCTCACCAGGGGCTCCTGGGTCTTTTTCATCTCTACCCTTGGCCTCGGCACATGGAAGACATTGGTGCCCTGGGGCGGGGGCAGAGGCATCTTGGGCAGCTTCTCCTGCTAGCTGTGTGACCTCTCGAATGTGACTCCGCCTCTCTGAGGTCTGCTGTGTTTATAACGGGGGCCACAGTGGAGTTGAGTGCAAAGCCTCTTACAAGTAGCCAAGGTCATGACCATTAACAAGAGTAGTAGAAGAGACATTTGTTGAATGAATGCATTAGAATAGGGATCAGAAAATCGCTTCTGTAAGGGACGGGGTGGTGGATAGTTTTGGCTTTATTGGTTAGAGTCTCCATGGCAGCTGCTCAGCTTTAGACAGTATCATTGAGCATGGCCGTGTTCCAATAAAACTTTACTGATGTGGACACTGCTGTATGAATTCTATATGATTTTCATATGTCACAAAATATTGATTTTTTTGTCTAACCATTCAAAAATATGAAAAATATTCTGAGCTCACGAGTGCTACAAAGAGGCATTTGCTTCCCCCACAGTGGATGGGAGCCCTAGAATGGGTTTTTGGATGTTGGGTTTGCTTCTGTGTTCACAGTGCCCAGCACGTCGTAGGCATCTCGTATCAGATGAATGGAGCGAAGTGCTGGCCCTTTAAGGCAGGAAGAGCATTCAAGCAGGGGACAGAGCAAGGGCCTGGAGTCGGGGCAGGTCTGTGAGTGTCCTTGGATCCTGTGGAGCAAGGCGGCCCTACCTGGGCAGTTGCGGATATGGGAAGCAGGCGAGGGCCGGGGGCAGCTTCCAGAAGTGGTTCTGTTGGGCGCAGGCCCTGCCCCATCCCAGAACCACCAGCCTTATTTTTAATCTTGCTGACGAAAGATAATCTGAATGCAATCAAGAAGCCTGACTTCTCTCTGCCCCTCCCCTTGCCCCAGTTACTGCCCCCACCCCCACCCCACAGGGGCAGAGCCGCCCTGGGGGACCCTCCCCGCAGGCCCCAGGCTGGATGTGGTGAGTGGTCCGAGGGGAAATGGCTGGTGTGTTCCCCCCAGGGTCCTGTCTCAGGGCTGCAGACACACACAGGAGGCTCCTGGGGCACTGAGCCGGCTGGGAGCAGCCCAAGGCAGAGCTGGACTTTCTGACAGCCGTGCACCTGCTGGCTACTCAGACTTCAGTGAGCCACAGCGCACCTGGCTTAGGACACACAGATTCCTGGGCTCTGCCCCGTTCAGTTCTGCTCCAGCAGACTGGGGTGGGGCCCTGGAATGTGCCTGTCCAAGGAGCCCCCATGTGATGGAGATGCTGGGGTGGGGAGGTGCGTGGACCACACTGGGGGTCACTGGACAGCCAGGGCGCCACCTGCCCTCGGCCCTGTGAGCACCTGTCGTCCCCTGCCTCTGGTGGAGGATCAGGAGACTTCATTTTGAGGACAAGAGGAAGCCTTGCAAAGATTTGAAGCCAGAGGTGAGGCTGTGGGAGGCCGGGCTAAGCACAGTCCCTGTGCCACCGGCTTTCTGTGTGTGTGTGTGTGTGTGTGTGTGTGTGTGTGTGTGTGTGTGAGCTGCAGGGGGACAGATGGGGAGGGGTTTTGCAGGAGGACTGGCAGGGGGACTGGGAGATGGGCAGGGTCAAGAACTCCAACCAGGGCAGGAGCTGTCTAGGGGCTGGCGAGGGGAGTGTGGGAGAGCACTGGGACCCCTGGCCTGAAGACTGGAGTGCTGGGAGCTGTCTTGGGGTCCAAAAGGCGGGGGTGGGGAAGAGGGGGCTGCTGAGGAGTTCCCTGGGGCCAGGCTGATGGAGGGGGCAGAGGAGTGCCCGTGCTTCCTCCAACCCAGCAGTGCGCCCTGCCCTGGGGCCCCTTCTGGCTGCCCGGACGGGTCTGCAGTTGATCCTCCAGAATCTTCCAGAAGTCTGGGTGGAAGCTGCCACTTCAGCCCGAGTCCCACAATGCGGCTCGCCAAGGCACTGCAAATGAGCGTCATTCGGCTCACCGCACCAAAAAAGGCATCTTCTTGGCTCAGCGCCGCCCCTCCTCCCCCACCGGGGCGTCAGGTTCCCAGGGAAGCGGCTCTGAAAAGCTGAGGACTTTGTCTCACGGGCACCCCGTGGGTGGGGGTGGGGGGGGCAGAACTGCGCCTGGGATCCACGTGGCCACCCCCGGTTTTGTTTCCAAAACAAAGGTGCCTCTCACAGCACCTCCAAGAGGGGAGAAGTATCGTGTCCACTTGACAGATGGAGAAACTGAGGCAGGGAGTGAGGAGAGCCAGTGTCCTGGAGTCCCCATGGGTAAGGATCAGCGGAGGGTGAGGTGAGAGAGGGACACAGCTCGGGAGCCAACCCAGTCCGTCCTTAACAATCTTTGATTTGTTCAGCAAGGATTTTTTTTCTTTTGGCATTAATTTGACTCATGAAAATACTGCAGTAAAATATGATTTATCTTGATTATTGGTTTTTCCTGGCCTCCCTGTAAATTTTGTACCTATGATGAGTGACTGAGTCATCTTAACCTGTCCCCAGGCAGAGGCAAGATTGGAATCCAGGGCTGCCAATTCTAGAGCGGGGTCCTGCCTCTTCCCTCTGCTGCCCCCGTGCTCGGGCATGAGTTCACTGTCGGGCACGAGTTCACGGCCGTGTGTGTGTGTTCCTCCGTGCCCTCTTTCACTGGGTAGGCGGCAGTGTGGCCGGGAGGTGCAGTGGAGAGTGCTGGGACCTAGAACTCAGACAGTTCTGGGTTTGGCATCTCACTCCACACCTCATGGAGTGGGAGAGGAATCACTGTGGTTAGAACAAAGCCCTGGAGCCCAGAACGCCGTGGTTGGAAGCTTCGCTCCTTTGCGGGTTGGTAACCTGGGGCGGGGTTCTTTCAAACGGTCTTGTTCTGTGTTTTTCTCCATCACACAGCTCGGGTGGGGGGGTGGGGTGAGTGAATTCGTTTCTGTGAAGTCCTCGGAGTGCTAACTACTATGCTGCAGCCTTGAGCAAGGGTCTCCGGGTCTCAGTTGCCCCATCTGTGAAGTGGAGCCAGGGAAACACCGCCTCAGAGGCCTGGAAGGGTCAGAGGTGGCGGAGCGGGGTGGGGTGGGGGTGCCTGTCTGGGCGCACTGCTCTGCTGGACGTGGAGACACAGAGGGGGATCACTGTGAGTTGGCCTTGCAGTCACCCAAGATCTGGGCCTGTCTCAGGGCCTTTGCACATGCTCTCCTCACTGCCTGGTGAGATAGAGTTAGAGATAGAGATAGAGATAGAGATAGAGTTAGAGATAGAGATAGAGATAGGTAGAGATAGAGATAGAGTTAGAGATAGAGATAGAGAGAGAGATAGAGATAGAGATAGAGAGATAGATAGAGATAGAGATAGAGATAGGTAGAGATAGAGATAGAGATAGGTAGAGATAGAGATAGAGATAGGTAGAGATAAAGATAGAGAGAGAGATAGAGATAGAGATAGGTAGAGATAGAGATAGAGAGAGAGATAGAGATAGAGATAGAGTTAGAGATAGAGATAGAGAGAGAGATAGAGATAGAGATAGAGATAGAGATAGGTAGAGATAGAGATAGAGAGATAGAGATAGAGATAGGTAGAGGGAGAGAGAGACAGAGAGACAGAGATAGAGATAGATAGGGAGAGGGAGAGGGAGAGGGAGAGAGAGAGAGAGAGAGAGAGAATCTTCCATCCACTGGCTCACTCCCTAAATAGCTGCAACAGCCAGGGCTGAGCAAGGCTGAAGCCAGGCACCAGGAGCTTCATCCGGGTCTCCCATGTGGGTTCTGGGACCCAAGTACTGGGCCATCTTCTGCTGCTTTCCCAGGTGCATTAGCAGGGAGCTGGATCAGAAGAGCAGTCGGGACTCAGACTGGCGCTCTGATAGAGGATGCTGGCGTGGCAGGTGGCACCTGCTGTGCCCCAGCCCTGGTTCCTAATACTCTGTACTTAGTTCCATGTTATTCAGGATCTTCTGGTCATTGTCCATTTCCCCCACCTTACAGTAAGGGTGAGAGCCAGTGGCCTGGTCCACCAGTGTCTCGGTCGTCAGCTCCTGGTGGTGCCTGGCACATGCTCTAGGGTAGCTCAGAAGAACACAGGGTGGGGGTGGGGCTCCAGCTATAACCACTTTGCACCCTGCCTGGCTGTGTGTAAAGAGGGGGTGTTGTTGCTTAGGTACCTCCGTCAGTCCAGCTGGAGCATCTCTGGGACTCCACAGAAGTGTGTGAGCTTTGGTCTGCTCGCGTCGATGGGCGGGCCCTCTGCTCCACGCAGTCATGGACTTGACCTTCCTTCCACTGCGTTTCTTAACTTGGGTCTGTGGATGGAGTGCAAGGGGCTCTGTGAATCTGGCCAGCGCTTTTAGGCTCGATTCCCTAGAAACAGAACCGTAGATGGTGATTCTGTGCAAGTGATTTATCGAGGAAGCACGCTGCAGAGGGGCGGAGGGAGGGAGGCCCCGGAGGGTTAGGAAGCAGCCAGGCTGTGACCTCGGCTGCAGACCTGCTTCAGCCTGGCCCCCAAGAATCGCTCCACGCTGGCCCTTGCACGCTGCATTCCTTTTGGAGCAGGACGTGGCTGGCGGGTGCCCACCAGCCGCTGCTGTGGGCTGCCGCGGGCTGCCTGGGCAGGGCTGGCTGTGTCTTCACTTCTGGAACAGTGGCTTCTGTCGGTTGGCAGTTCTCTGGGAGCCAGGAGCCATTAGCAGGCCCCACTGACAGCAGCAAGGGGAAGAGACATGAACCTAGGGAAGGGGTCAGGACAGGGCACCGGGAGCGTGCACTACAGACGGGAGAGACAGCATCCGTAGTCTGCCCGGCCTCTGGCTGCGAGTTCACGTTTCCTTCAGTGATGGAAGTGAGTGGTAAACGGTGCCGGTATCCGCAGTGTCTGTGCCTTGTCGCCAGTTGTAATCGCCTCTGTTTTGATGTCACGTTACTGTCATTGCGCGCATCCTTGAAATACCCTTTATGCTAATCTAAGCCTTAAAATTAAAGTCGTTAATGCAGCTCATATGCTGCTGGATGTGTTAATAAAGAAGAACATACAAATTCGTTCTTTTAAATATTTTGGTAGCAGTGTGGCGCTGTCGCTGCGTCCCTTTTCCAAGAAGGGGCGATGGGGCTCACCAGACTGCCCAAGGGGTCAGTGATGACAGAGATCCAGAGCCCTGTTCTGGGGCCTTCTTCCCTCTGCATTCAGCCAGCAACTGGAGAAATCAGAGGGCATAGATGTTTCTACGGGCCAGGCCTCGAATAGCAGCACCCTGCCTTCCCATGATGCATTGGGCTGTGCTCAGACACCTGACACCACTGAAGTACAAGGGAGCCTGGGAAATGTAGTCTGGCATAGCAGTTTGGGCCACAGGCAGGGGCAGGCATTTGGCCTGCCCATTAAGACAGGTCCCATGTCAGAGTGCCGGGGTTCAACACCCAGCTCCGGCTCCTCATTTTATCTTCGTGCTGGGAGGCAGCTGGGCTCCTGCCACCCATCTAGGAGGCCTGGATTGAGTTCCAGCTCCCGGCTTTGGCCTGGCCCAGCGTTGCAGGCATTTGAGGAAGTGAAGCAGTGGGTAGGAGCTCTCTCTCTGCCTTTCAAGTAAGTAACTGATTTTTAAAAACCCTCTGGCAGCCTGAGTCAAAGAACGCTCTGTGAAGTCTCTGTGTGGGCAGGGGAGGGCTGATGGCACCCTGATCTCCCCCGTGTTGTCTTCTCAGGACAAGCCACGCCCGGGCCAAAGCCGAGGCAGCGGAACAGGCTGCCCTGGCTGCCAACCAGGAGTCCAACATCGCCCGCACCTTGGCCCGGGAGCTGGCGCCGGACTTCTACCAGCCAGGTAGGCCCCGCCAGGCACGCGGCGGGCAGCCGCTGGGTGGACCCTTCCCCTTCCTTGGGGGACAGCTGAGATGCCCGGGGTGTCTGCATGAGTGCTGTGGGTTTTGGAAACTCGGGGACACGGCGCACATGGTACAGGTGTGGGATGGGTCAAGTGAGGGGTGGGGGAAGGCACTCAGCTTCAGGCTGAGCAGCTGGGGGTGGGGGCAGCGGCTCCTGCCAGCCTGTCTCTTTTCTCTGCTCGGAGACTGTTGGAGCTGGGGTAGAGGATGAGGAGGTACTGATGGCTGAGGAGCCAAAGAGCCTTCGCGCCCCTGCTCGTGGTTTGTCAAGTGTGTGTTGGGCGCTGCCCAGGTGTCAGGAGTAGGAGGGCCTTGGGGGACCTAACCCCAACCCTGACCCTAACCCCAACCCTAAGCCTAACTAACCCTACCATAAACCTACCCCTACCCATAACCTAACCCTAACTAACCCTAACCCTAACCCTAGCCCTAACCTTAACTAACCCCTACCCCTACTCCTATCCCTACCCTAACCCTAACCCTAACCTAACCCTGGCCCTAGCCCTAACCCTAACCAGAATCTGGAAGGAACAGAGGATCACAGAGACAGCAGAGCAGGGCCAGAGCACAAGACTGCACATGGGCACGTCCTGACTCCGGTGCTTACCAGCCGTGAGGCCTGGGGCAAGCTCCCCAGCCTCTGTAAGCCCCAGCTTACTGATCCGGCGAATGGGAGGAAGAATGGCGCCTGCTGTTCCGGGCAGGGGTTAGATGCACGGGCGCTGCGGGCCCAGGCCCCAGGCGGCTCTCGGCACTGCAGCTGCTGTTGCGCTGTGATGATGCAGTCTCTCACAGCGCAACGAGTGGAGCTCAGGGGAAGCTCTCTGCTCACTTAGACCTGGGCGGGGTGGGGGGGTGGTCAGGGAGGGCTGCTCCCAGGAGAGGCCATTGGAGCCGAAGGCCAGATGAGGCCAGTGATGCTCAGCCTTGACAGGTGGCTGGGCCCACCCTGAGCTTCTCACTCAGTAGGTGCAGGGTGGGGCCCGGGAGCGTGCACCCCGCGTGGGGATCAGGTGGTGTGGGTGTAGCTCAGCCCCAGGGAGTGCAGGTGGGACCGGATGGGCACTGGAGGCCGCCGGAGCAGGAGGTCCGTGTTCTCCGCGCTGAAGGGTGTCAGGTGAGCCGCATGGTCACTCTCGTGTTTTCTGGACGTGACTGAGGATGCAGCAAAGACTCCCAAGGGACACCCAGGAGCGCGGGCTCTGCCTGGGAGATCAGTCACTGCTGGTCACAGCGCTCCCCCTGCTGGTGCCAAGAGGCGCAACAACCAACCAGAGCCGCAGCTGCACCTGCTCGTGCCGCCGGCTCGGGCTCGGCGCTCTGTGCATTCCCGCGGAGAATCCTTCCATGGGTCTACATAAAGAAGGCAAGGCTAGGCCCGTTTTCCAGATAAGGAGAGGCGAGTGGCACACTTAAGAACATCACCCAGGCGGCGTGGCTCTGGCCTTTGCCTGCTGTGAGGTTCACAGTAGGGGCAACCTCGTGGGGCGAAGCCGTGAAGCGAGTTAGTATCTACAAGGGCTTGGGAGCAGTGCCTGGCGCTCCACCAGGGCTGCAAATGAGTGGGGCGCGCGGCCGGGTGGGGTTGGGCGGCTAGCCCACGGGGCTCCCGGGTGCCAGACCAGCCTCGCCGCCTTGCCCCCGGCAGGTCCTGAATACCAGAAGCGCCGGCTGCTGCAGGAGATCCTGGAGCACTCCGAGAGCCTTTTGGAGCCGCCAGACCGGGGAGCCGCGGGCCTCCCGCAGCCGCCCCGCGAGAGCCCGCAGTTGCACGAGCGCGAGACCCCTCGGCCAGAGGGAGGGCCCCCGTCGCCGGCCGGGACGCCCCCGCAGCCCAAGCGGCCCCGGCCCGGCGCGTCCAAGGACGGCCTGCTGGGCCCCGGCGCCTGGAACGGCGAGCCCGGCGGCGAGGGCAGCCGGCCGGCCACCCCGGCGGCGGCGGGCGCGGGCCGCCGCAGCCCCGCGCGCCCGGCCAGTGAGCACATGGCCATTGAGGCGCTGCAGGCACCGCCTGCACCGTCGCGGGAGCCCGAGGTGGCCCTGTACCGGGGCTACCACAGCTACGCCGTGCGCACCGCGCCGCCCGCACCGCCGCCCTTCGAGGACGACCCCCAGCCCGAGGCCACCGACCCCGACTCCGCGCCCGCGTCCCCCGCCACCGCCCCGGGCCAGGCCCCCGCGCTCCAGAACCCCGAGCCCGCACCCGAGTCGCCGGCCAAGCTGGAGCCCAAGCCCATCGTGCCCAAGGCCAAGGCCCGCAAGACTGAGGCCCGAGGGCTGAGCAAGACCGGGGCCAAGAAGAAGGCCCGGAAGGAGGCGGCGCAGGCAGCCGAGGCGGAGGTGGAGGTCGAAGAGGTGAGCCTGCCGCCAGGGGCCGGGCGGCCAGGGTGGAGCCAGGTGCTGGCAGCAGAGTCCGGCAGGGGCCACGTTCAGCTGAGAGTGTCCTTGGCCTGAAGGGGGAGGGTTCTGGGGCCTAGAGGGCACCATCGAGAACCTCCCACTTTGAGATGAGAGCCTTAGCACCTTGGATCCCCTCAGCAAGGGCAGTTCTTGGAGCAGGGGCAGCTGGGAGAAGGGCACCCCTGCCAGGTCATGTCAGCATCAGCTACCAGGTATAACAGGGAGGGCTTCCTGGAGGCGGAGGAACCTGCTGGCTTACGGGTGGCTGGGAGCCAGGAGCAGCAGCTCTGGGAGACCAGGGGATGCTTCTCAGTAGGAGCTGGTGGCCAGGAAGGCTCCAGGCCCACTCCGTCCACTGAGTATTCTTGGGCAGTCTCTTGTTGCTCTGTGGACCCTCAAGGACCCGGATCTTTATTTCCCAGAATCCTTCTGGCCCTGACAGGGATTGTGCCGAGGCTTGGAGGCGCCGGGCACTCAGGCAGCCTTTGTCCCCGCTCCAGGTCCCCAACACTGTCCTCATCTGCATGGTGATCCTGCTGAACATTGGCCTGGCCATCCTCTTCGTGCACCTCCTGACCTGAGCCTCATTCTCCAGGTGCAACGGGGGCGGGGCTCCCTGGGTGGGGCGGGGCTCCCTGGGGGCGGGGCTCCCGGGGCAGGGTGGGGCGGGGAACTCTTGGTCTGGCTCTGCCGAGGCAGCCACGGGTGGGGCTCGAGATTCAGAAATCTACAGCAGGCGACTTGGTAAGTTGCTAATTCTGTGTGGCCCACAGATGATGTTATAAGTATCCAAATGGCCCTTGGCATACAACGGTCCCCCCAACCCCTGCTGGGTGTCCTGTGACTAATTAGGGCCACCTCAGGAGAAGCAGGAACCCAGAGTGTGGGCGGGACGGACCAGACCCTCCCCAGGACGCACGCACACATGCGCATACACACACACGCACCCTCCATTGGTCCCTGCAGAGCACTTGCTCTCTGCCAGATGAGCACGCAGGGCTTCACTCAATCATTCATTCACTCATTCATTCATTCAGTTGGCCCACATTTTCTGAGCAGTGCTCTGTTGGGATCTAGGGGTACAGCCAGCACTCAACTCCTGCCCTAAGATACGGAGTGAATGCCGGGAGGGCTGACCTACAGCTCACGATGGAAAAGTCTTGCTGTTCCAGCCCCACACTGAGCAGTTCTGGATGCTGGGACCCTCCTCCCCGCCCTCCTCTCTCTCACACCCCTGTCTTCAGTCCCTCTGCCTCCCCAGCCCTCACCCCCCCGCCAGTGTCCTCACGACTGAAGCTGGGGGCCAGGGTAAGGCCCTGTGACAAGGGCTGGAGGAGAATGGGCCCTGCTGGTCTCAGGGTCAAGTGTGCATGTGACAAGTGAAACCTTGGTCTTGCGGGGCCAGCCTTGGCACCTTGTCCTGTGTTTGCTTATGCACATGGAGTCTCTGCCTCTTGCCCTGCCCCCACCACACTCCATTCTTTGAACCTAGCTTAGGGTCCTGCTCAGGGACCATACCAGCCTGGTAGGCATGACCCTGGGGGTGAATGCTGAGCTCTGTGGGTTCCCCCGCTTCCTACAGGACCTGGGAGCCCGTGCGGCAGGTGCTGATGGCTTCAGTGACCTTAAGGATGAAAAAGAGTGATGCAGATGGGGGGAGGGGCGGGGAGAGTGTACCAGCAAGGGAACAGCAGGTGCACGTGAGCAGAGGCGGGCGTCCTGGGGCTAGGAGAGTTCTCCGGAACTTGGTTCTTATCCCATGGAGCTTCAGTATCAAGGGGCCAGGCTGCGGGGTGGGGGTGGGGATGGAGGAAAGGGAGATGGCGGTGGAGGGCAAGGAGATGGGGGTGGAGGGCAGGGGAGATGAGGGTGGAGGGCAGAGAGATGGAGGGTGGAGGGCAGGGAGATGAAGGGTGGAGGGCAGGGAGATGGAGGGTGGAGGACAGGGGAGATGGGGGTGGAGGGCAGAGAGATGGGGATGGAGGGCAGGGAGATGGAGGGTGGAGGACAGGGGAGATGGGGGTGGAGGGCAGAGAGATGGGGATGGAGGGCAGGGAGATGTGGGTGGAGGGCAGGGAGATGGGGTGGAGGGCAGGGGAGATGAGGGTGGAGGGCAGGGGGATGGGGGTGGAGGGCAGAGAGATGGAGGGTGGAGGGCAGGGAGATGAAGGGTGGAGGGCAGGGCGATGGAGGGTGGAGGGCAGGGGAGATGGGGGTGGAGGGCAGGGAGATGGAGGGTGGAGGGCAGGGGAGATGGGGGTGGAGGGCAGAGAGATGGGGATGGAGGGCAGGGAGATGGAGGGTGGAGGACAGGGGAGATGGGGGTGGAGGGCAGAGAGATGGGGATGGAGGGCAGGGAGATGTGGGTGGAGGGCAGGGAGATGGGGGTGGAGGGCAGGGGAGATGGGGTGTGGAGGGCAGAGGGATGGGGGTGGAGGACAGGGAGATGGAGGGTGGAGGACAGGGGAGATGGGGGTGGAGGGCAGAGAGATGGGGATGGAGGGCAGGGAGATGGGGATGGAGGGCAGGGAGATGTGGGTGGAGGGCAGGGAGATGGAGGGTGGAGGACAGGGGAGATGGGGGTGGAGGGCAGAGAGATGGGGATGGAGGGCAGGGAGATGTGGGTGGAGGGCAGGGAGATGGGGGTGGAGGGCAGGGGAGATGGGTGGAGGGCAGGGAGATGGGATTTTGCTCTGGAGAGCAAGCCTGAGGTGTTGGCAGCTCCCCCCGGGGCGCCCCGGCTCCCTTAGCCTCACCCTGCCGTTGTCTTTGCAGAGCCGGGAGTCCCTGCTGAGGACCCAGGACCCATCTTTGTGCACTGCCAGCAGGTGGCCGCGGAGGACTAGACTCCTGGAGCCCGGGCCAGCTCACTGCCGCACACGAACGTTCAAGGAGGCCTCCTGTGGCACCCCTGCTTGGTGGCGGTGTCCTGAAGAATAGAATATGCTAGACCCTCCAGGAGTGCTCTGCCCAGGGCAAGGGGGGCCTGAGAGTCCTGGTCAGCCCCTGCCCCCATCCCCCCCACCTCCCCCAGGTCACCCGTCCCTGGGCTTTTGTGCTTTTCCGGACGAATCACCCAACCAGGATGTTCACGCTGAATCTCCCCCTTCCTCCACCCTGCCCCCACTTTAACCGACTTCCCCGAATGGTGGGCTGAGAGCTCCCGGGAAAGCTGGGGTGTAGAGGGGCTGACATGCCTAGGGGTGGACCAGGGAGACCATGGCCCAGCACGCAGTCTGCCCCTCGCTCACAGATGTCCTGGATGAGAGTGGAGGAAGCCGACAGGCTCAGCCTGACCGTCCCTGGGTGCAGCGCTCCGTCTCCTCCCCCTCTGCACCAGAAGAGGCAATGGGAGCCCTTGGCTGGGAGGCTGGTGCCCTGGGGGTGGTGGTGCCAGGGCTGGGCGTGGGGGGAGGTTAAGGTGCAGCGGTGGTGGTCCCTGGTTTTGAGCCTGCCCCGAGGACTCCAGTGCACTTGGGGCCACCGTGCAAGAGCCCTGGGGAGCCAGAGCTCCTGGGGAGCCTGGGCCAGACTCTCAGGCAGGTGCTCCTGTGGGCTGTGTGCCAAGAAGCGCTTCCCAGGAAGAGGAGCCCGACTGGCCTCCAGCTGGGGGCATCCTGCATCCTGAGCCCCTTCTGTTTGCTTGGCAGAGGATGATCCTTGCATGTTGGGTCTCTGGCCCTCCTGCTTGCTGGGGCGGGGGTGGGGGGCTGAGGCCCCAGAGGACAGAGGGGAAGGGCTTCCAGGCCGCTCCGTGCCGGGGGTGGGGTGGGGTGGGGTGGGGGGGGACGGGGGATGGGGGAGGCGGCGTCCGAGAAGAGCTGGAGGGAGCTGCGGCTGTGCAGCCTGGCTTTCTCTGGACCTCCGGGGCTGCGGCACGGTGGCCGGGCCTCCCCCACACCAGCTCTGGGGCCTGGACATTTCTGCCGGCCTGCCCATTGCCCACTCAGCACCCAAAGGCCTCCCCCCCCCCCCCCCCGCCAGTTTCACACTTGCTGTTCACAGCCCTGCGGGGGGCCCGCGGCTTGGCTCAGAGGGACTCCTGGACTGCATTTCAGCCAAGAGGAGCCCGCGGACCCCCCCCCCCCAACGTGGCGGCCAGCCCAGCCTGCTCTGCCCCTGTGTGTGGGCTGCTCTGGACTCCTGGGGGGTGGGGGGGCTGGGGGCACTGCCCGGGACCCAGCCCCCAGGCCCGCTCGGAGGCACTTACTCTGGTCTGCTTTGTCTGGTCCTGTGCTGGGGACAGGCCTTTGGCTGCCAGAGCTCCCGGGCTGCTTTGGGGCTGGCACTGGGTGAGGTTCAGGACGCTGCAGTCTGGCGATAATAAACCCGCATCTGCTCACGGGCTCTGGCCGGCTGCAGTGCCTGTCTGTCTGTGGGCCCAGGACAAAGGTCAGGCGGAGGGAGGGCAGCCGAGGGGCTGGAGAACCCTGCATCCTGCCGGCCCGTGCTCACCAAAGAAGATTCCATACCCTGCCTGAGGGGCAGCTGTGGGGCTTCCAGGTCTGAGCTTCCAGAAGTTTCTCTGTACCGTTTACAGTAGAAGCAAGAGCCTGCCCTTTGAGGCGGAGCCCTCTACCCCACCCTGCCCTGGGGCCCAGCCGCTGTCGCCACTTCCCTGAGCCTCAGTGTCCTCATCTGTAAAGTGGGGATACTCATGGCTGATTTCAAGCCTCCGGGGGTAGGGGTACAGTGAGGACTCACTCCCTGCTGATGCACACAGTGGCCAGCTGTAGAAAGCAGGGCTGCGGGTGGTCCGGGCACCACTTTGTCACAGAATGCCCTGATCTGCAGCGACCCAGATGCTGTCCCCACCTCTCAGGCTCAGAGGAGCAGGGACTTCCCAAGGCCACACACAGCGAGTGGGGGGGCAGGAGAGCTGTTCTCTTGATGGTGCCCATTAAGGTCCTCCCAAAGCCGTGGTCCCCGGGGGAGGGTGGGGGAGGGTGCCGTGCAGGTGCGCCCAGGAGTGATCGGCTGACAGGAGCCCTGGCTCTGCCCCCAGCGGTGCCACTGACTTGCTGTGTCCCCTGGGCGCCCCCCTTCCCTCTGTGCCTCGGTTCCTCTCCCTCCCGGGAGGCTGTAAACCTGGCCCCATGGCCTCCTTCCCCTGCCAGAGTTGTGAGAGTCAAATGAGGTCTGCACAGCCCTGGGATGATTCGGGGAGCCTGAGGAGGGAGGGTGGGCTTGGGGGACCATGGGAGGGGTGGCCAGAATGGGGGTGAGACAGGAATTGTGGTATGTGGAGATTTGATAAAACTTGCAGTAGGAGAGGGGGAGGCTGCCAGTCCGGTCAGCTGGTGAGCAGGGTGTGTGTGTGTGTGTGTGTGTGTGTGTGTGTGTGTGTTGAGTGGGAGCACAGGATGCCTGCATTAGAATCTCTCTGGGTGGTTTTGCCCTAGTCCCTCTCCAGCCGCAGGACTGGACGATCAGGTAAGGTTGGCTGGAGTCTGGCGCCCCCTGGTGGCTCGGGCCCGGGACACACGCTGGCTTTGCCTTCATTCCTTATTGGTGCTCAGCAGCTCTGGGTAGCGCGACCTGTTCCCTGCCACATCTTGGATGCATTGAAGGTGTTCTGTATGGAACTTGGATGGAGTTCCGGGATCCTGGCTTCTGCCTGGCCAAGCCTCAACCACTGAGGCCATATGGGTGTGGACTCGCAGATAGGCGATCTCTCTGTTTTTCAAATAACCACCCAAGTAAATTTAATAATAACAATCACATTGATACAAATGTATAGAATTATTTAATTCCTACAGCAAGGAGCATAAGCTACATATATCAACAGTAAGTGTATCTGAAAATCTGTGAGTAGAGAATGGTTACAGTATGGAAAATTTATATAAAAGTTTAAAACATGCACAGCAATCTGTTAATTATGGCTATTTACATACTTGCAGATTATAGTTAATGTATAGAAAGTTTTTCTTTATTTGAAACAGAGATGCAGAGCTCTCGTCTGCTGCCTCACTTCACTCCTCGTGCGCCCACGATGGCTGGGGCCAGCCCGGGAACTCAACCCAGGCTTTCCCGTGGTGGCAGAGGCATGTGACTTACCGGAGTCACTGCTGCTTCCTCCCGGGGGCTGCGTGGGCAGGAAGCTGGAGTCAGGACCCGGGGCCGGGAACGGAAGCTAAGCTAAGTGCCTAGGCCCTCCTTATCCTCTCCTGCACTGTTTATTCGCATCAAATATTTCAGAAAAAGATCGAATTTGACCCACAATTTTGCTTAAACACAGATTAAGCATCCCCAAGTCAAAAATGTGAAATTCAAAAATGTCCCCAAACCTGCAGCATTTCGAGCCCCACCCATGGTGTTACGGTGGAAAATTCCACGCCATGGAACTTTGTTCCACGCGCAGAACGATTGCCACGTGTAAGATTAGCTGCGGGCCGTGTGCATAAGAGGTCTGGGAAGTACAAACGAATTGCATGTTTAGACACGGGTCCCTTTGCCAAGGCGTCTCACTATATATGCGCACCTATTCCCAAACATGACAAACATCTGGAATAAAAAACACTTCCGACCTCAAGCACACAGACTAAGGGGCCCGATCCTGGATGAAAAGTCAGCCCTCAAAGGGCTTAGGTTGTGGGAAGAGGAGAAGCCCTTGGCAGCCCTGCCTGCGTGTGCTGGTGCCCGATGGCCATGACCACCAAGCAGGGCTGGGGCGTACATTAGAAGGAGGAGCCTCTCTCTCCAGTCATTTCTTTTAAAATTAGTGTTCCCTGAGCGCTGCAGAGACACACACATGGGAGCTCCCAGTGGCTGGCTCAATCCCAAAATGCCCATAAAGATGGGGGTGCTAGGCAGGTCCAAAGCTGGGAGCCGGGAGCTCAGTCGTGTTTTCCCAGCCAACACCTGCTGTCTCCCAGGAGCCCCAGCAGCGGGAAGCTGGGATCAGCAGCCAGAGCTGGGACAGGAACCCAGGCCCTGCAATACCAGACCTGGGCGTTGTAACAGCCGACAAGTGCCTGCCCCTGCAGTCATGCCTTACACCACTGAGCCGCTGCCCAGCCTGGCCGGCCAGAGGCAGCCCTGGGGAAAGATGGGGCCCAGGAGGGACCGTCCCTCCAGGTGCGTGGAGGGACCAGAGTCACGGCCTGAGTCAGGGGTAGGAGAGGGAGAGGGTGTGGAGGCCCTGGCACTGGGGTGCAGACAGTAGCAGCTAAGTACTAACAGCAGTCTCATCGATAGTGTATTTTTGTCACATCATACACTATAAAAGGAACAAATGACGCGTATGCATGACTCTGAGATGGAGCTCAAAAAATGAGTTTGAGAAAAATAAGCCATATGCAAAGGATGCCACCAGGAGAGTTACAGAGTGGGCACGCTCAGCTTACAGTGATAAAAGTCAGGGTTGTGGTTGCCAGGGGTGGTGGTGGGGAGAGGGGTGGAGCTATCGATGAAGAAGGGGCTCGGGGTTTTCAGAGGCGATGCCCCTGCACCATCTGGATCTGGGTAGTGTGGCAGAGAGGGCCTTGTGAAAATTCACCAATTAGAAACAAATGAGGCCAGGGCTGCGGCTCACTAGGCTAATCCTCCGCCTAGTGGCGCCGGCACACCGGGTTCTAGTCCTGGTCGGGGCACCAGATTCTGTCCCGGTTGCCCCTCTTCCAGGCCAGCTCTCTGCTGCAGCCCGGGAGTGCAGTGGAGGATGGCCCAAGTGCTTGGGCCCTGCACCCCGTGGGAGACCAGGAGAAGCACCTGGTTCCTGCCTTTGGATCAGCGCGGTGCGCTGGCCATTGGAGGGTGAACCAACGGCAAAGGAAGACCTTTCTCTCTGTCTCTCTCTCTCACTGTCCACTCTGCCTGTCAAAAAAAAAAAAGAAAAGAAAAAAGAAAAAGAAAGAAACAAATGAAACACACGTCAAGCCATCCTGCTGTTTTAACACTTTACTTATTTGAAAGAGCGAGAGAGAGAGAATCTGCTGGATTACTCCCCAAATGCCCTCAAAAGCCAAGGATTCGGCCAGGCTGAAGCCAGGGGCATGGAATTCCATCCATGTCTCCCACGTGGGTGGCAGGGGCCCAAGGACCAGGCCATCACCTGCTGCCTCCCAGGGTGCACATTGGCAGGAAGCTGAAATCAGAAGAATCTGGACTTGAACCCAGGCACCATGATATGGGATGTGGGCTTCCCGAGCAAGGACCTAATTGCTGTGCCAAACGCCCGCCCCTGTCCTTTCAAATAAACGTCCACGTGCGCAAGGTGCAAGAAACCAGGCAGACCCTGAGCTGCCGAGGCGAGCTCAGCGGCACACACGTGGGCCTCTGGCTGCAGTGTGCTCACACACCCCCTGACAGCAGTGTCAAGGCCAGAGCGAGGGGAAGCTGCTGTGCCCAGCGTGTGGCATGGCGGGGCTGCCAGCATGCCCCCCTGGGGTCAGGAGGGAGCCCGAGATCCTGCCTCTGCCACTCATAAGTTAGTCCATGCCTTCCGGGGCCCCCTTAGATGTTTCTGCAGTGCCCAACCTGGACACCTGGACACTCATGTCTTACCTGTTTGAATCCAAAACCCACCCAGGGCAAACTGTAAGCTTCAGGCCATTTTTTTTTTTTTTTTTTTGCATTTCTCAGCTGGTGTCGGTTGGGCTGTGTTGTGGTTTGAATCCTCCAGCTCAGATCCACAACAAATGAGCTGCCAGAGGTCCTGGATCTGGGCCGGGGCTCACTCATAAGCTACAGCTACAGGTCCAGGTCCCACAATCTCAGGGGGCGGGGCTTACAAGTCTCAAGCTGAGTGTGAGGCGTCCCAAAGAGGTGGACTGCCCCTGATGGCTGTCGGGGAGAGGGCCGGTGCCCACACAGTTCCACAGGCCCCTCTCATGGAGTCAGCCTGGCCCGATGACTTGTTTACCCAGTGGTTTTCAATCCTGGGTCAGTCTTCCTCCCAGGGGACACTAGCACTGTCCAGGGATGCTTTGTGTCACCGTGTCCTGGTGGGGGTGGCACCTGTGCTGCTAACACCCAGGAGGTGGAGGCCAGGGTTTGGCGAAACATCTGGAATGGGGTTGGCATCGTGGGCTAATGGGGGAAGCTGCCGTTCGCACCACTGGCATCCCGTACCAGAGCACTGGTTCAAGCTCTGGCTGCTCCGCCTCTCATCCAGCTCCCTGCTGCGCCGGGAGGGCAGCAGAAGGTGGGCCAAGTGCTTGGGCTCCTGCACCCACGTGGGAGCCCCAGATGGAGTTCCTGGCTCCTGGCTTTTGGCCACGTGGGGAGTGAACCAGAGGATGGACAATCTCTCTCCCTTCCTCTTTCTTTCTGTTGCTCTGCCTTTCAAATACATACACACACACATAGATACACACATACACATACACACATATATGCACATGCACACACACACATATACATAAACATGCATCTATATACACAGCATACACATATATACACATCACACACATGTACACACACATATACATATGTGTACATACATAGATCTTTTCGAGACAAACCATCCTGCATGCTCAGAACCATGTTCTCCCTTGCTCCCCCGCCCCTGCCCAGGCAGGAGCAAGCCCCTTCGTGCGTTCAGAGCCCCTGGGCTGAGCAGCCCCGCTGTGAGCAGGGGACGGTGGCGGTGACGCTGGGTGCCCAGGTGCCACGCGTGCCCATCCCCAGGCTCCCACAGGAACGCATTCTCGCCCAGCTCCGGAGGCTGGGAGGCTGCCTCTGAGCTGTGACAGGATGGGTTCCTTCCAGAAGCTCCGAGGTCCGTCCTGTCCCTGCCTCTGTCCTGGGTGCTGGCGACACCTGGTGGTGTGAGCACAGATTCCCTCCCCGCCTCGCTCTCCTAGGACCCCGCCCCTCTGTCCTCTGTGCACCCTCTGGCCTTCTCTGCAGGACACTTGGCGTTGGAGTTAGGCTCTGCCCTCACCCTGGTGCCCTGTCTCAAGAAGTTCCATCTGCAAAGACCCTGTTTCCAAGTCAGGTCATGCTCCGAGGTTCGGAGGGGACGCCATGCAGGCCACCACGTGCAGGAAGCCCTGTATCCTCCCCACCAGGATGCTATGAGCAAGCCCCAGCTCTCCCCCTGGACAGCCCACCAGGGCTGCCCAACCACCCCCGGGTGTCGCAGCCATCCCAGCTGAGCCTGGATACAGAAGCCGTCTTGGATGTGCCGGCTCAGCCGTCCTCATCCGTCCCTAAGCGTGTGTTGCAGGAGACCCACCTAGCAGCCCACTCAGTCGCAACAATTGTAAGCTGGGATGGCCCTGCAATGGACCCGTGACACTGGCCAGGCTGGTGACGGTCTTGGCCACCCTCTGGCGGGCCCAGTCACTTCCTCTCTCAGATCCGTGGTGCAGCTGAGCCCAGAACCCAGAGGCACCGGCCTTCTCCCTGCTACCACCCCAGCCGCGGCAGCGTCCCGGGGTCGCCTTGCTGCGCATTTCCCCTCGCAGCCTGCAGGGGGAGCCAGAGCAGGAGTCCGCAGCCTACCTCCTGTGCGGCACCAGCAGGCAGGGGTCCCTAGTGTGGCTTCTGAGATGAGTGGCTCCAAGTAGCTGGCCAGGCGGTGCACCCACTTTGGGAGACACTTTGGTGCCGCTTCCCGAAGTGAAACATATTCTACCCTGCGATGCGGGCTCTCCACTCCCACGTCCCTACCCAGAATACATGAAAGCATATGTCCAGAAAAGCTGTGCGGGGATGTTTGTGCAGCTTGCAGCGTCATTGCCAAAAGCCAGCCACACCGCCTCCGACTCTCAGAGGACAAAAATGGAAGACACACACACACAAAAAACAAGAGCCACGCCCAGCTGTGCTCTTCCCCGGCCTCGCGGGTCACCAGGCGGCACCAGCTGCCTTTGCACGCCTCGCTGCTCAGGGAAGGCAGCCGTCACGTGAGCGGCGCGTTCAGAACACGGCTATTCTAGAAAATTCTAGAGAAAGGAAACGCCAGCTCTAGTGACACGGATCAGAGCAGGGTGGGCTTGGGGCGGCAGAGGCGGAACTGTGAGGAGACTTCGGGAGTGAAGGGAAGGTTCTGGATCTTGACTGGGCTGGTGGCCACCCATGCATATGCCCAAACTCTTCCATCTGTCCACCGAAGGGTTGGGAATTTTAAGTTAAACTTCAGTTAAATGCTTAAAAGCATTAAAAAAAACTTTTAAATAAAATTTAAGATCTTTTAATTATTGATTTAATATTCCTGGTTTCATGTTTCAAGTTTTTATTTGTTTGAAAGGCAGATGGGGCTGGAGCTGTGCCATAGAGGGTAAAGCCGCTGCCTGCAATGCCAGCATCCGTATGGGCTCTGGTTCAAGTCCCGGCTGCTCCATTTCCAATCCAGCTCCCTGCTGATGCGCTGGGGAAAGCAGCAGAGGATGGCCCAAGTGCTTGAGCCCCTGCACCCACATGGGAGTCCCGAGGGAAGCTCCTGGCTTCAGCCCAGCCCAGCCTCAGCTATTACAGCCGTTTGGGGAGTGAGCTGTCTGGTGGAAGATCTCTCTCTCTGTCTCTCCCTTTGTCTCTGAAGCTCTGCCTTACAAATGAATAAAACAAATCTTTAACAGAAAAGAAAGAAATAGAGGAAGAGAGAGAGAGAGAAGAGAGGAGTGAGAGAAAGAGGAGAGAGGAGAGAGAGAGGAGAGAGGAGAGAGAGAGAGGAGAGAGAGAGAGAAAGAGGAGAGAGGAGAGAGAGGAAAGAGGAGAGAGGAGAGAGAGAGAGAAGAGAGGAGAGAGGAGAGAGAGGAGAGAGGAGAGAGAGAGAGAAAGAGGAGAGAGGAGAGAGGAGAGAGAGGAGAGAGGAGAGAGAGAGGAGAGAGGAGAGAGAGAGGAGAGAGAGAAAGAGGAGAGAGAGAGAGAGAAAGAGGAGAGAGGAGAGAGAGAAAGAGGAGAGAGGAGAGAGAGAGGAGAGAGAGAGGAGAGAGAGAGAGAGAGAGAGAGAGAGAGAGAGAGGAGTGAGAGAAAGAGGAGAGAGGAGAGAGAGAGAGAGAGAGAGAGAGAGAGAGAGAGAGAGAGAGAGAGAGAGGAGAGAGAGGGAGAGACTGAAAGAGCTTCCATCCGCTGGTTCACTCCCCAAACGCCTGCAATGTTCAGTGCTGGCCGCTGGGACATTAGAGGGCCACAGCTCAGCCCAGGTCTCCACCCGCGTGGCAGGGACCCACGCTCCTGAGCCAGCCCCCCGTTGCCTCCCAGGGCACCAGCAGCAGGAAGCTGGAATTGGCTGGGACTCCGACCCAGCCCCCCCCCCCCCCCCCCCCCCGTAAAGAATGCAGGTCTCCTAGGCGGCCTCTTAGCTGCTGCCCCGAACTCCCACCCCCTAGGATGGTTCACAAAGCACAGAGGAGCCGCCCGAGGAAGTCGCTTGTCCACCCGCCAGTGCGTGAACGCGCTGGGTCTCAGCGACTCCCACAGCTGCTTGGTTGGAAGCAGGCCCCGGGTCGGGGGTGAAGAGAGCGCCCATCACTGGGCAAGCCCTGGCGGGCGCCAGACTGCCTCTTCCCCACTTCCACCTCCACCCCTGCCCCAACCCGCTCCGACCCGCCAGCTCTGACCCGCGCGGGCGGCTAGCCCCTCCGTGCCTCCAAAGCCCCCTTCCCAAGGACGTAGGCGCGCCGCTGTTGCGTTCTCGGCTCTGGGAGCCCTGCGGAGGCCCCTCGCCGGAGGTTTCCAGACCCTCAGTGCTTGGGTTATCGGCGGGGCTGGCGTAGGGGAGGGCAGGTCCTGCCGGAGCTCCTCTCTGGGGGTGGCTGTGCCGGCCCGCAGGTGGGCGCCCTGCAATAATGAACGACGCAGGGTGTCCCCTCCCTGGGAGGGAAGCAGCAGGGAAACTAGCGCTCACCCGGGAGCCTGGGACTTTGAGTTTGAATGAGGGTTCCGGAGAGAGCAGTGCCCAGCCCCAGGGACTCTTGTGCCTCCATGGCATTCTGAGCGTCCACCCGTCCACCCGGGGGTTACCCCTTCTCACCACCCAATCAAATAAATCCTGACACGCGGGGTCCCGCCTGTCTCACCTGCTCACAGCGAGAGGGATGTTGGTCACGAAAGGCCCAGGACGCTCTGAATTCTGGGATCTTGCTAGCTTCTCGCTAGAGCCAGCCTGGGCTCATAGCCCGCACCTCCTAAATGCTAACTGCATGCGGCATGATACTATACTGTCTCATTAAATTGTCAGAGCCGCCCCGTGGCGGGTAGAACATGGAGACTAAGTGTGCAAGTGAACAACCTGTGTCACCTGCATGTAGCAGAACTGCATTCAAGGCGCTGCGGCTCACGAGGCTAATCCTCCACCTTGTGGCGCTGGCACACCGGGTTCTAGTCCCGGTCGGGGCGCCGGATTCTGTCCCAGTTGCTCCTCTTCCAGGCCAGCTCTCTGCTGTGGCCAGGGAGTGCAGTGGAGGATGGCCCAAGTGCTTGGGCCCTGCACCCCATAGGAGACCAGGAGAAGCACCTGGCTCCTGCCTTCGGATCAGTGTGGCGCGCCGGCCGCAGCAGCCATTGGAGGGTGAACCAACGGCAAAGGAAGACCTTTCTCTCCCTCTCTCACTGTCCACTCTGCCTGTCAAAAAAAAAAAAAAAAAAAAAAAAGAACCTCTGGAACCCCCCAACCCTGCTCCTAACCACTTACGGCTGCTACATATGCAGTTCTTGATGATGACCACCAGGAGGCGCCACCACCCCACACGAGAGTGAGCTCATCAATTTGCTCTACAAGATTGTTTAAAAATAATCACCATGGCTACTCTCTCATTTACCACAATAATAGTAGTAGTACTAATGATAATAGCTGCTGTTAACAGAGTGCCAGCTCTGTCTCGACCCCGGGCTCACTGCTTAGCCTGATTTCCGACATCCCTCACAGCGGCTCTAGATTGGAGACACAATTGTTTTACAGATGAGAAGCAAAGATTCAACGTCAGGCCTGTGTGACTGTGGCAAAGCCCATGCCATTTACCATGTCTTCCCCGGAAACCACAGACTAGATGGTCTGGGGTGCATTTCGCTGGAAAACCTGGCAATTTTGGCAAACTTAGGTGTGTGTTTGGTTTTTGGGGGGGCTAGCATGGTGTTTTTTTTTTTTTTTTTAAGATTTATTTTATTTGAAAGGTAGAGCTACAGAGAGAGCGAGAGAGAGAGAGCGAGAGCGAGAGAGATCGTCCATCAATCAGTTAATTCCCTTATGGCTGCAAGGGCCAGGGTTAGGCCAGGCCAAAGCCAGGAGCCAGGAGCTTCATCTGGGTCTCCCACATGGATGCAGGGGCCCAGGCACTTGGGCCATCTTCTGCTGCTTTTCCAGGTGCATTAGTGGGGAGCTGGACTGGCAGTGGAGCAGCCAGGGGTGGAACCGGCACCCATACGGGATGCTGGTGCTTCGGGCAGCTTAAGTCACTATGCCGCAACGCCAGCCCCTAGCATGGTGTTTCTTAACCATCAGCTTTAAATGCCTGTAGGCAGAGCAGTCACGTTCTGCCTAGCCACAGTCCCCACCACCCCCTCCTGCCCCTTCCTTTGTGTGCAGCAGGGTGATCTGGGGACCTTGGCCATGGCCCCAGCTGCTCCTGCTAAGGCTACAGTGGTGCATGGGGACATCTGCAGAAGGCACTTGGTACCGGGATGGGTGAGGGGTGCCGGTTCTGGGGCCAGCTCCGTAGACAGTGGGGACAGGTCATGCTCCAGGGGCTGGCAGTGACATGGGGCCTTGGGGGTGGCGGACCAGGTCCACACTGATCCTGCAGGGTTGAGGCTGTCACTCCCACAGGAGTCCCTGGCCTGTGACGAGACCGTAGGGGAGCAGGCCTGGTGCCTGGCAAGAGCGCACATGGCAGAGACCTCAGGGCTGGAGTGTGGAGTGGTGCTGGCTCTCAGGGCCAGCGTCGCTGCAGGATGGACTGGGAAGAGTGCAGGGGACACTGCTTCCCGGAGCAGAGGAAGCCCTGGGGTGAGGCTTGGGTGGGTGTCTGAGCTTTCTGTTCTATGATTAAAATACTTGAGGAAAACTATGTGCAAAGGAACAAGGTTTGCTTCAGCTTATGGCCAAAGCCGGATGGCGCCTGTCTAGCCTCAGACAGCAGCAAGCGGAAGGCGCATCATGTGGTGATCCAGGAAGTGCAGACAGAGCACACTGGGCCCAGCGCAGCTTCCTAAGCAAGCCCCGGAGGGGGTGCACCCCAGCGACCTACAGACCCCTCTCTGGGCTGTCTCCTACACCCCACAGTGGGGTCAAGTCTTCATTGCTACTCTGTTCGTTAGCACGAGACTTTGCGGTATAAACAGGGGCACACGATGGGGAGTGGCCAGGGGCTGAGGGCCTTGCATCTGGGGGCAGGACCGGAGGCAGTGACCTAGTGTCCAATGTCACTGTGGGGCCCCAGGTCCACTTCCCAGACTCAGACAGAGCCCAGATGGGGTCCTGGCTTACAGCTGTGACTCATTATTCGGTCACTTAGTGAGTGAGTGCACACAGAAGGGGCGGAGGGCACCAGAGCAGGGGCAGTGTGGGCGAGGGGGACACTGTAGCCGGAGACCTGCGTCGGGCCCACTCCGTGGGGCGTCAGAGTGTAAATGGCACCAATCGGGGGGTTCTCCATTGTAGGTCACCATTGTGTGGTGACCAGGGACAATGATTGGACCATGGGCAGCTGTAAACCAGGAGGGCAACACCCAGGGCCAGTAGCAGAGACCTGGGCGGGTTACAGAACCACCATGCCCGGTGCTGTCTGTGGCTCCCCACACTCGCTATTAAGGTCCTTGCCCCCAGTGTGATAATTTTGGGGATGGGGCTGCGGGAAGATGGTAAGGCCATGAGGGTGGAGGCCTCATGACTTGGTTCTGCGCCCTCGTGAGACTCCGGAGGGGCAGGCGTGGTGGTGCAGCGGGAGAAGCCACCACTTGTCATCCCAGCACGTGATAATAGAGCATGGGTTCTAGTCTTGGCTGCTCCACTTCCGATCTAGCTCTGTACTAATGCACCTGGGAAAGCAGCGGAAGATGGGCCACGTGCTTGGGCCCCTGCATCCACGTGGGAGACCCGGAAGAAGCTCCTGGCTCCTGGCTTCGGCCTGGCCCAGCCCTGGATGCGGTGGCCAATGGGGAGTGGGCCAGTGGTGATAGCTCCCTCTTTCTTTATCCTTCTGCATTTGAAATCAAAGAAATCAATCAGTCTTTAAAAGGACCCTGTTGCCCCACTGCCACAAGAGGATAGGGCGAGGAGATGGACATTGACGAATCAGGAAAGTGGCTTTTGCCAGACAGCAGATCCGCTGGCCCCTTGGTCCTGGACGCCCCAGCTCCCAGAACTGGGAGAGGCAGTCTCTTGTCCATAAGCCACCCCACACACCGTGAGGACAGCCTGGACGGACTGGGACAATGGGTGTCCACCCTGGCCCTGGAATCACCTTTCTGAACCTTCCATTGACCCAGAGATTCTGTTCCAACCCTTCGGGGCCACAGAGCAGCCACGTGGCCGCCCCTGGTGTCCGCAGGCAGGCACGCAGACTCTGCTTGGGGACCTCAGGGCACAGAGCAGCCGCGATGCCAGCTGGGCGTGTGGGACACTTCCATGTGACCCCTGAGCCGCTGGCACAGCAGCAAGGGGCAGAGGTCTCCTCGGAAGAGGAGTCTGATGGCCTCACGCCCTGCTCCTTGGGGCTGAACGCAACCCCGTGACGCTGTCCCCTCCAAGGTCAAAGCAAAAGCTGACCGCGAGACAAAGTCGCCCCCGGGGGACTGACCAGGAGCCTCTGCCCCTGGAGCTGCTCCGGCTCCACGCTGGCGCTGCCAAGGGGACCCGGGCTGCTTGTTGCTTCTGGTTCTTCCCTTTTCCAGGGAGGAATCGGCTCCCACAGCTCCCAGCCCACCCACTGGCATCTGCAAGGACAGAGCTTCCTCCGGCTGCAGCAGAGACCCTGAGAGCTGTCAAAAGTGGAGGAGGGGCGGTGCTCCTCGGTCTGGCCCGTGGGTCTGGGAGCACTTGCTGTGTCCAGACAGCGGTGTCACAGCGGCAACGGTGCAGCCTCCAAGCTACTGCTGGGCCCAGGCCGCCGTTCTGTGCGCGCAGTGAAAGCCATCGCCAGACTGTTACTTGTTCTGTCCCACCACCCAGGATCTGGGAAAGGAAGTGCAGAGAGCTCGTCCGGGCAGCTGCCTGCACTCAGGGTCCCCTGGGCTCTCCCCACTCCCCCCCGCCGACAAGAACAGTGGGAGGTCTCTCCCTGCCACCGGCTGATGAGAGAGGCCAGGGCCGGCACACCCGCACCCCCTTTTCCTTGCCGCAGGCACACCTGGGTCTGCTCCATGATCACTCCGCTCCTTCCCCACTGTCCCCGTACCGTGTTTGCTTTCACACAATGCATCAGCTGCATTTCATAGGAAAGTAGAACGTGGGATTGTGCATGCTCACACTGGGGTCCCCCTTTGGGCATGAGGGGTTTTGCTGAGACTTTTCTGCTCCTGCAGGGGCAGATTCAAGCCATGCTGTTGGGGGCGACACCCTGTGCCCATCTACAGGTACTGACTGCCTCTGGGCTCGCCTTTCTCACCTCCTTAGACGGCCACACTGAGGTAAGGGAGACCCTGGCGCCCGCACAGAGCCCCCTGGGCTGGCACGGGGCAGGCGGGGCTTTTTTTTTTTTTTTTAAAGATTTATTTATTTATTTGAAAGGCAGAGTTACAGAGAGACAGAGGCAGAGAGGCAGAGGCACAGAGAGAGAGAGAGGTCGAGAGAGAGAGAGGTCTTCGATCTACTGGTTCACTCCCCAGAGGCTGCAACTACCTGAGCTGAGCCGATCGGAAGCCAGGAGCCAGGAGCCAGGAGCTTCTTCCAGGTCTCCCACACAGGTGCAGGGGGGCCCAAGGACTTGACCCATCTTCTACTGCTTTCCCAGGCCATAGCAGAGAGCTGGATTGCAAGTGGAGCAGCCGGGTCTTGAACCAGTGCCCATATGGGACGCCGGAACTGCAGGTGGTGGCTTTACCCACTACGCCACAGTGCCAGCCTCCAGGCGGGGCTTTTACCCGAGCCCACCCACATGAGGGGCTCCATCCTGGCACAGTCAGCACCACACCCACTCTGGGAGGCCCAGCCTACAATGGTCAAGAAGTCACAGGTTGGTTTCTGGAGTTTTATTACAAAGAGATCTGAGAGAAGCACTGGGCACCCGGATGGATGTCCGCCGGGGTGGGAGACAGCCGCGGACAGACCAGGAACCGAAACCCAAGCGACGCCCGGGCCACACGCACGTCGGGACAAACCACAACAGTGGCCTCCAGTTTTCCTTGGAAATAGACGACAGTCGTGGCTGGCCATCGCACATCCGTGGACATCGGCTTGGAACCAGCAGCACCGCCCACACGAGCGGCCAGCAGCTCGGGTGCTTGCTGTGTAGACGACGAGACGCTAGACAGCCAGTCCCTTCAGAGAAAACTTAAGAAAGAAGGTTCTAGGGGCATAGAAAATGCTTCTGACCATACAGGAAACAACATCTCCCCCCAACAAAGTAACCTCACAGATGTCTCAGCACGGTTCTAACACATTTAGTCAGCTACGCACACGGGGCCCACAGCGAGGCTTTCGGAACTTCTGTCCACACCGGAAAACCGTAACTGCACCCCTGCAGCTGGGCCGGGCGCCCAGGGCTGGGTTTCTGTTGGCGGCGGCCCTGCCGGGGCAGCCTGCGTGAGCTGGGGCTGGGGCCAGACGTCCAGACCTAGGGGGCCGTGTGCGGGGCGAGAGGTGGGGTCCGCGGTTCCCCCGGAGCAAGCAGGTGAGTGGCAGGGGCTGCTGGGAGTTGAGGGAGAGACTGAGCCCCGGGCACTGGCGTGTCACTGCTCTGTCCGGTCATCACCCGCCTCCTGCCAAGGCCTCTTTCCCACGCTCAGCCCTTCAGGCTCCGAGCAGTGCCCTTCCAGCGAGCCTCAGGGAGAGGAGGCAGGATTAGGTGAGGTAGAGCGATTTGTCCCTGGGCAGCAAGCTGTGGGGGAGAGAGGAGGGACTGTCAGAGTAGCTGCGAGCCCATCAGGTGCCCACCAGGAGCCCAGGTCCAGGGAGCGTGGGGACCTGATTCTCTGTCCCACTGGGGATCCCTGTGGCTGTCCCCTGCACTCCCATCCCCAATGGCCCACCACGGAGAACCAGACACCCCTCCTGGGACCACAGAGGGGATTCCTCATCCCCAAGCCTGGGGCCAGAGCAGCAGGGGGCCCTGTCCTAGAAGCCCATTGCAACAGCGCCCGTGCCCAGGCCAGCTGGGGATCGCCATGTCTTCATCCATCCATTCCAAACAGAACTACAGGGGGCAGGCGCTTTCTGTGTGTTTAAAACAGGGGCTGGGTCCCACGTGGGATACGAAGGGCCTGCCCCAGGGAGCTGGGCACTGGTGACGGCCACCAGAGACCGTCCCTCGTGGGCTCGGTGTCTGGTGTAGAGGTTAAGATGCCGCTTGTCACCCCCACATCCCATATTGCAGTGTCTGGGTTCAAGCCCCAGCTCTGCTCCCAATTCCCCAAATCTGCTCATGTACACCCTGGGAGACAGCAGGTGCTGCTCAAGTACATGGGGCCCTACCACTCCTGTGAAAGAACCTGGGTGGATTTCCCAGCTCCCCAGCGGATAGGAATTCTTGCACACGCACTTTCTCTCTCAAATACATTAACAAAAAAAAGCACCTCCCATCTGCCCCATACTCTGACTTCTGGGACAGCAGAGAGAAGGATCTCGCCTTCTGCTCTGCTCGCCGGGGCTGGGGGCAGCTGGCGCTCTGTGGCCTCTTGGTCACCACACATCAGCGCTTGCCCTCCCCGGCGTGGAGCTGCAGTGGGGACAGCGGCTGAGGGCTCCACTCCCCAGGAGTGGCCCTGGACTCCTGCCGTCCAGGGAATAGAGGCCAGCCTGGCGGGATGTGGAGCAAGTGCGCCCCCTCTGCTGGCTGGCAGGAAAGGGTGCTCTTCCCTGAGCTGGTGTGGCGCGGACCCAGGAGGGCTTCCCAGAGGAGGGACAGGGTTTGACAGGTGAAGGGTGCAGGACGGGAAAAGGACCAGGGTGACCTCGGAGCCTGTGTGTTAAGAGGATGCTGGGCCATGAGGGCTGCAGTCGCCCCTCCCCCAGACTCCCTCTCCTGTGCCCCCAGCTGTCCCCTTCTCTCAGTGGGGCTGCCCTGCCCGGGTTGGGGGGGCACACTCTGGGGACAGCCCAGAGCTGCAGGGCAGACACAGTCAGCTCCCGACCTCCAGGCGGGGCCTGCTCTGGGGCACCTCAGGGTTCCCATGGGGGTCAGTGAGTCTCCAGCTGGAGCCACAACCCTATCCCGCCCTGCCTCCGTGTCCTTTCTCCCACAAACCACCGACCCATGGCAGAGGCACTCGGCCCCTGCCACTAGGGCTCTGCCCCGGGAAGCTGGCCGACGACCTGCCTGCGACTGTCCCAGGGAGGTGGGAAACCCAGGAGGGAAGGGGGAACGCAGCCTGACAGGCAGCCTCGGTTTCCCAGTGGGACGAAGCCTCTGGAAGACACGGGGGACCCCTCTCCACGTCCCCTTAGCGGTGTCACCCACTTTGTCATCTCTGCTCCCCACGCTCCCGGGGCCGGGACGGAGGCCGGGACTGACCTGCAGGTACTGGTGCTGCACTCCCCGCTCCGGTAACCGCTGTCCCAGTCCCCACTGCTTGGGGGGTTGGATGGGCCCGGCGAGCGGGACCCGGAGCCGCTGGGGAACTCGGAGATGTGAGGGAAGTCCTGGGGAGGGGAAGGAGGAGAGGGTGAACGAGGGAAGGCAGAAGGGGGTGGGGACTGTCTCGGGCGCTCTGCAGACGGACACTTCTCCTGGGGGCCCACAGAGTCCCCTCTGCCTCTCTGCCCCCCAGCGCTTCTTCCCTTTCCCCATGAGACAACTGCCCAAACAATTCAGCTATTGTCTAAGCTGATTGGGGGTGGGTGACATTGTTGTCACAGCCTTTCCTTTCCTGGGTCTCAGTTTCTCAATCTATAAAATGGGGCTATTAGGCTGAATGAACTCCCAGGGTGGTGTGCGCCTTGGAATTGTCTCTATGAAACAATTGGGGGTGGGGGTTAGACCTTGGAGGAGAGAGCAGGGGGCTGGGGCCAATGCCCACATCTTCCCCGTGGGGCGGGGAGCCAAGGTGGACTGGGCATAAGAGGCCCTGCAATATGCCAGGCTCTGGAGCTGCTCTTCACTGCTGCCGGGACCTCGGATGAGCCAAGGTGATTTCAGAGATGGGGAAGTTGAGGCACAGAGAGGTAGGGCGCCAAGGCTGCGGTCACACAGCTGGTGAGTGGCAGGGCCAGTGTTGGAGATCCCAAGCCACCTCCCGTCTCCACCAGGGATCCCAGAAGGACTCGCCCCTCCCCTGCTCTGCTCACCTGTGGCCCTGGAGGCGAGGGGCTCATTGCCAGCTGCACCTGCAGTGCCATGGGGGTGGGGAGGACAGAAGGCTGGGGGGCTGGGGACATGCTGACAGAGGGACTGAGGAGGGCGCCCTGTGCGTGCGGAGGCAGTGGCAGCTGCTGATGCAGGGAAGGGCTGAGCGGGAAGGCGGGTGGCGGCGGTGGGGACGCGCTGAGGCCTGGCAGCAGCGATTTGGAGCCCAGCGTCCGGGCGAGGGTGGCGGGAGAGGCCCCGCTGCGGAAGGCCTGCAGGTCCGAGGGCGTCAGGAAGGAGGCGAGGCCTGGCATGGCGTACATGGGCTGCTTCGGGGGCAGCATCTTGGCTGGCGGGTTTGCCTGTGTGCTCTTGCTCTCACTCTGCTCCGGGGGGCTCTGGAAGGAGAGAGGACCCATCACTCTGGAGGAGAGGGGGCAAGAACGTGGGCTGTGAGGCCAGGGGCTTCGCAACCCCCGACACAGCCTGGGTTGGCTCTTCAGGTTCTTAGGGGAGCGGTGTGGATGACCAGGGAACTGTGCAGAATCCCTGGCATGCACTTGGACCTGACTAGCCACCTCCCCCTGCTTTCACCCCCACCCAGGGGGGACCCGTGGTCCTTGGCCAGCAATGAAGCCAGCACCAGCCCGCAGAGCCATCACCCGCTGAGTTCCCGCCCTGGCTCCCATGCTTTTGCATGAGGTCTTCTCTTTACTGTGCCCTTTGCCACCCCCTGATGCCATCTTCTCCATAGCAACCCTGTCTCTGCTGGGCCATCCAGCCCCCTGCACTGTTGGTGTTGACCGGGGGGAAGATGGTGTGGGTAGGCGCGAAGACTGGTGATACCAAGTTTGAGTGCGAGTGCAGGCACCGAACAAACTGGATAACGTCAAGCACGCTGCCTGCCCCTCCGAGTGCTGGGCCCTTGCTGGAAGAACTGGATGGCATTTCATTGCACGTAAAGTGGCCGGCATGAGCCTGGCACATGGCAGGTGTGCTGCAGACCTGGCCATGTCGGTTTTACCCCTCCTTTCCAAGGTCCACGTTGCTGCCCTCCCAGGGGCCCCTGGCTTATCGAAGCTGTGCTCAGGGATTCCATTACCTTGGAGACCAGGCTAGCCCTGTAGGCCGCCAGAGCCTTCAGATACTCCTTCTTTGCTGCTTCAGTCTTCCTCTTGTAGGCCTGGAAGATCCAAGACATGGGCAACGCTGGGGAGGGGTGCCACAGAGGAGACAGGCTGCAGGGGCCTGGGGCAGGAAGGCATGCACTCGAGGGCCTTGTGTGGATGAGGGTGGCTGATCAGATGCTGGGGAAGCCACCAGGGGCCCATTTCTGGGAGCACTCCTCAGAGTGTGGAGGCCAGACTGTATCCCGGCTCCTCAGCCACATGGCTGTGTGCCCTTGGCTAGCACACTTCTCCTCCCTGGGCCTCCAGCTCACATCAGCACAACTGACAACAGAGAGACAGAATGAAGTCTAGAAAGAAGCTCCTAAAGCCCCTGATTTTAATCCAGCACAGTACAGAATGTCTTAATCATCTTTGTATCCTTGAATGAACGCTGCTTGTTTATAGTGTCTTAGGATTCATATTTGCTAAGCTTGTTATTAGGAAGTTTAGACATAGGTTCATATGCCATAGTAGGAATGGCCCCATTTTGTCCAAACCTCCTTGTGTCTCTGCCTTTGAATAGAGCCCTCCCACAGTATTGTGGGGCTTGGCCTTGGAACTTGCTTTTGCCAACAGAACAGGGGCAGAGTTGATGCCAGCAGACTTGAGAAGTGCTTGCACAGTGGGGCCTGCCTTCTGCTGCTCCTGGGACTCTGATTTGCCACGTGAGCAAGCACAGGCCAGCCAGCTGGGTGATGAGACACTCATGGCCCAGTTTGACTGACAGTCATCCGGTTCCCAGAAGCAGAGCTGCCTACCCTACTGCACTGCAGATGCACAGCCGAGCCCAGCCAAGAGCGGCAGCAGAACCACCCAGCTGAGCCCAGCCAAGAGCAGCAGCAGAATCACCCAGCTGAGCCCAGCCAAGAGCAGCAGCAGAATCACCCAGCTGAGGCCAGCCAAGAGCAGCAGCAGAATCACCCAGCTGAGCCCAGCCAAGAGCAGCAACAAAACCACCCAGCTGAGCCCAGCACAACCTCCAGAACCTCAATATCTTAAGTTGAGTAAATGGTGGTTGCTTAAAGTTTGGGGATTGCTTGTTATCTTTCAAACCTGACACAGTGTCCTTCATAATGCTTAGTTTCCAGATTACATTGTATAGAAAGACTTGTGCAGGTTTTCCTTTTTCTAAGTCCTAGAATCATCTGCTGTTCGATGATTTGGAAGAATGTACTACCAAATCAGCTAGGCTAGAAATTTTTGAGGAGAATTAGGGTTTTTATTGGTTTCCTATAATTTTCTCAACACTACTGCCCTTGGTTATTAGTGTATTCAATATTAGTAAAATTGGGGATTAAATAAAATTTTAAATGTGATTTAAAAAACTGACACAAGTTAATAGTCTCCCTTCTGCTTAATAGTTAAAAACATAAAAGGTAATTCAAAGAACCTAAGACCACTGTCATCACCATTATTTAACATATTTTTGTGAAAGTCCTAATTATTATAACTGGGAAGATAAAATCAGAACTATAACTACAGGAAATTAGGAGATAAAAATAATGAGACAAACACCATCACCATCATTTGTAGAGCATACATGCATGTAATATATTTATAGATTATACACACACACTGAGATGTGTATGTTTTTATATTTATGTATATTTTTTCACCTGAAAACCCAGGAATTAATTGAACATTCCCAGAAGTAATAAGACAGCTTAGCCAGGTGGGTAGTTAAAAAGATAAATTCTGGGGCTGGCCCTGTGGCGTAGCAGGAAAAGCTGCCACCTGCAGTGCCAGCATCCCATATGGTACGTTTTGAGTCCTGGCTGCTCCACTTCTGATCCAGCTCTCTTCTATGCCCTGGGAAATCAGTAGAAGATGGCCCAAGTCCTTGGGCCCCTGCACCTGTGTGGGAGACCCAGAAGAAGCTGCTGGCTTCTGGCTTTGGATCAGCACAGTTCTGGCTGTTGCAGCCATTTGGGGAGTGAACCAGCAGATGGAAGACCTCTCTCTCTCTCTCTCTCTCTGCTTCTTTGTAACTCAGTATTTCAAATAAATAAATAAATCTTTTATTTTTTATTTTATTTTATTTATTTGAAAGAGCTACAGAGAGAGAGAGAGAGAGAGAGAGGTCTTCCATCTGATGGTTCACTCCCCAGATGGCCGCAACGGCTGGAGCTGCGCTGATCGGAAGCCAGGAGCTTCCTCCGGGTCTCCCATGTGGGTGCAGGGGCCCAAGGACTTGAGCCATCTTCTACTGCTTTCCCAGGCCATAGCAGAGAGCTGGATTGGAAGTGGAGCAGCCGGGACTAGAACCAGCACACATATGGGATGCCGGTGCTTCAGGCCAGGGCTTTAACCCACTGCGCTACAGCTCTAGCCCCAATAAATCTTTTTATTTTTTTTATTTTTTGACAGTCAGAGTTAGACAGTGAGAGAGAGAGACAGAGAGAAAAATCTTCCTTTTTCCATTGGTTCACAACTCAAGTGGCCACTACAGCCGGTGCGTTGCAGCCCGCGCACTGTGCCGATCTGAAGCCAGGAGCCAGGTGCTTCTCCTGGTCTCCCACATGGGTACTGGGCCCAAGCACTTGGGCCATCCTCCACTGCCTTCCCGGGCCACAGCAGAGAGCTGGACTGGAAAAGGGGCAACCGGGACAGAATCTGGCACCCCGACCAGGACTAGAACCCGGGGTGCCAGCACTGCAGGTGGAGGATTAGCCTAGTGAGCTGCGGCACCAGCCCCCAACAAATCTTTTAAAAATGCCTATTTAGCAAGCACTTGGGAGGCCCACATCCCATAGCAGAGTGACTGGGATGGAGTCCCACCTCTGCTTCTGTCCAGGTCCCTGCCAATGCACCTGGGAGGTGGCAAGTGATGGCCCAAGTACTTGAGTCCCTGCCACTATGTGGGAGACCCGGATGGAGCTCCTGATTCCTGGTTTTGGCTTGGCCCAGCCCTTGCTGTTGTGGGAAAATGGGGAGTGAACCAGTGGATAGAAGATCTCTTTCTCCCACTCAGTCTGCCTTTTTAATGAGTAAAAACGGATGTTTTTAAAATAGGAAAAAATATACCAACAACAGTTGGCAAAAAAAAAAAAAAATTGGGTGGGGGGCAGCAGCACTGTGGCGTAGCAGGTAAAGCCATGGCCTGCAGTGCCAGCATCCCATTTGGGCACTGGTTCGAGTCCCAGCTGTTCCACTTCTGATCCAGTTCTCTGCTATGGCCTGGGAAAGCAGTAGAAGATGGCCCAAGTCCTTGGGCCCCTGTACCTGCTTAGGAGACCTGGAAGGGGCTCCTGGCTCCTGACTTTGGATTGGCTCAGTTCTGGCCATTGTGACCATTTTGGTGAGTGAACTAGCAGATGGAAGACCTCTCTCTCTCTCTCTGCCTCTTTCCTCTGCCTCTCTGTAATTCTGGCTTTCAATTAAATAAATAAATAAATAAATGTGCATGCGCACCATTTATAATGCATTGACTAAAAGGAGAGATAACCAAGCTCTTGGATGGAAATAAATATGTATCAAGTTGTTAGATTAAAAAAAAAACCAGAGAAGTCAATGAAAAGGAATAAAAATGCCTCAGAAATAGCACCAACACGGGGGCTGGGCCCCTCAGCCTCCTCTGCCGACTCTGGGCTGCCCTCTGGGGTCAGTGGGAGCCTCCTGGGACAGAGTGCCCGAGCTCTCCATCCTAGCAGGGACTGAGCACAAGAGGGAGATGGATGCCAGTGAAAGAAACCAATGACAGTGACAGTGTTGGTGCAGCAGACAACGCCGGTGCCCTGCCCAGCCCGGTCCACAGCCCCTGGGGTCTTGGCATTGTTGCAGCTCCGCTTCCAACCACACCCACCACTATGGCATCCATTGGCACAGGGCTCTTTGGGAGCGGGACAGAAGTGCTGGGGTATTTGTGTCCCCTGCAGCAGCTGTCCACCCATGACGGACAGAGCAGGTGTAGCAGATGTAGGGCAGCAGCCTTGCTCTCCCGTGGGGTGACTCCACCACGTGGGGTGTCCTGCACTGGCTCCCCGAGTGCCCCGGTGGGACTGTACTCCAGGTGCCCGTGGTGGCCACCTCCTCGAGACGGTCCCCTTCTGGCCGCCCCCTCCCTCCCTCCCCCGCCAGCCGATGCAGCCTCCCCAGTAAAGCCCTCCCACTGTAATCTATTCCCAAAGGGTAGTAGAGGTTAGGATGTGCTAAGGGCTAGAGCTCAGGCAGGACAACAGCCCTTGTCTCTGGCCCACACCTGCTACCCTCCTCGTGAGCGAATCTCCCTTCACCCAGAACCCAGGCCAGACTCTTAAGAAGGCGTTTCCCATGCAATGCTCCACGGCCACCCCCAATCCTCTGTTCCCAGCTGCTGTCACCTCCTACCTGGACGTCGGTCGCCCTGCCACGTCCACCCTTACCTGCCTGCAGGCGGCCACACGGGTCTTCACTCTGCTTAAACTGCTTCAATGGTTTCCTCTGCTCTTGGAACGCAGACCTCTTTCCTAGGCTCCGCCCCTGCCACAGCCCCAGTTCTGTCTCTGCCCCGCTGGCTCTCACTGCCCTCTGCAGCCACGGGGGTCTCCCTGCGGTCCCAGGGCCTCACTGGGCTCCTTCCCTCCCCAGGCCTGCGTAAGCTTGGCACGCCCACCTGGAGCACTTCCTCTCCCCAAAGGAACTCACCCTCAGCTTGCACCTGGAGACCTGGCCCCTAGGACTGGGGCCGTCCCCTCTCTTCGCTCTCGTGTGTACCTGGGCCCTCCTGTGGCACAGTCACAACCCCGTTACACCCATGATGTATCTGCTCACGGGACTGACACTGGGCTGTGTCACCAGCAGCCTCACTGGGCTTCCTGGTTCCACAGATCTGACTTCAGATGCTGACTCTACCCTGACTCACAGCGGCGACCTGGGCCAGGTGCTTAGTCTCTTGGCATCTCCATTTCCTGCTAATGAAACAGGAATGCAGCGGCCACTCCACAGGGTGTTGTAAGGATTCCAGGACACAGTGGAGAGAGCCCAGCACAGCACTCAGCTCCGACGTGAGCTCAGAGCATGGCAGCCAGCTCTCTGCTTTGCAGATAGGAAAAGTGAGGCCAGAGAGGTTAAGTGGTCAGCTCGAGGTCACACAGCTGGCGACTGCATTGGCCAGTGAGCTGGTTCTGCTCTCTGTTGCCCCCAGGAGGCCTTCAGGGGGGCCCCAGACATGTGGCGAGTGGGACAGGAAGCTCTGGCCTGGACTCCAGACCTGCAGAGCTGAGGGGCAGGATGGACAGAGACGCTCAGTCACAGCTGGGGAAGCACAGGTCCAGGACCCGGGGTTCCCTGGGGGACACAGCTGGCACTCAGGGGAGCTGGAGGGAACCTCAGCCGCCAGCCAGGGAGCTGGGCCCGGGGAGGCCCTCTGCAGGAGCCGCTGGCTGCAGAGGCCAGGCCTGGGTCCAGACCTTCAAGGTCTGTCCTTGGCCCCAAGAGCACAGGCCCTCAGGGGCTGTACCAGGAAGGGGTCCCGGCTCACCTGCTTCTGCTCCTCTCCCAAGCTGTCCCACATGGAGGCCACGATTTTGGACACATCCCCGAAGGTGGCGCTGGGGTTCTGCCCCTTGATGGCGGCCTGGGTGTCCCTGAAGAAGAGCGCGTAGGCTGACACGGGCTTCTGCGGCTCGTTCGGGTCCTTCTTCTTCTTCTTCTTGGGGTTCTTGGCCTTTTTCCCTGGGTCAGCGGAGGGTCTCTTCTCTCCTGAGAGCTGCCCAGGTGAGAGAGGGCAGAAACCCACACAGCGTGGGTGTTTGGCCCAAGTGCCTGGGTTCGAATCCCGGCTCTGCGCCTGGCTCCAGCTTCCCGCTAATGCACACCCCGGGAGGCAGCAGGTGACGGCTAAAGTTCCTGAGTCCCTGCCACCAACATGGGAGACCTCCGTGGACTTCTCGGTTCCTGGATGCAGTCTGCTCTGGCCTTGACTATTGGGGGCATTTGGGAATGAGCCCGTGGAAAAAAGCTCTGTCTGTCTGTCTCAAATGCTCCTACTGCTACTCCTATTGTTACTACAGCTACTGCTGCCGTGGCCATTTGGAAAGTGAGCCAGAGGATGGAAGACCTCTTTCTGTGTCTCTCCCTCTCTCTGTGTAAATCAATAAATAAATCTTAAAAAAAGAAAAAAAAAAGAAAGAAAGAAAAGAAAACCGGGAAGCCCCAGAGCCCGCTGTCTAGGGGGCCCTGGCCCAGGCTGAGGCTGAGCTGGACTTTTCCCGCAGCTCCAGTGTGTGCTGGTCCAGCTCTTAGGACACACGGGCAACACCAGGCCACCGCGTGGTCCCAGACACAGGCACCCGGCCTGGGCTGTGGGGTCAGGCTCCATGCCCCACAGAGTGTGGACAGATGCCCACGCCCTGGGTCAGAGCCCTGGCTGCATGTGTAGCTCATGCATGAGAACCAGCAGGGCTGTGGCATTGACTTCACCATGGGAGGGAAAGGAGGCGCAAGCAGGATACTGAGCGGCAGGTGGACCTGGCGGATGCTCTGCAGGCAACCGAGCCATCACCTCTAGGACGTTTCAGCATCCTGCTGGCCAGGACCCTTTGCCCTGGGGTCACTCTTTCCCAGCTGACACCTTCCTGGCTCCTCTATGAGGGCTGACTCCAGGTGCCATGCCCTACCCCGCCTACCTTGAAGTGAGCTTCTGACTCCTCCTCCTGGGTGGAACTGGAGGGTGAGGGCGTGGCTGACTTGCTCCCTGGGGGCGAGGGGGAGCTGTGGGCAATGCCGCTCCGGAGGCCCATCTGTGAGATGAGCTGGGACTGGCTGAGGGCAGTCATGTGGCTGGCCAGCACGGCAGGGCGGCCCAGCAGGGGCCCCGGCCGGCCCGCGTCATAGGCCGCCACCTCCGAGTGCACCATCTCCTGGATCTGCAAGTGGAACACAGGGCACTGGGTCATCACACGTTCTACCCCTTCTTGACCCCTGCAGGATCAGTGCACCTGCATGGGAGCTATGGCGAGCACCTGCCACTCCGTTGACGGTCACCTGGGAAGACAGTTGGCATCTCAGCCCAGGCCAGAGCTCAGGCCAGCTGCACACGGCTCATTTGATTATACACAGTTTTGCCCCTGGAATGGGACGAACCTCTGCGCTGATTTGCTAGGCAGTATACTAGCAGTCAGCACACAAGCACACAGACTGTTCTGAATCCTGGTCTTTTTTTTTTTTTTTGTCAGGCAGAGTGGACAGTGACAGAAAGAGAGACAGAGAGAAAGGTCTTCCTTTGCCATTGGTTCACCCCTCAATGGCTGCTCTGGTGGCGTGCTGCGGCCAGCACACCGCACTGATCCGAAGCCAGGAGCCAGGTGCTTCTCCTGGTCTCCCATGGGGTGCAGGGCCCAAGCACTTGGGCCATCCTCCACTGCACTCCCGGGCCACAGCAGAGAGCTGGACAGGAAGAGGAGCGACCGGGACAGAATCCGGCGCCCCGACCAGAACTAGAACCCGGGGTGCCCGCGCCGCAGGCAGAGGATTAGCCCATTGAGTTGCGGCGCCGGCTGAATCCTCGTCCTGTCCCTAAACAGCTGGGTGACTTGGCCAAGTTACTTACCCTCGCTGTGTCTCCATTATTCTTTAGTAAAATGTGGATATAATGTGGGGTTGGCCCTGAGCGTACTAAGTGCAGCCTTTGCCCACAGTGCCGGCATCCCATATGGGCACCGGTTCCAGTCCCGGCTGCTCCACTTCTGATCTAGCTCCTTCCTGATGCGCCTGGGAAAGCAGTGGAAGATGACCCAAGTGCTTGGGCCCCTGCACCCACGTGGAAGACCTGGAAAAAGCTCCTTGCTCCTGGTCTCAGATTGGCCCAGCCCTGGCTGTTTCGGCCATTTGGGGGGTGAACAAACCCCTCTCTCTGTCTCTCCCTCTCTCTCTAACTCTGCCTCCCAATAAATAAATAAATCTTTTAAAAAATTGGATGTAATCAACCCTACCTTCTAAAGCTGTTACAAATCAAATCTACCTGGCATTTGCTAAGCCCTATATTGAATAAGCTTTTCTTAAATACACTGAATAAATACAATTGATAAAGTTTAGCAATAATTTCCTTATTAACTCTATTCCCTATGAGTCTCTCAGTGGTTATTTCTGGCATGCACACATAAGCGTTTCTCATAGCAGACACACGTTGAGAATCGTGTGCACATCTGACCTAAGCGTAATCCGTATGCACACAGGTCAGCAAGGCACAGCAATTTGTAGACTCCTAATTATTTTTATTTCCTCTGCATCTGGGGTTATTTTCTACCATCTAATGCTACATATCTGTGTTTTCCTCACTTTTTCTTCATTAGGCAAGTTAATAGGTTTTCAATTTTTTATTTTTATTTAATTTCATTTATTGGAATGGGGGGAGAGAGAGAGAGAGAGAGAGAGAGAGAGAGAGAGAGAGAGAGAGAGAGAGAGAGACTGGTTGTTTATTTTCCTGCTGCTGCTAATCTCTGGCAAAAAAAAAAAAAAAAAAAAAGTGACCGAAGAATGTAGAAGGTACTCTTTGCACCTTCTAGAATTTGCTGAGTTTTCTTCAGGACCCAATGAGGATGGCATTTTACAAAAATTCCACAGCGCTCACCTGCAAAGACCCGAAGGGACAGGGCTATACCCTTCTTACCTGCCGCCTCCTGGATCTGACAGCACCTTGTCAGGCTCCCCGCAGCTTCTTCTGCTTCTATCAAAATCTCCCTTTAATGCGTACAGCTTTTGTTTTGGGAATCTGAAGTGGGTTTTTATTGCACACAAGAAAGGCTGCAAATTGCATCTTCCTTCTGGATGGAACTTTTTATTATGATGAAGTATTCAGTCTCTTGGTCTCACTTTTGCTTTGACTTCAGCAGAGTCTGATGCAAACGTGGCTGCCCTGGCCTGCGCGTGGGTTTGTCTGACTTTGCCTGACATGGTCTTTATTTCTGAAAAGCTTGCCCGTTTTAACCGATCTCTTAGTTTTATTTGTTGGGGTTTTCTTTGTGCCGGTGCTTATATTATGGTATAGGGCAGACACAAAACCATCTGAAGCCCAGCACCTTTTGTTTTTGCAATATTTTCCATGTCTGGTAGGTTTATTTTCCTTTCTAGTTCTTGCAAATATTTTGGTAACTTAAATATGTACTATATGGTATATATTTAAATAATAAATGTACGTTCCATACATACACACTCACACACACATACATACACATCTAAGGAAATGGCCCGTTTTATCTAGATTTTAACTGAGATAACATCACATTTTTAATCTACTATATGGCTTTTGTAGTTAAATCCTCATTCAAAATTTTAATATTGTGAATGTAGGCTGATTTTAATTTTTTTCTTCTCAATAGTTTAGATTTTAACTGCTCCTCAATTAAAAAAATTAACTTGACAACTTTGATCATTATTAACCGAATTATGCTTTCCTGTCTATTAAGGTAGAAGTCAGGTGTCACAAGTGGTTTTCTATCTAGCTTTTCCAAACTAAACAATTTATTTTCATATTTCCTTTATTAGAAACAGAGGCCTCCAGGGCAGGGGTTCAAGTGGGAGCCAGCTGGCCAGGCAGGGGACAATTGGTGGTGTCTGAATATATTTGTGCTTCTCACAGCTGGGGTGCTACGGGCCTCCCACAGCGCACGAGTCTGCTCCCTCCCCACCCACTGTCCCCAGATGTCAATCTGCTGAGGCTGAGAGACCCTGCTCCACAACTCGGAGTTTCCCATTGAAAAGATTCTTAGCTGCATCATACAAACATTTTACCACTGAATGTGTGCCCTCCTTTTTTACCTACCGTTATCTGGAAGAGTGTTTTATTTCCTGCACCCTTTTGTTATTGTGGTCAGAGAACGTGACTCCTGGAATTTTACCTTTTTGGTCCATGCTGAGTTTTTCATTATGGCTCGGGATAGGATTGAATCATGTACAATTTCCATGCACCTCTGAAATAGTGTTTACTCTGGAACATCCAGATTTCTCTGCATGTCTATTTAATAAATTATTTTGACTACTTTAGCTGTGAAATCTCGAGAAAAATGAGTTAAGCCTGCCATTCCGATTGTGTTCCCATCAGTTTCTCTACGGGGTTTAAACGGGTTTTCTTCATATATATTGATGTGAGGCTGTTCACCCCGTAAGTGCCCCAGAACACTTCCTCTCCACCGTGGCTGCTCCTTGTTCATAAAAAAATAAGCATCTTGGCCTGGATGGATGCCTCTGTCTTAAATTCTGCTTCAGCTGCTGTCATTAGCACTTTATTTATTCCCCTGCTCTACGTTTGTCCTGAGTGCACCTTGTACCTAGCAGCTAAGTCTGACAGAGGCACAACTGAGCCCAGTGGGTAGAAAAATGACTGAAGCGCTACATTCGCCTGCCCTACAGATAGTGCGCAGTTTGGCATTCCTTAGTGAATTTACATTAATGTTCCTAATTGCTACACGTGTCTGTTTGTTCTCTGTACTCTCCTTTGAACTGGCTGTCATTAACCTTACTTCCTCACTAACAAATGGATTAAAAACATTTTCGACACATTTTCATTTTACCATTGTTATAAGAATCATGATGTTTGGAAAATTTTCATTGCAACAAAGATGATCATGTCAGCAATTTTTTTCATTCCAGAAAAACTGGCAATCACCTAAATGCTCACCAATTTGGAAATGGCCAAAGTCCATGTCACAGTCACATAATGGAATTCTGACCCGGAACTCCATCTGCCATTGTGGGTGAACTTGGAAACAATAGCAAGTGAAAAGAGTTCCAGGAGAACACGTAGTCTAATACCCTATGTACGTGTTTAAGGCACATAACATTGTGAAGCGTGTATAGGCATGTAAGGAGGTAGCAAAGGCATACAGACACCTGCGGCAGGACAGCGATCATGGCCTTCTAAGGAAAGAGTGACACATACAAAAGGAGCTCAACCGAGATTCAAAGTGAAAAACAAAATCATCACGCACGTTCTTCAAGGCAGAGTCTAGACCACAGTCATGGTGGGCTCTGGGAAGGCTGGGACAGGGCACAGCTTGGGAGGGGGTGGCTAGGATGGGAGACAGTTGGCCTCCAGGTGACACATTTGGTTCAAGGCAAGCCTGGCCCCCTAACCTCCAGCCTGGGCTCCAAACTCATCCATTCAGTGGCCTCGGCAACGCCTTTCACGTGGTGAAGGCAGATCTTGAATTCTCCTGAGGTCTGGTTCCCCTGCAGTTTGACCAGAATAGTAGAGAAGGGGCCTGGCACCAAATTCCCACAGTTGCCTGAGCCCCAAACTTGGGTGCAGCCTCTCTCTCCCTGTCCCTCACACCCCCACTCTGGCCCTGGATACCCACTGCTGGCCCTGCCTCCACCACAATCCTAAGTCTCCCTCCCACACTGCTGTCACTCTCTCTAAAATATGAAAATGAGGCCTTGAAAGTCCTTGAAAGTCTCCCCTGGGGCGGGTGTTGAGGCACAGTGGGTTAGGCTGCTGCTGGGGACACCTGCATCCCATATCAGAGCGGCTGGGGAGGTTTCCTGGTTCCACTTCTGATTCCAACTAAGGGGCACCCTGGAAGGCAGCAGATGATGACAGAAGTGTGTGGGTCCCTGCCACCTGTGTGGCAGACACAGAGTGAGTTCCTGTCTCCTAGCTTTAGCCTGGCCTAGCCTGGCTGTTGCAGGCATTTGGGGAGTGAACCCACAGATGGAAGATCTCTTCTCTCTCTCTCTCCCTCCCAACACTCTGCCTTTCAAATACATAAAGATAAATAAAATTAAAACAAACTCTTCACCAGCTTCCTAATCCTTTTAGAATAAAATTCTATCCAAATAATAATAGCATTTTTAACCTCAAAGTTTCTTTGAAAGAAAAAAACCTATACTGTGCTATCCTACATATGGGCAATATATTTGCTTTTACTGATAGTTGGTAAGCTCTTTCTTTTTTAATTTTTTTTTTTTTACTTACTTGAAAGGCAGTTGGAGGGAGTGGAGGGAGGGAGGGAGGGAGAAAAGAGAGAGAGGGAATATCTTCCATCCAGTGGTTCACACCTCAAACGGCCTCATGCCAGGGCTGGGCCAGGATGAAGCCAGGAGCCTGGAGCTTCTTCCTGGTCTCCAACGTGGGTGCAGGGGCCCAAGGACTTGGGCCATCCTCTGCTGCTTTTCCAGGAACATTACCAGGGGAGGATCAGAAGTGGAGCAGCCAGGTCTCAAACCAGTGCCCATAAGGGATGCTGGCATTGCAGGTGGAGGCTTAACCTGCTCCGCCACCACGCCAGCCCGATAGGCTCTTTCCCACCTTCCAATTTCTACTCCTATTCACTTCATTATTGCCTTTCCTCTGAACTTCCTGGTGCACACATGTGGATCATCAGGATCTTTTCTCTTTGCAGCCCTTCCCAGAGCTCCCCCGGGACAAGTGGCTTCTCTCTGCATCAGGCCCTTCCCTCTGTGTCGCCATCCTTCGAGGCCTACCTGAAATGCCACCTCCTCAGGGCAGCCTTCCTTGCCTGCATCTCCTCCTCCATGCTGGACCGCCACCTGGCACAGAGCGCTCCCTGGCATGCTGGACACCCCTGCTCATGAGCAGGGAGACACAAGTCTGGTGGAGGGCCTGGCACACGGGAGGGGTCTGGGACCAAAGGAGGTGTGCCTGCTGCTCCCTGCATGGAAGCAGATGGCCACGGTCAGGAGCCACGGCTGCAGCACTCCAGGAAGGTGGTGTGAATGGTGTGAATGCATTGGGTCCTTAGAGGGTCTCAGCACAGGGGAAACACAGAGGCCTTGTGACCAAACCCTCATCCACCTCTGTGGATGCTGGCCCCGTGCTGGGCATGCAGCCTGAGGACAGAGCAAAAAACCCACAGCTGCCCTTCGCACCTTCTGCCCATTCCCAGAACTTCCTGGGAGGCGGGCCCAGCTGTCACTCACTGCACGCAGCCTCCCTCTGCCCAGGGACTCTGAGCAGCGTTTCTGGTGGCCACAGCAGCTCGGCTCCACTGCGCTCTCTCCTCTCGGCCTCTGCTTCTGCTTGGAGGGTGTGAAAGCCTCACCTCCATTTCCGGGTCCATCAGACCCCAAAGGAGCAGTGGCAACTCACCGGCCGGCACAGCAGCACCCCCCACCCCCGGCAGTCTCAGAAGTAACGAGGGCCAGGATGCTGGTGACACTCAGGGGCACGACCAGGCGGGGCTCACTTGCACCAGACCCGGGGCTAGGAGATTCAGAGGCAGATCTTCGATAGGCGCACTCCCAGCATTCTCCACGGTACTCCAGCACCCTGCCACTCAGAGAGGGTCAGCCAGGATCCCTGCTCAGCCTGGGGCTTCTCGCTGCACCCGTGCAGGCCTTGCGGGCTCTCCCGCGGGTGAAGCTGCCCGGGCATCTGATCCTCCGAGGGTCCAGCCACAAGACACTTGCGACACAGCCAGGCACAGAGTAGGCATGTAATAGCAACTCGCCTTCCCAGATCCTCTTGGGGACTTGTTCCAGGTGAGAGCCTGAGCAGACCTCGGCTGGCTGAAATACGAAAGCGGAGGGCGGCTGGGAGGGAGGCTCTGTGACACAAACACAGCCGCACAAGGTGTGGCCCGGGCTGATGCTTCACAGAGAGTTGTCACTCGTTAGCTCTGCTGTAAGGGATCAGATACGAAGTGTGGGATGCCGTGTGGGCCCGATGGCCTCTGGTGGTGGCGCGACTCACTCTGCCGCCTGTGCACAAAAGCAGTCACAGGCAATAAGGCAAACGACTGACTGTGGCTTGTTCCAATAAAACTTTATTTACAAAACAGGGGGCAGACATCTGGCCCGTGGCGCAGATGGCCGACCCCAGAGTTAGTGGAACATTTTTAACGTTCTAGACGTACTACCCTTTATCCGGCTGTTACCACCCGCCAGGCTCTGACCTCAGGACCACGGCTAATTCTGTCATGGGAGGAAGCCATGTCTATCATTGGCACTTTACAGATGAGATGCTGAGGCTCAGAAAGAGAAGTCGCGCACCCCGGGTCACTCAGCTGGGGTTCACACCGAGGTCGGTGTGGGGTCCCGGCCCTGTGTGCTCAGCCGCACCCCGTCATCCCACCCGAAGGCCCAGCACAGCCCCAGCAAACGCCTACCTGGGTGCCCTCCCTGGGCTAAGGCCTGCCCTGGTCACCATGCAGTCTTTCTAGGGGAAATACTGGGGTGTGCCACTGCGCCCCCTGCGGGACCATGGCCCTCACTACCATGGCTGCTGGGCCTGCAGGCTCTGCGCAGCTCACAGCTGCGACCCTGTCTGGGCTGAGTGGCCTGAACAAACTAACGTGGGGTTCAAAGTCCAGCCCCCTTGACTCAGTTCATGACGTGTCAGAAGGAGCATCCTGGTTCCAGAGCTCCCTGTGAGACAGCCTGGGGCCTCTGGAGCAGTATGTATTGTTTATTTATTCATCTATTTATTTGATTCATGCATTTATTTGAATGGGAGGGAGAGAAAGAGAGAGAGACAGGGGTGGTGGGGGGGAGAGAGAGGGAGGGAGAATCTTCATCTACTGGTTCATGCCCCAAATACCTGCAATCGCCACTGCTTGGCCAGGCCAAAACCAGGAGCCAGGAACTCAACCCAGGCCTCCCAGGTGGGTGGCAGGGACCCAAGGACTTCAGCCATCACCTGCTGCCTCCCAGGATGCGCGCCAGCAGGAAGATGGAATTGGAAGGCAGAGTCAGGACTTGAATCCAGAGATTCTGATATGGGAAATGGGAGTCTTGTCTTTCTTCCTTCCTCCTCCTCCTCCTCCTTCTTTTTTTTTTTTTTTTTAAAGATTTATATATTTGAAAGGTAAAGTTACAGAGCTGGGGGTGGGGGGAAGGGGAAGGAGGAGACACAGAGATGGAGTCCTAACTACTAGGCCAAACACATACTTTAATACATGTTAGGCCGGCACTGTGGCACAGTGGGTTAATACCCTGGCCTGAAGTGCCGGTATCCCATATGGGCGCCAGTTCGACTCCCGGCAGCTCCACTTCTGATCCAGCTCTCTGCTATGGCCTGGCAAAGCAGTAGAAGATGGCCCAAGTCCTTGGGCCCCTATACCTGCATGAGAGACCCAGAGGAAGCTCCTGGCTCCTGGCTTTGGATTGGCACAGCTCTGGCCATTGCGGCCATCTGGGGAGTAAACCAGTGGATGGAAGATCTCTCTCTCTGTCTCTAAATCTTTCTGTAACTCTGCCTTTCAAATAAATAAAATAAATCTTAAAAAAATACATGTTGGTTCACATTCTCTCTTGTCTAGTCTTGGCTTCTTCCTTCCACATGGGTGACATTCCTGAGGGCATCCCCCAAAACTTGCTGACCACAGCCCCCCTCCCAGTCTGTCTGCAGGGAACCTGTTGCTGGCCCCTGCCACCTCCCCTGCACCCCCCCCCCAAAGTACAACTGAGTTCTTTGCAGCTCCCAGCCCTGCTGAGAGCGTCAAGGGCCAGACTCTCCCTGATGTTCACCCGTGCCTCCCCACAGCCCTCCAGCAACCTTCCTGAGCATGCCCAGTGCGACTGAACACAGCCGTCCCTGCAAGAGGCCTGTGTGGTGGGGACACAGTGGTGAGACCTGTAGCTCCGTCCCTGGCCAGTCGGCAGAGGAGAAGGCTACTGGGAGGAAGCAGAGTGAGACTGAGCCTTGCAGCTGGCCAGTTTGCTGGCAAGGAGGGGAGGACGTCAGCGAAGATGGAACGGGCTGTGCAGGTCTTGGAGCTGCACCCAGGGCAGCTTTACCGAGGCTTTCAAGGTCAAGGTCAGCAGGGACAGACAGCGCCTGGCCCAGTGCCCAGTTGGGAAGCTTTGGCCAGGCCAGTGGGGGAGCCATCAAAACCACACCAAGGTTGCCCTTTGGAAAGGCCAGTTTGACTGCATGTGGATGATGCTGTCAGGACAGGAGGCCACTGTAACTGTCCAGGAGAGGGGACGGTGGTGTTGACCATGGCAATGGCCAAGGCCAGCGGGGGTCTAAGAGGCACTGAGGAAGATTAGTGGATGATTGAGTGGGATGTAGGGGATGAGTGGTAGCCAGCAGTCGAGCACAATTCTTGGATGCAAGGTGACACGGAGTGGACATTGCAGTTCTCTGAGGCAGAGATGCAGCAGGAGGACAGGGCGGGGGAGGAAGAAGGCAGTGAGCACGGGCAGAGGGGAGTGCACAGAGGGTCTGTGGAAGTTACCATATCCACAAGAGCTGAAGATTAGGTGTGGACATATGGGGGGACATTATTTGGCCTACAATACTTGGATCGCTGAAGGGAGAGGTCAATGTCAAAGCTCCCTCACACAGTTCCGGAGCGTGAAGAAGACTCACACGCCTGAGGAGCCAGCCTAGGAGTGGGGATTTAGCAGAGAAGCCTGGACTGGAGACAAAGACTGGACGTTGATCACTGTCCTCTGACCCTGGGCATCCACCGCTGCCTCCATCCCCGTTCTCCTGCCCTTTACTGGGCCTCTGCCAATGTGACCATTTCACTCCTTCAGTCCTCCAGGGTCCAAGCCTACTCCTGTCACTCATTCACTCACTCATTTGTTCATTCATCAAACGTTCCCAGAGGCTGAGACCCTGGGTCAGATGCAGAAGACAAACAGCAGACTAGCAACACCTCATCTAGAGAGCACGGTCTGAGGGGGGAGGCAGAGGTGCACCTGCAATTTTAACGGGGGGGGGTGTGTGTGTGTTGGGGGGGTGCCAGAGAAGAAGCCCCTCTAGTGTTTAAAGAAACAGAAAGCTTTTCCACAGGAAGGCAGAGCCGACTGTGGAAAAGGAAGTTTGTGGAAGACAAGGAGGGTGTGGAACAGGAACCGCACATGCAAAGGCACTGAGGCAAGTGGCAGCTTGATGAGCTTTGCAAGCTGACCACAGCCTGGCGGAGCTGGAGTGTCAGGAAAAGTGGGAGATGAGGATGGAGGAGTATCCAGGGGTCAGGATCTAAGGGGATGGCAATGGGCAATGAGCCTGTGCCCTGACTGCTGGCAGGAAGTCCTGCCATCTGCAGCAAATCCACCTCCCAGAGAGCTGCCACAGTGCTATTGCTGCTGGACCAAGTGGCCACACACCCAGCATCTTACAATAACACAAACTCACTCTGTTAAGGTTCCAGAGGCTGGGTGCTCCAAATCATTCTCGCGGGACAAAGGTCAAGGTGTGGGCAGGGCTGGCTCCCTCTGGAAGCTGCTGCGGGATCAGTTTCCTTTCTTTTCTCAGGGTGGACACTGTCCTCGACCCTTGGCACATGATCTTGCTTCCCATGGACTTTTCTCTCATTCTGCTTCCACGGTCCCGATGGTCCCTCTTGTGTGTTGGACCTTCCCTTCCCGCCTCTTTCTAATAAGGACTCTTGTCATGACAACATTGGGCCCGCACAACCCAGGAAAATCTTCCCATCTCATGATCTTTATCTTAACCAGATCTACAAAGTCCCTGCTGTCATGTAAGGGGACAAACGCTCACAGGTTCCGGCACCAGACTAGGACGTCTTGGGAGGAAATTATTTAGCCTATTCCTCCCCAGAGCGGATGATGTGAGAAGTCACTCCCAAAGCCTCACCCTGCCAGTGTTCCCAGGGGCACGCTGCCCTCTGAAACAGCCTCAGGTTTTAAGGGTCAAATATTTGAAAAGCATCTCCCTTTAGGAAAAACAAATGCAGCACACAAGAGAAGAAAAGAAAGCCGACAGCAGGCCGTCCCCTGCGCCTGGCCCTCGCTGGGAGCCTCTTCGGAAAGCATCTCTGATAAACTTTCATGCTTGGTGGGAGTTCCTTTGCACGCTGACAAATTCCTCCTGAAATTTAGATGTCTTGTTCGGAGTAATAGCTTTAGCGCACAGGTGCCCAGCTGCTACTGTACAATCAGTAAGCATTTAATTGAAACAAACGACCATAATAATAGTACATTATCCCTGCAGGCCGAGCGCCACCACAGTTTTAATTATTAAGAGTCAGACTAATTTATCCATAAAGCAACAGCCCCTTTCCTGGTTAAACGGATGATCCTGTTACGAATATAAAGTCACCAGCAGGGAAGGACGTGAATGGAAAGCAATTTGTCCCCTCCGGGGCCAGTTTAGTCTTTGAAGAGAGGTTTGTAAACATGGTGGGCTGGTGGGTGGGCGAACTGCCAAGCTGCCAACCCATGGGGTCTGGGATTGCCCAGCTGCAGGTGTTTGTTTTTGGTTCCAGTTAGGAGGGAGGTGCCACCCTTCTGCTTCACACAGCCCGGAGGCAGGCCGTCCTGCCTCTGCTCCAGAGCTGACACTGGTTCCCCATTTCATTCCAAGTCAAAGCCAGAGTCCTCACTGAGCCCCTGTGACAATGGCCCCCCAACCCACCCTCTTCCCACCTATTCCCTCACCTCTCCAGCACACTCACCCTGATCTTCCTCAAAGGGCCCTTGACAGAGCAAGTTGTAGGTGTCAGGACGATTCTGGCTCCTTGCGGGAGATCAGGCCAGCTCCATCCCATGCCCTGTATTCTTCTCTACTCTACCCTCTGCTCATTGAGTTTGAAAATCCCTCGAAAAGCTAGCTCAGCTCTGCCCCCAGCCCCATGGCTCTTATCTGGCTTATGCTATATAAACCCAGCCTGGAACTACATTCTCGCTCTCTGCCATGTGCTCACTCTGTGTGTACACCGGCAGTTAGCCATCTCTGAACTTATTTTCCCTTGAATCAATTCATTTTGGCTGTGAGTTTGTATCCTGTCTCCTCTCTGTTCTGCCCATCTGTCCTTACAGCCCTGCTCTAGCTCCCTGTGTGTGGCCCCCTCAGGCGGTGTATGGTGGTATTTACAGACACTTTTACTTGTTACAGTGAGAGGGTGCTGCCAGCATGCAGGGGGCCGAGGCCAGGAAGCTGCTGCTCATGGGACACGGACACGACAGAGGATGATCTGGCTCCAAGTGCCAACAGTGCCGAGGTTGGAAAGCCCTACATTAAGCTGTGTGGAATGTTCTTCCCCTCTCCTTGGGGTCTGCCCCCAGCCCATTCTCCCGCTTCCCACAGGACTGTTCAAGTCAGTCTCTGGCCATGCTCCCTAACACTGGCTCCTGCCCTCCTCTCCACCACTGAAGAAGTCCCAGACCCTTCAAACTGAGGTTCCCGTTCTTTTCCCACAAAGCACTGGATGCCAGCTAACAGGCTGTGCAACTTACTTACTAGTTTAAAGTTTGTTATCTTGTGCCCCATGCTAGGATGTAAATTCTGCTCCGGGAAAGATCTTTGTTCAGCACCTAGGACAGCGCCCAATGTGTCCCGGGGTGTTCATTGCAGGAATTATCCTCCCAGGCTCCTCCTCCTCTCCCTTCCCCTCCCCTCCCCTGTCCATTGGCCTCCTTTCCTGGTTAAATGGCCGGGCACCTGCCACCTCCTTGTGATCTCCCCAGCCCACCCCTTCTGGACAAGCTTCAGGGCCCCTTTCTTTTTCCTGGATAAGGAAACGTCTCCACGGGCCGCTCAGGTCTTTCCCAGCAAGCATTTTTGGGCAAGTCCCCCAATCTTGTTCTAGGAGGGCAGAAACCAAAGCCTGTGAACTGCTCCCAGGGCCCCTAGCGTGACAACTCATGAGTCACAGGCCCTGGGACACCAAGAAGGCAGGCCATTCAGAAAGGGCCCCCGAGTCCAGCAGGACAGACCGGTAAGTGAGTTGGTCAGGACAATACAGTAAAACACATGCCACTGAAGCACGGGCCCACTCACACAACGCAGGGTGCTCCTGTGATAGGAAGGCAGGGAATCCCATTTGGGCAGGCGCGATGCTTCCAGCACAGTCACCCTGTGCTACCCAGGACCAACTGCTGGTGGCACAGGGTATGGACCCCGGGACTGGGCCAGCAGTGAGGAAAGAGCATTATTCCCATACCCACCGGGCCATGCCTTCCTGGCATTCCATTGGGCCACATGTTCTAGTGCGAACAGGCAGACCCAGCTTCTCCCCAGCCCTTATCTCCATAACCCAGCAGCAGGAGGGGTCCATATACCTCCTCCCACAAGCTGCCTTCTGGGTTCTGTTGTTTTTTGTTTTTTTGTAAAAATAGAACACTGTGTTTTTAAATTGTACCCATAGATGCATCAGGACTGTTGTTTTCTCTTAGTGCTCTGGTTACAAAGTTGCATAGACCTCCAGGGGTTTGCTCCAGCTCTACCTCCCCCCTAAACTCTGCCAGTTTTAGGAACTGGAAGGTTTTTCAGGGTTGCACAGGTGTTAGCAGACATGCCTGCATTTATGAAGCATCTGTTGCATGCCAGGCACTGTACTCAGCCTGGGGGATGCTTGGTGACCAGTGCTGGTGATCCCTGCCCTCTGGAGCTAGTCCCTCACCCCAGTCACTGTTCTGTACAGTTATGGTGGTGACAGGCATAGAAAGGCAAAGCACAGGCCATGGGGAGGCTACCAGGCAGGGCCAGGAGCAGACTGGGAGATCAGGAAAAGCCCAGTGCTGTGGCAGTGGGGCATGGTGAGGGGGAGGGGCTCAGAGGGCTGAGGGGGGAGGAGCTTGAGAGAGCAGGCAGGGGCGGGCTGCTGGGCCCTGCATGCCAGGTGAAGCCGCTGGTCATTGGGAACCCAGAAGGTCTCAGGCAGAGCAGTGTATTTCACAAAGCCAGCTTGGCTACCAAGGGCAGGTGGCAGCTTCTGGGTGAGATGTGACGTAGCTGCTCTCTGAACTGCAGATGGATAAAGTAAGAGAAGTGTCTTGGTCCATTTTCTGCTATTGCAACAGAGCTCCACAGACTGGGTAATTTACAATGGACAGAAATGGCTTTGGCTCAGGGTTTTAGGGGCTGGGAAGTTCAGTGTCTGGGGCAGAGGGTACCATGTCATCCCCATGGGAAAAGGCCAGAGAGGGTGAGGGCAAGAGAGCAAGAGAGGTCAAACTCGCTTTTGCAACACCTGCTCTCTCAGTGACAAAGCTATTCCCGTAATGACAACGTTTATCCCAATTAATTCTGATCACCTCTTGTGAGGCCCTACGGTCAATACTGCAGCGCTGGGGGCTGAGTTTTCAACACGAGGACTTTGGGGAATCCACTCAAACAGTAGCAAGATGGGCATGGGAGATGCTGGGGGACAGAATGCAGGACATGGAACTGGTCCTAGCGGTTGGTCAAGAAGACGTTCACAGGCTGTTCACGTGGGAGATGCGACGTGTCTGGCCAGGTGGGGAGCAGTGGTCGGTCTGGTATAAAATCCTAGTGGGGTCTCCAGGTGGGCACAGGTTGACCCCATGGTCTATTGCTTGGGACAGAGGACTAAGCAGTAGAAACTGGTCTGGGCTTCCAGAGTGGTACCCAGCCATAAAGGAGGGGGCCCAGAAAGAGGGAGGAGGGGGGGGAGGGGGAGGAGGGGGAGGGGGAGGGGGACGGGAGGAGGAGGAAGAGGAGGAGGAGGAGAGAGGGAGAGAGAGGGAGAGAGAGAGCGAGAGAGTGAGGCCGTGAAGGGGTGTGCTGAGCAGTGCAGGACATCAGAAGGGTGCCACATGGAGGGAGCAGAGAAAGCAATGATGTTCATGAAGAAGAGACCGGCCAGCTGGTCCCACACAGTCAGCTACGGTGGCTGTGGCAATGTGGAAGCCACCTGTGGCCATCAGCAGAGAAGCCTCATATCATGGGGCAGCCCCAGAGGCCAAGAGTACGCAAAGCACAGTTTTGACTTCTGCTGGCCTGGCTCCTTCCACGGGGACCCAGTTTCCTTCCCTCAATCACTTTTCGAGACTCAGCTTAAATGCCTCTGCCTCCAGGTGGCCTTCCTGGCTCTCCCACGTAAGTCGGGGTCCCGGTGACGCCCTCTCATAGCACCCTGCTAGTTCTCCCATGGGACTTGTCCCAGTTGCAATTGTACCTGAGTGTGTACTTGATTCTGGCTGTGTGCTCCATCCATGGAGGCAGGGACCCTGGCTGGTCTGCTCTGGGCCATTTTCTGGAGCCTGGCCCCAGGCCTGGCATACAGCAAGCACTGAGTAAAGGTTGAGGAAAGAGCCCCGTGGTGGGCCCCACAGTGTCGGCCTCCTCAAGCCCCTAAGCAGGACCTGTCTCCTCTGTTCTTTCTTGCCCTCCAAGCACTCAAGGCCATGGCCAAGTCCTGCCTCCCCCAAGCCCCTCCTCATTCTGCCCCCTTTTGGCAGCTCCTACACTGAAGATTCCTGCCTCCTCACCTTTGCTTGGGCAGCTCCCTCTGCCCAAGTGGTGCCTCGCCTGGCCCCAGAACCCGGCTCTACACAGCGGATCCTGGAGAGCCCGTGGAATCCGTATGATCCCCGAGGCTTCCTCAACCAAGGGGCAGAGGTGGACTCAGATCTGCACTCCGAAAGCTCCCACTGTGCTCCATGGAGATGAAAGGGAGTGGGAGACACAGACGCAGGGAGACCAGGTCAGAGGCTCCTGTACCTGCCCAGGCCATGGTGGAAGATGCCTGAGCCAGGATGGGGCAACGGAGAGGAAAGGATTCAGGAAGCAGAGGCTGGAAAGCCTAGTGGTGGGCGCAGGTGGGCTCAGTGTGGCTCAGAGACTTTCCCCAGGTCGTGGGCCCCACCCCAGGCCCCTACCATGGGAGGGAAACACAGGAAGGGCAAGGGTGACCCCCACCCACTCCATTACACTGCACATTCTCCATTCTGCGTCAGCACCTGTGCTAATTAAAACCATCTTTCCCAGAGAATTTATTACAGGCCATTCCAGGCTAATTATAAATTCCCTGTCACTGATCCTGAGCAGTTTGCTAATGCAAGTGTTGAAGTCTCTTTGGCCACCCTCACGTAAATTATTCATCAGGCCCCGCAACAGTTGTAAACTGTAATTTAAACCGTCAGCTCATGAATATTCAATTAACACAACAAACACTGGCGTGTTTTTACTGCCTTGCCGCACGATATTTTGTATCCTCAGCCGTGTTTACATGTTTTTATGAACTCTCCAGGAAAGCGCTGCCTGTTGCCGTCCCTGGTTAAGCGGAGATTGAAATGCCGGGGAGCGGAGGAGGTAGCAGGCACAGCCGCCAGCATCCTTCCTTGAGAGAGCTGGGGATGCTCAGGCTGCAGGGGTGCAGCCCAGAGAGGGTAAGGACTGGCCTTGAGGCCACACAGCAGACCCAAGGCCCAGACGGGGCTTAGAGTCTGGAGGGGAAGTGCCCACTGCCTAATCTGCTGCAACTTAGTTGGCAAAAGAGGAGTGGGAGGAGATCCGGCCTCCGAGACAAGGTCAGGGAGGCAGAGGCTGTCAGGCAGGCCCTGCTGCCCAGCCTCTACGGGCAACACCAGATGCTGCCAGATCGGGCGCAGCTGATCCAGGCCATGGCTGGCTCCACCTGTACAGGTCAGATTCCCGCCCGCCCCGCTGGGGTCCGAGAGAGGAATGGGTGTTCTCTCTCCTCCCGTGAGCACTAGGGCTCCCAATCCACGAGCCATTCTGAAGTTGCCACAAATGGCTCTGCGGCCATCCAGACACCCCAATGTGGGCAGGTGCTGTGCTGACCCCGTGGATTACAGATGAGAAACTGAGGCTCAGAGGGCTGGGATGCTCACCCCAGGAAGGGGACGGGGCTTGAGCGGGGTCTGCTAGGCCCACCAGGGTCTTGCCTCTCCTCACTGAAGCAAATTGTCTCCAGCTGAGGGGGAGAGGCTGGGGCTCAGCTTGGGGCTGGGTGGAGACTGTAACATAGTCCTCCCAAGGATCCAGAAAGGGGACATTGGGGAACAACATTTTTCAATCATCGGAGCAGTTTTAAAAGCTTCAGACCTACAAGATTTAGTGCCAACATGACAGTGTGTGGGGGGGAGGGCAGTTGGTGCACCTGCTCACTGGACAGTGACACTGGACAGATGCACCTGGCTTGAACACTCCCCCAGAGCTTCCTGTATGGCCCCATACCCCCCAGTTGCCTCATCCATACCTAGGCCTGGCTGTTACAGGTGTGTGAGAACAAAGCCACACAGAGGACACACCTTGTGCACCAAGCACCCTATGCACAGTCCCTGGCAAAGGACAAGCACACCCCCAATGTGCTACAGCCATCGTGACTGTCACTATCGATCTTTCTCAGCAAAGTCACTTGGCCACACTCTTCAACACCAGAGGCTTCTAGGCCACACACTAACATAGAGCTCCCTCACGGGGCGGGGTGGGGGGAAGAGGAGGCAGGGATGACCCCAGGTTTTGTGATCTGAGCACCTGAGAGCCTGCAGCTGCTGTTTATTGAGACAGGGAGCCGGGGTAGTGGAGGAGCAGGGGAAGGGGGAGGATCAGGACCTTGGTTTTACACAGGTAGAATTAGACATCAGGGAAGATATTCAAGGCTGGAGATAAAAAATTGGACTTCCTGCTGGGCATGGTGGCTCAGCAGATTAAGCCACTGCTTGTGACACCAGCATCCCATTTGGGGGAAGCTCCATGACTCAGTTTCCAATCCAGCTTCCTGCTCATGCTCCTGACCCAAGTACTTGGGCCCCTGCCACCCACATGGAAGATCCAGTTCCTGGCTGCTGCATTCGGCCTGGTCTAGCTCTGGCTATTAGAGCTATTACAGGAATTTAGGTGTGAACCACTGGATGGAAGAGTCTCTCTCTCTCTCTCTCTCTCTCTCTCACACACACACACACACACACACACACACACACAAACACTCTGCCTTTAAAATAAATAAATCTTTAAGACAAAATTTGGATGTGATCAGCACATAGACAGTATACAAAATCACATGAGGTGGGATCCTTGCATGTGTGGGTACAGATAAGAAAGAGGAGAGGAGCAAGGACTGAGCATTGGGCCTTTCAGGGAACCTAGAAGGCTCAGCCAGGAATGGAGAAAACCAGGAGCGTGTGGTCTGGGAGCCAAGTGCAGGAAGTGCTCACACAAGTAGTTAAGCTAAAAACTTGAGAAACTAATGTGGCACAGTCGATGGCTGGGTGAGCGAGACGAGGGCGGAGAACCGCCCGTGAATTTAGCAACACAGAGGTCACTGGAAACCATGCAGAAGGCAGTGCTGTGAAGGGGTTGGAAAGGAAGCCGAGATGTGAGGAGAGAGAAATCAGTGATTCCAAGGAGTCTTGCAGTTCCATGGAAGATAAATACATAAGGCTACAAATGTGAAAAGATAAATCCACACAAATTGTCATGCAGGGTGGCTCGACCTTGGTGCTAATGACGTTCGGGGCTGCCCTGTGCAGGGCAGGATGCTTAGCCGTCATCCCTGGCCTCTCCCCACTCCAGCTGTGACCACCAGACACTGACGAATTTTTCCTTGGGGCAGCAAACCTCCCCGAGAAACAGCACAGATGTAGCAGGAGTTCACGGGGCCTTGCCCAGGCAGCCTGAACTGGGCACTACTCAGCCGCCTACGTCCTGGCGGTGTGGCTGGAGAAGGTTCCCAGCTGTCCCCTTCCAGAGAACAGCCCTCGGCCAACAGGTGCCTCTGCCCCCAGGAGGCTCTTCAACCCTCCAACGTCTGGCCCCTGGCTGACGGGCAGGGAATACAGAAGGCCAGCCCTCGCCAGCCCTCGGCCCTAGGGGGACCCGCTCTGCAGTGTGATTCATGTTTAAGGGCACCCGTGGGTCAGGATGAAGCTCACTTCCAGACAAAGGCGACTCCTTCATCCCCTAACACAGTTCTCTCACTCCCTCTCCTGAGACCCACTCTCAGAAAGGCACTTTTCCAGCTCCTAAGGGGCACATCCCAAGACGATGTGCACCAGAAAATCAGGGAGAGCCTCTACATCTGTCAGCAGAAGGTGGCTGTGGTACCAGTGCACCACCCAAGCTGTGTTGAGGGCGTGTGGCACCTTTAAGAGGTGGGTCTGCGGAGAGGCCCTCGGACGGGTTGTGGGACCCCAGGTGCTCGACGGCTTTCTTTTTATAAGCATTTTGAAAAAGATTTATTTATTTATTTGAAAGGCAGAGTTAGAGAGAGAAAGAGAGAGAGAGAATCTTCCATCCACTGGTTCACTCCTCAAATGGCCACAACAGCTGGAGATGGGCCAGTCTGAAGCCAGGAGCCGGAAATTCTTCCAGGTCTCCCACAGGGATGGCAGGGGCCCACGGACTCAGGCCATCTCCTGCTGTGTTCCCAGGCACATTCACAGGGACCTGGATCAGAAGTGGCACAGTCTGGACTCAAACCAACACCTAATGGGATGCTGGCGCTGCCTTAACCCGCTGTGCCGAGTGCTGTTCCCTCGATGGCTTTCTGTTTCCCAGTGTGACCTCTTCTGTCGCACCTGCTCCTCCTGTGACGCCATCCACCATGAGGCTCTCACTAGAGCTGGACCAGGGGTCACGTGATCTTGGACTTTTGGCCTGGAAAACCGTGAGGTCATCAGCTGCTTCACATTATAAACTAGCCTGCTGCGAGTCATCCTTATAGTAACAAAAACCAGACCAAGACAGGGTGAGGTTCACAACGGGGCAGCCATGCAATGGGAGGCTGCACAGCCCCTACAAGGGAGAGCACGCCCTAAAATGATGGATACGGGAATGTGCCTACTGAACACTCCGCTGGAAACCGGCAAGTCACAGACGGACTCCTACGGTGCCGGCCACAGCACCTGAACAAGCACCATGTGACTGTCCCGTTTGCGTAAAGTGTGTGTGTGTAACACACACGGAAGTGACTAAAATGATATTTAGCAAATGGTTAGGTTAATAATGGCTACCTGTGGATGCTACAATGTTACTGATTTTCAGTCCCTCTTTGTATTTGTCTATGTTTAATTTTATAAAATCCACAACGCTTTGGGGAGAAAGAGGTAAAAGATGTAAGAACACTTCATTTCAATATTTATAGGACACAGCCAAAGCCATAGTAGGAAAAACTACAGTCATGAATTTTTTATTGTTAAACAATAAACAGTAAAAGTAAATGAGCTAAAGAATTGAAAATGAAAAATTTAAACATCTACACAAAGAAAGAGGAAGGGATTCATAGACATAACAGGGAAATGAATAAATTAAGAAAAAGGAAATAGAATTGAAACATAACTTGAATGGTTAGTTATGAATAAAATAAAGTAGGTAAACCAATAATATAGACAAACCTCCAGTGGAGGATGAGCATGAAAAAAAGAGAAAAATACCCACAACTACACAACTTTAGGAATATGAATGGGGTATAATTACAGGTGCACAGGCTATAAAACTGATAAGCTAATATCATCTACAATTCAATGGTAACAATTGTACAGACCTCAGCCTAATAAACTCTTCATCTTATGAGATGATATAACCTCAATAAAGAAGTATGAGAAAAGTGTCTTATAAAAAGGAAGCTACAGTCCCATTTCACCACGAAATATGTAAAAGAAAAATCCTACGCAAAACAATAAGTTAAATCCAGTCTCATATTAAAAATAAATACGAGTGGGTATTTTTATGTATGTATGTTTAAAAATCTATGTATACCCCACACACACTGTCACCAAGAACTTGGTTACACACATACATGAGAGGGCTTCAAATTTTTCAGGAAAATTTGTGTTTTCTATAACAATTTGTTAAAAATTATTTTTTATTTATTTGAGAGGCAGAGAGACACACAGAGAAAGCTTCTGTCCGCTGGTTCACTCCCCGAATGCCTGCCGGAAAGGCTGAAGCTGAGGTCTGGGTTCGGGCCAGGACTCCCGCGTGGGTGGCAGGAGCCCGGTTACCTGAGCCATCACCTGCAGCTCCTGGGGTGGGCACTGGTGGGAAGCTGGAGTCTGGAGCTGGAGCCAAGCTCCTGCCGTGGGCATCTGAGTCAGCTTCTTGACAACTAGGCTAGATGCCCACTTTTGTGCATTATCTTTTAATTGCATTTTCCCTTTATATCTGCATGTCAATGTAGTTACAGATACAGTGGTTACTACCGATCGGGGACTCTATTAACAAAACTCACCATGTCAATATACCACGAAAAATGATGTGACCATCCTAATACACAATAGGCATTTGATAGAGCCCCACAAAACTGTAAGGAAGTTGAAAAATTAAGAATCTTTTGAAAGTATGCTAAAGAGGGACTGGTGTTGTGGCGTAGAGGGTAAAGCTGCCACCTGCCATGCTGGCATCCCCTGTGAGCACCGGTTTGTGTCTTGGTGGTTCTGCTTCCAATCCAGCTCCCTGATAACAGCCTGCGGAAAGCAGTGGCCCAAGTGCTCAGGTCCCCACACCAGGTGGGCAGCTTGGAGGAAGCTCCTGGCTCCTGGCTTCAGCCTGGCCAGCCCTGGCTGTTGCAGCCATCTAGAGAACAAAACAGCCCATGGAAGATGTGTGTCTCCCTCTCTCCCTCTCTCTACACTTCTGACTTTCTAATAAATAAATTTCCAAAAAAATTGAAAGGGGCCGGTGCTGTGACATGGTGGTTAAAGCCATGTGTGCAGTGCTAGCATCCCATACGGGCGCCAGTTCAAGTCCCAGATGCTCCACTTCCGATCCAGCTCTCTGTTACGGCCTAGGAAAGCAGAAGAATATGGGGCCCTCGCACCTGCATGGAAGACCTGGAAGAAGCTCCTGGCTCCTGGTTTCGGATCAGCGCAGCTCAGGTCATTGTGGCCATTTGGGGAGTGAACCAGCAGATGGAAGACCTCTCTCTCTCTCTCTCTCTCCCTCCCTCCCTCCCTCCCTCCCTCCCTCCCTCTCTCCCTCTCTGTAATTCTGCCTTTCAAATAAATAAATAAATCTTTTTTAAAAAATGAAAATATGCTAAAGAAAATGGACTCTCTGCCAAGGGTGAATCTTTTTCATTAAACGGGGGGAGAAGGGAGAGGCCTCCGCCATGACAGCAGCAGCACCAGGTCAAAGCTAAACCTTTGCAAGGAAATGAAGAGAAGTGTTACGAGCACCGGAAGGGCTCTTCCCTGTGGATGTGGGAGCATTTCCTCAAACCTCGGAGTCTGAAGAGTTAGAATAAGAAATCAATATAAGATAAAATTAACCTGAGTTACTATACGAAGACTCTGGGGTACAGGAAGAGGCCCAGGGCTGCACCTCACTTCCCAGCCACTTTGATTTCTTATTCACCAGCAACAATGCGAATACAGGAACATACTTCAAAAAGTTCATGGAAAATGGAGACAAGTTTATGTTGGTCAAAAAATGTGAAATCCATGCCCGATTTTTTCATGATGTGCAGTTCCATGCACTTTTGAAGACTCCCTCATGTAAAATTATAAATCATAAAATCTGTAAGAGAAGTGCTGGGCTCACATATAGGCAGATGTGGATATACATACAGACATTAAAATGGGAGGCAAAAGCGAGCATTTGAATGAGTGGAGATTCACGATGTGTGTCTGGATGGCAGAGCTCAACACCAAACTGACAAACTCTGGCCATCTTCACTTGCAGATATAATGAAATTCACTATAAAAAAGCAATGGTTTTATAAAAGCCACTTCAAAACTCATGTGGGAGAAGAAATGGGTGAGATCAATTAGGAAAGTAGCTAAAGTATTTGGAAAGACAGTATTGCCCGATATTAAAACATACTGTGAAGCCACAGTAACTTTCAAAGTGTGGGAAGGACATGAGAAAAGGCAGGACAGAGAAGGGAGCCCAGCTATGGGAGAGTATAATTTTTTGGCATACAATAATGGCAGTGATTCAAGTTGGGGGGAAGGGCAGATTTTTAAATAAATGATATTGATAACCATTTGGAGTCTTAGAAAAATAATTTTAGAACCAGTGCAATATTTTGTTGAAGAGCTTTCGAAGTATCCCATTGAAGGCAGAAATCACACAAAAAAGTTAGATTTAGGTTCATAGAAAGCAGAAGTTTTACATGAAGGAAAAGAAACCCCAAGCTCATGAGGAGGTGCAGGGCACGGACTCAGATGGGTCCCCGTGTTGAATCAGAGACGTGGATTGAGAGCCAAGGGGACACAGTGAGAGTGGCCCTGCTGGTGTCCTCCCAAGACCCACAGGGGAGTGCGCCTTCCTGGCACGTGGCTCTCTACGCCCATGGGACACAGGGTCCCGTTATGCTAGGAGCTATGGCTGTTGCCAGGGACTCAGATGCCCTTGGACTGCCGATGTCCAGGGCCGGGCAGGCGAGGCTGCTGTTACTCCACGAGGGACCCAGGAGCTCCACGTGGAGCTTCCCGGACACCTATCCCCACTGCAGCTGTGGGTGGCCCCGGGCAGCATCTGGACCTGAGGAGGCCACAGCTGTCAAGGGCAGCGATGATTAAGCTTCTGGACCTGCCAAGGCCATCGCGGAAGGGGGGGGGGGCTCAACATGGAGGAAGCAGGAGAGGGTGAGTACAGGTGGTGGCTTAGGCTAGAAGCAGCAGTGTGTGTGTGTGCAGGGGGGAGGCATCATTTGTTCCAACAATGTCCCCCGGCACAGGGGCCCACGGCGGGGCACAGTGGCTGGGCTGTGGTGGCCATGGGAGTGCACGGCTCAGGCCTCCTGTGTCGGGGCACCCGTGCTGGACACACCACGAGCTGCTCTCCCGGCTCTGTGACTGTGGGCCGTTCCCAGCCAGTGCCCGAGTTCAGGGCCCAGGGCTCCTACAGCAGGTGGTCCCAGTGAGACATGTGACTCTGGTGCACAACTCGTGTTTGAGGACTGCCCGTGAGCCTGGCCAAAGCTTTCTTACCACGATGCTGCAGCCCAAGATCCCCCCACCCAGTCGTCTTCTTCCCTCCCTCGGGGGTCAGACCTGATGTTCTCTGAAACTTCCCCACAGTGCCTTCTCTGTCTCCCTCCTCAGCAGATCTCGCCCAGTCCAAACCAGTCTGCTGACAGCTTCTTGGGAGACTCTAGCTGATGCAACTAGGATCCCTCATGGGGAGGAAACTGTAGGAGGGGGCCTCACACAGGTCGTGGAAAATGCACATTCGGAAACATCGTGCGTGGGTTTCGAAACGCTTTTGCACTGAAATAAACTCAGCTTTTCATTCCGTTCTCCGTGAATTGTTTGAAGTGCCCTAGTGTTTGTTTCGAGGAAAAACACCGATGAGCAGCTCTGCGTGGAGGGTGGGTCCCAAGGGTGCTCCAACTCAGACCCCAGGGTCCCTAGAGTCACTTCTAAGGAGGGCAGGTCCCATCTGGGGCAGACACCGAGGCTGAGGGGGAGCCCCAGGTCAGTGCCAAGAGAAGAGACGGCTTCAGTGACAGCGTGGCCATGCAGAGATACGCCAACCATCTGCAGTGGGTACCCCAGAAAGCAACCAGGGAGTCAGCTTCCTTCACCAGTACTTGGGCAGGTGGGCTTGCTAGGGCACCCACAAAGGACAGACCCTCCACGTGGGGTAGCAGGGAGAAAAGCAGGGACAGCTCACACATAGAGCGCTTAGAGACAGACGGCAGCGTTGTCGCTGCTGACACATCCAGCACTGTGTGCATATCACAGCATTGAACACACCAAACCACCCCTCAAGGTCCGGGTTATTCACATACGTCACACGTAAGAGCTCCACCTCACGGCAGGAGGGACTTGCTCAACACAGCCAGAAGCTGGAGGAGGTTAGGTTTAAACTCAGGCCTGTGCCACCTGCAATCCCCACAGCCCATACGGGTGTCAGTTCAAGTCCCGGCTCCCAACGAAGCCCCATCATATGGGCACCAGGCTGCCACGTCACAGCCCGGCCCTGCCCAGCCCGGCTGGCACTGCAGTGCAGCCTTCGGTCTTCCCGGAGTGTGAATGTTTACATCTGTTCTGTCTGTCTTGCTGCCTTTTGCACAGACTCCGAGCTGTAAATGGACAAAGTCACAGAGGGGGAGCGTGCGCGAGGCGGACTTTCTATGATCTGGCGGAGCCGGGGTGGGAATGACTCCAATAAAACTCACGTTGTCTGTGCTCCTTGGCGCTGCCCACGATACACTAAAAGCTCATTTTCCCAAACACAGGGCTGAATTTGCACTCAGGGGTGGAGGGGTGGGGGCGTCACACAGAGCCACAGTGAAGCAGCTGTGATCCCCCCTTCTCACTCGCCACCAGAGCTCGCTCTCTGCTGAGGCTGGCAGCTTGCCTGGAATGCAAGTCAAACACCCTGGCTTGTACTCCCTGAGGCTGGGGTCACAGCCCCGATTAGGAGCCTGGCAGGAGGGGAGAGGGTGGGGACAGAGGGCAGCTAAGCGATCATAAAACATCACAGCCCGTTTCACGAATTCCAGAAGGATGCTGACTTGGTCTCACCAGGGAGGTCTGTTTCCTCCTCTTTGGTTTTGCTACTGTCCTCTGGACGCGGAGACCCAGCCTGAAAGCCACTGCCTCCCGGAAGCCCTCCCTGCTGTTATGCTCCTCTGAGTCCTCTGAACTTTGTTCCCTGTCTAGAGCACTGAGCACCTCATCCTTCACCCTGTGCTTGCTTAACATTCGGGAACGGCGCAACTCAGCGCTCTACACACAAAGCAGGTCTCGATCACCCCCTTGCACATGGATTCACTAATGTTGAGGGAGCAGGCTGGGGAGTGAGCCTGCTTGGGTTCAAATCTTGGCACCACCATTTCAATCGCGGTGTAGCCAAGTCATCTCCCTCCCTGTGCCTCTGTCTTCCCATCTATAAAATGGCAACAATAACAGCATCTCCTTCTCCACACCAAGGATCAAATGACATCAACATAATGGGTATAAGGACTAATGAGTGCTGATTAGCATCAGCAGACGACAGTTCCAAGAGAACGCACCTGCCCACCGGAGCACCCGGCCTCCGCGGCTGTGCCCTGAGGGGTGCCCTGCCTCAGGAGCTGCCTGCCCAGCCCTCGCCCGGCTTGGGGGCTGTGAGGGCAGCCACGGGGAAAGCCACGTTGACACCAAGCGGAAATGCCCCTCCCCCGACCGTGAGTGCTCACAGCGCGTTTAACTCCTTCATGGCTCAGGCGCCACCTGCAGGCAGGGAAGAGGCACCCAGGTGCACACAGCACCGGGTTTGCCTGGGTTCAAGCTCTGGCTCCACCCTTTGTCTAGTTCTGTGGCCTTGGACAAGAGATTCTCTTGCCCCACTCATCAGGACTAAACAGACACTACACAGACTCGCTAAGCAGGCCCCTTGGGAGATGCTGGTGCCAGCAAGGCAGAAAGTGTGAGCCCGGGCTTCGGGGTGCCCCAGGCTGGCAGTGCCAATGAGCTTGTGAAGGGACAACCATGAACTCCTAGGCACTCAGGCTGTGCCCACCTTCATTTACATTTTTATCTGATCATCCAGCACAGTCCTCTGTGTGAATTTTGACTTTTTAAACTCTTGCATTAACATGTTATTTGCTTTGATGACTGAAGTTCTTGGCACTCCCTGAAATTTTAGGATCGAGGCAGGTGCCTCACTTGCTTTTCCCAGTCCCAGCCTGGAGGGTCCCAAGACCCTCAGGGGACAGAGGGCTTCTGAATGGCCAGGACTGTGGGTGGCAGCCAGGGATGCGCTGGACTCTCTGCAAGGCACAGGCCAGCGCCCGCTCCAGGGAACGGGTCCCCCCTGCAACATCAGTGGTGCCAAGGTTGCGGAAACCCTGTGCCAGACAGCCAGGGGGTGAACACAATGGCACCCAAGTGCTGACCTCATGGCTGCTCCAAGCCTCACTTTCTACATCTGAAAAATGGGACCAGAGGGATGTGGGGAGGAGGTAGCAGCACCAAGCGTGTACACAGCAGGTGCCCAAGACACCACGCTCCGCCCTTCCCTGCTCTCTGAAGGCACTGCAAACTTCAGAGAGACGGTGACCCCAGCTTGCAAAGCAGAGCAGCGCACAGAAGAGAGCACGTTTCCTTCCTCCCCGACTTTCCTTACAGCAAAAGCCATGAATCTTATCTCTGCACAAACGCATCTTGTTGAGAAGGAACCAGCGCTGTGCGGCTTATCGCTGGCCCGAGTGCTAGCGGGGAGAGGATTTTTATGACCGAGTTGTAAACCTTCGCAAAAACCATTTTTACACTAAAAACGCTGACAGATCCTTAACTACTCGAGCTGCTAAATTAAGCATGAGGGATGGGGCGGGGTGGGGGTGGGGGGCATGCAGAAGGAAAAACATAAGTGCCCGGCCAGAGTGTGGAGGTAAAATAATGTTCATTAAAAACAGAAAAACAAACACACAGAAAAAAATCTTTTGTGTTCGACTTCACACTCGTACATCATAATGTTCCAGTAAAAGGCCATTTCCCCCTGAGATAATAAAAGAATTGAATTTTTCCTTATCGGTCATCTATTTTCCTAGCCAAAGCTATTACTCCCGCTCTGGGGTTGCTAGGCAACCAGAAATATTAATAGCAGCTTTTATTAGCTTAGCTTTCGCAGCCGAGCACCAGAATGAGAAAATGGGAAACACAAATGTGTTACATAAATCTTTCAACCTTTCAGAGCCGGTGTTAGTCTCTGTTTTCATAATGATTTATTGAAGTGATGGTTCATTTATGAGAAAAAGGAGTGTAGGGTAAGAAAACGGAGCAGTCCCCTGCAGGAGTGTTTGAAAATAAATAATTATAGCAGGGGAGCAAAAGCTGTTTAAAGCCATTTTTCTGAGTTTTAGAAAATGTAAAAAGACATATGTCTTGTGCTTACTGCCTTTGAAAAACAAGGCATGGGGCGGGGGGTTTCTCGGGACTCTGGTGCATGCAAAAGAGACCTTGGGGCCTCCAGTTATCCCCATTTAGAGCAATGCCCCCCCTTTCTCCCACCCCTGGAGGGAAGTTAGAGGCAAACATGGCGCCAGGGAAAGCGCACGCTGCAGGTACCCCCACCGGCCCCCTGCTTCCCCGGTCACACACTGAGGAGGGGCGTGTCGGGCCCTCGCTGCTGCCGCCGGTGGAGCTGTCACTTCACTCTTGCTTTGCAGCTCTGAGTCCTGCCCAAGTCCTAGTGCAAGCAAGTCGCCGTGCGCTGCCCACCCCAGCCACAGGCCTGCCCACAGTCCCACAAGGCCCACAGCCCACAGGCTGGCCTGGACAGAGGTCAAATGAGTAAGTTAATCAACAGGGTGGCTCACTTTTACGGAACGCTGATTGCGTGCCCCTCGACCTGCATCCAACCCGTGAATCTCCCTCAGTTCCTCCAAGACAAGTCATGTTACCCCCTTGTACAGATGGGAGGGTTAACCCCTTGCGCTGGGTCACAGGGTGAGCGGTAACAAATGCAGGAGCTGGGTTTGGAGCTGAAGTCGGCCTGACCACAGGGCCTGTGCTCCTAACCACTAGATGATACCATTTGTCAAGAAAGCAAAACACATACATGATGGGCACATGGCCACGCCTTCCTGCCCTCCCTGCATTCGGCCCAGCCCCCACCCCCAGCCAGCAGCGTGGCTCGGCCACCCCTGCACTTGGGAGGCAGGGTCCGGCTCTGCGCCCCTCACCTCTGGGTATCACCTTGGGACAGCGGCAGATGTGCTGCTGGCAGAGGTTTGAAAAGCACTTGCACGTTGGGTCCTACCCCTTCTTTTCTTTGTAAAAAAAAGATTTATTTATTTGAGAGGCAGAGTTACAGACGGAGAAAGTGAGAGACAGTGAGAGAAGTCTTCCATCCACCGGTTCACTCCTCAGATGGCCACAATGGTGGAGCTGGGTTGATCTGAAGCCAGGAGCCAAGAGCCTCTTCTGGGTCTCCCACGCAGGTGCAGGAGCCCAAGCACTTAGGCCATCTTCCACTGCTTTCCCAGGCCATCAGCAGGGGGCTGGATCAGAAGTGGAGGTGCCAGGACTTGAACTGGCGCCCCTATGGGAGGCTGGTGCTGCAGGCAGAGGCTCCACCCACTATGCCACAGCCCCTGGGTCCTACCCTTTCTCGATACTCTTGGGAGCCCTGTGACAATCACCATGGGAACGAGCCCAGGCCACCGCATGATGACACATTGGGTAGACGCTGAGCCAACTGCCGAGGCGTGCATGAGGCCCTTCTAGGCTACACAGCCCAGGCCCAGCTGCCAGCCGGCCCAGACACCCCTGAGCCAGCCCAGGTATAAACGGGCACCTTGCTGACCCTCAGAATCAGGAGCAACACCCCAAGTTCATTGTCTGAAGTCATTAAGGGCTGGACTGGCTTGTTACAAAGCCAAGGCTAACTGACACAACTGGAAAAGAACAAGAGAGTATGCACTAAGCACAATCAAAGGAATAGGTTGACTGGGGGGGGGGAGGGGTGGTCCTAGCATCCCCATGTGGCTCAGAAACCCAAAGGGGGCTCTGGGCCCAGTGTCTAGATCAGAAGGAGGTCAGGCTTCAACTTGTGGGGATCAAGCAGGGACAGGGAAGCCTCCTGGGAGCAGGAGGGGCAGCAGCGCGGCAGGTTAGGGAGGAGGAGGGGAGGGGAACAGCACAGAGCCGGAAGAGAGGGGCTGTGAGGAGGTGCACTAGGGACTCCACAGGTGACTACCCAGACCCCGCCCCTGGGCTCAGGGCCCTGCCCTAGGCTCCAGTCTCCACCCTGGGTTCTTGGCTGGCTGTCCTGTAAACATCCTGAAAGCAAGGTGGCCAAGTGGCAACCGAGGCACTGCCCAGCCCCCTCCCCAGCAGCCTAGCCCAGGACGCTGGCCTGGAAAAGCCCTTTGCTGGGGTGGGGGTGGGGGTCCTGGACCGCGGACTCCACCTCTCTGCCAAGAGACAGTTCTGCGGCAGTGACTTGGAGCACAAAGAATCTGACACTCAGAACTCAGACCTAGACCCACGGGGGGACCGGGTTTGAGGCCCTGGCCAGTGGCACGTGTGAGTGGTGGGGAGCTGTCGACAGGCCCTCAAAGCCAGGATTCCGTTGCTGACAAGCAGTTATGCCCATTGTCCTATGTGCGAGTTTACCGCAGCTAGAATCCTGCTCCCTATTTCACAGATGGGAAAACTGAGTCTGGGACAGAAGTGCTGTCTCTGAGGAGAGGTCCCACAGAAAGCAAACAGCAGTCAAGGTCTGCACACACCCCATACTGCTACCACCCCATGCTAAGTGAGTCCCCCACCGGACCCCACAGTGCCAGTGACCCACAGGGCTCGGCTCAGGGAAACCCCACCTTTCCCACCCCCCAGAACCCACAGGTGGGGTGTGGGAGTCTTCGCCCAGCCTCCATCCACTCAGGGCTCTACCAGCAGATTCGCGTATCTCACAAAATGTGCAGCTTCCCCAGTAACCTGCCTGGAAATGTCAGACTGAGCCCCACCCAGGATAATGCCTCCGGGGGAGGGGCAGGGCCCCAAGCTCCCACCTCTCCCAAGGACGACTCCGAAATAAAGGATTTCAGACTTAACAGAAGCTGCTTAATCCATTCCACTCTCTGAGTTTCTTTGGGTATTTTAGAAACTGATTTATACATACAATATCTCTCTCAAAATGAGACAATCAACACGGGATAAAATTATTGAGTTATGAAAATAGGGGTCAGATGGAGGTGCAGTGCTTTAAATTAAACTGGCAAAATATATCTTTCATACTAAATTGACTCTTTTTGTCTTGGAAATGAATGTTTAATCAGTTAAGACGCTGAAGTCGAGGGAGAAGCCTTGAGCATATTTAATTTTGTGAGAAAAGGGTCCCACTGCAATCCCGGACACCATTCCCACCAGCAGCCACATCTTTAGGCAGAGGGGATGACTCCCACACCTGGCCCCGAGGCTGATGGGGCCAGCCAGGGGGCCACAAGGGCTGGGTGGCTCTCAGATCACAGCCAAGGGAGGCTGGGCTTTCACGAGATGTCTGTCAAGTGCCTGAGCCTAGGCACCTCCGTAGAAACACACTGGGTGCATCCCAGTCCGTGCACTCCACGCCTGAGGCACCCTGGCCTTAGGGCTTCCTGTGTGCCACCTGGGGCCCTGTCTCGTGGTAAAACTGACAGGTGGAGGGCAGGGGACAGGGCTGGGTTTGAATCCTGGAGTTGCTGCTTAGGCATAAATCAGGGTATCAGTTCACATACCAAGGAGTAGCCTCATCTACTGCTTTACAAAGTGGTGACCACACAGCGTCCTAGGCTCAGTCTGCTAACCCCTAACTGTGCTGAGAACCTGGAAGACATCTGAGCTCCCTGTCAGTACTACTGGCATTGCCTTTTACAGGTTAGGCCATCAAGGCACCGATTGGACTTTGTGTCTTTGGACTCATGAGAAATCTTGTGTTCCTTCTACCACGTCCCCTCCCTAAAAAGGACAGTGCCCCAGGGAGGAAGTGATGACCTCATGTCCAAGTCAGGGGCCTGTCCCAGGTGCACAGAGCAGCGTGCACTGACCCTACAGAGCATCCACCGTGTGTCTGGAAATGAGCTTCCCCTGCCTGTGCGCCAGGAGAGCTTCCAGCGCATCTTGTAGGACCCGAGGCCAGAAAATGCCAGGGATGCGGCTGGCGCCCAGTAGAGGCTGGGGCACGGCAAAGGTCACTGCCCCAGGGAGCAATGCCTCCACAGATGCTGGCTCCTACTCCTTAGAACTGGCATCTAAGGAACTTAGAACTGGCATCTGGGAAAAGGGCCTTGGTGGATGTGACAAAGTTATGGATCCTGGGATGACCATCGTTAAATGCTCCAAGTGGGGTAATTTGTTAGAGCGGCCACAGAGAGCTGGCACGGTCCCCTGCCTCAGGACAGCAGCACTCCTGCCAGGCCTGCTGCATGGGCTCCACCCCCCAGCAGGTGTAACAGGAGCTCCAGCCTGGCCCCCCTCACCCTGCAGTGCAGATGCGTTTGCGACCGCATCCACAAGGGCCCCTTGTCCTCTTTGCCAGAGTCCCAGTGTGTGTGTGCAGGGTCTTATCTCATTTTCCCAGTAGGTCCGGTGCTCTCCCCTGGGTAATGGGTTTGGCTTATCTTTCATTATGTAACAAGGGCATATGAAACTCAGCGAGCCTCTGCAAAGCCAGACTAATGGAAGAATTAATGCTATCTAAATTCGCGAAGCATCCTAAACATGGACCAGTTATAAAGAAATCTGGAAAACAGCTGCCTCTTTGGACACCACCCAACAGCAGCGCCTCCTGGGAGGGGTGGCCAGGGGTCCTCTTTGGGAAGCAGATAACATACTTTGTCATTGTCGGAGCTACGATAAGCAGATGGTCTACAAGTGTGCCGGAGACGATTTGCAGTCTGCTCCTTGGGGTAAACGAGATGGAAGGAAAGGCACTAGCATTCGGTTACAGCGGGAGTTCTTTTTATTGCTACCGATAATGGCAAACACACAACAACTGTTGACTCTGTGCCAGACATTTGCTCAGAGTTTACATACATTACCCCAGACACACGTCACCATGACCTCAAGGTGAGTATTGCCAGGGTTCCAAGGCAAGAAGATCCAAACCCTAGAGGTAGAGCCCGGATCTGACTCAGGTCCAGGGTATGCTAGAGCCTGCACTAACCACTACCCCACATAGTCTCCATTATCTGCCAGTGCCAAAGGCCAGTGACCTGTGGCTAGAGCTGTAGCCATTCTCACCTTTGAACCTTGAACTGTGACCCTCACAGCACCTGACAAAGGTGTCCGTCTGGTCTTGTTCTTGCTTGTGTTATCATAAATCCCAAACGGGGGCAGCTGGGGGCAGGGAGGGTTCTGTTAGGACAGATGCTAACTGGGCAAACAGCTAGAACCTTCTAACAAAGTGAAGTGAAAACCACAAGGCTATGGGCTGGCGCTGTGGCGTAGTGGGTGAAGTCGCTGCCTGCAGTGCTGGTGTCCCACGTGGGTGCCAGTTCATGTCCCATCTGCTACACTTCCCATCCAGTTCCCTGCTAATGCACCTGGGAATGCAGTGGAAGATGACCCAAGTGCTTGGACCCCTGCACCCATATGGAAGACCTAGAAGAAGCTCCTGGCTCCTGCCTGCATCCTGGTCCAGCCCTGGTCGTTGGCAGCCATCTGGGAAGTGAACCAGCAGATGGAAGACTTCTCTCTCTCTGTTTCTCCTCCTCTCTGTTACTCTACCTTTCAAATACACCTTAAAAGCAAAACAACAAACAAAACAAATTCCAAAACCACAGGGCTGTGCAGTCTGAACCACGACATCTCTGCATGACTGACGGGTCCAGAAAGAAAGCATCTCTGGAGAGACCAGGCAAAGGCGCTCACTGCGCTCTCCCCTCCCCCACGCGCCGCACGGACCACACCCGGGACTTCAAGCCAGGGAACTCGGAGGTAACGACAGACAAAAGAGCCAAAATGTGACCGGCATGCCCCAGGTGCCACAAATCCCACCGTGGCCGCTGGGCTGCCCTTGAGAGGAGAACAAAGCCCAGCCACCACCCTGTCACCCTCATGGGGAATTCAGTCCGAGGCTCCGCCTCCCCATCACAGGTGTCTGTGACACAGCTGGCAAAAGCAAGGCTGAGACAGCAGGTGGGAGTGCTGGGCTCCACGCCCACCTCCTGCCCCTGACCCCGGCTTCCTGCTGATGCTGACCCCAGGGGGCAGCAGCGATGGCTCAAGTCACTGAGCTCCTGTCACCCACGTGGGAGACCAGGATTGAATTCCTGGCTTTTGGCTTTGGTCCTCTGGCCTTTGCAGGCATGGGAGGAGTAAACCAATGCATGGGAGTTCTCTCTGCCTTTGTCTCTTTGTCTCTCAAACTCATTAAAATAATTCAGCTATTAAAAACTATGCAGGTCCATTTATATGAACTGTCCAGGATAGGTGTTTACATAGGGGTGGGAAGATGGTGGTTGCCCAGGGCTGTGTGTTGTCAGGGTGGGCTCTGAGTGATGGTTAGAGGTAGATCTCTGTTGGATGGTCAATGTTCTAAAATCCATGGTGTTGATGGTTACACAATCTTGTAAATACACTAAAAGCCAGAATTCAAACTTACACTGTTAACAAATACAAAGCACATAGTAGGTTGGGTATCTCTAATCTGAAAAATCCAAAATCCAAAATGCTGCAAAACCCAAAACGTTTTGGGTGCCAACATGACATTCGACACGTTCTGGATCTTGGAGTACTTGGACTTTCAGATCATAGATGCTCAACCAGTAAAGTCTGAAATATCCCAAATCCAAAACACTCCAAATCTGAAACTCTTCTAATCCCAAGCATTTTGGATAATCGATAATCAACCTGTACCCAGATGTTTTAGATTTTCATTTATTAATTTTTATTTTATTTGAAAGGCAGGAGACAGAGAGAGAAAGAGAGAGATCTCCTATTTGCTGTCTCGCTCTCCAAATGCCTGCAAGAACCAGGGTTGGCACAGGTCAAAGCCAGGAGCCCAGAACACAATCTGGGGCTCCCACATGGGTGCCAGGGACCAAAACACTTGAGTCATCATCAGCTGCCTCCCAGGGTAGGCTTAACCAGGAAGCTAGATAAAAATCAGAAGAGCCAGGACCTGAATCAGGCACTCTGACATGGGATACAGGGACTTAACCCCATGCCAAGCACCTGTCCCTTCCAATACACTTTAAACAGAGCTCCTAGAATGAGCTATGTGATGTCATTGAATCTCCCCACCCACCTCCCACTTTCTGCAGACTCCCATGCAAGCAACCAGTTCTGCTTCCCTCATCATCCCCCTTTCCTGCCATAACTGGCAGGCACCAGAGCAGGTGGCAGACACTCACCGTGGGCAGCTGGCTGGAGAGCAGGTGGCTGTCCTGGGCCAGCATGTTGGACACCATGATGGCTGGGAGGTCCATGGCCTGGTAGGAGTAGGCAGGGAGCAGACCGTTGGGAGCGAGGCCGTGGCACAGTGAGTGGTAGCTGGCTTCGTGGTCCCCCAGGTGCAGGAGGGGTGGCTCAGGGAGGTTGGGAGGTGTTATCGGGGGGATCTCATAGTCTTCGTTGCTCTCGCTCTGGCTGTTATAGGTCTAGAATGTGAAAGGGGCATGCTGGGGTCAGTGCATTACACCCGCAGAACACAGCAGCAGCAGCAGCACCCACAGCAACATCAGTCACAGCATCCCCTTGCCAAGGAGAGAAGGGACGACCTCTCTGCAAAGCACAGGGTCTAGGTGGCCCAGCCCCAAACAGATGCTCTGGCCCATGAGAGGGTCTGCCCACAAAAGCCTTCTCCCTGCAGAGCGGGGGCTGGCTTCTCTCACCTGTTCCTCTGCTTTCCCACCACTCCTCACCACTACTGTCCACCTGGGACCCATCTTTTCACATCCACCCCATTTTGCAGATGGGGACTCAGGTTCGAGAAGGAAAGTGGCCCATCTGAGGACAGTGGAAGAGTTGGGACTGGAGTAGAAGTGTCTGACTCCATGTCTGGTGGTCCTGATGGGGCAGCTGGGTGCTTTTCTCTTGTGGGTTTCTAACGCTCAGTCCCATGAGATCTCTCTGGGTCCTTCTCTCTTGGTGAATGCTGCAAACATTCCCGCAGGACAAAGCTCCTTGGGCCCCTCTCTTCCAGTTCCTATCTGTTGATTTGTTCCTACCTCACAGAACTGACCAGGAACCAGAGTGCACCCTGCCTTATTTTAAATGTCTCCAGGTTTTACCAGAAAGCACAATGTTCACTGTGGGTTCTTTCAGGTTGTCTTTAGAAGGGAATTCCCTGCTTGTCAAAATGAATAGCTGTTTAAAAATTGTGCATGGATTTTAAGTTTTACCAAATTCCTTTTCCCTGTATCGATTGGAAGACTCAAATAACTTTTCTCATTCTTAAAAAAAAATTGACTGATTTACTTTCATTTCTATTTGACAGAGAGAAAGAGAAAGATCTTCCATCTGCTGGTTCACTCCCCAAATGCTCACAGCAGCCAGGGCTGGGCCAACCCAAAGCCAGGAGCCAGGAACTCCATCTGCGTCTTCCAGTCGGGTGGCAGGGACTCAAGTTCTTGAGCCATCACCTGCTGCTTCCTAGGAAGCTGGACCAGAGTAGAGGAGCCAAGAACTCCAGTTAGGTGCTCTGATACTGTATGTGACATCCCGGGAGGTGCCTTAATCATCATGTCAACTTTTCTTTTTTAATACAATTAATATAATAAACCATGGGCTGGTGCTATGGCATAGCAGGTTAAACTGCCACCTGCGATGTCAGCATACCATATAGGTGTCAGTTTGAGTCCTGGCTGCTCCACTTCCAATCTAGCTCCTTGCTTTATGCCTGGCAAAGCAGCAGATGACCTGAGTGCACCCACATGGGAGACCCGGATGAAGCTCCTGGCTTTTGGCTTCAGCTTGGTCCAGCCCTGGCTGTTGCAGTCAATTGGGGGAGTGAAGCAGCAGATGGAAGATCTCTCTCTCTCTCTCCCTCCCTCTCTCTCTCCCTCCCTCCCTCTCTCCCTCCCTCCCTCTCTCTCTCTCTCTCTCTCTCTCTCTCTCTCTCTCTCTCTCTCTCTCTCTGCCTCTCCCTCTTTCTGTGTAACTCTGCCTTTCAAATAAATAAATAAATCTTAAACAAAAACAAAACATGATAAACCACTAATCTTTTTTTTTTAATGTAACAAAAAAAGCTTCTTGGAGGTGCTCATTAACTTGTAGTTAACTGTCTTCTGATGTCTGATGTGAGTTCTGCTTCCTGCGTGTCCAAAGCATAGGTCAGAACCAGATGCAAAATCAGGCACACAGTACAAGCTCCAAACAATTCACTGAATAACAGTAAGCGCTAGCGCAGGCGCTGTACACACGCATCTCACTCAACCTCCGGGACCCTCTAGAAGTGGGTACCACCACCCCTATTCTCACAGACAGCAGTGGGGTGGAGCGGGTAAGAGGCAGATATCCTGGCTCTGCCCCTCGCTGCCTGTGGGTGACTGGGAGCATGACTGCCCTGTCTGGGCTGTTTCATCATCTGGGAGACAGAGGGTAAAGGTGGTGTGCACCTGCTGCATTGTTGTGAAGAGTGATGAATGAACACAGGCAAGGCGCTCAGGACCATGGCCAGCACCCAGTCAGCCGTCTGGTGGGAGTAGGTGGGTGCAGGGAGGGGGTTATGTTCTCCTTGTTGGCCTTGCCTGGGCTCAGAGATGTTAAAGGATCTCCTGCAGAGTGGGGCAGCATCAGCTCCCAGGCCCAGCAGCCTCACACATGGATGCTCCTCACTCACAACACGGCTGATGTCCATCTCCAGCCTGACCACTGAGTCGCCCGAGGGCCGATCGCCTTCACGTGGGAATCGACTATGGTGTCACCCCAGAAAGCACAGTCCCATCAGCAGCCTTCTCATGAAGTCATTTCTTCCAGGAAGCCTTCCCAAACCTCCCTGCCCACCCCATGGCATGAGCCCCACCTGCATTCTCCCCTGCAGCATTTGTGTGTGTCCCCATAGATTCATCACCACCTGGAATTGTTTCTGACTCTACTTACCTTCCGCCTGTGTCCCCTCCCCCAGGCTCTACGAGAGCAGGGGTTAAGTCTGGCTTGTCACCAGCGCCTAGCCCAAAGGAAGCCTCAATTGCAAGGTGGTAACTGAGCACAGGACAGGGCAAGAGCTGAGGCTCTGGATGAGAACCTTACCGATGCATTTTCCTATCTGTCCCTCCCAACACACTGTCCATATGGCTCCTGTTGTTTATGTCTAATCACTGCCACCTCCCTCCCAGCCCCCAGCACCCAGAACAGGTACTGGCACATAGCAGGTCCTCAGTGAAGGCCAAGTGACGCCCAAGTCCCTTCCTTTCAGCGAAAAACCAAAACCTCAACCCATTGGAATAAGCCCAATTGAGCAGAAGCCTTTCAAAACGAAGCATATGTTGTATGAAAATATTGGGATAACACAATTACGACAATTCACACAAAGAGGCAATTAGCAGATTAAAATAACTAAGTCCTCAGACATGAGTGTGCCTCTTTGGGGTGCGATGAAATCCAACCTGTCCAGCACCTGGACTCAAACCAACAGCCCCTGAGCCTGGCAGTCCACGTGTGTTCTGCATCACACCTGTTATATGTTCTGTGAAGAAGTGGCTCTCATCTCCCTTCACAAGACGAGGACAGTGGAACTCAGGGAGTGCAGGGTCACAGAGCGAGTGAGCCTCAGCCTCAGGACTTGTGAATAGAGCCCAGCATGCTCCCAGGCTAGACCAGAGGCCTCTTGAAGATTCTCTACTCAGGAGCCTGCCACTCAGTGGTGCCTCATTTGCTCTCATGAAGATAGAGATGCAATTCAGTTCACAATAGCCAAGATGTGGAAGCAACCCAGATGCCCACCAACTAAAGACCGGATAAAGATATTACTGGTTATGTACACCATGGAATACTACACAGCAGCGAAAAAAATGAAATCTTGTCAATTGCAACAAAATGAAAGTAACTAGAAAACATCATACTTAGTGAAATAAGCCAGTCCCCAAAAGGAAATATCATATGTTCTCCCTGATCTATGGGATAGTAGAGCACCTAAAAGGTAACTGTAGCAGTGGACTTGACACTTTGAGATGCAATGTTTTTAAAGTCCTTGTCTGGACTATTGAGGAACAGTTTTTTTTTATATACTATTTGTTGAACTCTTTACTTAACAAAGAGTCAATCATATGTGTTTAAAGTTAACTGAAAATAGATCTTAGTAAAAAATAAGAATGGGAATAGGAGAGGGAGGAGGGAGAAGGGTGGGAGTGTGGGTGGGAGGAAGGGCAGGGTAGGAAGAATCAGGATGTTCCTAAAGTTCTGTTTATGAAATGCATGAAGTTTGTATGTTTCTGGGAAAAAATTCTAAAAAATAGAGAAATGGGTGTCACATTGGGAAAGCCCTTTGTGTTACAAATATTCGTAAAACCTTACAAGAAATCTGCAGACTGGCCTCTTCCTTTCCATCCATTTTTCTCAAGCTCACCCCAATCACATTTTAAACCCTCCTGCCCCCACCAAAACTGCCTGGGAAGCTCACCATTGACCTCCAAGTTAGTAAATCCAGTGGTCAATTCTCAGTACTCATGTGACCCTCTGACTTGACCTTCTCAGTGGATTATGGGGTAATTGACCTGTCTCCCTCCCTGGGAACAAACTTCACTTTGCTCCTGGTCCTCTGACATCTCCATTTCTCCTCCTGATGATGTAGTCCTGAGCCCAGATCTGTTGACCCTCCAGTTCTTATCTCCAGCCCAAGCTTCCCCTGAACTGCAGCCTCATATAATCCACTGTGGCTGACTGGCACCTCTGTCTGGGTTTTAGTTGGCATCGCATACAGCACTGTGTCCAGTAGAGACCTGTCCATCCCCCAGTCTTCCCCACCCAGCGAGTGGCAACTTCACCTTTCAGCTGCTCAGGCCAAAATCCAAAGGGTTGTCCCTGATTCCTCTTTCTCTCGCACTTTACATCAAATCTGTCAGGACATTCCCTGGGATCCAGGAGGGCACCACCACCACTACGGTCCAAGCCTCTGTCCTCTCTGTCATCATCCCCTGGATGACGGCAGTAGTCTCCTACCTGACTGCTCTGCCTCCACCCTTGCTACTGTCTACTCTCACTCAGGGGCCTGAATTATCCTGCTCACAACACCCCAGAGATCTCACTCACGGCAAGAACAGGGTCCTTCCAGAGGCTTCTTGCACCATGCCACCTGGTCTTGTCCCAGGCCCAGCTCTGCCCCTTTTCCCTCTCTGATAGCATCTCCTACCACGCTCCTAACAACCACTGCCGGCACACCAGGCATCCTCCTGCCTTAGTGCCCTTGCACTGGCTGTCCCCTCTCTCTAAAACATTCTTGTAAATATCTACACAGTTCCCTTCTTTGCCTTCTCAGGTCTCTACTCAAACACTCTCTTCTCAGGATGTCATATTCTCTCTTAAAAACAAAGCCACTTGGCTGGCCCCATGGCTCACTAGGCTAATCCTCCGCCTGCGGCGCCGGCACTCCAGGTTCTAGTCCTGGTTGGAGTACTGGTTCTGTCCCGGTTGCTCCTCTTCCAGTCCAGCTCTCTGTTGTGGCCCGGGAAGGCAGTGGAGGATGGCCCAAGTGCTTGGGCCCTGCTCCCGCATGGGAGACCAGGAGGAAGCACCTGACTCCTGGCTTCAGATCGGCACAGTGCACCGGCCATAGCGACCATTGAGGGGTGAACCAATGGAAGACCTTTTTGTCTCTCTCTCTCTCTCTTTCAGTCTAACTCTGCCTGTCAAAAAACAAAACAAACAAACAAAAACCAAAAAAACGCACTCACCACCTTCTGATGGTGCATGCATTCTCTGTACTCATTGTTTGTTCTGTGTTAACACTGCAGCCATCCCGTTATCACATCTGCTCTGCATGATCTATCACACCCCACCAAGGTGCCAGCTCCACGAGGCCAGATCTTTGTCTGTTTGGTTCACTGCTGTAGCCCCAGTCCTAGGACAGTGAGTGCCCAGCACGTGGAGGGTGCATCAAAGTGTTTGCTACATGAATCAGTGAACAAATGAATGACTTGCTGAATGGCAAAGAAACAGGGACAGGGAAAGAAACGGATTGGCAAGTCGGGAAGACGCATTGCTCCTAGGAATCCCAGAAGAGGGCCTCTTCCTGGCTCCGCCCCAGGGTAAGACACAAGTTGTGGGAATCCATTCACATTCTTCCCTTCCTTCAACTGGTCCATGTCCTCCCAGGGGTATGAGGCTTGAGGCAAACAGTAGGGCTGGCAGATGGGGATCCACCACAAGGAGGGGAGGGAGAGCTCCCCTGTGCTGAGGCTGCTAGACCCTCCCTGCCTCCCTCTGTGCTCCTCTGAGCCAAGTGCTACGTGGGGGTGCATGGGCTGTCTGCTAGGCTTGCATGCACCAGGTCTGGGAAGGGAAGAATGGGGGGCTGATGCAAAGGATTCGGGCTTACCCACAGGTCAGGGAAGGGGTATGCGCTCTTCTGGAATTCTTGGGAGGCAGATCTTAAGCACTGAATTCTGGAGGCACAGGGGAGGCCCCTTGAGGAAGTGGTGAGGAGAAGGATGGGGAAGAAGGAATTTGAAGAACATCCCATCGAGCTGATGTTCTATCAGGTATCAGAATAAACTGACTTCCCACCACAAAATACAATGATAAACCAAGAAAAGCTTCAAGCACATGAAGTAACCAAAGAATTCCTTTAAATAATCCTTTCTGGGAAAATACTCAAGAGTTTTAATTTAGAGGTCAAGAGTGAACCTAAGGAGGGTTTCTAAGAAGAGGACTAGGCTAGAAACCACTGCAAATCCTATCAGTGCAAAAGAGTTGCTGGACGTACCGTGGCGCTGAATGAGCCGATGAAGAAGGGATCCTAAAACAGGATGTTTCAGGTTATGAAGTTAACACTAATCACACACAAAAAATCTAGAGGGTCTCAGCCAGGAACCATGTTTTCCTTAGTAGAGGAAATCCATTCTGGGACATTTAATGCATCACAATGTTGTGCTCCCACCTAGTTCCAAAATATTCTCACCACCCCCACGGAAACCCAAGTCCATTGGCCATTCCTCCCTGTTCCCACTGTCCCCTCACTCCTAGCCAACCACCAATCTATTCTCAGCCTCTGCGAATGTACCTTTTCTGGATATTTTCACATAAATGGAGCCACAGGGCCTTTTGCATCTGCTTTCTTTCACTTAGCATAATATTTTCCAGGCTCATCCTCAGGGTACACAGTGTTCACTCAGCATCACTTAGCAGAACGTGTCCAAGCTGCACAGTGCACATAAAAACAGGTGGGGCATCCTTCACAGGAAATGAGTGGGACCAGAAGTGTTCGGGATTTAAAAAAAAGTAGGGGTGGAGATTTCTGGAAGACTTGCATAGCCATATGAAAACACAAAATTCACTTATGTTTCATATGGAAAGGACTTCAGAAACTTCATGGACAATGCAATGAAAAGCAATTTTATTTTGATGCAAAAAACTGAAATCCATGCTTCATTTTTCATAATATGCTTTCCACAACTTTTTGAAGACCCTTCATGCATCATATACCCAGAGCCTAAGGCTGATTTTCTACAACGGTTTTGAATTTTATATGCAGAACCAAGTTTGTGTACATTCAACCATAAGAAAGCAAAGGGCTCAAAGGTGTCACAACTGTGGGGTCATCTGCTTGTTGGACGTCATCATCATTCCCGACTTTACCACTGGAAAGCAACCATTGTCTTGTACTCATCCCCACTCATAAGTACTAAACGTTAAACACATGAAGCACCATTTGACGTCATTTCAGTGCTCAGAAAATTCTGGATTTTGGAGTGTTTCAGATTTCCACTTAGGAATGCTCACTCTGTACTTCCTTTTGATGGTTACACCATGTTCCTCAGTGGGTATACACCACTAGGTGTTTTCTCACCTACCGACGGACACTTGGGTTGTGTCCATCCTTTGGCTATCATGAATGATGCTGTTAGGAATATGCGTATATGCCTAATTTGTACAAGTCCCTGTTTTCAATTCCTTGGGGTATATAATAGCAGGGCAGTGCTGGGCCATGTGATCACTCGGTGTTCAACATTTTGAGGAATTACCAAGTCGCCTTTCTCCGCAGTTGCACATTTCATGTCCCCACCAACAACGTACAAGAGTCCCAATTTCTCCACATCCTCATCACCAACACTTATTTTGCATTTTTAAAAGATTTATTTCACTTCTTTGAAAGGCAGAGGGAGAGGTTGGGGGAGAGGTATCTTCCAACTGCCGGTTTACTTCCCATATGGCTGGGCCAGACCAAAGCCAGGAGCCAGGAGCTTCTTCTGGGTCTACCAAGTGTGTGCAGGAGCCCAAGCACTTGGGCCATCTTCCACTGCCTTTTCAGGCACATCAGCAGGGAGGTGGATCAGAAGTGCAGCAACCAGGCCTTGAACTGGTGCCCATATGTGATGCCAGCATGGTAGGCCATGGCTTTACTGGTTATGTCACAACGCCAGCCCCTTATTTTCCATTTTTTAAATCATAGCCACCTTAGTGGTTGTGAAGTGGAATCTTACTGAAGTTTTGGTCTGCATTTTCTTTCTTTTTAAATATTTATTTGTCTGAAAGGCAGAGAAACAGAGACAGATAAGACAGACAGAGAAATCTATCTACTGGTTCACTCCCCAAATGTCTGCAATGGACAGGGCTGGGCCAGGAGCAGAGACCCCAGTCCAGTTCTTTCACGTGGGCAGCACAGACCCAAGTGCTTGAGCTTCCCAGGGTGCATAGCCGCAGGAAGCTGGGATTGGAAGCGGAGATGGGACCAGACCTCAGGCACTCTGATATGGGATATGGGTGTCTCAAGTGGTGTCCCACCTACTGTGCCAAACACCCATGCCCATCTGTATTTCTCTAACCTCCAATGATGTTGAACTTCTGTTCCTGTGCTTCTTGGCCATTTGCATAACTTCTTTCAAGGAAGATCCATTCAGGCCTTTTGCTCATTTTAAAAATTGGGTTGCTTGTCTTTTTGTTGTTGTGTTTTAAGAGTTCTTTATATATTCTAGGTATTAGACCCTTATGAGATATGAATATTTTGTGAATCTTTTCTCCCATTCTGTAGGCTGTCTTTTCATTTTCTTAATAATGTCCTTTCACGCACAGAAGTTTTTAATTTTGATGAAGTCCAATTCATCCTTTTTCCCTTTTGATGTCATATCCAAGAACCCATTGCCAAACCCAAGGTTATGAAGGGCTACTCCTGCTTTTCCTCTAGTAATTTTACAGTTTTAGCCTTGATATTTAGATGATGAATCCATTTAGAAAGAACTTTTGTATCTGGCATGTGGTGGGGTCCAAGTCCATTGTTCCATATGTGGATAAAGAATTGTCCCAGCACCATTGGCAAAGTGACTGTTCTTTCCCCATTGAGTGGTCCTGGCACTCATGCAGACAATCAGTGGGCTATAGACAGATGAGTTTATTTCTGGACTCCTAATTCTATCCCATGGCTCTGTACATCAGCGCTGATGCCAGCACCACATTGCTTTGACTACTGCAGCTTTGTAGAAACTGGGAAATGCGAGCCCTCTGACTTGTTTTTCTTTTTCAAGATTGTTGATGCCGATTCAGGGCCCCTTGGAATTCCATATTAATATGAGGATCAGATTTTCCATTTCTGCAGAAAGGCCAGGGGAAATTTGATAGGAACTGCACTGAATCTGTGCATTTCTTTAGTAGCACTGTCCTATGAACAATATTAAATCTTCCACTCCATAACACAAGATGTCTTTCCATCTATTATTTAGGTCTTTAACAATTTTTTTCAACAATGTTTTGTAGCTTTCATTTCACAAGTCTTCACTTCCTTGGTTAAATTTATTCCTGCACATTTTATTCTTTTGGAGTCTATTGTATATTGTGTATAGAACTGTTTCCTTAGTTTCTTTTCTGGGACTGTCTATTGTTTTATAGAAACACAACTGATTTTTCTACATTGATTTTATACCGTAAGACTTTAGTGAATTTGATCATTAACTATTTGCTACAATTTTAAGGGAAAGTGAAATTCCATATTATCAGAGAGGCAAAAAATAGAACTTGACAGATATAACAAAAACATGAAAATAGGAATGAACTACAGAATATATTAATAAAAAAAACCTTATGACAGTATTGAGACTAAATGTTAGTAATCACAAATACGAATAATTTCATTTGCCTTATTAAAAGCTAAAATGTAATGTTTTGATTAAGATAAAGGAATCCAGCATATGCTGTTTATAATAGACATGTCCAAAATAAACTAACATGGAAGGTTAAAAATAAACAGATATATCAGACAAATAAACATCAAAGTGGCAGAATTAATAACAAATTAAATACAATTCATGGGGAAAAAACATTAAAGAGACCAAGAGGAATACTTAACTTGATAAATGACACAATCCACTCAGAAGAAATGAGAATAAACTTTTATGTAGATTGATAAACCACCGGAAAATAAAATATAAAAAAAAAGCTGTTAGAAGTACAAAACCATAAACAAAGAGAGACACTTTAACACATCTCTTCAAAAAACTGACAGATCCATCCAATAAAAAGGAGCGGGGATTCTGATATTTAAAGAACACGCATTCATCTCAAACACCCGTGGCACATTCACAAGCGTAAGACACACCAGCTACAAAGATGACATCAAGCTTTTTGAAGGGTGGAGATGACACAGGCTGCATTCTAAGACCTGAATGCACTAATCTAGCTATTATCCAAAAGCAGACAAGGCAGAAGGAGGGAATAGGCAAAAATGGGGGGCAGGGTGCGCACTTTAACAGCAATTTTCTAGAGAACTTTTGCGTTGATGAGGCAATGAAATTGAAATCATGAGATCGCTACCAGACAAAACCCGTGGGAGGGGAACAGTGTTTGTGAGGTTTGTTAGACGGCAAGAAAGACAGGATAGCTCAGCAGTCAATTCAAGGAGCTACAACCAGAATAACAAAACAAACTAATGGTTAGCAAGATGACGAGCCATAAAACAGAAAACAAATTTTAGTTCAGGAGTAGAAGGAAGGGCTGGATTTTGGAAAATCTAACAAAATAATCACCAACAACAGGAAAGACTACCCCAAAGGAACAAAAAATAGACTGACTTTTTAAAAAGTCAGAGAGCTCCTTTGTAACCCAGTATGTGGTGCTTCTCGATGAATGTCGATCATTTCCTGTGGGTTGATTTTGTCGTTTAAATCTTTGAAATAACTATTACTTTTCTTTCTCTACTTGATCCACTGGTTTCCGAGGGGGGTGGGTTAAAAGTTCCACCATGATCGTGATGTGGTGGATTTCTCCTATTTCTGTCCATTTTTGGTGTATATGCTCCGCCGTATTTACGCATTCATTGCCGTCACATCTTGGCAAAGTGCTCCTTTCCCTGTAGGTCGCCCCCCCCCCAGGGAGTGCTTACTACCAGGTTCTCAGGCTGACGTTCTGACGGCCAGCTCCGCTGCCCTGTCCCCACCCCAGTGCTGCTCCCAGAAAAGCAAAGACCCACTGAGCAGGCAGAAGCTGCTGGGAGCTGTCCCCTAACAGCTGTCGAGACTCAGAGCTCAGCACAGAGTGGAGGCGGCACCCCACTCCCTGGGGAAGCCTGGCGTGAAAGGGTTCACAGAAGAGCCCAACGTGTGACCCCAGGAGGAGGTCAGCTGGGAGCCGCGTGCCATGCAAGAGTCTGGCAGATGGGACGGTGGCTGGAGCGGCCGACAATGGCAGAGCGAGGAGAGAGGGAGTGAGCATGTGGTCTGGAAGGTAAGGACGAGTGAATTCCCAGGGGACACGTGGCCAGCTGAAGCCATCTAAAGGGGCCCCGCCCACAGCAGCAGCCTCTGGGACAAGGGGACGTCAGCAGCAAGAGGTACCAACTGCAGGTCACAAGAGGTGAGCTCCCAGCTCGGGGCCTCACGCTCACAGCCACAGCACAAGGCAGGCGAGAGCCTCTGATCCTACACCTCACCCTGCCCTGATCCCGAAGTCTCCAGCAACAGCCAGCAGACCTGTGACTGACAGACCACAGGTCCCCAAGCCAGGAGTGAAGGGAAGAAAGATCGTGGGTGTGACCACGCGACTGCGGCTGAAACTGCTCAAATGGCTGACCGGCCGCAGGCTCGAGTGGTGATGTCATCCCAGGACGAGGAAGGGAGATGCAGCAGAGCTGGGCAGGGCAGGGCAGGGCAGGGCGGGCAGGAAGAGGAGCCCCTGCCGCTGCTGAACGAGCTGGAGTCACCCCGCCCACACCCTCGGCTCATTCAGGATTCCGGCCCTCCGAGGGCCTCCACGTGTTTCAAGCATAATTAGTTCTGAGCCTGCTGCATCAGCCCACTGAAAGTATTCTGGGAAAACTGCATTCGTGCAAACCTGCACAGACTTTCTGCTTGTCACCATTCCGTGAGCAATACAGCACAACAGCAATTTGCATAGCAATTGCACTGTACTAGGTGCCGCAGGTAATTTAGAGGTGGTTCAAAGCACACAGGAGGGTGTGCATAGCTTATAAGCAAATACAATGCCAGTTTGTTTGTTTGTTTGTTTTTGTATAAAGGACTGGAGCTTGGAATCCCTGGGGGAGCCTGGGTGTTTCTGAGACCAAGCCCCTGCAGATACCGAGGGACAAGTGAATTCCTCCCAACCGAGCTAGAAGATTCCGGGAAGATGGAACCGGTGAGCACAGTTGTGGGAGCTGCACAGAGTGTCCTAGTGTCAGAGCTGGAGTGTCCCCGGAAATCCAGCGCTGCCACTTGCTTGCTGAGGCAGGACTGGTGAGGTGTCTACACCGCCCTCTCCTGGCTCCCACGGCTACGAGGACCCCAATAACAGCTGGGAGAATTATACTAGGACAGAGATACATCCACTGAACATCAGCGTGAACCCCTTCCACTCACACGTCTGAGGCAGACAGACCTGAGGTGGTGAGCACAACACGTTTTAAATACTGCTTCCATTTTACAGATGAGTACACTGAGGCTCAAAAGGCCAAATGACTGCTCCAAAGCCACATGGGTAGTGTTTATAGAAATGAGGTTGAGAGCCCTGCCTAACTGAACCAAAGCTTGCTCCACCACCCTGCATGCCTCTCCCAACCCCTGCTCGATGCCTCTGGTCCTGGGTGGGTGCTGGGCTACAGAGCTCCCTCTCACTCTAAAGCATATCCTGCGTTGCACGCTACGTGATATGGCCACCATATCAGCATAACCATTTTAATAAGCAAAACCCGTGCTGGGTAAGGACAGCTCAGCTCCAGGACTGGAACACAACGCAGTGTTTCCCCGTCCGTTTTCAAAACAAGCAGGATGGTATCTAATCCAAACCCCGGATCCCTGCTCTGTAACTTCTTGTCATGTGCACAGGGGCTTTATGAATTCTGCAGGGAATGGAATGCAATTTTGTCAGGCTCGTCTGTGTCCATAATGACCGAGTCAAATTAATCATCTCGGATAATACCCCTGTGTCGGCCGTCCCGGAGACGGTTAATAGAATCTTTCTGATTCATGTCTCGCAGTGCATCAGATCTGGAGTGCGGCAGCACTTCTGAAAATCAGCACAATTATGCCTTCTGCCGGGCCTGCCACTTTCCCGGGCTAAGACACTGCTTAAATAAATAAATAAGTAAAAGCCCAGGCCATCTATAAACCAGATGGGAGCGGGAAAGCCATCCTGTTAAAATTCAGTGCAGATTCCAGAGGCGGTGGGGGAGGGGAGTGCAATATCTTTTTAAGCTGAGCTGTGGCAATCACAGTGGAGGAGCGTGTCTGACACCTCCCATGGATGGTCTGCCACGCTGCTGGCCACGGATGCTTCATGGCTGCTCCTGACCCTGAGCCTGGATCTGAGCAGACAGTGGCATCATCATGGGACAATGACAGCCGTCATAGTAGATGGGAGTTCTGTTTACAAGAGCCATATCTGGGGAACAAACACGATAATCCGCATGTGTTCCTGCCCAGGAACTGATCTGACTCACTCCAAGTCCCTGGCGGCTTTCTGGGTGATTCACCTTTGGGGTGGGGGGAGAGGGGGGAGACGGTTCTGGAAAGATTAAGCCCGAGGTTGGGTTTGGGGGTTTCTGTTTTTGGAAGCAGTAGCCCCAGCAGAACTTAAGAGGCGAGACTGGGGACAACATGGGGGGTGGCAGCGTTCAGACAGGAAGAGGCAGCCTGCACCAGACGTCTCCACATTCCACAGGTAGGGAAGCTCACTTTGCCAATAGTGGCAGAGATGGGTTTGCTTACTGGTTTGTTTATAAGGCAGATTTGCAGAGAGAGAGAGGGAAGAAGAGACAGAGAAAGAGAGTTCTTCCGATGCTAGTTCACCTCCCAAATGGCTGCAACAGCCAGGGCTGGGCCAGGAGCTTCACCCGGGTCTCCCCCATGGGTGGCAGGGACCTAAGTACTTGAACATCTTCTGCCATTTTCCCAGGCCCATTAGCAGGAAGCTGGACTGGAAGCGGAGCATCTGGGACTCGAAGCAGTGTACTATGGGATGTCAGCATCACAGACTAAGCTTAATCCGCTGTGCCATAATGATGGCCCCGGGAGATTCTTTTAACACAATTTTGTAACCACCTAGCCAATCGCCTCTTTGATGCCTTCTCTAGAAACATGCTCAGTCAACTTTTTCTACAGAGGTCAAAATGACAAACATTTCTGGTGTTGTGGGTGATTCACAGTCTGTCACAACCACTCAACTCTGCTGAAGTAGCCACAGACAAGATTTAAACCAATGAGCATATCTATGTTTTGATAACAATTTTATTCAGAAAAAATAGATGGAGGGCCAGATCTGGCCCATGGCCCGTGGTCTGTGGAACCCTGTCCTGAGTTAGGAGAGTTAACATGCCCCAAACTGAGCCCAGGGTCCTCCTGGGCCCACCAGGCGAGAGTCCACCTGGTGGCTCAAGCAGGAAGCTGGACGTGATGCCCAGTTGCTCCTCTCTCTCAACCCCCTCTCCGACCTGCTATGAGGCCCTACTGGCCCGACCTGACAGCGTACGTGGACCAGGAGCCATCGGCAGGGTGACCCCTGGTCTACGGGGCCATCACCTCCCCACAGCAGGTGCAGTCACCTCTTCCATGCTATCCCAGTGCCTGCTCTGCCCCCTTCTCCATAGTGACTGGGGCATGGTTTTACCCACAGGTCTGATCACGATACGCCCACTCGTCATCATCCCCTCTGCACCCTGGATTCACAGTACCACTCTGCATGAGATTTGGCACTGCCGTCCTCCAGTCTTGTCACCTCTGATACGCTCTCACCACCACAGACCAGCCCTGATAGCATCTAGCAGACCAGGTGCCTTGTGACCTGCACAAGCCCGAATCTCTGTGTGGCTGGCTCCTCTGTCTTTCAGGTCTCAGCTCCAGTGCCAACCCCCTCGGCCACCCGTAAGCAGGGTCCCCTTCCAGCCTTGGTCACAGCACTCTGCTTCTTTCTCTGTGACACTTGCCACACTACGTGATTGCTTCCCGGGACTGCTGTTGGTCCCCTATATGTTCCAGGGCGTAGGCTCCAGGAGGGCTGGGACCATGTCTGTCTTGTCCCATGCAGAGCCCTCGGGGCCTACAGCACTGCCCACCCAGCACCTGCCAGAAACTTGAGAACATCTGCTGTGTGAACAAATTGACCGTCAAACACACATCACCTGCAGCCATTCTCTTTGCTCACTATGACACTTGACCCTCTCCTTGATCAAACTTGGTTGGGAACCCCTGAGCCTTCTGTATGCATTTTGGGTCCCTGGCTCGCCACCCTCGGCCTGAGCCCAGTTCAGCAGAGATCCTCCCACCTTGGACAACTCACCAACTTGCTCTTAGTCTCCACGGACTCCCTCAGCCTGCCCTCGGGCTGTCAGTCCTCAGCTGTCCTGCAGTACTCGGAGCTGAGTCTCTCTCCCCTACTGCACGCCTACTGTAACAGTCTCCAATGCAGTCTTGCCTGCTCATCTAACTGTCTCAGGTGCGACATTCCTTCAATACCTGTCACTCTGATTCTCCCAGTTCCCCTGAGACCTTCAGGGCATTCCCAACGCAGGGTCTTGCAGTGGTGGTGGTGGGGTCCCCCCATACAGAATGCCTTAGTTTTCCTAGCCACCTCTCATCTTCCATGCCTGGGCTGCTGGTTTGCAAGTACATGGCAGACATAGGCAGTGGTGCTTTTAAAACATTTTAAAATGATGAGTAGGCTTTCCAGTTGCTTCTGTGCTAAAATAGCTTCTGAAAAAATTATGTCTATTTGTGGCTTTTTTTTTCTTTTCCATTTCTACCTTTTAAAATCTACAGAAGCAGCATCACTTTAAAAAGTGCCAAGCCAGCTGCCTGCAGACGAAGACCCTGATGTTCTCAGAGAATGGCCCTCGTGGTTCCCTGACAGCATGTCCCCAGGCTGGGCAGGGATGTGCTCAGTCCAGTCCACCCAGCTCCAGGGACTCTGCCCTGTTCGGCCCCTCCCAAGCTCCCTGTCTTAGAGCTGACTCCCAGCCGCTCTGGTGTCACCAGGGCCCCAGTGGGCAGGCCTCTCTGCTCAGGCCACTGTCCTCCTTGGTGACACCTGCTCATCAACAGGCCTCCTGCCTTCCCGTGTGGTGGCACCAAGCTGCTCTGAGAAGGATGCAGCAAAGCTTCAGCCTGGACCTCCTGCAGCCTGGACCTCCTGTTCCTGCCCCAAATGTCCCACTAGGGAGCTGCAACGCCCAGCTCTTCTTTGAGGCTCATTGAGCACCCACCCGCCTAAGCCAGGTTCCTGCTGGGTCTGGGAGAGTCACGAGTGAAAAGGTAACTCGGCCCTCACTCTCGGGTCAGTCTCGCTTGTCTACAGCTTTGTCTTAAGTCACAATAATAGCAGCCAGTATGTACATCGCCCTGGTCTCGTATACATGCATCCCTGTTTATGCCACCTATGAACTTCTTAGTTTTCATGACAGCTTATGAAGCTGGGGCTATTACTGTATCTGTGTCACAGAGAAAGAAACAGAGGCACTGAGATGGGAAAGCTGCCCAGGGTGACACACTGGGACGGGAGACAGCCAAGACACCAGCTTGAACGCCTGGCCCAGGGGAACTGGGTTCTGCAAACCACCACCAGAGGGCGCCTGGAGGTGTGCCCTCCCTCAGCTGAGCCATCAGATGAGACCACAGCTCCATGGCCACTTGGAGAGCGGCCTTGACCTTGAGGCCCCAGCTGACCCAGCCAGGGGCTGAGCTGTAGGAACCACCAGATGGCCAATGTGTGTTGTTTTTCAAAGCAGTTGAGCCTGGGAATCGGTGTTCTTCCTGACTGCGTGACTCCTGTTTTGTAGACAGGAGGAACTGGGCCTCCTGGATGTGAAGCTGCACCTCTGTGCCGATTCTGTCTTCCTGGGTAGCTCCCGCCCACCTCCTCTCCCGTTCTCTGATTGCTCCTCGGGTAGGCCCTACACCATGGGTAGGATCCCCCTGAGCACAGGCTCCCTCATTTCTCAAAGGGAGGCAGTGCTTCTGAATCTGTCCTGGGCACACAAGTTACCTGGGGCGCTGCCAACCTGCCGATTCTGCCTTGGGCCTGGGGCTGTGTTCACCAAGCTCCCGGTACTGCTGCTGCTGCCAGCCCACGGACCACTGTGCGCGGCACATCCCGACCCATTAAAGGCACAGACTCTGCCCCTGACAGACTGGGTTCGAGTTCCCATTCTGTTGTACGCCAGCAGGGAGTCCTTGACCTCTGGGAGGAAAGAGACTAGCCCAAGGTCAGGGGATAACAAGAGTTACCTGGAACCTCCCCCCCCCCCAGAGCTCTGTGTTCCAGGCTTCTAGAATAGGGGCCCAAATCTGCAACTCAACCCACCCTCGAGTCAGCCTGGACCTGTCAGTCCATGTGTGTGTAGCCCTGTCTGTGTCTACACGCACGAGAGAATGTGTCTGCCGACCAGCACAATGCATGCACAAAAGTGCTTGCGAAGGCATCTGAACCCCAGCAGGTGTGCTTGTGGGTTTGTGAGAGACCTCCTCTCACTCCCTCCGTCGCCAGCTGTCAGCTCCCATCATGTGCTGGGCCCCTGAGACCCACAGTCCAGGACAGAGAGAGGTACTCATGAAATGCAAATCAAGATTTCCTGTGTGTGTGTGCGTGTGCACGCACAGGTGTGAGCACTGCTCACAACACCCCCCAAGAGCCAGGAGCTGCTTTCTGCATCCACTGGGGAAAAGAGGGACAGACAGGTTAAGTAACTGGTCTGGAATCACACAGCAGTGCTGCATGTGTGGACCAGTCCGTGTAAGAGTGTGCATGTGTGAGCGCAGCGTGCCCGTGTGCTTGCATCTGTGCATGGGTGTGTCTGCACACAACTGCTGTAGACTCTTCAAATCCTCCACTAACAAGATTTTCCAGAATCCCAGCATCGCATCACAAGGGCATCCACACACACTTTGGGATGTTTGTGCTTTAAACACTTCCTGAAACTCTGTCCCCAGCCAAGAGGGACTCAACACCAGCACCCGTAGAGCTGAGCGGATCCAGGGAAGCCCATGTCGCCTGCTTCCCTGGGCCAAGCCCCTGCCCAAGCAGTTCCCAGCTCCTTGTCCAGTAGGAGGCTGGAAGAATCCTCCCTCTCCCAGGAAGTTACCCACACTGTCCAGACCCGGTGGCAACACACTACACTGGTGGCCTGATTGATACAAGATACAAATCACCACACCTTTCCCATCCTGCCTCAGCTCCAAGAATGTAGACACTTGTACAAACCCAATACCTTGATCATTTCTTTCATTCTTTATTAAAGCATAAAACACCCACTGCCAAGGGCAGGGATCGTCGTGAACAGCTCGATGGATCTGCACAAAGTGGACTTGGGCAAACAGCACTCCAAGGAAGAGACCAAACTTGCTGCATCTTCAAAGCTGCCCAGAGCCTGTTTTTAGTCCCTGCCCACCTGCTACCAGGGCAACTGCCATTCACGGCTCCACTGCTGTTGATTAGTTCTGCCTGTGCACCTGCTTCACAGAAGTGGCCTCGCGCCGAATGATGTGTTCTGTTGCCTGGCTTTTTCCACTCCATACAACGTGTGTGAGTCCTCCACGCTATCACACGGCGCTGTACCTCGTTTGTTCTCCTCACTACGTGGTGCTCCATGGTCTGAGAATATTTCGCCATCACTCGCCTGGCCTACTGCTGATGGATATTTGCACGGTTTCAGATTTGGGCTTTTCTGAAGAGTGTGGCTATGCACACTCATACCCGTGTCTCTTGGGGAGCATGCCACAGCCTTTGTGGGGTAGAACTGTGGGGTCACAGAGACCCACGTCCAGCTCTGGACACTGCGGCGTGCTTTTCTGTAGTGGCTGAACCGAGTTCCGCAGCGACGGCTGGGGACCCTTCCCACCCTGGCCTTTGATGTCATTCTTACTGCTCTGCATACCGTGGGGAGCAGGTCAGAAATGTTAAAACGCGTCCCCATCGTCCTCTCCATGAGCGACCTTGTGGGCCAGCAGCAAGAGAGACAGGATAACCGCGCAACGGACATGCGTGCGTCACACACACACAACCACGCACCACATGCACCTGCTCTTGAGGGCAGAAATCAGGCGACGTGAAGGCCCTGTATGATCAGTATGAAGGCCCTGTATGATCACAGAGGAGTTCACTGTGTTTCTCATGTGGGGATTTTCAAGAGGAAGAGCCCACCCAGGACAAAGCAAACGCCTCATAGGAGGAAAGTCTGCCTTCCCCATCTTCCTCTCTAAGCCCTCCCCGCCTCCCTCTACCCCCCAGCCATTCATTCGCACAGCCCTCCCCCTGCTGCTCCAGCCTGGCACCCCAGATTCCCAGCGCCTTCCCGACATAGAGCTCAGCACCCTGGGGCTTTGTCCAGCACCGGCTTGGCCTCTGGGGCCCACACAAGGAGCCGGCCTGACCAACGCGTAGGTTACTGGGCCTGTCACCAGGCAGGATTTCTGTTAGCTGAAATGCAAGCCACACCTCATCTCACTCCAAAATGGCAAAAAAAAAAGTGCAGCCAACATTCTCCCAGCAATGTCACTGTGCTGCTCCTCTTGCCCCAACTGCAGGCTCTGACAAAACACCCATGTCCAGCTCCCATCAGAGCCAGTGCAGGCAGGGCTGGTCACCGTGCCAGACCCTAAGCTTCCTAGCAAGCATCTCTAATCCAGACATCTGAAATCTGACACAAAGTTTCTGATTTGGAGCATTCCAGATGCCCAACTGTGAAAAGATTCCCAGATCTGAAACACTGCCATCTGAAACCCTTCTAGTCCCAACACTTCAGATAGAGAAAACGCAAGCAGTGTGAATGCTCCCATTTCAGAGAGATGGGAAGTGAAGCCAAGAGAGGTTAGGTAATCGGGTCCGGTCAGGTCACACAGGGAGGACAAGGCAGGCCAAGGTGCACAGGGCACGGGACTTGCACCCAGATGCTCACCTGTGTCCCTCAGGCATCCTTCACCTGCCAGGCTTTGAGTACCTGAGAGATGAGGAAACGGGCCACCTGCACCTTTTAATGCTAATGAGATGTGGGTTGGGAGGCTGGCAAACCAGGCTGTGGCCTGGAGCAGAACCGGAGGGCAAATTGCAGAGGCCAGGGGGTGGGGAGGGGAGCACCTTCAGTGAGCCAGGAGCCACCAGGAGGCTCCTTCTGCTGACTTCGTGGTTTTTATGCAGACTTTGTTTGGCACATTTTAAAAGCAAGAAGCTTCCAATAGCACCTTTTTAAAATTACAACCTTAACAGAATTTGATTTTTCATTGGCTCAAACAGCAGCCTGGCTCCCCTCTGCTCATGTTCCTGACTTGTCCTTGGTAGGTGACCTTGGGCATGCTATAATAACGTAGTGAAAATATGGTTTTCCTCTTTCCTTTTTAAAGACTTATTTATTTATTTGGAAGGCAGAGAGAGGGAGGGAGGAAGGAAGGAAGGGAGCGAGGGAGAGAGAGAAAGAGAGAGAGGGATAGAGAGAGAGGGAGAGAGAGAGGTCTTCCACCCACTGGTTCACTCCCCAGGTGCCTGCAACAGCTGAGGCCCAGCCAGGCCAAAGCCAGGAACCTGGAACTCCATTCAGGTTTCCTACGTGTGTGCAGGGGCCCAAGCAAGTGGGCCATCTTCCACTGCTTTCCCAGGCCATTAGCAGAGAGCTAGACCAGAAGCAAAGCAGCTGGGACTCAGTTACTTTGATAATGGATGGCTGGCGCTGGAGGCCGGGCCTTAACCCACTGTGCCACAACACCAGCCCATTTTTTTTTTCTTTAATAGCATCTCATGCTAACTACATATGCCATGTACCAAGCACTGAAGTAGGCACTTGGGGTATAAACACATCTTGTTAATTTCTTCCTGTGTGTCTTTGAGAAATGTGGAAAGACAGAACTGAGGCCTAGGAGGTTTGTTAACCAGTCCACCTGCCCCAACCAGGAAGGGTCAAGACCAGAACTGGAGCACAGGTGGGTCTGTCTGCCTGCGTCCTTACCTGGTAACACACCCACGTGCATCTCCTCCTGCTGTCCCCAGTGTGCAGACACGCTGAGAGCCACTGGCCTTGTCGGCACTGATGTGATTTAGCCAGGTGAGGGGGGACAGCCATGAGACATAGACTGCTAGGTTCCTGGAGATACCCATTCAGTCCCCAAACGCAAAAACTAGGGTGGAGAGAGGGCAAGTGACTCACCCAAGGGCACACAGTGAGAGAAGCTGAAGAGGGGCCAGACCCAGAAGCTAAAGGCCCAGTGCCATTCTGGAAAGTTTCCCAAATCTGGCCTCACTTCTAGATTGTGATCTCAAGCTAAGTTCATGCATAGCAATGAACACATGTGTAAAATCAGGATTTCTCAAACCAGAGCCAAAGACTCGGGCCCTCCAGGGGATGCAAAGTGTCAGGGGGACTGTTGGAGGTGGAGGGAGAATGCTGTTTTGAAGAAAATCTTGAAATTCCATGTTTCCAACCCATGGCTGTGCCCTCCCCCCAGCCCCGTATACTTCCTTTACCATTGCCATTGTGTGCAGCCCATTTAGAGAGAGTGAACATTTCCTGGGATTCAATTTTTCTCATAATAGTTGGAAGGAAACAGAACTATATGCTGTAAACATTCACCTCATTGTATGAAAAATATCTTCATTATGGAGGAGGCATCACAAATGCCCACCAAGGTCCTCCCCCCGATCCCATTCCTAAGCCTCTGGGCCTGGGTCCTCCGATAGGGAAGCCTCTCACGGGGCGGAATCCAGAGCGTCAGGATGGGGATGCCACACTAAGATGGGTGAGAAGTAAGCGCACGCCCCTTCTCTGAGGTTGTCTCTGAGCGACGCCAGAGAGGCTGTGCGTTTTTTCTGAGCACGTGCCGAGCGCAGACGGGGAAGAGCTCATTAGTTCGGTGTGACATACACTCGATCCTCTCCGTACGTGCGGGGTGGGGGTTTTCTCCTCCCTCCTTGCATTTTATCCTTCAGCTGTGAAATGATATTACATTTCATCAGATTCAAGCAAAATCTACGGTCGTGAAACCGCTTCCTTTAGGGCCCCTCCTACGTATTCCGAATTCATGAATCGTGTTCCGATAACGCAACCATAATTATTTTTAAAGTGTGAGGTTTGTGGCTTTAATGGGAAATGCTCACAGAAGGCCTTTTCTCCTTGATGGCTTGCAATCAGCGTGGTAGTCGCTGCTGTTACCTGCTCCGTGCCTCAGCAGGCAGAGCACAATTGCATTTTCATATGGATCGCAAGCTCCTCGCCCGCGTTTTAATTAAAGCAATAAAAGCGCAGTCGTCTGCCCTTTACAGTGTACACAGATGCAGAGGCCAGGGCTGCTCAGCTTAGATTTCACCCCCAGCATGAGGGTCTCCTGTGCCCCGATGTCACTCCTGGGGAGTGATTACCTTTGTCTTCAACCACCCCTGGCTCGCTGAGCTGCAGCATGGCAGCATCAACAGTGCCCTCCTGAGAGGGTTAATGTGAGGAGGCCCGACAGGAGGCCAGGCACGGGCACTGCCCAGCGGAGTGCTCTGTAAGCACTACTAACAGCACCAGCGGCAGCAGCAGCAGCAGCTGCTGCAGCATTGACACTGGAGAGAACCAGCCGGGCATTCACCCTCATTATTCACAGGAGGAGCAGGTTCTGAAGGAAGTAAGGCAGGACAGAACCTCGAACTCAGAGCTCCCAGCTTTCTCCCAACCTGGGCATCCTACACTGCCCCCTGCTGGAAGGAGGCCATGACTTCAAGGCCCAAAGGATCTCCGCTTTCAGGGACTGGCAGGTCCAAGGTCTCCCCTGTACCAGCTCCCTGTCTCCCTGCCTCCTGGGGACACCATCTACCCACCCTAGGTCTATGCTGGGTCCAAGTGGGAGGACAGAATGGCCATCCTGGAAGACCACGAGGGAAGGCTTCTGCCAAACACAGCAGTAGCACTCAAAACCAAGCGTTGGAGACCACTGAACTCTGAGCTCTCTGTGCCCGTGGTGTGCCAGGCGCAGCATGGGGCACATATGGGGACTCTGGCCTGTATGACATGGTGACTTCTCTCCAGCATGAATCCTGCCATCCCTGGTCAGGGGGACCCCCGAGAAGGGTGCTGATGGGAGCAGGGGGGTGGACAGAGCCACACTGGGAGCTGCTCATGCTAGGTGAGGGTCGCACCTGCTAGGTGAGGGTCACACCTGCTAGGTGAGGGTCGCACCTGCTAGGTGAGGGTCACACCTGCTAGGTGAGGGTCGCATCTACTAGGTGAGGGTCACATCTACTAGGTGAGAGTCACACCTCCTAGGTGAGGGTTGCATCTGCTAGGTGAGGGTCGCACCTGCTAGATGAGGGTCACACCTGCTAGGTGAGGGTCGCATCCACTAGGTGAGGATCGCACCTGCTAGGTGAGGGTTGCATCTACTAGATGAGGGTCGAACCTGCTAGGTGAGGGTCGCATCCACTAGGTGAGGGTCGCACCTGCTAGGTGAGGGTCACACCTGCTAGGTGAGGGTCGCACCTGCTAGGTGAGGGTCGCATCTGCTAGGTGAGGGTCGCACCTGCTAGGTGAGGGTCACACCTGGTGGTGCTCATCTTTGCTGGTGCTCACTGCTCTCTGGAGGCCCAAGGGCTCCTCAGCGAGCACCCTAAGCAGAAGCCCTCCCCAAACCATCAGGCCTAGAGGGCAGGGTCTCCTTACAAGCAGCTCCTGGGCCACTGGGATTGCCACTCTAACAACACAGCCCCATTTCCCAGCTACATCTTAGAAAGTGCCCTCCACTGCCTCCGGCCCCAGTGGGAATTTGGCTTCTCCAGCACACCCCGGACTCATGCCTCCTCCTTCGGATCAGAAGGTGGGATTGACACCTTCTCCCCCCTCCACCGCCCCAACCACTACCTCCTGAGTCCCCTCAGCTTGGGCTCCAGGTGGATGCTGCACTCCACTGCCAGGAGCCTCGGCTCCTCCGCCCCAACATGCCCAGGGGCCCGCCAACACCCACAACAGCTCAGCCCCTTCCCTCTCTGACTAAAGCGCCCTCGCCGTCCCACACCCCACTTGTGGCACTTCTGCCACTTTGGAGCTGAAGAGCTAGGGTGCCATGCCGTACACCTGCGTGGGCAATCCCTTTCCCTGGTCTCCCACCCTGTCTGCACCCACAGCACCTGCACAGGAGCTCGCTCTCCTACACTCCACAACAAACACCCAGACCCTCTGCCCCTACCTGGACCCCAGGGCACTGGCACTCAGCAGGTGACCTGCCCCAACCCTTCAGGTGCAGATGCCCACTGCTCCCTGCCAACCCCAGCCCCCGCTGTCCCCGCTCTAGGCTAAGGCCTCAGCCCCATCTCCAGGCAGGAGCCACCCCTTCCCATCTGCTTTGGAAACTTAAACCATGAGTCTACCTCACCCTCTCCTGGACGCCTCCCAGCCACAACCCAACACTACAGACGCCTGCCTGTTTAGATGATCCCATCTACGGAGCCCCCATCTCACTGCCCTGCAGTCTCCCCCTCGTCGTGCAAGCTATTTGTGCTTACTGTTTACACGTCCCCCCTCCCACTCCTGCTTCCTTCCACCCATGGACCCCCATGATGGCTCCTACCAGCAGAGCTGCTTCAGCTGAGATCTAGATGGCTTTCTTTTTTTAAAAATTGATTTTTATTTGAAAGGCAGAGAGACAGATGGGGAGAGATCTCCAGTCTGTTGGCTCACTCCTCAAGTTCCCACAACAACCATAGCTGGGTGAGGATAAAGCCAGGAGTCTGGAACTCAACCCACGTCTCCCACATGGGTGGCAGGGACATGATCTGCTGCCCCCCAGGCACATCAGCACGAGGCTGGAGCGCAAGCAGAGGCGCTGTGATTCGGGAGTCAGGTACCTCAGCTTGTAGCTTTACCCACCATACCACAATGCCACCTGCTTAACTTTCTGAAGTCAAAATAAACTCCTATTTTAAAATCTACTAAACACGAAAATCCAAAACTCTCTTTTCTACCCCGTCCACAACCTGCCCCCCCCTTCATAACACACACACATGATGCACACACAGGCACACATACACGATGCACAACACACTGTTCCTTTCTATGTGTCTTTCCAGAGATACTTTAATCAAATGCAAGCACATAAAACACTCTTATTACCTTTATTGCATACATGGTAACAAACCACTCTTACTGTTTTTACACCTTGCTTTTTTGCATCAATAATGTGTCTAAAAAACTTGGATATCGTTTCAGTTTCCTTATTGAGTCTCATGCTATTCCTTTTGATAGAGCTGCACGATTTATTTAATTAATCCTATATTGCTGGGCATTTGTTTACATCCAATCTTTTGCCATTATAAATAATATCACAATGGATAATCTCAAATATGTCATTTTTCATGTACACAAATGTATCAATCAGTAGGATATATTTCCAAAAGGAGATGATCTGAATTAAAAATCAGTGTGCTGGGAGTTTTGCTAGATGGTGCTAATTTGCCTCCTGAGTTGTTAAACCATGTACTACCTGCCTCCCCAACAATGCATAAAATGCCTGGTTCCCCACAAGAACACCAACAGAGAGATAGGTAGCAAACCGTTGGGTTTTTATTAATCTCAGAGGTGAAAAATGGTAGTTTTTTAAAAAGTTATTTATTTGGGTTGGAGAAAGAAGGGGGCAAGCGCACGCGCGTGCATACACACACACACACACACACACACACACAAGCGGGGGGAGAGAGAGAGAGCTTCCATCCACTAGTTCATTCTCTAAATCCAATTGCCTGCAACAGCTGGTGCTGGCTGGAGGCCAGAGCTAGGAGCTGGGAGCTGAGAACTCAAACCAAGTCTCCCGTGTCGGGGGCAGGAACCCAGTGACCTGAGCCAGCACCTGCTGTCCCCTAGAGTCTGTGTTAGCAGGAGGCCGGTATCAAGAGCCAGAGCTCTAAGCTGAACCCAGGTGCGCCGATGTGAGATGTGGGCGTCCCACCCAGCACATAACTGCAAGGCTAAGGGCCTGTCCCCCAAGTGCAGCTTTACTTTGTTTCTTGATGAACCTGTCCTAGCACTTGTCCTCATGTGGAAGGTCCATCTATTTCCTTTCCTTGGCCCCTATCTCCTTGCCTTTTCTCCACCAGGGTTTTGGATGGATTTGTAGGAATTCTTCACTTATTCTAGTGGTTGATCCTTCGATTATGCTGTGGTTGATAATATTTTTGCCCAATGTGTCATTGGTCTTTTTGATTTTACTTACGTTGTTTTGGTCACATCAGTCTGTGGTCAGATTTTTCAGTCTTTCCTTCGGAGGCTTTCAGTGCTAGAAATGCCTTCCTCACTCGGAAGCCACAAAGCACAATTCAAAGTCTGTCCCGCCAGTGTCTTTCATGGTTTCCTTGAATCTATTTACATCACTGATTAATTTAAAGTGGATCCTTTGACAAGGAAGGAGCTGTGCAGCCAACATCATTTTTCCCTCCTTGGGTTCTGCGACTCTGTGTTCTCCTCCTCCTTCCTATCAGTGCCCCAGTCTTCCATTCCTCTTCTACTTTACCCTCATACGCCGGAACTCAGCACCAGAGTCATCAGTGCCCCACCAGTCTCCTCTTCCCTCTCTCTCCATGAATCTCATCCACTCCCAAGGATTCAATACCAGGACTTCCAAATGCATTGCTCCTGTGAGCTCTAGACTTTTGCTTGGATGAGCATCTTAAATGAAACATGTCCAAGTTTGACCTTATCAAATCTGTACCTCTCCAGGCCTTCCCAGGGCAGACAGTGGCACCACCAGGAGGAATTAAGATCTATTTGAAAGGCAAATTACAGAGGGAGAGAGAGGAAGAAGCAGAGAGAGAGAGAGATCCTCCATCCACTTGTTCACTCCCCAAATGGCCACAACAGCCAGGGCTCAGCCAGACCAAAGCCAGGAGCCAGGAACTTCCTCTGGGTCTCCCACGTGTACAAAGGGGTCCAAGTGCTAGGCCATCTTCTGCTGATTTTCCAGGTGCACTAGCAAGGAGCTGGACCAGAAGTGGAGCATCTGGGACTCGAACTAATGTCCACAAGGGGATGCCAGCATCACAGGTGGTGGCTTTACCCACTGCACCACAATGCTGGCCCAGAGAGAAATAACTTTTAATGCTCTCTAACACAGCAGGATGACAATGGTTGACAGCAATGACACAGTTATACAGGGTACTTCAAGAGGTTTGTGGAAAATGGAATTAAAAGATTATTTTGCATCAAAATATTTTAATTCTATTTTCTATGAGCTTTTTGAAGTACCCTCATATATTTCAAAATAGTTAGTAGAGAGGACTTTTAATATTCCCAGCACAAACAAGCGATAAATATTTGAAGTGATGGGTACCCTTGTGTGATCATTACACATTGTACACAAGTATTGAAATGTCATCCTGTGCCCCCTATGTAAGCCCAATTACTATGTCTCCATGGGGAAAAATATTGTAAAAAAGGACTGAAAGTAAAAGAAAGTGACACCACCCCCCACGCTAGGAACAGGCTCATGCTCAGAGCCTGGTGTCACCCATCAATCCATCGCTCTCTCCCTTTCACTGTCAATACCTACAACTTTATTTCCAAAACACATCTCAGATCCTTCTGCTTCTTCCCACCTGCTCTACCTCTACCATAACCTATGACCCCAGCAGCCTCCACTAGGGCGATGACCACACCCTCCAGGCTGGTCTCCCAGCATTCGCTCTTGCCACCAAGAGCTTTGAAAACAGCAAACTTGATCATGCTATTCCGTCTCCCTCGATCTCACCTCTACTCTGTCTCTCCCTGTTACACACACACATGCCTTCAATGATTCTTGGGAAAAATCCTGACAGCTTTAGCAGTCAAAATTAAAAGCCATGCACGTGGCACACGGTCCCCACCCCCTGCCAGGAAGACAGCAATGAAGGGACATAGACAGCATGACTGAAGGGACAAATAGGCACTTGTTGGTGACATCCAGGGCAGAGCTGCGGCTGAGCACCAGGGGTCAGCAGACGCTGCTCTCCGTGGCCCCAGCGATACCTCTGATGACAAAAACAAGGAACCCACAATGCAGCTGGCTTTTCCCCGGTGCTGGCTTTGCATACTCTTGGGTTAGATTCCCCCGAAGCAGAGTCTGCGAAAAGAGAGGGGCGTAGCTGAGCGGGCGTGGTCTCAGCTGGGCCTCGCTACAGTCAGCTCCGTGGGAAGGCCCCTTGAGAAAAGGGACTCTGCTCCTGGACACCCCTGGCCCCTCCCTGCTCAGGGTTCCCACCTGGCAGCGTCCGAGTCCCTGAGAAGGGCGGCTGTGAGTAGTTAGTGGCTGCCACCAGCAGCTGGACAACAGACCCCAGCCTGCTAGAGAGGCTTGGGGCCCCAACAGACTCCAAGACGCACCCCTCCTTGGATTCCCAGAGCACCCTGGAGGCAGGTGATGCCCGCCCATTGCACGGGAAATGGACATCCCTTGCACAGGGGCATCTGGGCCCTGCTGGGCACGGCAGACCTGGACCCTGGCTCCTGCCAGCTGGGGCCAGAGCCCACTTGTTTTCTTCTCCTTCACCTCATTCCAGGAAGAAGGGGACTCTTCCTGGATCACATAACCAGGAACTAGCAATCCCAGCAAGCCCTGGACAGGATCTGCTCTCACTGGGGGAAGGGCCATCTGCCCCAGGCACCCCACCTCCAGGTGCCGCTGATGGGCTGCAGCCCTGGCAAGTGGGGCAGAAAATCGTCCCGGGGCGGGGTGGGGGTGTGTGGCAATGCATGAGCGCTAACGGGAGCTGTGCAAGGGATTTTGTGGAGACCTGCAAAACCCGCACTGCGAAGCATGTACTTGCCAAAGAGACCTGAAGTCCCTAAGTGCCGCTTTGAAAGCTTTTAAAGAAAGTGCACATTTCCAAGTCAAGAAGAGGCTGTCTGGGGGAAGCGCTCCATTAAGGGGGCTTTGTGGCGCAGGTGAAGCCGCTGCTGGAGGCGCCCCCTCCCACATCGGAGTGCTGCTTCAAGGCCCACACCTCTGCTTGCAATACAGCTTCCGGCCGGCATATCTGGGGGTGGGGGTGGGGTGGGCAGGGGGCAGCGGGTGATGATGGAAGCGCTTGAGTGCTCCCCTGGGATGGACTCTTGGGCTCCTGACCCAGCCCCAGCTGTTGGGGACGCTTGGGGAGTGAGCCAGTAAATGGAAGCGCTGTGTGTCACGCGTGTGTGGCTCTGCATTCAAGCAGGTGAAAATAAGTAGACTTTGTCTTCAAGGGAGCGGGTTTGCGATATGATAGAATACTCTGGACACAAATGCTTTCCAGAAATGGCTCCCCACTCCTAACCAGACCTCGTACATGGTAGATGTCCAATAAACACTGCAAACGAGCAAGCTTTACATTTAATCATATTTACAGAATTCCCGGCCACGTGAAGAGCTGATCCTATGAATGCTGCATGGGCTGTGGGCCTTCCTTGCACCCAGGCGGGCACATATCTATGTCAATCCTTCAGGAGCTGGGACAAGCTGCTCTCTGCAGTCGGTGAGCAGACACCGTGAGAGGCATGCATGTGTGTGTGCAGGTGTGAGTTCAAGCAGGCACAGGGGAAGACGGGGAGGAAACACACAGACGTTTTCCCATTAGAGACTTAGAAGCCGGCAGAGTCCCACCAAGCCAAGGGAGCTATAGGAACTGGAAGAACTTAAGTCCTTTCTCATCAAAATCAGCATGAACTACACTCATGTGCTTTCCACACGCGGTAGTTTGTGCGCTGCAGGCCCTCCTGTCGTGAGGTACAGTCTCTTTCCCTGTGACTGGCTTGATCAACGGACCGAGCCGCAAGAATCATCTGCAGGTCCAAACCTAAACCTCAGGAGGTCTTGCAGCTCTGCAACCCTTCTCCCACCAACGTGAACAAGCTGAGGCCAGCCTGCTGGAGGGGGAGAGACCAAGTGGAGCAGGACAAGCGCCCCACCCCCAACCCACCACGCTGACTCCTGTGATCCTAGCCGGGACCAGAAGAGCCACCTAGCTGAACCCAGCCATACTGCCAACCCCTGGGATCGTGAACTAGGTAAGCATCTGTTGCTCTCCATAACATGCTAAGGTATTTGTTATGCAGCAAAAACTCGCTGACACACGATAGGAAGTCTCCACTGCAGCTATACAACTCACCCCCATGAAGACGCCATCTGGTAGACCTGAGAATCCTCATGTCAACTGCATAAAGCCCTAAATTAGGAAGACCCTTTTCTGGGTGACAGCACAGAAGACTGGGAAGGACCCTCAGGAAGTCCAACCACCTGGTTCCACTGTCAGGAAAACTGGATTTCAGAGCAGAGAAGGGATCACACTCACTCATGGCGCAGATATTTCCTAAGTGTCTGCTTTGTGCTAGATACTGGGCCTCCCTGGGCCACGCAGCAGTGGATATGAGACTAGAATCTTCTCTCATGGAGGTCACGGTCTAGCATGGAAATCAGACATTAGCCAAGATAGATATGTGGAAAACAACAGTAACTTAAGCAAGGGATTCAGACGACCAGGTGCCATCAGAGAGGATCAGGGGAGGGGACTTCATCAGATTGGGAGGGTCACCTTCGAGGGAGGGGACATTCAGGCTGAAGCAGGGTGGCAGCAGTGTTTGGTGGGAATGGGGCCCTGCACAGGCAGGACAAGGTGAGGCTGTGCAGCGTCTCTGAGCTTCAGCCACACAGCTGTGAGCCACCTGGGCTGTCGGCCAGCAGCCCTCAGCCTCAGTTCCACTTAACAACTGCTGAGAAGGCACTTTGAGATCTGAGAAGCTGTGGGGGAGCAGCCGAGATGGTTGCCATGCGTGGCTTGGCAGGGGCTTGGTTTGTCCTGGGTCTCCTCTCCCAGGGACCGCACTCCTCTCTGCCTAAGCCCACAGAGGCCACTGGGTCCCACTTTCCAATAGAGCCTGAGCCAGCACTGACCACACCACAGGACGCTCAGGCCGCCAGCACTCCCCGTGCTGACATTTGCAGGTTGTGGGAGGGCCCAGGTGGGATACTCAGGGGCAGGTCTGTGCCTGAGGCAACCCCATTTCCAGGTTGATTACGCACCATTGAGCCACTTCAGAGTGGGCTACCGAAATGACGACCCACAGGGCTGGCGCTGTGGTGCAGGAGGTCAAGCCACAGCCTACAACACCGGCATCTCATATGGGCGCCGGTTCAAGACTCGGATGTTCCACTTCTGACCTGGCTCCCTGCTAATGCACCTGGGAAAGCAGCAAAAGATGGTCCCAAGTGCTTGGGTCCCTGCACCCATGTGGGAGACCTGGAAGAAGCTTGTGGCTCCTGGATTCAGCTTGGCACAGCCCTGGCCATTGCAGCTTTTTGGGAAATGAACCAGCACATGGAAGATCCCTCTCTCTCTCTCTCTCTCCCTCTCTCTCTCTCTCTGCCTTTCAAATAAATTAAAAAAAAAAAAATGACCACCTGCTGCACCTGAACCCGTCTTGCTGGCTGACACAGCCAGAGCCACACGAAGGCAGCTCTGCAGCGACAGCAGCATGGTGTGCACACAGGGACTGGCCAGGGACGGGCGCGCTGGCAGCCCCGGCGCAGGGACCCTCACATGGCCGGGGACAGGGAGCAGCCACGCATCGGAGCTTCCGTGCACCCCTAGCCCCGAGACTGCAGCATCTTCCGCGCTGGCCATGCTCCCCGAGGCCCTGGCCACACATTACTCACCTATCGCCTGTCACAGAGCAAGGTACGTAAACACCTGTGAGGGTTCTCGCTGGCATCACATTGTGCTGTGAGGACCCTACCCCGGCCCTCAGCCAGAAGGTAGAACCCTCCCCTGGCCCTCGGCTCCCACAGTGAGGACCCTCTGGGGTATCACGGTCTATACTGAGGAAGCTCCCAGCTCAGAGAAATGAACTCTGCGGAGAGCAGGGTCAGTAGAAAACCCGATTCCCACCGGCATCTGTGCATGCCTGGGCATGGGGACCTCATAGGCAGCCTCTGCTCTCCTCCCTGGTGCCCTGTCCACTGCCCTCCCGGGGCCGTGCCCAGCTCCAGGTGGGCAGGAGAGCCCTGCGTGACTATGTAGGGAGTGCGTCTCTGCAAGGGCTGCGCAGAGGCAAGAGGCAGGTGGCATCAGGGAACAGGGGCCACCTCTGGTCGCTGCTGCCAGAAACTTCCCTCTGAGCCTGGGGAACACAGCCCAGGCGTTCCCAGCTCCAGGAGGGTTGCTGATGTCCACTCCAAGCCAGAGAATACTGCAGCCCCACTTTGATCGTCCCTTTCAAGGGCACTCAACTGGGAATCGTGACCACTGTGATGGAGGACAGTCATGGGCTGTGCCCGCACCCCTCACTCCAGGAGCAGCCCGGCTTCAACCAGCCCCACGCTTAGCCCCCGGCCTGGGGAGGACAGGGCACCCACCTGGCTGGTTGACAGGAGCTCTGGGTTGCCGTCACTCATCCCCACGTAGGCACTGTCACCATCAAACTAGAACAGAGAGAGAGAGAAGCAGCTCTGATTAAACTGTTCCTGAAGTGGCACCAGGAAAAGCCACTGCAGGAGGTCAGGGTACCGAGGGCACTGGGAGGGAGGGGCTGTGGGCCCGCAGAGGCCAAGGTCGGAGCCCAGGATGCCCCAGGCCCCATTTTAGCAGGGCTTCTTCTAGGGTGGAAGGTGCAGCCCCTGTTCTGGGTGCCCCAAGGGCTTGAGCTGCATTGTCACTCACACGTAGAACAAAGTGTGTTTTCTACAACTTGTCTGTAGACACAGGCAGGCTGCCTCCTCTCATCCCCTAGAAGTATGCAAACATCTCCTGTGGCCAAAATGATGCTCAGGGGACCACTGGGACTGGACTCCCGTGCCGGGGAACACTGAGATCTCCAAGTCCGAGTTCACGAGTCTACCCCAGCCATGCCGTCCGCTGTTACCATCCTAAATGGCTGTACCTACGCACCCATCCCATCCTTGTCCCTCAGGGCACCCTGGCCATGTGCAGGGAGTGCTGTGATAAGAACCACCAGCAGGAATTACAATCCTGCGTTCAGAGAAGCAAGTGTAGAGAGAAACGTGGGCTCGGAGGCCACGGGCTCCTTCTGTGTCCTGATGTGTGGCCTGAGCTAGTGTGCAAACACTAGAGCCTCCTCATCTGCCCAGTGGGGGTGACAGCAGTGGCCCTGCGCTGTAAACTCCTGCAGTGGACAGCACTGGACTCTCGGGTGCCTCAGGCAGCAGTCCCCAGACACACGGCATCAGGCAAGGGCTCACTGCATGTGGTCCTTCAGGGGGTCCCCTTGGGGAAAAATCTGTAGGGTGGGAGGGAAGCAAGACAGGGCAGCGGCCAGAGCGAAGCAAGGATGCAGCTTGTGCTGGACACTTGCTTTGGCCCTGCCCCTCGGCCACCCTAGGACGTGCATTGCTCTGCAGAGTTAGGCCCTGAAACTAAAGGCAAGGAGGCCCTGCAGGCCAGGCAGGCTGGTCGTGGGCTGTGGGCCACCCCACATGGTGAAGAACAGCCCTCAGAGAATGACACTGGCTGCCAGCCACCAGCAGGCAGCGCTCACAGCAGGAGGCAGATGGCTTGAGCCGGCGGGTCCAGAGTGGGACACCAGCGGCAGTCACTTTACTTTAATTACACAATTGATAGGCACAAGGTGCAAAATTCCAAAACTATGGAAAGCAACACTGCCCAGCCCATCTGCTGCCCTCCCCGGAGGCCCCCAGGTCCCCCAGATTTCCAAATCCCTTCAGAGGTGGTCTACATCACGCGAGCGGGCCCTGAAAGGTAAGCTCATGTCCATGCAAAATACAGAAATCGATGCGTGGATTTTTCCATTCCCGTGTTTGCCACGTCCTGAAGACGCTGTGTAGGATTTCCAGTCATCTCTTTCACACCCATGACAGCACACTAGACACACTACTTGCACTAGAGTGCTCTCTCTGTAACACACCTCGGGAAGGGTTTCACGTCTTTCATCTGGGACCCAGCAGTCCACAGATGTAGCCAACGTACGTGAGCAGTCCAGCTCCCGGGCAGCTGAGTGGTTTCCAGCCTCCACTACTCCAGCATTGCTCCCAGAAGGTTCTGTACCTTCATCAGCTAGCGTGGCCTGACTGATCTGCCAGGCTCACTGTGTGAGCAGATTTTCTGCTGGACTACTCAGATGTGTTTTTTTGGCGATTGACAGCCATCACCATGGGGACCTTGTGGAGGTTTTAAACATCCTCACTCCCACAGCCGTGCTTGAGGGTTTGGCTCACACCCTGTCTGCAGGGAGACTTCACTCAACAAGCACCTTGGAGGCAGCCCCTACCCTGGCTCTGAGAACCACCTGCTCCTGCCTGCCGTGCCCACGCTGAGCCCGGCCCTGCCTCAACTTTCTTGTTGTGCTACAGCCCCTTTTGCCTTGTGGCATGATCAAGAATTTACTTTTTTTAATAGAATTAAATTTGTTAAAGATTTATTTAAAAGGCAGAGTTTCAGAGAGGCAGAGGCAGAGAGACAGAGAGGTCTTCCATCCACTGGTTCACTCCCCAGTTGGCCTCAATGGCCAGAGTTGGGCCAATCTGAAGCCAGGAGCATCTTCTGAGTCTCCCATATGGGTGCAGGGCCCAAGGACTTGTGCCATCTTCTACTGCTTTCCCAGGCCACAGCAGAGAGCAGGATCAGAAGTGGGGCAGCCGGGACTGGAACCGGCACCCATATAGAACGCCACAGCACCAGCCGAAATAATCTACTTATTAACCATGTTCATTGCCTGCAGTTGGGGTCCTCCTGCTGAAATGAAGGCTCCTGGAGTCAAGGATTGGGTCCATCCATCCATGGATGCCTCCCAGCTCCTAAAATAGTGCCTGACCCAGTGTAGATGGTCAAGAAATGTTTGCAGGGGCTGGTGCTGTGGCGTGGCAGGTAAAGCCTCCACCTGCAGTGCATCCTATAGGGGTTCTGGTTCGAGTCCTTTCTGATCCAGCTCTCTGCTATGGCCTGGGAAAGCAGTAGAAGATGGCCCAAGTCCTTGGGCTTCTGCACCCACATGGGAGACACAAAAGAAACACCTGTCTCCTGGCTTAGGATTGGCGCAGCTCTGGCCATTGCGGCCATCTGGGGAGTGAACCAGCAAATGGAAGACCTCTCTCTCTTTCTGCCTCTGCCTCTCTCTGCCTTTCAAGTAAATAAATAAATCTTAAAAAAAAAAAAGTTTGCTGAACAAATGAATGAATGAATGAAGACATCACTACAACATTCACATGGTCTCTCTCTCCTATATATATATAGGACAGGCAGAATTAGACAGTGAGAGAGAGAGAGAGAGAGAGAGAGAGAGAGAGAGAAAGCTCTTCCTTCCATTGGTTCACCCCCCAAATGGCCGCCATGGCCGGCGCGCTGCGCCGATCCAAAGCCAGAAGCCAGGTGCTTCCTCCTGGTCTCCCATGTGGGTGCAGGGCCCAAGCACTTGGGCCATCCTCCACTGCCCTCCTGGGCCACAGCAGAGAGCTGGACTGGAAGAGGAGAACCGGGACAGAATCCGGCACCCCAACTGGGACTAGAACCTGGGGTACTGGCACCGCAGGCGGAGGATTAGCCTAGTGAGCCGTGGTGTCGGCCTCTCTTTTTTTAAGATTTATTTTTATTTATTTGAAAGACAGGGTTACAGAGAGAGGTACTGGAAGATGTCCCCATGGCCACTGAGCACGTGGATAAAAGTAAAACTTTTTAAAAAAATGATAAATGATTTATACATATATTCTAATGGAAAGAATCATTGGAAATGGAGAGGGACTAAGTTTAACGAGATATCTGAAATATAAGCAACATTTCTTAAACAATATTATATTGGTTAAAGATAGGAATATGTATCAAAGGAGCAGAGGGAACGATGATCCGCCAAACCTTGGTGACAGCCGTCATTTCCCAAATGTTGGCTGGGACAGGGCCACCATGAAGGCAGGGGCCACTGTCTACACAGTCTGCTGATGTGCAAAGCGGGCAATCAATGCACATTTGGTCAATGAACAAACATCTCTCTGGCACTGAACAAGACGCTTCCTATAAAATATTTCAATTAATCCTCAACAGAGCAATGAGGAAAGCATTCGTTTCCCTGAGTCAAAGCAAGGAAACTGGTCAGGGGTAGGCATTTAGCCTAGCGGTGAGGACGTCCATGTCTCACATCAGAGAGCCCAGGTCTGCCTGATCCCAGCTTCTTGCTAACGCACACCCTGGGAGGCAGCAGGTGATGGCTCTAGTTATTGGGTTCCTGCCACCCACGTAGGAGACCAGGATGGAGTTCCTGGTTGCCAGTTTCAGCTCAGCCCAGTCCTAGCCCTGGAGATATCTGGGGACGACCCAGTGGATAGCATCCGTCTGCTTGCCTGCCTGCCTCTCTCTCCCCACACCCCCGCTCTCTGTCTCTCAAACAAATTAATTAATAATAACAATAAATGAAAAGCAAGGAAACAGGTGTAGAGAGGATAAGTAGGGACTCCAGGGTCATTTATTTTCTTTTGCTCTGTCTTTCCCATGGGGCTGCAAGCTCCTTAATGGATCTTTCCACACAATGAACAATCAGCCCAGGGCTTGGCATCTAACAGGTGCTTGCTAAGTGTGTGTTAGAGACCAGGGAGAAGCAGGAACTCCCCACACTGAGCAGTGGGCAGTGGTCTTGGAGATGGGGGTGGGAAACCCTGGATTTCGCAGCAGGGAGTGTTGGGGGCAGGCATGGGGGAGGGGCAGTAGAGCCCATGAGGTCCCCCAGAGCTTACTCATTCACTTGTCTGTTCAGGCAACATGGAGAAAGCCGCTACATGGCGCAGCAAAGCTTGCTTCGGGCTCTCAAGGACTTGAAAGGTCAGCATAGGTGTCCGGGGAGGGCTTGGGTCTGCCTGAGGTCCGTTTCCCTGGGGGCCTTGCACAGGGTCCTGGAGAAGGCCAAGCAGTCCTGTACAGAGCCCCACAGGCAGAAAGGGAAGCCCTGGCTCTGCCCACCTCTGCCAGGGCTCCACTATGCCAGAGTCCACGGAGGGAAGGAGGGAGCGAGGGAGGAAGGGGTGTGCGAGGGGAGCCCTGAGGGCTCCTGGGCTTCCATGGCACTGAGGCACAGGCCTCACTCTTTCTTCCTCTCCTCCTGCAAGACCTTCTGGAGGATGGACTTACAAGCCAAGGGGTCAGATCACAGAGCTGCCTTTGCCCTCAGACATAGCAAGGCCGCCTCCTCGCGCGCACACCTGCACCGACCCCCACTGACGCAAAGGTACAGGACTGCACAGGTGTGGAGTCACACAGGCACCACAGACCTGTGCTGGTGTGGACCCGTGTTGCACACTGCACAGCAGCTGAGACAGCACTTAGCCACACACGCACCACGTCCACAGGTGACACACGCCAACACCAACAGTGCAAGCTTCTGTGTGCACATCTCAGAGACCCTGCACGTGACTGGGTGCAAGAACCCACAGCAGGCATGTCTGGGGGAGGCAGGTGAACTCGCACGCCGTGCATCTGCAACCACAGGAACGCAGCTCCAAACAGCACTGCATATGCATACAGGGACGTGCAGAGGTACGTGAACTTCAATTCTGGGCAGATTTCACAGTGTATCAGTCCCTTAGTCAAAGGTCTTTTTTTCACCCACCCAACCTCTGTTGTGCTTTAAAATGTAGGGGGGATAAATGGAGAGGGAACAACAGCCTAAGAATTTCCATGATATGCCAGGAGAACATCCTTGTACACTGACTGGAATAGATTAATTTCCCCCATTTCATATTCTAATTATAATTCCTTTTCCCATTGCCATCTTCAGTCCTCATTACAGCTGGAAGATTGTTCTGCAGAAGCCAGGCCTTCGTCTTCTCTTCCCAAGAGTTTTGTCATGGAAATGAGTTTTGGAATCAGAAAGAACCCATATTTTTGCAAATATCGAGTGTGTGGGGCTAACCCTTTCATGACAGCCACCGGGGACACGGCTCACAGAGGCTTGGACAGGGTCTGTCTCTCCCCACACGGTGTGGTCCCCTTAGGGACACATTCCTAGAACCCTCCCCACCCCATCTAAGCACATGTTCCGCCAAAGTATTTTCTTAATATTTAAGGAAATGTAGCAAATAGGTAGCCAAGGTAAAAAAAAGCCTCGATTTTAGAGACTCAGATCCCAGCTCCATCTGTGCCACCTTGGACAGGTTCTTTAACTGCTCCAAGCCTGTTTCTTCATTCAGTGACCCACAGAGTCACTGATTCTTGATGGACACACTAGATACTTGTGGATGGACACATATAAGTAGATGGTGGGATGGACAGAAGGAAGGGAAGGAGGGAGTAATGGGTGGATGGTGAATGGACGGGTGGATGGATGGATCATGGATAAGATGGATGATGGATGGATGGGTGAATGGACAGATGAGGGGATGGGATGGGATGGATGGCTGGATGATGGATGGGTGAATGGAGAATGGGTGGATGGATAAATTAGTACTATCCAACAAAAACACAATTCAAGTCACAAATGTGAGTCGCCTATTTAAATTCTAAACTTTGTTACCACAGTTTAAAAATTAAATATACAAACAGGTAAAATTAATTTCAATGATAGTTTAAGCCAAAATGTTCACAATATTATGATTTCAACATGTTCTCAATATACAATTATTAATTATCAATAAAATGGCTATTTGGTGGTATGGGCAAATGGAAGGATGAAGATGGGTGGTTGGGATTAGAGACTGGACGGTTGGAATGAGGAGGGAGGGATGGATGGATAAATGGATGGACAGATGGGACAGGATGGCTGGGTGAGGCTGAAGAGACAGGTGGATGAGAAGGCGAGAGGGATGGTGGGTAAGAGACAGATGCTTGGGACTGCTGTTTGGGATGCATGGATGGGTGTCTGGATGGATGGTGCCTGGAGGAGAGCACAGGTGGAATGGGTGGGAGGGACAGTTACGTGTGTGGGTTTGTGGGCCTGGCACTTCCTCCTCACACTCTATTTGCTCTTTCCCTGGACAATGTCACAGCTTCTTAGGGTCACGTGTCACTCACTCTCAAATTCTCATCTGCAGCAAGTTGTCTCCAGATTCCACAGCTTCCCCTGGGGGCCTCCCTCACTTACCCAGGAGCACCTCAGATTCAGCACATCCCAAAGCAGACTCTTGACCCATGAATACCCTTGCTCTCTCCCCAGCACTCCCGTCGTAAGTGAAGGCGTCACCTCCCTCGCAGTCCCACCCCGGTACTCCTGGGTGACAGGACATGCCTTCTCCCCTACATCCCCGACTCTGTCATCCGCAAAAGCCTGCTGCTCAGCTTCCCCACCTCATCTTCAGATCCAGGACTAGCACCAGGGAGCCCTGGCAAGCGCTTCACTCCTGCGATCAAATCCGTATCTCGTGGTCTTGCATCGGAGACTTCCGTGACAGCGCAGCCCGAGTCTCAGCCCCGACAGCAGCCCAGTGCCGCACCCTCCGGCACACTTGCCTTCGCTTGCTGCCCCATCTCGAGCCTGCAACACCCCCCTCCTCCCTTTCCCCACCTGCTGAACCCCAACCCTTGCTAGGTCTACCTTTTTTTCCAGGCTTGCTTTTACATCTCCAGATTCTTGGGCCCAACCTGAGAGCCTCCATCTAAAACTCAGCTCTGGACTCAATTCAGGTCTGTGATTCCTGAAGCTGAGCGTCAGCGTCACCACTCACCGGCTGGGTGGCCCTGGGTCTAACTTTTCTCTGCCTTAGCATCTTCGCCTGTCCAACGGCAATAGTGGTGACTGGTTTTCCTATCTCATGACATTCTTGATGTCTGCTATCAGGTATGAGTTAACTTCTGTAACACAGTGCTTGCCAATGTTAACTAGTTCTGATGGATGCTTAGCAAGTATTTTCTTCTATTATTATCATATGCTAAATTCATATCCTCTTATCAGCCTCATCCCACCCTGTCTAGCAGGGGGCCTTGTCTCCCACGTCACTGAACAATTCTCCCAACTTTCCCCACATCATGCACATCACTCCCAGCCTGACTTCCTCTCCTTTCGTCTGCAGCTACTCCCTCCTCCACCCCTCCACCTCAATCCTGTCACTCTCATATCTTCTTCCCACTCTCTCTTGTACTGTCCTGGGCCTAAGCTACGAGTCACACGCACTGAAGCCAAGTGACAGCAGACAGTGCTTCTGTTGTATCACGCACGGAGGATCTGCCAAGCACCAAAGAACAGGCTCCCAGCGATAACTGGGTCCTGTGGCTCCCCTCTGGGAACTCACACACATGTCAACAGGTAATCACAAGGCACGGAAGAGTGGGGACCACAGGGACTCCGAGTCACAGCCGTCACTCACGGGCTGATTCCAGGCGAGTGTGTACTGTGTGCCCTGTCAGCCAGGGCGAGAGAATAAAATCTCCTTAGTCTCCAAATCTGAGAAAGGAAAGCATGGGGTGGTGTTTGTGGCCATAGCCCCAGGCTGCAAACAAGTAATCACAAAACCATCACAACTGGCCAGTGACAGCTGTGCAGGTCCCCCCCCCCCCCCCCCGGCCTGTGGAGGTCAAGTGATCAAGGTCACAAACAGCCTTAGCCCAGGAGCCACATGTGCACTTCCGGGGACGCCAGTCCAGACCCTCCTGCTCCTGAAAGGCCCTGGCCCCAGGACTCGGCACTCCCCGAAACCCTGCCAAGCTGAGCTCTTGCTTCCCTTGCAAGGACTCGCTTTGCACCATGTGGAACTCAGTCTCTCATTTCAGATACTAAATGCTGGCCTCTTCTTTGACATATGAGACAAGGGCTAGGACGAGCTCATCACAGGTAAGTAGGAGCGAGGAAGAGAATCTGTCAAGAGAAGCATCCTGAAAATGACTTGGAAACCGGATGCACTCGAGGCAGCTGGGGAAACAGCAGGGAGCAGGATGTACCCAATGGGCCTGTGAGCAGCCACTGTCCCAGAGCTGTCCCTTCCATCTCACAGGGTGCCCCTGGAAACCTCCAGGCTGCCAGGACCAGATCCACTGCAGAGACGAGCAAGGTGAGGTTTGGGGTGCTGGGGAGCTTGCCCAAAGCTATCAAACCTTTCTGAACTTGGCCTTGGCCGCAGGTGCCCAAGCAACAGCTGTTCTGTAAGAGGTGCTGCTTCTCCCCTCCGCACACACACACAGATCAAAGACCACGGAGGCACGGCTCTGAGCCCAGCCAGTCACAGACACAGAAAGATGTGCATCACGGAGATCTGCAGAGGAAGCAATCAAAGCGCATCCACGGCTCCTGCCTGCCCCACTCCGGGCCGTGAGAACACCGTGCAGCACAGATAAAGCACGGCTCAAAAGACAGAAGCAGCGAACGTGGCAGCGGTAACTCAGGCCCTGCCAAGAGTGTGGTTTTATGTGGCAATCTCGTGGGGAGATACGCATCAGGACCAGAGAGAGGCTGGGGGAAGGGCTGGGGCAGGGGCACAGGGGCCTGTGCAGATGGAAGAGAGGCAGGAAGGGGGTATGGCCCTCTATGTACGGCCAGTTCCAGGCCACCTCCCCTTGCAGAAGCGAGAGAGCAGAGAAGTTACCTACATGGGTGCTGGTACCCAGCTGTCTTGGTTCAAATCTGGGCATGTTGCTTTCCGTGTGTGACATTTTGATTGATTTATTTGAAAGTTAGAGAGTTAGAGAGAGTTAGAGAGAGAGATAGAGAGAATCTGTTGGCCACTCCCCAAACAGGTGCAATGGTCGGAGCTGGGCCAGGCTGAAGCCAGGAGTCAGGAGCTTCATCTGGGTCTCCCACGATGGTGACAGGAGCCCACGTACTTGGGCCATCCTTCGTAGCTTTTCCCAGACCACTAGCAGGGAGCTAGACTGGAAGTGGAGCAGCCGGGACATGAACCAGCTCCTATATGGATGCATGCATCGCAGGTGGCAGTTTTACTGACTATGCCGTAACACGAGCCCCTCAGTTGTTTTTTCTTTTTTTTTTAACCAAGTTATGTGTCTCAGTTTCCTCATCTGGAAAATGGGTATGACTGCCGTTTGGGTTGTTAGCATACAGGAAGTGCTGGGGACGCTGCCCAGTAGACAGACAGCCCTGGAAAGCCGGTCGCTAATTCTCACTGGATGACAGAGTCCTCACATCAGCCCTGACAGGCTGCTGCTACTTCTCCTCTTCTGTGGACAAAGGACCTGGACGTAGCTTCATGCAAATCGCCAATGTCAAGAACGGGAAAGACTCTGGGTGCACGCCTCTGTGTGTAATGTGAAATAAAGTTTGTAAATTAAAGTCTACAAGAAAGTTCAGCTGAGGGCTGATTTTTCCCCCAGGGGTTAAGGTCTGTGCGTTGTTCCTGAAATACCAAACATCAAGTTTTCTCTAAAAAAAATTTTTTTCACCTGATGGGTGCTCCTGCTTTGCCAGATGTCACTCCCACTCCCATTCTGCCCAGGGCTTTGACTGAGGTCCTGAGAGGTTATGGGAGCTGCCCGAGGCCACACAGCCAGGACACTCTCAGCCCAGTCCAAAGTCAAGGTCCCTGGCCTCCCTAAAGGCCCACACTGGCTCCCCACCCCGAGTCCACGCTGCGTGAAGTTGGAGGTGGGACCTGGTGACCTCACGGCTGTGGGCCTGGGGCCTCGTCCTTGGGCATGGCTTCCAGAATGATAAGACGTGGGATACGCTGGACTTAATGAAAATGTACTCTTAATGAATTTTACCTGTTTCTTGTTACTTTTTTTAAAGTGGCTACTTAAATTCTAAATCCTGGATGTGGTTTGCATATATTCCTAGTGGGCAGTACTGGCCTAGATGTTGTCCCAGCCTCTGTCTACCCAGACTCAGAACCTGGGAAAAACAAGAGTTGATGTTAGCCATAGCCAGATCCAGTTTTCCACAGCAGATATGGGGAACGGAGGCCCCCAAAAAGCCAGCCACTTGCTTAAGACACAAGTCTGCTAAAGGGGCATTCACTCATTCAACAAACGTTAACAGAGGCCCTGCTATGTGTTCTGGGTATGGGAACAAATTACAGACCCATATCCCAGACCGGAGCTCTACTCACAGGCCAGCTTGCAGGCTGGGCACCATAGTGGTTGGGGTTCTGGCCTGGCTAAGTCGTCCTGGAGACCAAGGAAGCTGGATCTACCACAAGCCTGTCTCCCGACTCGGCCCCGCCACAGATCTCCTGGGCTGCACGCAGGAACTCTAGCTGCAACCCACAGCAGACCCACCTCCAGGAGCACAGCATGCCAGCTGGCTGAGCCGCCAAAGGGGTCCGACAGGCAGGGCCTCCCTGTGGGCACAGCACGGTGGCCTGGCAGGCCGCTGTGTCTTCCCCGCTGCCACTAGTGGCCCACACATCGCCTACATGACCACAGATTCACAGCGAAAATCATCCACGCGCTCAGCTCCGTTTGAAAGCTGTTTGGAGCTCGCTCCCATGCCTGATTATAAATCTAATTGCACATTCCAAACTGACAAGCGCTCATTAAGCTTTAATTATGCACATGTTGTTTTCAACAAACATTTTCATTTGGCCGCTGTGAGGGGGAATGGCTGCAAGGGGGCTGCAGACCTGCCAGGGTGGGGGCTGCAGGGAGCTGGGCAGGGAGGTGGGTCAGGGCATGGTCGAAGGGGACCGGCCAAGGGACAGGGCCCCGACCCCATCACGTTGGCCCCAGACTCTACCTGGGTCGTCACTGCAGAAGTATCCTCTAGGCACACCCTCAGCTGGTCCCTCTGCTTGCTCGAGCTGGTGCCAGCGGGCCTCTCTGGGGATGGGGAGGAGGATACACAGGGACCCACAGCCCCCACTGTAGAAAGGAGACCCCCCCACACCAGGAGCAGGTGTCTTCAGAGCCCCCCACACCCTGTGACCAGAGGCACCTTTTCCCAGCACATCTCCCCGCCCCTTGTTCCTTAGCTCATTTATTTATTTATTTTAAAGAAACTTTTTTTTTTTTTTTGACAGAGTTAGGCAGTAAGAGAGAGAAACAAAGAGAAAGGTCTTCCTTCTGTTGGTTCACCCCCCAAATGGCCGCTACGGCCAGTGCGCTGCGCCGATCCGAAGCCAGGAGCCAGGTGCTTCCTCCTGGTCTCCCATGAGGGTGCAGGGCCCAAGGACCTGGGCCATCCTCCACTGCCCTCCCAGGCCACAGCAGAGAGCTGGACTGGAAGAGGAGCAACCGGTTCAGAATCTGGCGCCCATATGGGATGCCAGCACCACAGGTGGAGCCATGGCGCTGGCCCCTCCTTGGCTCATTTATCCCATACTTACTTACTGAGCAACCACGGGCTCAGGCAGTCAGGGGCCAGCAGGGACCACGACAGACAAGGCCCCTGTGTGGCTCTGCACAGGCCACTCTCCACCAAGTCCCATCTTCCCAGCTGTGGAAAAGTCCAGATCCTTCACCGTGCACTCAAAGCACTTGAGGGTCAGGCTAGGGCAGGACTGCGGTACAGCAGCCAAGCTGGTTAAGCTGCCGCTTGGGGCGCCCACGGCCCCCATCAGAGTGCCTGGATTTGAGACCTAGCTCTGCTTCGGGTGGAGCTTCTTGCTAATGTGCCCCCTGGGAGGCAGCAGAGGATGGCTCAGGTAGTTGAGTCTCTGCCACCCACGTGAGAGGCCCAGATGGAGCTCCAGGTTCCTGGCTTTGGTCTGGCCCAGCTCTGGCTGTGGTGGGCATTTGGGGAGTGAACCAGTGAGTGGAAGATTTCTGTCTCTCTCTGTCTCCTGGTGTATGTATGAGTGTGTGTGCATGCGTGTGTGTATGTGTGCATGTGTGCAGGCCGGCCCCCCTCCGTCACAGGCGCTCATCCCCGTCCTGCTTTTCAGGATGGAAGAAGCCCCCTGTGAGGACGCTGCCCGCCCACGTTTCTGCCTAGGCCCTGCAGTGGCTGCTGGACACCTGAAGCTCCCGTCACTTCCCCTCCCGCTCAGTTCAAGGCCCTCACAGACCCCCACTTCCAGGCCAGCCAGCTGCCCCCTGCTGCAGACACACCTGCTAACGCGTGTCGTGGGCCCAGGTACTACCGCCGACTGCCACGTGTCCAGCCCTGGGACACACACCTGTTTAATACACACCTAGGTGCCATCTCCAGAGGCTGAAAGGAGGATCCCACCCATGATGTGGCCACAAACAAGGCCTTCCCGTTCCTGGGCCTCAGTTTCCTCGTTTGCACCCAGAACGTCACACTGGCTGGAGCCAGGGCAGGGGTGAGGACCCTCCTGGGCCAAGGGGGCAGCCCAGGCAGGTCAGGGAGCCCCAGGGCCACTCCTCAGACAGCAAGTGGCATCAGTCAGGATCCGCGCAGCACCTGGTTGGTGACTGGGTGTCCTACAGCCACTTCACTTGCTATACAGTCGAGGCGAAACCTCAGGTAGGCACTGACTGGGGAGCTGCAGGGAGCCAGGCAAGCAAGGTGGGCAAAGGGGCCCACGAGCTGTGCTGCAGCCACCATCAAGGCTTCTGTCTGTACCACAGGTGCCCTGCAGCAGGGCTGATCCTGCAGAGTCCCCAAGCTGAGGCCAGAGACAAGCAACTGTGTCCCCAAATGGATCAGCCAAGGATGTAGACCACTGCGGGGGAACAGGCTCACCAAGACATCCTCCCTGAAGGCAGCATCCACAGAGACTCAGCTGTGAGATGCCTGCAGGCTGGCAGGAGGACCACAGCAGTCCTGAGGATGCACGTGTGACACGCAATGGTATCCACATAGCCACGACCATCCCAGGCGTGGTGACATGTGACAGCATCCACACAGCCACGACCATCCCAGGCATGGTGACATGTGACAGCATCCACATAGCCACGACCATCCCAGGCGTGGTGACATGTGACAGAATCCACATAGCCACGACCATCCCAGGCATGGTGACATGCGACGACATTCACATAGACACAACCATCCCAGACGTGGTGACACGTGACGGCCTCCATATAGCCATGACCATCCCAGGCATGGTGACATGTGATGGCATCCACATAGCTACGACCAGTCGGTCACCTTAGTAACCCGTGTGACACTTCCGCGGTGCTCACCATCAGCCCGGTGCTCCTATCACTGACCTACCAGCATTCTCTCCAGAACCATCACCAGCTACATCCACTAAGACTCGCACTCCACAAGGAGGAAACTGGACGAGCAAGTGCAGGCAGCCACAGGGCGGGCAGAGCTCCAGGCCCGTCCTCCAAGGGCCAGGCTCAGCCACTTCCGTGGCCTTGCTCTGTGGCCTCCCAAAGCAGGGCGCCAGGGGCTGGGCTGCGGTCAGTGGTCTGTCAGTATCGGTGCCTGACAATGATCCATCACCCGAGCGGCTGGGAACACGGCCCAAAACTGATTCTTGCCAAAGACAATTGGCTAACAAACATGTGCGGGCTTGGCAGGCAGGACTGCGGCGTGGGGGTTGGGGGTGACAGACAGCAGGTGGACGATGTGAGCGAGGTTTTCTCCCCAGTGCTATAGACCAAGCCCTCAATCATGCCACCGAGGGCTTGTACTGTTGGAAGGGAAATCTGTCAACGACGGTGCTCCGCTGTGAGGCGGTTAGAAGAGGAGGAGGCAAGAAGAAAAGCTTCAGAGATTGTAATTTGACCTAGAAAGGTTTTTCTGGGTCACCTGAACTTGGCACTTGAGCATCTGACCCCAAAAGATAGCAGAGTGCCAGGCTCACTTCCTCCTGCCAGTACCTAAGACACAGGAAACGGTATCTGGAAACACTGTTGGTCTAAGGACCGCGTCCAAACCCTCCTCTGACCTGGGGGCCGAGGGTGCGCAGGTGCAGTGCAGCCTGGGAGTGTGCAGACAGGGGTGCCAGCCCAGACCCCACACTCAGCCTGGCCCTGGGCAGGCATTGGCCCCTCTCATCCTCAGACTCCTCCCCTGCAAGGTGGCGATGGAGCTGGCAAAGCCGTGCAAGCTCCCCTTTTTACCCCAGCCCCTTCCTGGGCCAAGGGCCACAGTGTCCACTGAACCCCTGTGCCCTAGACCTGGGCTCTCTCTTGCAGACCCTGGACAGCAGCAGGGGGCTCTGTCCCTCCAGGCCTTTTAGTATCCAGAAAACCAAGGGTAAACTGCGCTCCGAGGCCCAGCACGTGCCAGGGAGTTACCCTAACTCAACTTCACTGCCAAGTTGTCCACATCGAGATCAGCTTGGGGCCCCAGGCCAGCAGGGCTGCAGAGAGCTTATCCGTACCCCCCGGGAAGCTAAGGCCAAGGCTGGTAGATCGCCCCCACGTGTGGGGAGCAGCCTGTGGAGGGTGACGACCCCCATACTTCCCCAGGGGGAGCCACATTCAACCCAGTTCCCATCAATCCCAAAGGTGCAGTGAGCATCCCCCACCTTCCCCGACCCCTGAGCTGAGCACCTGCAGTGCACCCGACCTGGGACACAGACCCAATCCCAGGGAAGCATGGGGGACAGGAGCCAGCACAGTGGCAGCACAGCATGACGAAGCCCTAAGATGGAGAAGGGCCAGGTGAGGCAGGTGATGCTCACCTGACAGGTAGGGGGCCAGAGTGAGCTGGGAGAGGAATACGCATTCGCTGAGGAGTGGAAAGCAACAGTCAGCGCAGAGCAGTGGGAGGGGGCTCCCGGCCTGGCCACCCAGTAGAAGTTGCAGCTGGGACCAGCGTTGTAGCACAGGGGCCTGAGCTACAGCCTCTGATGCCAGCATCTGCTCCTCACAACCCAGCTCTGTGCTGATGCACCTGGGAGGGGAAGCAGTGGAAGACAGCCCAAGTACGTGGGCCCCGCCACTCACATGGGAGACTCAGATGAAGCTCCTGGCTCCTGGCTTTGGCCTGGAGCAGCCATCTGGGGCGTGAACCAGTGGATGGAAGAGCTCTCTCTCTCTCCACCTCTCCTCCTCTCTCTGTAGCTCTTTCAAGTAACAAATCTTTATTAAAGCAACACCTACGGCAACGTGGCAGTGCACAACTGGAGAACTTGCGCTCACTGGGCCAGCAGAGCTGAGCAGGGACGGGAGCAGCCGGACGCTGCAGGTGCTGCGCCACTTTCTCCCTGCGACACTCCCAGCAGGGGAACTGCCGCCTCCTCCTAGAGAGGAGCAAACAGGTTCAACACCAGCAGTGTGCTCGCGAGAAAGCAACAAAGCGTGGCCCTGAACATTGCCAAGAGTCAGGCTCAGAACGGCGCCCTTATTCTGTCTCTCCTTCTGGAAACAAAGAGATAAAGACCAACTATTCAATACACAGAGCAGGGACGAGAGGGGGATCCCGTTCCTGGAGGAGACTTGAACTGTGTTCCGATGGCTGAAAGAGTGAAGTGTAGAAGGGATCAGAAAGCAGAGCAGAATGTGTGGCAGACACAAGGAGGCGGGAGAGTGTCCTTAGATCTGGGAGCAACCACTGGGAAGGGAGACTGACAGACTCAAACCTGCGTGCGCTAACAGCTGCTGCTCAAGGAAACACAATGGCGCCACAATGGAAAGGACATCGGCCCCGACCACAGACAGCTCATATACACGACGCAGACAGGGTTCCACCAGACGGGATGGAAACCAAGAGGCCCACAGACAAAAGGACAGGGACTCAGAAAAGTCACCCGAGACGCGACATCCCCAAGAAACAGACGCCTGGCAAGAAGGGACACCTGGTCCAGCGGCACGAGGAGGACGGTACATGAAATGAACCTGCTATCCTGATGCCACTGTTCCCTTGGGAAATAGTTTGAAGCTTCCTGGAAAGCAAGATGGCAGCTGCCCTTAGGCCAAGAGCCAGCCACAAGTCAGGGAGATCAGGGAGACGAGGGGCAGGCCCCTGCCTCCTCCATGGGAGGCACCCCTCACACACAGTGTGCTTGGCTCAATTCCACCCAGCCTGGCTTTACACGACCTTTGGCTCAGTGCAGGGGGTGGTGGCAGCAATGTGCAGGGCCCAGACTCGGCCCTCCCAGTGCCTGTTTTGGTGCAATGAGGGCCTAGGAGCAGGGACGAGACTGCGGGGGAGGAGCAAGGGTCCTGGGAGCCAGGCTCGTGTCCTGACCAGGGCCTGAAACAAAGCTTCACGGAGCAGGTAGCTTGGAAGCAGATCCACCTGCAGGCTGCCTGGAACCAGCCGGGTGAAGGCAGAGGACTCCGATGGAGAGGGGCTGGCCGTGAGAAAAGCATCCACGGGCCTGGTCCTTGGAGAGAGGGGCCCATTCACCAAGTGGCGAGGCAGCAAGGGTCGCCACGGAAAAGCAGCTAGGACCTGCCTGCCTCGGGGTGGGATTAAGAATGAAGGCAAGAACGGGAGCTGTCTCAGGAGCTGGCCTCTGGCTTCCTGTGGACAAAGAGCAGGAGAAGATCCGGCCGGAGTCTGTCCAGGAAGCCAGGCGGAAGCTGCAGGGATGAGGGGCGGCGCCAGGAAGCAGGACCCTGCACCAGGCTCGGGCAGGGACGAAACACAGAAGAAAGCACTAAGGAGCAAGACGGTGTGGCAGACCCCAGAACACAAATGCGCACCGATGACTACAGTGGGAAGCAGGTCTGCGGCCCAGACGAATCCCCGACCGCCGCCGTGTGCTTTGCGGAACCCCGCACCGTGCGTCTCTGAGATGAATGAACACTGCCAAGAGCAAGGCGTCACCCAGGAGTCAGAAACAAGGTGACTCACGCAAGTCGCAAACCCTAATTTCCTCTCCTTGGCCACACACTTCCTCTGATTTCTTTTTCTGATGATTCATTAAAAAAAAATTCCCCTTTTAAATTCATACCAGAAACGATTGAGCACCTGGGCTCACCCTGCCTCAAGCAAAAGCTCTGGCCCTGAGCCAGCAAAACCCAGCTTCACCCCCGCTGGCTGCAGAGCGCGCTGGATTTCAGATAAAGGAGTTCTGAACCGAATCACGCACCAGGCATCAGTGTGCTAGGCCCTTACTAGGAGACACTCCTTCTGCATGCCCATTTTACAGATGCAGAAACTGAGGCTGGGAAAGGTAAAGGAAACTGCTCAAGGTCTCATGGCTAGCAAGTGGTTGTGCTGGTCTCAACGCACAGCTAACATCTTTCCTTACACCCTTGTGGCTCTTGTGGGAGGCTAAGATGCCAGGCAGAGCTGTGTAACATTGCAGGGAATGTGGGTGGCACTGGGAGTGAATTCAGGCCAGGCGCAGCCTGATGGGCTGCTCAGGTGCCCGGAGAAGGCACCTTGCTCATCCTCGGCTGCTCCCTGCAGGGCGTCTGTCTCAGGAGGCAGGCCCTGTGCACCCAGCCTCCCCTGGAGGTCCAGAGCTCCGGCGTCCTCCACCCCTGGGATCCACCCTTCACTCTTCTGCAGAGGCTTCCTGGGAGCCCCCTTCATGCCAGGCCCCGTGCAGGGTGCTTCCTGGGAGCCCCCTTCATGCCAGGCCCCGTGCAGGGTGCTTCCTGGGAGCCCCCTTCATGCCAGGCCCCGTGCAGTGTGCTGGCATGCAGTGAAGATGCCGCTCCCGTGGGATTCCCTCCTCAGGGAAGAACCCAATGGACGCCGTGAAGCAGGCTCGAGGAGAGGCGGAGGGCACAGCTCCTGAGCCTGGAGGGGCTGCTGAAGCCGGGGGCGTCCCTTCCGGAAGAGGAGGAACCACCAGATGACGAGCACGGGCTGGGAGTATTCCAGGCCTAAGAACGGCAAGTGCAAAGTCCCTGAGGTCAGCAAGCAGGAAGCTCCTGCCCGGGGGAGGAGTAAGCAGCTGGGACCAGCAGAGAGGCTGGGAGAGGATGAGACACAGGGTCCTGGGCCGCGCTAGGCCCTCTGGGGTTTTGCAGGGGAATAACCTGCTCTGGTTAGTATTTTAAAAGATGACTCAGGCAGCCACATGGAGGATGGAAACTGCTCTGAGTCAGTTTACTCATCTACAAAATGGGTTCATTTGTGAAAAGCACAGCTGAGGGCTATCTGGCCTAGAGTTGACTCTCAGAAGGAAGAGGCACAAAGCCTGGGTTTTCCCATTCAATCAGAAGTCACCACATGTCACTTCCCTCCTCAAACTCCTTTGCTCCCCACGTCCTGCTTGGCCTGGGCACTGCTGATTTCTCTGGCCCCGCCCCTCTGCCCTGGCCCCCTCCCCATGGGCCTTTGCCTAGAGCACAGGTGTGCTGGATACTGCATGGCCACCGTCCCCCCCCCCCGCCCTCCCCACAGTCATCACATGAGCACCCCGACCCTGGCGGGGGCTGAAGGTGTATGTGTGTGCAAGTGTGACGTGGACAGCACCACAGCACGAGACCCATTTGGCCTGGCACACAGGGTCGGGCCTCAAGGCACTGGTTTCAAGTGATTTGCAGACCTCTGCACAGAGCCCATGGGCCCAGTGAGCTGCAAGGTGAGCCCAAGGCGGAGCGTTCCGGGGCCAGCTGTGGGTAGTGGCTGAGCAGCAGTAATCGCTCCCCGGCGGCGTGGCCCTCCCAGTCCCCTCCACACACACGCGGCTTGTCTGCAGGCAGGGAGGGAATGTTGTACGCTGCACCTCATGCTGGGTGAGGGAGCTGAGAGCCAAGGAGGAGGGGTGACCACAGCTGGGCCGCTACAGAGCTGGGGTTCAAACCCCGGCAAGTGTGGCTCCAGAGCCAGACTCCTAGCTCTGCTGCTCCCTGCTACCAAGTGCCACAGGCCCCAGGAGCCTCCACTAGCCCCCAAAGCCGTCACCTCAAGTCCTCAGGGGCTTCCGGCCAGCATCCCCATGGCAGGGTGAGCTCGTCCCTGGGCCCTGCAGCCCTGAAACCAGAACCCCCCAAAATACAGCCTGAGCCTGTTCTGATGGCTGCCCTGGCTCTGATTCACCCATGCACATATCCACAGACCAAAGGGATCTCGTTGAGCACCTACTGTGTGCCAGGCACTGTCTGGGCACCCGGGAGGTGGCAGGGACCAAGATCCCTGGAGTCCCACCCTTGCCTTGGAGTCAAAGCAACGACGCTCACGGTCAGGAAGCCCCTGGCAAAGCAAGCGAGGGGACTCTGAGAACTGGGGGAAGAAGGAAGAGAGGGGCAGGTGAGGGCCTGGCAGGGCCAGGATGGAGGGTGTGCAAGTCTAACCAGGGTGGGCTTCACGGAGGCAGTGACAGAACCAGACAAAGGCTGGAAGCAGATGAGGGAGTGAGCAGACTCGGCGGAGGGCTTTGCAGGCTGGCAGCCGCCCATGGTAAGGCCCTCAGGGGGACAGTCGCTGGTCTGCCCTCCATCAGCAAGGGGACCAGCAAGGTGGGCACAGCACGCATGGGAGGGGGAACAGCGGCCAGAGGCTCCTGGGGCTGGAACACGGCCCGCAGATGGCTCTGAGATTGCCCTCCCCAGAGCGAGGAAGCTGGGCTGTTTCCACCGCGTATCTGATGCTGCGGTTGGAGGAGCTGGCGCGGGCAGGCGTGAGCCGCACAGCGCGGCACAGCTGAGAGCCGCCGGCCTCGGAGCAGCTGACATCCGCTCGGCCTGCGGCTCCTTCCTGTGGTTTCTGCGTCTCAAATTGCCCCCGGGGCTCTATTTTGGCTCTTGTTCGGGGTTTGGTGTTGGGGGGAGCTCCTCTGTGTATCTGAGCCTGGCTCCTCTTGGGGTTTGTTCAGCGCAGACGGGAGGGGTCACTGGACATCTCAAGTGTCCTTAGGGGCCTGCACTGCCCTTCAGGCTGAGTTGTTGAAGGTCACACGGCTGGAGGAGGCCAAAGACCAAGGGCCCTGGGACAGCCCGTCCCGCTGTCCCGTCTGAGCAGGTTCTTGGCACTTATTGCCTCTCTCACGCCGCCCCAGCAGACGCTGTGCCCTGTGGCGGCGGGACAGCAAAGGTGCATGTCACCTTCACAGCACCGACGGGGTGACCGCGATGGGAGCACGGGGTAGGGGGTGGGGGTCAGTCAGAAAGGTTTCTGGAAAGCTGTAGGGTCAAGACAACGCCTGTGATGTCACGACCACACTTATGATGTCACATCCACACCTGTAATGTCAGGATCACGCCTATGATATCACACCCACACCTGTGATGTCACAACCATGCATGTGATGTCATGACTATGCTTGTGATGTCATGTCCACACCTGTGATGTCAGGACCACACCCACAATATCACACCCACACCTGTGGTGTCATGACCATGCCTGTGACATCACAACCATGCCTGTGATGTCACGTCCACGCCTGTGATGTCACGACCATGCCTGTGATGTCACGTCCACGCCTGTGATGCCAGGACCACACCCCACCTGTGATGTCATGTCCACGCCTGTGATGTCAGGACCACACCCCACCTGTGATGTCATGACCACGCCTGAGATGTCAGGACCACACCCCACCTGTGATGTCATGTCCACGCCTGAGATGTCAGGACCACACCCCACCTGTGATGTCATGACCACGCCTGAGATGTCAGAACCACACCCCACCTGTGATGTCACGTCCACGCCTGTGATGTCAGAACCACACCCCACCTGTGATGTCACGTCCACGCCTGTGATGTCAGGACCACACCCCACCTCTGATGTCACGACCATGCCTGTGATGTCAGGACCACACCCCACCTGTGATGTCACGTCCACACCTGTGATGTCAGGACCACACCCCACCTGTGATGTCACGTCCACGCCTGTGATGTCAGAACCACACCCCACCTGTGATGTCACGTCCACACCTGTGATGTCAGGACCACACCCCACCTGTGATGTCACGTCCACGCCTGTGATGTCAGAACCACACCCCACCTGTGATGTCACGTCCACGCCTGTGATGTCAGGACCACACCCCACCTGTGATGTCACATCCACGCCTGAGATGTCAGGACCACACCCCACCTGTGATGTCACGACCACGCCTGTGATGTCAGGACCACACCCCGCCTCTGATGTCATGTCCACACCTGTGATGTCAGGACCACACCCCACCTGTGATGTCACGACCACGCCTGTGATGTCAGGACCACACCCCACCTGTGATGTCACGTCCACGCCTGAGATGTCAGGACCACACCCCACCTGTGATGTCACATCCACACCTGTGATGCCAGGACCACACCCCACCTGTGATGTCACATCCACACCTGTGATGTCAGGACCACACCCCACCTGTGATGTCACGTCCACGCCTGTGATGTCAGAACCACACCCCACCTGTGATGTCACGTCCACACCTGTGATGTCAGGACCACACCCCACCTGTGATGTCACGTCCACGCCTGTGATGTCAGGACCACACCCCACCTGTGATGTCACATCCACACCTGTGATGTCAAGCCCATGCTGGCACCCACCAGCAGGAGTCTGAGGGGGAGGGCAGTGAAGGGGTCTGCGGGCTTGGTCAGTGCACGAGGGGCTTTGAGAAGCAGCGGGCAGTGATGCAAGAGGAGACAGCAGCTTCTCGAGGGCAGAGGAGGCCCCGCCCCCGGGTGGGCATCCTGGGGTCACAGAGCAGACCCAGCAGGTTAGGGGAGGTGCGTGTGCATCTGGGAGTCCACAGAAATCCCATGGCTGCTGGGAGGAGGTCACAGAAAGGGGATCCACTCCCAGCACAAAGCCCGCCCTCCGTGGGGGCCCCCACGCCCCGGTTTCCAAGAGAATCAGACACCAAAAGAGAGCAAAGAACTCACCCAAGAACACCCAGAGATGACACCAGGACGGGGCCGACAATGGGGCTCCCCGCCCCGGGCAGCCTTGCTCTTGCCACGAAGGCTCAGTGTCCGCCGAGCACCAGCCTCGTGGGCAGCAGAGACCCTGGGCACCCTCCCCCCTCTCCGGGAAGGCAGAGCGCGGTTATTTACTGAGCACCGCACAAGGCCATCTACCTCGTCTCGTGTGTCACACCACTACAGGGGAAAAAACCCTAAACACACATTCCTGTTGTGAGCCAAGGCTCCTCCTGAGCCTAGATCACGTTCTGGGTCATTTGTTCATTCAGTCACTCACACTTATCGGAGTTCCTTCCACATATAAGCCAAAGCATGGGAACGTGTGTGTATACACATCCATCTACACACACACACACACATCATCACAATGCAGGGATGACATTGTGCCCCATTCTACAGATGAGGAGACTGAGGCTCAAGCAGCTTGCCCTGTGTCACAGGATAAGTTTGTGGCAGAGCTGAGATTTAAAAGCATACATAACCCACACCCTACATACAATAGGCACTTAATAGCTGCTCACCCCAATGGCCAACCGGCTCCAAAGCCCTCCCTGGAAGTCCTGGGGTGTGTGCTACTGGGGACACAGAACTGCTCTTTGGAGGTCTGTGAGGTTCACCAAGCAGGTGGCTTCCATGTATGAACACAAGAGCGTGACACAGGACCGTCAATCATGACGGATGATAACGACAGCCATGGCATGGGGTGGGCCTCCTGGGCTGCTGGGCACTGTTCACGCCGAGGAGCCCACCCCCGCCTAAGCCCACTCCCGGCACAGAGCCGGCGAGGGCTCCCGGGCTAGCTTCCCACCGTCGTGCGGCTGTGTACGCTCTCACACCGAGACGGTCCTTCCCCGCTTGATGCTGTCTTTCCTGCTGCAGAAGGACGCTGAGTGACAGCTGGTGATTTTCCAAGCCCCTTCACTTGTCAGAAGGCAAAGGCAGAGCTGCCAAACAGGCAGGAGTCGTTACTGAGCCTTCAAACTGCAAATCCCCTGGGAAAGGCAGCCCAGACTCTGTTCTTGGTCACGTCCCCGGCTGCTCCGCGCCCCTCCTGTCTTCTTGGCTGGCCCTGCCCACTCCTCAGCCCCATGTCTGCTGGACTTCTGCATGCCAGAGGCTGGCCCATCGCTGCACTCATTGTTCCGGTCCTGGTCAGCCAAGTCTCCCACTCTCATCTGGCCAGTCCCTTACGAGGTGTACTGAATGAGTGAACAAAAGCTTACTGAGCCCCTGGGGCTCCTACGATGCTCTGGGCACCAAGACCAGACCATGACCTTGCTCTCCAGAGGTCAATTCCAACACCTTGAGAATTCCTTCCCATGAAGGCATTGCCCACCACGGGCACTGACCCCCGAAAGCACCCTCTTTCCAGGACGCGACAGCCTCCAGTCCTGCCCCCACCTCTTACCCGGCACAGCCAGCCTGACCAGGCGGCGGGCACCTGCTGCTTACCTTCTGCAGAGACACACCTGCAATGCACCAGCGTCTCGCAAGAGGAAGGAGCCTGCGTCTCATTCCACAGAAACCCAGGCAGCGAGAGAACGCGCCCGCGACAGCCTCTGTGCGCTTCTGCTGCATAATCAGCAGAGAAAGAGAAAAATGCCAGAAATAGCAAGCTTTCTAAGCCCTCCTGACAACTCTTGGTCCTCTATTGGCTGCAGGCCCGGCACCCCCGCCCCCCCATCCCGTTCCTATAAGGTGAAATGGAAAAACCAGCTATTTAACCTCTTTTTTCAAAATCCATCTTCCATCCCAATTTGGGCCTGTGTGTTCAGAGCTCCTGGTGGCGGCCTCCACGCAGGTCTCGGGGAGCAGAAAGGGAGTAGCCCTTACACACAGCACTGCGTCACGTCGCCTGTGGCTCGACAGGGGGTGGGGGCTGCACTGCGCGGGCCTTTGGCAGACAGTCTGGCAGCACCTGTCAACGTGGCAAACCTGCACGCCTTTTCATTCGGCAGCAGAAGTACCTGTGCTCAGTGCGCACGGACAGGCGCCCAAGGAGGGAGCTTGTCACGGAGAGCGGCAGAGGCAAACTCAAGGTCTAAACCCAGGAGAGGACCTTGGAACGCATCCAGGGGATGGGATCGGGTGGAATGAGGAGGGCCCACAGGTGCTGATTTGCAATTGGTTGGGAGAAAAAGGCAAGGCCATGGTCCTGTCTCTCCAAAAACAACTCTGTGTGTGTGTGTGTGTGTCTGTATACGTGTGTGTATACATGTGCGTATGTGTATGTGTGTGTATACATGTGGGTGTGTGTGTGTGTGCGTGGGTGTGTTGTGATTTGCACTGTTAAGATGCCAAGCTGTGAATAGTGGCTGCTCTAGGCAGTAGGAGGAGGAAGTATTTTCATTTGCTTTTTTTCTTCCTTGTCTTGTTTCATTTCTTTTCTTTTACACAAGCGTGTATTACATTTGTAATTTAAAACAAAAACACAGGCACCTCCCCTGGTTCAATCGTTGGAAGCCAGCAGGCCAAGGGCCACAGTCACCAGCCACAAGGCCAGATGGGGCTTGGGACAGCACTGCCTGAGGCTCTCGGGATCCCCCAGCAGTCTCATTAGCTCATGCGCACTAAATCAGGGCTCTTGGAACAGGGATTTTGGGGACAAGAGTCCTCACTCTGCCTGTTGAAATGGCCAACTCCCCTGAGCCTTGGTTTCTCAGTCTGTAAAATGGGTGTATCAGTGTCACATACTGGGCAGGGTGCTATCAAACCAATTCAAATGTTGCATGTTTCAGAGGCCACAAAGGCAGGAGACGCATCATGGAGTTAAGAGAGGGGTCAGAGCCCTGGGGAATCACCCCTCGACGGAGCACCAGGGAACAGCACGGGTCAGGTGATGATGCGGGCGATGCCAGTGCATCTGCAGGAGGAGGGAGCCAGAGTGGAGCAGGGAAGAAGGAGGCTCCAGAGGGAAGGGGACTTGCTGCTGAGCCTCTGCACCTCTCTTGGGTTGGGCCTGGGCCTGGACCCTCTTCCCCCAGACCATCACAGAACTGCCGCCTTCTCCTCCCTCTGCCTCCGTTCAAATATCTCACCCTCCCCAGCGAGGGCTACTCTGGTCTCCCCCAGCCCCGGGCGCGGCCCTCCAGCCGGGGGCTTCTGCCTGTCCGTTTTGCTGGTTTTGTTTCTGTGAGCACCTTGATGGCCAGGACCATATCTCTTAATCATCTCTGGGCCCCTGCTCCCAGCACAAGGTCTGACACACAGTAGGTACTCAACAAAGAGAACACACAACCCATGGATCCATGGCCAAGATCCAGGCACATGATGCTCATCTCAAAGAAGAAGAGGCTGGGACTTTCGTACTGTGGTACCAAAAGGAAGAACATTTCAGACCCACTGAAGATTCAGGAAAGCATGAAGTCGAAACCATCCAGGAATATTTGTACAAGCTTAGGATGGGAAAGAACTTTCTAAGCCCAAATTCAAGTGGATATTGATTGCACCATTATTTCAAAGAAAACTGAAATGACAATACCCTCAATAGGCATTGGTGAAGCAAATCACGGCTCGTCACACAAAGGAATACAACACAGCCACGAGAAACAGCCGGCATTTGCTGATGTGGAGAGAAGCCCACGCTGCGTGGCGAATGTTCGACTTGCTCATCAGACCCTGGTAAGTTACAGGTATGACTGCTCGTCCCAGAGAAAGCATGTCCTTCAGCGATCATCCACACACTCACCCACACCCTCATCCATTCCACAAGCATTTCAGTCTCAGACGCAGGGGCAGTGCGTGAACAGGATGCTGGCCCTGCCCTCCAAGGCCTCCTGGCTCCCACATGTGAGTGAATAACTGCTCACAGCTAAGGGCCTAAGGCCAGAGTGAGGGCTTCATGCAGGAGGCGTCCTTCAAGCTAGGGTTTGAAGGAGCTGCAGAATTCGGGTGAACAGACACTTCTTGACTTACCATGGGCATACGTGCTCCGGTCATGGCAAGCACCAGAGGAGCAGACGTGAGATCTCTCTGCATGTCCATCTCTCTCTCTCTCTCTAATAAGTGAAAGGTGCACTTGACGCATTTAGCTTAGCAAGTTATGACGCGTGCGTCCCACATCAGAGCACCTGGGTTTGATTCCTGGCTCCAGTGCCTGACTCCCTGCTCATGCAGACCCTGGGAAGCAGTGGTGATTCCGGCTCACTGAACTGGGTTCCTGCCACCCACATGGGACACCTTAGGTGGCAGTTTCAGCTCTTGGCTTTGTCCCAGCCTAGCTCTGATCATCGCAAGCATTTGGGGAGTGAACCAGAGATGGGAGCTTCCTCTCTGTCCACTTGTCCCTCTCCGCCTCTCTGTCTCTGCTTCTCAAATAAATACATAAATATTTTAAAGTGCATTTAATACAACTGACCTATTGAACATCAGAGTTCAGCCTAGCCTACCTTAAACATGCTCAGAATATTGACAATGAGGTGAAACCATCACAGTTGTAGTAAGTTTTGAATATCCTGTGTAATGTATCAAATACGTGACCAAAAGCAAAAATTAGAACAGTTATACAGGTTCTTCCAATCTGGTTTTCTATGGCATGTGGATCACTAAAGTCACAAAATCTGAACTTGAACCCATCAAGGGATAGTCAGTATAGACACGGGAGGAGGCACTGCAAGAGGCAGAGGTGGGATGATATGGATCAAGTGTAGGAAGTCCCTGCACTCCTCACCCAGCATTTACCAAATTCCACCACCTCTCTGCAGGGAGCAGGGTCTGTCCGGAGGAGCTAAGCCTGGGGACAGAAGGTTCTGGACTCGATTCTGCCTTGTGTGCTGGGAGGCGGCATTCTGGGGTTGGGATAATGGCATCTACCAGTGCATGGGTGATGGGTGATAAACTCACTCCCTACCATGACTCACTCACCCCGGGACAGTCAGCACCACGGGCAGGCAGGGCTGGGGCAGGTGTGCCCATCTGGCAGGTCGGATGACCAATGCTCTGCAAGGAAAACCCTGGTGTACAGCACTAGATTCAAGACGCAGTACCCTTTGCTTTGTACTAAATATTGAGGCCAAGGGACTCCGAGCCAGTTGGAGGGAGTCTCATCTCTACAGACCCTCTGGGGCGGAACCAGGGAGGGGGCCCTGCACCTTGAAGAAACTCAGCAGTTTTTCATTTCATTTTGATTTTAGATTCCGAGGCAGCTCGATGGTTACGGTTCAAAGGCTGAGAAATGACTCAGCTTCCTGTGTCAGAGCCGCAGCCCGTTGGGAAAGATATTTCTGTTTTCATCTTCTCTCTTCTCAACCGTAGAGGCAGTTGGTCCAGGCTGCCTTGTTTTCTGGGTGTAGGACTGTTCCCAGAGGGAGGGGCAGAGACAATGGCCAGGCCCTGGGGCCAGACTGCCAGGGTCTGAAGCCTGGTTCCAATCCTTGATGGTCCAGAGAACCTGGTCAAATTTATATCCTCTTGGAGCGTCTGTTTGTCAGTCTCAAGGTGGGGATAACAGCTCCTTCCTGATGGGGTTACTGTGAAAAGTGGCTGTTACCTGTGGAAAGGATCTCTGTGGTTGGTAAATGTCAAGTTCATGGCCACGGTACCACAGCACCTGGATGAGCTCACTTACCCATCACAGCTGCGCAGCACAAGAAGGGGAGACAGAGGCTCAAAGCAGTGAGTTGACTTCAGTTTCCGTTTTCCCACCCTAGGGGTTGGTGCACCCCACCCCGGCCAACCTACAGTCAGACCTGCATGAGCTTTCTCCTGCAGCTGTCTGCCCTAGCAGCCGAGGGCAACACTGGTCCCTCACTGGCTTTACTGCACAATGGGGACAAACACCGGAAGCTGTTGGGATGCCCTAGCCTTGATTTAATAAAACAGCTGCACAAAGGGCTCAAGAACCTGAGATCTGGTCACATTACTCCTTCCTCCAGGGCACAGAGGCGTCCACAGAGGGCTGAGCGATTCCCCAGCAACATCCCAAGGAGAGGCCGGAAGCTGCTGGGGAAAACCCCTCGCAGGTGAGCTCCAACGCTGATGCTGAGAACAAGCTGCACGCTGTTGCAGATCAAAGAGGCTCATCAGCCAAATGGCCACCTTGCACCTTGTACCTTTGTCCTGGAATGAATTGCAAAAACCACTGGGGGCAGGTGAATCCAAGGTAACCCAAGCTCACGTCTCTCCCCCACCCCAGCTTCACCCTGAAGCGTGCACTGACAAGCACAACCTTAATAGTAACTAATTTTAAACCCTGTGATTACCAGGGTTGATTTCCATGGAACTTTCTTTTCACAGCACGGAGAACCTCTCCAGAGCGGTAAGTGCCAAGTTCAATTTTAGCTCTGTCATGCCCAACCATCGGTGCTAACTAAGGCGGCTGCTTCCTTGCCAGGTAAGCTGGTAATGAAGTCGGCTTCACGGCTTAATTTCACAATATTGTGATGTCCCCGTCAGCACCTGTAAGTGCCGAGCTGCGAGCGCCTATTAAACAGATCTCACCCGCGGGAAGGGACGGAAGCCTCTCTGTGCTGCACACAGCTCTGTGTAGATCTTCACGCCCGTGGGGATGCTGTAGTGGTTGGATCCTACCCAGCACTGAGGGCGCCCTGATCCCTCCCCCCAGCACCCCCCCACCCCCCCACCTCTAGAGTCACCTCCCATCCCCCCTCCCCATCCAGCCCTCCCTGCTGGCACCAGGCTCCCCCATTCATTGTCAAGGTGAAGCAGGAAAGTTCTCTTGCATGGGGACAAAGAGAGAGAGAGAGACAGGAAGTGTGACCCTACCCCTGCTGCTGCTCCTCAGCATGTAAAAGCCTCGGGCCCCTAACTGTTCTCAAGGTGAAAGTGCTGATGCCGGTTTCTTCTAAGTTCATCACGAGAGCCCTGGCCAAGCTCACTGCACCCGATCCCCAGCCCCCAAGTCCCAGGGACCTGCCCGCAGCACCCAAGCCCCATACAAGCCCTGGCCTGAATCCCCTGGGGGGAAACAGGACCCTGTGACCCCACTTCCTTAGGGGCAATCTCCTGCAGGCCCTCAGCAACAGTATCGGCTGACTGTGCCGCATCACACAAATACGCTCCGCACACCCTTTCGGCACTGAGTAAGTGCCTACTGTGTGCCAGGCCCTGGCGCTCTCCGTGTCCCCCTTAACCCTCCAGCAAGCTCGCATGATGAGATGAGTGGCTTCTCTTTCCTGGTGTGACAATGGCCTCCGAGAGGCCCAGGAAGCTCTAGGCAGCCACACAGCTACTAAGTCTCAGGGTCAGAATTCAAACTTTGCCCCAATGGTCTCACCCCGTGAGTCCATTACTCGTCCTCCAACCCCACTGACGGGCACAGTGTGGGACCCACACAGGGCTCCATGTTCCAGTCTCAGTTTGCCAGGCAGCCCCTCAGCCTTGGCATCTGTCCTATTATTACCAGCCCCCCCCCCCACCCCACACACACACCCTCCTCCTGGCCGGCTGCGGTCTCAGCTGTACTGCAGGCACGCTGCGTACGTTTGGGCCAACACAGTGCCGGCTTCAGCTTTTGCCCAGAAGTGGACACAGCCACCCCTGAGTTTTCACTTTTCCTCTTACCTAACTCTGCCTGCCCCCAGGGGACGGGAACCCTCTGCACAAACGAAGCAGGAACAAGCATTCTCCCCATTTTACAGGGGAGGAGACTGAGGCACAGAGACTGAGTCCCAGGCTGGCTGGGCACAGCTGGCACCATGATATTGTGCTGCCAGCTCAGTCCCCAACTCCCTCATTCCACAGCTAAGGACACTGAGGCCCCAAGAGACCAGAGGTGTGCAGGACACTGAGGCCCCAGGAGACCAGGGGTGCACCCAAGGCAGGGCTGTGAACTCCAGCCGGGATGGCGGCAGACACAGGCGGTGCAGCGAGGACGCCCTGGCAATGGCTCCCAGGGAAGGTAAGCTGTGCTTCCAGGAGCGAGGGCACAAGCCCACTCCCACCAGAGGTGCACAGGAGGCCACAAGGCAGAAACGCAAGGGCTGGGAAGCCTCGCTGGGGTTCAAGGCCACATCGCAGCCTGGACCGGTCACCCCACAGGGCAGCTGAAGCCTCTCTTTTCCCAGGCACAGACGGTATGCAAGTGAGTTCTGGAACCTGACATTCAGTGTCCTGCTCTGGCACTGAGGGGCTGCAGGGCTCCATCACTGGCTGTGTGAAGAAGACGTGAGCGGGGCACTGGCCCAGCGCCCCCTCCCCCACAGCACTGCGGCCACTGACCCAAACACAGCCACCCAGAGAGGGCCTGGATGGGGACAGGCAGGGCCTGTCTCCCAACTGAGACTCGCTTCCCGGGACACAGCAGTGAATCAAACCAAATAGAGGTTGAACAGAAACCTGGAGTCAGGACTGATTCTTCTATAACTTCCCAGTGCTACCTCAGGCAGGAAGGAGAGGATGAGGGGGCCCCTGAGTGCCACCCCCCACGTGTGGAGTCACAGAGCCTCTGCTGGTGGCAGGCCCTTTTCCTGGCGGTGGCTAGGACCTGCTGCCTGGCCACATGACACATCCCGGTTACCATGGTTTCTGTTTATCTGGGGAGGATGTCTGCTGACATCCCAGGCCTGGTGAGACAAGGGTTTTCTCCACTCCACTGTGCGGTCTGCCGGGGAACCCCGTTGTCCTCAACCACACACATTCACTCAGCCTCACGGCGCCTCCTACCTGAGCCAGGGAGCATAGGACTGGACCCTCCTCCAGATGGGAAACCCAGGACTCGGAGCTGGGCAGCGGCTTGTCCAGAGCCTTGCAGAGATGCAGAATCAAACTCGGACACATCTGACCGGTCCCATTACTCCAATCAGTGCTGGCTTGTTTAGGACCAAGACTCTGGCACCCAGGGACCCTGATTCACTTGGGGGACCGTGCTGACAGATTCCGGTGCCTCAAAGGCAGCTCACGGGAGAAGCAGGCAGCACCCCGTGAACTCGATGCTCTCGTCCCCCTCCAAACACACCTCCTGGCCTGGCCCAGGGACACAAGGGACTTAGGATAGGAGCTTGTGGTGTGGCTGGGGAGGGGAGTCTCCCAGGCATTCCTTCTGGTCTGCCCCATTCCCACTTCTGATCACATCATTCTGAGTTCATGGTCGTGGATCACCAGCCCACAGCTCCAAGTGCAAACCCTTTAACGCCTTGTCAAGCCCCCTGCATGTCATAACCAGTCCCCAAATCCCTCATATCTGACCCCTTCTTGGCCACCCCCTGCCCTCCCTGAAGCAGAACCCTCTGCCAGTGACGCCCTTGCCAGTCTCCAGGCCCTCATCTTCCACACGGATTTCCTGGGTCCCCCAGTGAGCAGCCACCTCTCCATCCTCCCAAAGTCCATGAAGTCCAGCCGCCCTGGAGTCCACACTGCCCACTGGACAGTCCCTCCCCGCCCCCTTCCTGAGACTGCATCACAGCTTCGTCCCCAAAGTTCCTTTCTCAGCCCAAGGTTGCCAACACTTACAGGGAAGGGCACTGCTCTGAGTGCGCCAGTGTGCTGGCTCCCTCCTTCCACAGGGCCTTTGCACATGCTACTCTGGCCAGCATACCTAGCGAGTCCTCATGCTCTTGCAGGTCTCAGTTTATGAGTCAGGGTGGGCCTCCCGCTGCTCCCGATGCCCAGACCCCGCCTTCCTCACACCTGTCACACTTCCCTCAGGTGTCTCCTTGCTGGGATTATTTGCTGGCTGGGCTGGAGATGGGAGAAGCACAGCAGAAGGTCGGTCTTGTTCACCCTGCAGCCCCTGCCACAGTGCCTGGCACACAGCAGGGGCTCAACAAATGTCTGGTGTCTGAAATAGCAAGGGTAGCTGTGGCAGACTCCAAAGACACCCACAGAGCCTCCTGCCCCTGCCTGCATGGCCTCTGCATTGTGATGTGGCTGCTCCTCTCATCAACAAAGGGAGTCTAGTGGCTGGTGCTATGGTGTAGCAGGTTAAGCTGCTGCCTGCAAAACCAGCATCCCATTTAGGCACCAGTTCGAGTCCCAGCTGCTCCACTTCCCATCCAGCTAATGTACCTGGGAAAGCAGTGGAGGTGACCCAAGTGCTTGGGCTCCCGCATTCATGTGGGAGACCTGGAAGAAGCTGCTGGCTGCTGGCTTCAGATCACCCTAGCTCCTGCCATCTCAGCCATTTGGGCAGTGAGCCAGCAGATGGAAGATCTCTCTCTCTCTCTCTGTGTGTGTGTGTCTCTGCCTCTCTATATGTAGCTCTGCTTTTCAAATAAATAAATAAATCTTAAAAGAGGGAGAGAGAGAGAGAGAGAGAGAGAGAGAAAGGAAGGAAGGAAGGAAGGAAGGAAGGAAGGAAGGAAGGAAGGAAGGAAGGAAGGAAGGAAAGAAAGAAAGAAAGAAAGAAAGAAAGAAAGAAAGAAAGAAAGAAAGAAAGAAAGAGAGAGAGAAAGAGAGAAGGTGAGTGGGTGAGTCTAGGGGTGGGCACTGTAGCGCAGTGGTTATGGCTTGGGATACCTACATCCCATATCCGAGTGCTTGGATGCAAGTCCACTGCTGATCCAGCTTCCTGCTAATGAGAGCTCTGGGAAGCAGCAGGTGATGGATCCATGCCACCCAGGTGGGAGACCCAGATGGCGTTCCTAACTCCTGGCTTTGGCTTCTGACAGTAGTGGGCATTTGAGGAGTAAAGCAGTAGATTCAATACCTGCTGGAGGGTGAGGCTATGGGGAGAGCTGAGTCAACTGCCAGTTAAGCTGAGCAGCAGCCTGCCAAGTGCCAGACTTGTGAGGTCATCCTAGGTCACCCAGCTCCCTGGCCACTGGCCAGCTGACCCCAGAGGCGGGAAGAGGCCAGCAGAGACTGAGCAGGTCAGCCAGCGAGCCTTCCAGCCAGCCCACATGAGAGCCAGCTAAATAAAACAGTTGCTGTTTGAAGCCACTAATGACAGTGGCTTGTTGGGCATCCACACGCAACTCGCACTGGAACTAATGGAAGGGCATTCGCCGTGCTGTGCTCACAGCCAAAGAACATGTGTCTGGCCCGTGTGACATCTAAGTGGAAGACAACAAAAGCCCCCTGGGAGCTGGAAGACAGCCCAGGGCGGGCAGGGCCAGGGCCCCGCATTTGAAGTGGGCTGGCTGATGACTGGCTGGAACCTGCACCGGGGGAGCAGTGCACTCACCTCAGTGCCTCTGGGGTGGCCACGACACATTCCTTGCTGGGCCTTCTCAGGTGGGAAGGGCTGTGTCTCCTGGGGGAGCACACGTGAAGGGGTCTGCAAAATGAGGCAGGAGACCTCTGCACGCACAAGGACTCCGTCCAGGCTGCGGGAGCTTGGGCATATTCCTTGACCTTGCTGAACCTCACACGTGTGATGTGATGATGACAGTACCTAGCTGGTGACTGCTTTCAGCGTACAAAGGGCACCTGGCACAGAGCCTGGTGCACAGCGGGCATTTGGCAAACAAGGGTTCCTCCTCTGGCCCAGCCCCACTCCGCTGGTGACACCAGCACTGGAGCCCAGCCCCCACCTGGGCAGTCCGAGCTTCCGTGTTTGAGTTTGAGTCAGTACCGTGTGCCAGCTGTCAAGCTGTGGCTGCTGCTTCCCCAGCACCCTGTGCAGGCGAGGGTGACATGAAGGTGAGCAAGCTGGACCCTGGCAGTCTTGACTGGGAAGGAAACCTCTGGGGGATGTCTGAGATAATACAGAACGAATCCTCCACCCACCCCGTGGGACAATTAGCTGTGGCCCTGCCTCCCTTCCCTGCCCCCAGCACTGCTCAGCGTGGGGCTGGCCACACAGGAAGGCAGACTCATCCCAGGGGGCAAGGGACCTGTTGTGAACAAGAACCCCAGCCAGCAGTGGCCCCAGGGCAGCTCCAAGCATCTCAGCTCAGCGCCATCCCACAAAGCACCTGCAGCAAAAGCAGCCACCCTTGGCCCCAGCTGGCCCAAGAGCCTAGAAAGTGCTCCACGGCCAGGGGCCCGGGAGGACCTTGCCCACCCCCAACACACACTGATGATGAGGGGTGAATCCAGGGAGGGCAGACTGTGTGGGAGGAGACAGCACACAGTGGGGCTGGGATGGGACCCCCAGAGCAGGGGCAGAGCGCTGGACTCCTGTCCGGCACACCAGGCCCCCAGGACAGGACCCAAACTACAGAGCAGACACTCGAGGCCTTCCGGGCACGAGCCTGCATCCATCCACATGGCTGGCAGTCAGCCCCCCCCCCACTGCGCTGCGGGTCCCCTCCTCCTTCCTCACGCCTCCGCCCTCGGTGGCATGTCCCCTGTGATGAGGAGAGTGGGTGCTCCCGGTACACAGGCTGCGCTCCGGTCCCATGGTGATCACAGCCCGGCCACCTCGCCTGTCAGCCTCAGCCCCGGCCTGCACACTGGGCCTGTCTCAAGAGCTGTTGTGAAGCGTAAGGAGAGAACAGACACGGAATACATACCCTGTGATGGATGCTAGCTCCCTGCCTGTCCCTTCCCCTGCTCAGCATGTCGCCAACCTACCCTTCTTGGAGATCCTGCCTAAATGGCTCCCTCTGCCAGGAAGCCCTCCCTGCCTGGACACTGCAGGTCTCGGGGCTCTGTCTTGCTCTGTCTCCCTCCAACCTTTGGTTCTGAAGAATGAGCTCATCCTGGGCCAACCCTACCCATGGCTACCCCTGGCTCCGTGACAGCCTGAGGACAAGGACCAAGGACCGAGTGTGACTGACACCATGTGAGTCCGCAGCACAAGCTGCTCCCAGAGCGGAGAAGCAGCCTCCTCAGGGCGGCGCTGCAGTCAGCAGGAGCCCAGTGCCTGCTCTGTCCACGAGCCCAAGGCCCCTCTCAGGCACCCACTTGTGCACGCCTGGGCAGTCGCCCGGCTCCGCCTCAGGCAGGGCACCCTCCACAGAGGCAGGGAGTGCTGTGACCTTGCCGTCCACACTGCTGCTCCTGTGGGGAGAGGCTGGGCGCCAGGAGACCTCCCCTTCGCCCCAGCGGCCCACGGCGAGGTAGGGCACACTCTGGGGTCGCTCATGTCCCCGGGATCTCATGGGATGGGTTGCTTGGCCCCTGCCCTCACATCCCTTCTCCCTGCTGGGTGTCTCTCCTAAGAATTGCCCCCAGGGATCTCAGCCTGACACAAAAGCCTTGATTCCAGTGTGGCCCACTGAGCAGTTCCTCCAGACCTTGTCAGAAACACACATTCTCGGCCGGCGCTGCAGCTCACTAGGCTAATCCTCCACCTGCAGCGCTGGCACCCCGGGTTCAAGTCCTGGTTGGGGTACCAGATTCTGTCCCGCTTGCTCCTCTTCCAGTCCAGCTCTCTGCTGTGGCCCAGGAAACCAGTGGAGGATGGCCCAAGTGCTTGGTCCCTGCACCCGCATGGGAGACCAGGAGGAAGCACCTGGCTCTTGGCTTCGGATCGGCGCAGTGTTCCGGCTGTAGTAGCCATTTTGGGGGTGAACCAACGGAAGGAAGACCTTTCTGTCTGTCTCTCTCTCTCACTGTTTAATTCTGCGTATCAAAAATAAAAAATAAAGAAAAAAAAAGAATCACACACTCTCAGGCCTGTGCATCCGAATCTGAATTTCTTATCTGAGAGTGAGAGACAGACAGGGATCTCCCATCTGCTAGTTCACTCCCCAGATGTCTGCAATGACTGGGGCTGGGCCCAGTCGAAGCCAGGGGCCAGGGACACAATCCACGTCTCTGTGGGACCCTACTACTTGAGCCACCACTGCTGCCACTCAGGGTTTGCCTTGGTAGAAAGGCTGTGTGAGAAGCCAGAGCCAGGATTCGAATCCACATGTTTGGAGGAAGGACCGAGGCATCTTATCGGCTTGGCCAAAGGCCTGTCCCCAGAATCCTTACTTCAACAGGACCCCTGGGTGATTCCCAAGCACATTAAAATGTGAGAAGCAGGGCCGGGGGCGGGGGAGAGGGCGGGGGCACTGTGGCATAGTGGGTAAAGGTACAGCCTGCAGGGCCAGCATCCCATATGGGTGCCGGTTTGAGTCCCAGCTGCTCCACTTCCCATCCAGCTCTCTGCTATGGCCTGGGAAAGCAGTGGAAGATGGCCTGAGTGCTCAGACTCCTGAACCCATGCAGGAGACCCAGAAGAAGCTCCAGGCTCCTGGCTTCAGCCTGGCTCAGTCCTGGCCATTGCAGCCATCTGGGGAGTGAACCAGCAGACGAAAGAACTCTCTCTCTCTCTCTCTCTCTCTCTCTCTCTCTCTCCCCCTCTCTGCCTTTCAAATAAATAAATAAATCTTAACAAAAAATAGATGTGAAACGCACTGACGGGTTCAGTAGGTAGGGATCAGCCAACTGACACAGCTCTCAGCCAAACGCGCCGGTTGGCTGCCATAACCACACAGCTCGTGCAGATGCTATGTGGCATCCCCCAGAAATTCACACACAGTGAAATGTGGATGGCATCAGGAGGCGGGGCCTCTAGAGGTGACAGGTCACGAGGACAGCTCCGGCAAGGCTGGGATTAACGCCCTGATCAGACACCCAGGGCCCTCCTACTAGGGGAGGTTACAGTGAGAACAAGGCTTGCTCTGAGGGGCTCTCACCCCACGCCGAGTCTGCTGGCACCTTCAGCTTGGACTTCCAGGCCCACAGAACCGAGAGACGTGAACGGTTGTCAATAAGCCTGCCAGTCCCCAGGAGTTTGTCAGATCAGCCTGCATGGGTGAGACACTGCCCAGCCCAGCCCTGCCCCGACTGTCCACTGTGGGACAAGCAGCAAAGGCGGCTGTTAGTCCCTGACCTCCAGCCACAGGGCCTAGGGGTCCCTGCTGTTCTGGGCGAGTACGAATCCAACAGCACCCAGGTGGGAGCTCTAACTAACCCCACGCAGCTCGCTCCCGGAATTCCGTCTCTCTGCCATCACAGAAACTCATCTAGCACCTGTGACAACCCATCAACACCCGTGTCCCTGCTTCCATTCCACCACCAGGCAGCGAGGAAGGGCTCTCCAAAACACCCCCGTGGAAGGTGCCAGAAAGAGGCGCGGATGAGCTTTTCCAGGGTCCTGCGATGCAGGGAGGGGGAGCGGGGCTCACACCTGTCTCTGTTCCACGGGAAGGGACCCCGGCCTGCCCTGAGTCAGAGACGTGGGCGGCAGTAACACCGGGGTGGTGAGAGCACCCCCCTCCGAGGGGACCTCCGTGACCTTTGCGAAACCGAAGGCAATAATAAGTCCTCTGTGCCGAGCAGCCCGGGGCCAGCCCTGGAGGCTGCGGTAATCCTGACTCCTGTTTGGACAGCAGGCCTCCCTCAAGGCTACGCCAACCCTGCCCGTCGCCCAAGGGCCGAAGCCGTTCACCTTTTGCTAATCGCCCTAATTCATTTTTTATTACTAACTTTCCTGTTTTCTATTTGCTGTCTGATTGAAGATCTTGCGGGAGGCATTTAGACAGCATCAGACTGTGCCACAGGGGCAAACGCCACACCTCTCACTGAAATCTGCATGGAGACGCTGGTAACGCCCCCTCGCAGGAACCTCGGGTCCACGCTAGGCCCCAAGTGGCAGGAGTTTGGCAGGAGGTACAGACACAGCTGGGGATTCTTGGAAGATTCCAGGCTTTGCGGGGGATGCAATGAGATGGGGATGACCCTGTGGAAAATGACAAATCGACAACAATCAGGAGCTGTCCACATGCTCACTCCTGTTGACCAGGACTTGTACTTCAGCCACAGCCAACATCCAGGGTCCAAACGCTGAGACGCACTCTCTGCCACTCCCCACACCCAAGTGATCCCCATCTCTCACCCATTCCACCTCCCTGGACTTCCCAGTGCCTCCATTTCTCTCCATTCCCAACCCCCTCACCATTGTAACCCAAGCCAAACTGAGCCAACAGAACTTTAGGTGACAGAGAACTTGAAATATAGCTAAGTGGGACTGAGGAATGAAACTGCATTACAAAAAAATGTATTTATTTGAAAGAGTTACAGAGAGAGAGAGAGAGAGAGAGAGAGAGAGAGAGAGAGAGAGAGAGAGAGAGAGAGAAAGGAGAGACAGAGAGATCTTCCATCTGCTGGTTCACTCCCAAAATGCCCACAATGACCAGGGCTGGGCCAGGCTGAAGCCAGGAGCCAGGAGCTTCCTCCAGGTTCCTAACACAGGTGCAGGGGTCCAATCACTTGGGCCCTCCTCTGCTACTTTCCTGGGCACATTTGCAGGGAGCTGGACCAGAAGTGGAGCAGCTGGGACTGGAACCAGTGTATATATGGGATGCCAGCACTGCAGATGGTGCCTATTTTATTATTTATTTACTTAACAGGTAGATTTACAGACAGTGAGAGAGAGAGACAGAGAGAAAGGTCTTCTTTCCATTGGTTCACTCCCCAAATGGCCACAACAGCCGGAGCTACACCAATCTGAAGCCAGGAGCCAGGTGCCTCTTCCTGGTCTCCCATGCGGGTGCAGGGGCCCAAGCACTCGGGCCATCCTCCACTGGTTTCCTGGGCCACAGCAGAGAGCTGGCCTGGAAGAGAAATGCCCATGTGGGATGCCGGTGCTACAGGCGGAGGATTAACCTAGTAACCTACAGCGCCGGCCCCACCTCACTCTATTTTAGATATAAACAGCCACATGTGGCTGCTGAACAGTGTCACCACCAGCCACCATCAATTCTCTCCTGGATCATGGAAATCCCCTCCCAACTGCTCTGCTGGACCTACTCTTGCCCCATGCAATGCTCCCCCCCCCCCAAAAAAAAAAAAAAACAGCCACATAGATTCTTCCAGCAGGTGACACATCTCCAGGTCTCCCATAGCCTTTGGAGCTAAAGCCAAGCTCCCAGCCCCAGCTTTTGAGGTCCCTATCTCCTGGAGCCCATGGGACTGGCTTCATGGGGCCAGGATAGCACACGTAAGCATTTTAGGAACGGCCAGACCTGAGGCCTGGAAGGCCAGGCTGCTCTGATGGCCACGCCCACGAGCAGCCACAAGCATCCCTGCCCTTGCGGAGCGGATGCTGCAGTGAAGGGGACCGAAGGAACCAACAAGCAGAAGAAACAGCTCATACTGATCACAAGGAAAAAGAAGAGGCTGAGGCCATGGCTCAACAGGCTAATCCTCCGCCTTGCGGCGCACACCGGGTTCTAGTCCTGGTTGGGGCGCTGGATTCTGTCCCGGTTGCCCCTCTTCCAGGCCAGCCCTCTGCTGTGGCCCGGGAGTGCAGTGGAGGATGGCCCAAGTGCTTGGGCCCTGCACCCCATGGGAGACCAGGAGAAGCACCTGGCTCCTGGCTCCTGTCATCGGATGAGCGCGGTGCGCCGGCCGCAGCGCGCCGGCCGCGGCGGCCATTGGAGGGTGAACCAACGGAAAAGGAAGACCTTTCTCTCTGTCTCTCTCTCTCACTGTCCACTCTGCCTGTCAAAAAAAAAGAAGAAGACAACAAGCCAGGGGTTTCCAGGAGACCGGCAGAGCAGAGCTTTCTGCGACGCTGGATGTGAAGAAAGCAGAGTGCAGACTAAACACTGCTCACGAGGCTGCGGGCAGAACAGCAGCAGGTGACTCCCCCCTTCCTGAAGCTTCTGGGCAGGTCACATGACGGTCGGAATTTGCAGAGAAATAAAGCGAGGGGGTGAAAACTTCAGGAGCGGAGCCACCGAAGATGCCTGCTCTCTGGACACAGCCGACCCATGGCTGTAGAGAGATTTCGTTATCTCCGAAGGCCAGGCCGGCTGTGCCCCAGCTGCCCCGGCCCAAACAACGGCGACCGCCACCTCCCTCCTGGCAAAGCAAGGTCACCGTGGCAGGGGCCCGCCAGCCCGTGGCCCAAAAAGTCAGGCATTCACTCAAGGACCACAAGGACCAGGGTTTCAAACAGCAGCCCTCGGCACTCACATTTCAGCTTCGCCTACGCTGTTCCTGGGGCTCAGCGGAGGGCGAGCCTGGCACCGTGCTACCAGGAGGAGTGGCATTCATTAACACTCCCAGGCCCCAGACACTGTCCCTCCTGTTCACGTGTTCCATTCTCCTGCTAACAACGTGCCAACAAGCTATGTAACACCTAGGGAGGGGACAGGATTTGTCCAGAAGTGGCTTGGAGTAGGTGATGGCTGGACATCTTGGGAAAATGTAACCCACCCCATTCACCTGTTTGTCCTTTCAGTGTGCTTTGATTGAGCACCTGCTACAGAGCAGACAGTACGAGAGGGACCCACCAGTGGGGAGCAAAACAAACTCAACCCATGGTTTGCAACGCTGACCATCCAGCCTCACCTCCTGACACTCTCACCCCCTCTGTGCCTTCACGCATGCTGTGCCTCCCACCTGAAACGCTCTTCTCTCCCGACTTGACTTGGCTAAGTCCTCCTCACTTCCAAGCAAAAGCAGGTGTCTCCTCCCATGAGGAGTCTTCCCTGACCATGCCTTGGCTGGCCTCAGGGTCCCAGAGTCTCTAGTGCTACTTCTAAGGCTCTCAATGCACATTTGAAATAGTGTCTCTCTCTTGTAGACTGTGGCTCTCAAGGGCAGGACCAAGTCTGAATCACCTGTTTATGCCGGGCACCCAGTGCAAAGTCTTGTGTACAGTAGGTGGCCAGTGTTCTCTGGATGAATGAAGGAATGAATAGGGGTGTTCTTTTTTTTTTTTTCCACAGGCAGAGTGGACAGTGAGAGAGAGAGACAGAGAGAAAGGTCTTCCTTTTCCGTTGGTTCACCCTCCAATGGCCGCCGCGGCCGGCGCACTGCGCTCATCCGATGGCAGGAGCCATGTGTTTCTCCTGGTCTCCCATGGGGTGCAGGGCCCAAGCACTTGGGCCATCTTCCACTGCACTCCCGGGCCACAGCAGAGAGCTGGCCTGGAAGAGGGGCAACCGGGATAGAATCCGGAGCCCCGACCGGGACCAGAACCCTGTGTGCCGGCGCCGCAAGGCAGAGGATTAGCCTATTGAGCCGAGGTGCCGGCCGGGGTGTTAACTCTTAATCAGCAGCAGAACTGGGATTTGATCCCAGGCCTGGATGATTCCAAAGCATCCCGGGGGCGGGGGGGGGGGGGGAGAGAGAGAGAGAGAGAGAGAGAGAGAAAGAAACAGATGAATCAGAAAATGTGCAGAACCGATTACAAAACCCATTGAGTTTGCTCCCCTCCCAGAAAGAGGAGCCGACGCTGGCTGTTCTCCAGGGGTCTGATGGCCTGAGCAGCCTTGGCAGCAGGAATGGGGGCGGGGCTTACTGGCTTCACCTCCCAGAGGCCTCCTCACCCACCAGAGACGCATGTGTAGGACAGGGAGCCCAGGGAGGCTGAGTGACAGGTGCAAAGCTTGTAGGCACCGGGATATAAACCTGAGGACGTCCAGCAAACTCCGAGTCCCGTTGGACGCCACATCTGGTGTTGCTGAACAATTAACTTACGCCTCAAGCGGATGCAGAGCTCAGAGAAAGCATGGGGTGTAGTGGGGTGGGGTGGGGTGGAAGGGCCGTCTTTAAAACTCTGAGAAGCACCCACAGGTACTCAGTAAATATTTGCAGAATCAATGAGCAACAAAGAGCCCAGGGTCCATCTTCCACATTATAAAGTTCAGTTCAAGTCCAAGGCGCAGCGCAGTGGGACAATAAAATTTATGCATGAGATTGACCCCGGGTTATGCTACTGAGTCAGATCTGTTTCCGACAAGCTTCTAAATTATCCCTGCAAATGAGGCCCAACTTCGAGATAAGCACGTTTTAATTAGCTGTAATGTGAAGGCATTCTATTAGCAAATGAGGTCTCAGGTTGCGGATGAACGCAGGGGACCCAGCTGGGAACTCGCACCCGAGCGCCACCAGCCCCCCACCTCCAATCTGGACCTCAGTGGTCTCATCAACAAAACGGAGCCACCTGTGCCTGGCAGCCCAGTGCTGGTGAGGACATGAGGCGGGCAGAGGGGCGAATGAGGCTCAAACCTGGTCAACACCCAAAGGGTCATGTGTGCTTATTTCTACGTTACTTTCCTCCATAAAACAGCACAAAAAAAATTTTAAAAACAACAGTCACTGAGAGGGAAATTTTGCTCAAGAAGGTGGATGGACACACATGTACCTATCTCCCCTCTCTTCTAAGCCCCACTGGACTGATCAGAAAAGCCTTAGCTGATAGATATAGACACACATTTGTAAATACACACACACGCACACTGATACTCACAGCTCACATGCGTGTGGCCATATGAAAATGAAATCAAGCCCTAAACGTGCACATGGTAACATAGGAATGAGAAACACAGAGAGAAGTCAGAGAGAAGAGAAAAGCCCAGGAACACCCAGTGACCAGAGCCCTGGTATTTTTTAATCTTTGTCTCACTTAAAAATCCAAGCTTGGCTCTTGGGCATCTGTAGGTAGATTTGGAAAAGGAACTGAAGTTAACCATAACAGGTGCTCACACACACATTAATACCTCATTTGACTGCTCAAGCAGGCAAGTACTGTTAACCCCATTTTGCAGATGAGGAAACTGAGGCCCAGATGCCCAAATGCCCCTGGTCCCCTTCTCCAGCCCAGGCTGGCCTCATGGTCCAAATGCTATTTTCCTAACTGAACCCCATAAAAATCCCAAGAGACAGGCAGCCAGGGCTGGGAGTCCCAGGAGGAATCCAAAGCCTCGGAGGAGCTGACTGCCCTCTGCCCCAGGGCTAAGTGAAAGGGGCAGTAATGCCTTCCTCATAGTGCACTGTGAGACCCAGGGTGAAATATCAGGCCCTTGGGGGCCCTCCAACCTGGACCGCTGTTCCCCAGGCTCAGCGCCGTCAGCTTGTTGGACCTGTGGTGGGGGCAGTTCCAGGTGTTGTAGGAGGCTCACAGCATCGCTGCCCTTGAAGCACTGGGCCCTGTCACATGCCCTCCCCAGCTTTGGCAACTACAGCTGTGTCCAGACTTTGTGTCTGCTTGAGAGCGCCAAGGATCTAGAAAGTGGGGGAGGCAGTAAACTGGAAGATGGTGGCTGAGATGGGGACAGGCACAGGGCCTGTGCTTCCTCCGAGACCTCAGCCCTGGGTCTCCCCTCTTGGCAGCAAATCCTCTGTCCGCCTGCTCCGCAGTCATCTCATTCACAGGAACCCAAACCTACAGGGTGATTTCTCAGCGTGGGTTGGGAACAGCAGTAAAAACATATGGTCGGTAATTATTAACTTAATGGGTCGTGGTAAATCGTACTTTTACATCTCAGTGAAAAGATGTTGTACAACACAGGATAATAAATTTTGATCAATTACCCTGATGCTCGAGGCCTGCTGCCGGACAGCTGGGATTTCTGCTGCCCGCTAGGATAAGCAGCAGGACCGGGGATTTTCAGTTAATGAGCTGTTTCCTGCTGGGCTTCTCAGATGCTCAATGAGTTTTTATTGAGTGTTTACTGCGTGCTCCGTGCTGGGGATTCAGCCCCGTCTGAAAGCTCGGTGACTTGATGGAGAGTCGTCTTTGCTGCGTAAAATACTACATGGATCTGTAATCCATTGGCTCGAGACACGGAGTGACGGTATAAAATTGCCCGGGGCCCCCACTGTGCCGCAGGTTAAGCTCTGCCTGCAACACCGGCATCCCATACTGGAGTGTCCAGGTTCCAGTCCCAGCTACTCTGCTTCCGGTCCAGCTCCCTGATAATGCACCTGGGAAAGCAGCGGAGGCTGGCCCAAGAATTGAAGCTCTTGCCATCCATGTGGGAGACCCAGATGAAGTTGCAGGCTTCTGGCTTTAGCCTGGACCAGCCCCACTCATTCAGGGAGTGATCCAGTGGATGGAAGCGCTCTCTCTCACTCTGTGTCACTCTACCTTTCAAATGAGTAAACAAATCTTTCAAAAATAAATAAAATTGCCTGGGGCAATGACAGTGTCTTTCTCTCTCTCTCTCTCTCTCTCTCTCTCTCTCTCTCTCTCACACACACACACACACACACACACACACACAGCCTTACAGGTAACATCACGGTGACCCATGTTCTAGACCGCGGGCTCTAGCTGGAAGGTGGGCTAGGGATGCCATGGGCCTACGGAGGGGAGGCCCGGGGGCACAGGAGCTTGGACAGCTGCAGAGGGAGCCCCAGAGCTTTCACCCCAGCACACCGGGTTAAGGAGCGGAGCGTGGGGGCTAGGGGAGCTGGAAGCACCACGTCCAAGTACAGAAAGCTTCATGTTGCTGCTGTCTGTCTCGACCTCCGTCTCGGGTCTTCTGCTGATGGGAACACTGGCCTGAGTCTGATGTCCCCCATAGCCAAGGACACTCTGTGTCTCAAATTTTGGCCCAAAACAATCACCTGGAAGGCGGTTCAAATGCCTGGGCTCCACCCCCAGTGGTTCGGATTCAGTACACCTGGGAGGAGCTGAACCTGGTGCAGTTAGCGAGCTGAGGTGCAGGTGGTCTGCGGCCCATGCTAGAACCACTGGCTACGCTGGAACACCGAGGAGTGTCCTGCCCTGGCCTAGGACGACAGGGATGTGTTGCTGGCCCGGGGCAGGCAACCTGGCTTGGACACAGGTGTCCAAAGACTCCTGCCTTCCTCAGCCCCCTGGCAGGTCATGGCAGAGTTACCTTCATCTTAAAGTCAGTTTTACATTGGGCTCCCCGGAAACAGGTGTGCAAGGGAGAGCTGCCCGTGGAAAGTTGAGCTGGGGAGGTATCGGGCAGTGGGGTGCACCTGTAAGGGAGGCAGGGAGGACACCTGGGCAGAGGGAGAAGCTGATCCATGCACAGAGACTGCAGCCAGGGGGCACTTCAGCGTAGTCCTAGACTGAGCTAGGTGCCACCACACCTCTGACTCCCCCCTCATGCAGTCACTGGCTGAGGGCAGGTCCCCTGGCAAGGAGGTTCCTGTCCCAACAGCAGTTCCCAGCAGGGCAAAACAGTGAGCCCAGTACTGGGGTGGTTAGGGGAGAGGAATGGGGAGCAGGGATGCACCATGGGGTCTGTTGCAAGCGTCTTGGGGAGAAAATCTATCCCAAGCCTGTGCAGACGAGAAAACCGCTGCCTGGGCCGGTTAGGTGCCGTGCCCGAGGTCACCAGCCCCAGCCAGTGGATGGTGCAGCTGTGACTTGAACCAACTTGCTCTGCCTCCAAAACCCACTTTCTCTCCTACACAGATTCAAGAAGGAAGCAGGGAAAGGCAGAGAAATAAGCAGCTCACTCCTAATCCATAATCCTCCACGGTCCACCCAGAGGTGTTGGGAGATCAGATCCAGAGGCTCCACCTCTCACAAGGAAAGGGGCGGGGCAGCTTCAGGCATGGTCAGCCGTCCAGCAGCTGGCAGGAAAAGTGAGTGCCCGTGCATTCTAACTTTGCACGTGCACTGCTCTTTGTGAGCGGAAATGAAAGCTGGGGCCAAGAGCTGTCAATTCCTGACCTCCGACCTTCAGGGCAACTCCTGGAGCAGTGCCAAATGCCCATTTTGCAGACAGAAGACTGAGGCAGAGAGAAGTTAAATAATTTGCCTGGGGCAGTGATGGTGAAGACGGTGCTGCAACCCAGGTCTGCTGGGCTGCAGAATCCATGCTGCCTTCACGCCCTGAGAACAGCTCTAGGAAACCAAAGCAGCAAATACAGGCTCTGGAGAAACCCCTGGGGCAGGCTGCCACACGGCAGGGCGGCGCCTGGGACCTGGTTCTGTGTGCACAGACCCAGCCTCTTCCCACCTGGCGGCTGTTCTACCTGCCAGGCGCTGCCTTCTGGCCTACTCAGGGAAGCGCCTCTTGGAATGGCCGGTCAGTCCAGAGACCCTTGGCCTCTGCTGTGGACACCACGCTCTCATCACAACGTTTGCAGATTATAAAAGCCAAATGGATGCTGGGTTTCTCACGTGACAGGCAACACTGGCCAGCTCGAAATCCATCTATTCATTCAGCAAATAGTCCCACACCTGCGTGCCAGGACAGCTCTGGGAACACAACCATTGCCCCTTTTCCATGGGGAATAAAGCCTGAAGCGAGCCTGAAACCAGACAGTGCAAGACCCTGGTGGATGAGACTTTCTGCTACATGTGCACACCTACAGAAAAGTTTAATTCCTAAATTAGGCACAGGAAGACATTAGCAGCAATAACTGAAGATAAAATAAGACAATTATAACAGTATACCAAATTCAAGTTATTTGCAACTTAGGAATTGTCTATAGTTGTCTATTAATTTTCGGGCTGGAGTTGGCTACAAGACTGAAACCACTGAGAGCGGACTCACGGAGAAGGGGGCCTGCTGTGCAAAAGTGGCTCCTGCCCTCCCCAGCGCCCGCAGGCCCACCTGCCCAGCATGGGCCACCCACATCCGCCTGCTGCAGACACAGCGACAGAGGACAGGTGCAGCCTTTATTTCACTGCCATCTCCAGCACCCCACCAGCTGACGGTCACTGGTTCGCTTTCCCTTTCAACAGAGAGGACCCAAGGCCAGGAGAAGGTGCTCAAAGTCACCTGGCAGACTGGGGCAGCAGTCCCAGGTCCGGGAGGAGAAGCTGTAGGGAAAGTGAACAAGGGCTTCCTAACAGAAGCTGCACCCTCTAGAGCTCCCTGGGACCAGCACCCGCAGCTCATAGTCCACCTAGCCCAGGGATCCTCCCTCTGCAGCCACCAGTGCCCCTGCACAAAAAAAGCTATGTGCATCTCGCCCACCAAGGATGCTGAGCAGCTGTCAAGCTGAGGCAGGACCAGCAACCTGCACCTTGCGGATTTTTGTCAAAAGGAGACTCCGATCACTCATTAACCAAGCTTAACGAGATCCCGATGCCCACACAATGCAGAGTCCAGATGTATGTGGGTGGACAGGTGACTCTTCCATTCACCAGCTCCTATATATGAGCAATCATGGGCGGGCACTGGGCCAGGTGCTGAGCATGGTTCCCGCCTGCCAGGAGCCTACAGCAAACCTGTACACAAACAACCAAACCCTGCTCTACAACCTGTGATCCCGGGGCCAGCATTAGCATCACGGAGGCACTCATTAGATATGCAAAATCTTAGGCTCCACCCAGACCAAAAGGGGGTGCAGCCCAGGAATCTGTTTTTAAAATCTTGCCAGATGATTCTTCGTGTGTCCATGAATTTAAGAAACACTGGTCTGACCAAAGGCCTTCCTTATTTAAAATTGCAAACCAGGGGCCTGTGTCGTGTCTGAGCGGGTTAAGCCGCTGCTTGTGAAGCCGGCATTCCACATCAGAGTATGGGAGTTCCTGCTGCTCCACTTCCCATCCAGCTCCCAATTCATGCACCCAGGAAAGCAGATGACAACCCAGTACATGGGTCCCTGCCACCCATGTAAGACATGGATGGAGTTCTGGGCTCCTGGGTTTGGCCATTGTAGCCATTTGGGCTAGAAGATGGAACATCTCTTTCTCTCTCTCTCTTTTAAATAAATTTTTAAATCTTTAAAAATATAAATAAATAGGCTGGTGCCACAGCTCACTAGGCTAATCCTCCACCTTGCAGTGCCGGCACACCGGGTTCTGGTCCTGGTTGGGGCGCTGGATTCTGTCCCAGTTGCCCCTCTTCCAGGGCAGCTCTCTGCTGTGGCCCGGGAGTGCAGTGGAGGATGGCCCAGGTCATTGGGCCCTGCACCCGCATGGGAGATCAGAAGAAGCACCTGGCTCCTGGCTTTGGATTGGTGTAGTGTGCCAGCCGCAATGTGCCAGCTGTAACGGCCACTTGGGGGTTGAACCAATGGAAAAAGGAAGACCTTTCTCTCTCTCTCCCACTGTCTAACTCTGCCTGTCAAAAAACTTTAAAATATATATATATATAAAATGCAAACCAGCTCCCAGGTCTTGGCACCCCCAATCCTCTTCCCTGCTTCCTTTTCCTCCAAGATTGAATTACTACCAACCCCAATGCCGTACAAGTAGTTCACCCCCATATTTATGACTTCTCACGCTGATATGTAAGCTCGAAAGGGCAACAATTTGAGTCATTTTGTTCACAGCTGTTGCACTGGTTGCCTAACACTGTGCCTAGTACACAGAATTGATCACTAAGTACCTGTGGCAGAACACACTACATCCATGTAGTTCAGGTTCTTGGGCGGGGGTGCGGGGGGGGGGGGTGGGCTGGAGGAAGAGAGGAGGTCGCTAACCATGGGGCACTACAGGGGAAAGGTGGTACTCAGTTTGGTCTTGAAAGATGTCTGCACCAGGGATGAAGGAACAGAGAGGCAAAGCCTGTTCCTGGAAGAGATCCCAGATGACCGATGTCGTTATCTACCGGCTGGTACATGCCAAGCACTGTCCTAGCCAGTATCACCTCACCTAACCCTCCTGAACCTCAGAGGTGGATGACTCCCCAAGAGAACCCCAGAGCTCGGAGATATTAGTAATCTGCTCCACCCACAACAAGCTACATACAAGCACATTCACAGTAGCTTCATTTATGGTAGCCCCAACCTGAAAACAAACCCATACATCCATCAGCAAGTACATGAACAAACCAACTGTGCTGGATTCATACCATATATTACTCAGCAGTGAAACCATGAATACACGCGACAGCACGAATCCTGCAGACATTGCATGTTAAGCAAAAAGAATCCAGATATAAAAATGTTTATGATGCATACGAAGTTCTTGTTTTAAAATGTTTGTTAAAGATGTATCTATCTGTTTGAAAGGCAGAACAATGGGGTGGGAGAAAAAGGGAGAACAACGTGGGGAGGGGGTAGAAAAAGGGAGGCAGAGGTCTTCATCCACTGATTTACTCTCCAAATTGCTGCAAGAGCCAGGTCTGGGCCAGGCTGAAGAATGAGACAGGAATCCCTCCAGGTGTCCCACATGGATGGCAGGGACCCAAGGACTTGGACCATCTTCTGTTGCCTCCCCAGATACATTCACAGGAAGTTGGATCAGAAGCAGAGTGCCAGGGCTTCAGCTGGTGCTGCCATACAGGCCCCTGGCATTGCAAGCAGTGGCTTAAGGGGCCGCACCACAATGCCACCTCCCTTATGAAGTGCTGTGACTTATTCTTTACACCTGAACTTGAGTAACGCTCTGGTGATAAAGTCAGAGAAGCAGCTGCTGCTGGGGGTGCTAAGTAGAAAGGGGCGTGAGGGAGCTCCCCAGGACGATGGAAAGGTCTCATATCCGAATGGGGATGGCGATTTCACAGGTGTTTACATTTGTCAAAACTCGTGAACTGTGCACACGGCACCTGCATTTTATTGTATGCATGCAAGACATGGCTGAGTAACAAAGGAGCTAAAAATCATGTGTCCTGGGTCACAAACAGAGGTCAGAGTACCCCAGTCCGCCATGGTTGAGCAGGGAGCCGGCACAACCCCTGAGCCTGGCGAAGTGCCTGACCAGCATCAGAATGGCCCTAGGAGGGACGTCAGAGGCCCTTAAGCCCCAAACCAGGACAGAGAGTTAGAGGACGGCCAGATAAGTGTCCAGCTGGGGGTCCAGACACTGGGGTCAGCTCCACTCTTCACTTGCTCTGTGACCTGCAAGTACACCACTCCATGACAGTTTCCCCTTCTGCCAAGCAAGGAAGAAGAAAGTGATCAATGGCCACAAGCTTGGGCCACCGATCCTGGGGACCACAGGGTCACAAGCTGCTTTGCACATCAAGCACTGTTACTCCATTAAATAAGTAACATGCCTGCCTCATATCTGCCAAGCTATTTTTCTAATGCATGCCAATATTACTGAGATAAATAAAACACACATCTATTTCAAAGCAAAAAGGAAGCCAGAGCAGCTTTTTGTCATTGTGTGTTTTCTCAAACAAAAGAACAACCACTGCTCATGACTTCGGTTGAAAGAGGCTGGAAATCTCTCAGTAAAGGCTCTCTAAGGGGACAGTCGCCAAGGGGACGGTCGCCAAGGGGACAGTCGCCAAGGGCCCTTCCGGGTCAGCTGCCCCATGGCTGCTGGGCATTGCTTGGGCAAACGCTTGCTCCGGTGTTTCCAAGGCCTGAGTCCCCAGTGTGTGGGCTGTGTCCTGGCTCTGCAGACCATTCCACAGGCCCCAAGTGTGGCCAGTGCTGCATTCTGGGCCTCAGTTTCCCCTCCAGTTCTGAGAGTGACCAGGTTGCATCATGGGCATCCCCCCAATTCCTCACCATCAGCTTCTGGAACCAGGAAAGTGGCGCTCGGATCACAGCAGCACCCAGTCCACCCCTCCCTTGCTTCTGTCCCCTGCTTCATCCCACCACAGCCTGAAGGAGCGGGAAGCGGGTCTCAAGTCCCAGGGCAAGGTCAGACCTTACTTTGCCCATCTAAGTGACCAGGGTGAGCACTCTCCCCCCAGACACACACACACTGGACATCCACTGGACACATCCTCAGCTCTGCCAGGCCTCCTAGTACACAGGCAGAAACCAGAACCACGCGCTCCCGGCAGGGCCTGACATAGGCTCTGGTGCTGAGTCAGAGGTTTCTAAAGCACCAGAATAAAACCCCGGCTTCAGCTGAGTCCCGCTTCCGCCCCAGACCCAGCAGCACTACGGCTTAGGCCCCCACCCAGCCACCCACACTTTAAGACAAATCCCCAATCCCCACCCCCAAGCCAAAGACTGCTGCCTGCCTTGCCAACTTCACATAAAAAATAAATAAATAACAAGGCCAAGGACAGGACGCAGACCAGCTGCCCCCACACCTAGTCTTCTCCTCCCTGCCCTCTGCTTGCTACTTTGAATCTGTCTTCCCTCGGTCAGGCTGGAAGCAGCGCCAGAGCCACCTCTGGGGTACCGTGCACCTCCTCGGCTTCTAACTTTGCCGGTCACTGGACAAGACCTCGCCGGCCGCTCACCCCCGCCCGACGCGAGCCCAGGCTCCGGTGGCCCCGGACCCTCCCCGCCCCCAGGCGATGTGCGCAGGGCATTGCTGGAGGCCTCTCCCTTGGGGCCTGAGAACGCACTCGGCTAGGGCCCGCCCGGGGACACCCCGCGATCGGCTCCAAGATGCCCCCCCTCCCACAGCATCCCTAAGGCAGGGGGCTAGGACGAGAGCCCGCCGGGTCTGGGAGAGACCCCGGGAGGGCCACCGATCTCGCCACGGGATGCGCACTCACCGAGCAGCACCACGGAGCCCGCGCGTCTGCGCCGGGGCCGCAGGAAAACCCACGCGCGCGGTTCAATCCGGGCTCCGAGTGACGAGGTGAGCGCTCGGCTCCGGCCGGCCCGCACCGACCCGCGGACGCACAGACGGTGTAGTTTCCTAAGTTTGAAAGTTCCCTCCCAGCGAAGAGGGCCCGGGCCGTGTGGCGGCGCCGAAGCCCCAGACCGGGCCCAGCGGTGGAGGGGGGGGGGGGGGGTCGCTTCGCGGCCAGGGTTCGAGGCCCGGGGCCCTGGCTGGGGTAAGGTGGAGGGTGTCCCTTCCGGCAGCCCCAGCCCGGAGAGGCGCCCGCTCCCCGTTCCCTGGAGGGGCAGGCCTTGATTGGTCGTTGCCAGCTCGCAATCCGAGGCACCGCCAGGCAGCGATGGCCAATTAGTGAACCGCCCAATTAGTGCGCTCCAGCGCGGAGAAGTTAAAACCCCGGCGCGCGAGTGTGGAGGACCGCGGTGTTGGGGGGGAGGACCGGGCGGTGCGGGGCCCGCGCTGTCCCCGAGTGCGACTGCGTGACCATCAGGGAGGCTGGTGCCCGCGGCTCACCGTCCAGGGGGTGGCTGTGAGCGGCAGGGTGCGCCCACGCGAGTCCCTGTGGGTGCGCGCGGGTGCCTGTCGGAGTGCCTTCTTTGTGTGACCGTCCCCGGCCGTGCCTGGGTATGACGGCAGACGGGGCAGGTGACGGTGCTTATGGCACCACTGTGCGGGGTGCCAGCCTCCGTGGGCGAGCGGCTGCGAGTCCGGGTGCACAGCCTTGTGCGGGACAGTCAGGCCGTGCACGAAGAACGCGGCCGGTGGGTGACAGTGGGTCCCTGGATGGCAGTGCGCGTGGGTGCGTGTGTCACCGTGTCGTCGCGCGGCTGGCTGTCGGGGTCACTTCTGCCTGGGATCTGAACTCAGGACGCCAGTGTGACCGCGAGGGTGTTGGGCGAGCGGCAGGTGCCCGTCGGGCGGGGCTGCCGCGTCCGTTTCCCTTCCCCGCCCCCCACCGTGTGCCACCGGCGGTGCAGGAGGACCTAGCTGCCAGGTGCCTCCAGCCCCGCGCTTCAGCCAGGGACGCTCGGGCCCCCGCCGCCGGTCCGAAGGCGCGGGCAGGCCCCGCCCGCCTCGCCCCCTGACCCGCCCCCGCCTACCTTGCCGCAGTGGTAATAGTCCAGGTGCGCCAGGCCAGCGGGCTCGGCCCCGGGCCGCGCGCCCACCGCGGGCGCCGAGGGGTACAGGCGGACGTCCATGGCGGGCGCGGCGGCGGCGGCTCCCGCGGGCAGTGCCTGGGCGGGCGGCGGGTGGGAGCCAGTGTGCGAGCGGGAGTGCGAGCGCGGGGGGCGGGCCGGGGGCGGCGCCCGGCGGAGCGCCCCGCCCCGCCCCCCGCCCCGCCCGCGCGCGCTATTGTTCCGGCCTCGGGCGCCGCCAAGGGCCCGGGGCCGGGGCCGGGGCGGGGAGGTCCCGCCTGCAGGCCGGGCCGCCGCGGGGTCCCGCGCCCGGCCCTCCGCCCGTGAGGGTCCGCGAGGGTCGCGCACCTGTCCAGACGGCCCTTTCCCGTCCCGCCTTTCGCCACCAAGGGTGAGGGGTGGGAGAAGCTGGAGAGACGCCCCTCCCCAGAAGTGGGACACTCCGGGTCCAAGTGTTTGGGGCCGCGCCGAGGCCCCCCGCGGCGTGGATGGGGGAGGAGGGGTGGCGACAAAAATACTTTGGGACGTGGGTGCGGCCTGCCCGCGCGGATCTCAGGACCCTGCCCTGGCTCCTCGTCCCGCGGATTGGAGCCCCGCGAGAGGGGCCTCGGCGGGATGGCTGCGCGTAAACTCTCACTCTCCGTACAGGGGCAGCGGAGGCCTGCACCGGCCGCCTCGGTGATGGAGCGAGTGGATCCAGAAGTGAAACCACCTGGAGACGGCGGGAGGAGCCGCCCCCGGACGGAGCTGTGAGGAAGGGTCTGCAGGAGTGCGCAGAGCAAGGAGACTGGCTGGCTCGGACGGGGGCCTAGGGGTGACAGCGAAGAGGCTTCCCTTCCCCGCAGAGTGAGCCCCCTGGGTCTCAGAGCACTTGCGGGGGGTGGGGGCGAGGCTGTGGCTTCTCTTTTTTGGCGAGAACTGTCTACACCCACATTCTCCACTCGCTCACCTCCCACGCGTTGCTCCCCCACTGCCCTCTGGTTCTGGGTTCTGGCATCCTGAAGGGCCGGAAGGCAGACAGCCAGAATGGGGCTTGGATGGCAGCAGGACACCGGAGGCCACTTGGAGGACAGGGCTTGAGTCTCCCACCCACTGAGGAGCCAGCTTGGCCGTTAACTCGCAGCTGCTGCCTGCGTGGGCTTTGCTGGTCCTGGCCTACAGCTAGGACCACCCTGTGTAACCACAGAGATCCACGGATACCAGTTAGGTGTGTGGGAAACAGGCCTTCATGGAAGGTTTGGGAACAACAGAAGGAAACGACAGCTCAGAAAAGGAAGAATTTCTAGGTAAATATCAGTGGCCCTCCTTTCTAGAAGCACAGGGCCACACCTCATCAAAAGTAACTTCCCACTGGCTCCTGTCCTTTTGCCTGTCTGGATATCCAGCTGACCCAGAAATACTTATTGAAAAATCATTGCAGCCACCACCACCACTCCCCACTCTTCTGCAGTACTGGCTTTGTTGTAAATCAAGCCATCCATACGTGCATGGGACTGTTTCTGAATCCTTTATTCTGTTAGCTTATTTTTCTCTCCCTGTGCTGTTATCACACTGTGGATTGACTGCAGCTTTATAATAAGCCTTACTGTTCCACAGAATGAGTCTACTCACTATGTTCTCTAAATCTTGCTTTGTGTATTCTTGACCTTTGCGCTTATATAGAAATTAAAATCAGCTTGTCTGTTTACATGTGTGCACGTGCACGTGTGTGCACACATACCAAGTCCTGCTGGAATTTTAAGTGATACTACATTGAATCTTTAGATCAATTCTGGTGCAATTGACATTTACAATATTAACTCTTTTGTCTATGAACATGGTATGCCCTTCTATTTAGGGTGTTTTTAAAGTCCTTTCAACAGTGTTTTCTAGTTATCTGTGTAGAGATCTTGCACATATTTTATTAGATTTAGCCCTAGATATTTTATGTCTTGATGTTATTATAAACTACTTTTTATTTTTTTTTCTGTTTATTATTTATTGCTTAAGTCCACAAATTCTTTGGCACTGTTTGCAAGGGGTAGAGTCTACCTGGCTTCTTCTCTTGGGACTTTTGTCTTTGGAGCCCTAAGTCACCAGGCAAGAAGCCTTAGGCCACCATCTCTGAAGAAGCATGAGAGCCCACTACAGAGACCTTAAGACTCAATGAAGAGAGAAAGATGTGTAGCCATTCCTCAGCTGACCAACCATTGGCTGTTCCAATTCCAGCCACTGTCTGACTGCACCACATTGAAAAGCCCTGAACCGTGCAGCTAAGTCCTTCCTGAATCCAAAATGTACAGAAACCACAAGAGATAAAAAGCGAGTGCTATTCTTTTAAGCCATAGAGTTTTCAGATGATTTAGTACTTAGCAGTATAGAGCTGGAGCCTAATAGAAATAGATTTTTAGGCCATGCTTTTACATCCAGCAACATTGCTAAACTCACCTGTTGGTTATAATAACCTATCAGTAGGTTATTTGACCTTTTTATTTATTTGGTTGAAAGTCAGAATTACCAAGAGAGATGGAGAGACAGAGAGAGAGAAATCTTCCATCTGCTGATTTACTCCCCAAAGGCCACAATTGCCAGGGCTAGGCCAGGCTGAAGCCAAGAGCCAAGAGCTTCATCTGGGTCTCCCACAAGGGTGCAGGGGCCCAAGCCCTTGGGCCTTCTTCCCCAGATGTATCAGCAGGGAGCTGGATGGGAAGTGGAGCAGCCAGGACTCAAGTCTGAAGAATGCCTTGGCTTTAGATCAAAATGTTCCACCCCAAAAGCAACTGTGGCAGAGGAGCCAACTGCCCAACAGTGAGAGACTGAGGTTTGAGTAACACATCCTCATTTTCTTCTTATGGCCACAACATAGATGGTTCTTCACCTGCTACCTGAACTCAGGTGTCACCATGTGGCTTTCTTTTACTAAGGGAACATGAATAGAAGTGGTATGGGGCGGAGGGAGCTTTATGGATCTGGGCACCCTGAGCCCCCTTCTCTTTCCCATTAGCCATGAAAATCCTAACACTTCCCAAATCTTTTCTTTAAGACCCAATTCAAGTATCATTTGCTTGGTGATGACTTTCCCAAGACTCCAGCTCAGTGCTCCAATTTGCTGCTCCAATAACTGTCTGTGCACGTGTTGTCCTGCAGTACAAAGAGCTTCTAATGGGTGAGCTGGCTGGAACACGTCCCCCGGGAATTCTCAAAGGTTCCTCATCCTGGCCTGCCACACACACACCTTTAATGTGTTCATTCCATAGAGAATCAGTTAAATGTACATGAACTCCATGCAGAAATGACATATGAACCCACCAGGTGCTGCTATTGAGAGAGAAACTTTAAGTGCTAATAACAACCCAGAATTTACTGGGTGCCCAACAGTAAGTACAGTGCATCCACACCCCCTACAATCTTAGTTAACAATCCCCTGGAGCCGATACTACTATTATGCCTGTTTTATCACTGAAGAAGCCAAGGCACAGAGAAACAATTCACCGGCAGATAGTCTGCAGTGCAGCCAGGATTTGCAACTAGCCAGTTTGACTTCAAAGTTCTTATTCATAACCACTAGATCTGACCGTGTCATATAAGTTTTAGGTAAAGATAAAAAGAAAACCCAGTTGGTGTTTTGATTGGAATTCCATTTCACTATTCAATTAACTTGGGGAGAAGTGAATTTTTTGTAAAAAATCTTTCAATTTATGTGTGTGTTTATCAACCTATACAAATATTATTAAAGTTTTGAATGTTGAGCTTATATCTAAAAACTTAACTAACTCTTATTTGTTCTAATGGTTTTTTTCTATAGATTCTGATTTTCTGTTAGACACTTTCTGGGGTGAGGACTAATTCTGTTCTTCCCTCCCAAGCATCTTTCTTTGTCTTTTCCTATTGCGTTGTGCAGTGCCTCTAGAGTCCAAGCTAAATGGAAGGGGCGATCGCAGGCATTCTTGTCCTGGCCCTTTCTTCAGTGAGCACTCTTGTATTTCACACCATGAAGCCACTAAGAAAGAAACTCATTGTAAACTCTTGGTAATGCCTGTTGTTAATGAATAAAGTTTATTTTTCTTCCTAGTCTGCTAACAGATTTGTTTTTTTTCTGGCATGGATTAATTATAGTTAATGCTTATTTGACATCTATGAAAATAGTTATCTGGATTTTATTTTCTAACTATTAATATATATATTCTATTAATAGATATTATTCATATTGAACCATCCTTGAATTCCCAGAATAATTTTTGGGACTTCTGTGTGATAATTTATTATAAAATGCATTGCTAAATTCCATTTGCAGTTATTTAAGATTTTTTACATCCATATTAGGAACTGAAATTGGCCTAAAATTCTTTTGTGGGTTGTTGCCAAGTTTTAAGTATCACTGGTTTTTGCCTAATGAATTGGGGAAGAATAATTTTGATAACCTTCAACTTCTTAAATTACCACGAAAGCACCATATCTTATATTTCTCTTTTGTAAATTTTGGTAAGTTAGACTTTTCCATAGTTATTCATTTTCCATTTATTGGTATAAAGGTGTTGCTAATATTGTGATTTTCCAAAACTCTATTATTTATGCTCTTTTTTCTAAATCAAGCATAACCAAAGCTGGCCTATGCCATTAAATTAGATTTTTATTTCCTATTTCTATTTTCTATATTCTCTTATTTCCAAATTTTGTAACATAAGTGGGTAAAGAAGTTGACATTTTTAAAAAGCAATGATATATATGTAAAGTATCTGGCGCTTAGAAAGAGTTTGGAAATTTTGGTTATATTAATATATGAAAAATATTCTTGAGACACACAGCCAGTTAAATTCAAAGAGATAAACATAACAGAGGTGAGTACGAAGTGGAATGGGAACACAGGGGAGAGCTTCCCGAGGGAGGCAGTACTGAGGTGAGCACTTATAGGATGTGGAGGAGCCAGGCAGGTGAGGGCGATGGGCATCTCTTGACCCTACTCTTGGGCTCACCTGCAGCTGGCTCAGTGCTGAGCAGGGGTGGGCGTGGGCTGCCTGACCCAGGACTCAGGAACCGGTGATCTTAAGGCCACTTCATCTCCCCCAGATGAATGTCAGCTAACTTGCCTCTCTTCTAAGACTAACAGTATTCCTCTCTGGTCCCATGTTCTCTACCACCTGTCACAGCCTCGGTGCTGAACGGGCTTGGGCACAGGCATAAGACAGCTACTTCTCACTCTGATAAGACGTTGTGGTAAAGACCACGCCAACTGCTGGTGGCTTTGGTAACAAGGAACACGAGGACAAGAACCTGAAAAGAAAAGATACCGGATTCTGGCCTTAGGAAGTCATGCCCCAGGAGCCTAAATTTTTCATGCCCCAAAACACTCAGAGAAGTGGGACTTTTCATGCCTCCAATTGGACAGAGACAGCAGTTTAGTCAACAGCCACAAGAAAGAGAAGGGCTCCAAAGTCCCGGAGTGCTGCCAGCAGCCATTCAGCGGCGGCCTCTCTCGGGACAACTACGTAGATGGAGCGCTTACTGGACGCTACGTGTGTGCACATCTCAGAGAATCCACCCAAAAACCTGTGTCACCAAGGAAAGGGAGCTGGGAGAGGTGGTGACTCGCCCTGGAAAGCTGTGGCCCTGAGATTCAGATCCCGATGCTCCAGTGCATTCTCCCACGGTCTCCCATGGGCTCACGTCCCCAGGGCCTGGGCCACTGGAGACCCTGGGTGACAGAAGAACCAACTGAGTGAGTGCCCAGAGGAATAAGTCATCATGAAGGCAGGAAAGCTGTTTTGCTAAAATGGTAAGGGAGAAGCAAATGCCTGGATCCCACGACTGCTGCCTGGCAGGGCGCACAGCAAACTTGATGGGATGATCCTATGTTCCACGTCTGGGTAACAGTGGAGGTTACACCGGCAGAAGCGTTCAGCAAATTTCAGCAAATGTACAGTTCAGAGTCGTATGTTTTCTTGCATGGGAATTTCAGATCAACAGAAAACATAAGCAAACGTTGGACTCTAATGCTATGCATGCTGATGCATTTTATGGGGAGTGAGAGGATGTCTGCCCCACCCCCCAAAGAAGACGGCTCGACGGCTGGGTAGAGAAATGGCTCCATGGATCAAGGTGATCAAGCCAGGAGAACAAACACCCATGGTGGAGTCCAGGTGGTGGGTCTGTAGGTGCTCACTGCTCACTTCTCTCAACGCAGTTTATTAAACGGTCACAACACTGTGTTGAGAGAAAACATCGCATGTGCGATGGTGGGACTCCATCAGCATCTACTCCTGCTGCCTTCTGCTGCTTACCAGGCTCTCCCCCTTTAAAGGGATGCAGAGGGGCCGGCGCCGTGGCGTAGTGGGTAAAGCCACTGCTTCCAGTTCCCATGTGGGTCCCAGCTGCTCCACTTCCGATCCAGCTCTCTGCTATGGCCTGGGAAAGCAGTAGAAGATGGCCCAAGTGCTTGGGCCCCTGCACCCATGGGGGAGACCTGGAAGAAGCTCCTGGCTCCTGGATTCAGATCAGTGCAGCTCAGGCCATTGCGGCCAAATGGGGAGTAAAGCAGCCAATGGAAGACCTCACTCTCTCTCTGCCTCTCCTTCTCTCTCTGTGTAACTCTGACTTTCAAAAAAATAAACAGATCTTTAGAAACTAAATAAATAAAGGGATGCAGAGAGGCCTCCCTCCCTGCCTGCCCTCTTCGCCCCCTGCCTCGCTCATTTCATCTGCGACAAAGTGCCGGCACTGGCTTTGCAGCCCTCCTGGGCCTGACTCTCTTTTCCCCATCACCCTCTGCCCAAGCAGCGCTGGTCACTGCCTCTGTCGGCCAACTGCCAGGTGCCCAGGAAAGGCTGTGTCACATGCTGCACTATGTGGAGATCACATGTACACAGGAACCCACTAGTCCATCCACCTTGGAGAGTAAGAGCCAGGTGCACGGGCCCCACCCCAGCTCCCGGCCAGTAAGCAGCACAAGTACTCGGGGAACACAGACACAGAGGCGAGGAACAAGTGCCCAGTGTCCAGCTGATGGAATTCCAGGTATTTTATTTTCAAACTTGAACGGTGTCCAATTGTCTTTTGGATAAAACAACAACAACCCAAAGCTCACGCAGGACCCCTCACCCACCCCAGTAACACCCTCAACAAGGCTTTCCACCAAGTTTTCCACCGACAGAGGAGGAACCCGCGGGCTGAATTGCAATGATCTGTGTGCTGGCTTGCCTATGTATTTATTGTTTATTTTTTTTCTTTGGTTTGCTATATAGGTCTTTCCAGAATCTCCAGGGAAGGAAACCACTCCACATATAGAAATTTGAATTTTTGAGTGCGCGCTTCCCATCTGAAATGTCACTTGCACGTTAAGTCTGGGTCCCTGAGTTGCTGTGGCAACCCCTGCAGCACTCTCGGCCTGGGGTGACAAAGGGGCCCTTTGTTCGCCGAGAGGCCAGGTCTGGGTGCAGGGACATCCTATTCAGGCCGTCCTAACAAAGCAGCACACGTCCTCTGTCTGTGCAGGCCAGCGCCGGCCCGATTATGCCTGGACTGTTGACAAGCTTCCGTGGGGAGCCCGGGAAAAGAAATCCACTGTTATTGACATCTTTGAGGCAGAGTGGTTTTCTCCTTTTTCTCTCTGTGCTACTTGCTGTACAAAAACCCTTGCAAAGGGCCCCACTCACGCTCTCGAAAAGAAAAACGCCAATTGTGAGGCCTCCCTGGAAGAGGGATGAGGCTCCCAATCTTAATTGAATCTCCCAAACTTGCTTATTAAAATGGCAATGCCAGCGGTGCTGGGTGAGCAGCTGGGTTCCTCCAGTTTTATCAGGCAGCCTGGCCCTGACCCAGAAAGGGGTCCTGGCTGTCCCTGGTTCTGTACCCAACAGCAAGGGGTTTGTGCTTAGGGCAACCCTGCCGCCCATGGAATCAGATCAGACCTGGGGGCTGAAGTCTCCTGCAGGCTTGAGCTCTCTCTCCAGGTGGAAGCCCAGAGCGGGGCAGTGCCCAGTCCAAGAGAGCAAGCCTGGGAGTCCTGAGCTCCAAGTCCGGGCTCTTCAGCGTCATGGGTGTGCAGGGAACAGTCCCAGGCCTTGGCTACACTCCAGGGATCTCCTTCAGCTCCCAGGACCATGAGCCTCACCCCCACCACTTCCTGATTAGATCCACTTTAGGCTCCCGGAGGCCTTTTTCCTTTCCTCTATCACTGCCCCCCATCAGAATCATGGTTTCCCATTTTCCAGACCCAGTGACGTATGCAAAAGCTAGGAGTGGAAACTACCAATATGCACAACAGTGTCCATCCTGCCACTGTGCCCCAGCGGCCAGCACACGCCTGGCACACACTGTGTGCTCTGAAAGAATTTGTTGACGCAGTGAATCCCGAACAAATGAATCATCGGGGTGGACTCATTTTATCCTATCAAGCACTCGCTGAGACTGAAGCCATTTTCCCTGTTTATTTCAATTTCCTGCTCTATTGCCAGATCCAGCATTGGGGCAGGCCACCGAGATGACAGAGATGGTCCCTGCCCATATCTGCAGACAGATGTGTGCACAGTGAGTGCCCACGGGGGTTCCTAGGGGCTGCAGGAGGCAGGAAGGGTGCAGGCAAGGGCACAGAAATACTTCCAGGTGCAGACACTCCCAGTGGTTCAGAACAGGAGCTGGCTGGGCCAGCAAGAGTATGTTAAACAGCCACCAAGGCAGGGTGATGTGAAGTCATGGACCCTATGCAAGGGTCCCCCTGGAGCCATCCATTGGTAGAGAGTACAGGGCGTGGCAGAGAAGGACTGGATACTAATGGAGAGGCAAGCCAGAGAGAAGTCCCTGTGAGCCAAGTCAACCACTGGACACTTGTGCAGGTTGCATACTGTGAAAGGGTGTGAGAGGAGTTGAAATCTAGCCTGCAGTATGCTGGCCAAGCCCTGAAGCCATGGCTATCCCCTTCCACTTAAAGAGACCATAAGGGCCGCTTGCACGGGGGTCAGGAACTGGCACATCTCTTTCCACAGGTGGGGAGAAGCATCCTGGATCCAAGCTTAGAGCGCTGTGGGGAGGACACACCAAGTCCAAAGGGAAGGTGGCAGGAGAGCTTGCGTCAGCACACAGGCATGTACACCGCTGGTCCCTGTTAGGGTAGGGTTGCCACTAGCCACTACAATGAATAAACTCCAAACTTCAGTGGCTTAACGCCTAAATAAAAGTTTGTTTCCTACTCAGTGAAGAGTGTGATCTCGAAGTGCCCCATTGGCGGAGAGCTCTCCTCCACCTGGTGATTCAAGGACCCAGGTTTCCTCTGTCGGGGGCTCCACCAAACCCTAGAGCCTCGAGGGCCTTTGCATCCAGCCGTCAGGTGGAAGCGGGAGAGTGGAGCGAGCCCCAGCCGCGTGGTCAAAACCCCAGTCCTGTGACAGAGTTGTGACAGCACAACTCTGCACACCTTCCCCCGAGAGAACTGGTCACCTGGCTAAGCCCCGGTGCAAGGCAGGCTGGGACATGTAGTCCCAGACTGGACTGATGCCTCCTGGAAACAACTTTGCAGCCCGGATTTTCAGAGCTCCGACACAGGAGGTGACACAGACCTGTGGCAATGGCCAGGATAGGAGGAGCCACCAGTTCACCCTGAGTTCAGCTCTCCAGCTTACTGGAGATTCTAACTGGGCCTAGGAGACAAGCTGGGATGGGAGGGAGGAAGGTACACGCAGTGGGGTAGTGGCTCACCCACTGAGTGCAACACCTGATCCTCTCATGGTCTTGGGACTTGACTACTCTTTTCCAGATGAGGGAAGAGGTTCAGAGACAGAGAGCCTTGGGCAGGGTGAGGCCAATCTAGAACTCAGGGCATTTCATCTCCTAGCCTGTTGTTGGCCTATCTAGTGCTGATTCTCTAGAACACCATCGAGATTTCTACGTGATTCTAGAGAAACTGTAGACAGCAGGGCACATCACAGTTTTGTTTCCAAGCCAGAGAGGCCTGTAGCCATCAGACTGGGTGATTTCTTTTAATGACAGCTGGGAGGAGGGGCCTCTAGTCCCCAGCCCTCAGGGGTGGGGCTTGGCCAGGCTCACCCTGCTGTGTCAGGAATTCCTCTGCTGATGCTCAGTAACTCTGCTACAAAGTGTAAGATCTGCGGACATATTTTTAAACACTATCAAGTCTACTCTGCCTTTCTTAACATTTCCCTTTGTCTTGAAGCTGGGTCCAAGCAAAAACATTTTTTTCCATCAAAAATTCAGTGGGGCTGTAGCAGAATGACAGTGGATTAAACAGCTGCATTTATGACAAGCTTCCCCTGCCCCGCACATACACATACACACACACACACACACAGGCGGGCGCACGCACACTTTTTTTTTTTTTTTTTTTTTGGCCTAGCACCAAGTGCCAAAAAGGCAGCGGGATCTCAGCTGCTTTGAAACAGGCTCCATCTATCCAATGCTGTTGCATTTTAGAGGCTATGTGATCCTGTTTGGCCTCATATTAAATTACTAAACGCTTCATGGCAGTCAGCACTGGACTCCCAGGGCCTTGCACAGGGGCCTGGCCCACAGCAGGTGCCGTAAATTTAAGAAGAAAGCCACACCCTGGGTGTCGCTGGCCTCTCTGGGAAACAGCGGATTAGAGTTGGCAGAGAAACGTGGTTTGTGGTTTTCCGTTTTAAATCCAGGCATCGTCATGGTGCTTTAAGCTTACCAACGTGTGGGTATGGAGAGGATTCCCAGTGTCTAGAGCCAGGGTGGCTCGGAGTGAGTAATCAGTAAGTCATTGTTGTATGAATGAACCCAGTAGGTAAGCAGGATCTCAAGATGGGCTTTAAGTATCATGTGTATCCTGAAAATAAGGACCAAGGCTCCCTTCCTCAGGCAAAGGGAACTCAGTGCAAATCCGAGGATCCAGAGGTGTAAAGTGACAGCTGTGGGGATTGTAGGGAGACACGTGTCAGCCACCCCCGCTGCTCTGCCCTCCCTTCTAGCTGCCCGCAACCCAGGCTCCCAAGCCTTCGCCTCCTCGTTTCCCTCACTCTGGTCTGTCAGGTTCCCACGTTCTGACCCATCCCTGCCCACCATTTCTGGCTCTGCCCCCTCCAGATCTAGGGGAGGGGTCTCACGGTATTCCTCCCACTACCTAACCTAATTGTGAAGCGGGGACAGGTGGAACAGGGTGAGTTCTGCATGGCAGAGGCGCGCGGCCCTCCTGCCCCGCCCCGGAAGTCAGCATGGCCTACTGGGGTTCTGGCAGATCCTTCAGGAAGGGGGTGGGAACAGAACCCTAGGCTCCTCCTTCCCCCACCAGAGTATTTATTTAGTGGCCAACTTTACTCCTACGGGAAAATGAGTATGACTAACATTAACGCTTTTCCTCATGTGCAGCAGAAAACGAAATTTCCTTCTGCAGAGTTGTTTATCTTTCAACTTCATTCTTTTGCTCAATGGCAGCTTTTTTTTATGCAAGTAAATCTGTCACTCCCATGTGCTTTCTTTTATGTGGGATGGTTCGGTTTCACTTTCCTTCCATCTCTCATAGTAAGAGGGAGGACACACTGGAGGAAAATTTCTTATCCAAATGGCAACCCATTTACATGCGGTTCAATAAATAACTCATCATCTCCCCCCAAATGGAAAACCCCAGCTTCATCAGCTGCTGAGTAGCCAGAGCCCTGGTCCCTTCCACTGCTCACCCACTGCCATGCTCACTTGGTTTGCATCTCTTACCGTGGTATACACTGTTTTGGTAAATAAGTAGGACAAATTACTCTCATTATGCTTCCTTTTCAGGAAACTCCATCCTATTCCTTCATACCTATGGCTCTAGATTTAACAATAATCTGTTGCATTTGCATCCATTTGAGTGGGTTGACTTTATTAGGGTTACATTGAATTAAAGACTCATCTAAGAAGAATGGACATCTTTCCTATGCCAAATCTTCCTCTCCAAGATCAGTCTCCTCTGATTAAAGCCCTAGTTATGTCCTTCTGTGGAAATTCACTGTTTCTTCATAGGAGGCTACTACTTGATCTTTCAAGTGCTTTCCAAAATGTTTCTTGAAAATGTGTCTTAGCCGGCGCCTCGGCTCACTAGGCTAATCCTCCGCCTTGTGGCGCCGGCACACCGGGTTCTAGTCCCGGTCAGGGTGCTGGATTCTGTCCTGGTTGCCCCTCTTCCAGGCCAGCTCTCTGCTGTGACCCGGGAGTGCAGTCCTGCGGCGGCCATTGGAGGGTGAACGAACGGCAAAGGAAGACCTTTCTCTCTGTCTCTCTCTCTCTCTCTCACTGTCCACTCTGCCTGTCAAAAAAAAAAAAAAAATGTGTCTTACGAGGCCATGTCAATTATTCCAGACAAACGGGTTGGTGGCTTAGAATGGGAACTGTGAGTGTGGTAAGAAATTGCTGGGCTCGGGGCTCACTTGGTTAATCCTCCGCCTGCAGCACCGGCATCCTTTATGGGCGCTGGTTCTAGTCCTGGTTGCTTCTCTTCTGGCCTCGGAAAGCAGTAGAAGATGGCCCAAGTCCTTGATCCCCTGCTCCCACATGGGAGACCTGAAAGAAACTCCTGGCTGCTGTTGTGGCCATTTGGGGAGTGAACCAGCAGATGAAAGATTCCCTCTCTCTCTCTCTCTCTCTCTCTGTGTGTGTGTGTCTGTGTGTGTGTATGTCTGTTTGTCTGTCTCTTCCTCTCTCTGTGTAACTCTAACTTTCAAATAAACAAAGTAAATCATTTTAAAGAAAGATTGAGGGTAGAGTGGGTGTAGGAGGAGGTGAGGGTTCCACTGGAAAAGCCCCACAGGAGAGGTGGATATTTCTGTACAGGGAGCGATCAGGCAGGCAGCTGGATACACAGTCTGGAGGTCAGGAGAGTGGCCCAAACCAGCAATAGGAAGCTGGGATTGAATAAGATAATGAGCTAAGGGTTCAGCCCTTGATGACTCTCAGGGAGAAATCAGACAGGGATGTACCGGGTAATTGTCTAGGTTCCGTCTCTGCTGGCTAACTTGCTGCACCACGTCAGGGTGCACAATTTAAAGTGATGCTCCGGCCGGTGCTGTGGCTCAACAGGCTAATCCTCCGCCTTGCGGCGCCGGCACACCGGGTTCTAGTCCCGGTCGGGGCGCCGGATTCTGTCCCGGTTGCCCCTCTTCCAGGCCAGCCCTCTGCTGTGGCCCGGGAGTGCAGTGGAGGATGGCCCAGGTGCTTGGGCCCTGCACCCCATGGGGAGACCAGGAAAAGCACCTGGCTCCTGGCTCCTGCCATCGGACAAGCGCGGTGCGCCGGCCGCAGCGCGCCAGCCGCGGCGGCCATTGGAGGGTGAACCAACGGCAAAGGAAGACCTTTCTCTCTGTCTCTCTCTCTCACTGTCCACTCTGCCTGTAAAAAAAAATAAATAAATAAAATAAAGTGATGCTCCAGTGACTGAGACGCTGCCACCCAAGTGGGAGAGCTGGATTGAATTTCCAGCTCCTGGCTTCAGCCCTGACCCAGCCCTGGCCATTGTTGGCATTTAGGGAGTGAACCAGCAGTTCAGGGCATGCTCTCTCTCCCCTTCGTAAATCGATCAATCAAAAAAAATTGTTTTTTTCTGTTTTAAAACAAGCATTTCTTTTTATTCATCCAGACAAGGGAAAATGGGACATATCAGGGCACTCCATACAATCAATACTTTTTAAATAGAAACCAATACCTCTGCCAAAGTCCTTCAGACCTCTCACAGATGGATTGAAACAAGTCGCGGGCCTCGGAAAGACCTGACAACCTTTCTGCCAACATGCCACCGAGTTACGCCCTCAAGATTGCTAAGTGGATTAGCACTCGATTTTATAAAAGCTCCCCACAGAGGTTTTCAGGGACACCTCTGGGGCGCTGTCCATTGGTCAGAAGCTTGAATGCCAGGAATCTTGTGAGGAAGAAGAATTTGGGAGCAGTTTGAGGGATGGGGAGTCTTATCTTCCTCCTGCAGAAGAAGAATCTGCAGCTCAGAGGTGAAGCGACCCTCCTAAAATCACTTAGCTGGTGCCTGGCGACCCGTGCTGTTCCTGTCCCCACACCAGCTGCCTCCTGCTACTGGGTCACTCGTGGTCCTGCTGAGAAGGTGGAAGGCAGTCTGCAGGGGAAAGACTTCTCTCTGCCCAGCCACCTCTTTCACCTGGAAGAGGACAGGATTTGGACCAAGTAGCTCCAATGTCAGGACGATCAGAATCCTGGGGCCTGTGAGTGATGCTGGTAGGTCCAAGTGACACGCAAAGCACTGGCTGCCCCAGGACTCGGTGGTTCTGCCTTCTTTCTCCCACTTCCCCAGGCACCTGGCAGCAGATCCCAAGTGTTCCCCTCGCAGCCCTGGTTCTGGGGGTCCTGGCATGAGAGGGTTAAAGTCCTCAGATAGGGTAGGGGCTCTTCCCTCATGAGATCGGAATGCGGAGGGGGAGAGCTGAGGGGCCATTGTTGCCGCCAGCGCCACTGAACAACTGATCCCAGGAACAGCGAGCAGATGCTAATTGTAGGACACTCGTGTTGTCCTGCAGCGATGAGGCCTTTGTGACCACTGCCACGGGCGGGAAACCGCATTCTGTGGCTTGTTTTTATCATGATTTTCCTCACTCTGCTCTGAGAGGTAAAGCTATTAATTCAGGGTATCCTACGGGACTCAGCCTACAGATGCTGCAGCTCTGGTTACATCAGAAACATGGAAATGCCTGGCGGGAAATGCATGTTCTCGGGCCCTTCTTCCAGAAACTTGGGTTAGCTGGTACTAAGAGGAAACGAAGGTGATCTAGCCGCTGGGAGGCACCGACGTCCAGCCTCGAAGCTGGCAGAAGCCCTGACAACACTCTGAAGTTTTCCAAGGACCTCAGCTCCCTGAGCAAGGCTCCCAAAGTTCTGCTCTGCCTATATGAGCCCTGCCCGTTACCCCCAGCTTACCCTCCAGCAGAACCAGGTGGGACAACTGCCCCAGTGCACCCAGAGACAACAATACAAAGCTGCAGTTCTGAGGGGCCTGGGGAAGGGAGGGAATGGAGGGAATGGAGGGGAGCAGGATCTTACTCGTGCTCCCCCAACCTCTGAACCACGAGATAATCAGCTGACCATATGCATGCACCTGAAACCTATCTTCATCCATCTTGGGCAAAAAGGGAAACTGATGCTTGGGTCTGCTTCTCAAGGCTACAGAAATAACCAGAAGTCAGATGTAAATGTCCCCAGGGCTCTCCCTGGGCTTCCTTCTAACACACTGGCTTCCACGCATCTTCCAAGGTCTCCTACCCCAAAGAACCTCCCCTTATTCCTTTAATCTCAGCGTTTTCCCCTGTGTGCCCAGCAAAGTAAGCTGTAGTGATTGACAGCTCAGAGAACCAGTGGGGGTGGGGGGCAGCCGCTTCTCCAAGAAGAGGGGTGTGGGGCTAAGCCTCACTGCTTCTCTAAGTCTGCTCCCAGAATCTCCATTCAAACCTCCTGAGTGGCTCATGTCAACCAATGAGGAAAGCAAGGCTCACGAGTTGACGTGAATTTCCCAAGCTGGACTCCTGATGGGGTTTCCCTGAAGTCCAAGTCCACGCTGTCAGCCTTGTTGTGCTGAATGGCATGTCTGGTGTAGGGAGGTAGCCGCCTAGGTGCACCAGTGTGTGGTCAAGCCAAGGCCATGGGAAGCTGGGGGAATAGTGCCCAGGAGAAGACAGGTGGGTTGAGGTCACATTCTGTGGATGTTAGATTCTAACTCAGGCTCTTCACATTTAGAATGTGATGCGGAAGCAATGAAGCTTCTTAGCAGAGTGGCAGTTCCTGGATTTTAACCTTGGTTTTATAAAGAGCTGGATATGTTCTGGTCAGTGCAGGGAGAGGTTAGGTTCTCGGGCTGCACCTGCTCACAGAACCATAAATTCTCAGCTTCCCCATCTCAGCAGCATCACCAGTCACCCTCTCCTGGACATGCTCAGACCCTCAACTGGCCAGGTTCTAGGCTCAATACCTTTACACATAGTCCCTCTTTATCCTCACAACAGAGAACAGGGGTGGTGACTTTGGTATGGGATCCTAGCTGGTAACAGGGGGTATGGAGATGAGAGCTCCAGAAAGGGATACAAAGGGACAAGTGGGGCCAAGAGCTGGTTTCCTTCCTCCATAGATGGATAGATACTGATGTGGATTTTGATATCAGTAACAGCATTGATATCCTATTGGTTCTGTTTCTCCAAAGAAGTCTGGGTAATACGGAGACCAAGAGGAGCCAAAGTCATATCAGAAAAGCCTCTTAGACACACCGGAGCAGTAGACACATAGGACATGAGAGTGGTTTCTTGTGCTTTATTTTTCAAATATTTACTTATTTTTTTTTTTGAAAGAGAGAGTGCAAGAGAGAGAAAGAGGGAGGAGAGAGAGAGAGAGGGAGAAGAGAGAGAGAGAGAGAGAGAGAGAGAGACAGAGAGAGAGAGAGAATCTTGTATCTATTGCCTCACTTCCCCCAAATGCCTGCAATGATCTGGCTGGAGCTAAACCAGGTTGAAGGCAGGAGCCAGGGACCCCCTCTGGGTCTCCCCCGTGGATGGCGGGGATTCAAGTATTTAAGTCATCATCTGCTGCCCTCCCAGCCACATTACCAGGAAGCTGGTTGGGAAGCAGAGTAGCCAGGACTCAAACAGGCGCCCATACAGGATGCCAGCAGGCCAAGTTGGTGGCTTAACCCACTGCACTGCAATGTCCGCCCTTCTACTTTTTTAATAATCCAAATATTTAAAATGTGTTTGTATTTTCTAGTTTCAAATTCTTCAATTATAGTTTAAAATGTTTTACAGAAATCATTTTTTCTACTCCATTTTTAAACTTATTGTTATAAAGTTGTTTATATTAGTCTCATTTATTTTATTGTAAAGTCAGAGTTATGTAGAGAGAAAGAAAGACGCACACACACACACACACACACACACAGAGAGAGAGAGAGAGAGAGAGAGAGAGAGAGAGAGAGAGAGAGAGAGAGAGAATCTTCCATCTGGTGGTTCACTCCCCAGATAATGGCCAGGGCTGGGTCAGGCCAAAGCCAGGAGCCAGGAACTTCTTCCAGGTCCCCCATGTGGGTTCAGGGGCCCAAGAACTTGAGCCATCTTCTGCTGCTTTTCCAGCCACATTAGCAGGAAGCTGGATCAGAAGTAGAGCATCTGGGACTCAAACCAACAGCCATATGGAATGCTGGTGTTGCCGGTGGCAGCTTAACTCACTATGCTACAACATTGGTCCCAAGAAACTTTTCTCTTATATATTTGTGGGGTTTTTAAAGATTTATTTATTTATTTGAAAGGCAGAGTTACAGAAAAATGGGGGGGGGGGTCTTCCATCTATTGGTTCATGCCCCAGATGACTGCAACTGCAAGAGCTGTGCTGATCTGAAACCAGGAGCCAGGACCTTCTTCTGGGTCTCCCACGTGGGTGCAAGAGTCCAAGGACTTGAGCCAACTTCATTGCTTTCCCAGGCCATAGCAGAGAGCTGGATTGGAAATGGAGCAGTCGGGACTCGAACTGGTGCCCCAATGGGATGCTGGCACTGCAGGTGGCAGCTTTACCCACTGTGCCACAGAGCTGGCCCCTATCTTATATAGTTTTATTCCCACCTCCACCTGTTTGCTACTTTTGCCAAGATAGATGCATAATTTTTGCATTATGCAGTTATAATTTTTAAATATAAGAGAAAAAGGGTTACAAAGTAAAAATAACTTTATATTGCCTTTTGAGTTTACCTTTGTAGTTACTATCTTCAAAGCAGAAAGATAGGAACCAGCATTGTGGCATAGTAGATCATGCCTCCACCTATGGACCTAGCAACCCATATTGGCACCGGTTCTGATCCAGCTCCCTGCTAATGGGAAAGCAGTGGAGGGTGGCCCAAGTACTTAGACCCCTGCACCCACATGGGAGACCCAGAGGAGGTTTCTGGCTCCTAGCTTCAGATCGGCACAGTTCTGGCCGTTGAGGCCATCTGGGGAGTGAACCCATAAATGGGAGATCATTCTCTCCATCTCTCCCTCTGTCTGTAATCTGCTTCTCAAAAAATAAATAAAAATCGCAAAAGCAAACAAACAAAAGAACCAGAAAGAGAGAAGTGACTCATTGCATATATGTGATTGTTTAGTGGGACAAAATTCTGTTACTTTCCTTTAGTTCTTTAAACATGATTTCCTTAATTCTTATAGCGTAAGTTGAATAGCCAGTGTAAAGTCATCATCTGCCAAGTCCAGTATCTGGGCTGCCTTAGGGAAGCATCTATTGGTTGCTTTATTTTTAAACCCATTTATGGGTCATGTGTTCTGGTTGCTCTCCATGTTTGGTTTTTTTGGCTGACAAAGTGGACCTTTTAAATAATAGCGTGTATCAGATCAGCTTCTTCCCCTCTCCCGAGTTTGCTGTCATCGCTTGGTGCTGCTGCTTCGACTTGCTCGCTTAGTGCCTTTTCTGTACTGCTCAGTGTCTTCGCCTGCATTCTGTCACTGTAACAGAATACGATGCCCTGGGCCATTGATAAAGAGCTGAGCTCGGAGGCCTGGAAGGCCAGGAGCATGGCCCCAGCCGCTGGTGAGGTGTCCATGCTGTGTGAGATCCTGGCAGAAGCTCAGGTCTCTTTTCTTACAGAGCCACTAACACAGCCCTGGGGCCTAACCTTCGTGACCCAGTCTAATCCCAAACATCTCCCAAGGGCCCACCTTCAAACACCACTAGCATAGGGATCTGGGGGCTAAGCTTCCAAGGGCCCACCTCCAAACACCATCAGCACAGGGATTTGGGGGCTAAGTTTCCAAGGGCCCACCTCCAAACACCATCAGCATAGGGACTTGGGGGCTAAGTTTCCAAGGGCCCACCTCCAAACACCATCAGCACAGGGATCTGGGGGCTAAGTTTCCAACACGTGAACTTCTGGAGACACTGGAGCCAGGGCATTCTGTAAAATCTGCAGTCTTTGCCACGTGTTGTCACTGAGTCTCTGTTTGGCTAGCTGAACCACTGATGATCACTGGACAGAGGTTTCCTCCAATGCCTTAGCCCCATAAATCTCCCACCCCTTGCCATGTTGAGTCACACCTTCAAATCTCCGCCAGGAAGAATAAAATAAATAAATAAGATCTGAAAAAAAATCATTTGCCGAAAGAAGAGTAAGGTTGGAACTGGCATTAAGGTGTAGCCAGTGAAGCTGTCATCTGGGACACCAGCATTCCCTGTGGGCACCAGTTCAAGTCCCGGCTGTTCCACTTCTGATGCAGCTCCCTGCTAATGGCTGGGAAAACAGAGCAGGATGGCCTGAGTCCTTGGACCCCTGCTTCCAACGTGGGAGGCCCAGATAAATCTCCTGGTTCCTGGCTTTGGCCATCTGCGGAGTGAACCAGGGGATGGAAGATCTTTTTCTCTTTGTCTCTTCCTCTCCCTCTGTAACTTTTCAAATACAATAAATAATTAAAAAAAAAAAAACCCACAGTAAGTTCCCAATAAAATTCAAGGAAACAAGGAGCCCATGAAACTCATCAGACAAGGGAAGAAATGATAATACAGCAGAAAGGGGTGACAGAAACCTGAGATTGTTTTGATGGAGAGAAACTAATAATAAAAAATGAATCCTGTTATAGCAGAATTTTATCTGTGCCAGAAATAATAACATACTGCAACGGTGAAATAAGGGCACAGCAAATCTTCAATGTTGAGATATCAGCAATGTGGTAGTGAAAGGAAAAAGATGAGGATTATGAGAGGGGAGGCTGAGAAGGGAGGGTCAGATAGCTGGTCCACCCTATGGAACAGTGGTGTTTCCAAAGAGGTTTGCTGCTTCATAAATTTAACAAATATTCATGACGTGCAGGCTTGGTGTTAGGTGCTGAGAATAAAGTGTGAACAAAATAAAGTCTCTGCCTTAACGAAGCCAATGTTCCAGTGTGAATCCAGATGACAGCAAGTTAGCAGAGCATAAATAGCACACATTGATACATAATACATAGTACAGTGAACACACCATCGGGGAGAAGTGAGCTGTGAAGATCACACGGTGAGAGGTTCCGGGATGCTGTGGGGACCAAGGTTCCAGCAGTGGCAGCTGGGAGATGACAAAAGCAGAGTCCCAGGTAAAATAGTGGAGAGGGTGTGCAGGCACCTGAAGGGACAGTGTCCCCCAAAGAGGGACTAGCACGTGGGAGAGCTTTAAGAAGGGAGCTAGGGGCCAGCATCCCATATCAGGGCGCCAGTTCACAAGGCCCAACCATTCCACTTGCAAGCCAGCTCCCTGCTGATGCACTTGGGAAAGCAGTGGAAGATGGCCCAAGTGCTTGGGCCCCTGCACCCACGTGGGAGACCCGGAAGAAGTTCCTGAGTCCTATCTTCGTCCTGGCCCAGTCCCAGCCATTGTGGCTATCTGAGGAGTGAACCAGAGGGTGGAAGATTCTCTCTCTCTCTGTCTCTCAATCTCCCCCCCCCCTTTCTCCATAACTCTGACTTTCAAATAAATCAATAAATGCTTAAAGATAAAGATCACTGCTATTTTAAGTGCAGTCTGTGGACCAGCAGCGTTGGCATCACCTGAGATCTTAATGCCAACAATCTCAGATCTCAGACTGAACCCCAAATGTGAAGGATCAGAATACACACTTAACTCCCCTGGGGAGTTCCGTGCCTGTTCAACAACGGGAGGCGCTGTTCTTGGAGGACTGAGGGTTTTCTTCTCTGGGTGAATAGAACTCACTGGACTGATTTGGGCCAAGGATTTAGGTTTGTAAAAGGATCCTCTGGCTGTGTGGGGTCACAGACACCAGTGGTGAGGCTTTTTATGAGACAGAGACAGAGAGACAGAGACAGAGACACACACACACACAGAGAGACACACACACAGAGAATGAGAATGAATGAATTAGTAACTTGGACCAAGGTGAGAGTGGAGGATGTTACAACTGATCAGTCCCTGGCAGGTTGTGAGGAGATAGTTGTCAGCTCTTGGGGAAGAGTTGGGTGTGGGTGGAGCTGAGGAGGGACAGAGAAGAATCCAGAATGACAAGATTGACCACCAGCTGAGGACGGAGAGGGAGAAGAAAACAGGCAGCCTTCTGTACTCCACACGCAACATGTTCAGACTGAGATGCCTGCTAGACACAGCTGGAGGTGTCGAATTGCCAGATGAACCTATAAACTGGAAGTCAAGAGAGGTGTCAAGGGCCCGCGATGTGGTGTGGTGGGTCAAGCCACCATCTACAGCACCGGCATCCCACATTGGCACCGGTTCTAGTCCTGGCTGCTCTGCTTCCAGTCCAGCTCCCGCTGAGGCTCCTGGGAAAGCAGCAGAAGATGGTCCAAGTGCTTGAGCCCCTGCACCCACGTGGGAGACCTGAAGAAACTCCTGGCTCCTGGCTTTGGCTTGGCCCAGCACTGGCTGTTGTGGCCATTTGCGAGTGAACCAGAGGATGGAAGATTCTCTCTCTCTTTGCCTCTCCTCTCTGTAACTCCGCCTTTCAAATAAATAAATTTTAAGAGAGAGAAAGAGAAGTGTCAAGACAGAGTCATCAGCGTGTAACTGGCGTTTAAGGCCATGGTACCTGAAGCCCACTGGCTATCGGATCAAAGTGTGGGCATCGGAAATGAGGACAGAGATAGACGAGGACCAACAGTAGGCACTAAGGCCCACTGAATGCGGAAGGTGCTCCATGTATCAGATATTTCTGAAAATTAACTCAAAAAAAGAGTGCTCTTATTTGAATCCTCAAATCGCTCATATTACGGCAACACACTCTCAGTTTCTTTATTTTGGACAAAAATCTTGTTTAGGGAAGAAACATCAGCCCAAAATGACCTCAGTCAATGCTCGTTTGCAAGGATTAGAGACGGCTCCTGACAGATTCAGTGAAGAAGGAAGACAAGGAAATCTGACACAGATTTAGTAATGATTGCTGAAGGTATCGCCTCCAATTGCAAGTGTCAGGTGTCTTCACAAACAAGGCTTTTAAAGCTCACTTTAAAATCAATACAGGAAATGGTTGTCTGGGAAGCACACACATACAACCCCCAGGACAAATTAAACAACCAAATACCAGCTCTGCCATAAGGGATTATTACAGCTTGGGCTAAAAACCCTCCGCAATAGCAAAATGGAAGCGGCATGCCTATATCGCGATGCCTCAAACGGAAATGAAGCTGATGTGCCATGGAAAACTGTGCTGGATGACTCAAAACAATGGCTCTTCCGTGACAACGACACCGGGGCCCAAGACGCTGGTCCAGAGGTTGAATGAAATGGCTTCTGAAAATATGAGTTGAAAAAAGCAACACACTATTTTTCATTACATGTCATTTAAAATTGTATACGTAAAGAAATTATTCCAATGAAATTTATAAATAAATTCAATGATACCCATAGGGTTTGTTTATATTTAACCTGGCCAAAATCGTGAAGAGAATTCTCAAGTAGAAATCAGGTATCCTGGGCTGCTTTACTCTGAAGCCTAGATAGGTACTGGGTATTCCAACGGCCATAAAACGGATGCAAAGTTGTGGCCCTAAGAAGCTGTAAAGGAGCCATGACAACACCTCTGGGACCTGTTTCCTGTGCCGGTAGTGTTCTTAGCTGAGTGAGCAGAACACAGCTCCCTGACCCAGATTCCTGAGCTGCTGAGGGTTCACTCAAAAGAAGGAGGCAAGTGTGAGTATGTACGTGCGACTGCGCACACCGGCACACAGAAAGATGTGATGAAGGCTAAGGCAGCCTATCCGAGAGGCTGGGGGAAATAATTTTGGAGTGACTTTCCCAGCATCATCAACAGATATCTACTGGGATGGCAGCACCGGTGACCGTCAATAGGGAAGGCGAATGGTCATGAGCTTTTCCTTCAGCTGCCATCTCTTTGATCCGGTTGGTCCACCCCAAAAAGGAGAAGAATGTGAAGCAGAATGAGCACCCCCAGAAGGACAGTGCAGCTCCCCAGCTCCGTGTCACGTAGTGGGCGCAACAACCAGAGACATGTACCAAGTTCCAGTGAAAATGGTGAACTGAACCCAAGCCTCGAGTGGCAACCCCTTTTAGAAACCATGAAAGCAAGAGAAAAGGGGATTCAGCCACAAAGCACAAGGCATCTATTAATAAGTAGGAGAAAAAGCAGTAACAAAAGTTTGGAAGTTGGAAAGAGATAAACAAGTGAAATTTACTTAGCTGAGAACCTAAGGAAATTGAGTTCCAAGTCAGAACAGAAGGCAAATTCAAGAGCCAACCTGTCTAGTATACCTGGAAGTAGAGGTGAAGCTGGGACCTGGAATTCAAGGACTGGCTGGAAGTCTGAGACACCGGCCCTCCCCCAGCGGCACACCTGGCCCTACCCGAGGCCTGCCAGGCAGAGCGAAGGACACAGGATTTGAGTGAACATGTGCACGTTGGACCCTGGAACCTCCAAGGCTCCTCCTCCACTCAGCTGGTACAACTCTGGGGGGCTGGCCTTCTGCCTCCAGGCAAGACTCTGGAAGGGTCTTCTCTGGGGAGTCGAAGAGCGAGCGGCCTTGACATACCGACCAGGGTGCTGTCCATGCCAATGGCCAAATTCCCCACTGTACACGGACAACAAGTCCCACTCATATTTTCAGGGCTCTCAACAAACTTTTGAGTCCTCCATCCATAAATATGAACCTGACAGCTCAGGAAAATCACTACCCTGAAAATCAGAAAGCAGAACTGATGTGGGAATGCTTAGGTAGATAACTTTAAGTTCATGAGCTGGAAGTCACACCTCCTTCGCTCTGTGTTGCCATGTTCATCTACTTGTCAATCAGGAGACCCCTCCCCTGGAAGGACCCCTCTTACCCAGGATGTGGGAGTGGTACCCCATAAACACTTCTGTGTTTCTAAGCTCATAAAAAACGCTCGGAAGAGCAGAAGCTGTCTCTCTCCTCCATGTGGTCTCAGGACAAGCAGACCAGACCTCAGCCCCATTCTCCCTTAATAAAGCCCTAATGAGCCTCTGTATTTTTCTCACTTTGTAAATAAAGTGTTTCACACTGCATGCCATGTTTGGGCCTGTATTTAGAATTCTTCTCTAAGTAAAAGGTAAGAACCTAGAAAATTAACTTAGGCCCAAACCCAGCCCATAACAAAACCAAGAAAGGGTACTGGGGCCAGGGCTGTAGCACAGCGGGTAAAGCCACTGCCCACAATGCCAGCATCCCGTATGGGAGCCGGTTCATGTCCCAGCTGCTCTGCTTCCAGTCCAGCTCCCTGCTGATGGCCTGGGAAGACAACTCAAGATGGCTCAAGTCCCTGGGCCCCTGCCACACATGTGGGATACCTGAATGAAGCTCCTGCCTTCTGACTTTGTCCTGGCCCAGCCCTCACCAATGCAGCCATCTGGGGGAGTGAAACAGCAGATGCAAGATCTCTGAATCTCCCTCTCTAAAATTTTGCCTTTCAAATAAATAAATCTCAGAGAGAGAGAGAGAGAGAGAGAGAGAGAGAGAGAGAGAGAGAGAGTAAGCAGAATAATGGCTCCCTAAAATGTCCATGTTCTAATCCACACTGCACGCACTTTGCAGGTTTCAAACTACAAATGCATTTACAGTTGCTAACTGAGCTGCTTTTGAGATGGGGAGATGACTCTGGAGAGCCTGACCTAGTCACGGGAATCTTTAAAAGCTGCGACTTCTTTGCCACGGTACAGCGAGATGTGACAAGTGGAGATGAAGAGGCCACGTGATGGGCTGTTATCTGCTCTATAGATGGAGCGAGGGGCCGTGAGACCAGCAGTGCAGGTGGTCTCTCAAAGCTGGAAAAGGCAGATGATCCACAAGGAAACAGTATCCCCGGAGCCTCCAGGAAGAAACGTGGTCTTCCCGATGTCAGTTCAGTGCAACCGGTGTGGGACCTGTCCCCTACAGGGTAGGAAGGTAATACATCTACTTTGTGCTGATTTCTTACAGCAGTGAGAAAAACCAATACAGAGGTATTTAGGGAAACATATGATTCAGGAAGAAGAAAAATCTATTTTCTAAAAGTATTAGTTTCCTCAAAGGGATGAAGCATTGCAAACATGAAATAGGAACAGGAGTCTATTTTAAGAAAAGCAACATTCTGAGACCAAAGAAGTGCTCTGAAAGTTAAAAATATGATAGGCGAAATGTTAAAAAGTCAGCAGCAGGCTTAGAAGATACAGGTGAGGAACTCTCCCAGAAAGTAGATCAAAAAGACAAAGAGAATATAGGCAAGGAAAGATAAAGGAGCCAGAGAAACCAGCCAGACAATGCTTCCAAATAAAAGGAGTTTCCAGGGAGAACAGAGAAAATGTAGGGGAGAACATCAGAAGAAAAACAAGAATAGAAATTTCCCCAAAAGAGGACAATGATGGGCCAGACTGAAAAGGCCCACGAGCACCCAGTAAGATGGACAAAAATAGACCCATGCTGAAGTGTGTAATTGTGAAGTTTCAGAACACCAGAAGCCAAGAGATTTTTAAAAATACACCTGGGGGGCAGGCACGTAGCCTAGTGGTGAAGGTGCCCATTGTCGCCTATGACCCACAGCAGAGCACCTGCATTGGACACTCAGCATCTGTTAATGCAGCCCCTGGCAGGCATCAGTGAGGACCCCAGGGATTGGGTCCCTGCCACTCACATGGGAGACCTGGAACAAAGCCCTGTTCCTGCCTTCCATCTGGCTCAGCTCAGGACATCGGTGGCATTGGGGGAGTAAATCAGCAGATAGGAATGGTCTCTCTCTCTCTCTCCCCTCTCTCTCTCTCCCTCTCCCTTTCCCCCTCTCTCTCTCCCTCTCCCTTTCCTTCTCTCTCTCTCTCCTTTCTCCCTCTCCCTCTCTCTCTCTCTCCTCTCTCCCCCCTCTCCTCTCTCTCTCTCTGCATCTCACAAAAATTTTAAAATCAAATTAAAGAATTCCTGACTATTTTGAGATGACCTCATCTGTTTCTGAGGGGAATGTGCTAAAATATTGGCTTATTGGCTTGCTGTTTGATATACTTTAGTGTATTTTTTAGATGCAGGTATATTTGCATTGGTTATATTTTCTTGTACTATATCCCTTTTATTAGTATGCAGCCTTTTGCTTGGGTCACGTTGGATACTATTTTGCCATATGTCACAATTGCCAGCCTAGATCTCTTTTAATGTTTGCCTGGAGTCCAGTCTTGGATTTTCCCTAACATTCTTTGTCCTTTTATATTCTTTCCTTTAAAACACACACATGGAGCCAGCACCATGGCTTGCTTGGTTAATCCTCCGCTTTACCAGCATCCCATATGGGCACCAGGTTCTGGTCCCGGTTGCTCATCTTCTAGTCCAGCTCTCTGCTGTGGCCCGGGAAGGCAGTGGAGGATGGCCCAGTGCTTGGGCTCCTGGCTTCAGATGGGTGCAGCGCTGTCTGTAGCAGCCATTTGGGGGGTGAACCAACGGAAGGAAGACCTTTCTCTCTGTGTCTCTCTCTCTCACTGTCTAACTCTATCTGTCAAATAAACACACACACACACACACACACACACACACAACACTGACCACTTCTTTAAAAAAATGTAATCTGAGGTATCTGTCTTTTCATTAGTAAGTTAAATTCATTGCCATTCACCATAATTATTACATATGACATCACTTTAGACAATATTGTCACTGACCAGAGCTGCTTTTTTGTTACCTATCCACCTCTTTCCTACTTTCTTTTTGTTAGAATTTTGTCTGTTGGTTCGAAATTGATACACTTTGCTTTGCTGGCAAGTTGGCTCTCCTTAATTTTAGACCGTAATCAAGCTTATTTACCCTTATATATTTCTGAAATGTGATCCTCTTTCTCTCTGGCCCCCTTGCTTTCCTTATCACCCGAAGGACCTTCCCAGGGTGCGTCTGACTCTTGTTTGTTGGCGACTGGCTTCACCTCCAAAAGTGTTCAGAATCTGTCTTTGATTCTCTTGTTTAATTTTAATGCAGAGGCAGGCACTTCCTTTTGTTGTCATTGCATTTGGTGCCTTACAGATATAATCCTCTTTAAGTCAGGGAATCTTGTCTTCAATTATTTTTAAGAGATTTACTTATTTATTTGAAAGGTAGAATTAGAGAGAGGGAGAGACAGAGAGAAATGTCTTCCATCCACTGATTCACCCTGCAAATGGCTGCAATGGTTGGAGCTGGACCGATCCGAAGCCAGGAGCCAGGGGCCTCTTCCAGATCTCCCACGAGGGCTTTCCCAGGCCATAGCGGAGAGCTGCATCAGAAGAGCAGCAGCAGGGACTCCCACCAGCACCCATTTGAGATGCGGGTGCTGCAGGCGGAGGCTTAGCCCATGATGCCACAGCACCTGGCCCTCTGGTCTTCAGTTTTAGAAAACTGAATCTTCACTGCTTCTTTAACTCTGTTGTCTCCAGAGTTCTTGTTTTCCTGACCTCACTAATTTGTCCGTCAGCTGTTTCCTTCCTGCTGTCAACCCCACCTCTTGTATTCTTTACTTGCACAATGATACTTTTCACGCTTAACATTTCCACTTGGTTCTTGTCAATAATTTATTATTTTTAATATGCTTAAAATCTTCCTTTCCATCATCTCTTGTTTTATCGTTCACTTTAAATTCTAAACGCTTCTCAATACCTCTGCCTGGATGGGGTGCATTCAGTTTCTAGCCCTTCTTTTGCAAGATAGACTATGCTACAGTTTGCCTGTGAGTTTGGATGTCCCCTGTGTTAAAGGCTTGCTCTCCCAGGTGCTGCTGTTGGAGGGAGTGGAAATTTTATGAGGCGGCACCGAGTGAGAAGTCTGAGGGTCACTGGGCATGTGCCCCCAGGGGGTAATTCTCACAACAGGGGTGGCTACATGCTAGTACTTCAACATGAATGTCTCCTGAGAACAGACATGCTCCTGCATATCATCATTACCTGACGTGACTATGTTTTACATCTTCCTCTGATGACAATCTAATGTGTGCTAGTATCGAGGATCACTGCTCCAACCTTCCCTCCTACCATACCTGTGGTTGCCCTACCCTTTGCTCTCCAACACACAGGAGCACATATGCAATGTACACACACACACACATGCACACACACATTCCAGCCCAAAGCAGCCCTCAGATGCTCCAGGAAGTCTTTGTTAGCTCTATGTGGCAGACCCGGATGAAGCTGCTGGCTCCTGGCTTTGGTCTGGTCCAGTGCTGGCCATTCTGGCTATTTGGGGAGTGAACCAGCAGATAGAAGATCTCTCCCTGTCCCATATCTCTGATTCTATAAATAGATAAATGGGTAAATATTAATATAAAAAAGATGAAACATTTCCTCAGTGAAAAATAAAGAGAGGGGCTGGTGCTGTGGTGCAGTGGGTTAATGCCCTGGCCTGAATTGCCAGCATCCCATATGGGCACCGGTTTTAGTCCCAGCTGCTCCTCTTCCAGTCCAGCTCTCTGCTATGGCCTGGGAGAGCAGTGGAAGATGGCCCAAGTGCTTGGGCCCCTGAACCTGCATGGGAGACCCAGAGGAATCTCCTGGCTCCTGGCTTTGGAACGTTGCAGCTCCAGCTGTTTCGACCAATTGGGGAGTGAAACATCGAATGGAAGACCTCTCTCTCTCTCTCTCTCTCTCTCTCTGTGTGTGTGTAGCTCTGACTTTCAAGTAAATAAATAAATCTTTTTAAAAAATAAATAGAACTCCTCCGCCTTGCGGCGCCGGCACACCGGGTTCTAGTCCCGGTCGGGGCGCCGGATTCTGTCCCGGTTGCCCCTCTTCCAGGCCAGCCCTCTGCTGTGGCCCAGGAGTGCAGTGGAGGATGGCCCAGGTGCTTGGGCCCTGCACCCCATGGGGAGACCAGGAAAAGCACCTGGTTCCTGGCTCCTGCCATCGGAGGAGCGCGGTGCGCCGACCGCGGCGGCCATTGGAGGGTGAACCAACGGCAAAGGAAGACCTTTCTCTCTGTCTCTCTCTCTCACTGTCCACTCTGCCTGTAAAAAAATAAATAAATAAATAAATAAATAAATAGAACAAGACTAAATTAACCCACTTTGTCCATAGGTCCATTTTGGTCTGAGTTTAAAATGCTTGAAATGATATTTTAAGTTATATAGGGTTCAAGTTCCCTTTTTTTTAAAAAAAAAAATCTTAAAAGAGTTCATCTTCCCTGTCAACTCTACCAAATTGGATATTATAAAATTGTACATTTTCCACCCTAATGTGCAAGAGATAATGTTTCAGCATTGTTTTAATTTATATTTCATTGGATATTGGCAAGATTAAGCATCTTTCTATGTGGCAATTTAGGCACTGACAAATTTTATCTGGTACTCATAATGTTTTTAAATAAAGAATTAATTAATTTTAAATAAAGAATTAAATTCTCTTTCTCCCTACACTCCTACTTTGAGGTAACTAATATTTGCTGTTGATTTTGTATCCTACATCTTTCTGCAAATGCATTCACATGTGCATACACTTAGAGAGGTCTAGTAAGAAGACGCTGAGGCTAAGCAGACTCTATGGCTAAAGTGTGACATGTGGGGAATTGCTAAGGAAGAGATCTCTACGCAAGAATCCTACGCAAAGGGTTAAGAAGGCAAGACATGGCAAACAAAAAAATTTTTTTTTTGCATCAGAAAGAAAAGAACACAGCAACTTAGATGAAGAATATATCTCTGGAAACTGAGCCCATAAAACACTCAAGATTTGGGGCAAATCTACTTTCCACTCTCAGTGGGATGGAGAGAAGGTCAAAGATTCCAAAAATACAAAACAGGATGAAAAATGAGATCCTAAAGCAGCAGATCGTGTTCACAAAAGAATGGGCAGTACTAAGAGAAACATTAAAGAAACAGCCAATGCTATTCCCACTTGTTTTAAATGGTCTGGGAGGCAGTGGAGAAAGGATTCACACCTCACTGAAGAAACCCAAGCAGTGAGCCAGGGTATACTCGAAGGAAAACCATGCAGATGGTAGCGGGAAAGGAGGGGAAAACCCATGGAGGAAAGAGGACAGAGACTCGTCTGGGGTCCCAGGTGACCCTGAAGAGACCGGAACAGACCCGAGCAACATGGGGACATAAAAGATCTTTCCTGGCCAGCGCCGTGGCTCAATAGGCTAATCCTCTGCCTGCGGCACCTGCACCCTGGGTTCTAGGTCGGGGTGCCGGATTCTGTCCCAGTTGCCCCTCTTCCAGGCCAGCTCTCTGCTGTGGCCCGGGAGGGCAGTGGAGGATGGCCCAAGTGCTTGGGCCCTGCACCCCATGGGAGACCAGGAGAAGCGCCTGGCTCCTGGCTTCAAATCAGCGCAGTGCACCGGCTGCAGTGGCCATTTGGGGGGTGAACCAACAGAAGGAAGACCTTTCTCTCTGTCTCTCTCTCTCACTGTCTAACTCTGCCTGTCAAAAACAAATAAATAAAAGATCTTTCCTAATATGAGGCCATCAAGGACACAGGATTTGAGTGAACACAACCTGCACAGGAAACATGTCCCTGAGGTTTTTCCTAATACAAGGTCATCCAGAAGACAGCACTGAGCAAATTCGAGAAAATTCCTTCATTTTGCGTATAAATAAAATTACCCACGAAGAAGTCTCCAGACATTGACCTTTCTACTGTGCAGTCACAATGCCACGAGAGCGTTTGGAGGAATAATGAGAATACGGTATCGGAATTCTGAGCCCAAAGTGCCGGTCACCTGCGAGGGACAGGAGTGCCTGAGGAAGGGGCCCCTTCAGTGTTCCTTCTGAACAAGTAGATGCTTCTGAACATGAAAGCCGTGTCCTGGAAGGACTGGAGTGGAACCAAAGCCATCCAGACCCCATCACGGAAGCAGCACTCGGCGATGATGAGACACAGAAGTGCGTTAAGCAAATGAAGTTCCATGACAAATTAAGGCACATAATACAAATGCTAACCGTAACGTCCTTACAACATGCCAGGCTAAACATTCAGGATGCACAACTCTGCTCGGTGGCTTTGGAGTGGAGACTGACAGAGGCGATGCCGTGGTTGGAAAACCCATGGAGGAAAGCTCATGCTGGAGTTCGGTCCCCAGGGTGGGCCAGGAGGAGTAGGGAGCAACCCAGCTGGGGTGTGCGCAGGCAGGGCCACTTGGTGGCAGTGAAGGTTACATGAGGCCATGAGGGTGTGGCCCTCATCCACCAGGACTGTGGCTCTGCAGGAAAGGCAGAGAGCAGGCCAGGACATTCCCCGCGGCCACGTGATGCCTGCACTGCCACACGGCAAACAGGTCCTCACCAGACAGACACCTGATCTTGAACTTCTGGCCTTCAGAACCACGAGCCAAATCGACCTGTAGGACTCATAAATCCCTCAGTCGTGGTATTCAGTGATACCAGCTAAGACAGGAGGAAGGAGAGGGAGGAAGACTGTGCAGACCCCTTATCCGTAAAGGGACACACAGAAGCTAGGATTAATCAAGTTATTCAATTATTAATAGATTGGAAAGCCGACTCCACGTAGTCATTAAAATACTTTAAAATTATAAACAGTGCAGCACAAGACACAACTAAGACTGCAATGAATCCCTCACTCACACATGCAATAACCTTACAAAATTTTTTGACAAATGAAATTATTCTGACAATAAATGAAAATGGGATAAAAATATGTTCTTTGAAATTTACTTTTATGCTTGTGACACATGCACCCCATATCACAGCACCTGGGATCAAGTCCCACCTCTACTCCCAACCCAGGTTCCTGCTAATGTTCATACTGGGAGGCAGCAGGTGATGGTTCAAATACTTGGGTCCCTGCCACCTACATGTGAGACCTGGATGGAGTTCAAGGCTCCTGGCTTAGCCTGGCCCAGCCCTAGTTGTTACAGGTATTGGGGAGTGAGCCAGAAGATGAAGGATCTCTCTCTCTCTCTCTCTCTCTCTCTCTCTCTCTAATTATCTCTGTCTCTGCCTTTCAAATAGATAAATAAATAAAATTTTTTTGAAAACTCAGAAATCTGTCATTTAAATAGCTCTAATGCATAATGAAAGTTTTCATGGATTTTTATAAAACATGCAGAATTCAAAATAAAAGAACAAAGCACAAAATGGAAGACCATAAGCCCTATTGGGAACACATATGCAAAATAAGAATTGAATGTTAATGAATAAGCTAAATAGTATATTTACAGAAGAAATGTGAGATGGAGCAAGAACTATTAAGAATTTGATAAGCTGTTAATGTAAAGAGAAAAGATCTCAATAAATGCCTAAAAACAACTTTTTGAAAGTAATAAATAGCTGGGGCCGGTGCTGTGGCACAATAGGTTAATCCTCCACCTGCAGTGCCGGCTTCCCATATAGGCACCGGTTCTAGTCCCAGCTGCTCCTCTTCCAGTCCAGCTCTCTGCTATGGCCTGGGAAAGCGGCAGAATATGGTCCAAGTCCTTGGGTCCCAGCACCTGTGCAGGAAACGGGGAAGAAGCACCTGGCTCCCGGCTTCAGATTGGCGCAGCTCTGGCCGTTGCCTCCATTTGGGGAGTGAACCAACAGAAGGAAGACCTCTCTCTCTGTCTCTCCCTCTCACTGTCTGTAACTCTACCTCTCAAATAAATAAATTAATCTTTTTAATTTTTTATTTAATAAATATAAATTTCCTAAAACACTGGGTCACTCCCCAGATGCCCATAATAGCCAGGGCTGGACTGGGCCGGGCCCAAAGCCAGGAGCCTGGAACACAGTTCAGGTCTCCTGTGTGAGTGGCAGGAAGCCAGCTACTTGAACCATCACCACTGTCTCCCAGGGTCTGCATGGGTAGGAGGACAGGATCAGGAGCCAGGATCTGTTCCTGACATCTATTCCTGGTAACAATGTTTCATAAAACAAAAAATTTTTTTTTAGAAAAAAGGAGGGGATTCAACAAGTTTATAGAAAGTATGTATTACTAAACTACTATGCATGGATTTCAAAAATTTTGCACCAAAATAAATTTATACTTTGATTTCATTTCTCGTGAACCTTTTGTTGTACCCTCTTATTTCTGTAACAGAAAAAGGCTTTGCATCAATGTCAAATAACTGTTGACATCATCATAAAGACACTCACAAACATGCACCTTAAACCAGAGATAAGACAAAGGAAATTGGTGTTGTTATGGCTTTCTTTTAAAAAGATTTATTTATTTATTTGAAAGGCAGAGTTACCAAAAGAGAGGAAAAGACAGAGAGAGAGAGATCTTCCACCTGCTGGTTCACTCCCTAAATGGCTACAACCACTGAAGATGGGCCAGGTTGAAGCCAGGAGCTTCTTCCGGGTCTCCCAAGTGGGTTCAGGGGCCCAAGCGCATGGGGCATCTTCCATGCTTTCCCAGGCCATTAGCAGGGAGCTGGAATGGAAGTGGAGCAGCTGGGACTTGCATTGGTGCCCATATAGGATGCTGGTGCTATAGGTGACAGCTTAACCTGCTGTGTCACACAGTGGCCCAGTGTTATGGCTTTAAAACTCATTTCTGGAAATGTTGCCTAACCCACTGGGTATGAGAATGACATAACAGGTGCAAATATTAAGAAAAGAACCAAAATGATCAATATTTTCCATCTTATAATTTTATATGTAGAAAAAAGCCAAAAAATCTATTAAAAATGTGCTATAAATAATAGATTCATTCAGTAAGGTGGTGATTGGGAAATAAATACACTAAAGTCAAGCATTTTCTTAGATTTCAAAAAAAGGCCAGCTAGAAAATATAGCAGATTATAACAATTTTATTTGTACTAGCAATGAAAATCAAAAATATCTAAGAGCAAGCTTTTTTTTAAGATTTATTTTATTTATTTGAAAGAGTTACAGAGAGAGGTAGAGACAGAGAGAGAAGTCTTCCATCTGCTGGTTCACTCCCCAGATGGCCACAATGTCCGAGCTGAGCCGATCTGAAGCCAGGAGCCAGGAGCTTCCTCTGTGTCTCCCACATGGGTGTAGGGGCCCAAGGACTTGGGCCATCTTCTACTGCTTTCCATAGCAGAGAGCTGTATCGAGAGAGGAGCAGCCGGGACTAGAACCGGCGCCCACATGGGATCCTGATGCTTCAGGCCAGGGCTTTAACCCACAGCACCACAGTGCCAGCCCCTAAAAACACACTTTTAAAACATGCATGATCTATATTAGAAAGAAGAACTATTTATCTCACCTAAGATATTGAACAGAAAGAAATAGAAAAATGGCAATGTTGGGCAAAAACATACCATTCGGGTCAATTTTGGAAGATAATTTGGTGGTGTTAATCAAAATGGCAAAAACACCTTCCTTTTTATGCAGCAAGCTACTCCAGGGCTCTCCAGAAATTCTACAAGATACAAACTCAATGTCTGCAGAGTGACTTGAAATTTGGCCTAACAGGGTGAGTGGCAGTACAGTTTCCAAACTTATCCAAGTTTATCAAATTTGCAAATTATCAAGTAAGCGCCTTAAAAAGTGTTTGCCCTTTGAACTGGCATTCCCTCTATTCTTGGGAATTTACTCCTTGGGAAATATTCATGGTCATACTCAGAATAAGCTTCTGGGAAATTAAATGCAATGATATGCATAACAAATGGAAACAGTGTAAACATTTAGCAGGGATATGTTGCCATTTGTGATTCTACTACAACAGAAAACAATCACGTTATAGACTTGTGGTTGGTTAATTCAGCCCCCAACCACAGCAGCTGCTGGCAGGGACCCCCCTACACCCCGCTGTGACCCCAGGGCCCTAACCACACCCCAGCTCTGACCTAACTTTTGATTGCCTTCATCTGCATATCTTTGTCCAAGGGCTCCCCCTCCACCCCCTCACCCCACCCCACCCCCCCATGCTCAGAGCAACTCTCCCACCCCTGCAGCCCATCAGAGTGCTGGGGACCTAAGGATCCAAGAGCAGCCTTTGAGCAAAACCCACTCGGGTTGGTGCATGGACAACCACAGCTCCCACAGTTCACCAGTGGGGTTGACCTCCAGCTGCCCACCATGCTAACAAGCTCGGCTTCCTTCCCTTCCCTGTGTCACTGTCCCACCCCCCTCCTGCCGGTCCTGGGATCATCTTCCAAGTAAACCTTGGACTCCTGGATCCTTGACTGGGGGAGGGGCAGGTCCTGCTTCTGAGCAACCAAGAGTAAGATCACCCACACTCCTTACCCCCACCCCCACCTCCTCTCCCTCTCTGCTGTGGACCTTGCTTTGTATTTTGTCAAATGAAAAAGGTTCCTTGTGTTTGTGTGCATTAACTCCTTCCATACTCTCAATGATTTCAGGAGGCTGGAGCTGTCTGCAGCGTATCGTTTGAAATGAGGAAATGTGGTGTAGACCAGCCATGTGCTTTGTCCAGCACCACACAGCTGGTCCAGAGCAGTGATGGGCTGACTTGAGGGTCTGTGCTCCTCCCCACCCCTGTGTACCAGGCAGGGCAGCCCCCAGCATCAGGTGGTACAGCCCAGGCCATGGTCAGCGATGCCACCTGTGACCCAGTCAGATGCACAAGCCTTGTTCTTCTCAGTCAACCCTCACAGCAATTTACAATTAAATATTAATTGTTCCCATTTTAGAGATGAGAAAACCAAGGACTTGAGAATCAACAAACTTGTCTAAGATCACACATGGTGCACACCAGGTCATAGGTGGCTCTGGCTTCCTGGTACACACCCAAAGAAGATTGAGTGAATGAAAGAATGAACAGATAAACACAGAAAATTCTCTGCCCATTCAGTGTGATATAGGAGTAGGACAGGCTGTGGGGAGGGGCCGAGTGAGCTGTGGAAGAGGAGTGGACAGAGACAGGGGCTGGGGCTCAGGCACTAAGGGCAGAGGTGACTGTGACAGCCGAGGGGTGTGGGGTAGAGAGGCGGCTGCTTTCCCTGCTCTGACTCAGACGCCCCAAAACAGAGCGGGGCCCTCGGTCACGTAGCGTGACTTTGGAATCCTGTGTGTGAGGGGCCTCCATCTCCGCGTGTGACCCTAGCCAAGCCAATTGCCCCCTCTGACCTTGGTTCTCCCTCTGTGAAACAGCAGTGACTGTCCCCAGCCCTGAGGCTGCCATGAGGACAGTCGTGGTCAGGTGAGAAGTCACCTGGCAGTAGCACGTGCTGCTCCCTCTTCCCAGCGGCTGTAGCCCAGGGTGCAGGCAGGTGGTGAGGCTCATGCAGGTTCAGGGTAGGCACTCTGAAAGGAGCCGTACGGTCCTTGAGCTGCACCCTTTGGGTAAACCTGGGTGTGCCCCAGTTTCTCCATCTTTAACACATGATCCCAAATTCCTCCAACTCTGATCTTGGGAATCTCGGTATTCATGGCCACAGCAGCCAAAGGGAGAGCGGTGAGCCTTCTGACCATGGGCCCACTGAGGTGAGCCACAGGGATGGGGCGTGCACTGCCTAGCGTCACTCACAGCACGTCAGGATACCAGCTCCAACTCTCTAGTTCCCAGATCCAGCCTCGATCTCTGGACCCCAAGAAAAGGAAAGACCACCAGACTTGGGCTCAGCCCTGGGTCTGCCACCTGCATCTCTGTCTCTGGGCAAGTCACTGACGGTTCTGATCAGTTCCTCCTCTCTGGACTGGGAAGAACAACCTCATGTTTCTTAGAAGAACACGTGGGAAACATTTCTGGGATTTCCCAAACAATTTACATAAAGCATAAACCACAAAGATTTGACTGCATTAAAACTTAATGTCCTGGGGCCAGCGCTGTGGCACAGCGGGTTAACGCCCTGGCCTGAAGCGCTGGTATCCCATATGGGCACTGGTTCGAGACGTGGCTGCTCCACTTCCGATCCAGCTCTCTGCTTCAGCCTGGGAAAGCAGTAGAGGATGGCCCAAGTCCTTGGGCCCCTGCCCCCGTGTGGGAAACCTGGAGGAAGCTCCTGGCTCCTGGCTTTGGATCGGCGCAGCTCTGGCTGTTGTGGCCAAATGGGGAGTGAACCAGCAGATGGAAGACTTCTCTCTCTGTGTAACTCTTTCAAATAAATAAATAAATCTTAACAAAAAAAACTTAATGTCCCTATAACCAAAAAGTATCAAAACTAAAATTAAAAGAGAGGCTGAGGTTGGGAGAAAATATTTACAATGCATATAACTGACAAGGAATTCATATCTGCCACTGAAAAATGAATTCCTCTAATCCAATGAAAGAGGGGGAATGAGAGAAAACTAGCAAGAGGCACCCACAGACCAAACTCTCCAGGCCACAAACACGTGAAAGCAGGCTCAGCTTCCCTGTGGCCAGCGACACGTACACTGAAATGATTGGCAGACTACTCCAAACACAGCAGATGGGAAAAAATCTACCACTACCGCGGGTGCAGAGGAGTAGGAAACAGGCGCTCACGTGCTCTGGGACGGGACTGCTGGTGCGCTCAACTTGGAGAACAATTTGGCAATAAAAGTCTCACTGGTTGGGACCTGCCTTGTGGTTTTATGCTCCTTTCAGATGAATATCCTAGGATAATTCTTATGCACAGGCTCAAGAATATTCATGGCACCTGATCTTAGGAAGAAAAATGGAAACCAGCCTCCATGCCTCTCAATAGAGGATTGGATAAGCAGAGTTTAAAAACACTTGCAGGGCCAGTGTTGTGGTGTGGTGGGTAAAGCCGCTACCTGCAGCGCTGGCATCCCAAATGGGCACCGGTTTAAGTCCTGGCTGCTCCACTTCTGATCCAGCTCTTTGCTGTGGCCTGGGAAAGCAGTAGAAGATGGCCCGAGTCCTTGGGCTCCTGCACTTGTGTGGGAAACCTGGAAGAAGCTCCTGGCTCCTGGCTTCGGATCTACCCAGCTCCAGCCACTGCAGCCGTCTGGGGAGTGAACCAGTGGATGAAAGACCTCTCTCTCTCTCTCTCTTTTTCTCTCTGCCTCTGCTTCTCTGTAACTCTGCCTTTCAAGTAAATAAATAAATCTTAAAAAAAACACTCTTACATGAGGACACTCATGACAAATGAACTAGATCTGTTTGTAAAAAGGCGAGTGGATCTTAAAAGCACATGTTGAAGAAGCATATGTTGCAAAAGGACACACACCATGTGACCTATTTTTCATGGAAAAAGCAAATGCCTACCAAACAAGATTGTATGTTATTTGCATTCATACACAATGTAGTAAAAGTTTAAAACAAGGGTAAGACAGGCAGCCCTTCAAGTATGGGTAATTACCAGTGGTTATCTTTGGGGATTGGTTTGACAAAGATTCCAATCATATCTGTAAGGATTCACTTCTTTTTTTTAATATTTTATTTATTTATTTGAGAGGTAGAGTTACAGACAGTGAGAGGGGAGACAGAGAGAGAGGTCTTCCATTCACCGGTTCACTCCCTAAATGTCCACAACAGCTGGAGCTGGGTTGATCTGAAGCCAAGAGCCACGAGCCAGGAGCTTCTTCCGGGTCTCCCATGCGGGTGCAGGGGCCCAAGGACTTGGGCCATCCTCCACTGCTTTCCCAGGCCATAGCAGAGAGCTGGATTGGAAGTGGAGCAGCCGGGACTAGAATCTGTGCCTATATGGGATGCTGGCGCCACAGGCAGAGGATTAACCTACTGTGCCACAGTGCCAGTTCCAAGATTCACTTCTTTAAAAGCATTGATTGGGAAGCAAGTGTTTAGCCTAGTGGTTAAGATGCCCACTTCATGTATCAGAGAGCAGATTGAGTCCTGGCTCTGGCTCCTGACTCCACCTTCCTGGTACAGCAGATCCTGGGAGGCAGCAGTGATGGCTCAGGTAATTGGTCTCTGCCACCCATACGGGAGAGCTGGATTGCATGTCCACCTCCTAGCTTCCATCCAAGCCCAGCCCTGGCCATTGCAGGCATTGGGGAGTGAACCAGCAAATGAGAACATCTATTTAGTTGTCTCTTTCTGTCTCTCTGATCTCAAAGGAATGTTTCTTTAATTAAGAATTTTTAATTTTATTTGTTTATTAGAGAGATTAGATGAAGGGAGGGAGGGGAAGCGAGAGAGTGAAAAGTGAGGACAAACCAAAGCAAATACGGCAAAGCAAACCTTCTCTTGGAGACAGACATATAAGCATTATTTTGCAATACTAACTTCTGTACTTTCTTGGCTGGCTGTAATATATCTGAGTTTAAAATAAAAATTATTTAGGAGATGGAATTGTCCTGTGTCTCGACTGTGGCATGGTTGTATGAATGTGGACCTCTGTCAAAATTCATTGAACTGGACACCTAACATGGATGCATTTTATCGCACACGGATCATAGAGGAAAACCCAGGGAGATGCCCACTGTGGACCCCCAGCTCTCCTACAGCTCGTGGTTCCAGAGGGATAGAGGGAGGGGAAAGAAGCCAGATTCTGCGCCAGTCTTGAGGGTCTGTCTCCCTGTGCTTTGTAGGCAAGAGGAGATCAAGCCCTCCTCCCAGGGCTGCAGAGTCTAATTTTAGAGCTTTGGGGAGAGGGGGAAGAGCCGACTCTGCTTCTACAATGAGTTCATCATGTTCTTGGCACCTCAATGTTCTCTCCATTTAATTTTTCAGAAGCACCGACAAATCAGAAAAGAAGTCTGCCCCGAAACTGCTCTCTGGATGAACGTGACATTGCAGCCCAGTGGCAGTCACTGGAGGAGCTGATGTGTTTGCGACGCACAATCTCAGCTCGCGGCCCGGATTCTCAAGCAACGCGCACACTTGCAAGGAGGAGCAGTCGCCTGGATGGAAAAATACAACACAGCAGACAGGCTCCCAGCAAGTCGAGGGAGGCGGGAGGAAGGCAGAGAGGACAGGCAGGCTGGCCAATGTGTCACAGGCTTCCTGTGGGCCACGCCCACTGTCTCGCCCCGCCCTCGAACACAGCTGGCTACCCCAGTTTTAGAGATGGGGACGCAGACTAGCAAGGGGGGAGGGGGTGCTCATCTGCCACGAATACAAAGCCAAGGAGTAGGGAGGTGGGGTTGGACCCAATCTGTTGGATGTCAAATTCCTTGTCAATCATCCATGGCAGGGAGAAGGAGCCCAGGGAGTGTTTCTGTCTTTTCTCTTCCTGGTCCTCCTTTCTCTTCCTTCCTGAGGAAATCCAGGCCGGGAGAGATCAGGGGACGGCTAAGGGGCGAGCTGTTCTGGGTGCAGAGCCAGGCCCAGCCGGGGTGGCTGCGTGGGAGAACACAGGATGGGGGCGTGGGCTTGTGTCTGGGCGCCTTCCCAGGGAACCGAGGTGCTGGTGAGGAGGTGCAGAGGGGCTGCTGGGTTTCAATAATGAAGCCCTGGGATCGCATTTGGCCGGGTGGTTGAGGCTCGGCCTCCCCTATAAGGATGTCCCGGCACAAGTTGCTGACTCCAGCTTCCTGCTTCTGCACACCCCAGGAGGCAGCAGTGGTGGCTCCTTCTCCCTGTGGGAGACAGGGATGGAGTTCCTGGGTCTAGATTTGGCCCCAATCTGCACTCATCTGGAGGTGGACCAGTGGATAGATAGCTTCTCTCTCTCTCTCTCTCTCTCTCTCTCTCTCTCTCTCTCGCTTCTCTCTCTGCCTCACAAAATAACTTTCTTAAATGTAAAAAAAAAAAAGTCTGGAGACAAGTGTGCTCTGGTTTCCATATGGTTTGTCCCCAAAACTCATTCAGGCACTTTGACTCCTTGATCCCATGTTAACTGTGAGAAGAGGGTGGAGACTGTATCTGATTGTAATGCTTGGAAGTGGGGCCTTGGAGAAGCGGAGGGAGCTCCCAGCTCGCAGCTTCAGCCTGGCCCAGCCCCAGCTGAGGCAGGAACTCAGGGAGTGAACCAGAGGACCAGATCCCACTCTTCTCTCCCTCCTCTCTCTCTCTCTCTAAAAAAAGTAACTACTTTTAGGGGCCGGCGCCATGGCTCACTTGGTTAATCCTCCACCTGTGGCACCAGCATCCCATATGGGCACTGGGTTCTAGTTCCGGCTGCTCCTCTTCCGGTCCAGCTCTTTGCTGTGGCCCGGGAGTACAGTGGAGGATGGCCCAAGTCTTTGGACCCTGCACCTGCATTGGAGATCAGGAGGAAGTACCCAGCTCCTGGCTTCAGATCAGTGGCAGCCATTTGGGGAGTGAAGCAACGGAAGGAAGACCTTTCTCTCTGTCTCTCTCTCTCACTGTCTATAACTCTACCTGTCAAATAAATAAATTTTTAAAAAAGTAACTAATTTTAAAAAAGAAAGGATGCCGTCCCTGCAGGCCAAGCCAATGGGGCCTGCCCCTCCTGGGAATGTGAGCCTGCAGAGAGATGAGCCAGGACAAGTCAGACTGCCTCAGGTTCTTTGTAATAGTAACGATGGCAGCCTGCTCTCCTCGGCACTACCTTGATGAAGGGGCCCCTCCCGCCCAGAGGGAGAGAAGGCTGCACACTCAACCCTGCTGAGCCAGCACTTTCATCAGATTCCTTCCCTTTCCAGCAGGCAGGGGAGAAAACCACATGCATATGCATTGCGCTCGTAACACCTGCTATTCCTGATGGTGAGTTTGTGGTTGCTTAACAGTGAGATACAAAATCTAATAATAAAAATTTAACACCCTGGATCATTGTTCTAATTAAGTTCAATTAAATATGCCCTTAGGTAGAGGTGGCAAGCGGTGTCTTGCAGAATCTAATTTCCCCAACAAACACACTTGCCGACTTACAACAAGGATAGGTTATTATTTCATTTGTGGAAAAGGAGTGCAGTGTAGCGGAAAAGACATAACATTCAGAGCTGAACAGATCTAATCCACATCAGCTCACCAGCCACGGCTGAGTGAAAACCACTATGAAACCTGCACAACGACATCTATCTCAACAGGCTGCTGGAGGTTAAATGAGATAATGCATGGGACAGAGAGAAAGAAACCACTGCCACTTCTGAATTAATTAAAGGAATGAGTGATCTTGTGAGGTTTCCTTTACAACTTCTGAAACATCCCAGGGAAGCTGATGAAATAAAATAGGCTCCCTACATGGCCCTCTCCCCAGATCGAATAGAAAGACAAGAAATGAAAATAAACTTAGAGTGATCAATAATATGATAGCAGTTCTGAAGCCAGGGCTGCTATGGTTTAAGTGTGTGTGTCCCTCCTTTTGGCGTAGGTGATGTAGTAAGAGTTGGGGCCAGGGCCAATGCTGTGGCACAGTGGGTTAAGTACCACCTGCAGTGCCAGCGTCCCAAGTGAGTGCTGGTTCCAGTCCCAGCTGCTCCATTTCTGATCCAGCTCCCTGCTTATGTTCCTGGGAAGGCAGTGGAGGATGGTCCAAGTGCTTGGGCTGCTGCCACCCATGTGGGAGGCCCAGATGGAATTCTAGCCTCCAGCCTGGCCCAGCTCTGGTCATTGTGACCATGTGGGGAGTGAATGAGCACATGGAAGATCTCTCTCTCTCTCTCTCTGACTCTCTGACTCTCTCTGTAGCTCTACCTTTCAAATAAATCTTTTTAAAAAACAGAGTTGGGGCCTTCACCAGGTAACCCACGAGGGCTCTACCCTCACCAGTGGGATTAATGCCCTCATAAAAGGGCTGGAGGGAACTAGCGGGGCTCCCCCACACACACACACACACTCATCTCTTCCCAGTACTCAGCCCTTCCGCTGCAAGGACACAGCAAGACCTCACCAGACATGGAATGCCCATGCCTTGATCTTGAACTTCCCAGCCTCAACAACTACATGAAATAAACTTCTGTTTGGTCGGTGCCATGGCTCATTAGGCTAATCCTCAGCCTGTGGCGCCGGCACACTGGGTTCTAGTCCCAGTCGGGGCACTGGATTCTGTTCCAGTTGCCCCTCTTCCAGGCCAGCTCTCTGCTATGGCCCGGGAGTGCAGTGGAGGATGGCCCAAGTGCTTGGGCCCTGAACCCGCATGGGAGACCAGGAGAAGCACCTGGCTCCTGCCATTGGATCAGTGCAGTGCACTGGCCGCAGCATGCTGGCCACAGCGGCCATTGGAGGGTGAACCAACGGAAAAGGAAGACCTTTCTCTCTGTCTCTCTCTCTCACTGTCCACTCTGCCTGTCAAAAAAATAAATAAATAAAATTAAAGACTCTTAAAAAATTATAGCATTACACTAAATAACTACCATAATATATCTAAGGAGAGACTTGCACCAAGACTACAAGGATGGTACAATATTAGAAAATTTATAATTTTGATTCACTGTAATAAAGGGTGAAGAGAAAACTGACAAGGTCGCTGCCTTAGATACCAAAGTAAAAGGTATTTTATAGACATTCATTTCTAATTAAATGAAATATCCCTGTCTAATGAAAAAAATTTTAAATAGTTTTATGCCATTATGAAATATACCAATATTCAGAAGTTCATAAATATCTATTAGACGAATAAGTCTCCAATAACCAATGCCTCTCTCAAAAGTGCAGGGGGAAGAGCATTTTGGATAGAGCAGAAATGGGATCAGGACACCCACAGTTAACGAGAAAACAAGGAAATGTTCAAGGAACGGTGGTGTCCTAGCAGAAGGACGCAGGAGCAGCGGCTATGGCAGCGCACATGCTAACAGGGCACAGGAGCACCGGCTGTGGCAGTACACGCTAACAGGACGCAGGAGCACCGGCTGCGGCAGCGCACGCTAACAGGACGCAGGAGCACCAGCTGCGGCAGCGCACGCTAACAGGACGCAGGAGCACCGGCTGCAGCAGCACACACGCTAACAGGGCACAGGAGCCACTGCACCGTTGGAGAGGCTCCTACCAGCCAAATATGGGGCAACTTGAGCATCAAAATAAATAACGATGTAAAAGGATTATAAGGTAAGTATCAATGAACACCGGATGATATAAATACACGCATATATTCAGGAAAAAGACAAGCTCTTGCTTGTGATAGGATACCAGCTAACAGGTGTGGGCTGAGTAACAAGAATGGAAAGTCAGCACTCGGCAACCCTCACCAAGGCGCCGATCCAACAGAGCTGGCCAAAGGGACATGGCGACCCGGCAAGCAGAGCAAGACCAGGTGGCTGGGGTTAACGTGTCCAGGCGGGGCGAGTCACCATCCCACACACTGCAAGCACCCAGTGTCACTTCCGCGGGCTTCCCACCCAGGAGGCAGAACCTGAGCCTGCACACAAGGAAAACCAGATGGATCTGGGTTGAAGTCATGCTAGAAAAAGGAAGACCCACGCACCTCTAAAAGTATGAAGGATTCAAACGACAGGGGAGGAGGGAGGAACCTCAGAACTAAACACAAGCCATGTTCCTGGAGAAGATTCCAGACCAGAAGGGGAAAGACTCATTGTTGGCACAGTTGGACTGTGGACGGGATGGAGGTGTTGGGACTGAAGTTGATTTCTTGATTTGGAGGGTTATGTGGGGGTTATATACATCTTGTACTTGGTTTGAGGAAATCCACACAGCAGCATTTAGAGATAATGGGATGTCAGGTCTACAGGTTGCCCTGAGAATATTTTAAAAAGAACAAGAGATAAAGAGAGAGAGAGAAGACAATGTGATAAAATGTTAACAGCTTGGGGATCTGGGTGAGGTATATATGGGAGCTCTTTTGTATCATTCTAGCAACTTTTCTGTTAAAATGTTCAAAAGAACAAAAACCTCCATCAGAAATGTTAGTAGAAGCAATTGTAGAAGCACCTAAGGGGTATTTAAATTAGGTTTGCTTTTTGCTGAATAAAGTGTGTTCTGCTCGCTAAATAAAGCACCCAAGGTTAGTGAGAGAATGGGAGAAAACATTTGGTGGTGATGTGCTGCAGGTTGGTTCAAGTTACAGAAAGGGCGATTTGGCAGGATCTAACACAACAGGCCCTCCTTTGAGACTAAAAATTGCATCAGGAAATATGCGAAGATGTCTATGCTATGAGGATGCTTGGTACAGCATGGATATAAGCTTGAAACATTGCCTACAACTTAAGTACCCATCAGTGGGTACTGAAAAATTCACCACATCCATACGACTTGGTTCTCAGCTACCCTGAAACAACAAAGCATTGTCCAGTGAACAAAAGAGTGTATGTTTTTGAAAAGTAAATTCATGTATTTACTAACTTGGTCATTAATCTTATAAATGTGTATATATTAAACCCTGTTATGGGCTGGTGCCGTGGCTCAATAGGCTAATCCTCCACCTGTGGCACCGGCACACCGGGTTCTGGTCCCGATCGGGGCACCACATTCTGTCCCGGTTGCTCCTCTTCCAGTCCAGCTCTCTGCTGTGGCCCAGGAAGGTAGTGGAGGATGGCCCAAGTCCTTGCGCCCTGCACCCACATGGGAGACCAGGAGAAGCACCTGGCTCCTGGCTTTGATCAGCGTGGTGCGCCAGCTGCAGCAGCCATTGGAGGGTGAACCAACGGTAAAGGAAGACCTTAGGGGGTGGGGGGAACCCTGTTATGTATAAACTATCAGGAAGGGTATCAGATTTGTAAGGATTTAAAATTTTGCTTTGTTAATTAATTTGAGAGGTGGACAGCAAGAGGGAAGTCTCATCTGCTGGTTTACAACCCAAATGCCTCCTTGGTCAGGGACTGGACCAGGCCAAAACTGGGAGCCAGGAGCTCAATCCAGGTTCCCAGCACGAGTGGCAGGAACCCATTCACTTGAGCCATCAACACTGCATTGATTGGGTCTGCAGTGGTAGGTAGCTCGCATCAGGAGTCAGAGCTGGGACTTGAACCCAGGATATGTCATTGCCAGGCTAAATGCTGCTCCTACAAAGACTATTAAAGGTCACTATTTCTCCATCAGAAACTCAAATTCTAGTTGAGGAGACATCTAGACAGATAGCTTTTCTGTCCTAGGTGAAAAGCACAAATTGCAGAACAAGTCTCATGGAATGCTCTTTGGAAAAGAAATGTCTGAATGGCAATATGTGTGAGTGGTTGCATGGAGACAAAAAGCATCGCGGGAAGTCTTCTAATCACTACTAGCGCTTCTCCCTGGAGAATGACTTGAAATGGGGAAAGTTTCACTCCGCACTGTTTTGAAATTTGATGACAAGCAGGTACTGCCTGAATAATCTGGGAGGAATAAAGAAATAAAAGTCCCTGTGACTAAGGAGAAATCAGCAAGGCAATGTCACCTGAACACAAAACAAGAGCAACAACGAGGCTTTGTTTCAAACGCCCAAAGAGCTTCACCCAGGAGAGATTGACCTAAATTATTATTAATTGCAGTTGTAGGCCTTAGCGCTTTGCCTTGTCTGCAATTTTGAAAAGTAAACAAACATCTTGTTCTCAAGATAATCCCGAACTGTTTATATTTGGTCTTCCTGAGAAAGGACGTTTCGTGACTCACCAGGGCTGAGAGGGGGAAGAGCAGGTGCATCACAGCTCCCAGGCTTACAGAAGCCGGCTCTGGGGATCAGTCCCCATTGTCCTCTTATTTTAGCTATGGAGACTACACTGGTCCTAAGCACCTCCCTATGCTAAGAACTCCTGGGGCCCCAGCCCTTCCCTGCTTGGCGCCTACCCTACCAGTGACCGGGGGAGAGCTGATAAACTTGAATGAGGAAAAGCCAACTCCATGCACCTCTTCCGCTGAATTGCGATTGAGCGTTTCCTTCCCTTACGAATGCAACAGCAAACCACCGCTGTCATACCAGCACTGCCCTTGGTGCTGTCACTGAAATCTTAGATACCTTCCTGCCACGTTACAGTCACCGCCGCTGTCTCCAAAGATCATTTACACGCATCCCTCGCTTCACAGTTACGGTACTAATTAGACCTGTCCTGGCACTGGTTTTTTGCTGTGTTAATAAAGGAACCCATTTATTACTGTGTCAAAACGTGTTTTTTAGTATTTTGATAACTCTGCTTCAATATAATTAGAATCTTTCGGAATCAAATGCATTTTGTTTTATGCATTTATAAGATTGCTCAGAGAGGGGCTCTGTGGCTCAGAAAGGTTAGGAGTCTTTGTCCTTGAGGATGGCAAAGGATTGGGAGTTCCAGGAGGCCTCACTGGCTGCTCTCAACACCAACAGCCCATCCTTTACAACTCAACACATCAACGTGAGAATCTGAATTCTTCGTTCTCATAAGAAATTCTGGCCATCCTGGGCCTGCCCTCCTCCGCCGGGCCCAGCCCCTGGCAGCCACAGAGGCTACTTCTTCGACCTGGGCACCCTCTCTCTCTCTAGCACCCAGGCCCTGCCACACACAGCCTCTACTCAGTGCCCAGGCCCCAGCCATCCATGAAATGCTGGAGCCAGGCACTGGCCAGATCTACATGTTATCTCCGGCACCTCCCAATCATACTCTAAACACCCATTTCAGAGGCTGTAACTGTGGTCTGAGAGGCGGGGAATCGGGATTCCATATATGTTAATGGCACCCCAGAATCAGCCCCAGCCAGACCCGTTCTGCTTGGGGACCAGGTCTAGGGGGCACCCTAGTCTGCCTCCCTTTCATTCCACAGAGGTCTTCAGGGAGGAGATGTAGCTGTAGACACCTGCAGACCTGCCTTGGGATCTTGGACATTTGCTGCACTGCTGGAACCCTCAGCTCTTCCATCTGTAAAATGGGTGTGATTTTACCAGGTCTGCGATAAGGCACAAAGTGTAAGGAAGGCAGGGTGTTCTCTCCTGCCCAGGGATGTCATGAGGCCCATGGGAAATGAAGAAAGGAAAAGAAACCTACACAGGCAGGGCAGACAGGGGAGTCACCGCCACAGCACTCTCCTTAACATACCCCAGCCTTTGTACCCTTCCTGCAAACGGAACTCAGTCCCTGTGCCAGAGCCAGGAACCCAACCCAAGCACTCTGATTTAAGATGCAGGAATCTCAACCAGCATCTTTTATTTCAAAGATTTATTTGAAAGACAGAATTACAGAGAGAGAGGGAGACATAGAGAAGTCTTCTTTATTTATTTATTTATTTATTTATTTATTTATTTTAAAGAAGCAGTACTTTTTTTTTGACAGGCAGAGTTAGACAGTGAGAGAGAGAGAGACAGAGTGAAAGGTCTTCCTTCTTCCATCGGTTCACCCCTCAAATGGTCACTATGGCCGGTGCGCTGCGCTGATCCGAAGCCAGGATCCAGGTGCTTCCTCCTGGTCTCCCATGTGGGTGCAGAGCCCAAGCACTTGGGCCATCCTCCACTGCCTTCCCGGACCACAGCAGAGAGCTGGACTGGAAAAGGAGCAACCGGGACAGAACCAGCACCCCAAATGGGACTAGAAGCCAGAGTGCCGGTGCTGCAGGTGGAGGATTAGCCCAGTGAGCCGCAGCGCCAGCCAAGGGAGAGGTCTCCTAACCACTAGTTCAGATGGCCGCAACAGCCGGTCTGCACCATGCCAAAGCCAGGAACCAGGAGCTTTCTCCAGGTCTCCCAGGTGGGTGCAGGGGCCCAAGCATGTGGGCCGTCCTTTGCTGCTTTTCCAGGCCGTTTGCAGAAAACTGTATCAGAAGTGAAGTATCCGGACTCAAACCAGCACCCACGTGGGATGCCGGTGTTGTAGGCAGCTTCACACACTATGCCACAGCACTGGTTCCCCAATCAGTATCTTTTAAATGTTAAGCCAAAAGCCTGCCTCTTGAATACAGACAGTTCCGTGTCTCCAATCTGGCTATGCCATGATACACCTGGAGACTCGCTTCTTCCCTGCAGCATGGGCTGGGGAAAAGATGAGGAGCCTGGGCTCTCTGCCCGCCCGCCCTCTGGGCTCTCTGCCTGCCCGCCCTCTGGGCTCTCTGCCTGCCCGCCTTTTGAGCTTTCTGCCTGCCCGCCCTCTGTGCTCTCTGCCCGCCCGCCCTCTGTGCTCTCTGCCTGCCCGCCCTCTGTGGACAAGGTTGCTGCCAGAGTCACAGAACGAAGTAGCAGGTGTTTGGTGCCTGATGGGTTCCCCAAACAGCAAGTGTTTGTGGGAACTGACAGAATGGGGCATTTTGCTGAAGAGATGTCATGGTTCACAATATTTTCAGCCTAGGCAGAAGAACAGTGCTCAGAAGGCTTTTTAAAAAAAAAAAAAAAAGACGGATTTATTTATTTGAAAGTTAGAGTTACAGAGAGAGAAGGAAAGACAGAGAGATCTTCTATCCACTGGTTCACTCCCTAGATGGCTGCAATGGCCAGAGCTGGGCAACCCAAAGTTAGGAACCAGGAGCTTCTTCTTGGTCTCCCACTTGTGTGCAGGGGCCCAAAGACTTGGGCCATCCTCTTTGCTTCCCCAGGCACATTATCAGGGAGCTGGATGGGAACTGGAGTAGCTGGGTCTCAAACCAGCACCCACATGGGATGCCAGTGCCACAGGCAGCAACTTTACCCCACAACACTGGCCCCAAATGCTCAGAAGTTTTATACAAAGATATGCAGCAGCACGAAAACCAGGCTTCACTCGTTTCTACAAAAGATGACTGGAAAGATATCGTGGTTAAGAAACACCTGATTCTCCTGGGCTCAGACCTTGGGGCGCCTGGTTTTCCGGCTGCATCAGCAGCCTCCCCCTGGGTCTCCTTTGCTCGTTCTTTCGCTCTCTCACTCAGCATTTGCTTTCCCAGAGCATACGAAATGACTGATATACTCCTGAGTGCGGGAGACGCAACTGCGAACTCAACTCCCTGTCCCTGTGGAATGCAGGTGACAGACGCTGAACAGAGAAGTGGGAACTGCAGGTAGAAACACTGTGGAGACAGGCAAGGTAGGGAAGGGGAATCCGAAATGCAGGGGAAACCGGGTGCTGCACCTTGAGTTGGTCCTCAAGGAAGGTCTTCAGGCCAAGACCTCATGTTGAGGGGGAACAAGCCTGGTAGCTATGGGAAAGGTGTTCCAGGCAGAGGGAACAGCCAGTGCAAAGGCTTGGACGCTGGGGAGGACAGGTAGCAGCTGACAGTTGCCTGGAGGTGTGAGTAACTGGAGCAAAAACGGGGACACAAAGCTGCACGCCTCCAACACACACTCTACCTGGCAAATCAAAGCACTGCCCCTTCTAACTTGGGGCGGCTGCCAGCCCTCCCCTCCAGTCTCTGCGCCTGTGGTTACATTGCCATGGCTTCTGTGCAAGCCCTATCTCCCCATCTCTCTCTCTTAGGACAGCGAGCAGGGCCCATCTAATCCTGGATATTCCCCATCTCAAAATCCTTCCGCACATCTGCAAAGAACATTTCCCAACCGAGGTAACATTTGCAGGTTCTAGGGACTAGAACCTGATCCTCCTGGTGCTCAGCCTCCCGTGGGGAAAAAGGTCGATCGCCTGGATCTAAGGAACTACTCCAGCCAGGCTACCCCAGAGCCACTGGTCACCTCCAGGGTGCCCTACTCCAGCCAGGCTGTCCCTGAGCCACTGGTCACCTCCAGGTTGCCAAGTCCCAGGCAGCTCAGAACAGTGCAGGGCCCCTGGTTCCCCTTCACCCCCTCCCCAGCCACTGTGCCTACATCCCCTCTGCTGAGTATTCCTCATCTCCCCAGGCCCTCGCTCCATGGCCATCCAAATGCCAGCAACTCCAGCCCAGGCCTCTCCCTTCACCTCAAGCTCATGAAGACAACCCCCTCTCAACCTTTCCACGTGTATGCCCAGGAGGCCCCCTCCACACCTGCATGGCTCACACTGGGCTCCCACCCAAAACCTCACTGGCCACAGCTGCTGGCAACTCCATGCAGCTGGTGCTGGGACCAAGACCCCAGCATGCCCGTGACTCACACTGTCCTGGGCACCCCACCTCCAGTCCATCAACAAGCCTTGCTGCCTTGACCTTCACGACATGACCCCTGCTGACCCCTGCTCCCTGCTGCAACCGGCCCAGCCACCGCCGCCGGTACCCCTCCCACTCGGACTTGGGGTCCCTGTCCCCGCTGGCGTCCCTTTCATTCTGTGGAAATGCCAGGCTGCTCGGTGCCCACCGTGTGCTCTTCCCTCCCTGTTTGCTCTCTGCTCTTGTCTCCTGCTAACATCTCCCTCCCCTTGCTCCTCCCTTCCACTCAGCCCTGTCATTATTCCTGGAACGTACAAGACCCATTTCCTTCCCACCCTTGGAATGTTCTTCCCTCCACTGTCCCCATGTCTTTTAAATCCCGGCCCAGTGGAAAACTGCAACCGATGGCTCCCTCCTGCCCTTGCACTTGCTCTCTGCCGGCTCTGTCTCCTCCATAGCCGTGACCACCGGCTCACGCATCACATGCTCGCTGGCTTCCTGTTCAGTCCGTGGCCCTGAGAGAGAGTACAAATGTCACTGGTTTCCCCTGTGAGTGTGCCTGGCACATAGTAGGTGTTCAGTAATTGTTGCCTGAATCACTGGGTGTGGGGCCGAGGGAGCAGTGAGAGCGTCCAGGAGCCTGAGCCCTGGCGAGAGCCCTCAGGTTCTGAGAGCAGGACAGGAAAGAGGCAGGGTGGGGGAGCTGGGGCCTGAGGGTGTTATCGTGGAGGAAGCCTCCTGGGGCAGTTGGCTCTGGTGGACAGGAATGTGGAGAGAGACCCGGCTGCAAAAGGAACCCAGCCCACATGACAAAGTGAAGCAGAGGGCCCTGCCCCAGACCCAGAAACACCTGGGTTTGACTCCCAGCTCCTCCTATTATGGCTGTGAGGCTCTGGACGGGTCTCTCTGGCTTGATGAGCCTCAGTTTCCCCATCTGTAACCTGAGACAGTCACGGTCTAGCACCCCCGCCCCAGGGTGTTGTGGGGATTGAGATAATACCCTGAGCACTGAGTATGTGTCAGGTGCTCCTGGCTCCCCTTCAGGGGCTGGGGGCAGAGCCCTGGGCCCCCCAGGCTTCATGACTCAGTCCCCCAACCCTGTTCTCAAAAGGACCCACGCACCAGCCCTACCTCACCCAGAGCCCCCGCGATGGCGAAGCAGGCTTTCAGCCACCATTGAGCCCGAGTTAATGGGCTTCTGACCCATTTTTCTAGCTGACTCATTACCTCTCATCAGCCTTGAGAATGCTGGTGGCTGATTGGCAGAGAAGCCTTGGAAACTGCAGGGGAAGGGATTGGGGGGAGTGGGCCAGTGTTGGTGAATGCTGGCCCCAGCAGCGAACGGCAGAACTGGAGCAGGCAAATGAATTCACTGCCCCCGGGACTGGGTCCACCAGGGAGCCTGAGCCACCACCTGCCCCACCTCTCAGCCTCGCTGGCTTCCACACAGTCCCATACCAGCCACCAGGTGGGGGTGTGGGAGGGGCCCACCCCAAGCATCCCTCCCTGCCCTGAACCTGACACACCCGGCCCACAGTCCCGAAGATGGCGATGGCAGGACAGATGCAGTAAGGGGATGTGCAGGCCTCCCCAGGGCTGGTCCGTGGGCAGGGGAATGTGGGATGCCAGTGTAAAATACACACTGAATTTGTTAAAAGATCTATTTATTTGAAAGGCACAGTGACAGAGAGAAGGAAAGACAGAAAGAGATTTTCTATTCACTGGTTCACTTGTCCAAATATCTACAACACCAGGTCTTGGCCAGGAAAAAGCCAGGAGCCAGGAACTCCATCCAGGCCTCCCACATGGGTGCCATCTTCCACGGCCTTCCCAGGCACATTAGCAGAGAGCTGGATCAGAAACAGAACAGCCAGGACTCAAACAAGCACTCATATGGGATGCAGGCATAACTTACTATGCCACAACACTGGCCCCTGCATACTGAATTTTTAAGACTTAGTATAGGGGTTGGTGATGTGGCATAGCAGGTTAAGCCACTGCCTAAAGCACCAGCATCCCATACAGACACCAGTTCATGTCCTGGCTGCTCGATTTCTGATCCAGCTCCCTGCTAAAACACCTGGGAAAGCAGAGGAAGATGGCCCAAGTGTTTGGGCTCCTACACCCAAGTGGGAGACCTGGAAGCTCCTGGCTCCTGGCTTTGGCCTGGCCATTTGGGGAGTGAACCAGCAGATGATATTTCTCTCTCATTTCTTTCTTTCTTTTTCTTTTTCTTTTCTTTCTTTTTTTTTTTTTTTTTTTTTTTTGACAGGCAGAGTGGACAGTGAGAGAGAGACAGAGAGAAAGGTCTTCCTTTTGCCATTGGTTCACCCTCCAATGGCTGGCGCACCGTACTGATCCGATGGCAGGAGCCAGGTGCTAGGTGCTTCTCCTGGTCTCCCATGGGGTGCAGGGCCCAAGCACTTGGGCCATCCTCCACTGCACTCCCGGGCCACAGCAGAGAGCTGGGCTGGAAGAGGGGCAACTGGGACAAAATCCGGCGCCCCGACAGGGACTAGAACCCGGTGTGCCGGTGCTGCAAGGCAGAGGATTAGCCTAGTGAGCTTCGGCGCCGGCCTCTCTCATTTCTCTCTCTCTCTCTCTCCGTCCCTCCCCCCTCCCTCTCCTTCCTCTCCCTCTCCCTCTGTGTGTGTGTGTGTGTGTGTGTCTCTGTCTCTCCCTCACTCTCTGTAACTCTGCCTTTCAAATAAAAAAGACAGTCCAAAGCACAAGAACATAAACTATTTAATAAATTTTGATTACATGTTGAAATAATATTTTGAATACATTGGGTTAAGTAAAATGTGGTATTAGAATTCATTTCACATGAATCTCTTAGTGTGAACATAAGAAATTTTAAAATTATGTATGTACTTTGCACTACACCCATACCCATGATAGTGGGCACTGTTCCAGAGACATTCCAAGTCTGAACTTATTTTTATTTTTTACTTATTTGAAAGAAGGGGGGGGGTCTCCCATACACTGGTTTACACTCTAAATGCCTACAATAGCCAGGGCTGGGCCAGGCTGATTCCAGGAGCCAGGAACTCAATACAGGTCCCCCATGTGAGTGGCAGAGACTCAGTCACTTGAGCTGTCACCTGCTGCCTCCCAGGATCTGGAACTGGAATCAAGAACCAGAGCCAGGACTTAAAACTTAGGCTATTCCTGATATGGGATGCCGTGTCCCAGATAGATCCTTACCACTGCACCAGATACCATCCCCAAGTCTGAATCATGGATGCAGGTACCATGAGTGTATGTGTGTGTGTGTGTGTGTGTGTGTGTGTGTTGAGGTGTGTAATTGGCAGGGGGGATGTGTGAGCACAAGCACACACTTACTGCACACACCTAAATATGCAGGCCAGGGTGTGCTGCAGGAGGAGAACGCAGGCAGAGGGGGCGCCTCACAGCCCCAGGCTTGCCCGCCCAGCAGGACCCGTGGCTCCTCTGTCATCCTGTCGGGATCTGAGTTTATAGATGAGGACTTCAACGTGAGGGACAGCTGCCTTTCAGCCCACTGATGCCCACAACACAACAAGGGTGTGACTTGTCCCTGTTCTCACCAGCGTGCTTCTCAAGTAGGTCTCCCCAGCACCAGCTTGGAGTCTTCTCGCCCACGGATAGCCAATTTGAAACAAAACCTCAAAATTCATCAAAAAGCCAGTGGCTTTTATGTTAGGGGACAAAACATAAAAATCCCTAACATCAGGCCAGGCAAGCAGCTGCCTTTCAGCCCACTGATGCCCACAACACAACAAGGGTGGCCCCACAGGATGGGTCTTGAGAAAGAAGACACATTTAGGGAATCCTCTCACCTAAGAACACCCCCACCAAGCTGCAGGGAACAAGTGAGGAAACTGAGGCACTGAGAGGTGAAGTCTCTCAGGCCCCACCATCGCCTTCAGGCACACAATCCACCAGGGGCTACGCAATCTCAAAAAGGAGGGCGTGGTCCTTGCTCCCACCTCCCCCACCCATGCATCACCAACTCTGGTGGCACCCCCCTCTCAGGTTCCTCTCTTCAGGCTTCTCTCCAGCGCTGCTAGCCCTGTCCCACTCACGGCCCCATCCCGACATCACCTCTCCCTACTCTCCAGCCCTGCCAGCCCTGTCCCACTCACGGCCCCATCCCGACATCACCTCTCCCTTCTCTCCAGCTCTGCCAGCCCTGTCCCACTCACAGCCCCATCCCGACATCAGCTCTCCCTACTCACCAGCCCTGCCAGCCCTGTCCCACTCACGGCCCCCATCCCAACATCAGCTCTCCCTACTCACCAGCCCTGCCAGCCCTGTCCCATTCACAGCCCCCATCCCAACATCAGCTCTCCCTACTCACCAGCCCTGCCAGCCCTGTCCCACTCACGGCCCCCATCCCGACATCAGCTCTCCCTACTCACCAGCCCTGCCAGCCCTGTCCCACTCACAGCCCCCATCCCGACATCAGCTCTCCCTACTCGCCAGCCCTGCCAGCCCTGTCCCACTCACAGCCCCCATCCCGACATCAGCTCTCCCTACTCTCCAGCCCTGCCAGCCCTGTCCCACTCACGGCCCCCATCCCGACATCAGCTCTCCCTACCCACTGGAGGGAACTTCTATAATCGCCAATTAGATCTGGACGCTCCTTTGCTCAAAACCTTCCAAAAGCTCTGCAGAAGTCCCCAGGCTCCACCTCCTCAGGCCCCCTCGGCCTCTCTGGTCTCTTCTGTCCTCACTGCCCACCATGATCACACTGCCCCTGCCCCACTAGCCTTGCTCAGCCTGCAAACTGCACCACAGCCCTTCCCACCAAAGGCCTTTGTATATGCTGTTCCCTCAGCCTGAGTGCTTGTCCCTCCCTTGGTTGCCTAGCTGCTGCTGACTCATCTCTCACAGGTCAATTACTGCTGACTCATCTCTCACAGGTCAACTACTGCTGACTCATCTCTCACAGGTCAGCTCAAAGCCGTTTCCTCTGGGAAGCCACCCTGCTCTAGTCATGATGATGATGAGGAGGAGGAGGAGGAGGAGGAGGATGACAATGACTTTAAGAGGTGATATTTAGGGGCTGGCGCTGTGGCGCAGTGGGTTAACGCCATGCCCTTCAGTGAAATGCTGACATTCCATATGGGCGCCGGTTCTAGTCCCAGCTGCTCCTCTTCCCATCCAGCTCTCTGCTATGGCCTGGGAAAGCAGTAGAAGATGGCCCAAGTCCTTGGGCCCCTGCACCCACGTGGGAGACCCGGAAGAAGCTCCTGGCTCCTGGCTCCTGGCTCCTGATCGGTGTAGCTCCGGCCATTGTGGCCATCTGAGGAACGAACCAGTGGATGGAAGACCTTTCTCTCTGTCTCTACCTCTCTCTGTAACTCTGAATTTCAAATAAATAAATAAATAAGATAAATCTTTTTTTAAAAAAAGAGGTGACATTTATGAGCCTTTACCTTGTACCCAAAAACTCGAAGCACCTTCCTTGCATGTGGTTACTTCAATTCAACCTCACACCAAACCCAGGAGGCGAGAACCTCAGCATGGAAAAACAAGCAGAGAAAGGGCAAGCAATGTCCCAACTCTGTCTCAGCGCTGAGCACCGTCACCATCACCATAGCGCCCCTCGGGAGCGCTTACCACCTCCTAGGTGTGAGCACCCCGTGGGCATTCTCACTGCTGTAGGTTTGCGTTTGCCTGCAGGCCAGTGGCTGTCTGACAGTCCAGAGTTCACACTCTCACTCAGACTTTGTGTCAGTGACAGGCACACAGAACACGGACCGGAAGCCTGAGGACAGTGAAGCCATAACACAGGTTAATGAGCATCCCAGAAACTGATCACTCACTACAGGAGCCTCGTGGCGCCTTTTGTTGCTGCCATCTGATCAGAGTCCTTATCAGGCACATTCATATGCTTCTAGCACCTCCAAGAACAAGTAGGAAAGAGAAAAAAAAAACAAGGACGAATTCACTGGTCTGACTTGTCCCTGTTCTCACCAGCGTGCTTCTCAAGTAGGTCTCCCCAGCACCAGCTTGGAGTCTTCTCGCCCACGGATAGCCGATTTGAAACAAAACCTCAAAATTCATCAAAAAGCCAGTGGCTTTTATGTTAGGGGACAAAACATAAAAATCCCTAACATCAGGCCAGGCAAGCAGTTTTTCTCCCTTTTGATGATGAATGTGATTAAAAAACTCAATCTACATGTTCATAGGTGTTTGCTTCCTCAAATCAAAGAGGATACGTCACTCAAAGATGTATCCATCAACAAACTGTGCTGTTTGTTACACAATTAATTCAAAACAAATTGTGTATCTTTTACAAGGGGCTGGATAAAAAATGTCTCTTTCTGGATAAACATGAACCTTGTAATGCGATCTCGGTCAGGGTGCTTATCTACATAATTAGCTCCTTTTTAACACATGCCCTATGAAAGTAATGAAATAGATTACAAGTCTGCTGAGAGGGCTGGAGAGATAATTTTCACCACAAATGGGCACCCTCTGAGGCTCAGCTGGGGGGAAAGGCTCCACAGAGGACAGGTGACTGATACCTCCTGCAGCTGCCACTCAGCGAAGAGCGGGGGCCAGCTCTCCTGCCCCCAGCCTGAATGGGGCTCAAGATTCTCTAAAAAAAAAGTTTTCATTTGTTTATTTTTATTATTTTGAAAGGAAGAAAGACAAGAAGAGACAGAGACAGAGATCTCCTATCCCCTGATTCACTCCCCAGATGTCTGCAGCAGCCAGGGCTGGGCCAATCTGAAGCTAAATGCCCAGAACTCAGTCTGGGCCTACTACATGGGTGGCAGGGACCTAAGCACTTGAGCCATCACCTGCTGCCTCCCAGGCTCTGGAAGCTGGAATCAAGACCAGAGACAGGATTCGAACTGGTGCTCAGTAAATCTTTGTTGAATGAATGAACAGCAGTGGGGCCAGCGCTGTGGCGTAGAGGGTAAAGCTGCCATCTGCAGTGCCGGCATATCATATGGGTGCTGGTTCAAGTCCTGGCTGCTCCACTTTTGATGCAGCTCTCTGCTATGGCCTGGGAAACCAGTAGAAGATGGTCCAAGTCCTTGGGCCCCTGCACCTGCCTGGGAGACCCGGAAGAAGCTCCTGGCTCCTGACTTCAGATCAGCGCAGCTCTGGCCATTGTGGTCATCTGGGGAGTTAACCACCAGATGGAAAACCTCTTGCTCACTCTCTTTCTCTGCCTCTGCCTCCCTGTAACTCTGCCTTTCAAATAAAATAAAATAAATCTTAAAAAAAAAAAAAAACAGGAGACAGGTGCTATTGGGCAATGGATTAAGCTGCCACTTGGGATGCCCACATTCCATATCAGAGTGTGCTGGTTCACCTTCTTGGTGTTCCATTTCTGATCCAGCTTGCTGCTAATGTGGTAGATGATGGTGTAAGTACTTGGGCCCCTGTCACCAAGGTGGGAAACCCAGATTGAGTTCCAGGGTCCTAGCTTTGGCCTGACCCAGACCTGGCTATTACACACATATGGAGAGTGAACTAGTGGACAGATGACCAATTTCTTCCCCTGGCTTCCCTCCAATCCACATTTTAAGCACATGAGCAGGCATTTATCCCAGTGGCTGAGACACCCATGTCCCACATCAGAGTGCCTGGGTTTAATTTCTGGCTCTGGCTCCTGACTCCAGCTTCTTGCCATTGCAAACCCTGGGAGGGAGCAGAATAGAGCTCGAACAACAGGTTTATGCCACCCACATGGGAGACTTGGATGGTGTTCTGGCTTCAGACTTTGACTTCAGTCAGCCTTGCTGTTGCACATGTTTGAGTGAACCAGTGGGTGAGAGTACTCTCTCTCTCTCACTCTCGCTCTCTCTCTTATGCTAGATCTTGCTCTTGCTCTCTTTCTCACTCTCACTCTCGCTCACTTCCTCTCTCTTTCTCAAATAAAATTAAAATAAATAGCAGCAATCTCTTCAACAAATGGTGCTGGAAAAACTGGATTTCCACATGCAGAAGCATGAAGCAAGATTCCTACCTTACACCTTACACAAGAATCCACTCAACATAGATCTAAATCTACTACCCAACACCATCAAATTATTATAGAACATTGGAGAAACCCTACAAGACATTGGCACAGGCAAAGAGTTCTTGGAAAAGGCCCCAAAGGCACAGGCAGTCAAAGCCAAAATTAACAAATGGGATTACATCAAATTAAGAAGCTTCTGTATGGCAAAAGAAACACTCAGCAAAGTGAAGAGGCAACCGATAGAATGGGAGAAATTATTTGCAAACTATGCAAATGATAAAGGATTAATAACCAGAATATATAAAAATATCAAGAAACTACAACAACAAAACAAACAACCCAGTTAAGGAATGGGCGAAGGACTTAAATAGGCATTTTTAAAAGATTTATTTATTTGAAAGTCAGAGTTATACAGAGAGAGGAGAGGTAGAGAGGTAGAGAGGGAGGGAGGGAGGGAGGGAGGGAGAGAGAGAGAGAGAGAGAGGTCTTCCATCTGCTGGTTCACTTCCCAGTTGGCTGCAATGGCCGGAGCAGTGCCAATCCAAAGCCAGGAGACAGGAGTTCCTTCTGGGTCTCCCACGCTGGTGCAGGGGCCCAAGGACTTGGAACATCTTCTACTGGTTTCCCAGGCCATAGCAGAGAGCTGAATCACAAGTGGAGCAGCCAGGACTTGAACCAGTGCCCATATGGGATGCCAGTGCTTTCAGGCCAGGGCATTAACCTGCTGTGCCACAGTGCCAGCACCATTAAATGGTCATTTTTCAAAAGAGGAAATCTAAACAGCCAACAGACACATGAAAAAATGTTCAGGATCATTAACTGTCAGGAAAATGACATCAAAACCACAATGAGGTTTCACCTCATCCCGGTTAGAATGGCTTTCATACAGAAATCAACAAACAACAAATGCTGGCAAGGATGTGAGGAAAAAAGTACCCCAATCCACTGTTGGTGGGAATGTAAACTGGTAAAGTCACTATGGAAGATAGTATGGAGATACTTCAGAAATCTGAGTACAGACCTACCATATGACCCAGCCATCCTACTCCTGGGAATTTACCCAAGGGGAATGAAATCAGTAAACAAAAGAGTTATCTGCACCCCCATGTTTATTGCAGCTCAATTCACAATAGCTAAGACATGGAATCAACCTAAATGCCCATCAACTGAAGACTGGATAAACAAATTATGGGATATGTACACCATGGAATACTATACAGTGGTAAGAAAAAATGAAATTCAATCATTTGCAATAAAATGTATGAATCTGGAAAACATCATACTTAGCAAAATAAGCCATTCCAAAAGGGACAAATACCATATGTTCTCCCTGATCTGTGAGAGCTAATAGAGCATCTAAAACAAAATCTGTAGAAGTGAAATTAACACTTCAAGAAGCAATGACTTGAACAGCCCTTGTCCTGACTGTCAAGGAACATCAGTTTTTTGTTTTTTTTATACTATTTGTTGAACTCTTTACCTAACATAGTTAATCATATGTAAATAAAGACAATTGAAAATAGATCTTAGTAAAAAAAATGAGAGTGGGAATAAGAGAGGGAGGAGGAAGTTTGTAACTGTAAAGCTTCACACATTCCTATGGACTTACTTCTAAGGATACAGCTTAAAAACTTGTCATGGGACTCCAAATCCCATTAAGCTTGGTGGCAAAAATGCCATCTTAATTGATAAAGTTAACATATTAAGTGTTAAAGAAGGCATATAGATAGGATTATATATAATCATATATATATATATATATATATATATATATATATATGATCATATAAATAGGATCAAATGCCTGGTAATAATAATAGATACATGAAAAATGAGAGAATGTTCCAACATGGGAAGCAGTCCACACAGCAGACTCATAGAATAACAGTCATTTTAAGTAACACTCTGATCTCAGAATCAGCCCTTAAGTCTTCCTGGTCTGGCTGAAAAGCCCATGAGAGCATCTCAGGCATGGAAAGCCAAAACACTGTGGCAAAAAAATGTTCTACATAAAGATCTCTGTGAGTGAGACCCCAGCGGAAAGAAGTGGCCAGCTTAGAAGGATGCACTTTTTTCTGAAGGGAGGAGAGAACTTCCACCTTGCTTATGGCCTTGTCCAAATACTGACAGAGTTTGTGACTCAAAAGGCTTCCATAGCCTAGGCAGCTCATGTCAAGAGCCTCGGGTGGTCACCAATATCTTACATAAGAGTGATAATTGTTAAACTAACAACAGGAGTCACCGTGCACTAACTCCCCATGCAGGACCTCTGTCTTCAATGAGTTTTTTTTTTTTTTTTTGGACAGGCAGAGTTAGACAGTGAGAGAGAGAGACAGAGAAAGGTCTTCCTTTTTCCGTTGGTTCACCCCCAAAGTGGCCGCTACAGCCAGCGCATTGCAGCCGGTGCACTGCATTGATCCGAAGCCAAGAGCCAGGTGCTTCCTCCTGGTCTTTCATGCAGGTGCAGGGCCCAAGGACCTGGGCCATCCTCCACTGCACTCCCAGGCCACAGCAGAGAGCTGGACTGGAAGAGGAGCAACCAGGAAAAAATCCGGCGCCCCTTCAATGAGCTGTATTATGAGAGTTAACTGTAAAACTAGTTCTCAAACAGTTTGTGTGTGTGCAAATTGTTGAAATCTTAACTTAGTATAGAATTGGTCTTCTGTGTACTGAGTTAATTGAAAATGAATATTAATAGAGAATGGAACTGGCAAGGGGAGAGGGAGGAGGAAGAGGGTGAGAGTGTGGGTGGGAGGGCTGATATGGTGGGAAGAATAACTATATTCCTAAAGTTGTACTTATGAAATGTGTATTCCTTAAAAAAATAAATTTAAAAAATAAAATTAAAATTAAAAAAAGAAAAAAACATCAAGGCAAAATACACTTATTTATATTTTAATGTATGCCTGAATTTAATAAACAGGTGAAACAATTTGTAAAGGTTAAAAATAAAACACTTTCTAGGAAAAAATAAACAAATAAAAAAATGAACTAAAGAGCAGCGTGAGCAGGGGACAGCGCCCCTCCTTGACCTCAGCTGTGGGGCGTGATTGGCACTGTGAACTGACTTGCCTCCTGCTCGGGCCGCTGTGTTGAAGAGAGACCCCACGGGCTGAGCCACTGTGGGATACCTCACTCACCTCACCAGGCTGTGGGGCTGAGCTGTGAGATACAGGAGCCCGTGGGGCCACACCAGCGTCTCTGCAGGCCCCTCCCTCCCTTGTTTCCTGGGCCACCCTCACATGAAAGACACTCTGGGATGCAGACTGTGTCTCTTGGTATTCAGAACCAATTTCTAAGTTTCTGCGGGTGTCTGGCTACCTCTTGAGGACACTGAGAGTCTTAATTAATTATGATCTGAAAGAGTTTGATGTTCCAGGAATAAAAAGGCATAAGGGAGCCCAGACTATTTTCAGGAACATTAATTATTTAATGGACATTATTCGTAGAAAATTGGGACTGTTAAATATAAGTTTAAGGTCAGGAACACTATAATTATTTTAACCCTAATTCTCATTCTCTCCGGCTTACCAAGAAGAGGCTGCTGGTCTAGTGGAAGAAAGAGAAGGTTCCATCTGGGCTCTGTGTGACCTTGGGGAGGTCGCCACCTGGCTCTGGCCTGCTTTGTACTTGAGGGCTTCCCCCTGGTGTCTAAATTCTCATGACACTTCAGAAATGTCCCAAAGTGTCACTTTCCATCCAGAAGTGACCCTACTTCTCAGATTCTGATTTAGTGGATCTGGGGTGCAGGGACCTGGCTGTCAGAGGGCTTGGGCCACACCCCAAAGAGAGCCCGCTGTGACCCTTCCAAGGAGATTTACATGGGAAAGATGCATTCTTACCCAGCTCCTTCCCTGCAGAAAGCTCATGCTAAACTGCACTTGAATGGATTTGCCCTGTCCTTGATTTTCCACTTCATCAAAGTCCATGTGCTTAATTCTGGGGTTAAAACATAAAAATTTCCTGATCCATTCACTACAATGACTCCCCAAGGAGAAACATTAATTCTTGTCCACAAGCACTAGAGCTGAAACATACACTGAGAGACCAGGTTCTGGGGAGAATCTGCACGAGGATGTCCTAAACACGTACTTCTCACTTGGGAACTGGAGATCAACCATTCATCCATCCATGCATCCTCCCACCACTCATCACTCGGCCATTATTCACCAATCAATCTACATTTCCATTCACTCCCCCCAAACATCTACCTAATCATCCATCATTCATCTATCTATTCACCAACCTTCCTCTCCACCCACCCATCCACCCACTCACTCACTCACTCATCCACTATTCACCCATCAACCCATCTCTCCATCCACTCCCCATACATTTACCTAATCATCCATCATTCGTCTATCTATTCACCAACCTTCCTCTCCACCCACCCATCCACCCACTCACTCACTCACTCATCCACTATTCACCCATCAACCCATCTCTCCATCCACTCCCCATACATTTACCTAACCATCCATCATTCGTCTATCTATTCACCAACCTTCCTCTCCACCCACCCATCCACCCATCCATCCACTCACTCATTCATCCATTATCCACCCACTCAGGAGAAGCTTACTTATGATCTCCTATTATGTGCCAAACATTGGGATACAGACAGTGAAGAAGACAACTTGACCTCTGCCCTCCTGCGTCTACTGGCTTTGGAACAATTCAGACATTTAACACATAATCAATGAACAATCACTACAAATTATGAAAAATCCTATGAAGGAATCCAACTGGTCTTGGAAACAGGAAAGCACCTGCCTTGAGCAAGGGGTCAGAGGAGCCTCCCCCATGTGAAAGCTGAGAGCTGAAGGGCGAGAAGCCTTCCTGGCAGAAGGAGCAGGAAACACAAAGGCCATCGGCACAAACTGCTCAGGAGCCTGAAGCACTGTCCAGTCCAACTCCCGCCCCCAGTGCCCTGGGGAAAGCAGCAGAGGATGGCCCAAGTCCTTGGGCCCCTGTACCCGCATGGGAAACCAGGAAGAAGCTCCTGGCTCCTGGCTTTGGATTGGCCCAGCTCCAGCCATTGTGGCCATTTGGGGAGTGAACCAGCAGATGGAAGATCTTTCTTTCTCTCTCTCTCTGCTTTGCTGTAACTGCCTTTCAGATAAACAAAATAAACCTTTTTTGTTTATCTGAAAGGCAGAGTTACAGGGAGAGGGAGAGAGAATCTTCCATCCACTGGTTCATTCCCCAAATAGCTGCAGTGGCCAGATCTGGACCAGATCAAAGCCAGGAACCAGGAGCCTCGAGCCTCTTCCAGGTCTCCCACACTGGTACAGGGACCCAGGCACTTGGGCCATCCTCTGCTGCTTTCCCAGGTGCATTAGCAAGGTACTGGATTGGAAGTACAGTGGCTAGGACTCATATGGATGTTGGAGTGTCAGGTGTCAGCTTAATCCACTGTGCCACAGCACTAGCCCCGGCTCTTATTTGTTTTTAACCTTTCAAACTCCATTGGCCTCATCCATCCATAGCTCAGCCTATCCTGGGATCAAGGCTTGGCCCGAGGTCTACAAGCCTGAGTACTCCCTTGCTCCTGGCTCTCGAGGCAGCACGTTCTCACAGAGACACAAGGACGGCAGAAGTCCCCACTACGCTCCTCTTCAGGCTACTCCTGCCATCTGGAACCATGCCTACACCATAGGAGGTCCTCAGTAAGCATCAGGCACGTGACTGACAGATGAGCGGATAACACTCAGCCACCAGGGCTCTGGTCCTGATTGCCTTTTACCCCCTGGGCTAAGTTTCTGTGTCTTCACCTGCATGTGGGTCTCCTAATTCTCTCCTGAAACCACAGAATGTGTACAGAGGTGATGGCAAAGCCTGGTGCACAGAGCAGGCTGGGTGGCAGGGACTGTCTCCTGCAGCCAGTGTGTGGCTCACTGTGGGCAGCTCATAGCCCTGTGGGCATTGGGCAGGGATCTCTGGGTCCTGGGGCTCAGCAGGCCTAGTACTGAAGGGAGTAACAGCCAGTGCTTACTGAGAACCTGCCATGTACCAGGCATATGGATTTCCTCACTGCTTCCCCACAACAAACCCAGTGGGATGAGTGTCCTCACTACATCTCAACCATGCAGCACTCTGCCTCCTGCTTCCTGCCAATACACACCCTGGGAGGCAGCAAGTGATGGCTCGAGGAGGTGGCCTCCTGGCTCCAGCCCAGTCCAATCCCAGCTATTTATAGGCATTTAGGGAATGAACCAATAGAAGGAAAATCTCTTCTCTCCTCTCCTCTCCTCTCCTCTCCTCTCCTCTCCTCTCCTCTCCTCTCCTCTCCTCTCCCCTCCCCTCCCCTCCCCTCCCCTCCCCTCCCCTCCCCTCAAACAAGGCAGACAATCCACACTTTAAAAAAGAAGAAGAAGAAGAATGAGGCCGGTGCCGCGGCTTCACTAGGCTAATCCTCCACCTTGCGGTGCCGGCACACCGGGTTCTAGTCCCGGTCGGGGCGCCGGATTCTGTCCTAGTTGCCCCTCTTCCAGGCCAGCTCTCTGCTGTGGCCAGGGAGTGCAGTGGAGGATGGCCCAAGTGCTTGGACCCTGCACCCCATGGGAGACCAGGAGAAGCACCTGGCTCCTGCCATCAGATCAGCGCAGTGCGCCAGCCGCAGCGCACTGGCGGCGGCAGCCATTGGAGGGTGAACCAACGGCAAAAGGAAGACCTTTCTCTCTGTCTCTCTCTCTCATTGTCCACTCTAGCTGTAGAGGAAGAGGAAGAGGAAGAGGAAGAGGAAGAGGAAGAAGAAGAAGAAGAAGAAGAAGAAGAAGAAGAAGAAGAATGTCCTCAAAAACTCACAAACAGAACTACCCTGTGAAGCAGAAAATCCATTTCTATACACCAAATACTTGGAAGCAAGGTCTCCAAGTGACATTTGTTCCTCCATGTCCATAGCAGAATTCTTCACAATAGCCCAAATGTGGAAGCAACACAAATGGTCATTGAAAGATGGACAGATAAACAAGATGTGGCCTGCTCATACAGTGAAATATTACCCAGCCTGGAAAAGGAGGAGAATTCTGACTCGCTCTGCAAGGTGGATGAACCCGAGGACGTTTCGCTGAGTGACAGGGCCGTCACGGGACACAGACTGGAGGAACCTGCTTAGATGAGGCCCTGGAGTGGTCACATTGAGAGAGACAGGAGAGGGAACGGGGGCTGCCAGGGCTGGAGGGAAGGAGACTGGACGTCACTGTCATGGGCACAGAGTTCCAGTTGTACAGAATGAAAGGAGTCTGGAGTTGGGTCACAGGATGTGCGTGTACGTAGCGGGGCCTGGCTGCTCGCTCGTTTTGAAAAGGTTAAGGTGGTGAACATTGTGTTTTGTGTATTTTACCAGGATTGCTGAAAGTGAAGCATGCTCTACCTGCAGGAGGGCCTGCACGGTCTGACCTGCAGTTTTCACAAACCTGAAAACGTGACAGAGCATGGCCCGGGAGGCTCGTGTGCCCTTAATCTACACTAGGCAGTGACAAGAGGGCTCATTACATGTCGAAAGATTGATTTTTAAGTTCTTATGGAAATACTCATACACACACACACATATGTACTCAAAATCAGCCTTCTGCAGTCCACTACTAATGGCTTATGACAGGAATTCACGCATAATTGCTATCCGTGGAGTCAGCCTGTAAGAATATTCCAAGCATTTAATTGACTTTTAAAAGAATAGCTACAGCAAGCTAATTAAATACCAAGTTAGGGAATGCGTTAATTGATATTTAATAAGGATGTCAATTGATGTCTAACTAGCCAATATGTCTCTTAAAATATGTCAATTAGATGCCTAAAGAGCCTTTCCAAAGGGATTACCAGTAGAATGCATTAAGGATGCAATTTGTTAATTTTTTTTTAATTACAAACTGCAACTCTCCCTGCTGACTTTCTCTGGATCCTGGAGCCATCTGTGGGCCACATGGTTGGTCTCCAAGTTGTCTTTACAGATCCATAAAGCCAGGTAGACTTCCGTTGGGTGCAACAGCTGTACAATATAGGGGCCCAGAGAGGGTGAGTGGACCCTACCCATACTCTTCATCAAGTCAAAGGTGAGCTTTGCCTGCCCTCACCATGGCTAACTCGAGACAGTCATGTACAGAGGTCCACGTACAAAGCCCACGCATGCACTGTTCCCCATGCCTGACCACCTGGGACAGCAGGAGCTTCAAAGGTACAATCCCCTGCCTTTCCCCAGCACCGCTCTTCTCCCACATGGGTGCCACCACACCTGAAACCTACACACACCAGCACCCTCGCTTCCTGACTGCTCCACGACCACAGTGAGAAATTCACGCAGGGAGCTGGCATGGTGGCATAACAGATCAAGTCGCTGCCTGCAATGTCAGCATCTCTTACGGGCACCAGTTTGAGTCCCTGCTGCTCCACACTGAATCCAGCTTCCTGTGGAAGATGGTCAAAGCATTTGGGCTCCTGCCACCCATGTGGGAGACCCAGAAGAAGCTCCTGGCTGTTGCCTTCAAACTGGCCTAGCCCTGGCCATTGCAGCCATTTGGGGAGTGAACCGGTGCATGGAAGACCTGTCTCTTCTTCTCTAACTCTGGTTTTCAAATAAATAAAATTAATCTTAAAAAAAAAAGAAATTTAATCAGGAGATTAAACTTCCCAGTGCAATTTGGAGCCAACAGCAGAATCTCACCTTCCTCTTCAACATTCTTACCAAATAACTACAGAGAAAATTGTGTCTTTCTTCTTTTCATTCATTTAATATTCACTGAAAGCCAACGTGTGCCAAGCACTCTGCCAGGATCTGGGGAGCTGGCTACGGACCCCACCCTCAAAGAACTGATAGTCCGGTGGGGAAGGATCAAGACAAGCCAGTCCAAGGTTACAGGGGCCACGTTCAGAGACACCTGGTGTGTGCTAGAAGCCCCTATTTGGGGCCCACCTGGAAGCATGCCTAGAGGCAGTGATGTCTGAGTTGAGATTAAAAGATGGGTCCCCAGTGGCCAGCTGAAGAGGGAAGAATGTTCCAGACCGAGGGTCCTGTGTGTACAAAGTCCCTGCGTGATGATTAGAGTTGATGATTGAAGGACATCTGCAAGTGTTGAAATCTTGGTCCGATTATCTCCTGCTGCACCCTAAGCCCTCCTCAGCAACTGCCGTCTTGTTACGCTCTTGTTTCACTGCTCGTGGATTCTGTAGGAATCCAAATGGAACAGCCGTGACGGCTTGTCTCTGCTCTTCAGTGTGTCTGGGCCTTAGCTGGGAAAATATAAATGTGTGGGAGTGACTCCAAGGCTAGTTTAGTATCATCGACTGGCGTTTTCACTCACCTGTCTGGCTCCCACCTTGAACAAATCAAAGGCTGGGCTCAGCCCTATCAACAAAGCATGGTTATGTGGACTCCTTGTGTGCCTTGGGCTTCCTCACAGCCTGGCAGCCTCGTGGTAATCAAACATCTGACCTGGTGATCAAATATCTGACTAAGGGCTAATGTCCCACCCAACAAGGCATAAGCTGCATGACTTAGCTCCAGGGCCAGTGTTTTGACACGGCAGGTAAAGCTACCACCTGCAATGCTACCACCCCATGGGGGTGCCAGTTCATGTCCCAGTTGCTCTACTTCTGATCCAGCTCCCTGTTAATGCACCTGGGAAAAGCAGCAGAACATGGTTCAAGTCCCTGGGCTCCTGCCACCTATGAGGGAGACCTGGAAGGAGCTCCTGGCTCCTTGCTTCAGAGTGGTCCAGCCCTGGCCACTGGGGAGTGAACCAGCAGGTGGAATCTCTCTCGCTCTCTTTCTCTCTCTCTCTCTCTCTCTCTCTTTCTCTCTCTCTCTCTCTCTCTCTCTCTCTCTTTCACACACACACATATACACACACATGCACACTTTTTAAAAAAGATTTATTTATCTGGAAGATAAATACACAGTCTGGAGAGAGATCTTCCATCTGCTGGTTCACTCCCCAATTGGCCGCAACAGCCAGAGCTGCACTAATCCAAAGCCAGGAGCCAGGAGCTTCTTCCAGGTCTCCCACATGGGTTACAGGGTTCCAAGTACTTGAGCCATCTTCTATTGCTTTCCCAGGCCATAGCAGAGAGCTGGATCAGAAGTGGTACAGCCGGAACTCAAACCGGTACCCATATGGGATGCTGGCACTGCAGGTGGCAGCTTTTCCCATTAGGCCACAGCGCCAGCCCTAATAAATAAATCTTTTTTCTTTCTTTTTCTTTTCTTTTTTTTTTTTTTTTTTTGGACAGGCAGAGTTAGACAATGAGAGAGAGAGACAGAGAGAAAGGTCTTCCTTTTTCCGTTGGTTCACCCCACAAATGGCCACTACAGCCAGCGTACTGCGCCAATCTAAAGCCAGGAGCCAGATGCTTCCTCCTGGTCTCTTATGCAGGTGCAGGGCCCAAGCACTTGGATCATCCTCCACTACCTTCCCTGTCCACATCAGAGAGCTGGACTGGAAGAGGAGCAACCGGGACAGAATCCGGAGCCCCAACTAGGACTAGAACCTGGGGTCCAGGCACCGCAGGCAGAGGATTAGCCAAGTGAGCTGTGGTGCTGGCCCCTAATAAATAAATCTTAAAAACAAAGAAAGACTTAGCCCCAGGAGTCACAGAAGGTCATTGCCGCCTAGAGTTGAGATGGTGATCAGTCAGACTCAAGGAATAGAACATAATTTGCCACCATGTTTTTTTTTAATTTTTAAAAAAAAATTTTGACAGGCAGAGTTAGACAGTGAGAGAGAGACAGAGAGAGAGTTATAGACAGTGAGAGAGAGAGACAGAGAGAAAAGTCTTCCTTCCATTGGTTCACTCCCCTATTGGCCGCCATGGCCAGTGCTGTGCCTATCCGAAGCCAGAAGCCAGGTGCTTCCTCCTGGTCTCTCATGCGGGTGCAGGGACCCGCACTTGAGCCATCCTCCACTGCCCTCCCAGGTCACAGCAGAGAGCTGGACTGGAAGAGCAGCAACCGGGATAGAATCGGCACCCCAGCCGGGACTAGAACCCTGGGGTGCCAGCACCGCAGGCGGAGGATTAGCCTAGTGAGCCATGGCACCAGCCTTTTTCTTTTTCTTTTTTAAATTTTTTAAAAAATTTTTTGACAGGCAGAGTTAGACAGTGAGAGAGAGAGACAGAGAGAGAGGCCACCATGTTTTAAAACTACCACAGATGTTCATTGTTAGAGCAGAGAAGCCTGTGGAAGGATTTAAACAGACAAATAATATGATCTGATCTGTATTTTTAGGACATTCTGATATGAGTAGAGAAGAGTTAGTCAAAGGCAGAGTGGAGGCAGAGAGACCGATAAGGCAGCTGCCACAATCGTGAGTGAATGACGGCAATGGTGGTGGACATGCAGATGGGGGAAGGTTCTAGAGACTCCTTGGGAGATAGAATCAGCAAGATGCAGTGATAGTTTGGATATAGGAGATGAGGAAGAAGCATCAAGAATGACCTCCGAGGCTGGGGTTCAGGTGCAGCGGGCTAAGCTGCCACTGGGGACGCCTGCATCCCATGTTGGAGTGCCAGTTGGAGACCTGGCTACTCCCTTCCAATCCAGTTCCTGGGGAGGCAGCAGACAATGGCCCTGCCACCCATCTGGGAGACCAGGAGGGAGTCCCTGGCTCCTGGTCCAGACTTGGATATTGCAGCTATGTGGGGAGTGAACGAGCTGGTAGAAGATCTCTCTTTCTTTCTCTGTCTCCCTGCCTTCCAAATAAAAATGAAAATAACTATAAAAAATAATGGACTTTCCCCCCATTCCTGAATTGATTACTGAGGACATAGTAGCACCATTAGTTGAGATGTCTAATATTAGATGAGGACAGGGGGAAGAGGGGAGAGACAAACTTTGGTAGTCATGTTTAGTCATGAACAAGTTGAGTTTGAGATGCCCTGTAAAATGATCTATGAAATGCAGGTTCAGGGCCAAGAAGAGGGGTTGAGCTGGAGGTTTCATTTTGAGAATCACAAGTGGAAACTGAAACCACAGCCAGTGGATGATGTGGCCTGGGATCAAGCCGTGCGCCACTTGAGCCACTCCAGCATGTAAAGGTCAAGTAGAAGAAGGGCAAAGGGAACTGTGGAGGAACAGCCAGGGAGAAGAGAGAGTCACAGAGGCCACAGACAGGTGAGTGGTCGAGATGGAAGGAGCAGTCAGTCCTAACAGCAGCAGACCAGAAGAGGAGTGTGCTTCATAATAAGGGGTCTAGCATTTGAACATAGAGGACCACATGCCAAGCTCTGGGTTCCCTCTCACATCCGTATGGCAGGGCTTCCACAAATTATAAGCTCTGTACAGTTCGCTAGTTCTGCGTCTTGCCAAAAATGGTTCCCAAGTTTATCCAGGAACATCAACCAATGGAAATGGCCCAAAATATTCTGCCAAACAAGAGTATTCAGAGAGAGAGTAAACCAAATGCAACGGCCAAAGGTCCAGCATAAGCACTGCCTGGGCCTCACTCCAGTGAACAAGCCTGCTGAACCCATGTTCTCTAGCAGCATGGGGAGACAGCACAGAGGGGAGGGTGGGGAGCTTGGGGCAGCGGCCTGGGTGGACAATCCCGTCACCTCTCTGAGCCTCTACTGCCCTGATAATTCCAGAGCTACAGCATCTCGAGGTCCCATTGGCCCCACCGGAGACCCATCAAGTGATATCGCTTCTAGAATAGACAACAAATCACTGTAGGCTGCCACCGGGCCCCACAAATAACTGGGCAGATGATGGTGTCATGGCGGATGGCTGATGGGATTCCTATGTGATCTCGGAGAAGGACAGAGACAGAACAGCCACGTGGTCACAAACACAGCCAGGGCCCAAGTCCTGATCTTACGAGTTGGATGGCCCTAAGCATGTTCCCCAGCCTCTCATGGAAGCTGGAAAATAGATATTCAATCAGTTTGTCCCACCTGCTTTGGTGGCAGAGGACAGAGGGGAATAGAAGGATGGCTTCAGCTTTTCCAGTATCAAGTGAAGATCCCAAACGGGGACAAAAAGCTCAGCACGTGGTGTCAGTCAGCAAACAGCCTGGCTTCTCTCACTTCCAGCGAGCAGGGAAAACCATCAGCAGCTCCAGCTGCTGTTCTCAGGGATGCTTATTCAGTTACCAATAACAACGGTTGCCAAGGAGACGGGCGGTCCAGCCTGCCAGTCTGGAATTGCTCTCAGGCCAGGGCTAGATTAGCTGCCTCCACACCCTTTCCAAACCAACAAGGCAGCCTGAGCCTCAGCTCCCTCGATCACCTACCCGGGCAGGGGGCTGGGCGAATTCTACTTGAGTTTTTCCTTCATCTTTCTGAGACAAGTCCCCGCTATTGGAAAGCTGATTGGGATATTTGGGGAAGGCACGAGAAGTCTTGGGTATGGCACCCTTCCTAAGTCTTTGTAAAGTCAGTAGAAAGCTTGTCTCTGAGTGAGGTGGGGTGGGGTCACAGCGGGGATGAAGCAGGCTACAGCAGGGTCCCGGATCCCAGCGATCTCAGACTGCTTTGGAGATTTGTGCTGGGGTCAGGCTCCATGGAGGGGCCAGAGCAGACTGGGTTGTTTGCAGAGGGAGCTGGCTGGCCAGGCAGCTGGAAACAGCACACCAAGAAGGACAGTGCTGACTCATGTCCCAGCTCTCTGCTTGTGGGCTGGGAAAGCAGTGGAAGATGGCCCAAGTGCTTGGGCCCCTGCACCCACGTGGGAGACCTAGAAGAAGCTCCTGGCTCCTGGTTCTGGCTCCTGGCTCCTGGCTTCAGATTGGCCCAGCTTTGGCTGTTGCAGCCATTTGGGGAGTGAACCAGAGGATGGAAGACTTTCTCTCTGTCTCTACCTCTCAAAGAAATGGAAAAGCACCCTTGCGTCCCTAGGTCCTTGCAGGCTGCTCCTGCAGAGACAGGGCCAACTCAGACAATAAACCAGAGGGGTAGTGGTCAAAGGGACCAGAGGGACGCTCTGAAATTGAACCCCTCAGGGGGTGGAGCTTCACCACAGCTACCCCAGTCTCTTCCCCGGGAAGCTCACCTCCTAGAATGGGGTCTTCCTGTCGCAGCATGCGTGTGAGTTACTCCTAGCAGGTTGCTGAACGACAGCACCATCCATGGACTGGCTGTCTGCTGAGGTAGGTAGTGAGCTCCCTGTCACTGGATGTGTACAAGCAGAGGTGGGGCACATCTGAGAAGGATTTAGGACTGGAAGGCCTAGGAGCCCCCTGCTTTCTGGACTCCCTGACACTGTGGTGAACGGCGGTGTCTCCAGCTCACACCGGGGGCCAGTTGTGTACCATGAGGCTGCCTGGGTCCTCCAGCTGTCTGCCTCCCCTCCCAGGACTGGACCTCCAAGTGGGGACAGGAGGTGTTTTCTCAGCTCAAGCAGAAATGACCCAGAGTTGCTTCAAATGCAGCATCCTCTTTGGTTCTCTGTCCAGCAGCCTGCACAAGGCCAAGCCCAGGGGGCTACCCCAGGATTGAGAGCAAGGGTGCTCCCATGCAAGGGTGCTCCCATGCAAGAGATGGGGGCCGGCAGGAAAACAGGAGCTTTTCCCAAAGGGCCAGTGTGAAAAAGACAGGCAGATGTGGCCCCACTAGCTCTCATCACCTGAGGTCACACTTAGGAGGCTGCAGCATCAAGATCTCAGTGGGACTCTGTCCTCTGTGCCCTCAGCTCTGGTGACCTGGGAACATCTCCTAACATCCATGAGGCTCTCCCGACATCCCTGCTTCCTCAACTGAACACCCGGATACTGCCAGCCCTCCTTGCGCACAACTTCCACGTTCATGGATTCAACCAGCTGGGCATGGAAAATACTCAGGGGAAAAAAACCATCACGTCTCTTCTCATTATTCTCTGACCAAGGCACTTTAACAACTGTTTACATGGCCTTTACACTGTATGAGGATTGTAAGCAATATGGGGTTGATTTAAAACACTCAGGAAGATGTACTTAGGTTATAAGCAAATGCTCCATCATTTTATATAAGGGACTTATGCACCCATGGATTTGGGTGTCCATGGGAGGTCCTGGGACTCCCCTGTAAGCCAACAGACCACTATGTCCCTACCGGGGACAAGGCAGATTTGTCTTGTCAAGAAGAGAAGGCAGGAACACGCCCGGCACAACACTGGTCGTCACTGGTGAGTGCGGGTTTGCTTCAAAATAATGAAGGGCAGAGAGAGAGACAGGAGAAGGGGGAAGAGACAGAACAACACTGACTCTGAGTCAATCATTACAGCTGCCCGCAGCACCAAAACAGTTTTCCTAACAGAACTAAGATGCCATGTGCCTTTCTCCTCTCCTTCTGTCACTGGGGGGAGGGGGTCCCGTGGAATCCTCCAGGGACCACAAGGCAGGTGAGATCACAACAGATCTGAGGATCCAGCTGCCTATCCAGCCAGAGGTTTGAAAAATATAAAGCAATGCCTCTTTTTCACTAATTGGGGGAGGGAGGTAAAGTTTTTTTTTTTTTTTTAATTAAAAAGGTAACACCCATTTGAATGGCTATTGCAAGAAGAGCCAAACAGAAAACAGGTGTTGGTGTGGATATGGAGAAATCGGAACCCCTATGTACTGTTGGTGGGAATATGAACTGGTGCAGCATCCGTGGGAAGAAGTGTGGTGGTCCCTGGAAAGCTTAAACGTTGAATTACCTATGACGCAGCAATCCCACTTCTGGGTACAGAATCAAAAGAACTGAAATCATGGTCTCAAACACATATCTGTACACTGATATTCATAGTAGCAGTCACAACAGCCAGAGGTGGAAGCAGGGGCTGGCGCTGTGTCCCAGCAGGCTAAGCCTCCACCTGCGGTATTAGCATCCCATACGGGTGCCGGTTCCTATTCTGGCTGCTCCTCTTCTAAGTCCAGCTCCCTTCTATGGCCTTGGAAAGCAGTGGAGGAGGCCAAGTGCGTGGGGCCCTTGTACCCACGTGGGAGACCTGGAAGAAGCTTGTGGCTTCTAGCTTCGGATCTGCCCAACTGTAGCCATTGAGGCCATCTGAGGAGTGAACTAGCAGATGGAAGACCTTTCTCTTTCTCTCTTTTTCTCTTTTCTCTCTCTCTCTCTCTCTTTCTCTCACTCTACCTCTCAAATAAATAAAATCTGTAAGAAAAGAAAAAGAAGGCAGAAGCAATCCAAATGGCCACCAGTGGATGAATGGGTGGACGCTGCAGTACGGACTCACAATGGGATATTACCAGGCTCACAGAGGGAGGAAAGTCCACTGTAACACACGTGAATCTAAGGACATTCTAAGTGAGATAAACCAGTCACAAAATGACGAGTACATAGAATTCCACTTACATGAGCTACCTGGAATAGCACAATCTAGAGACAGAAAGTCAAATAGTAGCTGTAAGAGTCAGGGAGATATGGGAGACCCGAAGAAGCTCCTGGCTCCTGGCTTCGGATCAGCACATCTCCGGCCGTTGTGGTCAGTTGGGGAGTGAACCAGCAGATGGAAGACTTCTCTCTCTCTCTCTCTCTCTCTCTCTCTCTCCTTCCCTCCCTCCCTCTCCCTCTCCCTCTCCCTCTCCCTCTCCTTTTCCCTCTCTCTTTTCCTCTCCTCTCTCTGTGTAACTCTGATTTTCAAATAAATAAAGAAATCTTAAAAAGAGAGAGAGAGAGAGTCTGGGAGATAAAGGAACGAGGGGGCCAGTGCTGTGGCGGAGTGGGTTAAAGCCCTGCCCTCAGTGCCGGCATCTCGTATGGGTGCCAGTTCGAGTCCCAACTACCCCAGCTCCCTGCTAAATGTGCCTGGAAAAGCAGCAAAAGACGACCCAAGTACTTGGGTCCCTGTATCCACATGGAAGACCCAGAAGAAGCTCCTGGCTTCTGGCTTCAGATTGGCGCAGCTCTGGCTGTTGTGGCCATCTGGGGAGTGAACCACTGTATGGAAGACCTTTCTCTATCTCTATCTCTCTCTGTAACTCTTTCAAATAAATAAAATAAGTCTTTTTGAAAAAGGAATGGAGACTTGTCATTTCATGGGTACAGGCTTTCTATATGGGATGATAAAAAGTTATGGCAACGGACAGAGGTTATGGTTGCACAACACTGGGAATGTATTTAATGTCACTGAATCTTGTACTTAAAAATGGCTAAAATGGAAAACTTTGTTATGTACATTTTACAACAAAAAATCAGATCCAGTGGAAAATGTATAATTTCATCTATAGTTCATAAAGAAAAACATGAAAGATAAAAAGGCCTGTTGAAAGCAATGTGATTTTAAATGAGCTAATAAATAAATATTTTAAATGTCTGCATCTCAGCAGCTCATATGGTAACTATCAATAGACGGAACCCACAGAGCCAGAGTTTCTTGAGAGCCTTAGGCGCTCTGCAAGGCTGTAAAACATTCCTGAGACCACAAATGTTGAGGAGAGTCAGATTCCACGCACCGCTTGCCTCTTGTAAATGGCTTTCATGGTGCATATCAGAAAAGTTTTACAAGTTTCCTTCTCCCAGGTAGGTCATACTGCTTAACCTTCAGAGAGCGTGGCCTCCTCACCTGTCTGAGGGGCAGATGATTCCTGAGCGAGGTTCTCTGGCTGAAACCTGACCCCACACAGGCTACCCCCACCCCCCTGAGCTCTCTGGGTCGGGGAGGAGAGGGAGTGTGCTCTCGTATTAATCAGATCCCATTAATTTTTCAAAGTAGACAACAGCCCACTTACTCCTCTCCCGTGGAGCTTCATCCATAATTGATGCTGAGCTGCACTTACCCAAATAGCCGACTGAGGCCCAGCTGCAGGTGGGGCTGGGGGAGGGCTTCTTGCTGATGAGCCGGCTCTCTAGAGTGATGGAGGCACTCCCAGCCACCAAACGATATAACTTAAGGGGCCTGGCACTTTTCCTTCCATCAAACACAACGAGGAGGAGGAGAGACGGGAGCTACTCCCTGAATGCACCCATGATTGTTCTGAGGCTGTTTCTATACACAGAGCAGCTTGAGGGGAGTTAAAAAGGATGGGGCCTCTTAGTGCATCAGTGCTTCCTAGGAAAACTCCATGGACTGGGGGAGTTGTAACAGCAGTCTGCTGTGTACAGTACAGGAGGCGCGAACCGCAAGAGCAAGGTGCAGATGGGTTTGGTGTCTGCTGAGTGCCTGCTTCCTAGTTCAGGCACAACACTGTCTCGCTGTGTCCTCATGTGGTTAAGGGCTGGGGAGGGGGGGGGGTCTCTCTTGGGCCTCTTTTATAAGGAAACTAATCCCATTCATTCTCTACCCCATGACCTAATCCCCTCTCAAAGGCCTTGCCTCCTTGGAGAGGAGGATTTCAATGTGCTAAGCTGAGGTGGGGACATAACATTCAGACCACAGCAATGTGCCCCAGGGACAGCTCAGATCCCTGGAGACCCCAGCAAGTTCCTCTCCAAGACCCACTTAATCACTCGTAACCTCATGTCACAGACCTCAGATCTCACATCCCACATAAATGCCACCTGGACTGAGGATTTAAGTATTTTAAATGAGTTTAAAGCCCTTAAAGACAATGTAAGGCGGGGCCGGGGGTTGTGGCATAGCAGGTTAAACTGCCACCTGCAACGCTGCTCCATTTCTAACCCAGCTTCCTGCTAATGCACCTGGGAAATCAGCCGAAGACAGCCCAAGTCCTTGGGCCCTTGTACTTATATGGACCTCCAAGCTCCAGGATTTTGCCTGGCCCAGCCCAAGCCATCTCAGCCACTTGGGGAAGTGAACCAGCAAATGGCAGATTGTTCGCTCGCTTGCTCCCTCTCTCTCTCCATCTCTACAATAAATCTTAAAAAAATAAAATAAAAAAAAAAAGACGACACAATGTGAGCATTTATCAGATGAGACAAAGCAAAGCATCCCTTGACACCGAGGGGCCTGCCCGGCACTGACAGCTGGGCCCTGGCATGCCCTTATGGAACAGAGACAGTCACAGAACACTCACAGGAGACAAGGACACTCTGGGATCAAGACAGTGTCTGAGCAAGATGAAGGCAAAGCCACTCTGGTCCCAGAAGAACCGTATTTGTTTGCTAGGGATCCATAACAAAGCACGCTGAGTGCCTTCAGTCACAGGAAGGGAATTCATTCACGCTCTGCAGTCCGAAGTCAAGGTGTCTGCAGGTCATCTTCCTCTGAAAGTGCAAGGAAGGAGCCTTCCCAGGCCTCTGTGCAAGTTTCTGCACTTGCGTGGCTGGGGCAGCCTGAGTTCAGTCACACAGAGCATCCTCCCAGCACATGTATCTCTAACCTGATCTCAACTACGACATTCACAGAAATCCACTGAGAAACAAGGGCACCTTCTGAAGAACGTGGGAGGGGGGCATAACATAGAAATCAGGAGGCGGGGACACAGTCCTGGCCAAAACCTTTGAAGATAGACAAATGTAGGGACACTGTCCAAACCACCAAAACGACCAAATATCCCCAGTGTTGGTGGCCTACAGCTGTTACATCAAATTATTTCGTCAAAGCCTAATGGAGTAAATGAACACAAATGTATTCACTCACCATTCCAGAGCCGGAGCTTGAAATCGGTACCACTGGACCATAATGAAGGCACCGCAGGGTGGTGCTCGCTCCAGTCGCTGGAAGAAGGAGCCCGTTCCTCACCTCTTCCTGCTTCTGCTTTCCTTGACTGCCAGCTCTCCTTGACATGAGATCACAGTACTGCTCTCTTCAATGCCAGCATCTTCCAATCTCTCTTAGCTCTGTCTTTGTGAGAGAGAGAGAGAGACAGAGAGAGAGAGAGAGAGAGAGAGAGAGAGAGAATCGTGTCATCTCCCGATTGTGTCTCTTACAAAGGCACCTGTGATTGTATTTAGGGCTCACCTGGATAATCTCGGATAATCCCCAGAATCTCAAGATCATTAATAATCACATCTGCAAAGCCCAGTTTTCCATGTAAGGCAAACCTCATAGGTCCCAGGGATTAGGATCTGATATCTTTAGCAGCCACTCTGCAGCCTCTCACATCCCCATCCTAGCTAACGAGGGTGGCTGTTGCTTCTTTGCCAATCATAGCTTTACTCTCATTCCATTCCCATTCTTCTCGCATTCTAAGTGAGATTTGTTAGAATATCCAATTACAGAATTCCCCCTACTTACATAATGTATCCAATTTAGAGAATTCCCAGCTTCCCTGGAGTCTCCTCAAAATCACCTGACTCAAGTCCACATCCTACAAATCATTCGCAATCATTCCTGCACACTGCCTCTCAGTTTCTCATGATGTGTGATCTCTCTCATTGCAATGAGCCAATAAGCCCCACTTTGCTCCAGTCTAGGTATATGCTTGGTGGTATGTGGATGCAGATTATTAACAGCAGCAGAGAAACTTTAAGAGATGTCACAGCAAAAAATGCATATGGTTGTGTTACGACAGACAGCAGACTAGGAACCTGCAAAGTGTCCTCTTCTCCATAAAAGCAAGGAAAAATTTAGCAAAACAATAATTGTCAGAATCCACTGCTTCAAAACTCTGGAAATTAATCAATAGCAGGCCACCTCTTTCCACATATTATTGGTGGAGCCACATTAGTTCTAACATCCATTAGCCCTGCAACAACTCTCAATACATTTATTATTAACCCTACTTCAAATTCCTGAGTTTGGCATCACCCTAATTCAAACATATGTTTTGTATCAGTCTAGGAACAGTTATTCTAGAAAAACACTAAATAGTTTTTAGAAAGCTTTTATTTAATAAATATAAATTTCACAGGTACAGCTTTTGGAATAAAGTGGTTCTTCCCCCCATACCAGCCCTCCCAAACCCGACTCCCATCCTACCTCCTACTCCCTCTCCCATCCCATTATGCATTAAGATTCACTTTTATTTATCTTTATACACAGAAGACTAACTCTATACTAAGTAAAGATTTCAACAGTTTGTACCCACACAGACACATAAAGTATGAAGTACTATTTGAAGACAAGTTTTACCATTAATTCTCATAGTACAACTCATTAAGTACAGAGGTCCTACACGGGGAGCAAGTGCACAGTGACTCCTGTTGTTGATTCTCTCCTTTTTAATTCTATCTGTTGTTATTAGCAAACACTTGGTCTTATTTATATGATCCCTTTGACAGTTATTCCTATCTTTATGATCAGTTATGGACCTAAAATGATCACTTTAACTAAAACACTGCATATTGATAAAGAGAATAATCTTGGTAGCATTTTGACTTGCCCTATTCCCATTCCCTGTCCTCCAGTCCACAGTAACCTGAAAACCAATAGCCTATAACCACAGAGCTAACCGACAACTAGCAGCCACTGGGGAGGTCAGAATAGTTGGAGCTCTTGCAAAGCTCCATTCTTAGGGCATTGTCATTATTTGGCCTGTCTGCCAGCTCCCTGGAAAGCCTCACTCTCAAGGCTTGACTTTATTTGACCTGGCTCAAAGTGTTACCATTGTGAAGTCTTTTTTTCACTCCCTCTAGGGAGTTTTGTCAAAAACAATAAACAGAAGTATTTAGCATTATAGCTGCTGGAGGGAAAGATAATTTGGACAAACAAGCTAACTACAAAACTTAAAACACTGGAGAATGGAATTCCACAGGGGGGTTTCAAAAACAGGCCACACACATGAGTAGGACTGTGTATAATAAGGAAAGATTTGAGAAGGCCCTAAGTATCCACCTCTGGCTGACCTTGGGGCTCTATGCAAGCAAGAAGTGAAGACTAAGCTGGAATTGTAAACTGCTTGGTGAAGTGTTGAAGGCATGCCCCAACACGCACACAAAGCTCCTTGGCAAAGACTAGAAGACTTATTGGTTCCAGGCATTTAAGGAAACTTTGGTCCAATCAACAAATAACCCCACAAGCTAACATAGGCAGAGACTACAGAGGCCACACACAACAAAAAGCACAGGCTTTATAGCGTTAGTTCATGAAAGTCACTAAATAAACACACAATAACAACAAATGGCAAAATAATAAGCCTTATGAAGAGGGAAGATTCTGATATTTAGAACGCCTCTTTTTCAACAACAACAAAATAGCTAAGGCATGCAAATAAACAAGAGTGTATGGCTCACATACAAGAAAAAGAAAAGCAGCCAATAGAAATTATCTTTGAGGAAGTTTAGTCACCTGACTTATTAAAAAAAAGCTCTAAAGCCAACTTTTTTGAAATATATTTTAAAATAAAGCAACTATGTCTAAAGAACTAAAGGGGAGTATAAGAATGATGTCTCATCAAATTGAAAATATCAGCAATGAGATAAAAATCATCTAAAGGGACAAAATGGATAATCTATAATTAAAAACTACAAATGGCATGAAAATTTCACTAGAACATTTCAAGGATAGATTTGAGTGAGTAGATAAATAAAATAATAAAACACAATTTAAGATATTTGAGATTATCTAGTCTGAAGAACAGAAAGAAAATAATTAATAAAATGAACAGAATCTCAAGGACTATTAAGTTCCGTCATGTACACTAACAAACACACAAGGAGACTCTTGGAAGGAGAGGAAAGCAAGGAGATAGAAAGAGTTGAAGAAATAATGACCAAAACTTCCAAAATTTGATAGAAATATTATTCTGTACATCCAAGAAGGTCAATGAACTCAAGTAGGTTAAACTTAAGTAAGATATGATGACTAGAAGCATCACAATTTCTAGCCAAAAACAGAGAGAAACTTGAAAAGCATCAAGAGAGAAGTGACTCATCACAAACAGCTTCGATAAGATTAGCAGCTGACTTCCAATCAGACACTATGGAAGCCAAAGTCAATGGGATGGCACCTTCCTAACTCACACACACACAAAACCTGTCAAGTGAGAATTATGTATCTACCAAACCAACATTCACAAATTAAGGAGACATTAATAATTTCCACTACAAACAAAACTGGGAGAATTTCTTGGCAAGACCTTCTCTAAGGAAGAAGGAAGTGCTTCCTTAAGGGAAATGCTTCAGGCTAAAATTTTTAAAAAATAGGTAATAACACATAAATGTGAAAAAACAGAGTATAGTAAAGGCAATGATATGAACATATCATTAGGCATCGTGCCTGTAGCTTGTGTTTATATCATTCTTTTCTTATTTTAAAAGACAATTTTATAAAACAATAAGGACAACACTCTATTGACAGGCATACAATACATAAAGGGCTGGAATTCTGGTACAGCAGGTTAAGACGCTGTCCACAACTCTGGCATCCAGTTTCTGTCCTGGCTGCTCCACTTCCAATCCAGTTCCCTATTAATGTGCCTGGGAAAACAGCAGAGGATGGCTCAAATGCTTGGGCACCTGCCACCCACATGGGAGACCCAGATGGATTCGAGACTCCTGACTTCAGCCATTGCAGCCATTGGGAAAGTGAACCAGAGGATGGAACATCCCTCCTACCCTCCTTCCCTTCCCCCTCTCCTATCTCTCTCTGTAGCTCTTACTTTAAACAAATCTTTTAAAAATAAAAAATGTGATCAGTTCTGTGTATACCTACCCTTTGAAGTACTAAATGTATTTCTAGTTACTATAATTACTGATAAAATAGGATTTACATTTTGCATTTACTACATGTTTTCTTTTTTATTTTTAGATTTTTATTTTATTTATTTGAAAGACAGAGTTACAGAGAGAGGTAGAGACAGAGAGAGAAGTCTTCCATCCACTAGTTCACTCTCCAGATGGCTGCAATCCGCACAGGGTGTTAATGCCCTGGCCTGAAGCATCAACATCCCATATGGGCACTGGTTCTAGTCCCAGCTGCTCCACTTCCAATCCAGCTCTCTGCTATGGCCTGGAATAGCAGTAGAAGATGGCCCACATCCTTGGTCCCTGCACCCGGGTGGGAGATCTGGAAGAATCTCCTGGCTTCGGATCAGCGCTGCTCAGGCTGTTGCGGCCAACTGGGAAGTGAACCATCGGATGGAAGACCTCTCTCTCTCTCTCTCTCTCTCTCTCTCTCTCTCTGCCTCTCCTTTCTCTGTAACTCTTTCAAATAAATAAATAAATAATTTTTTGAATTTTTTTTGACAGGCAGAGTTAGTGAGAGAGAGAGAGACAGAGAGAAAGGTCTTCCTTCCGTCGGTTCACCCCCCCCCCCAAGTGGCCACTACAGCTGGTGCACTGTGGCCGGCGCACTGTGCTGATTCAAAGCCAGGAGCCAGGTGCTTCCTCCTGGTCTCCCATGCGGGTGCAGGGCCCAAGCACTTGGGCCATCCTCCACTGCACTCCCAGGCCACAGCAGAGAGCTGGACTAGAAGAGGAGCAACTGGGAAAGAATCCGGCGCCCCAACTGGGACTAGAACCCGGGGTGCCGGCGCTGCAGGCAGAGTATTAGCCAAGTGAGCCATGGCACCGGCCAATAAATAAATCTTAAAAAAAAAAAAGAAAGAAAAGGAGAGAGAGAGAGAGAGGGAGAGGGAGAGGGAGAGGGAGTGGGAGAGGGAGAGAGAGAGAGAGAGAGAGAGAGAGAGAGAGAGAGAAACTTCCATCTACTGGTTCACTCTCTGAGGCCAGGCCAAAATTAGGAGCCAGGAGCTTCATCTGTGTCTCCCACATGGGTGCAGGAACACAAGTACTCAGGCCATCCTCTGTTGCTTTCCCAGGTGCAATAGCAGGGAGCTGGATTGGAAGTGGAACAGCCAGGACTTGAACTGGCATCCACATGGGAAGCTGGTGCTGCAGGTGGAGGCTTAACCTACTACGCCACAGCACCGGCCCCCAGATGATCTTTCTAGTTCTATAGTTCTATGAGATTGCTGCTCCACTTCTGATACAGCTCCTTGCTAATGTGCCTGGGAAAGCAAAGGAGGACGGCAAAAGTGCTTGAGCACCTGCACACATGTGGGAGACCTAGAATAAGCTCCTGGATTCAGATCAGCAGAGCTCTGGCCATAACAACCTGTGGATTGAAGACCTCTCCCCCTGTCTCTCCCTCTCTGTTTGTAACTCTGCCTCTTAAATAAATAATTGTTTTTAAAAAATGATTCAATAGCAGGAAATCAACTAGATAACCACTTGCTAAAGAATAAACCTGGACTCCTTGCTATATATTAAAAATAACTCACAGACAGTGAATGAGAGCTCTAATATAAGATCTAAAGCTATAAAAATCTTATAAGATAGACATAACCATTTGTAACCTCAACTAGACTATATTTTCTTAGATATGACACCAAAGCATCAAAAGAAAAAAATATATAAATTAGGTTTCACCAAAATCTAAAACTTATATGCTTCAAAGAACATTATTCGGACAACCCAAGAATGGAAGGAAATACCTTCAAATCACATATATGGTAAGGGAGCAGTATTCAGGATATACCAAATAGTCTTACAAGTCAATAATAAGAAAAATAACCCAATTTAGGAATGAGCAAAGAATTTGAATAGACATTTCTCCAAAGACATACTAATAACCAAGAAATATATGAAAAGATATGCAACATCATTTGTTATTAGGAAAATGCAAACTAAAACCCCAATGAGACTTAACTTTGTATCCACTGGGATAGCTGTGACCAAGAAGACTTAGCAAGCTTTGACAAAGATGTAAAGAAAGCAGAACACACGTACATGGCTGGTTGGAATATAAAACCATGCAGTTGCTTTGGAAAACAGGCAGTTTTTCAAAAAAGCTAAATAAACATATAGTCACCACGGGAGCAAGCAACTCCACTGCATATATAGCAAACAGAAGTGAAACACAGGGTGCAAGAAAAACACATGCACAAGTAGCAACAGCAGCACATCCATGAAAGTCCAAACAGTGGAAACAATTCCATGTGCATCCACAGATGAACAGATCAAGTATGACACATCAACACCATGGAATCCTATCAGGCATTAAGAGGAACTACCACATCATGGATGAGATTTGAAAATACTCCAGGATGTGCAAGAAGCAGACACAAAATTCCACCTATGACACAGTTCCATGTATGTGAAATGTGCACACAGCACATCAAGAGAGAACAGATCGGTGAGGAGGGGAGAGGACTGCTGCTCCTGGCTGGGTGGCCAGCGGAAGCCCCTCCGCAGAGGTGCCGCTGGAATAGGGCCCCGTCTGGACAGAAAGGGTGTGCCGCACCCATTTCCTGGAAAAGCACACTCCAGGCAGGGGGAACAGCCAGTGCAAAGACTCTGAGCTGGGAAGAGTTAATGGGAAGAGAGACGAGCCAGTGTGGATGGACAGAACTACACACTGAAGGGCCTGGAGTGCAATAAGGGGTTGAAGCTTCCCCGAAGGCAGAAGGAAGCCTCGTGGGACCCTAAGGGTGGGTTGATTGGTGCTTTGGAAAGACCTTTCTGGCTGTCATGTAAAGAATGAATTGCAGAGGGTGGTGTCAGTGGGTATAACCAGTGAGAAGAGAAGAAATGGACATGCTTTGTCCCTGGTGGGAATGCGGAAAACAGAGATGAGTGGAGACATTTAAGAAATCCCTCAGAGCTGAGGCTGATGAGATTTGCTGATGCACAGAATGTTCATCTCCTACAGAGAGCTTTTTCCTCTGTTCCTCTTAGAGGCTTTTATTCTTCCCACATGCATCTGCCAAGAGCATGAATGAGAGTATTTTTAGAAAGTCTTTAGGAGTGAGAGCCAATGAGATGGGAGGAAAGCCCCCACCACCTGGACTCTCAAAACTGAAGCACTGTTTGTTCAGAATGGACCTCACAAGAGTCCAGCATAACAACCCCGAGCTGGACCCAACCCAAAAGCCCATCCACCACCGGATGGACAGATAACGTGAATATTCCTACAGTGGAATACTAGGCAAGAGTGAAAACCTCTACTGCTGTCAGCAACATGGGTGCATCTTCTGTTATGCAAAAAAGAAAAAGTCAAGGCAAAAGAAGTCACATAGTTAAGATTTTTAAAAAATATTTATTATTTATTTATTTGAAAGAGTTACACAGAGAAGGAGAGGCAGAGAGACAGAGAGAGAGAGACAGGTCTTCCATCTGCTGGTTCACTCCCCAATTGGCCACAATGGCCAGAGCTGTGCTGACCCAAAGCCAGAAGCAAGGAGCTTCTTTCAAGTCTCTCATGTGGGTGCAGGGGCCCAAAAACTTGGGCCATCTTTCACTGTTTCCCAGGCCATAGCAGAGAGTTGCATCAGAAGTGGAGCAGCTGGGACTTGAACTGGCTCCCATATGGGATGCCAGCACTGCAGGTGGCAGCTTTACCCACTACACCACAGCGCCCCACATAGTTACAATTTCTCATCTGTGAAGTTCAAGGGCAGGCACTGTTAACTGAATTACAGTGGTAGAAATCTGATCAGAGGTTACCTAATGGTGAGAGGCAGAGTGGAAAGGAAGGGACCCAAGGAGAAGCTGGCAGGTTTTATAGCTAGCCATGGGTGGAGTTAGCAGGTATTTGCGCACCTAAAAGTGTCATTGCTCACCAATGGCAGGACACATAGATGTCACGTTCCTCCTGATGTAATGGGTGAGAAGGGCACTCACCCAGCCTAACCAAGAGCAGAACTCGAGAAACCCAAACCGAGGGACATTTTACAAGATACCTGACCGATACACCTCAAGACCTCAAAGGCACGAAAAACAAGGGGGAAAAAAAGAGGAATTGTCACAGACCAGAGGAGACTAAGGAGACGTGACAGCTAAAGGCTCTGAAACAGAAAGCGCATGAACAGCAAAGCTGGTGAAACCCAAATAAAGTCTGGAGTTCGGTTCACAGCCATGTATCCACGTCAATTTCTTTGTTTTGACAACTGTGTTGTAGCAATGCAAGATGTTAACGTTAGGGAAAACCGGGTGTAGGATATGTGAGAACTCTGCAACATTTCTGTAAAGACAAAATTATTCCAAAATCAAATTTTGGGTTTTTAAGTCATCAAGCTGGAGTGGGCGTTTGGTGCAGCAATTAAGATGACGCTGCATATGAGAGTACCTGGGTTTGAGTCCTGCCTCCACTTCCAATGCCAGCTTCCCACAAACGTACCCCATGGGAGGCAGCAGGTGATGGCTTAAGTAGTTGGGTCCCTGCCATCCGTGTGGGAGACCCAAATAGAGTACTTGGCTCTTGGCTTCTGCCTGGCCCAGTTCCAACTGTTGTAGGCATTTGGAGAGTCAACCAGTGGATGAGAGCGCCATCGCTTGCTTGCTCTCTCTCTCTCTCTCTCTCCTCTCTTGGCCTCCCAAACAAATTTTTTAGAAGTCATCCCACTGAATACTTAGATTTGTTGCATTTTACAATGCAAATGATCTCTCAATAAAATAGTGGAGGGGAAAAATGGACAGAGCATGTAAGATGTTTGCAAGAGTGGCGGGGAGCTCAGGCAGCAGCGAGGGGAGTGGAGAGGTCCACAGGCCCCACTCTCCTGGGCCCGGTGGGCACTCAGGAAAGGACAGCTTACTCCTCCGCATCTCCCCAGGGCCAGGAACGCAACAGCTGCCACAGGTCTCGTGATTCTCTCAAAGAGATCCGGACGTCACTCTGAAAACCTCCTATTTCCCTCTTGAATGTTATCATTCAAAGTTTCCTTCCCAGCCCAGCAGTCTCAGTCGCCTCCAGGCGTCAGCCCTGTGCCTGGAGGAGGGGTGGAGGAACCACCAGCTCTGGTGAGAGAGCGGGCTGCGTCCGGGCTACACGGCACAGCCATGACAAACACAGACTCCAGGGCCAACTGCCAAGTTCAAGTCCCAGCTCTAGCACTTCCTGGCTGAGTGATCAGTTAACGTGGCCCCAAATCTTCCATCTGTGAAGTGGGAATGATCCTGCCTCCTCATGGGGGCTTAACTTACATGCACGTCTCTCAACAGCAAGCACCTGTCGCACGCCCCCCATCCTCCTGGAGGTTTTATCTTGTCCCTCCTCCGACACTGATCCTCCATGCCCCCACCACCAGGGCTGGCCCAGTCTCTCATCTCACCAACAAGTATTCATTGAGAGCTCTTCCCAGGGCAGACTCATCACACTGCGGAGAGAAGGATGGACTCTGGCCCCTGTGCATAGCCAGGGCTCACCCCTCCTCTAATCACTCTCCCTATCCCTCCCTCCCTCTGTGCTTAACTCCTAGGCACCCTCCAGATCACCTCGAGTGTCCCTTCCCCTAAGGAGCCTCCCCTGGCCCTGCTCCTGTTTTCTGCCTTGCACTAGCAGGGAGCATCTGTCTTCACTGTTAAGTCATCTGCACACAAGACCTGCACGTGAGTGAGTGAGTGAGTGAAGAAGGGAGGAGGTAGGGTGGAAGGGAGGGAGGGAGGGAGGAAGGGAGGGTAGAAGGGAGGGGAGAATTATTCTAATTGCTGGGGGAGTTAGGGAAGGCTTCACAGAGGAGGTGACACTTTGTTGAGTCTTAAGGGACGAGGGAAGTTAACCAGGCAAGGAGTTGGAGGGGAGGGTCTGCACGTTTGAGGGAGGTCTAAGGATCTGGGTGAGACTGATGTTTTCTGGGGACAAAGGGAGAGGTGGCAGTTGGGGCTAGAGGTTGCAGGCTGAGGTTTCAGGGTTTGATCTTCTAAGCCACAGGCTGCCACCCCGGCAGAGCATCCAAATGAGCTGGGCCTCAACTTTATGGTCTGTGGTCTAGCCGGTCTGACCCCCAAGATTCTAATGAGTAGCCAAGGTCCAGGGCCCACTACTGGGGTGCCAGGAAGAACACTGGGCAGTTTCCGCAGCAGGGGAAGAGCAGGATCGGATATTCAGGTACCACACTGTGCAGGGAGAGAGCCAGACTGAAGGCGGAGAGTCCAGATCAGAGCTGAAGGCCAGTCTTGGGCAGCGTCGCCCAGGAAGACAGAAAAGGGAGAATCGGCAGTCAGCACATGTTCTCCACGGGAAGCAGTGCCGGGGCTGAGTGACGAGGATGGCAGAATAGGCAGAAAATCTAGGCCATGTGGGTGAGTCTGATCTGTGTGTGCACATGGCCCAAGTCAGCCCTACCTCCATGCACACACAGTCGTCCCTCCCAGGAGCCGGCGCCCATCCCAGATCACCGAGCCTGGAGGACAGACCTCCAACCTCATCAGGTGTCACCTGTGCATGGGCCGGCCAGGCGAGGCCCGGTGCAATCCAATGCCCACTGCATCATCCACCGAACAAGACACGCAGTGGCTTCCAGAGCGAGTTTCAGGGTCTGGCAGCTTTGCCTTTTCTCAGAAGCAATGACTGCTTTCACACACACGAGGTGGGAGCAGCGGGGAGATGGCGCAGACAGCGGCTAAGCTGTTGCTCATTACAGGCAGTCCCGATACAGGCAGGAGGAAAAAAATCGAGTCCGTCCTATCTTCAAGTCTCCCTGCATGGTGACTTATAGCAGCATCCGCCCGCCGTATCTCAAGTGATTACAACCACGGAAGAGGGGCAGAAATTGAATTACCATGCTAATGTCTTCTCTTTGGGCGAAATCTGTGGTTCAGGTACGTGGATATGAAATACATCATTAGTTGCTTTTAAACTTGTCTCTAATGATGAAAACACACTGCAGGCCGTGCAGTGCAGAGCTGACCGCGAACTTGGCCGGCTGGCAGGATTGGCGCAGTCTTGCAACCGTCATGTGACAGAACAGTTTCTTTTTCCCTGAGAGATGACAGTTAATTCCAGACCAGGAAGGCTGTCAAAAATGCTTAGTTCTGCTCCACTTGAGTTAATTACCAGCCCGGGGGCAGCCTGCCCTCCACTCTGCTGCTAATGGGGCTGGGCTCCAGGTAAAAAATCCATTTGCAAGAATGTTTTCCTTGCTCCAGATCTAATTTATTGAATATCAAATATTTATGCCAATGCAATTAAAGTGACAACATTGCTCTCCCTTCTCCCCTGCTCCCAGTCCTAGGCAAGCCCAGGCTCGCTGGCAGCGTGCGTTATCCAGTCCACACAGCCCAAGCTTGACGTGAGCGAGAGCTCTGGAACCTCTGCAACCCACCAAGTCACCAGGATCCATTGTTCTTCTTCCTCCTCCACAGGCAGCCACAGGACAGGTCAGGGAGCCACGGCTGCAAAGCTAGGGCAGGTGGCCCAACTGTGATTGCAGCTCAACCAACATGTGCCACTGCGTGCCTGGCAGCAGACAGACACTGTGGGTGAGCGGGATGGAGTAGACTCGGTCCATGTCCCCCAGTCTTCCAGCTGACAGAGGAGACCACTGAGGGTAAGTGCAGAAGAGTGACAAACACTGACCATGCAGATGAGCTGCGGAGGGTCCAAGAGCAGGTCCTTGGAGATGGGGGATGTGAGGTCTCCGAGGTCTGAAGGCCAGCCAAGGTCCCCTGCAACACAACCCAACCGAACTGTAGAGCGACCCAGATCCAGCCATGCACGCTTCATTTCCCCAGACCCTGGAACCTTGTGGGGTTTCCCCTTGGGACAGCACCCAAACCCCAGCATTACTCCCTTGGGCCTCTTGGCATCTCTGGACACAGTATTTGACACCTGCCCTGAGCAGAGTGGTGACTGGTAAGGACAGGCTGCTGTGTGCGCCCCCCAAGGTATACCCTGAAAATAAGAAAAGGAATTGCATTTGGGTAAAGAAAGAGGACTTTTTAAAAAGATTTATAGATTGATTGATTGATTTGAAAGGCAATGCGATACAGAGAGAAGAGAGAGACAGAGAGATAGAGAATCTTTCTTCCACTAGTTCACTCTCCAAACGGCCCCAGCAGCCAGGGCTGGGCAAGGCCAAAGCCAGGAGCCAGAACTCTATCCTGTCCTGCCACCTTTCCCATGTGCATTAGCAGGGAGCTGGATGGGAAGCAGAGCAGCTGTGACTTGAACCAGTGCTCCTCAGCCACAGCTACACCTGCTGCACCACAACACAAGACCTAGGACTTTTTCTTTCCTTCCCTGACACAAGGGAGCTTAGCGAACCCTAAGCCAGCAGGTAATATAAGGTGTCTTCACAAAGTTCATGGGAGGAGCCAGAGCTGTGGCACAGTTGGCTAAGCCTCAGCCTGTGGTGTCAGCATCTCATACGGATGCCAAATTGTGTCCTGGATCCTCTTCTTCTGATCCAGCTCTCTGCTAATGGCCTGGGAAAGCAGTGGAAAATGGCCCAAGTCCTTGGGCACATGCACTCACATCGGACACCCGGAAGAAGCTCTGGGCTCTTGGCTTCAGATCAGCCTAGCTCCAGCCATTGCGACCATTTGGGGAGTGAACCAGCAGATGGAAACCCTTTCTCTCTGTATCTCCCTCTCTTAAAAACATAAAGAAAGAAAAGTTCATGGGAAATACATAATATGTAAAAACTATGCATGGATATCAAAATTGTTATAGCAAAATAAACTTAGTTTTTCATTCCATTTTTCCACAAACTTTCTGAAAGGACCTTTATATAGCGCCAAATCTAGTAACATATTTGGGGCTGTGCTATGGCCTCTGTTGGTTGGGATTATTTCAGGGGCTCTACTGGCTACACTCACCTCTCCCTTCTTGCAGTGAAACACGGATCTCTCCTTGATCTGAACAGTGTTGTGACAGAGGAACATGCATCCCAGCGTGGGCCATGTGTACAAAGGCTTTGTAGAGAGAGTACAGGACATTGTGTTCAAAGAACTAACAGTAGATTTATTTTTATTGACGCCTGAACTGCAAGGGAATGAGCCCCGGGAATATAAGCATCAAATGAGGTAATCTGAGCACATTAGAAAATGTCAAGTCCTGGATAAATGTGAATTATTACTCACACCACAGGCGTGCTGGGGAGCCAAATGATACACTATATACACACTGGCATTATGTACATAATTGTTGTTATAAGATATTTTGGAAAATGGATTAAGCTTCAACCACGAAGATAGATCAGAAAAGCACATATTTGTTAATTTCTTTGGCTCTTACCTCTTTAGAACTGTTTAAAAACCTAGAATTTTGATAAATTTCTCTTCTGTTCTCTTGTCCACATGAACACATTCCCCCCAGCTTTAACATTTACTGTCTGAAACAATCTTGGTCTTCTGTCAACCTGACCACTATGCTTCAGGGTTGAAGTCTGTGAGCTTTCTTTCAATGCCATACAACTGTGCTTCCTATGAGTTAAGGGGAGCAGGGCTGATGTTTTCGTACCTTCCTATCTTCAGTTCTTACCCTTTCAAAGACATCAGCCCACATCTGAACTACCGCCCCACTTTCTTAGCCAGGTATACTGCCTCTAGCTTCCTTCTTCTCAAAGTCATCTCACTCCTGGCTGCACAAATACCAGCATCACTAGTTCTTAAAGGGTCTGCATCTTAGCCAACATGATAAGACAAGAAAAAGAAATAGCAAATTGAACTGTCATAGGGGAACAGGCAACTTATCATCACTTGCAAATGATATGTATAATACATATCCCCCAAAATCACAGAGAATGTATTCAAACTAATGATAGAAATCAATACAATGGTCTAATACAAATTATATTTGTATGAAATGATAGTTTCTCTTATTTAACAATAGCCAACTAATGGTGTAATAGAAAAGTCTGGCTCACAATACCCACATATATTTTTCTACCTTGCTAACATCTCCTTGAGAATATACCATGGAAACCTCAGTGCAAATCTGCTCTTCCTCCAAGTGCTCCTTAACCCAGCTAAGGGCCCGCCCACCTGCCTACAGGCACCAGGCAGAACCCTAGGGCTCAGCCTTCCCTCCTGTCTGTCATGTACTTCCACATCCAAATTAGTCCCCAAGCCCTGACAGCATTACTGTCCACACCCGCCTGCTTGTCTCACCAACCTTTGTCTCAGCTCCCACCCCCTCCCACCTGGATGACCTTAGTTCCACATTGTTCTTCCGCCCTCTCTAACCCATCTCTATAAGTATCATTCATAAGGCTATCTTGAGATGTTAAGCTAAAGTATCTCCCCTGCTGAGGAGTAACTTCTGAACCCCATGTCCTCGTCATGGCCCACGTACAGTGGCCCCTTGGAAGACCCTTGTAGCTTTGGCTCAAGCCTTTCACCTGCTCACTTCCGGTGCTGCAGCTACACCAGCCTCCTCTGGGTTCCTCAGATGTCCCCTGCTCTCTCTTCCACCTCTGGCCTTCATACTTCATATCCCCTCCTGGGGAAGATGACACTAGGAAGCCACAGGCTGCTACTTCCATGGTATCTAAAACACTGAGTTCTCTCACTTTATTTTTGTTAGAAGGATGACTCAGATTAAATCTTAGCAGGATTTGGGACCATCATGATAATTTTGTCATGAAGTGCGAAAAAGCCAGCTAACTTGTGGTATTTAAATATGAAATACATGAACTATATTAAAATGTTGACAGCATTCCATGAAAATAATTCACATCTTCCACAGCCAAGAGAAAAGAAAAACAGGACTTCATTCATCCATGTAAAAAACTTCTAGTGAGCCAAAGGAGGGCTAATTCAAATCTTCCTTCCTAACAGCAGTTCGGTTCCACCCAGGGAAGCAGTGTGCTCAATTAAAATGCTACATTTCCCAGCTTCCTTTGCCAAGGGGGTGGCCATACAGCCTGGTCTGGCAGGTGAGATAAGAAATCGCTGGGAGGGCATCAGAGACAGACGTCAGAGGCAGGGCAGGCAGCTGTCACGTGTCCCCTGCTGCCTTTTGCTTTCACACTTTCCCCTTCTTCAACCATCTAGTGACCTTCATTCCATTCTTCAAGTATCTTGTGACCTTGAGGTGACCTTGAGGTGACCATGAGAGACAGGCCAAGAGAATCAGAGGATTCCATGTCAATCCCAGCTCTGCCACCTCCATCTATGAACTTGGACAGATCCTGTAACCTGTCTTATCTGGAAACAGGAGACATAATGCCTCCCTTGGGATATTGTTACGATTGACTGAATACTTTATCACACATACGCGACATGCTTTACAAATGCTACTCTGTCTGCTTATCCCTCCGTATTTTGTAAGTGACCATTTTTCTTCCCCTTTCTAAACCTAAAATACTTTTAAAATTAGAACGCTGTGTTTCTTCTACATGACATTCTTTCATTACAGGAATGTCTACGTCCCAGACACGCCACCAACCCACTCCGTTACCAGACGCAGGCGGAGGTCCTTTTTGTACGTGATCTGGCCACATGAAAATCACAAGCTACTTAGCTTTCTACAACTTCGGCATTGATTATCTTCTAAGTAAAACAGAAACTTCAGAGGCATCATTCATCAAATACCCTCTTCAAAGGTGGATATTGATTTTATTGAGCATTTGATGGACCCTGTAATCTAGAATTCCACATCCTTAATTCTAGGAATTTTTCTTGAATTATGTCTTTGATGATTTTTCACTTTCATTTTCTGTGTCCTCTCATTCTCCAGCTTCTGTTGTTTGGACGTTGGATTCAACAGTGTTTCTTTAATCTTCATGGCCTTTTCTCTTTGAACATGTCACTCTGTTTCTAAGATGTTGACTCGATTTTATTTGTTTCATTTTTAAAACACTTATTATATGTATTTGAAAGGCAGGGATGCAGACAGAGGAAGAAAGACAAAGAGCTCTCCCAGCCACTGATTTACTCTCCAAATGCCAGTGACAGCCAGGGATGGGCCAGGCTAAAGACACAAACTCAATCCAGGTCTCCCATGTCGGTGGCAGGAATCCAAGTACGTGGGCCATCACCCGCTGCCTCCCGGGGTGCACATTAGCAGGAAGCTATAATGGAGAACGGAGCTGGGACACAAATCCGGGCACCCCATAGTGGGATGCTGGCATCCCAAGCAGGGGTTTAACCACAGCACAAAACTCCTGCCGTATGTTTTTCGTTTTTAATTGCCCTGGGTTTCTGTTGTTTGTATTGTTCTCTGAATTTTGTGTTCTTTTCATTCCACTCCTTACTTGCTACATGAATGTCATATCTTTCGACCTTATACTATTTTTCTAAGGAACTCAATCATTTTAAGATTTCTTTTCCCAGCATAGTCATCGCTCCCAAGTTGCGTTCGGGTCTCTGTCCTTCCTAATGGGGACTTTCCCTTTGTCCTCTGCTCATATTTAACACTGAGCACTGAAACACTGGTTGGGACCTCCGAGCTTGTCAACTGTGAGTCACACAAGGAGATCCGCAGGGGCTGTTTGGTTGGGGAGACGCCGAAGGCAGTGTCTCTAAGGCTCTGCCCTTGGACTGGTCCTGTGCTGCAGGGAAGAAACTTTCCATCTCCTGCTTGGCTTCTATCATCCTGGGAACAGACAGGATCTTAGCCCTGAGATGAAGCTCACTCATGGCACTCTTGTGCCAAAAACCCTGAATGACTCTCCACCACCTGTAAGTTAAAGTCCATACGGGTAGAGCAGTCAAGCCCTGCTCATCCCAAAGCGTACTCTCAGCCAGCTCCCTTCCTGCCACATCCCAGCTGGGCCTCGTCACTCATGAGTTCCCTGAGGTTCCTGTGTCTCAGCTACACGCCGTCTGTGCTCTCCACCCCCTTCCCGCCACCCACCTCCCCGGTGAGCCCCAAGAGGCATTAATCTCACTTCCTGTCTTGTGCAGAGCCATTGAGCTCAGAGAAAGTCTCCTTAAAGCTTCTGTACACCTGTCACCACTGTGTATCAGGCAAAGGACCCTAAAAGGACAGGACCCATCCTCCTCGAAAGGCAGAGAACTATAAATCATACATTCTGCTTTCTGTCACACAAACCAAACAACCCAATCACTTACATGTTGTAAAGTTTTCTCCTGAATACACAGGCTAAAGAGCAGAAACAAGAACTGTGGACAGCCTATTTAAAAGCAATTGGAGGGGCCGGCGCTGTGGCATAGCGGGTAAAGCTGCCGCCTGCAGTGCCAGCATCCCATATGGATGTCAGTTCGAGTCCTGGCTGCTCCACTTCTGATCCAGCTCTCTGCTGTGGCCTGGGAATGCAGTAGAAGATGGCCCAAGTCCTTGGGCCCCTGCACCCATGTAGGAGACCCGGAAGAAGCTCCCGGCTCCTGGCTTTGGATCGGTGCAGCTCCAGCCATTGCAGCCATCTGGGGAGTGAACCAGCTCTCTCTCTGCCTCTCCTCTCTCTGAGTAACCCTCTGACTTTCAAGTAAATAAATAAATCTTTAAAAAAAAAAAAAAAGCAATTGGAAAAGAGGCCAGCGCTGCGGCATTGTGGGTGAAGCCGTCACCCGCAACACCGGAATCCCATACGGGCACTAGTTGGTGTCCCAGTTTCTCCAAGTCCAATCCAGCTCCCTGCTGATGGACTGGGAAACGCAGCGGAAAACTGCCCAAGTACCTGGACCCCTGCCACCCATGTGGGAGACCTAGCAGAAGCTCCTGGCTTTGGGTTCCAGCCTGGCCCTGTCGTGGTCACTGTGGCCATCTGGGGAGTGAACCAGTGGATGGAAGGTTCTCTCTTGCTCTCTCTTTCTCTGTGTGCATGTGTCTCTGTCTCTCTGTGGAACTTTCCAATAAATAAGTAAATCTTTAAACAAATGGAAAAGAGAAAACCACACTGGAAACTTTACAGGATGAGGCAAAGCTGATGCACGGGCAAACTCACAACCTTCAGTGTCTTTGTGCTTAATCAGAAAAGGATGAAAGTAAGTAAAATAAATAAATAAATTATTTAGTATTATAAAATTATTGGTTTAATAAAGATCAAAATAATAAGAAAGAAAGCTAGAAAGTAGTTAAAAGAGAACATTATTGATCAGTGCTCTTAACAGAGTTGATGAATTTGAGTTGGTTCATGAAATGGCCTTGCTTCAACCACTACAAGAAATAGAAATAAATGTTCTAAATGCCAAAAGGTAAATACAGATTTTTAAACTCTTAACAGGGCTCTAGTTATGCACTTAAATTTCAAAACTTCAATGAAATGGATTTTTTTCTAGGAAAGCAAACATAATACCCCAAAATTGCCTAAAAAGAAATTAGAGGCCAGCGCCATGGCTCAATAGGCTAATCCTCTACCTTGCGGCGCCGGCACACCGGGTTCTAGTCCCGGTCAGGGCGCTGGATTCTGTCCCAGTTGTCCCTCTTCCAGGCCAGCTCTCTGCTGTGGCCCGGGAGTGCAGTGGAGGATGGCCCAAGTGCTTGGGCCCTGCACCCCATGGGAGACCAGGAGAAGCACCTGACTCCTGGCTTCGGATCAACGTGGTGTGCCGGCCGCGGCGGCCATTGGAGGGTGAACCAACGGCAAAAGGAAGACCTTTCTCTCTGTCTCTCTCTCTCACTGTCCACTCTGCCTGTCAAAAAATTAAAAAAGAAAAAAGAAAAGAAAAAAGAAAGTTGTTAAAGTATTGTCTCCTAAGATAGCTTCCAGCTCAGACAACTTTACTAGTGAGTTCCTTCAATCCTTCATGGAAAAAAATATCATTTCTATGTAAAATCAATCCCCTCAGGACATGAAAAAATCTGTAAATCTTATCAGCTTATTTTACAAAGCGAGCAAAACTACTGAAATAATACTTTGGATGGATCTCAAAGACCGTCATGCTGCATGGAGGAAGCCAGACACAGCGGAGCACAAACTGCACAACCCTGTCTGTACGAGGTTCTAGAACAGACAGAGCTCATCTCTCATGGCGCAGACACAGAGGTAGTTGTGGGGGAAGGAGGGGCCACAGGAGAACTTTCTGGGGCCATGAAAGTGAACCCCATCTGACCTGGGCGATGGCACCAGGTGCACACATTCGTCAAAATGCATCAAGCTGGGCCTCAGTAGTAGGGTCCCTGCCTCCCACACAGGAGACCTGGATTGGATTCCAGATCCTGGCTTTGGCCTGGCCCAGTCCCAGCTGATGCACTGGTGCAGGCAATTGGGGAGTGAACCGTTGGGTGGACGTTCTCTCGCTCTCTCTCTCTCTCTCTCTCTGTGTGTGTGTGTGTGTGTGTGTGTGTGTCTTTCTCCCTCTCAAATAAATTTTTTTAAAAAATTTATCATGGGCCTGGCACTGTGGTGTAGTGGGTAAGACCACCACCTGCAGTGCCAACATCCTATATGGTCACTGGTTCGAGTCCCAGCTGCTCCACGTCTGATCCAGCTCCCTGCTAATGTGCCTAGGAAAGCAGCAGAGGGTGGCCCAACTGCTTGGACTCCTGCACCGATGTGGGAGACCCGGAAGAAGCTCCTGGCTCCTGGCTTCAGACTGGCCCAGCTCTGGCTGTTGCAACCATTAGGGGAGTGAGCCAGCAAATAGAAGATTCCTCTGTCTCTCCTTCTCTCTCCCTAACTCTGCCTTTCAAAGAAATAAATAAATCTTTTTAAAAAAATCATCCCACTGCAAACATAAAATTTGTGTATTTCACTACATATAAATTATATCTCAATAATATCCTGTGAGTAAAAAAATCCTTGTTACTGTGATTTAAAAAATAATCCACTAAAAAAAAAGGCTGATCATACTTGCTATGTTATAAATGCAAAAAAAAAATACTAAAGAAAATATAAGTGAATATAATCTTGCAGTAGAATAATATGCAAAAACAATATGCAAAAACTACAAGATTTTTTCAACATTAGAAGTATGTTACTATAATAATCCAAAGAAAAATATATCAAAATAATATTGAAGTTCATCTATTGCAGATTTGTTTAAATAAACTCAAGTGGAAAAGTTAATTCCTCAACCTGATGAATAATATCTCTCTGAAGCCAAATGCCCAGTCACCCTCAGTGGTGGGACGCAGGAGGCCACCTCATTTGTCAGGGACAGAATGAGGGTGGCCACACGTCCATTGCCGTTTACCATCGTGCTGCAGCATCAAGGGACCAGATATAGACGTGAGCATCACTACAGGACAGAAGCAGCCACGGTGCCACTTTCAGTCTGTGATAATAGTGTCTTTCTAGAGAACTCAAGAGGACCAACCGAAAAGCAATGTTAAAACTTGTTTAAAAATAAATATGCAAAAACAAACAAGGGTGGACACTGAAACACTGTCATAATGAACAAGTGGAAACCACCTACAGTCCAATAATGGGACTGGATAGAAAGAACTACATAGAAAGAACTAGATAGAAAGAAGTGTGTGTGCACAACAGACTGTTACACAGATATTAAAATGAATTCAAGAGATTAAAACTATTTGATGAAAAAGATAATGCAGGATGATATGCACAGTGATACTTTAAAGGTAATGTTTAAAAACATACTACTCGGAGCCGGCACTGTGGCCTGTGGTGCTGGCATCCCATATGGGCACCGGATCAATTCCTGGCTGCTCCACTTCCAATCCAGCTCCCTGCTAATGCACCTGGGAAAGCAGTGGAAGATGCCCAAGTCCGTGGGCCCCTGCACCCACACGGGAGACCTGGAAGAAGCTGCTGGCTTCAGATCGGCACAGTTCCGGCCATTGTGGCCATTTGGGGAGTGAACCAGTAAATCAAAGACCTCTCTCTCTCCCCTTCTCTCCCCTTCTCTCTCCTCCTCTCTCCTTCTCTCCTCTGCCTTTCTTTCTCTCTCTGTAACTCTACCTTTCAAATAAATAAATCTTAAAAAAAAAATACTACCCACCAAAGACAAAAAACAACCTGATTCTAAAACAGACAAAGGCCTTGAATAGTCATGTCTCCAAAGAAAATATACAAATGGCCAATAGGCACCTGAAAGCAATGCTTGGCACAAGCGATCCCTGGGAAATGCAAATCAGAACAAGAAACCTCCTCGTGCAAATTAGGATGGCTGCTGGGGGGGGGGGGGGGGGGACGTAAAAACAAGTATTACTGGAACCGGAGGCCTGGGCACTGTGGGTGGGAACGGAAAATGGTGCAAAACGAAAACAGAATGATGGATCCTCAAAACGTAAGCCTAACGTGACTGTATGCTCCAGCAACGCCGCGTCTGCGTATGCACCCAAAAGAGCTGCAAGCAGTATCTCATAGGGATATGTGTATACCCATGTTCAAGGCAGCACTGACCACCAAACGGTCAAAGCCACCCAAATGTCCATCCACAGAGGGACAGATAAACACGACGTGGTGCGCACACACCAGCACAGACCACACAGGAGCAAATGCTGAGGACAGTATGCAAAGTGACATAAACCAGACCCGAGGGGACAAATCCTGCAGGAGTCCGTGACGTGAGGTCACAGAAGTACAAAGTCGACTGGCAGCTGCTGGGCTGGGGGGAGGCCTTCTGGAGACTTGGTGCTTGATGAGGGCAGTTTCAGTTTTGCAATGAAGAGTTCTGGAACTAGGTGGTTGCACAACACGAACGTGCTTAACCCCACGGAATTGTGCACTTACAATGGTTCCGGTGGTGAATTGTATGTGACGTGTATTTTACCACAACTTCAAAAATGGTGGTGGGGGGGAGCACCCCAAATTACACTGTTTGGAAAAATACAAAAGATACCAAGCTCAGGATAGCAGTGGCCTCCAGGGGACAGAGGAAGGGGAACAAGGTTGGGGAAGGACGCAAAGGGCTTTCGGCTACAGCCGTGTCTGATTTTTTCAGGATGACACAGTCCTGGGGAACAGCACTCTCCAACTGACATCCAGGCCCATTGCACCCTAAATAATTCCCGGAAGGTTCTCCGGCGGCGCCTTCCGGTGGATCCTCCGCCCTCGGCCTCAGCGGCCATTGGGTGACTCCTCCCAGCACGAGGGAGTCTCTCCCCTACATGCATTCATTTCAGTGGGATCAGGGGTTGTCTGCTGGGCCTGCCTTGGGCTCCCCACAGAGGACTGGTCTCCCACAGAACACTGACCTCTAGGAGGCCTGAGCCAGCCTGAGCCTGAAGTTCCTGGCCTCTGGCTTTGGCCTGGCTCAGCTCCAGCTATTACAGGCATTTGGGGAGCAACCCAGGAAATGGAAGATTCTTGTTTGTGCATATCATCTCCCTCTCCCTCTCTCTTTCTCCCTTTCAAATAAAATAAAAAATAAATAAATGAAATATTTGGGAAGAAACTCTCCATTGCTAAATGTCCCCTGAGAGACAACATTTCTCCAAGTTGAGAACCACTGTGATGGAGACAGATAGATAAATTAGATGACTTGAACCTGTCAATAAAATCACCGAGACATACGCAGAAGTTTTAGAAGCAGCAATAAAGCTTTGTAGAGGGTATAACAGAAGACTGGCATAGTTAGACAACATACTCTACCCATGGGTGAGAAGTCAAGATCGCCAGTGTATTGATTCTGCCCAAAGTCATACGTAAACTTAATGGAATAGCAATTAAAACTTAGCTGACAACTTTCTAGAACTTAAAAATGTCAAAGTTTGAGTGGAAAAAATACATGATGTTGAACAATATAATTTTAAAAATGGAATAATGGCTTTTATTTACCAAATAATGGGTTTTATCTTACTAAGTTACAAAATCAGTTGTAAAATCATAATTAAATCATGTGGAAGAGTAGAGATGGCCATGAAAGAATAAAAAGCCTGGAGCCTAGGGAGATTACTGACGCCAAAAACAAGAGTGTCAATTTGTTAAGTCAACAACAGGAGTCACTGTGCACTTACTCCTCATGTAGGATCTCTGTCCTAAATGTGTTGTTCAACATGAAATAATGCTGCAACTACTACTCAAACAGTATTTTACACTTTATGTTTCTGTGTGGGTGCAAACTGTTGACATCTTTACTTAATATATACTAAATTGATCTTCTGTATGTAAAGATAATTGAAAATGAATCTTGAAGCGAATGGAATGGGAGAGGGAGCGGGAGATGGGAGAATTGTGGGTGGGAGGGAGTTATGGGGGGGGAGTCATTGTAATCCATAAACTGTACTTCGGAAATTTATATTTATTAAATAAAATTTTAAAAATTAAATTAAATAATCAAAGGTACCCCCTATGCATAGACAAAGATGTCAGTGCTGTAGTCAATTCAAAAAGTTAAGGTGATTTGTACTGAATCACGTCTCCACCTATGCAACATACACAAACTTGGATAAATTCTTCCATTTACGTTCCAAGAATTAACTTGAACTAAAAGTTTAAAGACACAATTTGAAAAAACAGACTAAAAAGCCTGGCAGTGGCCTGAGTGTGTGTGAGGATGGGGGCGGACTCGGGTGGCATCGAGTCAGTGGGAAGTCGTGTGGAAGGCTCCGTAAATGATGCAAGAACAGTTCATTAGCAACTGGGGGCAGAAAAAATTCAGCAACTTATAGCATATGTTAAAATAAATTTCAAAAGAAAGAGTTATCAGTTTAATTAAATCGTTAAAATCAGAGTGAAGTACAGGCTAATACTGCCCCGGTAGCAGGAAGAAGAATGGCTTTCCGAGTGATAGCGATAAAAGCAGAAGGACAGACCCAAAAGGGGGAGAACTGACACACTGGAAGGTGCTCCTACGCCGACTTCCTGTGCATCAGGCAGCACACAAACAAAATTAAAAATCAGAAAAACCATTTGTCATGCAGCAAAGAACCTAACATCTAGAGTGCGTTTTTCATCAAAACGAAGAGGCCGACATCCCGTTCTCATCGAGGGACGCGACCACTCAGTCCACAGGAGATGAAACAGAAGCGGCCGAAGACCCCGACGAGGGAGATGGGAAACCCGAGTTGCCCAAGCTAAAGCAGAAGGCACACTTCCAACCTATCGATCGGCACGGATTTTTCTGGCAACATCCAGCATTCGGGAGTCTCCGTTTCCTCTGTAGAGAGAATTAATTTACGAACCTTTCTGAAAAGGAATTTTTAAATTTTTTTTAAATTTTTTTTTTTTGGACAGGCAGAGCGGACAGTGAGAGAGAGACAGAGAAAAAGGTCTTCCTTCCATTGGTTCAACCCCCAATGGCCACCGCGGCCGGCACACCACACTGATCCGAAGGCAGGAGCCAGGTGCTTCTCCTGGTCTCCCATGGGGTGCAGGGCCCAAGCACTTGGGCCATCCTCCACTGCACTCCCGGGCCACAGCAGAGAGCTGGCCTGGAAGAGGGGCAACCGGGACAGAATCCAGCGCCCTGACCGGGACTAGAACCCCGTGTGCCGGCGCCGCAAGGTGGATGATTAGCCTAGTGAGCCGCGGCGCCGGCCCTGAAAAGGAATTTAACAATTATCTTCCAAAGCCTTAAAGAAGTTCACGTCCACATAGGAGTTTCACGTATGTTCCTCCACCCCGAATGCTTCGTGAATTCCAAGCTGGGCCTCCGCTGCCTCCTGCCCGGCCTCTAGTGAGGATTCAAGCAGTGCCACATCACCAGCAGGTCCCCCTTTCCACACACCCCCCCTTCCCCCCCCCAAGTCCCGACCGTCGCCTCCAGGGCAGAGGGGGTCAGCCCCTCCCCTTTGCTTTGCTCAGATCAAAACACCTCGGTCTCTCCCCTGACTTCTTTGTCTTCCTGACATCAGGTGCTGGGGGCACCATGCTTCCTAGCAGATGTCAGAGCCCAGCTCTTGTCACCAGCACCCTGGGCCAGGCCTCCTAACCTGGATCCCAGCAAGGCCTCCTCTCTGCTCACCCTGCCTCCACCCCAATGTGCCGCCCAGAGGGAATTCTGCCAAAGCCTGGCTCAGTCAACTCACTTTTTTTTTTTTTTTAACAGGCAGAGTTAGACAGTGAGAGAGATAGACAGAGAGAAAGGTCTTCCTTCCATTGGTTCACCCCAAAAATGGCCACTATGGCCAGCACGCTGTGCCGATCCAAAGCCAGGAGCCAGGTGCTTCCTCGTAGTCTCCCATGCGGGTGCAGGACCCAAGCGCTTGGGGCCATCCTCCACTGCACTCCCGGGCCACAGCAGAGAGCTGGACTGGAAGAGGGGCAACCAGGACAGAACAGGCACCCTGACCAGGACTAGAACCCGGTGTGCCAGCGCCGCAGGCGGAGGATTAACCTAGTGAGCCATGGCGCCCGCCTCAACTCACTTCTTGCTCAAAACCCTCCTGTAGCTCCCTTGTCATGGAAAAGCAGAGCCCAGGTAAAGACACATCAGGCCTGTTGGAGCAGGCTAGTTTCCGTGCCTTGCCCTAAGTAAGACGACATAATCACAGGACCCAGTATTGCAGCAAATCAGTTCCAGGAAGACGAGATTCTGCCTGGGCCGGGCTGGAGCACCGAGAGGTAGTAAAGGCTTCTCTGGCGGCTCCCTAACTTGGAGCCACTGCCCTTCTCAGCCAACGCTTCCACGCTACACTGTTGCAAACCAGCTCTGAGATGTGCAGAGTCAGCAGCACAGGTCCATTAGGATGTTCCCTTGATCCAACGCTTCCTGCATCCCCTCATGCTCAGAGTCTGAATGACCTAAGATGCCGGCTTTCGCTGCTGGCTGCTGCACCAGCCAACCAGAACACAGACTTAAAGTCAATGCTCAGAGTACACGCCATTTGCCCAGACAACAGAAATTCTTCACCAAGTCCTCTCTGGTCATTTCTGTGGAGATCGTTAGTTTGTCGTGGCCAAGGGTCACTCATCACACTGAGGAAAGCACTGGAATATGCAGACCCCAGGACAGACAGAATGACCTCCCGGAGGGCTCTGCATTGGTGTGGAAGCCCACGTGTCTCTGTTCCACTTTGACCTCCACGCAGGCCGTCTGTCTACCGGCATTCTTCACTGATTTGTTAACCCAGTTTGCATTATCAGCTGCAACTGCGGGCCAGGCCCTGTGCTGGGTTGTAGCATGCTGACAGCAGGAGCCCCCAGGAACCCCACATAGAATCAGGAAATGAGGAGGGAGCAGGTGGGAGGAGAGCTGGGCAGGCAAATACCAGCCACACTAGCAAGTGCCAGAGGTCCAACGGCTGGCTTCATTGTCCCCACAACCGACGAGGCAACTGAGGCACAAGAAGAGTGAGGCTCGCCAGGGTCACATGGTGAACAGGTGCAGAGCACACACACCCACAGCCCAGGCATCCAATCAACGATCAGAGCAGAACTCGGGTCCCACGAGGTGCAGAGGCCACGGCTGATGCCCTCCTAGGTGCCCAGTCTGGGCGGGAGGGTCATGCTTGGCTCCCCATCACCCCAACATCTCTCCAAATCCCCCAGGGTGTAACCAGCAACCCTGCCCAGGGCGCTTGTCCCCTATCACTAAGCGGCCAAACTGGCCACTTCCTCCTACCGCGGTTTGGGTGTTGCTTGTATGTCACTGAGGGCTTCTGGCGCTGGAAACTTGGTCCTCAACGTGGTGACACTGGGAGGCGGTGGAATCTTTAGCAGGTGCAGTCCAGTGGGGTGACCATGTCAGCGGGGTGCTGCCCTCCAAAGAGTCTGACACTGGCCTTACAAAGCTGGTCAGCTCCCCCATGAGAACAAGTTACACCCGGGCAGGGCTCGCCCCCTCCCCGCCCTCTGGCTTTCTGTCTTGCCATGTGACTATGCTGGCAGGGGCTCCCGCCATGATGCTGTCCACTGTGTGCCCCCGCCAGAGGCCAAACAGATGGGGCCACCTGATCTGGGACTTCCAGGTCCCCAAACAGTGAACTCAACAACCTTTTCTTTATAAGGCGCTCAGCCCTGGGTATTTTATTACAGCCACTGAAAATGGACCAGTGCACCTCCTTACACAACATCCTGTCCCTTGTCTAGGGTCTCTGTATTCCCATCCATCGAGGTGTGGCTCAGAGCTTTGCAGGGCCACACAGGTGCCCGAGGCTCTCACCTAGAGCTCCGGGCAAGTCCCCAGGTGCTGCACCGGCCACCACTAACAAGCCAGCAGGAAAAGGCAGCTGGCGACGAAGCCGCCTGCAGCCAGGCCTCGGCAGCACGTCTGCTTGGGGCGCGTCTTCCTTCTCAGTGGCGCTGGATGGAGATGAAATCAGAAAGGAGCCCCTGGCAGCAGCAAAGGAGAGACCTGAGCCGTCTGAGGACCCCTGCTGTGCACAAGGGCTCCTTCCTGTAGGAGGCCAACTCGGCCCCGCTGCCACTCACACGCTCCCAAGCAAGTTTCTGGATCACGAGGAGCAACAAGAAGGCCCACTGGAGGACGCCCTGGACCCAACACACACATGTGCAAAGCTCGAGCTGAAATAGCCAAGAAGCAGCTGTGCCTGTCCTGGGGCCTCTCTCCCTCCCCCACCCCCATACAAGTTCCAGGTGAAGGTGGGCAGGGCCCGGGGGAGAGGGGGAGACTGGAGAGGCCAGTGGGTACCATGCCATCAGCCTGAGCCCGCCCACCACCCGCTAGCCTTGTGATGCAGGCAAAGTCGCTCGTGCCCTTGAACCTCAGTTCAGACGCATCTCAAGGTGGGAACATCAGCATCTCGGAGGAGTCGATGAGACGCCAGCGCTGTGCCCACAATCACTCCTGCCTGTGAGCAAGTGTGGGCGGGAGAGCGACACTTGGAAAGGCCCTCCTCCCAAGTTCTCCCATGGGTGCCGCACCGGGCCAGCCTCCTGTGCAGAAAGGGCCCCAGGGGACAAGCCGCGAGGACCAAGGAGGTCCCACGTTGATGTCCTTAGTAGCGCCTGATGGCCAGGAAGCTGCGACCCCTGCCAGCTGGGGCCAAGGTCACGCGTGCAGCTCGGCTTTGACCTACACTTGGCAGGTCCCTAAGCTCCTGCTCCTGTACCGTGTTTGGGATCCTGGCAAGGCCATCGGTTCCACGGAGGCTGATCCAGTGCCCGGTCTCGAGCGAAGGCAGGAACCCCCCAGTGTTGGGTCAGATTTAAGCACAAAGGCCGGAAAGAGAGAGAGACCGCCCACGCTCAAGTTCCAATTCCCTGCTCGTCACCTGTGCACCCTTGACAGCTCCCCACCTCCCCGAGTTTCAGCCTCCCCATCTGTAAGACAGAGATAATATTATACCATTTAACAGGGTCCGTGTGAGGATGAACTGAGATGAAATACACAAACAGCTTAGCACATTCCCTCAAAGCTGAATAAAGGTTATTTTTGTGCTGTTAACTGTTGCCACTTTGAGCTCTGCTAGGAGGCAGCTGGCTGTGCCCTTCCCTTCCCTGTGTGATCACCTCACACCTAACTGCTCAGGCACTGTTGCTACATCGCACAACTCCAAGGGCACTCCTACACCTATTGCATTTGAATAGTACCCTCTGGGCTTGTGCAGTGCACAACCTATACTCCTGCACATGGCAACCCTGAGCTCAGAATGAACTACAGGACTCTATAGAGAATCTGGGGATGTCTAGCTGGAGAGCATGAGTCCCATGAGCATCCTGGTTCTGTGGTCCTCCAGAGTAGAGCTAGATAAACCCAGGGAGACACTTTGTTGCCAGAGGAGAGTATGGTGAGATTCCCTCCACACAGGAATACAGTTGGGGATAAGCAATGGCCTCAGCCCAGTTCAGGGTCTCTGAGTGGAAGTCTGCAGTGGAGAGGACCCGTGCTCCCTGGCCAGGGAAGGCTAAACGGCACACGCCAGTCGCTGCATCACAGCTTGCACCGTTTCCGGCCCAATAGCAGCCCAGCCTGCAAACTGGCAGTGGGCACGCCGCCCTCCTCTCCAGCTGGCCGCTTCCCGTCTACTTGGTAAACACAGCAACTCCCCCGAGCCCCAGCCCTTAGCCTCAGCCAGAGGAAAGACCATGGCTGAGAGGACGCACTCAACAAATTCGAGAAGGGCGATGTTGCCAAGAGCGATAAAATTAGACGTCTGGAATCAGTGTGTGTGACTCTCTCCAGAGCTGCAGGGGCTACTGCGCCCCTCAGCATGCCGGGCACCGCACAGAGGGTTGGTGACAGCACCTGCGGCTGGTACTGACAGCAGGAGCGACCCAGGAAGTCCTGGGGCGGAGCCTGTGCACTGCCCAGACCACATGGTCATGTGCACATAACAATGGGGCCGGCCAGGGAACGGAGGGATGGCCAACTGTGGGGTGAGTTGTCTTGTCCGAAGGCCAGTGGCATTAGAAGCTACATAATCAATATTTACTGAGTGGATAGATTAACCTGATCACTGGGAGGTGGGGGCTACACCAGAGTGAGCTCTGATTCTCTCTCACCTTGGGCTCAAAATTTAAGGGAATGTGCCAAAAATAGGCTTGGTTTTTTTTGTTTGTTTGTTTGTTTTTTGACAGGCAGAGTTAGACAGTGAGAAAGCGAGTGAGACAGAGAAAAAGGTCTTCCTTCCATTGATTCACCCCCCAAATGGCCGCTATGGCTAGCACTGCGCCGATCCAAAGCCAGGAGCCAGTTGGGCCATCCTCCACTGCCTTCCAGGGCCACAGCAGAGAGCTGGATTGGAAGAGGAGCAACCAGGACAGAATCCGGTGCCCCAACCGGGACTAGAACCCAGGGTGCCAGCGCCACAGGCAGAGGATTAGCCTAGTGAGCCACGGTGAGTGCCAAAAATCTCAGTTTTTAAGATAAATAATATCTGGTTAAAGATGAATGTTGGGAGCCGGCACTGTGGCTCACTTGGCTAATCCTCTGCCTGTAGTGTGCTGGCATCCCATATGGGCACCGGATTCTAGTCCCTGCTGCTCCTCTTCCAGTCCAGCTCTCTGCTGTGGCCTGGGAGGGCAGTGGAGGATGGCTCAGGTGATTGGGCGCCTGTACCCATGTGGGAGACCTGGAGAAGCACCTGGCACCTGGCTTCGGATCAGTGCAGCGCGCCGGCCGTGGCAGCCATTTGGGGGTGAACCAACAGAAGGAAGACCTTTCTCTCTGTCGCTCTCTCTCACTGTCTAACTCTACCTGTCAAAAAAAAAAAAAGATGAATGTCATATCAAAATATTCAATAAGTGCAGGACCTGCGAGGGCCAAGGTAAGAGTGAGATGAGTGGAGCGGAGGCGCGCAGGTGCAGGTCCGACCCTCCCTTCACGGCAGGGTCTCCCTAAATGGGGTATTTACTGGGTGAAGCGTTGTGGCGTAGTGAGTGAAGCCACCGCCTGTGCACGCAGCATCCCTACGGGTGTCCTGGCTGGACTCCCAACCCAACCTCCTGCCAGTGGCTTGGGGGAAGCAGTGCAAGACGGCTCAAGTGTTTGGGCTGCTGCCACCTGCGTGGGAGACTCAGGTGAAGCTCTTGGCTTTGACCTGGCCCAGTGCTGGCCATTGCAGCCATCTGGGGAGTGAACCAACAAATGGAAGATCTCTCTCTCTCTCTCTCTCTCTCTCTCTCTCCTTTTCAAGATAAATTAATATTTTTTTAATTTGATATTTATTTATCTGAGAGCTCCCATCTGCTCCCTCACTCCCCAATGCCACAACGGCCATGGCTGGGCCAGGCCAGATGAAAGCCAGGAGCCAGGGCTCAGTTGGGGTCTTCCGTGTGGGTGGCAGGCACCCAATACTTGCGCCATCACCTGCTGCCTCCCGGGGTGCACTCTGCCAGGGAGCTGGAATGGGAGGGGAGTGGGGACTCCAGCCCAGACACTCCAGTCTAGTGCAAGCCTCACAAATGGCACCTTAACTCCTGCAGCAAACGCTCTCCTCTACTGAAAGTTGATATTTTGTGTAGGATGCACCCTTGCATTAACTTCTGCATTATAGAGGCACTGCATGAAAATACTAGCTGCTCAGATCGCTGAGGGGTTTCTGTGCCCCCGGTAAGTGCCTCACTCACCTTAGCCTAGTCCTGGCCCTGCCCACAACCATCCACCAGGACTTGAGATTTTTCACAGGTGGCAAACCACACCCTCATCTGCCTCCAGGCCTGCCAAGCCCAGGGGTCACTTGTACGGTTTCTGAACCTGTGGGACCTGCTTTTGCCAAGGGCCCCATTTTTAGACACATGGCCATGGGTGTGAAATGAGACCACCCGGGTGCAGAGGGCAGCACGTGCCCTTGGTGCCTTCTGTCTCACAAGGGAAATCCCCAGAGGCCCCACCCCCTGAGGACCCACCCCCTGAGGACCCAGGAGCTTTCCCCAAAGTGACCCCCCCAGCCCACAAGGGTTTGCTTTTCGACTTCACTTTTGAGAGCAAATGTTGGTTTACAGAACTGAGTAGAAAGTACAGAGAACCCCATGGTGTCCTCTCTGTCCCTCCAACCTCCCAAACGGCTGCCCTCCAACTGACACCTTCCCTTCACGTGGGCTTCTTACACTTGACGAAGGAATGCTAACATGTCATTAACTGAAGTCTGTGGTTCACGCCAGGGCTCATCCCTTGTATGGCACATGCTATGGGCTTGGACGAACGCAGAACGCCCATGTGTCTGCCACTACAGTGTCATACAAGAGTCTCACTGCCCTGAAATCACCTTGTGCCACTCATCCACCTGTTCACCGCCCCCTCCAAACCCCTGGCAACCAGGGGTCTTTTACTACCACCATGGCTTGGCCTCTCCTGGAACACTGCAGAAGTGACGTCACACAGAGCGTGGAGCCCTCTCTTGTTCAGTGGTGTGCCTCTACAGCTCCTCTATGTCCTTTGTGGTTTGATAGCTTTTTCCTCCCATCACTGACTCATTTAGCCACAAGGGGAGGTACCACAGGCGGTTTATGCATTCCCCTCTTGAGTGACATCTTAATTGCTTCCAATTTTTTTTTTATTTGACAGGTAGAGTTACAGACAGTGAGAGAGACAGAGAGAAAGGTCTTCCTTCTGTTGGCTCACCCTGCAAATGACCGCTACGGCTGGCGCGCTGCGCTGATCCGAAGGCAGGAGCCAGGTGCTTCCTCCTGGTCTCCCATGCAGGTGCAGGGCCCAAGCACTTGGGCCATCCTCCACTGCCCTCCCGGGCCACAGCAGAGAGCTAGACTGGAAGAGGAGCAATCAGGACTAGAACCAGAGCCCATATGGGATGCTGGCACAGCAGGCAGAGGATTAACCTAGTGCACCACAGTGCTGGCCCCCCAAATTTTGAAAATTATGAATAAGGCTACTGAGAACACTCACATCTAGGCTTCTGCGGGACACACAGGCTCAATACATTCGGGTAAATAAGGAGCACAACTGGCCCATGAGGCTTTGAGGCCCAACAAGACCCCAGGGACCCCATTCCCTGAGTGCTTCCCAGGACACGCAGCCACGAATTCTCCAGCAGCGTGGACCAGCAGGACATTGGGTAGCACGTGGAGGCCACCAGCCTCTCGTCCACAGCAGCCCACCCGGCCTAGGAGCTGGAGGGCCACAGCGCACTGCTGCCTCTCCCAGGACAAGGCAAAGGTGTCTAGAAGTGCAGCTAACAGAAGCAGAGACCCCCAGCGAGGGCGAGGCGTGGATGAGACAGTGCCCCTGACCCTGCCACCAGTGTCCACGTCACAGCGAGATGCGTTCGCCTGTGTGTGGCAGCCTGAGGCAGGGGCCCAGCGCCGGGGCAGCAGGTGCAAGCAGGCCCACAGGGTGCTCTCGGTGCAGGAGGCTGCAGAAGCCAAGGTCGGGAAGGAGAAAAAAACCACCTGTGTGTGATGAGTGAGGCAGGCAAGATCAAAGGAGAAAGCGATTCATCTCGCCAGCCTGCGCCAGCTGGTTTTCACACATTGTCTCATTTACATCGCACAGCCGCCCTTTGGTGGGAGCTAATTATCCTCATTTTTCAGATCAGAAACGGGATCCCAGAGGCACTATACCACCTGCGGCGGGCTGGCGGTGGAATTCAAACCCAAGACTCCCGGATTCCACACGCTTCATACTCTACCTAGTCCTCCTTTAAAAAAAAAAAAAAAAAAAAAGAACAAAAATTTTTATTAGTTTCAGAGCCAGAGAGAGAGAGAGGAGACAGAGACAGAGACAGAGACAGAGAGCGCTCCCGCCTGCTGGTTCACTTCCCAAATGCCGGCAAAGGCCAGGGCCAAAGCAGGGAGCCAGGAATGCAATCCATGTCTCCCCAGCAACGTGAGCCGTCACTGCCGCCTCTCTGGACCCGGGAGAAGCTGGAGACAGGATTCAAAGCCGGCCACTCGGATGTGAAACATGGCATGGTGAAGGGCAGGCTGACTGCGCCTCCCGCACGCTGAGACATCCTGTCGCTTCCCGTGGTCTTGATTGCCACATTCGCACTGTGCTTCCCAAACTGCCCCTGGCAGCCCCTACTCCCAGTTCAGTATTTCGTCTCAATGTCTCACAGGCACCTCAAGGACAACAAAACTCACCACCTTCCACCGAAAGCCCGGCATCTCCGCCCACAAAGATGCCCGAACCCGGACGCTGGGGTCAGCGCCTCTGCCCTCAGCCCCACCAGGTCACATTCCCGCCATCCCAAGTCCTGCTCCTTCCTGCTCCCTCCCTCTCCACTGCTCCGGCTCTGGTCTGTGGCCTCCCAGCAGGTCCTGCTCCCCTCCCCCACCCTGGTGTCCCCCACCCCCACCCCGTGCACTGGTGGGAGTGGCTTCTTGACTCTTAAATGTGATCTCATTTCTCTACTCACTCACACCCTCTGACAGCTACTGGCTGTTGCAAGCTCTACATCCGGTCACTTCACCCCGAAACCACCCCATGAAACGGGCACTTGGCTTTCTCCTTTCACAGAGGTGAGAGTTGGGGTGCTAAAAGAGCAAGTAGCCCCAGGTCCCACAGCAAGAGGCAGCTTCACACTCTGACCAGTACACTGAACAGCCTGGCACTCAAAATCCTTATCAGGGCCCTCAAGAGTCCTGCCTCCACCTCTCTTCATTCTCATTCTCTCCACCACATCCCCCAAGTCCAGAGGAAGGATTTCTCTGTAAGTCCTCAAGACTGTCACACTTCCCCCTGCCCCAGGGCCTTTGTACATGCTGCCCCTGGAGCACGGCCGTCCCCGACTCTTCCCTTGGCTGACTTCTACTCCCCCTTCTGGTCTCACTTGCAGTGTTGCTTCCTTTGGGGGATGTTTCCCTGAGCCCCAGATGGAGCTAAGTTCCCTGTTGTAAGATTACACTCTCAGGGGTGGCTTTGGGGCACAGTTGGCTATGGGCATTGGTTGGGGTCCCTGCTGCTCCATTTCCAATCCAGCTCCCTGCTAACGCACCTGGGAAGGCGGCAGAAGATGGTCCAAGTGCTTGGGCCCCTGCACTCACATGGGAGACCCAGATGCAGTTTCCGGGCTCTGGCTTTGGCCTGGCCCAGCCCCAGTCTGTCACCTGCACTTCTTTGAGGGCAGAGACCACACCTGCCTGTTTCTCCAGGACGTGGTGGACATTCAGGACCACGTGGGTCGCAGGAACAAAAATGAAACGTGGATGAGAACAACTGATCCACTGTGCGTGCTGCTCCGTGGCTGTCCAGCCAAGAGGCACATTTGCTGACACGATGCCTGTGCCTCGGCGAGCGCCTCACACCGTAAGTGTTACACAGACCTCCTGCGGGTCGCGTGGGAGTGCAAATTCTGACTCAGCAGCCTGGGCCGGGCCTGAGAATCTGCATTTCAGACAAGGTGCCGGTGACGCTGATGTTGCTGATCAGGGGCCACACTCATGGCAGCAAATGTTGATGCACCCCCATCCCCGCCCCTCTGTCTCATCTGTGAGCCAGGTTTTCCCGAACTCCTCCCTCCCTTCCAGGTAGCTCCTGCTTATTTTTTAAGACTGATTTGAAAATCAGAGAGAGAGAGATCTTCCATCTGCTGGTTTACTGAACCCCATGCAGGTGCAGGGGCCCAAGCACTCAGGCCATCCTCTGCTGCCCTCCCCAGTGCATTAGCATGGAGCTGGATGGGAAGTGGAGCAGCCAGGACTCCACGTGGCTGTCATAAGCTACAGCTCAACCCACTGCCCCATATTCCCAGCCCGGCTCCTGTGTAGCAGGAGAGGACTTTATGTGAACTTTCGTTACAGGGACCAGGGAGTGAGGGGCAGGTGGTGAAGAGCAGGCTTGTGCTAGGGCCTGGTGTATGTGGGATGTGTCTGTCGGAGACGCCCGTCCAGATGCCGGTGGCTTCGTCACTGATGGACCACATCCAGGGGCTGTGCACGGTGCACTTTCCCACCTGCTCCCGCGGCAGTCCCACGAGCAGATCCCTCGTCTGTGGGCAGCTTCCCTCCACGTGATGAGCCACAGGCTCTGTGCATCTTTGGTTCTGCTAGCTTCTCAGACCACAGAGCCCTCCCCTGAGCCTCAGGCACTTCTATAACGCTGCCACACAGAGGGATACACATGGCTTCCACATACCCAGGGCTAACTGGGAAAGACAGTGGCCGGGACGGCCGGGAAGGAGGTGCACCAGCGTCTGGTGGGCACCACGTGGTAGTCCCTGCCACAGGGCCGGGTCCCAGATGACACCAGCTTTCACCGCGGCTGCATTCTGCTCCCCATCCGCTTCCCCAGGCCAGGCCTGGTGTCTTCTCCAAGTTGCTCCTCCCCCACCCCAACTCTTCCCAGCCCCCTCCACACCCCGGCAGGAGGGATACCCACCCCACCCCTTCCCAGGCTTTCCTCTCTGCCTCCTTGTTGCCCTCCAGGGGCCTCCAGCACTGCCACGCTCCTCTGGAGCCCCACACAGGAAGCCAAGCAAAGCCGCTGTCTTACTCCTCCCCGATGTCTCGAGGGCCGAGCTGGGCCCACAGCACCTCCTGTTCACTCTCCACACCAGAAAGGATGCCCACGTCCCACATGGGGCTACCTGATTCCTGACTCCAGCTTCCTCCCAAGACAGGTGCAGGGAGGCTACAGAGATGGCTCAGGCAGCCAGGATCCTGCCCCCGGCGTGGGAGAGCTGGATTGCCTTCCTGGGTGTCTGGCTCTCCGCCATGGCTCCCCTAGCTGTTGCTGGCATTTGGGGTATGATCCAGTATCACATGCGATACGCTCGGATCAGGAGTGCCACGGTGGCTGCCCTCTGACACTTCCAATAGCAACCCTGGTGCAGCCCTGAGCCCTGCCTCGTGCTGGGAAGCCATCCACCAAAGCAGGGAGGGATGTGGGATCGATTCCATGGATGCCATGTGATGAGCTCACAGCTGATCCGCATCCCTAAGCCCCACGTGGCTTCGCCTTGGCCCTTACCAAGGCAAACCCACTCCCCAGCATGATGGCGGCACGTGGGGTAACAGACATGCAGCGGGAACAGGCAGAGGGCCTGGCACATCAGGAAATCCACACCCCACCCCCGGCCTAACCCCCACCCACATCCCCGACCCAAGGTCTGCAGGCAGGTGGCAGTGCCCCGGTGCCCAGGCCGGGAGGGACGGGGCAAGGCTGGTGGGAGGAGAGGGTTAAGGAGCCGGCAGCCCACACCAGCACCTTCCATTCTGCACTCCTGGCCATTTCTTCCCCGTGAATTTAAATGCATTCTGTCACACTGAGTTATGTCACCCGGAGGAAATGCCCAACACGGCGACGTTTTTAAAGATTATTTTTTAGATCACCTATCACTATCCATTTGAGGAACGATTGTTCAATCTGGAAAAATAAATTCAAAACTGTCCCCATCTAAGCTAGCTGGAAAAATAACTTTCCCTATTCTTTTCTTTTTTATTTATTTATTTTTTTGAAGAAGGCTCATTTCTGAAGGACAGATTTGAAAATCCGTTTTCACCTTGATAGTCTGGCTGGATTCGAGCACCTCAGTAAGCTGCAGGTAGACAAGCGCAGGCGCAGCCGGCTGTGTGACCTCGGGCCATCCACTTAACCTCTCTGAGCCTTACGCTCCTTCCTGGTCACCAAGAGATAACACCGCCACCCGTGATCATCAAATGAGGTGATGCCCAGGCCAGGCCGTGAATGAGAGACAGGTGTAAGGTGTCCAGTCCACTAAGCTGTTAATTCCTCAAGGGCAGAGAGCAGGTACAGGCCAGTGCTGCTCTTCCGTCTGGGCTTGCACAGGGCCTGGTGCCCAAGAAGTGTTTCAGCAATTCTGGCTGGATGGCTGGCTGGCTGGACAGACAGGCCAAGGGGTGATGGCTCGGTAGATGGCTGCACGATGAGGGCAGGAGGAATGCCATGCGTGCAGAAAAACAGCTCCCCAGCAAACAAACGCCTTAAATCCCTTATTCGTGGCCCTCCAATTCCCATGGGGCAAACACGGCCTTCGTGCTGATTCCCATCACTGAATGCAGCACTGGGGAAAGAGGCGTGCACAGTGAGCTCTGAGGAGCCTGCGGATGCCGGCTCCTGTGCCCAGGGAAGGAGGCGGGGTGGGGTGGGGGTGGGGGAAGAAAGGAGAGGAAGGGACAGAGAGAAGGAAAGAGAATCTTGAGTAAACGTTCACCACAGAGAGGAAAATAAAGACACTTGGAGGGGGAGCTGTGGATAGTGGGTTAAGCTGGCATCCCACATGGGCGTCAGTTCGAGTCCCCGCTGCTCCACTTCCAATCCCGCTGTGCTAATGGCCTGGGAAGACAGCACAGGATGGCCCAAGTGCTTGGGCCCCTGCACCCACATGGGAGACCCAGATAGAGTTCCAGGCTGCTGGCTTTGGCTTGGCCCAGCCCTGGGCATTGTGCTGTTTGGGGAGTGAACCAGCAGGTGAAAGACCTCTCTCTGTGTATCTCTGACTTTCAAAAAAAAAAAAAAACCCTCAGGGAGCAAGGGAAGGAACGCAGTCCACAGGGCAGGAGGAATGTGTTCACCAGCACACGGGGGGATGGGGCTGGGACCATCTACAGGTTTACTCCCCAGTGGCCACAACAGCCAGGGCCAGGCCAGGCCGAAGCCAGGAGCCGGGAAGTCAACCCAGGCCTCCCGTGTGGGTGGTAGGGACCCAGCTACCTGAGCCAGGGTCTGCACCTGCAGGAGGCTGGAACTTGAGCCCAGACGCTCCGACGAGAGGCAGCTGTCTCAAGCGCTGTCTTCACCACGGCACCAACCAGCTGCCCTCAAACCCGCTCACTCTAGAGGAAAGGCCTTCTCAAGCACCAGGCTGGGACCCGGTTCATGAGAATGGAATTCAAGCGGAAATTTCTCTTGTTACAAAATAACTTGAAATCCATGTGTGGTTTCTTCATAAGACACGTCCTCCACGAACTTTTGAAGCCCCTTCCTCATAGTGAACAATGCTCTTCAATGACTCTTTAAAAAAAAAAGTTTTTAAGCGTTTTATTCAGTGAGAGACATGCACAGGAAAGTGAGGGCTTTAATTAGGGGAGAAAGAAGTCCGGAAGCTAAGTTGGGTCCGTACCAGGCAGAGAGCAGGCCAGGAGCCACGTGGAGCAAGCACGCAGGCAGGAAAGCAGAGAGCAAGGCCAAGGGCCCAACAAGGGTGCAACCAAAACAGGGAGGGGCCCACCATGCTCCAGGCCTTTCAGCTACTCCCAAAGGGGCGTGGTTACATAGTCTGATTGGCAGGTGGGCATCCAGGTGAGATCAGGTAGGGGCATAAGATCACACAGCGGGAGGGGGCATAGTCTCCAGCTTACAAATCTAAGCAATTTGATCCTGTCTGCCTATATCATTCCCCCTCAGAGACTCCAGACCTTAATCCTAAGGGATGCTGAAGGGCACAGAATCATCACATCTTCTGTAGTCGCTTCCTGCTTACGAGGGGTGTAGCGCAGGCCCTGCCTGTCCTGGGTCTGGAAGTCTCACCCATCTCATCTACAACATTTGCTTTATGAACTGGAGAATTTTCGGTCACCACCAATGGCTATGTGCCTGCATGATCAGTTATTCTCAGGAGTCACTGAGTTCTGAAACATGTAAGTTTGTTGATTACCGTAAGTAAAACTGGAACAAAACCAATTGCAAGTAGAGTGTCCCATGAGATGGAAAGAACATGTCTTACAGAATCCCAGATAGTGGGTGGTGATGTAGATTATAAACCCACTTAGCTTGAGCATAGAGAATTATAGTAGAAGAAACTATTAAGGAGTTTTCTTATTAATAACAGTTCCCAGAGAGAATCAGAAGAGGCAGGTACTGTATGTTTGCCTTAAGGCGCAGTAGTCTTGATGTGACGACAGCAAAAGCTTTACTTATCTTTTTGCTTTGTAAGAGGTATTTAAGAGCTCAGCTGGCTTATAGGAATAACCGGGCGTGTCTTCCGAGTTCACCTGTGAAGACTAAACAGGCAGAAGTCTAACCCTATTTTACTGAGGCAGTTAGGCTCAGCAGCACCAGGCAAGGTCCCTTCCATTTAAGCCACAACTGACCTGAAGAGGATTTTTCCATGAATGGCTTGTCCAGGATTCCTAATGTCGGAGCGTCTGTTAAAAGGTCTTTAATTCCTTGGAACACTTTGGAGCTCCCCTGTCCAGCAGTGTGTCTGTGTCAGGGCCTTCTAAAACTTTATACAAAAAGTTGGGATCCAAATCCCGCAATCCAAATCCCACAGAATCCTGCCATCCCAGACATGTCCTTCACCGCCTTCTAGTCTGTGGTGACCCAAGACAGAACAGCTTCCCTTCTCTCGACTGCAAGGGCACGCTTTCCTGGAGTTAGAACACAGCCCGGCTGAGATACCTCTTGTTCAGAAACCTCAGCCTTTGCTTGGCACATTCTGTATCCTCACTTTCCCAGATTTTGGGTTTAGTGGGATGCAGAAGAAATTATCCCTTAGGAAAGCAGTAGAAGATGGTCCAAGTCCTTGGGCCCCTGCACCCACGTGGGAGACCTGGAAGAAGCTCCTGGCTCCTGGCTTCAGATGGGCGCAGCTCCGGCCATTGCGGCCATCTGGGGAGTGAACCAGCAGATGGAAGACCTCTCTCTCTGTCTCTACCTCTCTCTGTAACTCTGTCTTTCAAATAAATAAAAGAAAAAAAAATTATCCCTTAGGCAAAGGTTTAGCATACAATAAGATGTGTTGAAACAACTGTCTCATTAGTAGCCCTGAGGCCTTTAACCATTTTGTACTCTCCACTTGACCTTGTGTTAAAACGTAGGAGACAGGAATATCACAGGGAGACATGGACCCAAGAGTCCATGTTTGAGACACTGAGTTAACTTTAAAGAAGCACCTAAGAATACAGGAAATGGAGTTTGACATCTAGACATAACTAGAACTTATGACACATAATAATATAACACACTAGAACAAAGTAAATCTTTGGGAACAAGTTTTACCATTAATTTTAATACTGTAGGGGCCAGCGCTGTGGCATAGTGGGTAAAGCTGCCGCCTGCAGTGCCAGCATCCCATATGGGTGCCAGTCCAAGTCCCTGCTGCTCCACTTCCAATCCAGATCTCTGCTATGGCCTGGGAAAGCAGTAAAAGGTTGCCCCAGTCCTTTGGCCCCTAGACTTGCATGGGAGACCCAGAAGAAGCTTCTGGCTCCTAGCTTCAAATCAGCACAACTCCAGCCATTGCAAACAACTGGAGAGTGAACCAGTGGATGGAAGACCTCTGCCTCTCCTCTCTGTGTAACTCTTTCAAATAAATTAATAAATCTTTTGGGCCGGCGCCGTGGCTCAACAGGCTAATCCTCTGCCTTGCGGCGCCGGCACACCGGGTTCTAGTCCCGGTCGGGGCACCGGATTCTGTCCCGGTTGCCCCTCTTCCAGGCCAGCCCTCTGCTGTGGCCCAGGAGTGCAGTGGAGGATGGCCCAAGTGCTTGGGCCCTGCACCCCATGGGAGACCAGGAAAAAGCACCTAGCACCTGGCTCCTGCCATCGGATGAGCACGGTGCGCCGGCCGCAGCGCACCAACTGTGGCAGCCATTGGAGGGTGAACCAACGGCAAAGGAAGACCTTTCTCTCTGTCTCTCTCTCTCTCACTGTCCACTCTGCCTGTCAAAAAATAAATAAATAAATAAATAAATAAATAAATCTTTTGGGGCCAGCTCTGTGGCTTAGTGGGTAAAGCCACTGCCTGCAGTGCCAGCATCCCATATGGTGCCGTTTTGAGTCCTGGCTGCTCCACTTCCAATCCAGCTCTCTGCTATGGCCTGGGAAAGCAGTGGAGGATGGCCCAAGTCCTTGGGCCCCTGCACCTGCATGGGAGACCCAGAGGAAGCTCCTGGCTACTGGCTTTGGATCGGCGAAGCTCTGGCCATTACGGCCAGTTGGGGAGTGAACCATTGGATGGAAGACCTCTCTCTCTCTGCCTTTCCTCTCTCTGTGTAACTCTGACTTTCAAATAAATCAATAAATATTTTAAATAAATTAATCTTTTTTAAAAAATTTAATATTATAACACTTTGAGGACAGAGATCCTGCATGGGAAGTTAGTACACAGCGACTCTTGTTGTTAGTTTAACAATTAATACTCTTATGTATGACATCAATGGCACCCGAGGCCCTTGACATGAGCTGCCTAGGCTATGGAAGCCTTCTGAATCCACAAATGCCATCGGTATTTGGACAAGGCCATAAGCAAAGTGGAAGTTCTCTCCTCCCTTCAGAGAAAGGTACCTCCTTCTTTGATGACCACTTCTTTCCAATGGGGTCTCACTCAGGGAGGTCCTCCATGTAGGGACACTTTTCACATGAGTGTCCTGGCTTTCCATGCCTGAAATGCTCTTGTGGGCTTTTCAGCCAGACCAGAAGCCTTAGGGCTGGCTCTGAGGACGCTGAGTGTTACTTAAAGCAAGTGCCATTCCATGAGTCTGCTGCATGGACTGCTGCCCATGTTGGAACATGCACTCTTGAATTACTCTTATGAATGGGAAACCTTCCTTTTGTAACAAAATCTTACCTGGAAGCACAGTAATAATTATTGCTGGTATTTCTTGAGCTCTTACTGTGTGCTGGGGACAGTTCAGTGCATTGCTGGGTATACACCATAGAATCTCTCCAATGACCCGGAGGCAGAAATTCTTCCCATCCCAAGTTTACCAGTGCACTTGAGGCACTTGTCCAAGGTCACATCACAAATAGGAGCTCCAGGACCTAAACGCAGGTGATGATGGCCGTCCTAACCACCCTGCTGTCCTGTCCCCAAGGGGGAAAGAAAGGGCTACGCACTGAACTGCCCATGCAGGCAGCACAGGGAACCAGGGTCTTGGAAAGAGGCGGGAGGAACAGGGGCTAGTCCTGGTTCTGCTCGTGGCTGGCTGTGTGTCTTGGGAAAGCCTCTCGCCTTCTCTGAGCTTCGGTTTTCCTGGCCACCTTCTGTGAGTATTACAGTATTACTCTGTAAGTATCACAGAGTATGCACTGGATGATCCTGCTCACAAAAAGGACCATGGCTGCGCGATCCGTCTTTAGGTACCCCAGGGTCCGTGGGATTTCAAACACAGCTATGGTTGAGCTTACCAGAGGTACTTGAAGAATCCTCATAGTAATCATTTCTCTAATTAACTTAAACCCAGTAGAGCTGTATTACTCTCAAGCACACTTATTTTGAAAGTCATTTCTGTGACTGCACGATACTGTGCATTTAGCTCCTAGCACTGCCTGCCTGTAATCTTTTACAAATGCCGGTGCAATGAAACCTATTTTTGTGGGAAAGGAAAACAAGAGAAATAGACACAGGGAGGAGGTCTGCCTGGACAAGGCGTCCTTTCTTTGGGACTCACAACCCTTGGAAACCTGAAAAAGAAACGTCAACTTTCCTCCCCAGAGAAATGCAACGCTCACCAAACTCACCAAACTTGGACGGTAACTTTGGGATGGAGAGGCCTCAGGGACTTGACCCCCGGAGCCAGGGCAAAGGAAGAGCTTTGCCCCACCCAGACCACGGCTGAGGCTGCAGGTAACCCTTCAGGCCTATGTGTGAAGATTCTAGATCAATGCAGGAAAACAGCCCAGGGCCACCCAGACACTGGCCAAGAGTGTAAAATGCAGAACACTTTTGACAAATCTCTTAATGAAACATAAGCAATTAGGCTGAGAGTCCTATCAAAGGCAGCCTGTCACTCAGCAGCCTGACACTTAATTGAATTTTGTTTTCCATCCTCTGGCTCCTTCCCCCCGATAAACAAATTCTTTCTCCACACATCAGGTTTCCCTAACCCAGAATCCAGCGACAGTCAGTCAATTAACTGATGCAACAAAGACTTCCATTAAAAAAAATTTCCCCTAACTAAAAGAGTGAGATTTTATGACGCTCGGGCCTGATATCTATTTCTCTGTGGTTAACCCTCTGTCCTCTTCCTCAGGGACCTGGTGGTGGCAGGGAAGGGGCAGTGTTGCAGGACAGAAACAAGTCCAATGCCAGCATCACCCAGAGTCTACTGTGTGACCTTGGGACATTGCTTCCCCTCTCTGTTTTCCTTCAGCTGTAACACAAAGGACAGAACTAGGGGATTCCAAGGCTGATTATGGCTCTAATCCTTACTAACTCTTATATTTTCTGATCTAGGGGACAGTCTGATGGCATAGTCCTCCTGTGCTTCACAGGGGAGCCAGCACAGCTGCCAGGAACTCTCACACAGCAGCGAACCTGAAACATGGCCCATCTTCCTCAGCAGGCCACCTCTACCTGGCAAAGGTAGGAGCCCAGAACACCTCCACTGCTCTCCCTGGCATGTACCCCCACGTTCCCAGGCACAGCCCTCATGCACCTGCTTATACAAACCTCCTCATGCAGCACACTCCCTCACACGCTCACATCTCACATACAAGTGCAGGGAGACACATGCATGCACAACTAAACATGCGCCCCTTGCACAGCAAAGCCATGCACATGCATGAACATGTGCACACATGCACACCCATGTGTGTGCCCCTTGAGAACGCAGATCTCTGCAGAGCTGTACACAGCCGACCCCTTCACTCCCAACACGTGCACCTGAGTCCAGAGCCCTGGGCTGTCTTGTATAGCAACCCCCCATCACTCCCTCGCAGGCTCCTCTCCTTTCCACACCATCAGCCGTGAGCATGGGCTGGGTTTCAGCAACTTTTCTCCATCACAAGTAAGCTTTGACGGGACAGCCCAGAGGATCTACCCGGGCCCTGACCCACCAGGACCTTCCAGAACTGTCTGAGTGCCAAAGTTTCATCCAACTGTGGGCTCCCGGGCTCCTCCCTTGTACCAGGCACTGCATGGGAAGGAGCAGAGTGACCTGGACAGACACGGTCCCCTGGAGTGGCTCCGTTCCTGGCAGTTCCCATCCCAGTCTCCTGTGAAGGTAGTTAGGGCCCCGTTCCTGGATACTGGCACATCCAGGGGTCTCCCCCGGAGACAGTCCTTGTAGGACATCATGGTCAGGGGTGGCCTGGGAAATCTCCCAGCCTCTCTCAGCTTCAGTCCCCTCATCTGTGAAATGGGGACAGCAGCAGTGGCTCCCATGGAAGGATCATCCGTTCACTCAACAAAGAGACTGAGAAATTACAATAAGGGTCTTCAACACGTTTATGGACAATGCAGGTTGTGAAAGAGAATTCATGGATCTCAGAAAATTTCTGCAGCAAAATGAACTCATCTTTTTCATAGACTTTTTAAAATATTTTTTATTTAATAGAGTTAGACAGTGAGAGAGAGAGAGAGAGAGAGAGAGAGAGAGAGAGAGAGAGAGAGAAAGGTCTTCCTTCCATTGGTTCACCCCCCAAATGGCCGCTATGGCCGGCGCTGCGCCGATCCAAAGCCAGGAGCCAGGAGCTTCCTCTGGGTCTCCCATGCGGGTGCAGGGCCCAAGCACTTGGGCCATCCTCCACTGCCCTCCTGGGCCACAGCAGAGAGCTGGACTGGAAGAAGAGCAACCGGTACTAGAACCCAGTGCCCATATAGGATGCCGGTGCCACAGACAGAGGATTAACCAAGTGAGCCATGGCGCCAGACCTCATATACTTTTTAAAAGACTTATTTATTTATTTGAAAGGCAGAGCAAGAGTGAGAGAATCTCTTCCATCCACTGGCCATAACATCCAGGACTGAGCCAGGCCAAAGCCGGGAGCCATGAGCTTTGTCTGGGTCTCCTACATGGGTAGCAGGGGCTCAAGTACTCGGGCCATCTTCCTTGGCTTTCCCCGGTGCATTAGCAGGGAGCTGGAGTGAAGAGGAGCAGCCGGGACTCGATCTGGTGCTCGGACATGGGATGCCAGCACCACTTAACCTGCAGGGCCACGGATTTGCCTGCTGCAGATGAACTTCTCTGAATTCCATCTGTCCATGAACCCTTTGAGGCACCCACAGATTTGCCAGGCACTGTTCTAGGCAGTTGAGGTTGCTGTGAAGGTTAAAGGGGGGTGATGAACACAGCCCCAGCCACTGGGGTAGAGGGGAGGGGCGAGCAGGAGGCCCTGGAGGTGGTGGGGCTCTGAAGTGAACGGGGAGGGAGTGGCTTGCAAGCACTGGAGCAGGGGAGGAGGCTGAGGCTAAGGCTGCAGCCCACCAGAGGGCAATGGCCCAGCACTGAGCACAAAGCCCCAGGCGCAGGCTGCCGGTCACCATCCACAACCCGCAGCTCCTGGTGAGAACAATGTCTCAGCCTCCATCACCCTGGAAGCCCTTCCTGGGTGGGGGCCTGGGTGCCCCTGCAGTTTTACAAAGCCAGGAGAGGGTGGGGGAGGCAGGGACAGGGCCCCACTTCTCCCCCTTGGATCGGAGCAGCTGCTGTCAGCATCCCGCGCCTTCGGCTTAGCCCGTCTCCCTGCCTCTGTTTTCGTGTTTTCCTCTTGCACTGCCTGTGTGGAGCACATCTCTCAGAAAATACTTGCTTTTGAAAGTTGTTGTCATAACAACCACTTCATTACCCGCCAGGCCCAGTATCTCAGAAATGCAGAATCTTTCCTTAAAAGCGTGCACTGCACATCAAAGGGGAATAGGAGCTCATTATTTTTACATTATTTTGCAGGCAAATAGATATTTTCCAATACACATTTCTTTTCTAAGTTGATTTTCTTGTTCAGTGGAAATGCACATTTCTTTCTTAACGCTTTCCTGCCTGCAGGCTTCAGGGCCTAGAAACCTAAGCTCCTCAACGCTAGAGAGAGAGAGAAGAGAGAGAGAGAGAGAGAGAGAGAGAGAGAGAGAGAGAGAGAGAGAGAGAGAGAGACTGAGAAGAGTGTACATTTCCTTACCGGGCATCCAGCCCTCAGTCCTCAATGCTGCAGCTCACCAAGGATGGTTTGCTCAAATTCACAATTCACACCAGAAATCTAGAAATGGAAGGCACTACATGTAGCCTACACAAGCCTTCACTGGTATAACTGTTCAAAACAAGTAAAGCTCATTATTTAAGGAGCCAAACTTAAACAAACCAACACACACAACCATTTGGGACGGTGACGTGTTGCAGGATTTTATTTTCTGAACAAGCGGGCGCCGTCAGCATTTCCGAGTTCCCTGTGGGCGCCCAGCTTGTCTCCCTCTCCCTGGCTGGCAGGTGAGCCCCTGGGGGCTTTGCTTGTCTGCCCCACTGCTTTCCACCCTCCCCCTAAACAGTACCCAGGCCTGTAGGCACCCTGTACACATCTGGTGAATGGACCAACCAATGAACATGCTGCAAACATCATACCTTTTAACAATTCCACAAAGAAAGAGGTCATTGTCCCCATTACACAGATGAACAAGTCAAGCCTCCATAAATTTGATAACCGCACTCATGATATGCATGCGATCATAATAAAATGTCCTCTTAACACTATGCGTAAGAAAAGTGCACACATTCTAAGTGTGCGGCGCCCTGACTTTCCATGGGCTGAGCCCCTCTAAGGAACTGACACCAGCCTGAGAGGTGACCATGGGAGGAAGAGGCAGGGCAGCGACCAGGCCTGGCTTCCCACAGTAACAACCCACTAAGCTGCTGCCTGCTGGCTCGCGTGTACTTGCACTTTGGTTCCATGTCACAGGAAGGGTCAGCCCCTTAGAGCCACAACCCACTGGATCCGGCATCCTGGCCTCTGATGCCATCCATTCATTTTTGCCTGGTTTTATGATCTCTGGAAGAACCTCCAAGTAGGCACCCCTTCAAGCCCGTCTTCTTTCCCTCCTCACATGTTTTTGAGACGCATCCATGTCACTGCAGGTAACTGACCATCATTCACTCTCTGCTAACAGCAGCTCATCTCTCACCAGCATCTAGTCCGTGCCCTGTAAATGCTCACATAACCCTCCCAGGATCCTAGGCCAGGAGGGGCCCGTCCGGCCTGTGGGCCATAGAAGACCCTCACTATCATTAGGTCTGGCCCTGCCAAGGCAGCCACAGATGGGACTCAAAATTCAACAAATCTGTACAGGCTAATTTTTAAGCCAATAATTTTGTATGGCTGGTGAATGATGCTATAACTATCCAAATGGCCCTCTGCATGTAAGGGAAAGTCATTATTATATGTCTGGAGCCCCCACAAACAGTGAGTGGAGAATTAAACCGAGAATCGGATGGTTGCAAAGCTCCCATTGCTGTTGTCAGCAGCCTGATGACTCAAGGCTGTTGCGACCGTGCAAGGAGAGAGCTCTGTGCTCTGACATCGGATGGCCCAGGTGCTGTGTCCACCTCTTGGAACCGTTCTTCTACTTCTGCAGTCCTTGACCTCACTGCCATACCTCCAGCTGCTCCTTCCTGCCCACAACTCTTCCTATCCTCCTGATCCCCCAAGGTACCAGGGTCTTGACAATTACATGCAAAGCCAGAGAATGCAACCCCTGACAGACGAGATCTGTGAGGTTTGCTCCAGAGTCCAGGTGGGAGACGAGTCTAGAGCAGGCGAGTGCCACTCAAGTCCATTGTCCCCGTATCAGGTGGGGATCTGTGGGCCCCTCTGCAGCATTTCTGGAGCTCAGCTGACAGCCAGTGGCTAACAGGCTGGGCTTGGGTCACTTCTGCAGCCCCATCCGACAAAGGAGCCAACAGACACATAAAGACCCTTTGCAGCTCCCAGCTCTGAGGCAGACGAGTGAGCTGGAGTGACACTGAGAGGGACGGTCCCTCACCCTATGGCAGAGCCAGTGTCCTGCACGCTGGCCCTTCAAAGTCAGTCTGTTTGCTCCAACTCCCCTTTCCTGGGAGGTCCCCTCTCATCCTGCCTCCCCCAGCTCTGAGGGGCACCTCCCACAGGTGGGGGCCATGCAGGGTGCTGGGGACACTCAGCAGAAGCAGGGCAGAGCCTTGTCTCCCTGGCAGCCTCCTGCCCTGGGCAGTGCACAGCCCCATCCGGGTCCCCCACCCCCTCGCCTGTCCAGCCCTCACTCCCTCCACTGACTAATTCTGGGCTCTCAGTGTATTTTGCCATGAAAGACTGAATCTCTTTCCACCTCCCTCACCCTCTTGGAAGAGCCAATTGTGCATCTGTTAGGCAGCCCACTCCCACAATCTTGATGACCAACATTCACATCTGCTCCCGGGATTCTGCTCCAAACCAGTTTTAACACCTGATTGATTCCTTCATTAATTAATGAGTCTCAAAAATCTTTGACACATGTTCAAATGAAAAAGAAGGTGAGAGGAGGATGTTGAGAACAGTAGTTAAAGAAGCCGCTTGGAACGCCCACATCCCATATCCGAGTGCCTGGCTTTGAGTCCTGGCTCTACTCCCAATTCCCCCAGCTGATGCTCACCCTGGGAGGCACAGGTAATGGCTCAAATACCTGGGTCCCTGACACTTACATGGGAGACCCAGATGGAGTTCCTGGCTCCTGGCTGACCCCACCTGGCTGTTGTGGGCCTTTGGGGAGTGAATCAATGGATGGAAGACATCACTCTAACTCTTTCCCTCTTTCCCTTTTAAATAAAATGAAACACAATTTAAAAAAAAAAAGAATCTATATTTTTTTTTAAAAAGAATGAAATCTGTCCCTCTGTGGCTTTCACCGTGCATGTGAGCACTCACTACTCCAGTTTCACGTTCCCCTCTGGTGCCAGGACTGGTGCCAGGGACAGCATCTTTCTTCCCGGAGAGGGACAGCCTTTGCTCATCTCCTGACACTTTGCTGCAACCTCCGCGGCCCCTCCACCTGGGCCCACAGCTTACGTCTGGCGACGGTGCCCGTTTAATGGATGCAAGCGTGTCTATTGTGGGTCCAGGCACAATGGTCTCCATGGAGACATGATCCCAATGACTAATTAGACAAAAGAGAGTGTTTCTGAAGCCTTGGAACTCATCCTGGATGGAATACACGAGCATCATCATGTTCAGTGAACCTATTCCTTCTCATTCCTCCCTAGAAACGTCAACAAATGGTCCCTGGCAACCTGACCTCGTGGTAGAATTGGACTCTAGCCACCTGCTCAGAGTCTTCTAGATCCTCCACTGCCTGGTCCCAATCCTGGGACACAGTCCTAGGCAGCCATGGAGACGCCTGTCCCTCTCTGGCCCCACCCACCTGCTCTCATGGTGGCCAGTAAGGAGACCAAGGAAGCTTCAGGATGTGGGGACCACTTCCTTCTCCCTTTGTTGCCAGCCTGGCTCAGCCTCCAACTGCCCCACAGGGCTAGCTCAAGCACCTTCACTGGTTTGTTTCAGGACGCTGGGTGGGATTCCCCATGCTGTGCCCCTCACCACTAAGGCTCAGGGCAATGGGTGTTAACTCCGCCCCATTCTCCCAGGAGATGTAATCTTAGGGTAACACATGGACAAAATCTCAGAAATAAGGGCCAGCGCTGTGGCTCAACAGGCTAATCCTCCGCCTTGCGGCGCCGGCACACTGGGTTCTAGTCCCGGTTGCCCCTCTTCCAGGCCAGCTCTCTGCTGTGGCCCGGGAGTGCAGTGGAGGATGGCCCAAGTGCTTGGGCCCTGCACCCCATGGGAGACCAGGAAAAGCACCTGGCACCTGGCTCCTGCCATCAGATGAGCACGGTGCGCCGGCCGCAGCGCGCCAGCCGCAGCGGCCATTGGAGGGTGAACCAACGGCAAAGGAAGACCTTTCTCTCTCTCACTGTCCACTCTGCCTGTCAAAAATTTAAAAAAAAAATCTCAGAAATAAGCTGCCCCAATGAACTTTCCCACTTCCTGCCCTCATACCACCACGACCCCAGGTTAATTGTTCAGAACTCAAAATACCCAGACCTCAACCCAGGGTTCAGCTGTGTCAGAGACACTGAGAAATGAGTCCAAAAGTCATATTACTTAACAGGAAAACTTGGGTAGAAATGTCCAAGCACAAGTAAGAAGCAGATGTCAACTATGCAAGCACAAGCTCAAAAGGAAAGTATTCAGAGGACAAAGCATCCAGTCTGGAAGGAAACCTAATGCCGACACTGGAAGATAATGCCACATGACTGCTCAGGGCTCTACAACTACAGAGTAGGAATAGGACTGGGGAACACAAAACTTCAAAGATGAGATGATGAAACATGACAAAAAGAGACCCAAGGAAACAAACGGAGACCCAGACAACATTAAAGAACTCACAAATGGGCCAACATTGTGACACAGCAGGTGAAGCCAGCACTCGCAACGTCACATCCCACATCAGAATGCCAGAGTTCCGGCTACTTCACTTCCTATTCAGCTTTGTGCTAATGCACCTGGGAAGGCACTGAAGGATAACCCAAATGTTTTGGCCTCTGCCACTCATGTGGGAGGCCAAGGTGGAGTTCTGGGCTCCTAGCTTCAGCCTGGCCTGACACTGGCTGTTACGGCCATACTAGGAGTGAACCAGTCAATGGAAGATATCTCTGTCTCTTCTCCCTTTCTCTCTCTCTCGCTGCCTTTCAAGTAAATAATCATTTGTTTAAAAAGACTCACAAATTAATCATAAACGTAAAAAAACAGGTTCTGATAAAAATAAAATTACAAAGAGAGAACGAATGTTAAGACAGACAAAGATACGAAGGCAGGGGCCAGCAATGTGGTGTGGTGGGCTAAGCCACTGCATGCAATGTCAGTATCCCATATGAGCACTGGTTGGAGTCCTGGCTGCTCCACTTCCAATCCAGATCCCTGCTTATGTGCCTGGGAAGCCCGCAGAAGATAGCTCAAGAGCATGGGTTCCTGCATCCACATGAGAGACCTGGATGAAGCCCCTAGCTCCTGGCTTCAGCCTGGCCCAGCCCTGGCTGCTGCAGCCATTTAGGGAGTGAACCGGCAAATGAGAGGAAGATTTCTCTGTCTCTCACCTTTCTTTCTCTCTCTCTCTTGCTCTCTCCCCCAACCCCCTCCCCACCTTTCAAATAAACAAACATAAAAAAGATTGCTCCATGTTTGTTTTTTTAAGATTTATTTATTTAATTGAAAATCAGAGTTACACAGAGAGAAGAGAGGCAGAGAGAGAAAGAGAGAGGTCTTCCATCTGATGGTTCACTCCCCAATTGGCCGCAACAGCCAGAGCTGCACCAATCCAAAGCCAGGAGCCAGGAACTTCTTCCAGGTCTCCCACGTGGGTGCAGGGGCCCAAGGACTTGGGCCATCTTCTACTGCTTTCCCAGGCCATAGCAGAGAGCTGGATCGAAAGTGGAGCAGCCAGGACTCAAATCGGTGCCCATATGGGATGCCAGCACTTCAGGCCAGGGCATTAACCCACTGCCCCACAGCGCTGGCCCCTCCATGTCGATTTTTTAGAAAAGCATGCCATTTAACATGATTTTCAGAGAGATGCAAATCAGGTCACAGTGAAATCCACCTCAACTATTACAAAAATGACAATGGGAAGTGATGGTGAGGACACATAGCTGCCAGAGTTCTCCTGCACTGCCAGGGGGGAAGCAAAATGTTTCAGCTACTCAGAAAGAGTTCAACAGTTTCTTATAAAATGGAACCCTTCCCATACATCCCGGCAGTCGTGGTCCTAGACATTAACACAAGAGAAATGACAGTTTATGTTCACAAGAAACCCTGGATACAATAACAGCAATTTTATTCAAACCAGGCAACAACCCAAATGTCATTTGCCTGGTGACTGGGTAAACACACGTGGTACACATCTATCCAATGAGGCAGCAATAAACAGCCGAGAGTGACTGCCAATGCTCAAGGCCATTCCTTGAAGGGAAAAAAGCCAAACCTAGACCACTGTTTTCTGGGCAAATTACATGATTTTCCAGGCATAGCAAAACCACAAGTACAGGAAGCAGATGAGTGGTAGCCAAGGTCCAGGTGTAGAAGGGACCCAAGAGGGCACAGAGAATTTTGGAGGGACACTTCCTCATCTTGGTTGATTCAGGACTATGTGTCTGTCAAACTCACGGCGCTGACTGTACACACTCAGGGAAGAATGGACTGGGAAAGGACAAGGGGAAGACTACTTGGTATTGTTACAAACCGTGCCTGCCTTCTGATCTGCTTGTGGATGGACTTGTGTTGCTTTTTCAAAAAGTCCCATCACTGGATTAAGCATTTTATCTGAGAATTCCACTGTTGAGTGCACTTATAATAAAGTATATGGATTGTTAAAACCCATTTGACTCCATTACACTGTTTTCCCTAGTTTCATATTTAACTTGGGGGAATCTTTCCGGAATATATTCCACTGATGATGACACAGCATTTGTTTGAGATTAAGTAATTTCTTTGGTTTCACTTGTTTCCTTTTCTTCTGTTTATATCAAGTAAATTCCTTTAATTTTTTTTTTATATGTGAGAGGCAAAGAGATAGAAAACAGACAGAGCTCTCCCATCTGCTGGCTTACTCCCCAGATGACAACAAAGGTCAAAGTTGGCTGGAGACCAATGCTGGGAGCCAGAAATGCAATTCTGGTCTCCTAAATGCATGGCAGGAACCCAATGACTTGAGCCATCACTGCTCTCTCCCAAGGTCTGCATTAGCAGGAGCCTGGAATCAGGAGCCAGTGCCGGGAATCGAACACAGGTACTCAAATGTGGGATACTCATGTCTTAACTGCTAGGTTAGGTGCTTGCTCCTAAAATTCCTTTCAATGACTTTCACCTTCAAAAGTTTGCCATTTTACAAAAGCATTCCTATCTGCCATTCTGTCTAGACCCTCCACACAGAAAAACAGCTTAGACGATGGCTTTGCAGGGAAGAAGGTGGGAAAATACTTTTGTTTTATTTCCTCTTTTCTGTCCTGCACTTTTTCCTTTTTGCATTTTAATGCCTTTGCGTGTTTTCATGAAAACACCAAGTCCTTCCCTGAGCCCTCCCCAGCTATTTCACAGCCCCCTCCCCCTCCCGACAGCCGCGTGGCTCTCCTCACTCCAGAGCTGCAGCCTTGCACACCCCCGCGTCCTTCCATCTCCACATCCTGTGGAGTGGCTGAGTGAACCCACAGATCCCACACAGCAGGAATGAAGCAGGCCTCGTGCCAAGGGCGCCAAGGAGAAATCCTTCGTGAGTCTGGGAAGTGAAGCACGCCTCAGGTGACAGCTCCCCATCATCTACCTTCCTACACTATGCACAAGAAATCAGGGCAGGAGGGGTATAGGGCTGGCACTAACAAACCTCGTGATCTCGACCTAACATCCGGTGCCACATCTCCCCTCCTGGAGAGGGCCTGAGCCTTTGACAGAAGCCCAAAGGCTGTGATTCTGGAGTCACGAGTGAACAAAGCGAACTTCAGGATGGGACAGAGCCACGGACGCCTAGAGGATACCACGGTTAGGCAGGGGTTGACTGATGACTCCCTGGGGTGATGTCCATCCATGAAGTCAACACTGATCACTTGTAGACTGTCCTCTGAGACTATGGCATGAGACTATCTGGCACCATCTTGGCTAACGGACTCAGATCATACGCACAGCAGAACTGGCGGAGGTGTTGAAGGTGAGTCAACCACTTAGCCACTGAGTGAGCAAAACCGACCACCCAGCACATCCCCGCTGATTCTTATTCATCTCCAACTACTCCCGAGAAGTGATGCAACCTTGTGAGAAGTGGCCCTAGCTAAGTCCCAGCATTTATGCTGGTGAAGAACTGAAGAGGAAGCGAAGAAAAAGCAAAGACTCCAAGAAAGTGACCATGTGGAACTACAAGGGGATGTCAAGAAGTCTATGGGGGCCAGCGCTGTGGTGTAGCAGGTAAAGCTGCCACCTGCCATGCCAGCATCCCATATGGGCGCCGGTTGGAGTCCCGGCTGCTCCACTTCCAATCCAGCTCTCTGCTGTGGCCTGTGAAAGCAGTGGAAGATGGTCCAAGTCCTTGGGCCCCTGCACCCACATGGGAGACCGAGAAGAGACTCCTGGCTCCTGGCTTCAGATCAGCGCAGCTCTGGCCATTGCAGCCATCTGGGGAGTGAACCAGTGGATGGAAGACCTCCCTCTCTCTCCCTCTCTCTCTCTCTCTCTCTGTCTCTCTCTCTCTCTCTCCTTCTCTCTCTGTGTAACTCTGACTTTCAAATAAATTAATAAATATTTTTTTAAAAAATAGAAGTTTATGGAAGACAGAATTAAAAATAAGTTTATTCTGGCATAAAAATTCTTGAAATCCATGCATAAAAGGTTTCTTCAAAAAGTTCATGGAAAGGAACAGCATTGTAGCATAACGAGGAAAATTTCCGCCTGCGACACCAACAAACCATATGAGTGCTGGTTCCTGTCCGCTGCTCCACTTCTGATCCAGCTCCCTGCTAATGTGCCTGGGGAAAGCAATAGAAGATGGGCCAAGTGCCTGGGCCCTGCTACCCACATGTGAGACCTGGATGAAGCTCCTGGCTCCTAGCTTTGGCCTGGCTTAGCCCTGACTGTTGCAGGCAGTTGGGGAATGAACTAGCAGATGGAAGACTTCTCTATGTATCTCTGCCTCTCTCTCTGTAACTCTAACTTTCAAATAAATATATAAATCATTTTTTCAAAAAATTCATCAAAAATGCATATTATGCAAAAACTAGTCATATATTTCAAAAGGAAATCTTAACAAATAAATAGTTTGCTCCCCCCCTTTTCCCCATGTTTATTTGAAAGACAGAGAGATAGAGACAGAAAAAGAACTCCCATCCAACTGGTTGATTCCCCAAATGCCCACCACAGCTAGAGATGGGCCAGCCCAAAGCCAGGAATCTGGAACTCAGTCCAGGTCTCCCATGTGTGTAGCAGGTGCCCAAGCACTTGAGCCATCACCTGCTGCTTCCCAGGGTGTACACTAGCAGGAAGACAGGACTGGAACAAGACAGGGCTTGAACCCAGGCACTCCAATGTGGGAGGCCAATGTCCCAAAACCTGGCTTAAGCCAAATGCCCACCCCTCAAAAGTTTTTTACACACACACAAAAAAATCCTTTAACTGTTTTTCCATGAATTTTCCACATACACACTGAAAAGTCATTTTTTTTTTTTGACAGGCAGAGTGGACAGTGAGAGAGTGAGAGAGAGAGAGAGAGAAAGGTGTTCCTTTTTCCATTGGTTCACCCCCCAGTGGCCGCTGTGGCCGACGCGCTACGGCGGGCGCACCTCGCTGATCCAAAGCCAGGTGCCAGGTGCTTCTCCTGGTCTCCCATGGGGTGCAGGGCCCAAGCACTTGGGCCATCCTCCACTGCACTCCCTGGCCACAGCAGAGAGCTGGGCTGGAAGAGGGGCAACCGGGACAGAATCCAGCGCCCCAACCGGGACTAGAACCCGGTGTGCCGGCGCCGCAGGCGGAGGATTAGCCTATTGAGCCACGGCGCTAGTCATAAAGTAATTCTGAGCCACACTGTGCCTCAGCTGCCATGGGAACGACTTCAACATGCCTGCAATAGGAAACCAGAAGATGTGGCTCTTGATACAAAAGTGCTTAGCGCTGAAACTCAGCTCATTCCTTCATTTGCTCCTTCATCCAATCCAGCCAACAGTACTGATGTCTACTCTGGCCTGGCACTCGCCTCAGCTCTAAGGATACAGCAGGGAGCGGAGCAAAGTCATTGTTTTCACGAAGCTTGTGTCTAGCATGGGAAGAGCAATAAAATCTCACCCACGTTGGGCACACAGCATCTGAAAAAATTACACATACATAGAGATTAAGAGTGAAAGAGGCTCATCTTTCATTTTAGGAAGGCGATGTACTATACAGAGCAGTCAAGAAGAGGCTTTCGGAGAAGATGACAACCGAGCAGAAACCGGAAAGAGGCTGCGGAGGGAAGAGCCTTCCTGAGGGAACAGCAAGTGCGAGAGCCCCGAGGCAGGGATGAGCGTGGAAGAACAGCAAGGAGCAAGGGGTGCTGCAACCAGGTGAGCAACAGGAGCGCCAGAGCTGAGCTCAGGGCAGCACAGGGCGGCTGAGCGAGGCTGGGAGGCCGCGGCGAGGACTCTGGAGGGTGTGAGCACACGATATGCAGTAAGCTTTAACAGGACCCTGCTGTGCAGAGAGGCCTTTTTCCGTTGGTTCACCCTTCAACGGCCGCTGCGGCCGGCGCACCGCGCTGATCCGAAGCCAGGAGCCAGGTGCTTCTCCTGGTCTTCCATGTGGGTGCAGGGCCCAAGTGGAGGTGTAACCGCACTGATCCAAAGCATGGGGCCGAGCAAGGGGTCAGCTACCTAACAATCCCTGCTGGTGGCTTGGGAAAGGGGAGGTAGTGAAAAGTGGTCAGATTAGGGGCAGAAGTGCAAAACCAAATTCACAAGTCTCAGGGACTGTCAAGTCCACCCCCAGGGTGTCCAAGGTCTACTTGGAACAAGAACCTTCTATGTGGATCAAGTCACTGACATTTCTTAAGCCTTGCTTTTAAATCACACATCATATTCTTAAATATACTGCCAATAGTAATTAACGGTGGCTTACGTTCAATTTCAGTCCCGATCCCATTTTGATAAGAATAACCAGTCAAGGAGCAGGTGTTTGGGGTCATGGTTAAGATGCTGCCTGTACAGCAGGTTGTGGCACAGTGGGCTACACCTCCACTTGAGACACCCACACATTGTGTCAGCATGTCTGGTTTGAATCCAGGCTGCTCTACACTTGCAATCCAGCTTGCTGATAATGCAGCTGGGGGGCAGATTATGGCGCAAGTACTTGGGTTCCTGCCACTCATATGGGAAACCTAGATTGAGTTCCAGGCTCTTGGCTTTGGTCTGGCCCAGCCCCTGATGTTACAGGCATTTGGAGAGTGAGCCAGTGGATGGAAGATCTCCTCCTCTCCCTCCCTCCCTCGCTCCCTCCTCCCCCCTCCTCCCTCCCTCTTTCCTTTCCTCCCTTCCTCCTCCTCCTCCTTCATCATCTTCTTCCTCCTCCTCCTCCCCTCCTCCTCCCCCCACCTCCTCCCCCTTCCCCACCCTTCCTCCTCCTCCTCCTTCTTCTTTGTCGTCTTCTTCATCTTTCTCTCTCTCTCTCTCTCTCTCTCTCTCTCTCTCTCTCTCTCAGATAATAGGTCCCTGGGGTCGCAATGTGGCTTAGCATGTAAGGCCGCCTGTTCAAGTCCTGGCTGCTCCACTTCCAATCCAGCTCTCTGCTAATGCACCTGGGAAAGCAGTAGAAGATGGCCCAAGTGCTTGAACCCCTGCACCCATGTGGGAGACCCAGATGAAGCTTCTGGCTTCAGATCAGCCCAGCTCCAGACATCGCAGCCATTTGGGAAGTGAATCACTGGATGGAAGACCTCTGTCTGTAACTCTGCCTTTCAAATAAATAAATAAACTTAAGGGAAAAAAAGGGGGGGGGACATCTGGTCTAGCTCTTTACTTTCTAATGGGGAAACTGAGGCCCAAAGAAAGGAGGGAGTTAGCCAAGGCCCCAGGGTCAACAGAGGGTGAAGCCGTATCTCGGACTCAGCTGCTAGCTCAGGTCTTGTGCCCGCCTGTCCCCGGCACTCCCTTGGCACCTGGCCCTGAGATGCTCCGGGGGGCCAATGTGGAGTGTTTTGTTTTGTGTCGCACCTGTGGTAACAGCTGAGTTAGACTGAACGCTCACAGTCATTTCACTCAGAAACCACACACGGGTGCGATCTACTGGGGTTTCAGAATGAATCAGGCGTCCACCCTCTGCTGTTTCTGCCTGATGGCGAGTCTGTGTACGGGAACCTTTCAGAAACGAGTCTGCTAATGAGTCAGCCAGGCCTGGGTGAAGGCAGCAGCAGGCTCTCCAACCTCACTCTGCTTCCGACAGGAGAATGATGCCAACGGTAATTCTTGCCCTACTTAAAACCTTCTCCTCAGCTGGTCCCTGCAGTCCGCCAAGAACACGGGCCCCTGCCCACAGCCTCCCCTTCCCTCACGCTATCTTTTTTTCAGATTTTATTTATTTATTTGAGAGGGAAAGTTACAGACAGAAAGAGGGAGAGAGAGAGGTCTTCCTTCCACTGGTTCACTCCCCAAATGGCCACAACAGCTGGAGCTGGGCCCATCTGAAGCCAGGAGTCAGGAGCTTCCTCTGGGTCTCCCACGTGGATGCAGGGGCCCAAGGACTTGGGCTGTCTTCTACTGCTTTCCCAGATCATAGCAGAGAGCTGGATTGGAAGAGGAGCAGCCGGGCCTCGAACGCAGGCACTCCAATATAGTAATGGCTCCCTAGGGGACCATGTCTCCTAACTGCATGACCAAAGACCTGCTGCACGGCTCAGGAGCCAGGCTGAGCCCTCTGCTCAGAGGCCTACCCCCTACTCGGTCCCGTCTGGGTCCACCCCACCTATTAACAGCAGCTGTGTTCTGGAAATTCTTCTGGACACTCCAGGGCCATCATGATGCTGAGCCCCCTTTGCCAGGCAGACCTTACTATCCCATTGTAAAGATGAGAAACGTGAGGACACTGGCCTTGCCCACTGCCCAAGCCCCTGCCTGCCACAGCTCCCCCAAGGCAGAGAGCTCCACGCCACCTAAGCTGTGCGGATGAAACACTCCGTCCCGATTCTGCCCAGTTAACTCCTGCTCAACTCAGGCATAATTTCCGAAGGGAAGAATCACTCACATCCTCCCTTAAATTCCTACGGCCTCTCACTCACCCTAAATTGCTCCTCCAAAGCAGCTTCTGTAAGTCGTCATGTCATATTTAAGGGAGTATTTGCTATTATCTGACTCTTCCACAAAAGCATGAATTCTGGGAAGGCAGAGATGGTGTCTGTCTTGTCCACACATCCAGAAAGAATACAATGTAAGGGTTTAGTTACTAGATACTGGATAGATGGCAGATGGGTGGCTGATGGATGGATGGGCGGGTGGATGGATGACAGATGAATGATGGATGGTAGATGATGAATGGATAAATGGATGGATGCTGGATGCTGGATGGATGGGTGGTGGATGGATGACAGATGAATGATGGATGGTAGATGATGGATGGATGGATGCTGGATGCTGGATGGATGGGTGGTGGATGGATGGGAAATGCTTTTTAAAAGCCTTCCCACTCATCCAAGTAAGAGATGGGTCAAAATGCCCTCTACAGGGCCAGCGCTGTGCATAGTGGGCTAAGCCTCCACCTGTGGTGCTGGCATCCCATATGGGCACCAGTTCGTGTTCCGGCTGCTCCTTTTCTGATTCAGCTCTCTGCTATGGCCTAGGAAAGCAGTACAAGATGGCCCAAGTGTTTGGGTCCCTGCACCCGCATGGGAGACCTGAAGAAGCTCCTGGTTCCTGGATTCAGATGGGCCCAGCTCCAGCTGTTGTGTCCATTTGGGGAGTGAACCAGCGGATGGAAGACCTTTCTCTCTGTCTCTCTCTCTCTCTCTGTAACTCTACCCCTCAAATAAATAAGTAAAATCTTTTAAAAAAAAAAATGCCCTCTGCCCAGCTGGTTGTGTGTGATTCATTCTCTTTCTCTCTCACAGACACAGAGACAAACAAGCACCCCCACCTCTCTGGAGCAAGGGCCACAACCTCACTCCCCAAGACCCACACCTCCCATCCCACACATCTGGCACTGCACAGATGCCGCCTCGGCAGGTCCAAGAATCCACACGGATAACAAACCTCTGGACCTGCTGAAGGAAGGGTGCCCCAGACCTCCCTTTTGAGGATCCAGAGTGGGTCTCAGTGAATCCAAATCCCCAGGGCCAGCCTCCCAGTGCCCCACCCCCATGGCCGGAGAAGCTCCTGGGGAGGCAGAAATGGGGCCTTGCTGCCCTCTGCTGGTGGTAGTGGCGCTGCAGCTGCTGGGCTTCCCACTCCCCCATAGCAGGTGCCGGGATCCCTCCAAGCGCGGATCTGGGTGGGGCAGAGCACCTGTGTTCCAGGACCTGACCATCTCCTGACCCTCCAGGGACCTCGCCAAGCCTTTTTTTTCTCTTCTTAAGCAAGCACCGTGTTTCCCAAACCTCAGTTGTTTGGACCACACCTTGATCATTCTGCCTTTCTCATTCATAAGTTACTTGAGCCTCTAATAATCTTTTCCTACATATATTTGTGTGGAATAGTTCATTTTAAGAGGGAAACTTAAATACCCACATTAAATGGGGGGAATGGTTTCCCTTGTCATAAATAAGGTGTAGAGAAGAAAGGATATAAAGAGGTAGGAAAAAGGAGAATTCCACCAGGATGACCAAACTTTTTTAAAGTAAAAGTTGCTATTTTTAAAACAAAGGTAAACAGCCGATCACCTGGGCAGTGAAACCATGAAGAAGATCAAAGAGGGGCCGGCGTCTGGCTTAGTGGTTAAGACGCAGGTTAGGACATGAATGCCGGGGTTTGAGTTCTGCCTCTCTTCCGATTCCACCTTCCTGCCATGCAAACCCTGGGGGGAGGGGGGGCAGCAGGTGATGGCTCAAGCAGCTGGATCCCTGCCACCCACGTGGGAGATCAGGATAGAGTTCATGGCCCAGGCCCATTGCAGGCATCTGGAGAGTGGTCCAGAGAATGGAAGATTGCTCGCTCTCTCACTCTCTCTTTCTCTGCCCCTTATAAATAAACAAAAATTATTTTTAAAAAATCAAACAGATTATGGTGCAGGTAAGGTTAGTGGTCCTTGGGGTGGGCAGGAGCAGGAGAGGCTGCCATGGGGAAACCAGTTCTTCTCAGCCTGGGAAATGGGCACAATCACGTGTTAGCCAGCACATGGACGCTGGATGCAGTTCTCCCTGCATTTATGTCTCACGATGAAAAGACATGTGAAGGGATAAAAAATTAACCGATGACAGTGACCCACACCTGCACACCTGCCAGTAACAAGGGAAGGGATACTGAGTTACAGCTGGTAAGGGCCACTGGTGGGCTAAATGCCCCAGACACAGGCTGATCCCCCCAGGGCCTTCCACACGGTCCTGGGGAGAGGTGGGCTCCAGGCAGCAGCCCTCCACCCACGCCTTAGCCCTCCCCTCTCCCTCCCTCAGGAGCCCAGGATCCAAGCTCAAAGCCAATATGGCAGAAACTCCAAGACCCCTCTCTCAGGGGACCCATAGCTCCCGACCACCAGGCCCGTGGGCAGCGGGAGACATGCACAGCACCTACTCGGATTGGCTGACACCTGTGCTCTGCCAGTTGTCACACAGGTTTATGATTAGCCCTGCTAATAGGCATTAAAATGTGTGTAATTACAGCAATAAAAACTTTCCATCAAATACCATCAATATCACTCACACACCTCCAGTGGGACGTGGTAGGCATCGCCCGGCCCCTCACTGGCCACCCTAAGGACCTAAATAGGCCACAACCAATGAGCTCCACACAAAGGAACAGGTGGACACCAAGCACCTCCTGACCCAGGAAACATGCAATATTCCCAGCACTCAGGAGAATGCCGGGCCCACAGGTGCAAGGGCCCCCCCCCCCCCCCGGGGACTCTAAGTGCTCTGCTGTCTGCCTGTTTCTCCCCGTCCCCTGCCGAGGAGCAGCTGGGGAAACTGAGGCAGGCTAGGGAACCAACCATTTTGTTTCTCTGCACACCTTTCCTCCAAGGAATTCAGAGCACAGTTCATTCTGCGCGTTCCCAGGTGACCCTGCCTCTCCTCCTTGCTAAACCCATCCCACTTTTACTAAATCTGCCTCCACGCACAGACGGGCAGACTGCAAGACTAGACAGCAACATGCGCTTTGCATCCTCAGCGTTCTCGCATTTTCTGATTTCCTCTCACAGGAAGGGTGGGAGAGGAGCAGAGGAACCGTGGTTGTGTGTCCACGAAGTAGGCAGCAGAGCCGTGAGCAGAGAATGAGGGCGGCTGGGGCCGCGTCCTCACTCTGCCCCTCCACTGCCCTGCCTGGGCCTCAGGTTCCCATCTATTCAATCGGACGGTACACCAGCCACACTCTCCCCATTTTTCTGCCCTGCCTTGGGCCCTGGAAGGGTGTCTGGCCCCTGTGGTCTGCACCACCCAGACCCCTTGCTGGGCGGTCAGCGAGTAGCAGGGGTAGTCCTCCCCTGCTTCCTCCCTTCTACACGGTCTCATTTCTGCAGCGGCCAAGCCCCTGCACAACTGCTCCATGCCTCCAGTCCTCAGCGGACTCCAATCCCATTCCCCTCACCCCTCCAGGCTTCCCCTTGTTGGTGCGCCGCCCTCCGCCTGGCTTGGGTCCTCTGCCCCGCCCACTCCCCTGTAGTCCATTGCCGGCCTTCGAGACGCTCACCCAAAGCAGGGGCTTACAAAGCAGGGATGCATTCTCCAGACCTCTTGGCTTCTCCATTTCCTCATTTCAAACTCATCTGAACGTCTAAGCTTCCGTTTCCACCAAAAGTGAGAGACAAAGTCATGAACACAATGTAGAACAGGGTTCCACTCAACCCCTTCCTTGGGTGAACGCTGCTGTGCTGGGATTCCCGACAGGTGCGCATGCGCGCCCCTGAGAAGGCCTGCAGCTGGGGCGAGGCAGGGTTTACCCGCCACCCCGGCACCTGGAGCAGGTGCACCACCTGGGTGTTGTCCTCCGCGCTCACTGATCTCCAGGACTCCGCAGCACCCTTGACCCTGTTACTGCCATGGGCCCAAAGACTCCCCTCCAGGATCCTGAGGCCCACCGGGGACAGCCATGCACATGCCACATACACACCTGACTCCAGTCTGCCCCCTACGTGTGCTGGCCCCTGCTGTCTCAGGGAGGCGGTCCTCAGGCCCCTCATTCCCACACCCCGCCTCGACCACTGCTGTTCCACCGCTCAGCGCCATATCGGGCTGCTCCACGAGGCTGCTTCTGCGATGCCGACCACCCTAGCACGGCTGTCACTCTGGAGGATGGGGCGCTGGCCTCAGGCTTCGGGACCCAGTAACTCCGAACCTCACCACACCTCCCCCTCCTGGGCTGTTCACACTCCCTGTGGGACCCCTCTCTTTTGGGACAGGAGGACAGTCTTTGTAGCGGCCCAGTCTTCCCCACCTGTGGTTTATGCTGTAAATAGTGTACGGTATGATGGTGTTGACAATATAATATATCAAGCATAATAAACATCAAAACTTATAGGGGGACGGGGGATGGCGCTGTGGTGCAGCAAGTAAAACCACCACCTACAGTGCTGGCATCCCATATGGGCACTGGTTCAAGTCCTGGCTGCTCCACTTCTGATTCAGCCCTCTGCTATGGCCTGGGAAAACAATGGAAGATGGCCCAAGTCCTTGGGCCCCTGCACCCGCATGGGAGACCTGGAAGAAGCTCCTGGCTCCTGGCTTCGGATCCACACAGCTCCAGCCGTTGCAGCCAATTGGGCAGTGAACCAGCGGATGGAAGATCTCTCTCTCTGCCTCTCCTTCTCTCTCTATGTAACTCTGACTTTCAAATAAATAAATAAATCTAAAAAGAAAAAGAAACTTAAGAACACAGCAAAAGCAGTGTTAAGAATAAAGTTTATAGCAATTGGTGCCTATATAAAGAAACTGGGAAAGCACCAAATAAATGAGCTATCAATGCATCTCAAGGACCTAGAAAAACAACAGCAAACCAAACCCAAAACTAGTAGGAGAAAAGAAATAATTAAAATTAGAGAAGAAATAAACAAAATTGAAACAATAAAAAATATAAAATAGTGGATAGAGCCACCACCTGCAGTGCCGGCATCCCATATGGGCTCTGGTTCGAGTCCCGGCTGCTCTACTTCTGATCCAGCTCTCTGCTATGTCCTGCGATAGCAGAAGATGGCCCACGTGCTTGGGACCCTGCACCTGTGTGGTAGACCTGGAAGAAGCTCCTGGCTCTTGGTTTTAGATAGACACACCTCCAGCTGTTGCAGCCAGTTGGGGAATGAACCAGCAGATGGAAGACCTCTCTCTCTCTCTGTGTATGTGTGTGTGTGTGTGTGTGTGTGTGTGTGTGTGTGTAACTCTGACTTTCAAATAAATAAATCTTTTTTTAAAAAAAGCTGGTTTATTGAAAAAATTGACACAGCATTAGCCCAACTAGCTAAAAAAGAGGGAAAAGACCCAAATCAATAAAATTAGAGATTAAAAAGGAAATGTAACAACAGACACCACAAAAATAAAAAAGAATCATTAGAAATTACTACAAAGAACTGTGTGCCAACAAACTGGGAAACCTAGAAGAAATGGGTAGATTCGTGGACACATACTACCTACCTAAATTGAACCATGAAGACATAGAAAACCTAAACAGACCAATAACCAAGACAGAAATAGAATCAGTAATAAAGACCTTCCCAACAAAGAAAAGTCCAGGTCCAGATGGCTTCACTGCTGAATTCTACCAGATATTTAAAGAAGAGCTAAGCCCAATTATTCTCAGGCTATTCAAAGCAATTGAAAGGGAGGGAATCCTCCCAAACTCATTCTACAAAACCAGCATCACCTTAATTTCTAAACCTGAAAAAGATGCAACAAAGAAAGAGAACTACAGACCAATTTCCCTGATGAACACAGATGCAAAACTCAACAAAATTCTAGCCAATTGAATCCAACAACACATCAGAAAGATCATCCACCCAGACCAAGTGGGATTTATCCCTGGTATGCAGGGATGGTTCAACATTTGTAAATCAATCTATGTGATGCATCACATTAACAAACTGAAGAAAAAAAACCATATGATTATCTCAATAGATGCAGTGAAAGCATTTGATAAAATACAACACCCTTTCACAATGAAAACTCTAAGCAAATTGGATATAGAAAGAACATTCCTCAACACAATCAAGGCATTTTATGACAAGTCCATGGCTAGAAGCCTATTGAATGGGGAAAAGTTGGAAGCATTACCATCAAAATCCAGAACCAGACAAGGAGGCCCACTCTCACTGCTGCTATTCAATATAGTCCTGAAAGTTTTAACCAGAGCCATTAGGCAAGAAAAAAAACAAAGGTATACAAATTGGAAGGGAAGAAATCAAACAATCCCTATTTTCAGATGGCATGATGATTCTATACATGGGGGATTCAAATGATTCCACTAAGAGATTATTAGAACTCATAGAAGAATTTGGTAAAACAACAGGATATAAAATCAGCTCAAAAATATCAATAGGCGGCCAGAACCGCAGCTCAATAGGCTAATTCTCCACCTTGCGGCGCCGGCACACCAAGTTCTAGTCCTGGTCAGGGCACCGGATTCTGCCCCGGTTGCCCGTCTTCCAGGCCAGCTCTCTGCTGTGGCCCGGGAGTGCAGTGGAGGATGGCCCAAGTGCTTGGGCCCTGCACCCATTGGGAGACCAGGAGAAGCACCTGGCTCCTGCCATCGGATCAGCACAGTGAGCCGGCCACAGCACGCCGGCCGCGGCGGCCATTGGAGGGTGAACCAACAGCAAAAAGGAAGACCTTTCTCTCTGTCTCTCTGTCTCTCTCTCTCTCACTGTCCACTCTTCCTGTCAAAAAAATATCAATAGGCCTTGTATACACAGATAATGCTACAGCTGAGAAAGAACTTTTAAGATCAATCCCATTCACAATACCTACCAAAAAAATCAAATACCTTGGAATAAATTTAACCAAGGATGTCAAAGATCTCTATGATGAGAATTACAAAACATTAAAGAAAGAAATAGAAGAAGACACCAAGAAAATGGAAAAATCTTCCATGTTCATGGATTGGAAGAATCAATATGATCAAAATGTCATTACTGGAGCTGGTGCTGTGGCTCAGTGGGTTAAAGCCCCAGCCTGCAGTGCCAGCATCCTATATGGGCACTGGTTCAAGTCCCAGCTGCTCCATTTCCAATACAGCTCTCTGCTATGGCCTGGGAAAGCAGTAGAAGATGACCCAAGACCTTGGGCCCCTGCACCCACATGGGAGTCCTAGAAGAAGCTCCAGGCTCCTGGCTTAAGATCAACCCAGCTCTGGCTGTTGCAACCAATTAGAGAGTGAATCAGTGGATGGAAGATCTTTCACTCTCTCTCTCTCTGCCTCTTTCCATCTGTAATTACCTTTCAAATAAATATTTTTTTAGAAAATATCCATGCAGGAGCCAATGCTATAGTGTAGCCGAAAAAGCTGCTGCCTGCAGTGCCAGCATCCCATATGGGTGCCAGTTTGAGTCTCGGCTGCTCCGCTTCCAATCCAGCTCTCTGCTATGGCCTGGGAAAGCAGTAGAGGATGGCCCAGGTATTTGGGACCCTGCACCCATGTGGGAGACCCAGAATAAGCTCTGGCTCCTAGCTTCAGATCGGCACAGCTCCGGCTGTTGCAGCCAAGTGGAGAATGAACCAGTGGATGGAAGACCCCCGCCTCTCTCTGCCTCTTTGTGTAACTCTGACTTTCAATTAAATAAATGAACCTTTAAAAATATAAAAAATAAAAAATGTCCATACTATCAAAAGCAATTTATAGATTCAATGTGATACCCATCAAAATACCAAGGACCTTCTCCTCAGATATAGAAAAAACAATGCAGAAATTAATTTGGAAACACAGGAGACCCAAATAGCTAAAGCAAACTTATACAACAAAAATAAAGCTAGAAGCATCATGTACTAGATTTCAAGACATACTGCAGTGCAGTTATAATCAAAACTGCCTGGCTCCAGCCATTGCAGCCATTTGGGGAGTGAACCAGTGGATGGAAGACCTCTCTCTCTGTTTCTACCTCTCTCTGTAACTCTGTCTTTCAAATAAATAAAATAAATCTTAAAAAAAAGAAATGGTCGTGAGAGCAAACTGTTGAAATCTTTATGTAATATGTACTAAATTGATCTTCTGTATATAAAGAGAATGGAAAATGAATCTTGATGTGAATGGAATGGGAGAGGGAGAGGGAAAGGGGAGGGTTGCAGGTGGGAGGGAAGTTATGGGGGGGAAAGCCATTGTAATACATAAGCTGTACTTTGGAAATTTATATTCTTTAAATAAAAGCTTTATATATATATTTATATTCTTTAAATAAAAGCTTTATATATATATATATATATATATATATATATGTAAAAGAAATCTACAGGCAACATGAAAAAAAAAGAAATGGCAAAGGACTTAAACAGACATTTTTCAAATGTACAAAAACAGATGGTTAGACCAATGGAACAGAATAGAAATGCCAGAAATCAACCCATGCATCTGCAGCCAAGTTATCTTTGACAAAGGAACTAAAATGAATCCCTGGAGCAAGGACAGTCTCTTCAACAAATGGTGCTGGGAAAGCTGGATCTCCACATGCAGAAGCATGAAGCAAGATGCCTACCTTACACCTTACACAAAAACCCACTCAACATGGATCAAAGGCCTAAATCTATGACCTGATACCATCAAATTATTAGAGAACATTGGGTAAACCCTGTAAGACATTGGTATAGGTAAAGAGTTCTTGGAAAAGACCCCAGAGGCACAGGCAATCAAAGCTGAAATTGACAAATGGGATTACATCAAATTGAGAAGCTTCTGCACTGCAAGAGAAACACTCAGCAAAGTGAAGAGGCAAATGACAGAATGGGAGAAATTATTTGCAAACAATGCAACTGATAAAGGATTAACAACCAGAATATATAAAGAGATCAAGAAACTCAACAACAACAAAACAAACAACCCAGTTAAGAAATGGGCAAAGGTGGGGCCGGTGCTGTGGTACAGCAAGTTAAAGCCCTGGCCTGAAGCACCAGCATCTCTTATGGGTGCCAGTTCTAGACCCAGCTGCTCCTCTTCCAATCCAGCTCTGTGCTATGGCCTGGGAAAACAATGGAAGATGGCCCACGTCCTTGGGCCCCTGCACTCATGTGGGAGACCCAAAATAAGCTCCTGGCTCCTGGCTTCAGATCAACTCAGCTCCAGCCATTGCGGCCATTTGGGGAGTGAACCAGTGGATGGAAGACCTCTCTCTCTGTTTCTACCTCTCTCTATAACTCTGTCTTTCAAATAAATAAAATAAATCTTAAAAAAAAAGAAATGGCAAAGGACTTAAACAGAACTTTTTCAAAAGAGGAAATCCAAATGTCCATCAGACACATGAAATATGTTTAGGATCACTAGCTGTCAGGGAAATTAAAACAACAATGAGGTTTCACCTCACCCCCATTAGAATGGCTTTCATACAGAAGTCAACAAACAACAAATGCCTGCAAGGTTGTGGGAGAAAAGGTACCCTAATCCATTCTTGGTGGGAATGTAAACTGGTACAGCCACTGTGGAAGACAGTATGGAGGCCAGCACCGCGGCTCAATAGGCTAATCCTCCACCTGCAGCGCTGGCACACCGGTTCTAGTCCGGGTCGGGGCGTCGGATTCTGTCCTGGTTGCTCCTCTTCCAGTCCAGCTCTCTGCTGTGGCCTGGGAGTGCAGTGGAGGATGGCCCAAGTGCTTGAGCCCTGCACCCCATGGGAGATCAGGAGAAGCACCTGGCTCCTGCCATCGGATTAGCGTGGTGCGCCAGCCGCAGTGCACTGGCGGCAGCAGCCATTGGAGGGTGAACCAACGGCAAAAGGAAGACCTTTCTCTCTGTCTCTCTTTCTCACTGTCCACTCTGCCTGTCAAAAACAAAAAACAAAAAAAAACAGTATGGAGATACCTCAGAAATCTGAATATAGTCAGTCCTACCATATGACCCAGCCATCCCACTCCTGGGAACTTACCCAAAGGAAATAGAATCAGCATCTGAAAGAATTATCTGCACTCCCATGTTTATTGCAGCTCAAATCACAATAGCCAAGATATGGAATCAACCCAAATGCCCATCAACTGAAAACTGGCTAAAGAAATTATAGGATATGTACACCAGGGAATACTTCACAGCAGTAAAAAAAATATATATATATGAAATCTGGTCATTTGCAACAAAATGGATGAAACTGGAAGCATCATACTTAATGAAATAAGTGAGTCCCAAAAGGACAAGTACCATATGTTCTCCCTGATCTGTGATAACTAACACAGCACCTAAAAGGTATCTGGAGAAGTGAGATTAACAGTTTGAGACGCAATTACTTTGAACAGCCCTTGTCTCGAATGTTGATGAACAAGGTGTTTTTATACAATTTGTTGACCCTTTACTTAGTATAGAGTTAATGGTGTGTGTATAAAGTTAATTAAAAATAGATATTAGTAAAAAAAAAAATAAGAATAGGAATAGGAGGGGGAGGAGGAAGAGGGGTGGGAGTGTGGATGGGAGGGCAGGTATGGTGGGAAGAATCGCTATATTCCGAAAATTATATTTATGGAATGCAGGAAGTTTGTATTCCTTAAATAAAAGGTTTTTTTGTGGAGGGAGGCAAAAAAACAAGGAAAATATAAGCATAGTGCTCTCCCCAGCATCTGGCTCTCACAATCAAAAGCCATGGCTTTCAAGAGTACTAAGGAACTCAGAACCCAAATATGTGGCTCTCGCCTCACGGGCTTCTCTGGTAAGGGAACAAAGGTCATTTTTAGGTTGCCTGGGTGAGCCAAGCACAAGGTTCCCATGCAACATGTGAGGGAAGCAATCAGTTAGCAAAGTGGATCCATGGGCCGGCACCAAGCAGATGGTGTCCATACCCAGGTGTGTACAGGTGAGTTATCTACATACAGACAATAAAAGCAAAACCTGAGCCCAGACAGCTCTGGCACCCAGTGACCTCACACCAGAGCTAGGAGGGCTCCAAACAGTAAGTTCTGGAAGGGGAGGAGGAAATACAAAGGAAATAGAAACTAACAACTGAAATGCAAAGTACAAGGCTGACCATAAATACTGAGGCATCAAACACACTGTACATGTCAGAGATAAATATCAAGGACCAGCTTCGAGCTAGCAGATAAGACACCAATTAAGATGCCCCCATTCCACATCCCAGTCCCTGTGTTCCACACCCAGCTCCAACTCCCGACTCCAGCTTCCTGCTGGTAAAGACTCTGGGAGGCGGCAGTAGTAACTCAAGTTTTTGGGTCCCTGCCCCTCCTGCCTGAGATGCTGACATCCTTCACGAGCCCAATTTTGACTCCTGGCTGCTCCACTTCCAATCCAGCTCCCTGCTAATGCACCTGGGAAAGCAGTGGAAGCTGGCCTAAGTAAAATTGTTCCTGCCACCCACGTGAGAGACACAAATGAAGCTCCTGGCTCACCGTTGGGGAGTGAACCAGCAAATGGAAGATCTTTCTGTCTATCCTTCTCTAACTCTACCTTTCAAATAAATCAATCAATCTTTAAAGCTAAAAAGCTACACAATATGTTAAAGCAATTTATTAGCAATGATCATGGTCCATAATCACCTGGTTCTGAAAATTTCAGATAACTTTCTCCAAAAATGAAACATGAAAGGAAGTAAAAGTATGGGATAGGGAATTCATGTTGTTTCATTCTTGGTATCAATGAAGAAATAGTTTTGATGTCTTTATATTTAAGTAACACCTAAGAAAATTAACCTAAGAAAACCTGACTCACTGACAACAAAGGACAAACAAGATGACAGAACAGTCATCACAATAAGGAACACAGGTTAAATTCATCAGTAACATATAAATTGGATCAAAAAACAAAATCCTAATTGGTAGACCTCAAAGCAAGGATTTGATGGGATTTGACGGTGGCTTGTTAGAGGATGCAGACACCCAAATCCTGCCCTGCCACCTGCTCTTCCTCACGGAATTCCCAACGCACAGACTCCCAGAACAAACAAAAGAGAACAGCAAGGTTAGGACCAGGTCGGAGCCCCAACCCAGGATGCCACAGGAACCCGGATCTGGATCTGCCAGCCAGTGGTTCCAGGAGACCTCCTAGGACAGCCACCCAGGAACACAGGTTGCCAGATTTTGCAAACAAAAATACCAGATGTCCACTCAACCTTGAATGCCCGATAAGCACTAAATAATCTTTTTGGCATAAGCAATATTTGGGACATTGTGCTTTTAAACAGAGGTGTTCATTACTTACCTGAAATTCAAACTTAACTCACATCCCGGGCTTCCGTAGCAGCCCGGCACACTGTAGCAGGTGTGTTAGAAGATGGGAGTCAAGGAGGAAGCAGTCCTCCGCTGAAAGTGGGTTCATCAGCCCGGAAGGCGGCCCCCCGAGTCCGCTGCTCTGCCTGGAGAGACGTCAGCGAGAGCAAAGGGCAGGCGCTTTCCCTCCTTGCACACAAATAACTGCTGCTCACAAAAAGCCCACGTCCACTGAAACGCTGCATAAAGCCTAAAAGCGAAGGGATTTCCAGATGACCGACTCCGGCATTCACTGAACCACTCCTGCCCACGTCTGAGGCCTATCTGAGCAGGGAGGGAAACCAGGGAGGAAGCCAGGCCACGTGCGGGAAACCTGGCGGTGACACCCAAGGCAAGGAAGACCCAGCTGAGCAAGAACTGAGCAGGGCGTGCTGGAGGCACTGGCTCCCAGTGACTCACAAGGGCTGACCTCCGTGCAGAGGCTGGTAAGCCCCCGCTGGCTCGGAAGTGGCCATGGGGGTCGTATCTACACCGTGGACTTTGGTAATGGCAGAGAGTTTTATTTTCCTCTATTTCAGAGCACTGGTTGTTAAACGCCACTTGCACTGACTGCTCCACGAGTCAGCAAAGATGAAGGAATACTTGTGTGTGCACTGAAGTGGTGTGAGCCCCACGGCTGTCCCTGGCAACTTCACAGCACTCTGGCCAACTTCCGCCTATCTGTGCGTGCAGGACAGGTGGGCAGTGCCGAGACCTCCCCTGGAAACAGCCTTCAACGAATGGCTGGGTTGGGAGCAGGGGCTGGCTGTCATGAGGCCATGCCGAGCTGTGTGTTTTGTATCGCTTCCCAGGCTCCCCCTGCTTTCCTTAGGATGCCCACAGCAGCATCCGCTTCATCACACACACCTTGGCTCTCGAAGATCTTTCCTGGTTCCCATACATGCTTTTTCTAAGCTTGAATTTTCTTATGGATGAATGTACTTGATACAATTTTAGAAGTTACAAAAAGTCATTAAAAGGTTTGTACATTTTTATATGTGGGACATTTAGTCATTGGTGAGGATGCTCGCATCCCGTTTTGGAGGGCTTGAGCTGGATGCCCACGTCTGGCTTCTGACTCCAGCTTGCGGACGCTGAGAGGCAGCAGCGATGGCCAACACCTAGGTCCCTGCCAGGAGCTTTGGAAACCTGGACGGAGTTCCAGGCTCCTAGCTTCAGCTCTCCTGGCATTGTGCACACCCGAGGAGTGAACCAGCAGGTAAGACAACACTCTCGCGTCTTGCATTCCCTCTCAAATGCATAAGAAACATTAAATAAACGTGACTGTACAAGGGAACTTCAAAGAGTTCACAGAAAGATGAAAATGAAAGGTTTATTTTTATGGAAAAAAAAGTTTTGAAACTCATGCGTAAGTTTGTCACAACACACATTGCCCTGAGCATTTTGAAGACCCTCGTATATATAAGTGTCTCACTTCCTCAAGCTCCTGCAGGCTCTCTCGTATGACCTGCACCTGTCTTAGGCTCTACCCTGGAAGAACCCAAGCACACTCCAGCAGGACTCCAAGTGGTGACGCAGAGCAGCAGGGGGCAAGGAATCCACCGCCACCAGGCAGCACCAGGGAGGGACACTGAGTGCCCTGGGGAGTGGCAGGGCTGGTGCCTGGCGCTGCAGGTAGTGGCTCTGTCGGATGCCGGAATGTGGGGCAGGTCGTTGCTGTGGCTGGGAACAGAGAAACCCTGAGCCCAGCAGTGAAGTCATTGCCACAAACATCTGCACTCCCCAATTGGGTCCCTCGAACAACAGGGCCTCCAAGATGGCAGAGCAAAAGGACAGCGAATCCAGGAAGAAGAGAGCTAGGATTGCGTCGCTCAGAGACGAGTGAACAGGGGCAGAGGAAGAGCTGGGCCCTCAGGGATGGCTTGAAGGCTACACCTGGGGCGCAGTGCCAACGGCCCTCCCTCCCTAGGTAGCTCTGCCTCAAGGAGCAAATCCTAAAACAGAGCTTTCTGAAATACCACCCACAAAACCCTAGCTGCTGGCTGTGGGAACAGATGTTAAGGGGAAGGGGTTACCCTGAAAAGACCCTGGGCAACAACGGATGTCTGGCCTAGCAGTTACACGCTGGTTAGGATACCCAGTCCCACCAGGGTACCTGAACTTGATTCCCAGCTCCAGCTCCAGCTTCCAGCCACCAAGTACCCTGGAAGGCAGCAGGTGACGGCTCTAGTGACTGGGTCTCTCCCACCAGCAAGACCCAGATTGACTTCCAGGCTCCTGACTTTGGCCTGGCCCAGCTGTAGCTGTTGCCAGCACTTGAGGATTGAACCAACAGATGGGATCTCTCATGTTCTATTACCACCTCTCAGATAAATAACATTTTTAAAAACAAAGCATCTAAAATTGCAATTGGAGGCATTAGAACATAATGTTCACTGGAATTCCACATGAGCCAAAGCTCTCTCATAGCTGCGAATGTTTTGCAATGAAACCAGGAAGAGTGAGAGAAGTTCTAGAAAATAAGTCACGCAACAATCCTAGAGAGAGAAGCAAAAGATGAGACTTAATGGGATAGAACATACAAAGACCAGAACAGCTGTGAGGGCCTGGCGGCGCCCCCACATAGGGAAGGGTGAGAAGCAAGAGAGCCACAGAGAAGGCAGCAACAGAGAGTCAGAGAATCGGAGGAACCTGGGCCCAGATGCACAGGGGAGTTTTCAAACTAAAGAGAATCCCGAATGCCTGCGGTGGGCGAGGCGGTTTGGAGATTCCGTGGAGAGTGCATGGGGCGTCCCTGTCTCGGCGGCTGGGCCAGGGCGGTTAAACCCTGGTGGCTGGCAGCAGCAGGGCTGGCGTCTGGTGAGGGCTCCCAGGCTTGCAGACGGGAGCCTCATGGAGGTGTGCTCACCGGCTGCTTCCTCTGTGTTTGAGGAGTGCGGGCCACTTGGCGTGCCTGCTTCCTCCGAGGACACCCACCCAATCAGGTCAAGGCTTCGCCTGTATGCCCACACTTTGCCCCCTTAAAGGCCCTATCTCCACCTGCAGGCGCATCAAGTGTTAGGGCTTCAACACGGGAGCAGAGGGACAGGATCAGAATTCATTGCACAAAAGTAAGATTTTCTAGAAACATGGGCATTTGCCAAGAGAAGTAGGAAACCATGGAGTCAACATCAAAACTGACCTGCTGGTATCTCCCCAAAGGGTGGGCACGGCCAGAGTGTTTCTAGGCTCTTTCAATTGTTCAGGAAACAAAAAACAAACAACAAAACCAGAATGTGTCCGGAGGCATTGTACAGATCTAGCACAGCTTGCCAAAGACACTTGCCAAAGACAAGCAGACTTCACCCTATTGAGTTTAACAAGAGGCCAGGGCATCATGGGCTCATATAGTTTAAGAAGCACTGCAGGACCGATGCTGTGGCACAGCGAGTTAAAGCCCTGGCCTGCAACACTCATATCACATATGGGCGCCAGTTCAAGTCCTGGCTGCTCCACTTCCGATCCTGCTCTCTGCTGTGGCCTGGGAAAGCAGCGGAAGATGGCTCAAGTCCTTGGGCCCCTGCACCCTCATGGGAGACCCAGAAGAAGCTCCTGGCTTCAGATGGGCTCAGCTCCGCCCATTGCAGCCATTTGGGGAGTGAACCAGTGGATGGAAGACCTCTCCCTCTTCTCTGTCTCTATTTCTCTCTGTAACTCTTTCAAATCAATAAAATAATCTAAAAAAAAAAAAAAGCACTGCAGATGGTGCACTGAATGGAAGTCCCGCCATGAGCAGTGTTCAAAGTAAGGTCCGCAGCCAGCATATGGCACAGTCCCCACTGCTCCACTTCCGATCCAGCTCCCTGCTACTGCACCTGGAAGAGCAGCCCAAGACAGCCCAAGTGCTTGGGTCCCTGCTACCCACGTGAGAGACTCGGATGGAACTCTGGGCTCCTGGCCCAGCCCCAGTGTTGCTGCCATTTGGGGGAGTCAAACAGTGAATGGAAGATATCTATCCCTCCACCCCTCTCTCTCTCTCTCATTCTGCCTTTCAAATAAAATAAAACCAAGTGCTCAAATCAAAAGGGCCAGCAGGGGCTGAAAATGGCTGAGGCTGGAGGACCCTTGAGCTGTGAGCGGCCACAGACATGGGTGGCAAGGAGGGGTCCTGGGCTGGAGTTCAGGTACTCACAGGGGCTCCTACTGGCTACACCTGTCTTCTGTACAAGGCAGGGAGGCTCAAGGAGCCACATGAGTGGCCACCCTCACCCTAGTGCCACGTCCACACAGCGTGAAGTGGACCTGCTTAGGGAGTCTCTGGGCAGAGGAGAGTGTCAACACCCACAGCTGCATGGTATTGGGCACCTCAGCTCCATGCAAAACCTAGCAGCGCACCGTCTGGAGAGGGAGTGAGCTCCCCGTGGCTGAATGACCAACCTCCAGGGACACTCTGGAGGGGATGCTGGCCCTAGGGGATAAGCTAGCCTTGTCAGTGTCAGACCTGCTCCAAGCCTCAGGAATTCATACTAAACTAATCCTCCAGCAGCTCCCTTGTAGCCTATGGCGATCCCTGCTGGCTGGGCGGACCACACAGTTTCCACTTTCTGAAAGTATGGCCCTCTGGCCGTTCCCCCTCCATGCCTGTATTTCTACGTGTCGGCAGCAGCATCCCTTGGAGTGGAGAATGGTGTGGGAGGGGGTGAAGGGAAAGCAGAGCCCGACTCACTCACATTCTTGCTCACATCCACGCAGGTGAATGTGCACCCCCCCACACTCAGGTTGCCATGGTGAACAGTTTATTGGTTCCTGGGCTTGGATCAGATTGGCAGGAGCAGGCTGCAGGCTTGAGGACCATTCGGGCTGTCCATCAGAAGCACAAACGGGCTGGCCTTCCCTTCCTCTGTAATGGATCTAATGCCAGCCCACAGCACTAACAGGGGCTGGGCCACTCGGAAACCTGCAACCATGGATGCCTTCCCTCCCATGGGCCATGAGCATGGTGAGACCAGGTACCGTCAGTGTTATGTTGTCAACAGACGGGGCCAGGTGTTGGAAGAACAGGCGCTGGACTGTTAACTCCCAGCAGGCCCAGTGTCAGAGTCCCCCCAGGCCTGGCTTGGAGAAGAGGGGTGCTGTCACACGAATGGCAGGGAAGTTACACTGAGCAAGGGCACCCTCTCTGCATCGCGTCCCAGGGGCTGTCCCTGAGGGGCGTGGCCAGGGCACAGGGAGCACAGCTCAGGACCCCCCAGCCTGGGGTGGGGTCCTGCTCTATCTCAGGAAGCCCCGAGTGAGCACCAACAAAACCGTCTCGGAGTGGAGGGACTGTGCCATGTTGTGTGTGGAGGAACAGTAGCTGGTGGTCACAAGGGCAGAATGGGCATCCTTAGGGCTCTCCGTTAAGTTCCTGCTTCTTCTGGGCAAACGCAGGACTCTACCTCCCTGACCTTGAAGTTAGCGGTGGCCCTGGGACTGGCTTTGGACAATGGAATGCCAGCAGAACTGATCGTTTACCATTTCCAGGTGGGTGCAGTGGGTGCCTGGCTCCCCAAACCGCCCCCTCCTAGAAGGAAGCATGGTTGCCATGGAGACATAACCAGCCTGGGTCCCGCCCCCACCGCACCGCAGCCACCCGCTCAGGATATGAATTGAGAGTGAGCCACAGTCTTCTGAAGTCTCAGCCTCTGAAGTCCTGGTGCTGTGTGTGCTGCAGCCTGACCTTGCCTGTGCACACCAGTGATCAGGGCGGCACGGGTTGGAAAGCTGCCTTTTCTAGACTCCTGTATGCATCCTTATCTAAGCCTGCATTTCCATATCAGTTTCTCACTATGACACAGTGTCGTGCTGCTATGTGACAAATAGTGGGAGACATCTCACATGTAATGTCACGTTGCCCACAGATAGTATGTCAACAAATGGGTTTGGCTGTGTTTCAGTAAAATTTTATTTACAAAAGCAAACAGCCACCTGCAGTTGGTATGTGGGACATAGTTTGTTCACACCTGATGTAGAAGAACTAATCTTTGAGGTTAGTCGGGGGAGGGAGGGTTTGGGAAGAAAAATAACAAGCAGGCAGGTGGTCTATCAGAGCTCAGCACATAATATAAAGCCACCACAATCTGTTGTTTGGAATCCCATTACAATGATAAATTAATTTAGGGGAACTTTGACTTCTACTTGGGGAGACTATTTACATTTATTTATGATTTTGAGCCTTCTTATTCAGGAATATATTGTTTCTCACCAGCCACTGGGATCTTTTAAAATGTATTGTTTTAAGAATGTTTTCTATCCTGCACCCCATGGAAGACCAGGAGAAGCACCTGGCTCCTGCCTTCGGATCAGCGTGGTGCGCCGGCCACAGCTTGCCGGCCGCAGTGGCCATTGGGGGGTGAACCAACGGCAAAAAGGAAGACCTTTCTCTCTGTCTCTCTCTCTCACTGTCCACTCTGCCTGTCAAAAAAAAAAATGTTTTCTATAATGTGCTTTCTCTACTTCTTTTAAAAATGTATTCAAGAGTCAGAGAGAAAGAGACAGAGTTCCCATCTACTGGTTCACTCTCCAAATGCCCAGGACTGGGCCAGGCTGAAGCCAGGAGCTAGGAACTCCATCCAGGTCCCCCGTGGCACAAGGAACATGCATGATCTGAGCCATCAAGCAGGAAACGAACTGGAGCCAGCGCTGGAACCCAGACACTATCGTATGAGATGTGGTGTCTCAACCAGCAGGCCACTGCCATCCTTTTTCTTCTTAATTTTTTTCTTTATTTGAAAGGCAGAGAGAGAGAATCTACCCAGTGGTTTACTCCCCAAATGGTAGCAATAGCTGGGCCAGGCCAAAGCCAGGAGCCTGGAACTCCATCCAGGTCTCCCACGTGAGTGCAAAGGCCCAAGCACTTGGCCTGTCTTCCACTGCTTTCCCAGATGCATTAGCAGGAAACTGGATCAGAAGTGGAGCAGCCTGGACTGGAACCAGTGTCCACACAGGATGCTGGTGTCACAAGTGGCACCTCCCTTTCCTGCTCCTGGACCGCCCTAGACTGCCCTCACGGAACAGGATCAAGTCTTGAGGTCCCTAGCCTGCAGGTGAAAGTTTCTCTTGGGGCCAGCGCTGCAGCAGAGCAGGTTAAAGCCTCAGCCAGCTGCACCAGCATCCCTTATGGGTGCCGATTCACGCCCTGACTGCTCCGCTTCTGATCCAGCTTCCTGCTAATGCACCTGGGAAAGCAAAGGAGGATGGCTCAGATGCTTGGATCCCTGCCACCCACGTGGGAGACCCAGATGGAGCTGCCAGCTGCCAGCTTCAGCCTGGCCCAGCCCGGGCCATCGAGGCTGTCTGGGGAGTGAACCAGTAGATGGAAGATCTGTCTCCCTCTAACTCTGACTTTCAAATAAATAAATAAACCTCTTAAAAAATGTTTTCTTTATCCTCAAAACTCATTCTCGTTATTGTATTTTTGTTTTGTTTGTTTTTAATTTATAATTTTAATTTATTCATTTTTAGATTTTAGTTTCATTTATTTGAAAGGCAGAGTTACAGAAAGGAGAAGCAGAGAGAGAAAGGGAGGTGTCTTCCATCCACTGGTTCACTCCCCAAATGGCTGCAATGACAGGAGGTAGGCCTATCCAAAGCCAGGAACCAGGAACTTCTTCCAGGTCTCCCATGTATATTCAGGGGTCCAAGGACTTGGGCCATCTTCTACTGCCTTCCCAGGCCATAGCAGAGAGCTGGATGGGAAGTAGAGCAGCCAGGACTTGAACCAGCGCCCACGTGGGATACCGGCACTGCAGATGGCAGCTTTACTGGCTACACCACAGTGCCAGCCCCCTAGTCTCGTTATTCTAATTCAGCACCACTGACGAGGACCAGATTTCTGGTAACACGCGTACACTCTGTTGATAAGGTGCCGTGCATCATCTCAATGCAGAGACACACATAAATCAATCACATCAAGCAGTCAGTCTTTCCGTTTTTATAGCTCCTGTGTTTGGCGCCTACTGGCTCTGCTACCAGTTCTCTATGCAGAATACTTGACTGTGACCTGGAGTCACCTCAGTGCCCTGCAGAACACCGGAACCTGCGGTCTTCAGCTGACTGCATCCTGGTTCCCTTAGCCAAGCTTCCCCCAACCCTACCCCGCACTTTCCAGCCTCTAGTTATCACTATGTTAGGTCAGGTTAATCATTAAAGAAAACTGCACATATAAAAGGAGACATGTGGCCTTCATCTCCCATGCTTGCCTTAGCTAACATAATCTCAAGTTCCATTCATTCTACTGCAAATGTCAGGATTTCATTCTGTTTTAACAGCTGAATACCATTCCACTGTGTCCACCCATCCAGGTATATACACCTAGGTTGATTCTCTGTCCTGGCTATGGTGAACTGTCACTTAGATCTCAAGAAACAATTTAGTAATGGGGAATTCAAGGCCAATTTTAATTTTCTTCTAAGACGTTATTTTTATTTCAAAGGCAGAGTGACAAAGAGGCAGGGAGACACAGAGAGAGATGGATCCACTCTCTGGTTCATTGAAATGCCCACAACAACCAAGGCTAGAACAGGCTAAAACCAGGAGCCAGGAACTCCATCTGTGTCTCCCACATGGGTGGCAGGACCCCAAGTATTTGGGTCAAGGCCAATTTTTAGATGAAAATCTAAAACCAGAGACATAAGCAGAATGTCAGAGGCTGCTGAAACAACACATGCCTTGAGAAATGTGCAAATGAAGTCCATGTGGACTCTGGTTCAGCCCTGTGTGGGGCAAGAGATGGCAGCAGGGCCCACCCACGTTTATAGGAAGTGCTTTCCACATTAGGCAGCAATGTCAAAGGACTCCAACCCCAGGGAAGAATGGATGGACTAAACCACTCCCCCCAGCCAACCCCAGGGAAGAATGGGTGGACTAAACCACTCCCCCCAGCCAACCCCAGGGAAGAATGGGTGGACTAAACCACTCCCACCAGCCAACCCCAGGGAAGAATGGGTGGACTAAACCACTCCCCTGACCCCGAAGAGACTATAACAGGCTACTCCAGGCCTCAGCAGAGCGGAAGGCCAAGGAAGACAACCCAGAGGACCAGCCTCACCCAGGTCCACAGAGCCTGGCTTGGCTCTGACTACAGTGCCCCAAGAGACCTGGAGAAACCTCCCTGATGTTAAGCTTTGAGAAATCCCACTAATCACTGCTCAGGGAAGATGAACAGAAACCATCAGGACGACCAGCGTGCACCACAGGAAACCTGCAGAACTGGCCCCTGGCGGGCTTCCGGTTCTGGTGACATCCGACACAGCTTTCACGACCACCCAGCTCCCATCTTAAAGACACAAGCAAACCTGAAAACGCCTGCGGGGAACAAGCAACTGGACCAAGTGAGGTAGCAGTTTTAAAAAACAGCCGAAACTCTTAGAAATGCAAAAACCGGCCGGCGCCGTGGCTCAACAGGCTAATCCTCCGCCTTGCGGCGCCGGCACACCGGGTTCTAGTCCCGGTCGGGGCGCCGGATTCTGTCCCGGTTGCCCCTCTTCCAGGCCAGCCCTCTGCTGTGGCCCAAGAGTGCAGTGGAGGATGGTCCAGGTGCTTGGGCCCTGCACCCCATGGGGAGACCAGGAAAAGCACCTGGCTCCTGGCTCCTGCCATCGGATGAGCGCGGTGCGCCGGCCGCAGCGCGCCGACCGCGGCGGCCATTGGAGGGTGAACCAACGGCAAAAGGAAGACCTTTCTCTCTGTCTCTCTCTCTCACTGTCCACTCTGCCTGTCAAAAAAAAAAAAAAAAAGAAATGCAAAAACCAAACTGAAAGACCAACGGGCAACAGGCTGGTCACTACAGTACAGCAAAACAGTGAACAAGAACATGAATCAGAAGGCAATCATTTGCAGCGCAGCCCACAGAAACAAAGCATGGTAGGGGGCGGGTGAGAAGTGAGGCTGAGGGGGTGCGGGGAGTGGCACTGGGGCATCCCAGGAAGGGAGAGCAGAGAGGATACGGTAGAAGCAGAATTTGAAGAAACAATGGCTGAGCACTTTCTACATTAATGAAGCCCACTAATCTACACATTCAAGAGGCCTAACACATTTTTTTAAATAATAAATAAAAATAACCCACCCTCACCCCGGCCCACCTATAAAAAAGCCCAGCCCCTGGCATCTGGGGCCCTCTGCCACCTGTTCTGTGTGCACCCTGGTAGTTGGTCGACCTCTGTGAGTTTATTTTCTTTGAAAAAATTCAGTCTGGCTGTGAGTTCGCATTCTGTCTCCTGTTTCTGCACGCTTTTTCTCACATTTGGAGCCTTGTGTGAGGCGGCACCAATCTGCACCCCTTTTCCCTACAATACCACGTCTCACATCAGAGTGCCTGAGTTTGAGTCCTGCTCTGCTGCCAACTCCAGCTTCCTACTTATGCAGGTGATGGTGCAAGTAGTTGGGTCCCTGCCCCCTGCCCTCCCCCCACACACACACACGAGACCAGAACTGAATTCCTGGCTCCTGTCTTCGGCCTGGTCCACTCCCGGTCATAGCTGCCATTTGGGAGTGAACCAGCAGATCAAAGATCTCTGTCTTTCCCTCTCTCTCTGATACTCTTTCAAATAAATATTTTTTTAAGGAAAAGAATAAGTGAAGGCCGGCGCTGTGGCTCAACAGGCTAATCCTCCACCTTGCGGCGCTGGCACACCGGGTTCTAGTTCCGGTCGGGGCACCGGATTCTGTCCCGGTTGCCCCTCTTCCAGGCCAGCTCTCTGCTGTGGCCCGGGAGTGCAGTGGAGGGTGGCCCAAGTCCTTGGGCCCTGCACCCCATGGGAGACCAGGAGGAAGCACCTGGCTCCTGCCATCGGATCAGCGCGGTACACCGGCCACAGCAGCCATTGGAGGGTGAACCAACGGCAAAGGAAGACTTTTCTCTCTGTCTCTCTCTCACTGTCCACTCTGCCTGTCAAAAATAAAAAAATAAATAAATAAAAATTAAAAAAAAAAGAAAAAGAATGAGTGAAATAGAGCTGTCAGACAACAGAACCACAGAGTGTGTCTAGAAGCGATTCTGAAAGTTAACGCCAAGGTGATCCAACATGGAAGGTCTGGAACATGAGATCAGGGGAGCAGAGAGCCAGCAGTGAGCAGGAGGTTGGGCGCAGACAAGCCCAGGACAGCGACAGCAGCCACAGTGCCTAGGGAAGTTCTAATTAAGCTTAAGATGTGAGGGCATTTCAAAAAGATCACAAAAAAAGTGAAATTAAAAGCTTATGTTGGGCTGGCACCGCGGCTCACTAGGCTAATCCTCCACCTGCGGCGCCGGCACTCTGGGTTCTAGTCCCGGTTGGGGGTGCCAGATTCTGGCCCGGTTGCTCCTCTTCCAGTCCAGCTCTCTGCTGTGGCCTGGGAATGCAGTGGAGGATGGCCCAAGTGCTTGGGCCCTGCACCCGCATGGGAGACCAGGAGGAAGCACCTGGCTCCTGACTTCGAATCAGTGCAGTGCGCCGGCCGTAGGGGCCACTTGGGGGGGTGAACCAACGGAAAAAGAAAGACCTTTCTCTCTCTGTCTCTCTCTAACTCTGCCTGTCAAAAAAAAAAAAAAAAAAAAGCTTATGTTGGGGCCGGCACTGTGGCGTAGCAGGTAAAGCCACCACCTGTAGTGCTGGCATCCCATATGGGCGCTGGTTCGAGTCCTGGCTGCTCCACTTCCTATCCAACTCTCTGCTATGCCCTGGGAAAGCAGACACATGAGCCAAGCCCTTGGGCCCCTGCACCCGCGTGGGAGACCCTGAGGAAGCTCCTGGTTCTGGATCGGTGCAGCTCCGGCCATTACAGCCAGTTGGGGAGTGAATCAGAGGATGGAAGACCTTTCTCTCTCTCTCCCTCTCTCTCTGCCTCTCCTTCTCTCCCTGTGTAACTCTTTCAAATAAAATAAATAAATCTTAAAGTTTATGTTGGCACAAAAATATTCAAAATCCAGCATATTTGTTTCATAATACACATTTTCCCATTAATTTTTGAAAACTTATAAAGGGATTGAGGGGTCAGGAGGAAGAGAAGCCCCTCCATTACCCAGAAAGACGGCAAAACATTTATTAACTTTAAGCTCTGGTCAGTTACCCATGAGTGTTGCAATGTGTGGAGGAAGAGGGTGCACAAAATAGTGGGAAAATATGAAAAAAAATTTGTAATTGTTTAAAAGAGGGAAGGAAGGAGAGAAAAATAAGCCAAAGACTAGATAGCACAAAACAGGTGGTAGATTTAAATCCAGATAAATCAGGAATTAGATTAAACTAACACGGGCAGTTAGATTTTAAAGGACAACACAGATGCCATGATCGGCTTTGAATAGCAGCACCCCCAAGCCACGAGCCCCTCCCCCAAGGCAAACAGGAAGTGACCTTTTCCTGCTGATGTAAGCTGCCCATTGTGACCGGCCCTGACATCACACAGCGAGTCTCTGCTAGTCCAGGCCGGGGGTGGGTGCCTATCTCCTTCACCTCCCTGTGCAGCTGAGATGGTGTTCTGGCTCTTACACCTGCTCCATAGAGTTCTTCTGTGTCAAGAGCCATTGGCGAGCTCTGGTCTCTGCATAGCTGCTTCCGACAACCCCTGGTGCCTCTCCTAACCTGCCACTTGTGGTCCAGAGCGTTGCCTACAAAGTTCAAAGGGCCAACAGTGGGCAGAGGACGACTCCATCCTTCTCACAGGAGGACTCTTCCTCGGGGACACTTCCCTTAGACTCTGGGCAGTGAAGACACTGTGTTTTGAGAACAATTCCTCATGGAGCCAGAAGCCTTAGAGATTTGCCCTTACAATCCGCACCACCGGATTCCCCTCAGCAGATTCCAGTACCACCTGGCATCCTGCAGGAGAAAGAACCCCAAAAAAGCCAAAAAGATGGCCAGCTGCAAATTCAACGCCTGCCACGTGGTCCCCATCAGAAAGCTGGAGGAACACGAGGCTTCCTGTGTCAACAGAAGCTCCCTGGAGGAAGATGACAACTTGAGCCCTCTGAAAGGTGGTCTCCCAGGCCCACAGCAGGAAGACGACCCCCTGCAGGTCTCCCCCTGGCTTTCCAACTCTGACATCTGGAATGTCGACAGCGCTAACTGCCACCCGATGTTTGTCCTGAAAACTTTTGTCCCACAAAAGCTAGTTTGTGAAAGTGACGCGAGAGAGTCAGAGAAAGAGACCAACCCCCAGAAGATCCTCAGACCAGGACAGTAAGGTGCCAGGGAAGGAAGGATCACACACCTGTCACATGCATGAGTGATAATATGCAACTCATTAGAATAAAGGGCATGCGATCCCTTTATTCTGGCGATCTTTTCTTTGGTCACCTAGCATCTTGGTAAAGAGCCAAAGGATTCAAAATATTCTGCAGGCAGAGGTGGGGTGAAATGGGCCCTGGGAGAGCACAGGCAGGATGGACGGTGACACCCCCTCCTTGGGGGCAGTCCCGTGACAGCTGTGAAGTGATCCATGCACCTAGTGTTGGACTGGGTGAGTCCACTCTTAGGATTGTGTCTTGTATATACGAAGGGGCTTCAAAAAGTTCATGGAAAATGTGTATTAGGGAAAAACTATGCCTGGATTTCAAAAACCTTTTGCTCCAAAATAAGCTTATCTTTTAATTCCATTTTCCATGAGCTTTCAGGAGCATCGTCACGCCTCCACACACGTGGAAAGCGAGCAGGTATGGGGGACTCACTGCCACAGAAACGCTGTCAGCAGGTAAGAAAAGCTCGGACAGGAGGGTCCGGGGTGGCCACACCATGAAATCGGGCATGACCCGCTGGCTGCATGGCCCTGGCAGGGCTGAGGCCTACTGCTTAACTCGGAGGTCAGCACACGTTTTCGGTAAGGGGCCAGAGAGCAAACGTTTTAGGGTTTGCCACCCATGTGGTATCGGTGGCGACTACTGGGCCCGCCATAGCAGCCACAGGGAGCAGGCAAACCAACAAAGGCAGATTCCTACGAAACTGCAGGAACAGGCAGAGGGCGGGGTGTGGCTTAAGGTGGCAGCCATGTCTGGAGCAGTCTGCCCGCTCGGCCTCGGTCTCTGCGGAGCTGTGGGCAGCCCGGCACCGTGCACTTGTGCTTACCTGGGCTTTCTCTCCAAGCACACATCAGAAGAGGGTCTAAAACGTTTGCCATGGGCTCCCTTTAGCTCCTCACCGGGAACTGACAGCAGCCATCCCCGGGAAGACAGCGAGGTGACAGCAGGACTGGGCAAAGAGACCCCTCCTGTCTGTACCTCCTCTAGTGCCTTTGGCGTGTGAATACATGGGAAAGGGTTATCTGGCGGAAAACTAAAATACATTATTTATGTACATGTTTAAATACACAGAAAGAGACATCTCCCAATCCTCTGGTTCCCTCCCAAACGCCAGTAACAGCCAGGGCTGAGCCGGGCCAAAGCAGGAGCTGGGAACTCCGCCCACGTCCCCAGCAAGGGTGGCAGGGACCCAAGGGCTTGAACTCTCACTGCTGCCACCCAGCGTCTGCATTGGCAGGAACCCAGGGACTCTAACGTGGTCACTGGGCCAAATGCTCACCCCCAAATACGTATTTTTAAAAACAGAAGGAAGGAGCTGGGTGGCGCTGTGATGTAGCGGGTTAAGCCACTGCCTATAGTGCTGACATCCCATACAAGTGCTGGTTCGAGTCCCGGCTGCTCCACTTTCAATCCAGCTCTCTGCTATGGCCTTGGAAAGCAGCAGCAGATGTCCCAAGTACCCAGATGGCAGACCCAGAAGAAGCTCCTGGCTCCTGGCTTCGGACTGGTGCAGCTCCAATCGATGTGGCCATCTGAGGAGTGAACCAGCAGATGGAAGACCTCTCTCTCTCTCTCTCTCTGTTTGCCTCTCTGTAACTCTGCCTTTCAAATAAATAAATAAATCTTAAAAAAAAAAAAAAAAAGAAAAAAGAAAGAAGGTAGAAGCCTGAAGTCTGATGGAGTCTTTTCCCTAGCAGCTATGTCCCTAAGTCGTCGTAACCCACTGCCCTTGATCCCTTCCCCTGTTTCCTCAAAGCAATAAAAGACTTCTTGGGGAAGGAAATTCTTATGAAGGAGTTCTGAGTGTTGGCCTTAGAAACCAGACGACTAATAAATAGAGAATTGTCACAGAGGTGAAACAAAGGGACGTGGAGGGCACGCTTGTGTGCCTACAACCTACGGGCCAACAGGAGCAGGACAAGGGAAGTCTGGCTTGAGACGTGAATGAACCAACCAGGTCAGGATGTAACCACCGTCACAGCCAGGTGACAGGCAAATTTACTCTTTTATACTAATCTGCCATCTTGCTGTTCTCCCTGTACATTTAGTAAACGCAATATGGAATTCTGGGAATGGAGAAGACATTCACAGAAGTGGTGAAATATGGAATTCTGGGAATGGAGAAGACATTCACGGAAGTGGTGAAATCCATACAAATGTTGAGGCTGAGTTAATATTGCACCAGTCTGAATCTCAGCTTTGATAAAGGTGCCGTAGTTTTTAAAGATGTTAACGTTGTGGGAGGCTAGAGGAAGGGTATCTGGGAATGCCTCACTCTATCGTTGCAAAGCTTCTGAAGTGATTTCAGAATGAGAAATGTGACGCGGAGTGAAAGGCATCATGATGGAGACAAGAATGGACTCTGGAGCCGTCCTGTGCGGGGTGGAATCCCCACCTGACCGCCTGCGGCTCCCAGACGTCTCTGCCGGTTTCTTCACCCACAAGCGGGGGGACACATCCACAAACACACGTAGGACTCCTAGGCAAACCTCAGCCAAAGCTCCCTGCTGCTGTGACGGCGGTCTTGCTCAGCAAGAGGAACACGTAAAGGAGCAAGAGAGATAATGTCGAGCAAGCAAGCTTAGAAAACAGGTAAACACCCAATGAGATAATCAATTCTGCATTTAAAATAATGAAAGGTTGGAGGAGGCTTTGCTCAGAATAGAAACACTGAACAAATATGTCTACTAAAACGCTATAGTCTCTAAAATAGTGTTCTACATTTTCCAAACCAGGCAAGAGGAGAAAAGAGACCAGGAGATGACAGAAAACTTTATAAATTCAACCCAAAAAAAAGAATAATAAAAACAGAATAGTATAAATCAATCCAAAATACATCCGCAATTCATATTAATATAAAAATATTTCACTTGGGATCGGTTAAACCTCTACCTGCAGCACCAGCATCCCATATGGGTGCCATTTTGAGTCCTGACTGCTCTACTTCCAATTCAGCTCCTTGCTGATGGCCTGGGAAAGCAGTGGAAGATGACCCCAGTGCTTGGGCCCCTGCACCTGCGTGGGAGAACCAGAAGAAGCTCCTGGCTCCTGGCTCTAGATCAGTGCGGCTCCAGCCGTTGCAACCATTCAGGAGTGAACCAGTGGATGGAAGACCTCTCTCTGTCTCTCCCTTTCTCTGTAACCCTGCCTCTCAAACAAATAAAACCTTAAAAAGAAAAAAAAAAAAGCTAAGGAAAAATTTTTTTAAAAAGCATCTTATGTCCCTAAATAAAATACACATTCATTCCAACTATAGTAGCAGAGATAGTAAACAGCTAACATGAGTGCCATGTGACAGACATAACTAATCAATCTGACGCTCTTTCTGAGCTGGGCACAATTCTGCACCAGCCAATACACCCTGATAGAAGTCGGCTGTGTCTCACAGAGCCCGCTGTGGGCAAGGCTTCCTGTTCACACTCACAGATCGCCTCCAGGTGTTTCCAGAACAGGGCATAAAACTCCTGTCTGGAGAGCCGGGGAAAGGCCCAGAGGAGGGGACGTGTGTGCTACGCTCCCGAGCAGGACGTCAGCGGCTGTTCTCTCCCCTCTTTCTTCTTTCTGGCCTGTGTCCAGGAAAACAATCATAAAAAATCCCAGCAGTAACGGTGACCACAGCAAGCAAATGCTGAGGTCCCACCCGGAGCTGAACCACAAGGGGAGCTGGCCCAGGCTGGGGGCGCGGCAGCGGGCAAGGCGTCCCAGCTCATGCTGAGAGGGAGCAGGGAAGGGGAGGAAGGCAGAGGAGAAGGTGCGGGGTCTGTGCTTTCATCAAAGAACGGTGCAGGAGGGCTGGAGCTGCAGCCCGGCCCCGCCGCTGACGGACCAACGTTCTACGTCCCGCACACAGGCACGAGGAGTGAGCCTCAGCGGCTGGCCTGTGTCCCCCATCAGAGTGCCTGGATTCCATCCCAGCTCCCGCTCCCAATTCCAGTTCCCTCTAATGCAGACCCTGGGAGGCAGCAGGGACGGCTTACATAAGGGGGCTCCTGACACCCACATGGTAGACCAACCTTTGGGGCTATCTGGAGAGACCAGCAGATGGGATCTCTCTGTCTCTGCTTCTCAAGTCGTTTTTTTTTTTTTTTTAACTCAAAAAGGTAAAATCATAAAAGAAACAAAGACTCAGAAGCTAAGTAGCTTGCCATGGTCACAGAGCTGTTAAGGAGCAAGTGGCCGCACCGCTCAGGTTGAACGCATCCCCAGAAGTCTGCTTCCAGATCTGCACAGCCCAGAAATGCACACACGAGTTCACCCACGTAGGAAGCAGACCAGACACAGTCCACGCGTCCTTAGCATGGGCAAATCGGGGAAAAGTCACACAATGCAACCCTAGGCAACGCTGAGAAAAGATTAGATTCTAAATGCTCTCACCACACATACACACAAATGACTCGCATGAGGTGCCACATGTTAGCTCATTTAAATTACTCTACCATGCATGCATAAAGTGTCACTTCATGGCCCGTAAATATAGAAAACGGTTATTTGTCAGTTAAAATCAAGTGGACAGTTGTGCAAATGACCAACTAGCACTACTCAGATCACTCCAGGTGAAGCTCACGGAAAGTGAAGTCCGCTTACACAACGTTTAAGGAAGAAGACGCACCCATGGGGTCTGAAGTCAGGGTGCGGTGCCCGCGGCAGGTGCTGGATTCAGGCCATGGAGTGCCCTGGAAATTCCTCCAGCTGCACACACGGGACGCTGTCTGCACGCTGCACTCCCACAGCAAGTTCACACAAGCGAACCTCGATCTCACGCTCTCCACCTGCCCCCCACTTTTCCCTGGCTGGTAACCAGGGCACAATGACACGGAACAGGGCACAGGACAGGGATCCAGGCTGACCTGAAGCACTCCACTGAAAATGGACGCCCACTGTCCTCTGCAGGACCTCCCATGCAGAAGGAAGGGCTGGGACAGTTTCTTGCAGAACATAATAAAAGCCCCCTGTTTGGTCTCAGTGTTCTCGCCCACCCCTTCCACAGCTCTGGAAGCTGAAGGAGCCTTCCCCACTCCGTTGCTGAGGGCCCAAGGCTCCATGGTGAAGCCAACCAGATCCAAAGCTGGAGCTTTACCCAGAGCTGCACAGAGAGCCCAGGAGGGTGCACCGGATCCCACAAGCGCCCCGAGCCTGGGGAACCAGAGTCACAGCATGGTCACCAGGGCCGTGGACTCCAGGTCCCTCACCCTACCACCCTGCAGCAGTTGTGGGAGCCCCAGGTCTCACCAACGTGGACCTCAGGAAGCAGCAGTGATGGCTGACGGCCGGGTGCCCGCCACCAGCATGGAGACCTGGGTTGAGCTCCTGGCTCCCAGCTCCAGCCCAGCCCAACCCGAGCTACTCCAGGCATGTGGAGAGCGGCCGGCGAACAGGAGCAGTCTCTCAAATAAATAGTCACAGCTTGGGGGATGGGCGTGTGTGCAGACGCCTGTATCCCTCCCGCCAGCCTGGGTGTGAGTCTGCGTCAAGTCCCAGCTGCCTGCTAAGGTGCACCCGGCAGAAAGCAGGGGAACGCTCAGGTATGGGCCCCTGCCAGCCACATGGGCGATCCGGACGGAGCTCCTGGCCCCTGGCATCGGCCTGGCCCGGCTGTTAGGAGCATTTGAGGAGTGAACCAGCGGATGGGAGCCCCCCATCGTTCTGCCTTTTGAATAAACAGGATATGACATCTCCCCCTCCCCTCTGGCCCTAGCTGCCCTCAACTTCTCTCAGCCCTGTCACTTCAAGGAGAGATGAGGCATTTATTGGGCACCTACTGCGTACCGAGCCTTACCGGGCAGGGGGCGGGGGCTAGTGTGGTGGGGGTGGGAGCATCCTCTCAAGTCTGCTTTCTGAGGGGCTCTTGGGACCCAGGCTCTGTGCTGGCGCGGGTCAGCCGGTCTGCAGGAGAGAAGCCGGTTCCGAGCGCACGGACACTCACCTGGCCGAAGCTGGGCACACACAGCTCATCTCCGAGAGCTTCATCACGGCCGTGGCCGGCGCGACGCCTCGGGGCTGCGGATCCGACTGAGAGTTCCCCCTCCAGACCCCTGCTGGCCCACTCCTGACCCGTCCGCGGTCTCCTCACAGGCCAGCTGCCCACGCACCTGCGCCACCGCTATCGCCTTGGTTACCCCCAGGAAGGGGCTCTTCCAGGCGCAGCGCCCCCTCTCCGTCTGTGCGAAGGCGGGAAAACGCCCGAGGCGCCGAGACCAGCGCAGTAAAGGCCCGGCCCGCAGCGCGGCATCCCCAGCGGGCCACCACTCCCCACCCAGCTCCCGGCTGTGGCCTGGGAAAGCAGCGAGGACGGCCAAGTGCCTGGGCCCCTGCACCCAGGTGGGAGACCCGGAAGAAGCCCCTGGCTTCCGATTGGCCCAGCTCCGGCCGTGGCAGCCATTTGGGGAGTGAACCAGCGGATGGAAGGCGTGTCTCTGCCTCTCTAACTCTGCTTTTCGATAAATGAAATGCACCTGGCGGGGGGACGCCTGATGAGGTTGCCGAAGGGGCAAAGGCTTCAAGGACTTGCTAAGCCGTTCCCAGCTGCTGCAAGCACACTAACGGCCACCAGGTGGCAACAGAGGGCACCAACCTGGCAAAGCTTTTCCCAGCCCAGCATATAGCTTTTTGTGACACAATATAAACAACTGAAAATAAAAACAGAACACTCAGGACTCCTCAGTCTCACTTTTGAATTCCAAAGCAACTGACAGCAGGGCTCCCAAGAATCTGTACACCCAGGTTCACGGCAGGATCATGGTGGAAGCCACTGACACTGGACGGGAGAGGCGTGCTACGTACATGCAGTGGACTATTACTCGGTCTCACAGAAAAGGCCTGGCACGGACCAGCACAAACGTTTGGCGGAACAGTTAAGGTGCCACCTGGGAGGCCTGCGCTGTGGCATAGTGGGCTAAGCCTCTGCCTATGGTGCCAGCATTCCATATGGGCACCGGTTCTAGTCCCGGCTGCTCCTCTTCCAATCCAGCTCTCTGCTATGGCCTGGAAAAGCAGTAGATGGCCCAAGTGCTTGGGCCCCTGCACCCGCGTGGGAGACTCGGAAGAAGTTCCTGGCTCCTGGCTTCAGATTAGCCCAGCTCCAGCTGTTGCAGCCACCTGGGGAGTGAATCAACAGATGGAAGACTTTTCTCTCTCCCTGTGTCTGTAACTCTACTTCTCAAATAAATCAATCAAATCTTAAAAAGAAAACTGCCACTGGGAATACCCAGACACCTTATTAGAGTGCCTGGCTCCATCCTGGCTCTGCTCCTCACCCACCATCCTGCTAAAACGCACCATGGGAAGCAGCTGATGGCTCAACCATGTGGGTCCACGCTGCACGTGACAGCCCAGGACTGAGTTCTAAGCTCCTGGATTCATCCTGGCCCAGACCAGGCTGTTGTGATTAAGGAGTGAACCACCAGATGGAGCTCCGTCTCGCTGCCTTTCAAAGTAAATATGTATATACATACATAAGAATTTTTAAGAAGCAAACACTGGGGGCCAGTGTTGTGGCATAGCAGGTTTGCCTCTACCTGCAACACCAGCATCCCACCGTGGGCGTCAGCTGAAACCAGCTGCTCCACTTGATTCAGCTCCCTGCTAATGTGCCTGGGAAAGCAGAAGATGGTCCACACGCTCAGCCCCTGAACACACATGAGACCCAGAAGAAACTCCTGGCTCCTGGCTGGGGTGGGGAGTGACCTAGCAGAATGAAGAGCTCTCTCTCAAAACAAATCAATTTTTTTTAAAAGATACCTTGTGGGGGCCGGCGCCGTGGCTCAACAGGCTAATCCTCCGCCTTGCAGCGCCGGCACACCGGGTTCTAGTCCCGGTCACCCCTCTTCCAGGCCAGCTCTCTGCTGTGGCCCAGGAGTGCAGTGGAGGATGGCCCAGGTGCTTGGGCCCTGCACCCCATGGGAGACCAGGAAAAAGCACCTGGCACCTGGCTCCTGCCATCGGATGAGCACGGTGCTCCGGCCGCAGCGCACCGTCCGTGGCAGCCATTGGAGGGTGAACCAACGGCAAAGGAAGACCTTTCTCTCTGTCTCTCTCTCGCTGTCCACTCTGTCAAAAATAAAAAAAATAATAAAATAAAATAATTTTAAAAAATAAAGATACCTTGTGGGGAAATTAGTTACACAAAGCAATTCAAAGATGGTGCTGAAAGGAAGTAAGGTGGGCGGAATCCAAAGTTGTTTACCACTAAAACTAATTGGCTACGCAACATCAGGGGAAGTGGCAACAACTGATATCAAGTGTATAGACATACGGCTAGTCCTATGAAAATCGCCCTGTAAAATGACCCTTTAAGTGATTGGTCTTTATGCCCTGCCCCAGTGACGCTGCAGTGCTGTGCTTTAAAAGGCTCTGTTACGCAAAATAAACGAGTTCTTGCTAGACTTGACTCCCCACTGCGTCTGATCGTCTCTGGGATCAAGAGGCTGGGGACGGGCGAGCGGCGCACTTACCCTTCCTCGGACCCAGTCCATCCTTGTACGGGTGGACTCAGACCCTGCAATACCTAGCAAAAGCGCCTTAGAGAACAACACAAACCAGCATCAGACTCCATAGGAGACACTGCAGAGCAATACCTCAGCATCAATGCCTCCCCCACCACCCACCCCCAGCTCTGCCCAGCCAAGAACAAATCCTGGGGCCGGCGCTGTGGTGTAGTGGGTAAAGCTGCTGCCTGCAGTGCCAGCATCACATATGGCCAATTCGAGTCCCAGCTGCTACACTTTCGAACCAGCTCTTTGCTGTGGCCTGGGAAAGCAATGGAAAATGGCCCAAGTCCTTGGGCCCTTGCACACACATGGGAGACCCAGAAGCTCCTGGCTTCAGATTGGCACAGCTCCAGCCATTGCGGTTATCTGGGGAGGGAACCAGCAGATGGAAGACCTCTCTCTCACACTCTTCCTCTCTAACTCTTTCAAATTAAATCTTTTTATATATATATATATAAATTTTATATATATATATATAAATTTTTTTATATATATATATATAAACACTTCCTTCCACTTTAAGAGTTCTCTGGGTGCTGAGCCTGCTTCTCCAGCCCTGCGCTGGCCCAAACCCAGGCTCACACCACCACCTGTGGCCTCTTTGCCCCTGCCCTGTCCTCACTGACCACTTTCACCTGGACCATAGTAACCCACGTCCCGTTCCCTTGCACTCAGCTCCTGCTCGGTAACAAATAACCGGAGACCCAGCGGCTCACAGGGACACTGGCCAGATCTGCTGAGTCTGTTACGCAGGGACAGGTGCTCTGAGCTGGGCCACATAGCTGAGGCTGGGTGGCTTGGGATAGCCTCACCCACCTGCCCGGATCTGACTCTGGACAGCTGAAACTCTCACTCCCGGATGCTCGGAGCAGTAACTCCGAGGGCACAGCCCTGGAATGACCTACCACAGCCTCTGTATCTAGGGACCCTAAGGCACACCCTTCCCTTGCACCTGCCAATCCACCAGGGGACCCCAGCACTCCGACTCCTGCACCAGGCCCTCTGCACAGATCTAGGCTGCTTCCCTGTGCTCACTCCCCCTAGCCTGGCAAACACCTCCCGACTCTGTCAACCCAGTGACCCAATGTTCCCATGGCTGTTGAGCCTCATGGTGCAATGAACCCACAGGTAGCCCTCCCTCAGCACTTCCTATGGCCACCAGGGTCCTTCCCAGGTGAGCTCCCCTTGCCCGTCGCCATGGTGGCCAGGGCTGTCAAACGCTGTCATGCCTGTCTCCTCCTCCCCACTCTGTGTGGCTCAGCTGCTGCCACCTCCAGTGTGCCGTGTTGTGGTTTCATCTCTGGCCTCTTGAGACTTGCTTTCAGTGTTTGGTTTCTCTTCTACCTTGAGCACCAGAAACAGGCTGGCATGGCCAGGCGAGTTTGACAAGGGAGGACCGGGGGGCTGGAAGGACCCTCAGTGTTGAGGGAGGCTGCAGAGCCCACGGGAACGATGCAGTGAGCGTCTGCAGGGTCTCAGGATAGCACCTGGGGAACGAGATGAGGGGCAGGGCTGGCAGGAAGGTGCTGAGGCATCACCAGCCAGTTCTTAAGTGAGGGCTGCAGACCACCTGCTTCCAGACTCACTCCCAGGCCAAAGGGCACAGATCAGGGGCAGGCAACCACAGGGTTAGAGGAGAGTGGTCTGTAAGTCTCCATCCCCATCCCCTGTATGAGGTGGGGACAGGGGTCTCCCATCCACGGACAGTCCTGTGTAGCCAGGGTCAGAGCCCGGATCCCACCGACCAGCAGGGGAAGCTGGGAGGAGGTGGCTTTCAGGCTGAGAAAGGACAAAAGCACAGGGTGGGGGGAGCAGGTGTGGCCCAGCACGGGTTCCAATCAGCGCCCATCTCAGCCCCAGGTGCTGGGCGGCGGAGCCCAGGCCCCTCCTACCTCTCCCTGGAGCTAGGACACAACCAGGCCCTGCCCAGCACAATGGGCTATACAGGGGGTCTGTGATGGATCCCCACGTGAGAGCTCAGCAGGGCGTGTCTGAGACGGGAACTCCGGTGTTCCAACTCCATCCTCTATAGACTGCCTCATGTCCCAGCACAGGCGGGAGGATGTGCCCTCCAGGCTCCCCTGGGGAGGAGGCCCTGAAGCCAGGTATGGGTGTGGACCTGCGCCAGGGATAGCCATGCAGCCTGTCCCATATCCCACAGCTAAAAAGGAACACCCAGGGGCAGGTGCTGTGGCATAGCGGGTAAAGCTGTCGCCTGCAGTGCTGACATCCCATATGGACACCAGTTCGAGTCCTGGCTGCTCCACTTCCAATCCAGCTCTCTGCTATGGTCTGGGAGAGCAGTGAAGGTGGCCCAAGTCCTTGGGCCCCTGCACCTGTGTGGGAGACCCAGAAGAAGCTCCTGGCTCCTGGCTTCGGATTGGCCCAGCTCCGGCTGTTGCAGCCATCTGGAGAGTGAACCAGAGGATTGACGACCTCTCTCTCTCTCTCTAACTCTTTCAAGTAAATAAATAAATCTTTTAAAGAATAATAAAATAAAAAAGCAACACCCCGAAGTAACTTGCGGCTAGCCACCTGCCCCTTCTCAAGTGCCAGTAACTTCATTGACCAGCCAAGTACCACTGGGTGCAGGGCAGGACGCAGGCCAGGCTGCAACCGGTGCCACACTCAAGGAGTGTGGAGCCACTGGGCCTGTCCTGACTCCTGCTCAGCTTCAGGCCACCATGGCTGGAAGGCTCTGCCCAGCTGTCCACCACGCCTCCAGCTCAGCGGAGACCAGGGCCAGACAAGATGCAGGAGGCAGAGGCCCTTGTCCCCAGAGATGTTCCCTGGGGGAACAGCAGCTGCACACGGAAACAAACTAGTTTATTCTTTCAAGAAAATGAAACAGAGGCTGAATGAGGAGAGGAGCTCCGGGCCACATTCCCTGCCCTGAGCAGGGGTCTGAGATGAGGCCAGGCCAGACCAGGGCTCCCTGGGACACTGGGGAGGGGACAGGCAGGCCCCGGAGTGGGACTTTGTTCTGTTAGCACCAGGAGCCGCCCGCAGCTGCACTTGCAGTGTGTGGCCCTTCTGCCCCCACCTGAGCAGTCTGGGGAGAGGCTGGCGGCACCTGAGGTTGACTCACATTTGCACCCCTGTGCCCCCAACCCCTGTAAACACGAGAGCGGCTCACGGCCCCCAGCCCTCAGGACAGGATGAGGGTCCGAGACGTGTGGCTGGGCTTCAGGCGGCCCAGTAGCTGCCGGGCTTTCTCCTGCATGAACAGCTGGTCCCTGGTGCCCCCGCAGGCTACCGTCTTCCAGGCGCTGGTCATCTGGGGAGAGGTAAGAGTCACCACCAGGCAGAGAAGGGACAGCACGTCCCAGGGAGACCCTGAAGGTCCCAGGCAGGGATGGGGTGAGGCATGTCTAGGAGTTCCTCCTAGCCCCAAGCCAGAAGCCCCCTGCACTGTTTCTGCCTTCCTGGGTGGCTCTGGAGAAGCCATGCCCCATCTGTGGGGTCTTCCAACTCTTAAGAAGGAGGCTGGACCAGGAGACCAGACCCTGTCACGCCCCAGGGTGGCAGCAACCTCAGAAGAAGCCACTGGCTGGCAGGCAAGCAGCAGGGCCAGCACGCCCGAGGCCAGACACGCCGAGTGATCCAAATACAGACATCACAGCTCAGTCACCAGAGACCCAGGCCACAAGGGGGGCTGGGAGCTGGGGCTCTGTCTAGGGCATGGAGTCAGGGGAGGCTTCCCCCAGGAAGTGGCATGAAGAACACGGGGGCACAGGGAGCAGCCTGTGCCAGGGCCCCCAGGTGAGCACTCACGGGAGCAGGTGCCACAAAGTGGCCTCGGGGCTTTGGGGCCGGCCCCGCCTTCTCGGGCTTGGCCTGGAGGAAGCCCTGGTTGAGCAGGCTGTTGTCCTCTTTGACTCCAGACAGGACGTGACTGGCAGAGCCGGAGGGGGCGCTGGTCGGCTGAAATCAAAACGAAGCCCAAGTCCCCATTTGGCCAGGAGTGCTCAGCAGGAAGGATAGCAAAGTACAATCCGACCCCAGCCCGCCTCTGGCTCCAGAGCTGCTGGGTGGGACGCTCACTTCTCTAAGCCTCTTTGGTGAGGGGAAGGGGCTGGAAAGGGCCCATCTCACAGCCACGGGCACAGCCAGGGTGTCTCCAGCCTCCCTGGCGCCAGGAAAGCTCCCCACCATCTCTGCAACCCGCATGTGGCAATGGGGCTGGACCACGCACCTCCTGCTGGGCTCTGTCCTCCTGACAGCACTCAGGGAAGCAGATCCCAGGGAGCAAGCGGGGCGTCAGGACTCAAACCCGCGCCCACCCAACTCCAAGTCTGTGCTCGCCACCACGTGCTGCAATGTTCTTTGTGGCAGTGATGTCCCATGTCCAGGGCAGAGGTGGGTCTGGCTGGAGGGCGCTAGGACCCCTGCCTGGCTGGGCTGCCCAGCCACAGGGAGGCCTTTACACAAGGACCCTGAGAGCCACAGCTGCCCATGAGCCCCCCTTCCCCGCTCAATGCTTCTCTCCTGGGCACTGGCGCGAGCAGGGCTCATCCCACTGTTGGCTGCAAGGGATCGGCAGCATAGCACAGATCTGGGGTCCCACGCTCAGCACAGGCAGCAACTGCTCTGGTGGCCAGGGCTCCTCGCTTGGCAAGCATGCTAGCCTGGGAGCTGGCTGGTCCCATCCCAGGGCTGGTGTGCCTCCCACAACTGGCTGTGCCTCAAGGAACCCTGGCAACTCTCTCTGCAGCCACCCCACGAGCAGAATGCAAGTTAAGACACTGGAGACCCATGTCACAGTTTCTAAGGTGTTCCAGCAACACAGCCCACCCTCCCAGAGCCCTCACAGCCCAGGGTGCGGGTGGCTGACCCCTTACCATAGCCAGACCCTTGGGCATTGTGGACATCACCAGCTTCACGTCCTCGTCCACGATGTCCAGAGCCAGAGACTTCCGCACTTTCTTGATGGGGCTCCGCCGCAGCTGGGGGTGGGGAAGGGCAGTGGTTAGGGTGGGTGTTGGGGTCTCCAGGTCAGCGCCTGGGCTGCCACAGCCACAGATAGCCCCGGAACAAGGCCCTGCGGCAGGTAGGTCTCTGAGCCAGGCGTGGCTGCTGGGTATTTCCGCCAGGGAGACTTGGGCACCTTCAATCTATGCCCAGGATAGACTTGAGAGCAGGGGCACAGCACTGATTTCCACCCACAAAGAAACCTGCTCCTCACCCCGAGGTACCAACACCCCTCCCACAAACAGGCCCAGCACTGAACCGAGTGCCACAGAGAACGGCGGCCCACTGATGGGTGATGCAGCCATGCCAACCCTCGGGGCGCATCTGGCACAAACAGCCTGCACAAAGAATGCCCCAACCCTCACCCTGCACCCAAGAAGGCAGCCAGGGGTCTGCTCGACACCAGGGAGGGGCTCCGAGACAACGTCCCCAACCCAGCACTGTGCCCCAAGCAGCTGCTGCCCCGGCTCAGAACTATCCCCACTGCCGTGGAGAGGCCCAAGAGGCCCTGGGCCAACTTCTGTCCATCCAAACATGGACAACTGAGTCCACTTGGGGAAGGGGTCTGTGCCAGCTGCCCTCTGTAGCCCACCCAACACCCCCCACCCTACACACACACAAGGAGAGCAGCACAAAGCCAAGGGGAGACTCAAGACAACACAGCAGGGGGAGGCTGGCTTGGGCTCACACCAGCCAGGGACTGTCCTGGCCTGCCCCTCTGCAGATGGCTGCCCCTTCCCACTCCTGGCCACACACACCTGGCCCTGACCAGTTGCTCCTGACCGCCCTGCCCATCAGAAGGATGCCCTTGGCCTCCCCTGTGCTCCCTCCACACCATGCACACCAGGCTGGTCCTCCATGTGCCATGGTAGTGTCTATCTCCACCCACTGAACTCTAAGAACGTCTGGATCCCAGCACCGCCCTCTACGTGCAGCCCAGGGCCCACTGGGCAAAGACCAAAGACAACACTAGGGAAGGGAGCAAGGGGAGGGAGCAGGAGACACCAGGACACCGATGGGTTTCAGCAGTAATCACCGTGGGGGGCACTGGGCACACCGCAGCCCCCTGTCCCAGGACCACGCCCTCCTGCCAGCAGCCTCACCCCGGGCTGGCTCACCGCAGCCCCCCTGTCCCAGGACCACGCCCTCCTGCCAGCAGCCTCACCCCGGGCTGGCTCACTGCAGCCCCCTGTCCCAGGACCACGCCCTCCTGCCAGCAGCCTCACCCCGGGCTGGCTCACGGCAGCCCCCCCCCCCCCCCCCCCGTCCCAGGACCACGCCCTCCTGCCAGCAGCCTCTCCCAGGACCACGCCCTCCGGCCAGCAGCCTCTCCCAGGACCACGCCCTCCTGCCAGCAGCCTCACCCCCGGCTTCCTCTTCTGCTTCTCGGGCCTCACGTCGTCCTCAACAATGAGCTCGATGCCGGCCTCGGAGCGCAGCACCTCCTTCAGGTCCTCCTCCAGGTGCGGGGTCTGCGGCTGGGGCAAGGGAGGGAGAGACCGAGTGAGGCCCCACACGTGGGCTGTCTGGTGCCAGATAGAGCCTGTTCCTGGGGACAGTCCTGGGCAGACCCGGAAGGTGGTCTGGGGCCTGGAAGTCACCTCGCACGCATCGTTGAGGGCCATTAACTGTCCTGTCTGGGACAAGGGGATGGCGAGCTTGGCTCTGATCTTGACTCTGACAGCCAGCCAGGGTTGGGATTAGCCCCCGGCAAGAACCGTCATCCATGCAGGGCGGAAGCTCTGGCTCAGAGACCCAGAGTCTGACCCGGAGCCACATGGCTGTTGACCAAAAGCCTGGCTCTGCCCACAGTCCAGGCTCACTAATGGATTTGCTCAATTCCACTTCCCCAGCGAACGGTGTGGCCCCAGGCATCATGAGACACACCCGCCTACTTAATTAAGGCTGCCAAGGTGGCGAGATGCCCTCTCAAGGCTGTCTGGACAGCACGTGATCTGAGCACCTCCAGTCGGACGTGGAGCGGCAGTGTGAACCAGCACCCCACCTCGCCAGCTGGTAACTTGGGCCCTGGAAACCCCCCCTAACGACATCGGCTCCAGCCCAGCCCAGTGCCTCGTCATCCCAGGAGACTCAAGGAGCGAAGGCAGAGACGCTGCTGCCACGCTGTGTTCAGGCTGACACTCTCTCCAGACAGGCTGTTCTCTCCCCTTCTAGGGACTTCCCAAACACCTGCTGTCTCCAGGGGACACCTGGCCACCCTGCCAGTGCGAGGGACAATTCTGAGGACGCACAGCGCCCAGGACAGCCTTCTCCACGCCAGGACCGTCCACTTTCTCCCCAGCACGTACCACGCTGAAAGTGCTGTATCGTGTGTTCACTGTCTGTATCCAGCACCCTACATGCTAAGGAGCCCGTGTGTCTCCAGCACAGGCCGTGGCCTGCCCGGTACACGGATGGCGCCCAGGAAATGTGGAGAGAACCAATCGTAACAGCCTCAGTTCCCCATTTGTAAAACTGGCACCACCTGCCCCTTCCCAAGAGAGCAGTCCGATGAGACCTTGGGGAAAAGGGCCCCGGGAGCTGTCGGTGGGTTGGGGGAACCCCAGACCCCATGGCAGAGACCCACAGCGGTGACCACGCCACATACCAGGGGCTTCAGGGGTCCATACTTCTCCAGGGCGTTCTTGAACGGGGTGGGCGTGTGGGGAGTGTTGTCCATGGAGTACTTCTGATCTGGGGTCACAAACCTGCGGGGGCCAAGGGCGGAGGCTTAGTGATGGGGGCTGGGGGCAAGTGGCTGCACAGAGACTGCTGCCCACGGCTCTGATCTCCCCTGCCCTACACCACTGGCCCCAGATGATAAAGAGCTGATCCCTGCCCAGGTCCAAGCCAGGGCTCCAAGAGAGGGCCCTCCCTGGAAACAGAAAGGATCAAGAAGAGTGTTAGAGGGGCCAGGAGACCCAGGTGGTGACGGATGCTGCTCAGAGTCCAGACTCAGGGCTTCCAGAAGACAGGGCAGGGGCCATGCTGCAGGCACGAGGAGCGGCGGCAGCGGCAGGGCACAGGGTGGGGATTGGGTACATTGTATTCCTGCTGGGCCCCTCTCCAGAGGGCACACGGGACAGCACAGACCGCAGGCTGAGACGGCAAGGCCAGCATCTCCCCGGGCGTCCACAGATCACCTCAGTACACGCACACAAGCAGAGAATCCCCGGGACGGCCTGGCCCAGAAGCAGAACTCCCAAAACGCTTCGTCTGCCTGCGAGAAGACTCCATGCACGACCCCTGCCCTGGTGAGGACAGTGAGGATGGCAGGGGCAGGGTGCACTGTGGGCAAACTTCAGCTCTGCCAGCAGATAACAGACCCTGCGACACTGTCCCTCATGCTGGGCCCGTGGGGCCTGAGCCGCCTGGACACATGACCTGGCTGACTCTCAAGAACACCAGAAACACCCAGGTGCAGAGGCGCCCTCCTGGACACATGGGCCCCAGCCTTGCAGGAGGAGGTGAAAGGTTGGGAAGAAGGCGGGCCACTCTTTTCTCCCTTCTTTGGAACTAAAGATAAGAAAGGATCCACACAATCTCTTCTCCAGCTCTTGCTGTCTCCCTGGTGGGACACACAGAGGCCCGCTGCATGAGGGGGAGCACTGGTCAGGCGAGCACCCACAGTCCAGAGCGCAGTGAAGGGTCAGCTCAGCCCCACGAGCAAATCCTGGAACTTGTATTTTGCAGCCTCAGTAAGGATGCGCACAGGCCCGTGAGAAAACCCACGGAAGCCGACGCGGAAAGGGGGTGCACCTGGCTGCTTGCGGATGGCAAAATCCCGCGAGCCAGCGTTCTCGGCAAGTGACCAGCCACAGCGGTCCCACCAAGGTCGGCGAACCGTTTTAGGATGAGGGACAAGAGATGAAGCTGAAAATGATGTAGACGGAGGGATGAAGGACCCACTAAGGCAGGAAACAGAAGAACTCATGAGGGGCAGGTGTCGGGATGCCTTCCTCTCGCGTCAGAGCGCCTGTGTCCAAGCCCTGGCCCTGCTTCCAATGCCAGCTTCCTGCTACTGCGCACTCTGGCAGGCAGAGGTGAGGGCTCCAAGCACTTGCGTACCCACCGCTCACAGGGGAGACCACACAGAGTGCCAGTCCCGGCTCGGACCTTGCCCAGCTCTGTCTGCTGTTACAGACACTTGAGAGTGAAGTGGCAGACGGGAGATCGCTCTTTCAAATAAATAAATAAAAATCTTTTAAAAAAAATAAGCATAGCCCTGGTGAGCTGGGGGCTAACTATGTGGCTTAACACACATGTCACTGTGGAGTCTCCCGAGGGGCTGGAGGTGGACAGCCAGCAAATGCTTTTCAAGAAAGAATGGCTGACATTTTTACAAATCTGATAAAAACTATAAACACACAGGTCCAAAGATCTCAACCAACATCAGATATAAGTGTGGTACACCTGGTTTAGCCACAGTCTGCAGTGCCAGCATCCCATATGGGCGCCAGTTCTAGTCCTGGCTGCTCCACTTCCGATCCAGCTCTCTGCTATGGCCTGGGAAAGTTGTGGAGGATGGCCCAAGTCCCTGGGCCCTTGCACCACGTGGGAGACGCAGAAGAAGCTCCGGGCTCCTGGGTTTGGATCAACCCGGCTCCGGCCACTGCAGCCATTTGTCTCCCATCCAAGTACTAACCAGGCCCGACCCTGCTTAGCTTCCGAGATCAGACAAGATCGGGTGCGTGTGGCCATAGACACACTGCAGCCATTTGTACAGTGAATCAGAGGATGAAAGATCTGACTCTCTGCCTCTCTGTAACTCTGTCTTTCAAACAAATAAACAAATCTTTAAAAAAAGAAACACATGGCCGGCGCCGTGGCTCAATAGGCTAATCCTCTGCCTGCAGCGCCAGCACACCGGGTTCTAGTCCCAGTCAGAGCACCAGATTCTTTTTTTTTTTTTTTTTTTTTTTTACAGGCAGAGTGGACAGTAAGAGAGAGAGACAGAGAGAAAGGTCTTCCTTTTGCCGTTGGTTCACCCTCCAATGGCCGCCGTGGTCGGCGCGCTGCGGCCGGCGCACCGCGCTCGTCCGATGGCAGGAGCCAGGAGCCAGGTGCCCTTCCTGGTCTCCCATGGGGTGCAGGGCCCAAGCACTTGGGCCACCTCCACTGCACTCACAGGCCACAGCAGAGGGCTGGCCTGGAAGAGGGGCAACCGGGACAGAATCCGGTGCCCCGACCGGGACTAGAACCCGGTGTGCTGGCGCCTCAAGGCGGAGGATTAGCCTGTTGAACCACGGCGCCGGCCGGAGCACCAGATTCTGTCCCGGTTGCCCCTCTTCCAGGGGCAACTCTTCCCTCTTGCCCTTCTTCCACAGCTCTCTGCTGTGGCCCGGGAGTGCAGAGGAGGATGGCCCAAGTGCTTGGGCCCTGCACCAGCATGGCAGACCAGAAGCACCTGGCTCCTGGCTTTGGATCAGCGTAATGTGCCGGCCGCAGCGCACCAGCCGCAACAGCCATTGGAGCCATTGGAGGGTGAACCAACGGCAAAGGAAGACATTTTTCTCTGTCTCTCACTGTCCATTCTGCCTGTCAAAAAAAAAAAAAGAAAGAAAGAAAGAAAAGAAACACAGAAAAGCACACCGCGGTGAGCTATATTCAAGCTGTTGAAAACCCGTGAGAAACCACACAGCCGACGTACGAGCTCCTTTTCAAGCACTGAAGACACACCTGCAGCCTGGATCTACTCCCTGCAGAGCCTCCTCCAGAGAACCACGGCGCCCTTCCAGATGCAGACACGGAGCAACCAGAACCAGGCGGCCAGCCGGCGGCGGGCGGGGGAGGAGGTGCCTCTTCGTGGAGCAGGGAAGCCGAGCAAGGGCACGGACCAGACGGAGGAGCAGCCAAGAGCAGCGATGCTGCCCGCGGCGCCACTGTCTAGCGGCCTCGAAGCCTGGCTTCACTCCCGAGTTACGCTCTAGCTCAACAGCTCCGACCGAGGCCTCCGTGAGGCTTTTCTGAGACCACGCTCGTGCCGAGGTCACAGCACCTCCTCACGCAGTAACCAACAGCCGCGCGTCTCCTGCAGCGAGCGTGGCAAGCAGAGGCGCAGGGGAGCAGCGCTCTCCCTGGAGCTCAGTCGCTGTGGCAGCGCCCACGTGTGGGGAAGGCTGTGCGGCGTAAGCCAGGAGGGCAGGGGCGCCACCGTCACTCCTGACAGTGCCCCTCGGAGCCCAGTGCTGGGGCCTGCCGCTCTGCACGCGAAGCCATTCAAACACAACTAACCTGCCCAGGCAACTTCAAAAGGGCGGGAGGCCACGGGATTACACTTTCTACGGCCATTTGGACTCTGTGCGATTGACATAAAAAACCATCAAAATTTAAAATGGGGGCCGGCACTGTGGTGCAGTGGATCAAGCACCCGCCTGCCATGCCAACATCCCATGTAAGCACCAATTTGGGTCCCAGCTGTTCCACTTCTAATCCAGCTTCCTGCTAAAGAGCCTGGGAGGACAGCAAAGGACGGCCCAAGTGCTTGAGCCACTGCCACCCACAAGGGAGATCCAGATGGAGTTCCGGGCTCCTGGTTTCGGACTGGCCCAGCCCTGGCCACTGCAGCCACTTGAGGAATGAACCTGCAGATTGAAGAGCAATCTCTCTCTCTGTAACTTTGCCTTTCCAATAAATAAATAAATCTTAAAAACAAACCAAAAAAAAAAAAAACAAAAGCAGGAAGAGCAAAGGGGAAGAACAGGAAGAGGCAGCGCATGGCCAGGAGACTCTTCAGTCTGCAGGTGCTCGAGGGCGCCCGCCCGGCACTGCCGGGCAGGCGCAGCAGGGGCACTCACGCAGCGTGCTTCTGGTGCAGCGGCGTCTTATCCCGGTGCAGGGGCGTGGTCACCACCACCTTTTGGCTGCACACTGGCGTGGACGTCAGTGAGGGGCTCTCGAGCTCCAGGGTATCCTGTTTGTTCCAGAAGTTCAGAAACTGCCAAGGGAGAGGAACAATATGAGACAACACGATGACCTGCCTGTGGGTCCTCAAGGCCCAGGCAGGGGAGGGGAGAGAGCCCTGGGACGCCACTGCCGAGCACCCAGCCAGGCATACAGCAGGTGTTCAATAAATGTGTGCTGGGCCCAGGTGTCCGTCACCTCCACCTGCTGAGTGTCCGGCCGGGGGGCACACACCTGGGAGGGCGAGAAGGGCAGCGTCTTGACAGGTGTGGTCTTGGGTGTGAGGCTGTTGCAGTCCAGGAAGGACAGACTGGCGCTGCTCTCTGTGACGGGGGACAGGGCCACTCGCCGCTTCTTCTGCCGCTTGAGCACCGAGGGCGGGGTGCCGGTGCCGGAGCCCCCGATGTCTGTGCTTGGGGAGATGGGGATCAGCTCGCCCCGGCTGCTGCGGCTCAGGTCCGAGATGGTGTGGCCGTCCAGGCGGTACTCAGTCACGTTGGGCACCAGGCCCACCGGCTGGCGGGGTGTCAGTGCCTGCTGCTGGGGTGGTGCCTGAGGCTGCACCGGGCTACTGTGGATGCTGCCCTCTGCGGATGGCTCCTCGGGGAGGTCAAACTTACTCAGATCACACCAAGCATCAGGGTCCTGGGTGAGGGAGGGAGGCCAGCAACAACCACAGTTACTCTGCTCTTACTACAGCGGGGCTCGTTCACCAAGGTCAGCGCACAGGTGACAGGTGTGAGCCCACAGCCCAGGACTGACCGTTCACTGGGTCAGGCATCCGCTCAGTTTTCTGCTGGAGGTGAACCAGTGCAGCGGTCGGGCCGCCTGTCCAATGGCAGGGCTTCCTTGGAGCTGTTCATGCGCTATCTACCCCCCCCACCAACAGCCCTACAAAGAACTGGGCCCTCCCCTGCCTGGGGTCACTGAGCTTCTAACAGCAAACCTGAGACTCCCCCTGGGCTTCCCACCTCTATGCAGTCGATTACAAGGCAAGGCTCTGCAGACAGAGGCTTCCACGTGGTCCCTGGAGGTCTCTAGGCCCAGACTCCGGGGGCAATTTCTGCTCACTGGGACCTGCAGGAGCCTCGGGCAGTTCACTCCTAAGCATGGAGGCCAGTTCCAGGCAGCACTGACTGCAGGCCCACATTCCAGTCTCAGGGAGGCCCAGAACTGATAGCATCGAACAGACCAGAAGCACAACCTCTGAGGACTGTCTGGAGCGGCTTCTGCAGACGCTGTGACCCCAGATAGCAGAGCAAGACGGTCAGAGCTCTGTGACACTGGACCAGTCCCCTACCCTCTCTGAGCTTGGGAGTCCTACCCACATCACCGAGCTGCCCAACAGCTAAGGGCACACACAGTGTCCTGGCACCCAGCACACATTCAATGGCTAGATACAGGGTGAGCATCCCTCATCTGAAAATCCAAAAACCAAAAATGCCCCCAACTCTGAAAGTTTTTAAGAATTACTATGATGCCACAAGTGGAAAATTCCATACCATGAACCTTTGTTTCATGCACAAAATTAAAAAATATTGTGTGAAATTACCTTCAGGCAACATACACACAAAACATAACTGAATTTCATGTTTAGACTTGGTGCTATCCCCATATCTAACCACGATACACAAACACTGCAAAATTCACACCACTCCTGATCGAAAGGGATACCTGCACAATTAAGTGTGGGCCAGCACACAGCAGGTGCTCCCCCTCCACTGTGACTCTCAGGGGGAGGTACTGACCGTCCTAGGCTCAGCCGGGCCCAGCTCTCACCTCCACGCCCCTCTCAGCACCCAGAGGGTGGAGGTGGGGCTACCTGTGAAAACGGATCAGGGTCTGCCGGTCTCACATCTCAAGCAGCAATGACAGCCCCCAAGGGTCAAGCGGGCCCCACAGTAGACTCCGCGATAGGGTGCCAACACAAGGTTTGGGGGGAGAGAGACCAAGATCCCTGGGGACAGCATCGTCCAACCCTCCCCCTTCTCACAGTCGAGAGCACCAGGCTCACTCCGAACCTCACTCTCATCTACCGGCCAGAGAAAAGGACACACCTGACAGCACTGTGGACCGCACTTAATTAAGCTCAGAGCCCAGCATGAGTACAGATGGTGAATCGAGAGCGCCCTTATTCTCAGCGCAGACAGGACGCCTGAGAGGAAGGGAGCGAGTGCGGGGCTGAACTCCCCAGACCCACCCTGCAGGACGTCGGGGCCAGAGGTGTGCCCCTCCCCCACCCAGGAGCAAGGTAAGCAGGCCAGGCCAGGGAGACCCACTCACAGCTCCACTCCAGCACTTCCCAGTCTCCTCTCCAGGGAAACCCAACCCTGTGAAGCCAAATATCCCAGTCCCCTGGCAGTCAGCCACAGGGAAGCCTTCCCACCTCACCCCATGGGGTACAAAAGGGCTAGGATCCACTCTGCACACACCCCCGAAGGCAAGAACTAACTGCCCAGTGGCTGACAAGGTGACCCTAGGGCCGGGTACTCAGCCTGGGCCTTCAGTGGCAGCAACGGAGCGAGCGGGAAGCAGGCCACTCCCCGCCCAGCGCGACCCACATACCGACTCGATCAGGTCCAGGGCCTCCGAGAAGCTGGAGCCCACGGCAGGGATGAGGAGGTTGGCGGCCTCCACCACCCACTTGTAGGGCAGGCTCGTCTCCGGCGGGGAGCCCTCCTGGTCCTCGCGCTTGGGGAATTCCTGGGAGGGCTCCGGAGTGTGCACGCTGTCCAGCTGTACAGGGACGAGCTCTGGCTCGGCAGAAGGGGCTGCGGCCGCCTCCTCCTCGCTGCCTTCCTCCTCCTTCATGGCAGGGGGCGCCGGGGGCCAGCCAGTCACAAGACCGCCCTGTGGGTCACAAGGGCACACCGTCTGGATTTTCTGGTTGAAATACAAATTATGCAGTAGCTTCCAGCAAAACATGCACTCGGTCTAACAGTAAGGGAGCCTGGATGAGTCCAATTTGAGAGACGCTCTGTTAAGATACCTGGTCACACACTCTCAATCTTGTGAGACTAACTGAGCAGGGCAGGTGACAACACCAGGACAAGTTAGTGCAGGCCTGCTCCTCGCTGCACCAGGGCAGGAGCAATGGGACACGCACAGAGGACTGGACACGCGTCCTGGGCCGGCTGCAGCTGCATGCAGTCGTGGATGTGGCCCCTGACCCTGACGAGACCCACGCTGCAGGAGGAAGGGGAAAAGCATTCAGCAGCAACCAGCTCTCAAATGGCTCAGGTGAGAAGAAAAAAAAAAAAAAAAAAGAGAGATCGGGCAACTCTGGCTAAGTATTCAAAATCAATGAATCTGGTTCCTGAATGCTTCACATTATTTCAAAATTAAACTCTGAAAATTGCATGTAGCTGGGGCCAGCATTGTGGTATAGCAGGTAAAGCTGCCCCGAGACACCAGCATCCCATATGGGCACCAGTTCAAGTTCTGGCTGTTCCAATCCAGCTCCCTGCTAATGTGCTTAGGAAATTAGCAGAAGATGGCCCAAGTGCTTGGGCCCCAGCACCCACACGGGAGACCCAAATGAAGCTCCTGGCTTCAGCCTGACCCAGCACTGGCATGGCAGCCATCTGGGGAGTGAACCAGCAGATGGAAGGAAGATGTCTACCTCTCTCTCTGTGGCTTTTTTTTCAAATTATTTATTTATCTATTTGAAAGACAGAGTTATAGAGAGGCAGAGAGAGAGGTCTTCCATCCGCTGGTTCACTCTTCAGATGTCCGCAACAGTCAGTGCTGTGCAAATCAGAAACCGGGAGTCAGGAGCCTCCTCCAGGTCTCCCATGTGGGTGCAGGGGCCCAAGGACTTGGGCCATCTTCTGCTGCTTTCCCAAGCCCTAGCAGAGAGCGGGATCAGAAGTGGAACAGCCGGGACTCGAACTGGCACCCATATGGGATGCCAGCACTGCAGGTGGCAGCTTTACCCACTATGCCACAACACCGGCCCCCAGCTCTGACTTCCAAATAAATATTTTCAAAAGAGGGGAAAAAATGCATGTAGCTTATAAATGAAAAAAAAAAATAAATTGAGGAAAATCCTTTGCAGCAGCTGGCCTCCTGGCAGACCCAGGAACAGGGCGCTCGCCCTGGGAGACCCTGGAAACAGGGTGCTGGCCCTGGCAGACCCAGGAACAGGGCACTCGCCCTGGCAGTCCCAGGCAGCCTGGAAAACAACATCTGTGGGAAGGGCATCTGGTGCAGCTGAGCCGCAGCTCTGCTTCCAATCCAACTTCCTGTTAATGCACAGCCTGGGAGGCAACAGGCAATGAGCTCAATGACGTGCATCCCCATCACCCACGTGGGAGACCTGGATGGCGTTCCAGGCTCCTGGCTTTGGCCTGGCCCAGCCTCGGCTGTTGTGGGCATTGAGGGAGTAACTAGCAGGTGGGAGTTCTGTCTGTCATAGAAAGTCTCTGCCTTTTCAGTAAAGTAATTTAAAAAATGTGATTATAAAGACTACCTTGCTGGGAGAACAGGTAGGTAATCAGGTCCCCTGGTGGTCACGGCACCCACGGGCCAAGGAACTAACAGCTCCGCCATGTAGCTCCTTGGTTGCCTGCCACCATCATTTGTAAAACACCTCTAAGCAGCTGAGGGCAGAACCGGGCGGCGACCTGTTTGCCACAGCCGTCGGCCTCCAGCGGCAAGCAGGGGTGTTTTGTGTGTCCTCTCCCCCTCACTGACGGGAGGTACAAATCCCCAGGGGGCTCTCAAGCTGCTCTCTGGCCTGTCTGAATCTGGACCTGTTCTCCTGGAGCTGAGCTCCTGTGAAACATGGAGAACAAGGAGCAAGATCCACGTGAACAGGGGCAGAGAGGGGCTAGGGAGCGGGCAGAGGCCCAGGTCTAACAGAACGCTGCCATCTACTCTCTGACCCTGGGGAGGCTGTGCACCCTCCCTGGGTTTCCATTTCCTTCTAAAACAAGAACACTAAGGTCGTCACGCAGGGACGCTATGCAGATCAGCAAGGCGAGGTCAAGGATCCTACTGCAATGCTAGCTTTTATCACCACTGCTGCCAACTGAGCAGAAAGACAAGGGGATGAGATAAAGATTTCATTAAAAATTTATAGATGGGATGGGGCCAGCGCTGTGGCACAGTGGGTTAAAGCCCGGTCTGTAGTGCCAGCATCCCATATGGGCGCCAGTTCTAGTCCTGGCTGCTCCACTTCCGATCCAGCTCTCTGCTATGGCCTGGGAAAGCAGTGGAAGATGGCCCAAGTCCTTGGGCCCCTGTGCCCATGTGGGAGACCCAGAAGAAGCTCCTGGCTTCAGATCGGTGCTGCTCCGGCCATTGCGGCCATCTGGAGAGTGAACCAGCGGATGGAAGACTTTCTCTCTCTCTGCCTCTGCAACTCTGCCTTTCAAATAAATAAAATAAATCTTAAAAAAAAAAAATGTATAGCTGGGAACTAGCGCTATGGAGTAGTGGTAAAGCCACTGCCCGCAACACCCGCATCTCATAGGGGCTCTAGTTTGAGTCCCGGCTGCTCCAGCTCCAATCCAGCTCCCTGATAATGCGCGTGGGAAAGCAGAAGATGGCCCAAGTGCTTGGGCCCCTGTACCCAGGGGAAAACCTGGAAGAAGCTTCTGGCTTCAGATTACCCCAGCTCTGACCAGTGTAGCCATTTGGGGAGTGAACCAGCAGATGGAAGATCTCTGTAACTCTGATTTTCAGATAAATAAAGTAAATCTTAAAAATAAAAAAACACACGCTCTAATGGAAGGCAGGGGCTTCCACAAACACCGTGAGAAGACCCCTCAGACACCGGTTCCTACAAGGCTCTGCTCAACACAGGCATCCGAGAAGGGAGCCACCTGCAGACTCTGCATGCACATGCCCCCTGCTGAGCTTGCACAGAAACACCAAGTCCAGACTCCAAACACATTGTTGCAAAGACGAAAACAGACAGAAAACAGGGGAGCAGCTGCCACAGTGGGGTGGGGGTCAACAGCTGACCACACCCAGGAACATCAAAGGTTATGGAAACATTATACCTTGATCATCTCAGAACCACACACAAACACATTTAATACAGCTTTTAACTCCAGACATCTGACTGTTAATGACAGACATGCTTTTTACATACTATTTATTTATTTGACATGTGACTGAAAGAGAAACAAGAGATCTTCCATCCACGGGGTTACTCCCCAACTATCAGCAAAGGCAGGAGCTGGGCCAGGTCAAAGCCAGAAGCCATGAACTCCATCCCGGCCTCTGACAACCGGCCCAAGGACTTGCACCATCAGCCACTGTTTTCCCAGGCACACCAGCAGGAAGCTGGGTGGTAAATAAAGCAGCCAGGACTCAAACCAGCACTCTAATGAGATTCTGGTGCCTCAAGTGGCCACATAACCCAGCGTGGCACAACACTAGCCCCCACCTTTTACTTATGACACCCGCATCTCATGTTGGAGTGCTTTAGATGGTATCCCGGCCGAGGCTCCTAACCCCAACTTCCTACTAATGCACACCCAGGAGGCAGACGTGATGGCTCACGTAGCTGGGTGCCTGCAGACTGTGTGGGAGACCTAGAGTGGGTTCCACACTCCTGGCTTCTGTCCAGCCCAGCCCTGGCTGTTGCAGGCATTCTGGGGGTGAAGAGAATGAAGGATTTGTCTGTTCCTGTCTCTCAGAAACAAAGAGAGAGAGAAAGAGATTGGAAAGAACAGCAGGTAAGAACGAAGCTGTGACAAGGCCAGGAGGCCAAGCACATCCTCAACCTTAGTCTCAATCTTACCCAATGGGCTGGTGTCACCCCTCACTGAGAAGACAAGCACGCGTGCCGAGCAGAAGTGTGTCACAGGAAAGGTGTCGGACACATGCACCTGCCTTTACACCCTGTGCCAGACGCTAAGGAACAGCTGAGGACAGGCATTCGATGAGACAGCGAGGAACAAATGTGAAATAAACCAGCTGGGGCCAGCATTGTGACTCAGCGGGTTAAGCCTCTGCTTGTGACACCAGCGTCACTTTGAGTCCAGGCTGCTCTACTTCCCATCTAGCTTCCTTCCTGCTAATGTGCCTGGGAAGGCAACGAAAGATGTCCCAAGTACTTGGGCCCCAGCCACCCAAGTGGGAGACCGGGGAAAGCTCCTGGCTCCTGGCTTTGACCTGGCCCAGTCCTGGCTGTTGTGGGCATTTGGAAAGCAGACCAGCAGATGGAAGAGCCCTCTTTTTTGTCACTCTGCAAAGTCTGAAACAAAAACATCAAAGCAACCGACCACCCAGGGCTGCAGTGAGGAGGACGCCCCACCTGGCCTTCGGCTGCCCGGGCACCCTGCGGGCTGTCCTTGTCCTCGAGCTCCAGCAGCAAGTACACGGGTTTGCAGTCCTTGGACTCGCTCAGGAAGCCTCCCGTGTCCACTTTCCTTTTGATGGTGGAGTTCCAGTGATTCTTCACAGCATTGTCTGTCCTGCAGGGGCAAACGGGACCTCAGCCTCCCAGCTCGGCGGCCAGGAGCCCCCACCCCCAACAGTGCTGACCTCCCTGGGCTGCCCGTGGGTGTGCAGCTGCAGGAACTTCAGGGACTTTTGCAGCTCCAAGATGAAGATGAAGTTCCACAGGTTTCTATCCCTTAACAGTTAAGTTTTCCCCAGATCTGTGAGACGGCAAATTTATGACACAACTGGCACGACGTCAGCAAGTAAGACAGGCGGTACCCGGGTTCTAGTCCCGGTCGGGGCGCCGGATTCCGTGCCAGTTGCTCCTCTTCCAGGCCAGCTCTCTGCTGTGGCCCAGGAGGGCAGTGGAGGATGGCCCAGGTCCTTGGGCCCTGCACCCCACAGGAGACCAGGAGGAAGCGCCTAGCTCCTGGCTTCGGATCAGCGCAGCACGCCAGCCATGGCGGCCGTTTTGGGGGGGTGAACCAACAGAAAAGGAAGACTTTTCTCTCTCTCACTAACTCTGCCTGTCAAAAACAAAAAACAAACAAAAAAAGACAGGTGGTTGTCACTTGGAGTCTAATCTGGCAGGACAGACCGCCACATCTATCAATGTACAAGAATACCTGAAAAGCTGGTAGAGGAGCTGGTGTTGTGGCATAGCAGGTTAAGCCACCGCCTGTGACGCCTGCATCCCACACGGGTACCGGTTCAAGTCCCAATTGCTCCACTTCCAGTCCTGCTCCCTGCTAATGTGTCTGGGAAAACAGGTGGTCCAAGCCCTTGGGCCCCTGCACCCACACGAGAGACCTGGAAGAAGCTCCTGACCTGTCTGGGGAGTGAACCAGCGCATAGAAGATCTCTGTCTCTCCCTCTCTAACTCACCTTTCAAATAAATAAAACATAAGTCTTTTTTAAAAAGAAAAAAAGGAAAGTCAGTGGAAATGGAATAGAAAGATATCTTTATTTGGAGAGCCGGGGTTGTGGCACAGTGGTTAAGTCACCACCTGTGGCACTAGTTTGAGTCCCAGCTGCTCCACTTCCATTCAGCTCCCTGCTAAAGCCCGGGAAAGCAGTGGAAGACGGCCCAAGCACTTGAGTCCCTGCCACCCACATGGAGTTCCAGGCTACCATCTTCAGCCTGGCCCAGACCTGACAGCTCCAGCCATTTGAGGAATGGACCAGTAGACCAAAAATCCTCCCCTTACTCTGTATATCTTCCTTTAAAAAAAATCAATCTTGGTGGAAGGGAGGAGATAAATCTGGATGCAAAAAAAAAATTCAAAATCCACATAATTTTCCCATAACATGCATTTTTCACAAACTTTTTGAAGACCCCCCTCATATGCACAGATTTTTCAAAAATGTTTCGCACCAGGGCGGGCCTTACGGTGCAGCAGGTTGAGCTGTCGGCTGGGATGCCAGCACCCAGTAACACAGGACACTGGTTTGAGTCCTGGCTACTGTGTTTCCAATCCAACCTCCTGCTAATACAGACACTGGGAGGCAGCAGATGATGGCTCAGGTACTTGGGCTCCCGCCACCCTTGTGGGAGAACCAGATGAATGTTGGACTGCTAGCCTCAGCCTGGCCCAGTCCTAGATGTTGAGGTAAATTAGGGAGCGAACCATCTGTCTCTTGGCCTTTCAAATAAAATAACTTTAAAAATTACTGGGGCCTGCAGTGCCGGTGTCCCATATGGGCACCAGTTTGAGTTCCAGCTGCTCCACTTCTGATCCAGCTCTCTGCTATGGCCTGGGAAAGCAGTAGAAGATGACTCAAGTGCTTGGGGCCCTGCACCCATGTGGGAGACCTGGAAGAAGCTCCTGGCTCCTGGTTTTTGATCAGTACAGCTCTGGCTGCTGTGACCAACTGGGGAGTAAACCAGCGGATGGAAGACCTCTCTCTCTCTCTGCCTCTCCTTTCTCTGTATACCTGACTTTCAAATAAATAAATAAATCTTAAAAAAAAAAAAAAACCCACAAGGGACTGAATCCTAAGTGGAGCAGCCAGGATTCGAACTGGCTTCCATAGGGGATTCCAGCACTGCAGGCGGTGGTTAACCACTACGCCACAGTGCCCCTTGAACTCTTCTCATCCTAAATGCAGAGTAGCCGGGTTTTGAACCAGCGCCTAAATGGGGTGCCCACACTGCTGCTTTTCCCAGGCCATTAGCAGGGAGCTGAATTGGAAATGGAGCAACTGACATTTGGGGAGAGAACCAGTAGATTCAAGATCTGTCTCTCTTCTCTACCTTCCAAATAAAATGAAAATAAACTCTAAAAGTTTTTTTAAAATTAGGTAGAAAGAAGACTTTTTTGAATATGAAATTACCAAAAACCTATCTCCCTGTAACTGACCTCAGAAGAATGCACTCCACCAAAAACCAGAAGACAAACCTCATAAAAAGGAGGATCCAGCACAGGAGAGGAGCAAAGGAGTGCTCCAGGATGACACCAGAGCTCCACCCACAAGCTGCAGGATGGACAAGACGGGCTCTGCAGGATGGTTCTCAGAGGGAAACCGGGGCAGATGCATCACCCAGGATGCCCTGGGCACCAGAAAACAGCACTGACCAATGCTCCCAGGACGCAGTGGGCCCCCGACAAATCAACAGCTATTATCAAAAACTACATGAATGAACAACCAAAGCAATTGCCAATTCCAGGGAAAACAGGTGTCAGACAAGACAGTATAATCCTGGATAAGTTAGCTTCAGCAACTGACTGACTTACAGGATCGTAATATTGTAAACACTGCTGTTTTAACTAAAAGAGATGGCAGTATACTGAAGCAATGGGGAGGGGCAGGAGTGAAGTCTAAGAAAGTGAAATGTCCTGTGGCAGAAAACCAACATATATGATTACAATAACATAATATAGAAACGTGGAGGAAATACCAGAAAAACTAAAAAAAAGATGAGTCTGTTTTAGTAGAAAGTGGAGACCGGGAACTGATGTTTTCACTATAATCTATATAATATTATATAATAGTATAGTACTTACTACCTGAATTTGTCTTTTTATTTCCTTAAAGTCTATCACCCCATACCCTCCCAGATCATTTCACATGGGCTAAAAGAGAAATCCAGGAGGAAAGGGCTGACCAGAGACGAGTTGGGATCAGAACAATTCACTCCAGGCCCGCCGGTCGGTTTCTGGTTGAGGCCACGTGTGGCGCCGTCTGTCCTTATAAACCACAGAAGTTGAGACCTTCCTGGGGGAACCCACCATTCCCATGAGTGCCTCTGGAGGCCCTATGGCCGAGGCAGGGGGTTAGAGGAGAGCACAGAACCACAGTAGCCCAAGAAGCCCCCGAGGTGAGCACGGCTGTCACCGCCCAGGACCACCACCCTGCATGGCCCAGCCCCCAGCTCCAGGGCAGGCTCACCTCCCGGGCAGCATCTTGGCGATCTCGGCCCAGCGGTTGCCCAGCACCTTGTGGGCCTCGCAGATGATGCGGTCTTCCTCTTCGGTCCAGCAGGACTTCTTCACCTCAGGGTTGAGGTGGTTGTGCCAGCGCTCACGACACTGCTTCCCCAGCCGGCCCTTCAGGTGCTTGGCGATCAGTGTCCACTGCTTTGTGCCGTACTTCTTGACCAGCTCGATAACCTGGGAGAGAAGCTTCTGTGAGGCCAGTGGGACCCCCCACCCCAACTCCAGCACTGGCACATCACTATGGCCCCGAGAAACACCACCAACCCCAGGTCGCGGGACAACACGGAAGCCATCACGGTGGCTGTCGGAGTCCACGGGTACCTACCCCAGGATGTTACCATGTCCCTGTCACCCAGCACCTGGGACAGGGGCCCAAAGTGCCAGAGGAAAAAAAAGGAGTCAGGGTCCTGTCTCCCTTCTCAGGGCACAATCCAATCAACACACTGAGTACTAAAGAGCAGACAGAGGACCTACACACAGGGGTCCAAGACATGGCACCAAGGCTCATGCCCCACAGCATATCCACGTGAACCAAGGTCAGGGACAGACCCTCCCCAGCCACACCAGGGCTGCCACAAGGCTATCTAGTACATTTTTTGGCAATCAAGAGGGGGACAGTCCAAGTCACCATGCTAGGCTTGGTCAGCCAACCTGGGCCAACTGTCATGTTGCTCAAAACACAAACCACAACGTTCGCAGCTTCCCGGCCAACCAGGCCCCTCCTGAATTCTCGACACTTTCCCGCACACACAGGAAGAGTGGGCACTTCACGGCAAAATGATTTCAATGGGGAAATACCCTATTTCACTTCTGTATGGTCTTACTTTTCATAGCAACCACATATCACTTTGATTTTACTATTTATTTTCATGTACTTGAAAGAGTGAGAGGGACAGAGAGATACAGAACTTCCACCTCCCGACTCACTCCCCACATGCCTGCAACAGTCAGGGTTGGACCGGGCCAAAGCCAAGAGCCTAGAACTCCATCTGGGTCTCCCACAGGGGTGGCAGGGACCCCAGCACCACGGGCCATCATCCAATGCCTCTCAGAACACATTAGGAGACAGCTGAGTGGGAAATGAAGCAGCCAGGACTGGAACCAGCACTCGATACAGGATGCAGCATCCATAAAGGATGCAGGTGCTCCAAGCAGAGGTTTGGCCCAGTGCACCACAAAGCCCACGCCTAAAATTAAGACTTACAATCCCTTAAAAACAAACCTGGGGTGGATGTCACAGCGCAGCAGGTTAAGCCACTGCTTGTGATGCCCACATCCGGTTTCTAAGGGCCTGGTCCGAGTCCCGGCTGCTGTCCTGATTCAGCTACTGCTAATGCGCACCCGGGGAGGTTCAAGTACTTGTGTTCCCGCCACCCACAGTGGAGGCCCAAATGAAGTTCCTGTCTCCTGGCTTTGGCCTGGCAATTGTAGGCATTTGGGGAGTGAACCAGAGGATGAAATATCTCTCTGCCTTTCAAATAAAATGAAAATAGCTAAATTTAAAATAATAATAAAACATCTAGTCCTCTCACCTCCCTCTTCTACCTGGGCTGCGCCTGTCAGTGCAGTGGCATTCTCTGGGCTGGTGTCAGGAAGAACCAGAGAGAGGACTCCTGAGAAATAGCCCAGGGGGTCCTGGTGCTGCCTCTTCCTAGCTTGGGGCCACCCTACTCTGAGCCTTGATGTCCCCTTGTACCCATTCACACGACTGTGATCAAAAAGACACAGCACTTACAAGGCTCAGTGCCCCAGGAAAACGGTTCACCAGGCACAGTCGCCGTTATAACAAGATCATTAATAGCACCTGCCACCCTCTGTAAGCTCAGCTGGTGCAGGGACCACACAAACCCCTCTCGTGCATCACCTGTCCAACCTTCACAAAAACCCTGCTGCGGGGACCAAGACGCTGAGTGTTCCGCCCAACAGCCCCAGCTCCTGATTGCAGACCCTCAGGATCAGGACCTGGGGCCTCGAACTGGACACTGTGGGGACACCCGGGCTGATCGCAGGCTGGCTCACTCCCAGGTTCAGGTGCATGGACATGCCCACAACGGTGCCTGCTGCCCTGCAGGTGGGTGAAGGCCCACTGAATACAGGTGGCTGAGTTACCTTCTGGTCCTCCTCTTTGGTCCAGGGCCCCTTGACAAGATCTGGATTCAAAACTCTCAGCCACCGGTACTGGCATTGCTGGTCAGTGCGGTTCTGGGAAGCGAACAGGAAGAACATTCGGGAAGCTGTGAGAGCTCCTGATCTATGGGCTGGGACCCTTGGGAGCACTGGGCTCAGGGGCTCAGGTCTGGGTGTGTGCCACCCCCCCACACACACACACACACAAGGACACGCATGGCTTCCCTTTGCTGCAGTTCGGGCCCCTGTGGAAGGCCACCTCCCACCACCCCCGCCAAGCCTGTAACAGACTCATGAGGTTCCAGATCCCTGCTTTCTCTTGGGAGAGCGTTTCTATTTCTGAAGCACCACATGGAAGAGAAGCAGATGAGCAAAGTGCGCGAAAGGGCTCTGGTGGCTCCGACCTCTAGTGGCCCCGGGGACCCAGGCAGTAAGCCAGAGAGCAGACACCTGCAGCCTGGGGGTGGGGTGGCTGCAGGGCCTTACCGTGCAGCCGCAGCCGGCGGAAGCACCACCTGCCCCCAGCTGCAGCCTCACTGTTGAGGAACCCAGCACTCATCCGCTCCAGCAGCGCAGGAAGCAATGCAAATAAGCACGTCACTGGCCACAGCTACAAACCCCGCAAAGCCCCGGACACACGAGGCAGCTGTGGGCAGAGGCTTCCGCCAGTGGGCCCTGAATTCCTCTGGGAAGCTAGGTCCCATGAACACGGTCTTCTTCTACGTGCTTCTCCTTTGGAGGGAACTGGTAAGGAACTCCCTCGCCTTCTCCCTGGCAGGAGGCTTGTCCCCAGCACAGTGGAGGGTCGGCGAGAACCCCTGCCATACTCACAGGAAAGTGGCTGGCCAGGAACTTCCAATCCTGCTGTCCAAACTGCCTCACCAGGGCCCTCAGCTGCTCGTCCTGCCAACACGAGGAAGACAGAGCTCAGCATACACGGTGCAGGAGGCCGCCTCCCTGGCGCCCCCAACAGCAGCCCCTCCAAGAACAGCTCCGTCCTTCCATCCCGGCTTAAAATGACCACCTACTGCACGCCAGGCGTGGCAGACACAGTGGCAGGAAGCAACCCCGAGGGGCTTATGGTCTAGGGAGAGCTCATCGAAAGCTCAGAGACACCAAGAGATCCACAGTAATGGGAACGGAGTATAGCTGGAACTCTGGACTCAAGTGAACAAGGGACGCAAGATGGTTCTGGAGGGACGGCAGGGACCAGGCCTCACGCAAAGCTGACTGACGCCTCTGCAGCAAGCTAAGCCACAGTGGCATCTGAGCAATGGGCGTTTACGGTCCAATGGCTTGTGACAAGGGCTCCAACGTGCTTGCTGCATGGTAGGAAAGGGGATGGAAGGAGGCAGAGTGGACATGCAAGGCCAATACTGCACCCGGGCCCGGGTGACAGGACTCGGCACTGGAGGTGGGGAGCCACGGGCAGAACTGAGAGCAGGCAGAAGACATGTTCTCCTGAAGAGGAGCTACTGTCACACGACGTGCATCTCGGGACCCGGATGAGTCAGACATAAACGGGGACATACCGGATCATTCCATGCACACGGAATTCTAGAAGATGTGAACTAAGATACAGGAACAGAAAGGACGCCAGTGGTCAGACAAGGAGAGCAAGGACTGTGTTGGGGGTGGTGGAATGTTCTGGAATGTGACTGCTGCTATTCGTGGCTGTAAACAAGCACCTGTGAAATTCACTGAGCTGTACGTTGAATGGCTACAGTCGAGTATATAAAGTATTTCTCAATTTTATAGAAATAAAATATATAGAAGTATTTGGAATAGCAGTTAAGATGGCACTTGGGGGGGCCCAGCGCTGTGGTGTAGCAGGTAAAGCTACTGCCTGCAGTGCCAGCATCCCATATGGGCACCGGTTCAAGTCCCAGCTGCTCCATTTCCAACCTTGCTCCCTGCTAATGTGCCTGGGAAAGCAGTGGAGGATGGCCCAAGTCCTTGGGCCCCCACACCCGCATGGGAATCCTGGAAGAAGCTCCAGACTCCTGGCTTCAGACCAGCCCAGCTCAAACTGTAGTGGGCATTTGGAGAGTAAACCAGCAGATAGAAGACTTCTCTGTCTCTCTGCCTCTCTGTAACTCTGCCTTTAAATAAATAAATCTTAAAAAAAAAAAAAAGAGATGTCACTTGGGACACTCCTTCTCATATCAGAGTGGCTGGGTTCAAATCCCAGCTCTGCTCCCATCCCAGCTTCCTGCTAACAATGTGCACTCTAGGAGAACTGCAGATGATGGCTCAAGTACCCGAGTCCCTGACACCCATGCAGGAGACTTGAATGGAGTTCCTGGCTCCTGGTTTTGGTCTGGCCCAGCCCCAGCTGTTACAGGCATTGAGAGTGTACCAGCAGATGGAAGATTTCTAATAAATAAAAATTTTTAAAAATATGATATACACAAAGAAAATGTGATAAAGACATCAATGGAATACTACTCAGTCTTAAATAAAAAAGGAAAAACAGAGGCTAATGTGGTGCAACGGATTAAACCACCACTTGCCACACCAGCATCTCATATCAAAGTGTGGGTCTGAGTCTCGGGCTATTCGGCCCCGACGCAGCTTCCTGCTAATGTGACTGGCAGAGCAGGAGACAGCTCAGGTGCTTAGGCCCCTGCACCCACGTGCAAGACCTGGATGGAGCTCTGAGCTCCTGGCTTCTGCCTGGTCCAGCCCCGGCTGTCAACAGCAATTTGGGGAATGAGCCAAGGGATGGAAGTTCTGTCTCTCTCGCTCTGTCACTCTGCCATTTGAATTTGAATAAGTAAATAAACAAATCTCTAATTAAAAAGGCAAACTAAAAAAAAAAAAAAAAAAAAAGGACATTCTGAAACATACTAGATGGAACAGGGACAACCCTTGAGGACATTTTGTTCCATGAAATAAGCCAGCCATAGAAGGACAAGTCCTGTGTGCTTCCAGTCACAAGGTACCTAGAGCGGTCAAAGCCACAGACACAGAAAGTAGGCACCTAGCAGCCAAGCGCTGGGGAGAGAATTCGTGCCTAAAACATAGTTTCAGTTCTCAGAAAACAGAAAGCTTCCTAAGATCTGATGCCCCACAGACCATGGGGAATACTTAACACTGCCATACTGTGCCCTGAGAAAGGGTTAAGGCCAGGGCTGGGCCAGGCTGAAGCCAGGACTAGAACTCTATCCAGGTCTCCCAGATGGGTGTAGGGGCCCAAGCACCTGTGCCATCTCCCACAATGCTTTCCCAGGTGCATTAACAGGGAGCTGGATCGGAAGTGGACTTGAACCGCCAGCACGGTAGGTTGTGGCTGAACCCGCTAAGCCACAACACAGGCCCCCACAGCAATCTCTTAGCCCAATGCCGCCCCAAACTCTACTCCTCGCTACCTACACAGATTAGTGCATACAAAACAGAAGGAAAGCTTCCCTTAGCTAGGGGACGTAGAGAGGACGGGGAGCTGTCCAAACCGGGAGGCAGGGCTCCCCTGCTTTAAAACCTCACTTCCTGGGGCTGGAGTTGTGGCGTAGTGGGCTAAGCCTCCACCTACAGCGCCGGCATTCCATATGGGCACTGGTTCTAGTCCCGGATGCTCCACTTCCAATCCAGCTCTCTGCTGTGGCATCAGAAAGCAGAAGATGGCCCATGTGCCTGGGCCCCTGCACCCATGCAGGGAAGTCAGAAGAAGCTCCAGGCTCCTGGCTTCAGATCAGCTCAGCTTGGACCATTGTGGCCATTTGGGAGTGAATCAGCAGATGGAAGACAGCTCTCTCTCTCTGCCTCTCAAATAAATAAATCTTTAAGGGGGGGGAAAAAACTCACAGTGCCAGTGGAACAAGCCCAAAGCTTCACAGCAGAACCTCAGGGCCCTCCAGGGATTGGTCCCGTTCTATCTTTTCATCGGCATCAACCATTCTGCCCCTGCAAGGACCCTCCCCGCCAGTCAACCCTGGGCGCTACGGCATTTCCTGCTGGGACACACCCCCACCTCTCTACACAGCTTGTCTTCTTAGGGGCTGAATTTCCAAATTCTCACCCAGGCTCAAAGGCCACGTTGCCCATGAACTTTCCCTAAGCCCTTCAAGGAAGTCACCTCTCCCAGCACAGGTATCTGCACGCTCCCAGCTCTTGCGTGGGACAGGCGACTCTCACCCCCGTGTGTCACGAGCCTTGTGCAAGTCAAGAATGCAGATACACCACCCCGGCCGTCATGAGGTTCTGCAAAGAGCAGGATGCCGCGTCATGAAGAACTGGTCTGGGCCGGCGCCGCGGCTCAATAGGCTAATCCTCCGCCTTGCAACGCCGGCACACCGGGTTCTAGCCCTGGTCCGGGCGCCGGATTCTGTCCTGGTTGCCCCTCTTCCAGGCCAGCTCTCTGCTGTGGCCAGGGAGTGCAGTGGAGGATGGCCCAAGTGCTTGGGCCCTGCACCCCATAGCAGACCAGGAGAAGCACCTGACTCCTGGCTTCGGATCAGCACAACGTGCCGGCCGCAGCTCATTGACCACAGCAGCCATTGGGGGGTGAACCAACGGCAAAGGAAGACCTTTATCTCTGTCTCTCTCTCTGTCCACTCTGCCTGTCAAAAAATTTAAAAAAATAAAAAGAACCAGTCCGTTTATTCTCCTGAGCCCACAAGAACTGAACACGTTACATCTTCCCTCCTTGGACCCCAGCTGGCAGTGGAAGACGCCTGAACACTCGGGTTCAAGCTACCCAGTCTTAGTGATGCTCAGCCTTTCAAATAAAAATACAACCAGCATCCATGACGGTATGGCACACGCCAGCTCCAGGGACACTACAGTGAGGGTCCTGAGCGGGCTTCCTGCACCCTCAGGACTGACAGCCCCCCGGCTCAGCTCTACAGCCGGGCCCTGGGTGGAACCCTCACGTCCAAGGCCAGAGCAGCGTTCTCACTCACCTCCTCGTGGGTCCATTTAACCTTGCACTTGCTGTCTCTCTGCTCCAGCACGTCGGAGTCGGTGTCCTGGCAGTGCAGGTCGTCCAGCTCCTCTCTGTGGGGAGGGCACGCTGAAGGTCAAGGGCAGCACAGGTGTGTGGCCGGCGGCTGGCCCGACTGAGCAACAGGTTTGGGAGGAGTGAGCTTTTACTTATCCTACTTCTAAAAATACAAGCACTTCTGCCTTCCTCATTTTTGACTGAATAGGGTTATAGGCTTAATTTTTTCTGTCCTTTTATTTTCAGGACCATTTTACTGATTTCAAATGCTATAAGAAAAAAAAAAAAAAGCTAAGATTTCATGAACAATACGATACTCAAAGCCAGACTCCCACTTTAATATTTGGCCATTTAGAGACTTACAGATTAAAACTGACGATGGCTGTAATCCTTAGGCACCAGGATTTTAATATTACTTATTTGGGGAAAACATTTTAAATACATTCTCTCAATAGTTGCTCATTTTTGCATTTCCCTAAACAAAGGCATAGTTAATGGAGAAAAAAAATAAGCAACTCTGAATTCTGGATGTGTTTACTGTCTAACAGGCAATGTCCCAAGTGCTCCTAAAAGTCCTCATGTGTATTCAGCTTATCAGCTCCCACTATCTCCTCCCAGGACATCAAGACTGGAATCCCCCAGGCAGGACCTGCATCAGGTCACCTGTGGATGATGTTTCCAGGCTGGGCATTTGTAAACGGGGAAGAGCCACAGATTTCCACAGAAGCAGGGAAATACAGGCCTCTGCGCCCAAAAGAAGGCAGGCGGCTTCCTTTACGTCCCATGCCTCCTCCAAAGCTCTGCACTGCTTGTCCCAGTCCCTCTTCTGCTCCCATGGCACGCTGCAAACTCCTGTCTCAGCCCTCAGGTTGAAACTGCCCATCCTACCAACACCCACGGCTGTCTCCACAGGGCCCGCACGGGGGCTGGCACCACAAGCCCTTTAGAAATGTCTGCGCAGGGGCTCGCACTGTGGCTCAGTAGGTTAATCCTCTGCCTGTGGTGCTGGCATCCCATACAGGCGCCGGTTCTAGACCCAGCTGCTTCTCTTCCGATCCAGCTCTCTGCTGTGGTCTGGGAAAGCAGTGGAAGATGACCCAAGTGCTTGGGCCCCTGAAACCACGTGGGAGACCCGGAAGAAGCTCCTGGCTCCTGACTTTGGATCAGCCCAGCTCTGGCTGTTGCGGCCATTTGGGGAGTGAACTAGTGGATGGAAGACCTCTCCCTCTCTCTCTCTCTCCCTCTCACTGTCTGTAACTCTAAAAAAAGAAATGTCGACTCGGACAAGGACTGGATACACGAATGAATGAATGTGCAAGCTGCTATCAGTTGATAAGACATGCTGATTACTTTTTTTTTTTTTTTGCGTAGGAGAGCAAAGGATGGTGTCTGAACTCAGCAATACATCAATCATGGAAGGATCTGGAATGCTACCTTGCCTGTCATTCCTAACCCAATTCCCGGATCCTCGACAGGGCGAGTCACAGGCCCGGCCGGAAGTGGGGCACGGGAGCACCAGAGTGCCCAGGCCACTGAACAGTGCTCCACTGAGCCCCAGGGGAGCAGCAGCAGAGAACCCGGGGTCAGCCCAGGGCCGTCACTCCAGCAATAAACATCTTCCAAGTGCCTGACCAGGAAACCACTGGGCACTGCTGTGGCCCTGGAACCTGGCGCCCAAGGAAGTCTGTCCCTGGCTCAGGGGCCTCACCACCCGTCCAGGGACCAGACGCCCCTCCACGGGGCGTTACCAGTCCCACGCCCCCAGCCCGAGGGGACAAACACCTCCAGCTCCTAGGGCTGGCACCGGGCAGGACCCCCAGGGTGGGTAAACGCCCCAGCGCGGCTGGGGCACACAGGTGTAGCTGCAGACGCGTTGCTGGGCTCCAGGCCGCCGCGGATTCTCTGGGGGGACTAAAATGGAGACCGCAGTTCCTGCTTTCGCCCCGGGAGCCGCGGGCAGAGCCGTCTCCGCCTCGTCGGTCTCTCCACCCGGGCTGCCGGGAAGGGAGACAACACCGCGCCGGGGCGCAGCACGCGAGCGGGAGACAAAGGAGCCCCCTCCTCGCCCGGCACCCCTCTCAGGACGCGAGAGCCAGCACCCCGGAACTCACCGGCAAACGGGACCCGAACCGGGAGGTCGCCTCCCAGCCCAGCCCAGGCCTTCCCAGCTGACTCCGGGCAACCCACCCCCACCCCGCAATTAGGCGGGAGACAGATGACATCACGCCGGACTTGGCCCGAGGCCCAGGAGACCCGCGCGGCCCGGCCCCGAGGCTCAGCAGGTCCGGGGAACCGGGCGAGGGCCCCCAAGGAGCCCCTCGGCGTTGCGCGCGCCCCCCGCCGCGGGGGCCCGGGACGCCCCACTACCCGCGGGAATCCCCTCCCTGCCCCTATCCGGGACCTCTGGAGAGGGTGGCGGTGCGGGGGTGGGGAGGGGACTGCAGGGGGAGGGGAGGCGGCCCCAGCCCGCCCGGTTCGGCTCACCCGCGCGTCCGCCGAGACATCCCCCCCGGCCCGGGCCGCGCCGCGCTCGCCCGCCCGCCGGCTGAGCCCGGAGCGGGGGCCGGGCCGGGGTCAGGACGCGGGCTGCTCCGGCCGCTCCGGGCCCCGGGCCGCGCTCGGCGGCTTCAGCACGTCCACAGGTCGCAGCGCCCGCTCGGAGGAACTGCAGCCGGGCCGGCGCGCACAGAAGCACTTTTCTATCTCCCGCCAAGCGCGTCGGCGCCGCCCGGGCCTGGCGCGCGGGCGCGGGGGCGGGGCGACGCGGGCCGGGGCGGGGCGACGCGGGCCGGGGGCGGGGCGACGCGGGCCGGGGCGGGGCGACGGCGATGCCTATGCGCCTTGGCAGGTGGCTGCACCTTGCCGGGGCCCAGTGCCCAGCGCGGACGGCCTGGGAGTGGCCCTGCCGGCGAGGACAGAGACGAGGGAGCGCACCGCGGGGATGAGAGGCCGGGCGGAGGCCACGCGCGGGCAAAACCCCGGCTGCAGCGTCCCCCAGGGCGGACCCTCAGCCCCACCTGGCCGGCGCTGGGTCCGCGCCCCCAGTCCAGCCTCGTCTCCTGGCTCGGAACGACCCTCGTGGAACGTGAGTCCGCCCTTGTGTCTCAGGAACTTGGACCTCTCGCTCTCCCGCAGGGTAAATTCCTCCCTTCGGAGTCGGACTGACAGGATTCACCTAACCCTGGTGGGGTAGGGCACCATTTTTTCTGCCGAAGGCCATTTGGATAATTACAGCATCCGCAGGAGCGACAAACTCGTGGACTTAAAAATTAGCCTACTGTAGATTGATTTGGAGACCCGCCTGCGGCGGCCAGACCGAGTGGTCTCGGATATGGCCCGCGGGCCGGATTGCCCCTGGCCGAAGGCAGCAGCCTCCTGGCGCTAGGTTGCGCTGGCCCTGGGACCTGGAAGTGCCGCCCTTCCACCTGGAAACTTCCTGTCCCCTGCCCACCATCTGTGTGTGGCTCTGCCCGCCTGCTCCTTTGAACCGTGAGCACTCTGAGATCCACGCAGCTTTCGAATGCGACATAGAAGGCCCCAGGTAAAGGTGTGTTGACTTAAGCTCTGGGTACCGCCTGCTTAAACTCCTAGACGTTTAGCAAGGATTTTCTATTTTAGACCTTAGTTTACTGAGTGCCTACAGCGTGTCTGGCTGGGGTGGGCTTCCTAGCAGGAGAGTTGAGACGAAGGTAAATGAACTCCATGAGCAGGAGCCAGGGCAGCCCAGGCCCAAGCCCAGCCTCCTAGCCCCCGCCGAGCAGGCCAACCAGCCACGGAGAACCAGACTGACCTCACGCTTCTACAGCACTTGATTCAAGGCTTCCTCACCCACTCTGCTTGTAAGATAACTCGTGTGGACGGCCCCTGGGCACTGCTAGCCAGACTTCCTGGGGTTCCATTCCCGGTCCACCACTTACAGGTTTCCTGATCGCAGACAAAACACCTGGCTCCCTGTGCACCCTGTCTCTGCATCTGTACTGGCCAGTTCTCTGTATAAAGTTTAATTTTTTTAAAATGTATTTGAAAGGGAGAGAGATCTTCCATCTGCTGCTTTACTCCCCCACCCCCAACCGGCCTCAACAGCCAGGGCTGCACCAGGCTAAAGCCAGGAGCCCAGAACTCCATGGGGGTCTCCCACTGGGCGGCAAGGATCTAACTACCTGAGCTATCAACTCACCTGCTGCCCCTACATGAGTAGGAAGCTGAAATCGGATGCCGAGCCAGGAACTGAACGCAGGTACTCTGATATTGTAGGAGGGTGTCCCAAGCACCTGTTCCCTGTGCATAAATTTTAATTCATTTAATCCTTATTAACATCCCGGTGTCTTAGATACTAATATTCTTCAAGCAGATGGAGAAACGGAGGCACAAAAGTCCCCGCACCTAGGCAATGTATTGCAAGGGAGAGGAAAATGGGTCCCCCATCCTTCTAAGGTTCACTGAGCTAGGAGTTAAACTGACACAAGACAGACAAGAGGAAAAAACATTTAATTTCGTGCATATGCACTTGAGAGTTGATCAGATGACTGAAGCTCTTTATAGCATTGTGTGCTGTGGGAGGGGGCTGGGCGTGGCGCCTCTGGGGTGGGCGTGGGAGGGTGTGCAGAGGAACTGAACGCTGGGCGGAGGCTGTCCTGTTTTGCAGTGGAGGGCTCTCAGGTGGTAGGAGTTTGTTCGTTTCAGCTACTTTACTAAATTTCCCGTAAGATGCATGGTTCCTTTACAGAAGATGGTTTCTCAGGGCCACTCTGGTGTCTACAGTTTCTTTCAGACAACCACATGCCCCCCCCCCCCAAAAAAAGTACCAGCGTACGTCAAAAAGTCTGCAGAAAAAGGAATTAAAGGATAAGTTTAAGTTTAAGGGGCTGGTGTTGTGGCAGAGCAGGTAATGCCGCTGTCTGTGATACCCATCCCACATGGCACTGCCTCAAGTCCCAGCTGCTCCAATTCTGCTCCAGCTCCCTGCTAATGCGCCTGGGTAAGCAGTGGAAGATGGCCCAGACCCCTCGCCTTCTCCCCTCCCCCTCCCTTATAAAACGATAATTTAGGGTCCAGCCTTGTGGCACAGCAGGCTAAGCCACTGCTTGAGATGCTGGACTCCCACTTCCCGAGTCCTGGTTTGAGTATCAGCTGGTCCTCTTCCAATCCAGTTTCCTGCTCATGTATCTGTGCTTCGCCCCTTGCCATCCTTGTGGGAGATCCAGACAGAGCGAAGTTTTTAAAGATTTATTTATTTATTTGAAAGACAGAGTTACCAAGAGAAGGAGGGAGAGACAGAGTTCTTCCATATGCTAGCTTACTCCCTAGATGGTCACAACGGCCAGGGCTGGGCCAGGCTGAAGCCAGCAGCCAGAAACTCCCATCTAGGTTTCCCAGGCAGGTGGCAAGGGCCCAGGCATGTGGCCATCCTCCACTGCTTTCCTAGGCACGTTAGGAGGGAGCTGGATCAGAAGTGGAGCAGCCAGGACCTGAACCAGTTCTCATATGGATGCTGACGTCACAAGCATCAGCTTAATCCACTGTGCCACAATGCTGGTCCCCCCAAAATTTTTTTTTAAAGTTCACTTTTGAGAAAAATTTGTGAAATCCACACAGGTTTTGTCATAATACATCTTTTTAGTGAACTTTGAAGACGTCTGGTGTACATGGATTTCAAAATTTTTTCACACCAAAATAAACTTTTAATTCTATTTTCCACAAAATATTTAAATGATTTAACTTATTTGAAAGGCAGAGTTAGAGAGACAGAGACAGAGAAAGACCTTGCATCTGTTGGTTCACTACCCAAATGGCCATAACTGCCAGCACTGGGCTGGGCTGGGCCAGGTCCAAGCCAGGAGCCCAGAACTCCATCCGAGTTTCCCATGTGGGTGGCAGGGGCCAAAGCAATCAAGCCCATCTTCCACTGCTTTCCCAGGCACATTGGTAGGAAGCTAGATTGGGAATGGAGCGGCCTGGACTCCAGCTGGCGCTCATATGGGATGCCGGCATTGTGGGTGGCAGCTTAACCCACAGCAACACCACACCAGCGCCTTCCACAAAACATTTTTGAAATGTCCTCATATATTGTAGAGTGGCACATTCTGGTCTCCTGTAGACACATTTTGTGTCGTGAGCCCCAATATTCTGTTCCTAATCACTACATTGGTACCTACTTAAAAGGTGGTTATAGGCTGGCGCCGCGGCTCAACAGGCTAATCCTCCGCCTAGTGGCGCCGGCACACCGGGTTCTAGTCCCGGTCGGGGCACCAGATTCTGTCCCAGTTGCCCCTCTTCCAGGCCAGCTCTCTGCTGTGGCCAGGGAGTGCAGTGGAGGATGGCCCAAGTGCTTGGGCCCTGCACCCCATGGGAGACCAGGAGAAGCACCTGGCTCCTACCATCGGATCAGCACGGTGCGCCAGCCATTGGAGGGTGAACCAACAGCAAAGGAAGATCTTTCTCTCTCTCTCACTGTCCACTCTGCCTGTCAAAAAATTTTTAAAAATTTAAAAAAAAGTGGTTCTAGAATTAAATAACTTAAAAGTTCACAGTGCAGAGAACAGCCCCTGGCTATATTATGTATTAAGTGAAACTACTACTGTTAGCATTATTACTACTGTGATCCTTCCGTTGCCCTCACACTTGTCCCTTGAGGCCTAGGAAGCTGTTTTGCATGCAACACACACTCTTACATGGATTTTTAGTCCCATTTCAGGCACAGGCCGGATCTGGCCCCATGGGGCAGGTGTTTTGCCCAAGGCAAGAGGTAGGGAGCACCTGCAGAGTCCACCTGGAAACAAACTGGGGCCGTTTGACCAATCAAGCAGAGCCGTGGGAGCCTGGAGTCAGTGGTGAGGCAGGCTGCAGGAAGATCGCTGATGCTAGATAGAATCTGTGAGGTCTGCAGGCGTGTGCTCTGTGGTTGTTGTCATCCAGCACACAGGCCCTGGAAAGAGGACTCCGGCATCCAGGACAAAGCCCCCTGGGCGCAGGTCTGATAACAACTTGCACAGCTCGAACTCACCTGCGAATCTTTTCCCGGCTGTGTCATCCTTGGACAGGGAGGCTCCAGCCATTTGGTTATTCCATGGTCTGTCCCACCTCAGGCTCCAGACCTAGGGCCTGGCCCTGTGTTGGAACGACAAGGATAAAACCGACTCTAAATGCCTGGGGCCAGCGCCAGGCTGGACACGGAATAGTCAGATGCCAAGTGAATAAACAGGGTTACAGGCCCTCTGGCTGAGGTCTTCTCCCCCACCTATTGAGAACTTCCTGTTCCTGTCCTCCCACCCTTCCCCCACCTGCAATTTTAGTGTTTTCTCACCATGCACGTTTTTTAGCTTTAGAGTTTATTTTTACTTATTTGAGAGAGAACACCTATCTACTGACTCAATCCCTGAAATGCCCACAACAGTTGGAACTGGACCCAGCTCTCAAACCAGGTTCCCACTTTGGGTGGCAGAAATTCTGTTACTTAGGGGCCAGCACTGTCGTATAGCGGGTACAGCTGCCACCTGCAGCGCCGGCATCTCACATGGGCATTGGTTCAAGTCCTGGCTGCTCCACTTCCAATCTAGTTCTCTGCTATGGCCTGAGAAAGCAGCAGAAGATGGCCCAAGTCCTTGGGCCCCTGCACCCACATGGGAGACCTGGAAAAAGCTCCTGGCTTCTGGCTTCAGATCGGTGTAGCTGAGCCTTTGCGGCCAACTGGGGAGTGAACCAGCGGATGGAAGACCTCGCTCTCTCGCTCTCTCTCTATCTCTCCTTCACTCTCTAACTCTTTAAAATAAATAAATTTTTAAAAAAATGGGGCCAGTGCCATGGTGCACTAGATTAATCCTCCACCTGCGGTGCTGGCATCCCACAGGATGACCCAAGTGCTTGGGCCCCTACACCTGCATGGGAGACCTGGAAGAAGCACCTCGCTCCTGGCTTCCGATTGGCACAGCTCTGGCTGTTGTGGCCATCTGGGGAGTGAAACAGCAGATGGAAGACTCTCTCTCTGCCTCTCTGTGGCTCTGCCTTTCAAATAAATAAATAAATCTTTTTAAAAATATTTTGAAGCAAAGGAATATTTTTCCAGACACTTTAAAAAGTATTTGATTGATGGATTTGAAAGGCAGAGTTAGAGAAAAAGGGAGAGACCTTCCATCTGCTGGCTCATTCCCCTTGCTGTAAAGGCCAGGGCTGGGTCAGGCCAAAACCAGGAGCTTGGAATTCCACCCAGGTCTCCCACCTGGGTGCAGGGGCCCAAGTACTTGGCTATCTGCTGCTGCTTTCCCAGGTGTATAAGTAGGGAGCTGGGTTACTACTAGCAAAGCAGAAATGGGACCAACAAAGTAGTCAGATCAGGAAACAACAGCTCGGGGGCCAGCACTGTGGCGTAGTGGGTAAAACCACCACCTGAGACGCCAGCATCCCATTTGGGCACCAGTTCGAATCCCGGCTGCTCTACTTCCTATCCAGGTCTCTGCTTATGGCCTGGGAAAAGCAGCATCAGATGGCTCAAGTACTTGGGCCCCTGCCACGCACATCGGAGACCTGCATGATGCTCCTGGCTCCAGCCTGGCTTGCACAGCTCTGGCTGTTGTGGCCATCTGGGGAGTAAACCAGGGATGGAAGATCTAATTCTTCCTCTATCTCTCTAACTCTGACTTTCAAATAAATAATTTTAAAAATAGTTCAGTGTTACTGGGGAAGACACCATATGCCAGGTACTTTATGGCCAATTTGCATTTAATGCTCATCACTGTGTGAGGCAGGTAACATTTTTAAAAGATTTATTTATTTATTTATTTGAAAGCGAGAGTTATAGAAAGGTCTTCCATTAGCTTTACTCCCCAAATGGCAGCAACGGCTGGGTGGGCGCCAAGCCAGGCCAAAGCGAGGAGTAGGAGCTTCCCTCACGGGTGACAGGGCCTTCACTGCTTTTTCTGTCATTAGCAGGAAGCTGGGCCGGTGCCCACATGGGATGCTAGCATCGCAGGCAGTAGCCTTACCTACTGTACCACCTTGCTGGCCCCAGCGGGTAACATGTGAAGAAAACTAAAGCATAGGATATACACTCAGTTAAGCTGATCACACAGCTAGGGCTGATAACTCGAAGCAAAGCACCCACTATCTGAAGTGTAACGTTGGAGAGTGATGTTTGTGAAATGCTGAGGGGCCGGTGTTGTGGCGCAGTGGGTTAAGATGTTGCCTGCAATGCTGACATCCCGGATCTCCCATATTGGGGTGCCAGTTCGAGCCCCAGCTGCTCCGCTTCCAATCCAGCTCTATTATTTTGCCTGGGAAAGGAGTGGAGGATGGCCCAAGTGCTTAGGCTCCTAATTTGTCTTTGGCCTGGCCCAGCCCTGGCGGTTGCAGCCATCTGGGAAGTGAACCAACAGATGGAAGATCCCCCCCACCCCCACCTTGTAACTGCCCTGCAAACAAATAAATCTTTAAAAAGAAAATGCGCCAAGAAGACTGAAGCTGGATGCAGCCAGTCGCTAGTCATGAGATGCTCTAATCACCCACAGTCACAGAAGTTGACCAGCCAGTAGGGTTGCCAAGTCAACAGAATAGCTCTTACCACCCACGGAAGGCTCTTCAGAGCTGCGTGATGGAGGAATCCCCAGGGCAGCCAGTGCAGGGAGTGGCACAGTGCACGGCAGGCAGGAGGAAGAGCAGGAGGTGCTCAGGTCATCCAGGGGTAAACAGCAGTTAAGACGCCAGTTGGGGTGCTACACGCCCAAATGGAGAGCCTGGGTTTGAGTCCTGGCTCTGCTCCCAAGTCCAGCTTCCTGCTAATGTGCACACTGGGAGACAGCAGGTGATACCTCAAGTGTTTGGGTCCCTGCCACCCACGTGGAGACCTGATTGCGTTCCCTGATCCTGGCTTCAGACTAGCCTCGTCCAAGCTGTTGCAGGCATCTGGGGAGTAAATTAGTGGATGGGAGATTCCCGTTATAAATAAATAAAGTGTTTTTTTTTTAGAAAGTCACTTTTCACTTTTCTCACATCACAATCTGACCCATCTTCAAATCGTATTGGTTTTTCCCCAAATGGTATCGAGGAGATGCTCAATGTCTTGTCATTAGGGAAACGTAAATTCAAACAGCATCAGCTTTATCTGCCTCCTAGAACGGCTAAAATCAGACTCACCGTCCCACATACTGGTGAAGACGGGAACCAGCAGAATTCTCAGGTGCTGCTGGTGGGAATGTCGAACTGTACAATCATTTTGGAAACACTGTTAGCAGATTCTTAAAAACTTATAACCCAGCTATTCTAAGAAGAAATTGTCCACACACAGACTTTTACATAGCTTTATTGGTAATAGCCCCCAAACAAGCCAAATGTCAATCAACAGATGACTGGGTGAATAAATTAGATACAAAACAAACATAGCCATACAGTGGGATACAACCCAGCAATAAAAAGGAGTAATGCAATATACATGAATTTCAAATTAATTATGCTGCAAGAAGCCAAAGAGAACACACTGTGATGTAATTATACACAACTCTGGAGAACGCTGTCAATCTGCAAGACAGAAACCAATCTGAAGTGACAGTGGCTGTAGAGAAAATGGAATGCTGGAGGACACAGAAGTTCTGGGGGACAATGGCCAAGCTCCACATGACCTTAGGAGCCCCTGCTAGTTACTGGTCCGAAGGACAGGACCATCAACTCTGCCTGGGTCTTGGGAACCACCTCCAAATCCTTTTAACCCAAGGAGAAGCGGGATTGGAGAGGAGCACGGATTTGGGCTACTTCATGGGCCCTCCAGGTGCAGGCCCGCCCCACCCTCTGCACTCGACATTCCTGGCATCTGTAGCGTTCACTACCCTGTTCTTTGTTTCTAACCGGGGTGGCTGGATGGAGAAGGCAAGGACACTCGGGGTGGGCGCTATAACATAGCAGGTAAAGCCGCTGCCTGCAGTGTTGGCGTCCCTGGGCGCTGTCAAGTCCTGGCTGTTCCACTTCCGATCCAGCTCCCTGCCAATGCCCCTGGGAAGGCAGCCGAAGATGACCCAAGTGTTAGCGCCCCTGCACCCACGTGGGAGATCCGGAAGAAGCTCCAGGCTTCTGGCTTCAGATTGGCACAGCTCCGCGCTTTTAGTTTTTTTTAAGGATTTATTTACTTATTTGAAGGACAAAGTTACGGAGAGGGAGAGAGAGAGAAAAATCGATCGATTGATCGAATCTTCCATCCGCTGGTTCACTCTCCAGATGGCTACAACAGCCAGAGCTGGGCCGATTCAAAGCCAGGAGCCAGGAGCTTCTTCCGGGTCTCCCACGCGGGTGCAGGGCCCCAACACTTGGGCCATCTTCTACTGCTTTCCCAGGCCACAGCAGAGAGCTGGATCGGAAGTGGGGCAGCCGGGTCTCGAGCCGGCGTCCTTACCGGATGCCAGCACTGCAGGCGGCGGTTAATCCGCTACGCCACAGCGCCGGCCCCTGCAATTCTTTCAAAGAAATAAATCTGTTCGAGAAGGGAAGGACTCCACCCAGGGAGGACCGCCGGCGGCCGCCGCCGCACAGCTCGGCCCGGACCCCACCAAACGCACCTTCCCTTTTCGAATCTTAGACACGCGCTAACTAGCACCCTTCCGACTTAGCGACCTCCAGCCCAGCGGTCCTCCACGAGCCGTGCTGGGGCCTGCAGATGCGGGGCGGTGAGCCGCCGTCCCCGCGCGGCCACGCTGATAAACACTGTCCTCGAGTCCCGGTATTCTCGGGGAAGCGACTGTCCAGGCCCAGCAGCCGGGCCTGACTTCCGCACTGGGCGGCATCCTGGCCCTGGAATGACCCGGGACGCCTCACCGCTCGCAGGTGACCCGGAGCAAGGGATGTGGCCTGCTCTGGGGGGCTCCGGGTGTGAACCGAGGTCGAAGGCTGGAGGCCCTCGGCCGTCGGGCAGCACGGCCGGCACGAAAGCGACCCACGGAGCCCACGGCCCGGCGCTGGCGCCGCGCGGGGCATCTCGGGAGTCGCGGCGCTGACGTCACGGGGGCGCCGGCACGCAGGTCTAGGCAGCCTCGGGGCACCTGCGGTCTCGCGCTAGGCTTCCCATCTCGGTGGTGCGGAGGAGCCGAGGAGACCCAGGGGAGCAGAGGGAGCAAGGGCGGGGTGTGGCCGCCCGCGACGTCCAGGCGTCACCGCCGCCGCCTCGCCCAGCCGTGTGTCGGGCCGTGGGCAAGCTCCTAGCCTGGTTCTCTTCCTGCTCTTGGTCATCGTTAGACTTACTGGGTTAAAATTCTCTACGCGATCAGAGGGTGAGCTGCAGGGGGCAGGCCTAGAATGATACCTTGATAGGCTTTAGGTTAAAATTCGTGCCACGTAACAAGACATTACGTTTTGAAGTATTTTTCCATGTTTCTTGAAGGCATTGAAAGAAGGTGCTTCCGGGGTTAGCCAGAGGGGAACTCAGTGGCCAACACTGCTCTTTCCCATTTTTTATTTGAAGCCCAGAGAAACAAGAGCTCCCATCCGCTGATTCCTTTCCCAAAGGCCCTCAACAGTGCAGCCCAGGCCTGGCAGGCAGGGACCCAACCTCAAGTACCATCACCTGGGGCCGGCCAGGATCAGGAGTGGATGCAGGAAATCAACCCAGACGCAGCCATTCCAATGGATGTCCTAACCACTAGCTAAAATGCCTGTCCTTCCCCACACCACTTAATAACCACTAGCTAAAATGCCTGTCCTTACCCACACCACTTAAAATTCTGGGGTCCCATGGGGCCGGCGCTGTGGCGCAGTCGGTTAACGCCCTGGCCTGCAGTGCCAGTATCCCATATGGGCACCGGTTCAAGTCCCAGCTGCTCCACTTCCGATCCAGCTCTCTGCGTGGCCTGGGAAAGCAGTGGAAGATGACCCAAGTCCTTGAGCTCCAGCACCCATGTGGGAGACCCAGAAGAAGCTCCTGGCTCCAGGTCAGCGCAGCTCCGGCCACTGCGGCCAATTGGGGAGTGAACCAGCGGATGGAAGACCTCTCTCTTTCTCTGCCTCTCTCTCTGTGTAACTCTGACTTCAAATAAATAAATAAATCTTTTAAAAAAAATTTTTGGGTCCCCCCCATTTAAGTTTTTTTAAGATTTATTTTATTTATTTGAAAGTTACAGAGGTAGAGTCAGAGAGACAGAGGTCTTCCGTCCGCTGGTTCATTCCCCAAATGGTTGCAGTGGTGGGGGCTGGGCCAGGAGCCAGGAGCTTCTTCGAGATTTCCCATGTGAGTGCAGAGGCCCAAGCACTTGGACCATCTTTTGCTGCTTTCGCAGGCACATTGGCAGGGAGCTGGATTGGAGGTAAAGCAGTCAGGACTTGAACCAATGTCCATATGGATGCCAGGGCTGTAGATAGTGGCTTAACCACTAGGCCACCATGCCAGCCCCCAATTTTTAAAAAATATTTATTTGGAAGGCAGGGTTAGGAGACAAAGATCTTCCATCTGCTGGTTCATCCCCTAAATGGCTGCACAGCCAGGGCTGGGCCAGCAGGAAACAAGACCCTGGAACCCCTTTCAGCTCTCCCATGTGGGTGCAGGGGCCCGAGTGCGTGGGCCATCTTCTGCAGCTTTCCCAGGTGCATTCGCAGGGAGCTGGATCAGAACTGGAGCAGCCAGGACACAAAACAGGCTCCCCTGTGGGATGCTGGCATTGCAAGTGGTGGCTTAAACCATTGGGCCACAGTGTGAGCCCCCAACTTAAATTTCAGTAAGGCATATATAGAGCTCCAAAATCTCATTAGGGGAACAGCGTTTAAAAACTGCCCTCTTGGCCGGCGCCGTGGCTCAACAGGCTAATCCTCCACCTTGCGGCGCCGCACACCGGGTTCTAGTCCCGGTCGGGGCACCGGATTCTGTCCCGGTTGCCCCTCTTCCAGGCCAGCCCTCTGCTGTGGCCCGGGAGTGCAGTGGAGGATGGCCCAAGTTCTTGGGCCCTGCACCCCATGGGAGGCCAGGAAAAAGCACCTGGCTCCTGCCATCGGATCAGCACAGCGTGCCGGCTGCAGCGCGCCAGCTGCGATGGCCATTGGAGGGTGAACCAACGGCAAAGGAAGACCTTTCTCTGTCTTTCTCTCTCACTGTCCACTCCGCCTGTCAAAAAAAAAATTAAAAAAAAATTAAAAAATAAAAACTGCCCTCTTGTGAGCAGTTATTATAAAGATCTTATTTACTTGAGAGGCAGAGTTACGGACAGACAGGTCTTCCAATCCACTGGTTCACTCCCCAAAACTCCCCAATGGTTGGAGCTGGGCCAATCTGAAGCCAGGAGGTTCTTATGTATCACCCACGTGGGTGCAGGGGCTCAAGCACTTGAGCCATCTTCCACTGCTTTCCCAGGCCATAAGCAGAGAGCTGGACTGGAAGAGCAGTAGCTGGGACATGACCTGGTGCCCATATGGGATGCCAGCGCTGCAGGTGGAGGCTTAACCTGCTATACCACAACTCCAGGCCTCTTTCTGTTTTTCTAAGTTTCAAGTTTTTCCTAAGAAATCAGGGGAAAAAACAAATACATCCTTGCCACAATGCATCCAAGTATGAAAGGGAAAACTTGTAGACTCCTGTGGCAGGTCAGGCCTTACCTCCTGCAGGAGAGCGAGGTAGCAGCTCAGGTCTGTAGGCAGACTGGTAGTGCTATCTACCTTCAGGCCTGTTTCCCCATTGGAAGTTGGATTAAATTCAGATGGCTCCAGAAACTTCCTTCTACAGTTGCAGGTTCTATCTATTGGCTATTGTTGTGTAACTACTCCAAATCAGTGACTTAACAATTGCCATTTTATTGTTTGCATGGATTCTGTGGGTCAGGAGTTAGAACTGGCCCAGCAGGTGCAGCTTGTCTCTCCTCCATGATGTCTGGGCCTCAGCTGGGATGGCTTAGAGGCTGGGTCAGGAATCATTTAGGGATATCATCATTCATGCTTAGTATTATCATTGAGGCCGGTACAGGTTAGGACTTGTTTGCCATTGGCCAGAACACCTAGACATGGTCTCCCCATGTGACCTCACACTTCTTACCTGGAGGCTTCTGGCCCTGAAGCTGAGGAACCAGGCAGAAGCTGTATGGCCTGGCCTCAGAGTTCCCAGAGCATCACTTCCACAGTGCCAGGTCCAGAGGGAGTGGGAGGGGCATCAAGCCCACAGAGCCGAGCACATGGTTTGGGAGACAACTGAGGAAGAGTTTTGGGGGTGTATTCCAAATACACTGCCACCTCATTCCCCAAAACTGTTCAGTGGCTGCTCCAGATCCTGCCCTCCGAACACAGTGGCCATCCCCTTCCCAACACCCTGCCCTGTCTGGCTATTCTGAATAAGCCTTGAACTGGGATTTGGGTGTATGAGAACAAGAAACCTATGAACAGAGCTTTAATTTGAATCAATCATCTGAACTTCAGAATCTGATTTGAGCCTTACTTTCCAAAGTTTTAAATTTGTAAAAAATGTTAATCCCTTTACAAACTATTCTCGTGGCTTCAATGATCAGCTCCTTGTGAATACATCAGTTCTTGAGACCAGATGCCTTTTCTGGGCCTCAGCCGGGGATCTTTGCTGCTGCTGGGTACTTCCACCTGTGTGAGTGAACTGCTGTCGCCTCTGTCAGACTCCCACACTCGAAGACTGCTCACCCAGTTCAGGCATTTTGCGGCTAAGACGCTGCACGTGATGCCAGCTCCCATATCCCTAAATAATTATTCCTGACTCAGCCATTGAGTCACCCAGCCTCTAAGCCATCCCAGCTGAGGCCCAGACATCATGGAGGAGAGACAAGCTGCACCTGCTGGGCCAGTTCTAACTCCTGACCCACAGAATCCATGCAAACAATAAAATGGCAAAGTGGGTTCCAGTTCCCACTCTGCTTCCATTTGAACATCCTGCAAATGTGCACCCTGGGAGGCAGTGGGTAATGGCTCTGGTGCTTGGGTCCCTGCCACCCACATGGGAGACTGGATGGAGTTCCAGGCCCCTGGCTTTGGCCTGGCCAGTCCTGACTGTTGTCATTTGGGAATGAATCAGTAGGTGAAAGCTTTCTCTCACTATCCCTCTTTCAAATGGATGAAAATAAATAAAACTAAAAAGTATGAGGCTGTCACACCTGAATTAGACAGCTTTAGTTTAAATAACAAAATAAATCCCTAGATCTCTCACTCTTCAGTCTCCCTATCTTCCACCTCCCTCCCAGGCAATCAGGTCCCAAATCTTGCCAATCTGACCTTCACCCCCAAGAATGTTTCCAAATGCCACCCTTCCCTATGGCAGTACCTTAGTTCACATCCTCCTTCCTTCTCCTTGGGGTGACACAACCCTCACAAAAATGGCTTTCCTTCTGCTGTTCCCACCAGCTTAACTATTCCCACTGTTTAACATCCCTCTCACACCTTCCACAGCTCTGCAATCTTCTATGTGGCTTTTACGGTTCCCCAGAGCTGGTGTCCAGTGTAACCCAGAAAAGTTCTGTGCATTTGCATACATCCACTGTCCCACACGGGCAGGTGCAGTCTCTTCCACTACCCCGTGACAATGCCAGACGGCCTCCTTGGGACAGACTGTCACATTGTGTCCTGCATTATAACCTAAGCTGATGACAGAACTGAGTGCTTTGGGAGTAGGAAGGGGGAAGGAAGTGTGGGTGGAGACTCTGGCCCCACATGGTTGTTTCCCGGGCAGCTGGGAGATGGGGGCTGAGTCATGTATATACAAGGACCATCTAGTAATGACTCGTTTATCTTTGCCCTCAGCTACGGCACGGCAGACTGAGGGCTCGGTTGGTTTTGTGTCCTTCTGAACTGGTCCAGAAGCTGTACAGTACTTACAAAAAGCTGGAGAGCTACGTATGCCTTTAAATAAGAGGCTCAAATCCAGAACCAGAATTTAAAAGAAACAAAAGACTTCAATGAAACACTGTTTCATGAATTATAAAAAGGAGAATCAATCACAGATTTAATTTAAAAAATGGAACATATCTTACATAAGGACTTTGGTAGTTAGAAATTCTCTCTGGGTACCATGAAAGATGCACAGACCTTCCACAGCTCAGAGGAAAGGGTGGAGACAACTTGGCTAAGGGACTGCAGAGTAATTAAAAAGTAGTTTCCAAACAAAGAATCAGGAGGCCGACCGACCATGCTTCAAGAGGCACAATCCTCAGAAATTGTTCTGGAATGCCATTTCACTGGTGTCACCATCATGCTCCTGGATGAGAGAATAACACAGAATGTTAGCATCGCTGTGCAAAACCAGAAATGTAAATTGTTGGGTATTAGAGATTCTGAATCAGCAGGACACACGGGTCCTCTCTGGTTTTAAGGCTCATTCCAGCCCAAGCTGTATCAGGCTGGAACCGAAGGCAATCAGGTGCTCACCTGCAGGACCCCGCTTTGACCACCGCCTACCACCCACCCTCCATGATGAGTGGTCAACACAGCCAAAGGCTCTGGTGCAACGGCCACACCACACTTCCTACCATGGCCTTGAGGGGCTGCCCTCCATGCCCCCGAGTGAGTGCTGTTGGAAGCTACCCACGCCCCCACCCCACAAGTCACTGCAGAGCAGCCATATCAATTATCTGTATTTGTAAAGACCGGAACTGACACACTATTTTATAGCCCTCTTCCCTCCATTTTCTGTACCAGGAATGTATTTTTAAGTCCTTAAGGGTTCTCTGAGAACACAGGGAGCACTGTCTGTCTTGTTCACCCAGCAGATCCCTGACAGGCACTGCAGAATGAACGGATGCCGTCAATCCCAGCAGCATGGATTACGCAGGATGTCCGTCACCTGAGGGGCTCTCACTTCAGGGGTCTTGTCTTGGAGGCTCTGTACCTGGTTTAATTTCTTGAACTCCACCACTTGGAAGAAGATGTGCTCAAGGATGTGTTTGGCATCCTGTTGGTCCTTTGGTAGTTTGCTGGTCACTCCAAGAATGTCACCACATTTCCTGACATAGAACTCCAGGTCTTCTTCAGTACCTACGCACAGTTGGGGTAATGAGATAAACCCGTAACTATGTTTTATGGGCAACTATCTAGTTCCTTCTCTCTCAAGATCACTTAGCTCTCCCTAGGGTAATAAGATCACAGGACTTAAACAATGACAAACTGTAGCTATGACTGATGTATTGCTTTCATAAACTGGGACAAAACTACAACACTCTTAATTAGAATAAAGCTGAACTAGTCCTAGTTCTCTTATTCAACAGCAGGAAATCAAACTATATGAATACAACAAGGTCCACTATGGTTAGTGGACATATGGTTATTTTAAAATCACATTTATTATAATTTTATAGAAAAGAAAAAAACACCTATAATTCCAACAACATATATCTCTGTGGAACTATCCTGAGCAGCCCTATGCTAGAATTCAAATAATTTAGGGCTGGTGCTGTGGCGTAGCAGATAAAGCCACCTGCAGTGTCAGCATCCCATATGGGTGTTGGTTCAAGTCCCAGCTGCTTCACTTCTGATCCAGCTCTCTGCTATAGCCTGGGAAAGCAGTAGAAGATGGCCCAAGTCCTTGGGTCCCTGCACCCACATGGGAGACCCAGAAGAAGCTCCTGGCTCCTGGCTTCGGATCAGTGCAGCTTCGGCTGTTGTGGCCATTTCGGGAATGAACCAGCAGAAGGAAGACCTCTCTCTCTCTGCCTCTCCTTCTCTGTCTGTGTAACACTGACTTTCAAATAAATGAATAAATCTTTTAAAAAAATTCATGGAAAATAGAAAAAAGTTTACTTTGGTGCAAAAAATCTGCAAAATAAAATTTTATTCTTCAAAAAGTTCATGGAAAATGTATATTATGAAAAGATTATATACAGATTTCAGAGTATTCTGCACCAAAAAAACCTCCCAATAATTCCATTATCCAGGAACATTCTGAAATTCCCTCATCTCTAGGGTGGTCAGCCATTGCTGCCCTTCTAGTAATTTCATGACTCATCTATGGCCAGGCCTGCAGGGATCAAAGCTGAGACTTTGGGCTTTCTGCTTAGCACCACGTTCAGATTCACTGTGCTAATGAGCCTCAAGAAAAACATCCAGTATCATCTAGATGAATGCACACCTGTTCACATTTTGTTCTCCCTAAACCACCTAAACTTTCTCTCAAAGCAACTCTCAGAAGCTCTCAGTTAAATAAAACTCTGACAAGAAAAGGTGAAAAGTGGCCAACTTACACTTATTGGTAATCTGAGCAAGCCGGGCCTTCTCTGAGGAGAACGTCTCATCTAAGTCAAACAGCTCCAGAGGAGGGGGTGGTAACTCCCTGAAACTAGGGGGGAAAACCTGAAGGAAATAAAGGCTTTCATGAAAGAGCTTATCCAAAGCCATAACCAGCCGTGAGAAGGACCAGGGAAATGAGGGGACAGCTCAGGCCTTCCCCAGGATGAGCCACCTGGACTTCCATCACCTCCTCCTGTTCTCATCGTTAGATCCACTGGGAACAACCAACAGGACAGTTCAAGTGTCAAGTGTGCCGTGACACTGACCAAGCTGACCAACAGGCACTACCAAGTCACTCAGCACAACACAAGCTTCGGGCTAGGTTCATGTTAACATCTGATTGGACAACTCATTCCTCACTTAGTCGTGGGTTCTTCAGGGACAGAAATTATTGGGGAACAGATGTACGTTAGTATAAAAAGTACAGAACCCAGAGTTAGAGTTCATAGGTGTGAACCAATCGGGTGTCAGCAAATGTGTCAACTACCATTTTTCCAACAAAAAACCTGATTTGCAGCATCTGCCATTTTCTGTGGTATAAACACTCCCACCACAGCCAATTTCAAGCCACCAAGTTAAAGTCAACTGGCTCACAACACTGCAGAATGGAACAGGGCAGGGCAGTATGAGGCGAGCTGAGTTACCAGTGGGCTGAAAAGTTGAGAATTCTCCTACATACATGACTATCCTCTGGGCAGCGAGAGAATTGTTCTATAAAGCCTCCTTTTTACCCCGAAGTCTCATATGCCCCTCACCCGCACAAGACAGAAAATGTTTACCAGCCAGAAAGTCCACGGCCTTGACTCCCCAGGTGAGCCATATGGCAGCCCCTAGGGAACACTAACAGGTCTGGGGACGGCTGTTTTTAGACACAGCACTGCCTAGCTGGCAGGACGAGGGCCGCAGCAAGACCGCCAAGCACACCTACTCACCGCAGGCTGGAGGGCCGGCAGCGGCGTCTCAAACTGAGGCTGGATGAGTTGAAGTGGTTCATGCTTCACATTCAGCTGCTCGTGAGCCCTGTGTTAATAAGAAAATAAAAAAGCAGGGACCACAATGAGACAACTCTGACAAAGCACATCTAACTGACCACAGAGTTTCTCCATCAAAGATGGCAGTTTGGGGCGGGTGTTTGGGGAAGCAGTTAAGACACCACTTAGGATGATCACATCCCCTGAGTGCCTGGGTTCAGGTCTAGCTGCACTCTCTACTCCAGCTTCCTGCTGATGCATACCCCGAGTCCCTAGCCCCCGTGTGCAGCTCCAGGCTGAGATCCTGGCTCCTGGCTTTGGAGCATGTTGAAGATGGGAAATCTGTCTCTGTCTCAGTCTCTCCACCTAAATCTGAAAACTGAAAAGGTGGTGGCTCAGCACTATTTTAGAAACACAAACAAAATGTGTTGCTCTATCTGTTGTAAGATTCTTTCAGGAACCCTCTCCACTGTAATATACATTTATTATTTATTCAGAACTGAAAGGAAACTTTTTTGGGAAGATTTTGTTTATTTACGGGGCCGGTGCTGTGGTGTGGTGGGTTAAGCTGCCGCCTGGAGTGCTCACATCCCATATGGGCGCCAGTTTGAGTCCTGGCTGCTCTACTTCCGATCCACCTCCCTGCTAATGCTCCTGGGACAGCAGCAGGGGATGCCCCAAGTGCTTGGGTCCCTGTACCCACGTGGGAGATGCAGATGAAGGTTCTGTCTCAGCTTCAGCCTGGCCCAGCCCTGGTTGTTACAGCCATCTGGAGAGTGAACCAGAGGATGGAAGACTCTCTCTCCTCTCTCTCTCTCTTTGTAACTCTGCATTTCAAATAAATCCTTTTTTAAAAAAAGATTTTATTGAAAGAATTAGAGAGAGGGAGGGAGAGACAGAGAGGGAGCTCTTCCATCCGCTGGTTCATCACCAAACGGTCACGACAGAGCTGGGCCAGGCTGAAGCCAGAGCCTGGAACTCTACGCAGGTTTCCCATGTGGATGGCAAGGGCCCACGCACTTGGGCTAAGGTCTGCTGCCTTCTCAGGTCATTAGCAGAGCGCTGGCTCAGAAGCTCACCACCTGCCCAAATCTTCCCTTTGCTTGACAGGGTAGAGGTGAGAGAGTAGAGGAAATAATCTCTTTTCTTTAATGTTCATTTTCATCTACTTGAAAGGCAGAGAGACAGAAAAAAAGAGACCCTCCACCTGCTGGCTCAGTGCCCAAATGCTCACAACAGCCAGGGCTGGGCCAGGCCAAACCCAGGAGCCCAGAACTCTATCTGGGTCTCCTATGTGGATGGTAGGGGCCCAAGCACTTGAGCCATCACCTGCTGCCTCCCAGGGTGTGTATTAGCAAGAAGCTGGATCAGAAGTGGAGAACCTGGGTCTGGAATCAGCAGCAGTCCAGTATGTGATACAGATGTCCTAATCAGTGGCTTAACCTATTGTGCTATAATGCCTGGCCCCTTGAAACTAATCTTAAAACCAAGCAAAATCTAATTCAGACTCCAATCCATACAGGAGAGGAGAAAGAACAAATGACAACTCTAAATACAAATCAATGAAGTGGGGCTGAGCTATGTATTTCCAGAATGCTCTGCCCCAACCTCTAGTATTGCATTTTCACTACCACACATCTCAATCCCCCGTCCATCAGATCATGAACTCCAAGGGCAAGCACTCCACATCACTTATTTCTACCTCCCACCCCAGAAGCACTGACAAATGCCAGACGAAAAACGAGCAACACCCTATAGTTGGCATAAGTACTTAAAGCCTGAATTTTTACTCAGAAAAGGGAAACTATTCTCATGAAAAGTACTGACAGATACCAGAAGCCAGTAATTACTGCCCTCCGTGGTGAGAAAGGCAAATATGAATACAATCAAAGACTTGGCTCAGCCCCTGCTACACTAACTAGGGGCAGTTCTAATCAACCCTTCATTCAGCACTGAAGAGCACTCAGCACCGCCTGATCTAAATGTTTCAGCAGAGAATTAGGGTGAAACAGCAAAGCCGGTTGGATGCCTTAAGCAGCCTGATGTCTTTGGTTAGACTAAGAAAAGCTGGAATCTGCAGAGGAGGGAGAAGACGTAAAAGCTCAAAACTAAGCAAGCTAAGAGTCAAACATGAAGCCAGCAGTGAAAGCATTTGTGACCTGGACGACACCTGTGGAAGGCTGCAGGCGTGGGTGGTGACACACACATGGCAAACTCTGGGAGCTTTCAATCTGTTTTTTAAAAGCACCCTCATCTCCTGCAGTCACAAATCTCTAGATAACTTCTTCCCAGGTTCAGGGTTAAGGACATCTGGATTCAAATTCAGGCCCCACTGAAAACCACTTGTGTGACCTTGAGCAAGTCACTTAATTTCTCTGGCCTCAGTGTTCTGATATGGGGATAATAACTTCATCACAGTCATCACATGACAATGCAACATACACAGAAAACATACACATAAGGCATTTGCTCTACAATAAGCCTCAATGAATGCTAGTTTTTTATTACTAAAATCGAAGGGGAGGGAGGTGAAGATAGAAGCTAAGAACAAGTGACTTAACCAGGGCTTGAGTAATGAGGGTTTAACTCTGAGCAGGTTTCCTACCTTTCCTTGAGCCTCAGCTTCCTTAAAAATCAAACATGGAGCTATGCTCCACTTTTCAGAATTGGTATAACCACTAAATGTGATAGTGTGGCAGGCACTGTGTTGTAGTAGGCTAAGCTGCCACTGCGGCACTGGCATCCCATATGGCACCAGTTCATGTCCTGGCTGCTCCTCTTCCAATCCAGCTCTCTGCGTATGGCCTGGAAAGCAGTCAAGGTGCTTGGGCCCCTGCACCTGCACAGGAGACCTGGAAGAAGCTCCTGGCTTCGGCCTGGCCCGGCTCTGGCCACTGCAGCCATTTGGGGAGTGAATCAGAGGATGAAAGACCTCTCTCTCTGTCTATAACTCTGTCTCTCAAATAAATAAATAAAATCTTAAAAAACAAAATAACAACAACAGTACATGTGATAGTATCTGTAGGCTCCTGGTAGAAAGTAAGTGCCTAATAATTGTTTGGGAAATGTGACAAAAGAACTTTCAGACATCACGTGTAAGGTTTTACGATACAAGCTAATCAATATATACAACAATAGCAATTACTATGCAGACTAACATATGCAATACATAATTCCTGGGCATCATAAAAACCTTGCTGTTCTTTATCCCATCTGCTTAACAAAACAACAGCGGCTAAATGCATGTATCAGCCCACTTTGCTGCAGCCACATGGGGAAACAAGGCTGGAGGAAAACACAACCATGCTGGCTTGTGGAACTCTGGATCCAAGACCACTAACTTCCAGTGGGCCTTGAACATTACTGGGTGGTCCTTGTACAGCACCCTTGTCCACTCGCTCCACCACTCCCCTACATGAGGGTACTTCAAAATATTCACAGGGAGCTGAGCATTTGGCGTGGTGGCTAAGATGTTGTTTGGAGTATAAACATCCCATACTGGACAGTCCAGGTTCTGAGTGCAGAGTCCCAGCTCTGCTTCCAATCCCAGCTTCTTGCTAATGCACACCGTGGAAGGCAGCAGTGATGGCTCAAGTACTTGGGTCCCTGCCACTCATGTGGGAGACCTGGATGGAGGTCCAGGCTCCCAGCTTCAGCCTGGCCTAGCCCAGGCTACTGCAAGCACGTGGGGAGTAAATCAGCAGACAGATCTCCCTGTCTTGTCTGTCTGTATTTCTTTCACTAACTCTCTGCCTTCCAAATAAATAATTTTTATTTATTTTTAAAATATCAGTTTATTAGAGAGAGAGAGAGAGATCGATCTTCCATCTACTGGTTCACTCCTCAGATGGCCACAATGGCCAGGGCTGGGTCAGGCTGAAGCCAGGAACCAGGAGCTTCTTCTTGGTCTCCCACATGGGTGGCAGGGGCCATCCTATGCTGCTTTCCTAGGTGCATTAGCAGGGAGCTGAATTAGAAACAGAGCAGCTGGGACTCAAACCAGCACCCAAATGGGATGCCAGCAATGTACACAGTGGCTTAACCTTCTATGTTCAGTGCCAGCCCCCAAATAAATAATTTTTACAAATTCATGGAAAAATGGTATTATTCCTCCACCCACATGGGAGTCCCAGAGGAGTATCCTGGCTCCCATCTGACCCAGCTCCAGTTGTCATGGCCATTTGGGGAGTGAACCAGTGGATAGAGGATCTCTGTCTCTCCCTCTCCGTGGCTCTGCCTTTCAAATAAATTAATAAATCTAAAAAAAAAATTAAAAAATATTTATTTTGATAAACATTTTGAAATCTATGCGGTTTTTTCATAATATGCACTGTCCACTTCCACAAAACTTCTCTCCCAATCTCTGCAATTTCCAGCTACTGATCTTCTTCCCACACAGAAGACATTAAGAACTTCCACAGTCTTCAAGCAACACCTTTTCCCATCCGCCAGCATCTGCACCCATCTTCCCCGTGTGTTTCCTCTGTATTACTAGACAGACAACCCATGATCCTTCCCATCTAAAACCTCCTGTCCTAACGTCTCTCACCAGGCCCTTCCCCTTCTTTCTCGCTTCACTCCAACCTCTCTCCTCACTCTCTTAACATTATCCACGTTTCTCTCTATAGGAACATACCATCAGTGTGCAAATACCCAGTGACTTTGTGGGAGACCCAGACTGAGTTCCCAGCTCTTGGCTGTGGCCTGGCCCAGCCCTGGCTGTTGCAGGCATTGAGAACTAGACTGGTGAATAGGAGCTCTTTCTTGGTCTCTGTCTCTCTTTGTCCCTCAAACAGATCAATCTTAAACAAAACATCTAATACTACCCCAGAGGTAAGATGCAGCACTATGAGAAAGAAGACAAATGCTGTCTCTCAGCACCAGCAGCTGTGAAGGCCAACCTGAGCCCCAGCCCACTCCAGTGCTGAGCCTGCAGGCCCCCAGCCTCCCCACAGCTTCCCCGACTTCCTGTAGATGGCCTCATCTCTGCCCAAGCACTTCTGCCCGCACAGGCTCACCGGGAACCGCTCAGCTGCATCACATGGAGAGCGCAGGGCAGAACCCATTTTCCTCTCCCTGCCTTCCCAGGGCAGTCAGCAGTACTGTCAGTCACTCAGACCTCCAGAAAGGAATCTCCTGGACATGTCCATCCCAGCCTCCCATGGCCACATCCCATGGATTCTTTCTCCCCAGGCATCTCTCAAAACCACAGCTTCTGCTCTTGCTAGCTCCGCTCTCCACCCTCCTGGTCTGCTCAACAGTCTCCTACCTGGCCCTGCACGTCTATTTGTCCTTGTTCCAGCAGATTGTTCAAACCGCTGCAAGAAGCTGTTTGGGTTGCTTTGGAAAGCATGGATTCCAGCCTGTCCCTCCTAGCATCTTGTTGACAAACCCCGCCTGGTCACACCCGGCACATGTGAGTGTCTGGGGCTTTGCTCATAAAGCAACCTGGCTGCAGAATGCTCTAACATCACACCTCCCCAGCCACCAGTGTAAGGCATACAATATAGGGCCAAGCAGATACAGGTCTCCAAGAAGTGACTGTTGAAATACTCAACGTGCAGTTCAGACAGCAGCTCTTCCACAAAGATGCTGTCCCCCACCTCAGTCACACTCAGTTTCCCTTTCTCCATGATGCTCCTGCTTCTGGTTTATACTCTGCATTTAGGAGCTGAATAATAACCCTGTACCAGAGCTTTGTCTGAATTCTCCACAAAGCTAAGTTTCAGGCACAGGAGCTCAGCTGAACTGGAAACAGAGGCCAGGGCCCACGGGGCCTCAGAATCGCCTGTGGTTTCTGTGCACCAACCCTGCACTCCTCCCCCTTCTCTCTGTTGGCCTCATCATAGACCTGACAACACATGCACACCCTGGCTGTGACCCTAACTCCCACCCACAGGCTGTTTTCACACCGCAGGCCCAGGATGGAGTGCAGGGCAGCTCGGAGCACCACAGGTACTGACTTGATGACCTTGGGGAGGGAGGCGGTATCCAGCTGGTAGATGGACAGGTCGAAGAGGGTGGTGAAGTCACATGGGTTCTCATCGCCCTCCTGGAGACACACTCGCAGCCGCTCTGACAGGGTGGCTGTGTCAGGCAACATCATGTAGTCGGAAATCTGAAAGACACAGGGTCCTCTCAGCAGGGTAGGAGCAGAGTTTTTATTCTGCCCTGACTCCACTGTCTCAGGTCTAACTCTGCAGTATGCATGCTCCTTTGTCAAGAGACCACTGCGCAGGGTGCGGGGCAACTACACGGTGAAGGCCACTTAATGTGGATGGAGGAACAAAGCCCCGTGGCCACCAGGGAGGCTGGCGAAACCCAAGTCCCCAGTCGCTCACGCTGGAGAAACACAGCCATGCTGCTTGGTTTCATTTCGTGATCTTTGATACGACGGTTCAGCAGTTCACTTTATCTCCCTCACCCACTCACTTTCCCACTCTCCCAGGCAATGCTTCTCTTGTCATGTCAACCAATTCTCTTTTGTCATTTTAGTTAACAGCTATATTTTCCATTTTAGTGAGATAACAGAAGCAATCTTGAGAGTCCACAAGCTCCCACCACAGTATGCACCTGCCCTCCAGGGCCATTTCCACTGCTTTCTCGCCTGCTATGTACGTGCCACCTCCGCCCCACCACCACCACCTTGCATTAGATCCCAGCCCTCCTCCCCTAGCCAAAGAGATCCTCCAGCATTGCTGACAGCCCTTAAAGATGACACACGATAGACCAGCAAAACTTGGATGCTCAAAAGGAGAAACACAATCTTTTTTTATTTATTTATTTATTTGAAAGTCAGAGTTACATAGAGAGAGGAGAGGCAGAGAGAAGAGAGAGAGAGAGAAGAGAGAGAGGGAGGTCTTCCATCCAATGGTTCACTCCCCAATTGGCTGCAATGGCTGGAGCTGCACCGATCCAAAGCCAGGAGCCAGGAGCTTCTTCTAGGTCTCCCACGTGGGTGCAGGGGCCCAATGACTTGGGTCATCTTCTACTGCTTTCCCAGGCCATAGCAGAGAGCTGGATCAGAAGTGGAGCACCAGGGTCTTCAACCGGCACCCATATGGGATGCCAGTGCTTCAGGCCAGGGCATTAACCTGCAATGCCAAAGCACTGGGTACCACTCCCCCTGGCTGCTCCACTTCCAGCTCTCTGCTAATGGCCTGAGAAAGCTGTAGAAGATGGCCCAAGTCCTTGGGCCCCTGCACCCAAGTGGGAGACCTGGAAGAAAGCTCCTGGCTCCTGGCTTTGGAACAGCACAGCTCTGGCCATTGCAGCCAACTGGGGAGTAAACCAGCTGATGGAAGACCTCTCTTTCTCTCTCTCTGCCTCTCCTCTCTCTGTGTAACTGACTTTTGAGTAAATAAATAAATCTTAAAAAAAAAAAAAAAAGGAATCATTTCATGATTTACAACCTCGTACCTCTGGATCCTCAGCATCAATCTGGTTCAAGTGGATGTCTTCTGTCGTGAGCCACTGGAACACAACATCCTGGATTTAAAAAAAAAAAACATAGAATGAGACAGATGGTTATTTGAGAAAGCAGAGGTTCAGCGCTAGAGAATGAAGTCATCCAAGAAAACTGATAAAAGGAAAAAATATAAACTGGTGACTCAAAAAGGAAAGCCAGCTTCTCTTGGTGAAATCACATGAAAACCTAGAGATCTTCATGTGTAATCTTTATTATCAGAAACACATTGTTTAGCTTAGGGTACTCTGATATCTAACCACAAGTTAAAATGTATTAAACCTTGTTCACAATCCCAAATCAAACGCTGTTTAATGTGTTAACAGTCTGAATTTAAAGTAAAACAATTTTTAAAGATTTATTTATTTGAAAGGCAGAACGGCAGAGAGAGAATGAGAAACAGAGAGAGCGAGAGAGAGAGAGAGCGAGCGCGCCAGAGAGAGAGAGGGGAAGAAAGATTATCCATCTGTTGGTTCATTCCCCAAATGCCCATGACAGGCAGGGCTGGGCCAGGCTATACGTCAGAAGCCAGGAGCCTGGAACTCCATCTGGGTCTCCCATGTGGTGGATTCCAGCACGTGAACCAGGTACTCAATAGGGGATACAGTGTCCCAAGCAGCTTCTTAACGGCTGCACCAAACACCTGCCCCTGCTTTGCACCACTCTGACACAGAGCACTTGCAATGCCTTCACTCCCCTCCCCACTCCATCAGTTACTCAGCCAGCTCATATGTAGCCCTGCTAAGGACCTCTCCTCTCCAGTCACACCTTCGGGACCTTCATTCGCATCCTCATCCTCTGGCCTGGCTGACTCCACCAGCCTCCTGGCTGTAACTCACACATCTGACTGAGCCCAAGGATGCTGGAAACTTGCAAGGGACCCCCGTGGCTTTAGGCATAAAGTTCAGGTTCCTTGGTTAACACAGGAGGCCCTCGTGGCACCTGCCCCTCACCACTCCTGTGCCATTCCCATCCCTTGGCATGCTTAGAAAGAACCTTCTGGACCACTAATCTCCCTCTCACTCCCCTCCATGTACTTCCAGCTTCGTCAAAGCAGGGAGTACACCTGACTCAAACTCTGTATTCTTACTGCCTGGCACATGATGGCTCTCAAGAGGCAGTTCTAAATGAATCAATGAATTTACTGGTATTTAAATGGCATGAATAACAAACTTACACATTATACATAACTGTGATGAGTCAGAAAAGCTTACCATGATTTTGCTGTTTTCTTCTTTATCCAAATATTGGTCACTGAACATGTGACAGGAGCCAAGCACTGCCAGCTTCCCACCTTGGTTCTATGGATGACAAAGCCCTGTCAGGTACACAGATCCTGAAAGACACTGCATGTGTGCCAGACCCCAAACATTTATCATCAGAAGTGTGTCAGCAGCTGTCGTACAGGCTAATAAGTGCCGATTCCCACGAGGATTTTAACAGTCTAAAAATAACAACTCTGATAACAAGTACACGCTAACCTCATTTTAGGTGTTTCTATATTCTTTTATTTGACTTCAACAAAAAGTACTGTAAATTGGTTCTATAGCATTTCCCGTTGTTAGTTATCTGAGAAATACAAAACATAATTTTAAAGGAAAAAGATAATCTGCATAAAGACATTGATGGAGATCACAAAACAGAGTTTAAGATCCACTCAGAAAACTAAGCCACAGCATTAATAATTCATGAAAGAAATAATAAACTGGTTAATTAAATTTTTCAATGTTCGGCCAACGCAGAGGCTCACTAGCCTAATCCTCTGCCTGTGGTGTTGGTACTCCGGGTTCTAGTCCCGGTCAGGGTGCCAGATTCTGTCCCAGTTGCTCCTCTTCCAGTCCAGCTCTCTGCTGTGGCCCGGGAAGGCAGAGGGGGATGGCCCAAGTGCTTGGGCCCTGCACCCGTATGGGAGACTAGGAGGAAGCACCTGGCTCCTGTCTTCAGATCAGCGCAGCACGTCAGCCATAGCAGCCATTTTGGGGGGTGAACCAATGGAAGGAAGACCTTTCTCTCAATCTCTCTCTCACTGTCTAACTCTGCCTGTCAAAAACAAAAAACAAAAAAAACGAATGAGCCTGCAGCTGGCACCTCCACCACCCATATGGGAGACCTGGAATGAGTTCCAGGCTCCTGGCTTCAGTCTGCCCCAATCCTGGCCATTCCAGCCATTCAGAGAGTGAACTATTTCGTGGAAGATCCTTCTCTGTCTCTTCTCTCCGTAACTCTTGCCTTCCAAATAAATACTTTTTTTTAAATTGAAAATGACCTTTTTTAGTCATTACATTATAACTAAAAGGTGTTTTTAGTAACATGGGAAAATGCTTCTCTCATAACGTTATATTAAAAAAAAGTATACGCCCTACTATAGGCCTATCTCAGTGCAAAGCCTCTGAGCCAGTGCACACATGTGAGGGTACGCAGTGTGGCAGGAAACGTGAGCTTCCCTGGAGCAGGGAAAGGAGACATTCTTCCTGTTCTTATCCCCGTGTTTTTCAGTTTTTCTACAGTGAGCAGGTATTACTTTTGCTATGAGAAAAAGAGATATATTAAAAATCCAAAGTGAAATCCCTTTTTTCTGGTTATACTCAAGTGGAGCAGGAACCTTTTTAAGCACACTAGGAAGTGAAACATGCCTGAGCCACAGAACGCAAGAGCTACAAAGACACAGGTTCACGTTAAAAAAACCATCAGCAAAACAAACTTGACTTGGGCCACATTAAAAGCAAATGACTCATAAGAAAAACAACACTACTAGTAGTACACATGACCACTGAAAACAGATGAGCTACTGAGAACAGGAAGTCATATTGGTGGAATTCCACAGAACGAGGCGGAAGTGACTGAATGAACCATGCTGAGATGTGAATCTACCTATCTAAGTCAATACAGGAAGATATGTAAGATTTTCTTTCCTGTTACTGTTTAGTTTTTCTTTAATATTATTTAATTTCTTTTTCCTACCTCACTTATTTCAAATAAACTATAATCTTGCTTTAATCTTTTTATTCTGTCCTGACAGTGATTCTACCATTGTCTTCAGCTTTCTTTTCCAGCATTTGTTCCAATGAAGTAAATTTAAGTCCACTCAAGAACCAAGTTTGTCCTTCAATAGTAAAAGTCCCAGGAAACCCAAGATGCCAGGCTGATGGAGGCAGTGGCCCTGGGAGGGGGCAGAACCCCGAGGGTTGGCCTGACCCTGCTCGGGGAAGGGCAGAACCCCGAGGGTTGGCCTGACCCTGCTTAGAAGGGCAGGACCCCGAGGGTTGGCTTGACCCTGCTCGGGGAAGGGCAGGACCCCGAGGGTTGGCCTGACCCTGCTCGGGGAAGGGCAGGACCCCGAGGGTTGGCCTGACCCTGCTCGGGGAAGGGCAGGACCCCGAGGGTTGGCCTGACCCTGCTCGGGGAAGGGCAGGACCCCGAGGGTTGGCCTGACCCTGCTCAGGGTTCCCAGGAGGCTGAAGTGTGCTCCCTTCCTTACCACTGGCTCATTTCATTAAGGGAGATGGGCAACGGCCTCTCAGACTGTGGTTATAAAGCAGGACTGAAGGCTTCGGAGGAAGGGCAAATGCTTTAAATGAGTAGCCAATGGGCAAAGGGAAAGTTAGAAGTCACTGAGCCCAGGATATGGCAGCAAGTGGATGCTCCCGAAAGATCCCTGATTAAGCCAGGTAAAATCGCTGTGCCCACTTAAGAAATCAAATCATCACAGCTACAGAATTAAATGACTGTGCTTACAAACGGACAGCTTAATACACTTCCACATCTTGAAAATAATACTTAAAACAAAGGTTTCAAGCTGTTTGGAAGAGCCTAACTACCCTAAGAGCGCTATGAATTTTGTTTAAATATTTCAAACACAGCACAGACATTTATTTACTTCCTAAAATTGTGAGGTGAGAGCTTTCAAATAAGGACATGAGGGAAAGGTCATACCTAGGCTGCCACAAGGAAAAACAGGATTGTGAGCACCTAGATGGACATCGAGGTCCCTGGGACAAAAGTGGAAGGTCAGCAGAAGAATCTATCCCTTGGTGGACAGACGAAGGTAAATTCAGCAAAACATGCATTGAAAGGCAGCGACCTAGTGGGGCCTAATGAGAGGGCCGCGTCCTCCGGGGCTACTGTTTCCACGTTTCCGAGGGGTCTCCAGGATGAGAACTGGACAGCCAGTCTTCTTAGACGTTCTCCCGGCACACACTAAAATAACACAGCAGCACTCCCTAACTCTGCCCTTCCCTGAATGGATTCTCCTACAGTGGTGACTGCTCTCAGTCAGACTGGATGAAAAGTCATTTCAAGAGCCATACTTGTAAGTAGTACCCTCATGCTATAGCAGAAAAGCTCTGGATTTAGGATGGTAAGAGGTTCAGGGGGCCAGTGCTGTGGCATAGCAGTTAAAGCCACTGCCTGCAGTGCTGGCATCCAATATGGGTGCCAGTTCAAATCCCAGCTGCTCCACTTCTGATTCAGTCTTTTTTTTTTAAAGATTTATTTATTTGAAAGTTACAGTTACACAGAGAGTGAAGGAGAGGCAAAAAGAGAGAGAGGTCTTCCATCCGCTGGTTCACTCCCCAATTGGCCACAATGGCCGGAGCTGTGCCAATTTGAAACCAGGAGCCAGGAGCTTCTTCTGGGTCTCCCACACAGCCACAGGGGCCCAAGGAGTTGGGCCATCTTCTACTGCTTTCCCAGGCCATAGCAGGGAGCTGGATCAGGAGTGGAGCAGCCAGGACTCGAACCCTTATGGGTTGCTGGCACTGTAGGTGGCGGCCTTACCCACTATGCCACAGTGCCAGCCCCCTAGTCCCGTTAATGCACCTGGGAAAGCAGTGGAAGATGGCCCAAGTGCTGAGGGCCCTGGACCCACATGGGAGACCTGGAAGGAGCTCCTGGCTCTGGATCGGCCCAGCTCCGGCCATTGTGGCCATTTGGGGAGTGAACCAGCTGATGGAAGACATCCCCTGCCTCTATCTCTGCCTCTGCCTCTCTGTTAACTCTGCCTTTCAAATGAATAAATCTTAAAAAAAAAAAAAAAAAAAAAGTTAGGTTCAAGCCTCCACTTCATCAATTACTACACAATCCACTGTTTCCCCATAAGTAAACACGAACATTTGCACCTTATCTAAGAAAGGCTGTACCTTCGAGTGATAGAAAGCCAGAATGGGTCTGTTGAGCGGGAAGCAGACAGAGCCCGTGGACAGAACAGCCACTGCTGGTTTCATGACACTCAGTGTGGCACCAAAAGGATAGACAAAGGTGAGAGCCCTGGAAGAAATGAAAGAAACACATTCCAATTTTTAAAACAGGAGTTAAAAAATCTGAAAATAATCTCAGTGTTTCTGCAGCAATGCTCTTTGATTCACCACCGCACACAGAATTCCTTCTATGCTCTGGTTTGTTATCTCAAAAATGGGGACAGCTTGAACTACAAGTTTAATATGGCACTTACCAGACATGAGAGTAAATTAACAGGAGTGCACATGACTGGACCTGGAAGGACTAAAGGAGCCCCTGCAGAGGGGAGGAAGAAGAGGAGGCCTCATGTCAGAACTGCACCTCTCATACGTGAGCCTGTGGGTATCTCCCTCCCCCTCAGACGTGGCTGGTGAGATGTCTAGGAGCCACTGTGTGTCGCTGGAAGGCTATGTCAACAGATGAATGCTCACATGAAATGAAGCGTACATGTACCCCACAGATTTGCCTTGGAGTCCCTCCTCTCCACCATCCTAAAAAAAGACTGAAAACTGGGACTAGCATTGTGGCATAGTGGGTAAAGCCACTGCTTGCAGGGCTGGCATCCCATATGGGTGCCAGCTCGAGTCCTGGCTGCTCCATTCCGATCCATCTCTCTGCTATCGCCTGGGAAAGCAGTGGGAGATGGCCCAAGTGCTTGGGCCCCTGTACCTGTGCAGGGAACCTGGAAGCAGCTCCAGGTTCATGGCTTCAAATCGGCCCAACTCTGGCCATTATGGCCATTTGGGGAGTGAACCAGAGGATGGAAGACCTCTCTCTCTGTCTCTCCCCTTCTCTCTCTGTAACTCTGCCTCTCAAATAAATAAACAAATAAATCTTAAAAAAAAAAAAAAGAAAGAAAGAAACTGAAAACTCTCCATGGTGAGTCAGTCTGACCTGGGGCAGGGTACTCCTACAGCGCTGTGGGCAGGGGAGGCGGGACCAGGGGCAGGTCCTGGGATGAGAGGATCCAGGCAGCAGGAGCTTGATTTCCCTGAAAGATGGAGCTACTTCACAGCAGTGCTCTCAGGATGGAGAGAAACAGAGATGCTAGTACTGCAGCATGAGGTCAGAAACTTGAGAAAGGGGGTATGGGGGAAGCCCTATTAGGAATATCTTACAAAGATTTTAATTTCCCTTTAGAACATTAGTAAACTCTTTTCTTAGTTTAAATTTCATATTAGTTCCCCTCCAGTGTGAGAGTCTCGCACACCTTCAGTAGAGTCTCATCTACCCCTGTGGCTTCTGTGGTCACAGCACGACAGTATCTGTCCAACATCCTCCACTCTCACACCTACCCCAGTGGTACCCCAGTAAATGCAGCCCGTGAGTTCCCAGCCAGGAGCAGCAGCAAGTGAGCGGCTGCCCCAGGAGGAAGCAGTGGGAGAAGCAGGAAGCAGTGGGAGAAGCAGTCGTGGGGATGTCAATGCACATCCCTACCCACATTTTCCCCAAGTGCACTCGAAGGAGATTGTTGGTACAGGGAGAATGAACAGTTGAGTTGTGGGATTAAAAGCCGTCAGCTATTATTTATAGTCCTCAACTTATTGCTACTACCAAATCAGTCAGAACGACATTTTAATAAGACATCTGATAAACGTTAAGACTTAAACACCCATCCCAAAACAAGATTCTTTTAGATCACAGTGAATAAGATTAGCAAACTGAAAAGCTTGGGAAAGACGTTCTGGAAGAGCCAGAGGAGGCGCCTGGTTCCTGGCTTCGGATCGGTGCAGCTCCAGCTGTTGCAGCCACTTGGGGAGTGAACCAATGGAAGGAAGACCTTTCTCTCTGTCTATCCCTCTCACTGTCTGTAGCTCTACCTCTCAAATAAAAATAAATAAAATCTTTTAAAAATATGGTTAAAAAACAATGAATAAGAAATTCAAAGAAATACATCAGGCAATTGATTTTAAGGGCTATTCAAGCACTAATAAAGAAATGCAAATCAAAAGGAGATACAAGAATAACCGATGCTGGCAAGAGAAAAAAAGGAGCATGGTCACAGGGACTGTAACTGCTGCCAACCGCCTGCACGGTGATTTGGTGATGTATCACATCTGGCATGGCAGCTGGATGACCTTTGACCCAGAAATGCCAAAGCTAGGACTCTAACCTACTGAAATATGAGCACAAGTGCACAAACACTATATACATGATGAAGTTCACCTGCGCTTTGTTTATAATAACTAGTGTAAAACTGCTTATAATAACACTAAGGAGCAGAAATTAAAGCACAGGCTGTGGGGTACATGGCCTGGTAGAAACCTAAGTTCTGAATTCCAGCAACTATTTCCTGTTTTGCACCTAACCTTCTGGATTGTTGTGAGATCAGGTGAGCAGTATGTGTGTATCACATAGCAAATACTCACTAAATGCTAGGTGGTACAGGCTGAGTATCCCTTATATGAAATGCTTGGGATCAGTGTTTTGGATTTGGGTTTCCTTTTCCTTTCTTTCTTTTTTTTTTTTGACAGGCAGAGTGGACAGTGAGAGAGAGACAGAGAGAAAGGTCTTCCTTTTGCCATTGGTTCACCCTCCAATGGCTGCCGTGGACGGCGCGCTGCGGCCGGCGCACCACGCTGATCCGATGGCAGGAGCCAGGTACTAGGTGCTTTTTCCTGGTCTCCCATGGGGTGCAGGGCCCAAGCACTTGGGCCATCCTCCACTGCACTCCGGGCCACAGCAGAGGGCTGGCCTGGAAGAGGGGCAGCCGGGACAGAATCCGGCGCCCCGACCGGGACTAGAACCCGGTGTGCCAGCGCCGCAAGGCGGAGGATTAGCCTGTTGAGCCACGGCGCCGGCCTTGGGTTTCTTTTTCTTTTTTTTTTTTACAGGCAGAGTGGACAGTGAGAGAGAGAGATATAGAGAGAAAGGTCTTCCTTTTGCCGTTTGTTCACCCTCCAATGGCCGCCGCGGACAGCGCGCTGCGGCCGGCGCACCGCGCTCGTCCGATGGCAGGAGCCAGGAGCCAGGTGCTTTTCCTGGTCTCCCCATGGGGTGCAGGGCCCAAGCACCTGGGCCATCCTCCACTGCACTCCCGGGCCACAGCAGAGGGCTGGCCTGGAAGAGGGGCAACCGGGACAGAATCCGGCGCCCCGACCGGGACTAGAACCCGGTGTGCCGGCGCCGCAAGGCGGAGGATTAGCCTGTTGAGCCACGGCGCCGGCCTGGATTTGGGTTTCTAAGGGGATCTTGTAATATCTGTACACATGATGAGATGTCTTGGGATGTGAACCAAGTATAAGAAACAAAATTTGGGGGCTGGCGCTGTGGCGCAGCAGGTTAATGCCATGGCCTGAAGTGCTGGCATCCCATATGGGTACCGGTTTGAAACCTGGCTGCTCCACTTCCAATCCAGCTCTCGCCTGGGAAAGCAGTGGAAGATGGCCCAAGTCCTTGGGCCCCTGCACCCACGTGGGAGACCGAGAAGAAGCTCCTGCCTCCTGGCTTCAGATCAGCACAGCTCCAGCCGATGCAGCCAATTGGGGAGTGAATCAGCGGATGGAAGACCTCTCTCTCTCTCTCTCTGTGTAACTCTTTCAAATAAATAAATCTTAAATAAAAAAATTTTAAAAAAAATTTTGTTTCTTTTACACAAAGCCTGAAAGTAATTTTATATAATACTTTTAGTGTGTCTATATATATACATATATACATATATATATATATATATATTTAAAGATTTTATTTATTTCTTTAAGACACAGAGTTTTAGAGAGAGGGAGAGACAGAGAGAAAGGTCTCCATCCACTGGTTCACTCCTCTAAATGGCCACAGTGGCCAGAGCTGGGCCTATCCAAAGCCAGGAGCCAGGGGATTCTTCCAGGTCTCCCACCTGGGCACAGAGGCCCAAGCACATGGGCCATCTTCTACTGCTTTCCCAGGCCATAAGCAGAGAAATGGACAAGAAGAGGTGTCGGGACACGAACCAGTAGCCATAGGGGATTCCGATGCCGCAGGTGGAGGCTTAGCCCACTAAGCCACAGCACCAGCCCCCATGTGTCTATGCTCTGACCGTGAGCATCACATGAGGTCAGGTGCAGAATCTTCTGCCACGGTGTCAAGTCAGCACTCAAAATGTTTGATTTTAGAGCATTCAGGTTTTAGGTTTTTTAAATTAGAGATGCTCAATCTGTATTATTAAAGTAAAATATTACAAATGTCCTAAATCTCCAGTAAAAGGGGACTAGTTAGATAAATCAGGAAATATCAATTTCATCCAGTCATTAAAAAGGATAATGGCACTTAGCCTGTGTCACACACTGGGTTTGATATCTGGCTCCATCCAGCTCCTGACTCGTTTTCTGCTAACGCATACCCTGAGAAGCAGTGCTAATGGCTCAAGTAGTTGGGTCCCTGACAACCACGTGGGAGACCTAGATTGAGTTCCTGGCTCCTGGCTTCAGCATGGCCCAGCCCCAGCCACACTGCAGGCATCTTGGGCGTGAACCAGTGGATGCCAGTGCTCTGTCTCTGCCTCTCAAAAAAGAAAGGCAAGGTATATACCTATGTCTTTACATATGGGAAAACCCTCTAGACAGGACAGCAGCGTACTGTGAAGGCTGCCGATCTGCAGGGGCATGGATTTACAGTGCGGAACGTCTACTACCTTCCTTGTCCTCTGTTCAAATTGGTTTTGAGGTAGGAGGGGAGAGAATCACATATGTAATCAAAAACGAAAACTCTTTCCACCCTGAAAAACAAAGCTCTCCAGGACGATGCACCCCCTTGCCGCGGTCTCAGAAAGCACTCACTGGGCATTGTTTCCGCTGCTCTCCTCATCGATGATTCCAGGCACGGCCTTTCCAGCAGCTCGGCTGATTTCCCTTGAAGAAAACAAGTTAAATCTGGTACATAAAAAACTGAGGACGTTCACACTGTTTTCATTAGTAGTAAATATAAACGAGATGCAAGGATTTTGCAGATTTCACTTTTTTTTTTTTTTTTTTCCAGTTTGAGAGGCAGTGAGACAGAGAGAGACACAGAGACAGAGAGCTCCCCCTACATGTCCACAACAGCTAGGAGGAAGCCAGGAGCCCAGGAGCCCTGCTGGCTCCAGGGTGACCATTAGCAGAAGCTAGAACCAAGAGCAGTAGGGACTTGAACCCAGGCACTTTGATACGGAGTATGGCTGTCCCAACTGACATCTTAACTGCTGGGACAAATGTCTTTCCCCATAACAATTTTCAAAAATGGAATGAACGTACATCCACACACTCACACCTCTTTTGGGCAGCTTGCAAAGTTAACACTACTATGATCAGTTCCTCTTTCTTGAATCTGCATTCTAGACCTGCATCTAGACTGTATCTAGAGCCAGTGGTGTGCATAAAACAAATCCAAGTGCGGAGTAAGTAGCTCTGAGGGGTACTCACAGGGGGCATCTGAGGCTGCTCCCTTAGGAATTCATCTCCCACTTCCCCAAGGACCCTGATTTAAGTTTTAGGATCCAGACTAAAGGACGCTGCCTCCATCCCAGGCTCCAGATGATGATCACATACACAATAACTCTGCCAGTTCAGGCTGGGTTTGTGGCCTAGGACAGCTCAAACACAGCAAACCTCAGGACTGCTCCTGCTGGGACTGCAGTGTGGTCTCTCGTGGTGGATGTAGCATGCGGTACAGATCTGGGAGCTGTCAAAACTATTCAGCCCATGTGTACAGGACGGCAAAGCCAAGAGAACTACAGAGAAATAAAACTGAAGCTCTGATGACATGAAATTCTCAGCCAGTTTTTTGACAAATAGAGTTAGACAGTGAGAAAGGGAGAGAGAGAAAGGTCTTCCTTCCATTGGTTCACCCCCCAGTGGCCGCTGCGGCCGGTGCGCTGCACTGATCCGAAGCCAGAAGCCAGAAACCAGATGCTTTTCCTGGTCTCCCATGCAGGTGCAGGGCCCAAGGGCTTGGGCCATCCTCCACTGCCCTCCCAGGCCACAGCAGAGAGCTGGACTGGAAGAGAAGCAACCGGGACAGAACCGGCGCCCTGACCGGGACTAGAACCAGCAGTGCCAGCACCGCAGGTGGAGGATTAGCCTAGTGAGCTGTGGCACCGGCCGATTTCTGGGAGTTTCAATTACATATACCAATAAAGTCTCTTTACTCTTTAATCCATTTGCATAGGGTTTTCTGTTGCTTGCAACTACAAGTATCCTGACAAAAGGTTACTCTATGAGCCAGGTTTCAAAGGCTGGAGCAATATAATCCGATGTGTGAGAAGCAGCAGTATAATAAAATGATGATGAAACAGGAACACAAGACGGAAGGGGCAGTAGAAGGAAGGTGGAGAAGAGGTGGAGAGATGAGCACTACCTGTGAAAGCCCTTCTGCTTACCTGTTCAAGACCCCATTGGAAACCAGAGCTTCCTTAGGATGGAAATACTTGTAGTAGACATTTCTAACCACAGCATCTTCAAGGGAAGAGATAGGAAGGTGCATTTTAAGTTAGAAATACATGTGATATTATAGACTTACACAAATTTTGACCTGAAAGGAGCCCTGGAACTCTGTTGGAAACTCCTTTAAAACTAGAAGCCCACACCCAAAAGTTCAGGGTTTTCTTCCACTGTCCCAGGGGGCCCAGAGGCTAGCATTATCAATAATAAATATGAGGCCAGCGCCGCGGCTCAGTAGGCTAATCCTCCGCCTTGCAGCACTGGCACCCCGGGTTCTAGTCTCAGTCGGGGCGCTGGATTCTGTCCCAGTTGCCCCTCTTCCAGGCCAGCTCTCTGCTGTGGCCAGGGAGTGCAGTGGAGGAAGGCCCAAGTGCTTGGGCCCTGCACCCCATGGGAGACCAGGAGAAGCACCTGGCTCCTGCCATTGGATCAGCGCGGTGCGCTGGCCATGGCAGCCATTGGAGGGTGAACCAACGGCAAAAGGAAGACCTTTCTCTCTGTCTCTCTCTCTCACTGTCCACTCTGTCAAAAAAAAAAAAATTAGTGACTCTTTTGGCTTTTTTATTTATGTTTATTTGAGAGGCCGAGAGACAGACAAATAGAGCGGAGCTCCCACCTACTGGCTTACTCCCCAGATGCACAGGATGGCCAGGCTGGGCTAAGCCAAAGCCATAGTTGGGAAGTCAACTCAGGTCACATGGTCACAGGTCACATGGGCTGGCAGGAATTCAACTGTGAGTCATCACCTGCTGCCTCCCAGGATTTGCCTTAGCAGGCTTTGACTTAGGAACCAGAAGGACTTGAACCCAGGTACTAGGACGTGGGATATGGGAATCTTAATCACATTTTGTCTAACAGGCCAAGCACCTATCCCTGCCTCTATTTAAAATAATGATAATAATTACCATTATTAACCATGATTCCATATTCTTCTAATAGAAAGTTAATATTGGTATCAAATCGGGATTCTCCACCTTCTCCTAGCATCACAAGGATGTCTCCACCACCGTCAAGGAACTTCTTGAGGATTTCAAACTATACAAAGAAAAAAAAAAACCACGACTATACTCAAAAGATTTCTGTCCAAAATATTGTGAATAAGACCTTAACTGGTTGGAAAATAAGCAAAATTTAGACATCATTAAGTTTAAGTGTATGTGAGATAACATGAAATTTACTCTGCAGGACCTCCAAGCTTGTCTTTCAGCAGACACCCCCAAAATGCACTGCAAAGATGACTATCTAGACAGCAAACCAAAAGTGCAACATTCCTGGCTGTAGGAATCCTGCAGTTCTGCACTCGCCAGCACTCCTGATCTCTAACTACGCATGCCAGGTGCGCCCACCCTCCCTTGACAACCAAAACTGTCACCAGACTCCGCCAAATGTCCCCTTCGAAAGAGAAGAGGAAGCAGAAATCACCCCTGGCTGAGAACCTTACATCTAAACCATGTCCTCTCCTCATCTCCCTCCAAGGATATCAGGATGAAGGCAACTCATTCCACAATCAGGAGGAATTCTGTTCCAGCCGACCAAGTCACAGCGAGAAAGGCAAGCTGTGTGCTGCTGCTGGGACACTCTCCCCGGCTTACACGACGCTGAGGACGCGAGCTGAACCTAGGGCTGGTCTTGCTGACCTCACCTGGGAACACCTGTGCTGAGTCAGCCCGCTCTCCTCGAGCATCCCACAGAGTCTGAACACGCACTCCACAATGGACGGTGTGTATACATGGAGTATGTTCATAATTCAAAACGTACCCTCGAAAACAAAATATTATGGAAAACAAAGTATGAATCATAACTGCGGTTTCCTTCTGTACCCCAGCGGTTCATCCCATGCATCCCATTTTGGAAGCCACTGGCCCAGACCAACTTTGCCACAGTACAGCCCTCTTGTTCTTCCTCACTTCCTGGTTTTCTCTCGCCCCTTTCTTCCTCACAGTACAGAAAACAAATGAAACAATTATTTCAAAAAGTTTTAAAAAAATCAGCCCAGGGGCCAGTGCTGTGGCATAATGGGTAAAACCATAGCCTGCAGTGCTGGCATCCCATATGTGTGCTGGTTCAGGACCCAGCTACTCCACTTCTGAACGAGCTCTCTACTATGGCCTGGGAAAGCAGTAGAAGATGGCCGAAGTGCTTGGGCCCCTGCACCTGTATGGGAGACTTGGAACAAACTCCTGGCTCTGGATCATCGCAGCTCTGGCCACTGCGGCCATTTGGGAAGTGACCAGCATATGGAAGACTTCTCTCTCTTTCTGCCTCTGCCTCACTGTGACTCTGCCTTTCAAATAAATTAATTAATTAAAAAAAAAAAAATCAGTCCAAAGGTCATTTTCTCTGGGCCTTAAAATCTAATGCCAATTTTCTGTGCTTCTGCAGGAACATGGACTTGAATACTATTATTGTTAGGTGGCTGACTTGTTTGACTTCTCTTAGTCTATCAGTTCCTTAGAACTGCGAGAATCATGTGTTGTTTGATTCCCGCCATCTGTCACAGGACCTGACACAAACCTGGCACATAAATATTTATTTACTAAATAAGTATTTAATAATAGTACCAAACAAAAAACAAATGAGCTTGGCTTCATGGATTCAAGACTTTGTATAATCGACTGAATCCCTCCCTACACTCTATCTGCCTTTTTCTTCCTTTTGATTTCCCGTCAAACTTCTTTTCCAAATGATCCTAAAGGGCTGCTGTGCTCCATGACTGACACCAGCAAGCCAGGCCCAGTCTGTAACGTGTGCATATGGATGCATTCTCAGAATACAACTCTAGGCGGGTGCCATGGCTCACTAGGCTAATCCTCTGCCTGCGGCGCCGGCACTCCAGGTTCTAGTCCCAGTTGGGTGCCAGATTCTGTCCCGGTTGCTCCTCTTCCAGTCTAGCTCTCTGCTGTGGCCAGGGAGGGCAGTGGAGGATGGCCCAAGTGCTTGGGCCCTGCACCTGCATGGGAGACCAGGAGGAAGCACCTGGCTCCTGCCTTCGGAGGATCAGCGCAGCGCACCAGCCGTAGCGGTCATTTGGAGGTAAACCAACGGAAAGAAGACCTTACTCTGTCTCTCTCTCTAACTCTGCCTGTCAAAAAATAAAATAAAATAAAATAAAAAAACACAGCTTTAGCTTGGAAATCCTACTGGCAACGTGGCACTTATGACAGTGTGGTTCTGGGATTTGACCATGTCTTCTAAATGAATCATTTATACTGCTTTCTCCTATATTCTACAAGCCATGGGGCATTTTGAGAAAAACAAATACATGAAGGACTTGGATATATTAACAAAGTTGGGCAAAGTTGAGAACTTCCACAGAAGATGACCTATGCTTCTGAATTACATCCTTCTAATGAAAGAACAGGTTTTGGTACAAATTAAAGAATTCTTGGAGTCAACCCGATTCCGAGGCGGTGGCGCAATGGAGGGACTGGAAGGTGAGGAGAGAATGGAAGTGTTGTCCAAGTTGGAGAATTGTTACCTTGCAAGATTTGTGGAAGAACACTCTTTCCAGTAGCATTAAAAAAACACGGGCCTATTTGCCAGAAAACTGCCACTAAAAAATGGAAGACTTTTGATTCAAGCAGACAAAGAGCTGAAGGAACGGATATTCCTACAGTTAAACCTCTGAAACCTAGGCCAGAACCACCAAAGAAACCATCTAATTGGAGAAGAAAACATGAAGAATTCATTGCCACCATATGAGCAGCTAAAGGCCTTGATCAGGCACTGAAAGAGGGTGGAAAACTTCCTCCTCCTCCTCCACCTTCCTACAATCCTGATTACATTCAATGCCCATATTGCCAGAGGAGATTCAATGAAAATGCAGCTGATAGACATATAAATTTCTGTAAAGAACAAGCAGCACGTATTAGTAATAAAGGGAAGTTTTCTACAGATACCAAAGGAAAACCAGCCTCTAGGACACAGTATAAGCCACCTGCAGTTAAAAAGTCAAATTCTCCTGGAACCACATCATCAGGATCTTCAAGATTACCGCAACCAAGTAGCACTAGCAAAGCTGTTGTAGGTATGCCTTCAGGTAAAGTGTCTTCAGTTAACAGCTCTTTGGGAAACAAACTTCAGACCCTATCTCCCTCTCATAAAGGGATAGCAGCCCCCCATGCAGGAACTAACATCAAACCTCGGAATTCCACACCACCTAGTCTGGCACGAAACCCTGCCTCCAGTGTGCTTACAAGCAAGAGAAAAACATACGCTGACAGTTACAATGCAAGGCCAGATGGAGACTATACATCTTCACTTAATGGTGGAAATATTAAAGGCCTTGAAGGAAATTCATCTGGACATTTACCAAAATTCTGCCGTGAGTGTGGGACTAAATACCCTGTAGAATGGGCAAAGTTCTGTTGCAAATGTGGCGTTCGGAGAATGATTCTGTGAACAGCATCCCCAAAGAGGAAAAACCAGGTTCAGAATTCTCTGATTATTGCTGCTTGGACAGCTAGAGCACTTCCTCTAGTTACTTTGTGCTAAAAATATTTAAAATACATTTTTAAGTAATTTTTAGCACATACATAACCTTAAGGCTGTATAATCTGTATAAATGTGTACATATACTGTATATAATAAATACCTGATACCCTGAACTGTGCCATTCAAGGAGATATTCACTTATCTGTCAGAAAATCATTTCAAATGGAATCATTAACTTAGGTATTACATTTCTTTTGTTGTTAAAGCATGTTACGTACATATGTACACACATTCTCAGACTGTATGCTTAGCTCTTTAAGGTAACCATAACTTCGAACAAAAATCAGAATGAACACTTTTATTATTGGTACTTGTCTTTACATGGTGTTGTAGTAGAATGGGAAACTTGGTATTTTGTATTTGAGGATAATGGTTTTTGTTAACTGTTTAGGTTTGTGAGGTCATTTTCCTATTGAGATCTTTAATAACTAATTTTATAAATCTTAAAAAAAAACAGAAAAAAACCCATGTTTATGTTGCTCTTGGTATATTATTAATTATATAAAGATCTTTACTCATTCTGTGAAAATGTAATTATGCATTTCCTTTCCAGAAACACAAATATAAAAATACAAATGTCTTACAACTGAATGAACTTTTTTAACTTCTGTGTGGATTATTTCAGCATATATATAGTCTTCTTACATTCTGATTATGTTCCCAAATTTTACTTTCTTTTCTTTCTTTTCCATAACTTGTCTAGTTTTAATTTAACTACTTCATTTTTACAGACTCCTTGTTATATCCTACATGTTTAAAAAGATTTTGTTTCTGTGTAACTGAATTTAGACAGTTATTTTTAATGCATTTTAAAACAAACCGCCTCACCTAGTAAGTAATAACCATAGTATTAATCATTAGTGCTGAGCATGCAGGTCAAAAGTATTTGAATATTAGTTCCTTGATGTATACTTAAATGTAGTTATGAGTAGGATAAAATAATATTTAAGTTTTCCTACTCATTTTCTGTAGTGTTTAGTGTTGAATCATTATTCACATCTCAATGAAAGTCATGGAAAATGTCTTATGCATAACTGACCTGTTATGTAACTAAACATATACAGAAATTTATGTTTTCAACTTGACTAAAAGAGAGCTTTTAATCATTGTCACTTTCAATGTAGCGTAGTTAGAAGGGAATCAGTAATTTCGTAGTAATTTCAGTTCAGTCAAACATAAGTGAGCTTTGCGCTTATAAAGGCATAAGCACATCTATATTTATGTAATTTCTGGCTCATTTATGGTTCTGGTCAACTGTAAGGTTCAGTGTAGAAAATTGTAGTGTATAATTTTTCTGAAATGTACTTTTTTGGTTTTGGTTAGCTGCTTTTTGTTTAATTTTGGGCAGGAGTTTAAATTTAGTGACATAGGAGTTGTTATTTTATGTACCTTATGCCTTTTTCCTGATTTTTAAAATATTTCCCTGGCTATCATATTCAATCATATTGATAAAAGAAAAAAATAGAAGATACCCATCAGCTAGAATAAGCAGTAATGTGTTTAAAAGACTAGTGTACATGTTAGATTTCTGTTTCAGTCACTTTTATTCTGTCCTAATTGTTAAAAATCACATGAAGAACATTAAACACTTGTTTTATCTTAGGAATGAACACTGTTTTCTTTCAAGTATTTTTTTAAGACATAATTTTTCGTGTGCTCAAGGCAGGGGTAGATAAAGGAATTTAAATTATATAAATTGGCACGTGTTTGAATTTTACACTGAATTTTACAGTAGCAAGTAAATGTTGTAGTGTACTACATGGAAATGAATTGGTAAGAAATCATCCAATTCAAACCTCAGAGATTGTTATAAACAATTAGTAGATGAAATATATTTATGACTTATGAAACATGTTGTGGCAATTTAAATGCATTTTATATTACTTGCATATTTTATTCTCACATTGATTTGTTGTGCAATGGTTGTTGAGAAATCTTTCTATGCACCATTTTATTTATTTTCACCAGTATTATACTGTGTAGTAGAATAAAAATGATCATAAGCTTAAATTAAAAATGTAAAAATCGCTTATCTATTATTCAATAGTCATTAGCTTGAAAAAGTAAGATAATTGTGGCTATGTTGTCTCTTATGTGTTTTTATTACAAATAATGTCTTCAATTTTGAGTCACTTCAATAAAGACATGAAGCTTAAAAATGCAAAAAAAAAAAAAAAGAATTCTTAAGGCCAAAACAAGTAGAATGATTAATTCTGCAGATTTAAATGACAGAGGCTACAGTGGGGCAAGCACTGTAGAGTAGCCAACCCCAGCATTCCATTTGGGTGCCGATTCCAGTTCCAGCTGCTCCATTTCCAATCCAGCTCCCTACTAATGCACCTGTGAAAGCAGTGAAAGATGGCCCAAGTCCTTGGGCCCCTGCCTCCGATTTGAGAGACCCGGTTGAAGCCCTTAATTCCTGGCTTCAGACCAGTCCCAGCTAAAGTCTTTACAGCCACTTGGTGAATGAACCAGCAGATAGAAGATCTCTCTCTCTCTCTCTTCCTCTCTCTCTTACTCTGCCTTTGAAATAAATATTAAAGAGAATTTTAAAAGACCCTGTTTTCAATTATTTTGGATGTATAACCAAAAAGGAGACTGCTGGATCATATGGTAATTCTACTCCTAATTTCTCAAAGGAACTACCATATTGTTTTCCACTAATGGTTATACCATTTTATATTCCCACCAACGGTGTAGCATGGTTCCAATTTCTTCATATCCTCACCAACACAATTTGTTTTCTGGGTCTTACATTATCTTTCTTTTGAACAGAAACCTAGCATAATTTTAAATTAATTTTTTCCATTTCCACAACAAAAATATGACAAAGTAGGTGGCTAATATTTAATTAACCTATACTAGATTTGGCACTGTAAATGAATCACCTCAGTTAATCATGATGACAACTCCACGACGAGGACAGATGAAGTGACTGCCTAAAAGAAACACAAGAGGTAAAAGGGGATTTTAACTCCAGATTTCAGAGCCCATGCTCCTAACCACTGCACTCATTTCTTTTCTTTTCTTTTTTTTTTTTTTTTTAAGATTTATTTTACTTATTTGAAAGACAGAATTGCAAAGAGAGGTAAAGACAGAGAGGTCTTCCATCTGTTGGTTCACTCCCCAAATGGCTGCAATGGCTAGAGCTGAGCCGATCCAAAGCCAGGAGCCAGGAGCCTCCTTCAGGTCTCCCTTGTGGATATAGGGGCCGAAGCACTTGGGCCATCCTCTGCTGCTTTCCCACGTACATTAGCAGGGAGCTGGATCAGAAGTGGAGCAGCCGGGACTTGAACCAGCACTGCAGGCCAGGGCTTTAATCTGCTGTGCCACAGCACCAGCCCTCATTTTTTCTTTGTGGACACTGCTTACCTCAGCTGCAGTAAATTTTTCCCTTGGTCCAGCTGTAATCCACAGTTTCACTCCAATAAGCTTCTCAGATGTGATTTCATCTTTTAAGCTGGAAACATGATTTTAAAAAGCAAGTGTTAGCTCCATAAGCTAAGCCAATTTATGAAGTCTTTTAGTCTCTCAACTTTATAGAACCAGAGGCCACTTTTAGTCTCTCAACTGTACAGAACCAGGTCTAGGGATGAAGGGACTCAGAGGCACCTGGCCTGGCCTCTCTCTCAAGGTGAGAATCCCCTCCAGAGGTGTGCCTTCCAGTCCCTGGATCTCTGCTCAAATAATGCAACAGCCCAAGGGTTCCAATCATAGCACACTAAAGCATAAAGTCCACCAACCACTAATTCACTCACCTTTACCGTCAGCGTGTATGACAAACACATCCTTGCCAGTTCAGAACACACATACACAAAAGCAGAAATAGTCTCCTCATTTTCTCTCTCTCTCAGTTGAAGTTTTGATCCAAGTTAAAATATGGAGAAAGCCTCCAACAAACTAAAATATTACATATGTATAACAAGAATAATTTTTTGGTTTGTTTTTGGGAGGATGACTTAATAAACTATCAATACCTGAGATATTTTTATAATTACTTACTTCTAAACAATTTTAAATTGAATTATTCCCTCCTACATCTTATGTAGGAAAACAAGGACTTTCAGTGTTACCTGCAGGCTGCTTTCACATGAAAGGGAAAAACAACACTCACAGTCAGTTACCTCTGAATCTTCCAATTACTCCGAAGTCTTTTCTGCATGGACTTATAGCCACTGGTGGTGGTAAACACCTCCTTTTTGTATGCATTGAAAAGAATGGTGCTCCGCAGCTCCTTCTCCATGGTTACCTTAGGGAAGAAAGATGGGATAAGAACGAAAGAAAATATTCCAAAATAAAGACTCCAAGAGGAAAACTTACCTTCCATATCTATCAGGAACGTTTCTATGAAACTCCGACAACTCTCAGAGTTTGTGAGTGACAAGCTTGACCATAGCTGCAAAAACCTGAGGCCAAACCAAACCCGGCCCACCGCTGCGTTTCACCCTGGTGCTCCCTCCAGCCTTCTCCCATGGCCCTGCCCAGTCTTCACCCAGCTCCTGTACTCTGAGACAATGCTTCCAATCCCATTACACCTCATTACTCACTGACTACTGCTGGTAAGTGTGGGGTACAGTCCTCCACATTCCTTTAATATATCTATGAATATATAGTTTTGGGCAGCTATTGTGGCACAGCAGGTTAGAGCGCCACTTGGAATGCCCACATCACATACTGGAGCACGGGTCAAGTACCAGCTACTCTGCTTCTGATCCAGTTTCCTGCTAATGTGCCTGGGAAGGCACTAGGATGTGGTTCAAGTACGTGGGTTCAAGTACATGGGGAACGCCACCCACGCAGGAGACCTGGATGGAGTCACACGCCCCCAGCTTCAGCATGTCCCAGCCCTGGCTGTTGTGGGCATTTGGGGAGTGACCCAGCAGATGAAGCTCTTTCTCTGTCACTCTACCTTTTAAACAAATAAATACACCTTTTAAAAATATATAGTTCTATAAAGTAGGATCTTACCATTTGTTCTACTCCGTAACACTTCTCACCCAATCTGTACCTGACATCTTTCCATGTCTGTACATAGAAGTCTAACATTCTTTAAAACAGCTACACAATACTCTATTTTATGCATGTACCATAATTTAACCATAAGCTGATTAATACCATTTTTAAGTTTTTGCTAGTAAAATACTGAAAATATCATTGTTCAATATACACATGTATATTTTACAGAGAGAGGGAGAGATTGAAAGACAGATCTTTGATCCCACAAGATCACCCAGGGGCCAGCGCTGTGGTGCAGTGGGTTAAAGTCCTGACCTGAAGTGCCGGCATCTCATATGGTGTTGGTTCTAGTCCGGCTGTTCCACTTCTGATCCAGTTCTCTGCTAGGGCTTGGGAAAGCAGTAGAAGATGGCCCAAGTCCTTGGGCCCCTGCACCCACGTGGGAGACCCAGAAGAGGATCCTGGCTCCTTGCTCCTGACTTCGGATTGGCTCAGCTCCGACCGTTGCAGTCATTTGGGGAGTGAACCAACAAATGGAATACCTCTCTCTTTCTCTGTCTCTATCTCTGTAATTCTTTCAAATAAATAAAGAAAAAAAAAAAAAAAGGATCACTCCCCAAATGGTTGGGACTGGGCCAGGCTAAAGCGAGGAGCCTGGAACTCCTTCCAGGTCTTCCACATGGGTACAAGGGCCCAGGCACTTGGGCTATCTTCCACTGCTTCCTGGAACATGACCCTTTGTCGTTAAGGGACAACTACTGTATCAGTCACTTGTGTTTCTTCTAATTCTGTCCATGTACTCTGGTCATTTTTCTACTGGGCTTCATAAATTTCTAATCTATCATTAAATTAATATTTTCAAAAGTTTATCTTCAGACTTTGCTCTATAAAAAAAAGATCTATTTTTATTTATTTGAAAGGCAGAGTTACAGTAAAAGAGGCAGAGAGAGAGGTCTTCCACTCACTGGTTCACTCTCCAAATAGTCACAACAGCTGGAGCTGGGCCAATCTGAAGCCAAGAGCCAGGAGCTTCTTTTGGGTCTCCCACGTGGGTGCAGGGGCTCAAGGACTTGGGTCATCTTCTACTGTTTTCCCAGGCCACAGCAGAGAGCTGGATCGGGAGTGGAGCAGCCGGGACTCAAACCAGAGCCCATGTGAGATGTCGGCACTGCAGGCAGCAGCTCTACCCAGTACATCGCAGTGCCAGCCCCTGTAGACTTTGCTCTTAGTAGCTTTTTTTTGTTTGATTTGTTTTAATTCTGCAGGTTACATAAATCTTAAATTTTATGCAGTCAAAAAGCTTCTGGATTGCATGACACATTTACAAGTTCTTGTCATTCCAGGATCGTGAATACACCCAACAATGCTTTCTTCCAGTACTTTCATGACATCATCTTTTAACATTTAAATTTTGGTCCATTTGGAATGGTGTTGCTACTCATTAACAGCCTCATTATTGATTTTCTGTTTTTTTTCAGTCATGATTTGAAACACCACCTTGACTATAATAAATCCCTTTGTAGGCATCTGGGTCTTATTCTGAATTCTATTATATTCTATCTGCCTGCAAGTTTCTGCTCCATTCCACACTAATTTAATTTGTGTGCATTTATGTGATAATATCTGGTCCTGCCAGAGAGTTAATCTCCCTCTCCATTAACTTTAGTTTTTTTTTTTTTTTTAAAGATTTATTTATTTGAAAGAGTTACACAGAGGGAGAAGGAGGGGGGGAGTGAGGGGGGAGGCAGAGGGAGAGGGAGAGAGAGAGAGGTCTTCCAACCGCTGGTTCACTCCCCAAATGGCCGCAACAGCTGGAGATGAGCTAATCAGGAGCGAGGAGCCTCTTCCGGGTCTCCCACATGGGTGCAGGGGCCCAAGGACTTGGGCCATCTTCTACTGCTTTCCCAGGCCATAGCAGAGAGCTGGATCAGAAGTGGAGCAGCCCACATGGGATGCTGGCACTTACAGGTGGTGGCCCTACCTGCTACGCCACAGCGCCGGCCCTCAAATACCTTTAGTTTTTAGAATTTTCCTGGTTAGAAGAAGCACTTGGCTCCAGGCTTCAGATCAGCACAGCCCGCTGGCTGTGGCAGCCATTTAGGGGTGAACCAGTGGAAGGAAGACCTTTCTCTCTGTCTCTCTTTCTCACTGTCTAACTGCCTGTCAAATTAAAAAAAAAAAGATTTTTCCTGGTTAGTTGCACACATTTTTTTAAGTCAATTTTTGAGAGGCTGGTGCTGTGGCGTAGCGGGTTAAGCCGCCACCTGCAGTGTCAGCGTCCCAAATGGGCGCCAGTTACTCCACTTCCAATCCAGCTCTCTGCTGTGACCTGGGAAAGCAGAAGATGGCCCAAGTCTTGGGAGACCTGGAGGAAGCTTCTGGCTCTTGGCTTCAGATCAGCGCAGCTCCGGCCATTGCGGCCATCTGGGGAGTGAACCAGCGGATGGAAGACCTCTCTCTCTGCCTTTCCTTCTCTCTCTGTGTAACTTTGACTTTCAAATAAATAAATAAATCTTTAAAAAAGCAACATTTGGCTGCCGCCGCGGCTCAATAGGCTAACCCTCTGCCTTGCGGCGCTGGCACACTGGGTTCTAGTCCCGGTTGCCCCTCTTCCAGGCCAGCTCTCTGCTGTGGCCCGGGAGTGCAGTGGAGGATGGCCCAAGTGCTTGGGCCCTGCACCCCGTGGGAGACCAGGAGAAGCACCTGGCTCCTGCCATCGGATCAGCGCGGTGCGCCGGCCATGGCGGCCATTGGAGGGTGAACCAAGGGCAAAGGAAGACCTTTCTCTCTGTCTTTCTCACTGTCCACTCTGCCTGTCAAAAAAAAAAAAAAAAAGCAACATTTGAGAAGTTGCTTCCTTCCAGGTATTTCTCTAAAAATATTTATTTTATTTGAAAGGCAGAGTTATGGGGGGAGGACCAGGCAGAGAGGCAGGGATCGTCCATCTGCTGGTTCACTCCCCAAATGGCCGCACCCAGAATTCCATGCGGGCTTTGCAGGCAGGTGCAGCGGCCCAAGCACTTGCGGCATCTTCCACTGTTTTCCCAGGCGCATCAGAAGGGAGGTGGATCAGACGGGAGCAGCCGGGACTGGAACAGGCGCCCATATGGGACGCTGGCATTGCAGGCAGCGGCTTTACCAGCCATGCCACAGCGCCGGCCCCGCATGTATTCTTCAGTGCAATTTAAAAATCACTTTGTCCAGGTGAAAAACACCTCCCCCAGCCCCCACTACTGCGACACGGCCATGTTTCCGTGTCCCACTCCAACCGGGCACGCGCGTCTTCCCACTGGGTCTGCCTGCGAGTTCTGTGCTGCGCTCTCCCGCTTCCCGAGGAAGGCTGGAGGCTGCAGGTCAGTTGCAGCCGGGCATAACGAACTCGGCCACCGCCTTCCTGGCGTCTGTTCCATTTCTGCCATCACAGACAGCACTGGAATTCATTCATTCTGCGTCTGATCAAGGGCAGACTCCTGCGAGCCGGCCGTGGCGGCTCAGGGCTGCGCTGCGAGGGAGGCCACGGAGCCGACGACAGCCGACAGCAGCAGGCCCGGGCAGGGCTACCCCGACCTGGGCTTGCTCAGACAGGAAGGGACTTAAAAACGATCTCTCTTTTAAAAGAACCACCCACTCGCTCGTCTTATGAAAACCCAGTGATTTTCCGCAGGGAGAGGTGACAAGGCCAGGCGGCGGCGCTGACCGGGCCTAGGACCCGACGCCGGCTCGCAGCCGAGCGAGGTCCAGGGTCCCGGCCTGCGTCTGCGCTGCCGCCCCGCGGAGTCGCCCGACGCCTCGGCCAGCGCTCCGCGGTCGGGGTCCCCTCACCTGCGGCCCAGGGACCACCATCTTCACCTGCCGCGGCCCTGCATCCCGCCGCCGGGTTCCACGCCGCTTAGCAACAACACAGGCGCCCGGGTGCGCTTGGGAAGGCGGATCCCGACGTGCCGCTACCTCCGGGGCGACGTGATGACGACAGAGCGGAAGACGCCCGTACGTGGTAGTGCGGAGGGGGCGGGGCTAACGCGGGACTGTACCATTACTTTCGACGAGGGGTACATCCAAACGCAATGGAAATTAACTTTGTGTAAAAAGTAAGCCCCTTTACACTTTGTTCCTTAATAATAATTATTATTACAAGCCTATAAAAATGGTAGGGCCCATGGGTCCCAACTGTAATCCACTCCGAGGGAAGAGGGTACTGAAGGTTTGAGACGGGGACTGGCGAATGGACCCCCCCCAGGGACCCTTAGCGCGCAGGCGCACAGCGGTGAGGGAGGGATGGGCGGGGCCTTGAGGGCGGGAGGGGCGGGGCCTTGAGGGCGGGAGGGGCGGGGCCTGGGCGGGGCTTTCCCGTCGCGTCGCCGGTCGCGTGGGGACTGTTGCTAGCTGTTAGGTTGCGGGCTTGTGGGATCGGCTCCCTGGCGGCCTAAGGCGCGATGCGTGACGCCAGGGCGCCGGGAGGCCAGAGAAGACTTCCCGGGGGAGGGTGAACAGGGGCCGGGAGATTGCTTTCTCCCTCGGGAACCCCCCCCCCCCGGCCTCTGGGCGTCCGCAGGCTGGGAGTTAGACCCTGGCCATGTCCCCCCATGTGGAAGTAAAAGCATTTCAGGGTGTCGAGAGGGGCCTGAGGCGGCAGAAGCGCCCTCCGTGGAGCAGGGACCAAGAACGGCATCCACTGAGGCAGGCCGGCGCAGGGCGCCCCGCGCTCGCCGTGAGGCCCCCTCCGAGGCTCAGCCCGACGGGTTGATTGACGTTTCTGTCTTGTGCAGAGCAGGCGGCGTAGAGGGTGTGAGAACACACCCAGGTGGTGTTGCTTTTCCACAGCTGCTGTCCCCGAGCATTGAAAAGGGGCGAGAGTGCTTGTCCTGGGATGCTGTGCGATGGTGCGTTTTTGGGTGAAATGCCGTCTTCAGAGAGAAAAATGGAAGCGACTTGGCAACCGCGGGTTCGGCCTGGCCTGGGGCTCCTGCCGCCTGCTCTGCGGTCAGCGTTTGCTGCCCAGAGCGCTGCTCCCCGCGTGGGAGCTTCTGGAGAGAGCGAGGGCTTTAGCTCAGCTCCTAGCTATGCCTTGTAGCAGCCGAGTGACCTTGGGCAGATTGCCTAACCTCGGTGGAGTGGAGTTAATGATTTCTTTCTAAGCGCTGACTTAGGGTGAGAATTGTAGGTGGTGCATATAAAACTTGGGACGTGCTCAACGAACGCAGTCGTGGCATGACCCATAATATAGCGTTGTTTTCCTTCGTTTTATTTTCTGTCCTGGCAATGTGATTTTTACAGTCTTTAGAACAGGTAGAATCGTTAGGTGTTTCACAACCACGGCCGACGGTGTGCTTTTGACAGTACTGTCACATTCCTGACAGTTCCACTCTAAGGGTTTTTGCTTTGGGAAGCTGGGATCTTGTCCCCTTCACCCTCATCCACGTCTGGCAATTAACAGGCAGTGTTAGGAGGGAAATAAGGAGGTCACATCAGAGCTTAACATTCACTCGTCCTGACCCCATCCTGACCGCCTGTAGGCCGGAGTCACTATGACTCCCGCGTGATCTCCCAGCCTCGTCACGTCATTCCTGGGGCAGGGCACTTGGTAGACAAAAACAGAAGGGAAAGAGTGGGACTGAGACGAGAGGAAAAGCGATAGGACCACCAGGGCACTGACCCCGAGAAGTCTCTCCTCTTATGCCTAAACCAAGCAGCGAGCAAGTCCGCCGGACGTGTGAGAGCCGCAGCGTTGCAAGACACAGCTCTCCACCAGTGCAGGGCATCCCGGCCGCGTGAGGTGTGACGTGGTCACGTCTGTCCTGGCCGTCACCTTTACCAGGGATTCACTTTGAACGCAGGGAGCTTCACGGGTGGCCGGGAAGCTGTCGCCACCAAGTCTGCAGCAGCCTCCAGCGCTGCGCGAGGCCTGGGCTCCCCGTGTGAGGAGGAACACTAAGGGACAGCCCTGGAGCTGGCTTGCGTGGCTCCCAGTCCCAGCTGTGTCCTTACCAGCTCTGTGACCCACAGGCAAGGAGGAACTTTTCTGATTATTTCTCCATTGGTTAAAAAAAAAAAAAAAAAAGGAAAATAATTCCTACCTTAAGGTTGTTTTGTGTCTGGTAACAGACACGAAAGAAGCTAGCCCAGACACTGGTGCAGGACAGGCGGGTGCTCGGAAGCCGACCTTGGTCAATCAAGCAAGAAAAGGAGTGTGTTAAAAAGATCAGAAGTGCTCAAAAAAATCCCGGGGAAAGCCTGCGAATGAGGCTGGAGGCTTCGAGCAGTGACGCTGCGGCTCTGGTGCTTGGAGGAAACCACGGCTGGCGCTGCCCCTGCTGTCGCGTCCATGCCAGGAACTCGGTTTTGTGGGTGCTGTCACCGCAGCTACCACAGGGAAGAACTTCCCCGTCCTTTCCTTGAGTCCACGCTCCGCACAGGTGCATCCCTGGGCCCCGTGCCTGGCCCTGGCTCAGGGAGGCTGCGAAGGTCAGTCTGCAGCTTCTCGGCTGTTCGCAGTGGAGGTAGTTACTGCCCCTCATCAAGGGTCATGAGGTCAGGGACTCCCTGAATTTAGGAAGGGGTTCAGATGCCAGGCAGCCAAACCCAACAACAAATCCCAGTACTACCCACAGGAAAGACACCAGCAACACGGAGCAGTACAAGCTGTCAGGTAACCCCCTCTAGGTCTGTCCCATTTCCATCCTCTTAGGCGTTGAGGTCAAACCCAGAACACTGGTGGAGAGTGCTGCTTGCCTACCCAAATCTCCCTCCTCTCGCAATTTCAGAGCCCCCTTGGTACTAGGCAGAGCCATGTGTCCACCTAGTAAGCCACATCCCCAACCTCCAGCCCAGTAGGACTGGGTACCTAAGGAATGTCCACAGACGTCACTGGGGGAGGGAGGGCTTCTGGGAAGGGCTTTCAAGGCACCATTTTGCTTCCCCTCCTCCCCCCGCCTTTCTTCCTTTTCCCACCCAGAACACGAAACTGGAAGCTGGAGCCCCAGGAGCCTTCGAGTGGTAATGTAGCAACCCTAAAACAGGAAGCCGTGTGCCCAGGCGCGCAGGGTAGAAATACGGAAAACCTCTGAGCACTCGATGAGCTCTCACCAGCCCTGGGCCGCCTGACGCTATTCTACATAAGCCTGTGTCTGCTGGAAGCCACTGCTTCTCTGAGCCATTCCTTGCTGGTTCCAGCTGGCCTCCGCGGTTTCACAGGAGCATCTCTTTAGCAGTCCAAGATGTCATCGTCCTCTGGCGCATAGGAAAATCCCAGGAATGCACTTGAGGTCCCGGAGCTGCTGGCTACACTGTCAGGGGTGCAGCCGATGGACTTAGACACGGCTTCCTGGGTGAACTCTGGGTCAAAGTGTTTCAGGTCAGCAGGTCCTGCCTGTCAATATAAACCAGGGTTGAGAAGGGAACCCCAGGCTCAGAGCTGCCAAAGGAGCCCAGGGCCGAGTGTGATGTCTGGCTTCCCTTCTTCTTCTTTTTTTTTTTTCTCCTCTCTCTTTTTAAATAAGTTTATTTTTATTTGTTTGAGAGGCAGGAGGAGAGAGGGAGAGCCTTCCATCTGCTAGTTCATTCCCCAAGTACCTGCAATAGCTGGGGCAAAGCCAAGAAGAGTCAGGGACTCTTATCTGGATCCCCTGTGTGGGTGGCAGGGACCCAAGTACTTAAAGCATCACCTGCTGCCTCCCAGGGTGTGTGTTAACAGGAAACTGGCTCAGAAGCAGAGGTGGAACTGGACATGGATGTGGGCATCCCTAGTGGAGGCCTAACCTGCTGCACCCTTGGCCATCCTTGAAGCCCGCCTTAACTCCCTGTCATCTGCAGACAGGGCAGAAGCAGGGGGATGAGAGATGTACTTCACCTCCCAACACAAACTAATAGTGAAGCCCCAGCTTCCACAGTGGCTCCGGGTCAGCCACCCACCAGGCACTCTCCCACGCATTTACGAGCATCTCCTTACTCCCCTGGCCACCTCCCCTAATCCTGCGGCACTCTGCCTGCTGCACACCAACCCCTGGACAAGTCAGTCCACACGTGCTCCCTGAATGCCCGCCAGGTCTGTTCACAGGAGAACAAAACAGAGGGAGCCCTGCTTCTGAGATGCTCACGTGCTGCTGGGGAAGGGGAGCTGATAAGAAGCGCAAAGGCAGAGAGCTGGGGGTGTGGAAGTCTTGTGGAGAAGGTAGAACAGGGCAGGGCAGCGCTTTGGCACCAGCATCCCATACGGGCACCAGTTCAGTTCACGTCTCGGCTGCTCCACGTCCAATCCAGCTCTCTGCTATGGCCTGGGAAAGCAGTAGAAGATGGCCCAAGTGCTTGGGTCCCTGCATCTATGTGGGAGACCTGGAAGAAGCTCCTGGCTTCGGATCAGCCCAGAGCCGTTGTGGCCATCTGGGGAGTGAACCAGCAGGTGGAAGACCTCTCATTCTGTCTCTCCCTCCTCTCTAACTCTTCTGCTCAAATAAGTAAAATCTTTTTTTAAAAATTTTAAATAGAAGGTAAATAGGGAAATGTGCAGAGAGAACCTGGAGCTTTTTGGGCTATTCTGGGAAACTGCATTAAAAATTATCACAAATCTTTCATTTCCCACCCAGGGAGAGGGGTTGGGGTCTGTGCCTCATGGGTGACCTGCTTAGGCTGATGGGACATTCCCAAGTATGGCCAGCAGAGGCTTGGGAACTGCCCATGGACAGTTGTCGTCTCCCTGCACTTGGAATCCCGAGGCCACCACATGTACGAGCCCCATCATGAAGGGGACCCCAGTCACCCTGCCAGCCTGGAGACCCCCAGTCACGAAAATGAGGTGATTCACAGTCATCAACTGCTGGTGACCAAAGACACAGGGCACCTCAGAGCCCAGGTGGCCTGTCCCTCACCACAAACCCCGCCCACCAGAGACTGCTGTGCTCAGCCCCTGGCTTTGGGGCTGCTTGTTAGGGCGCCTCTTGGTGGGGAAGGCCCCATCTGTGCAGCAGCTTCTGCCCCCTCGGTTCCATGATCAAGGAGGGGAGCAGGGAGCCATAGATCTGCCTTAGCACGCACATCACAGGCTGTGGCATCCAGCAGCCGTGGTTTCCAGCTCCTTAGAAACTCACGGGGAGTGCGTGTTTGGCGCAGGGATTGAGACACTGCTTGGGAGACGCACATCCCACTGCTTCCAATTCCAGCTTCCTTTTCATGCGCACCCTGGGCGGCAGCTAGTGACAGCCCAAGTGCTTGGGCTTGAACCAAGCACTCGAGCAGAACTACCTGTCTCTCTGCCTTTCAAATAAATCAATAAATAACTGAAGGCAATGGGAGAGAGGGGGAGAGAGAGAGAGAGATTGTCCATCCACTGGTTCACTCCCCAAATGGCCACAACAGTTGGGCTAGTCCAGAAGCCTGGAATTTCATCTGTGCCTCCCACATACGTGGGCCATCACCTGCTGCCTTCCCTAGTGCATTCACGGGGAGCTGGGTCAGAAGCAGAGCAGCTGGGACATAGGGCACAGGACCCAGCCCCAGGCTCAGAGTTCCAAGACCAAATGGGAATCCTGGCCTTAGCTCTGGCTCTTCCATCTGTGTGGTCCTGGACAAGCAGGTATTTTCTGGGATTTTTATAAATGAAGAAATCAATGCCAAAGAAACTTATCCAGTCCCACGAGTGGTGAGTGGTCCGACCAGGAATCCACCCCCACTGTAAAGTGCATCGCTGCTTAAGATCCCAGGTACTGTGCTCTTCCAGGCTGTGCACTCAACATTGCCTTCCTACCCCTTTACAATCCCGAGAAACTCTTCAGGCGTCTGGATTTAGTAAGTCTTATCTGGTACCTGTCGTCCAGAATCTGTCATTCAAAGACACATTCTTGAACAGGTGTTTCGTTAGAGGGAAAATGTACACAATGCATTACCAGTGGCACTGTCTAAGGTGTGCAGACTGCGTGGATGGAGGCAGCCTGATGCTGTATCTGACAGGTGGCCGAGATAACCTGATCTCACACAGGACCCTCCTGCTTCACACTGCCGTGGCTGACAAGTACAAACTGACCGTCTCCTGGGTAAGTCACAGAAGTGCAAATCCCACAGTGCCATTTTCCACTGATAGAGTTTGCCACACAGGAAACAGTCATGGTGGGGTTGGCGCTTGGCATAGTGGGCTAAGCCTCTACTGGTGGCAGTCACATCCTATATGGATACCAGTTCAAGTCCCAGCTGCTCCTCTTCCAGTACAGCTCTCTGCTGTGGCCTGGGAAAGCAGTAGAAGATGGCCCAAGTCCTTGGGCTCCTTCATCCACATGGGAGACCTGGAAGAAGCTCCTGGCTTCAGATTGGCCCAGCTCTGGCCCTTGTGGCCATTTGGGAAGTGAACCAGCAGTTGAAAGACCTTTCTCTCCCTCTCTCTGTCTGTAACTCTATCTCTCATATAAATGAATAAAACATTAAAAAGAAAAAAACAGCCATGAGTGCACACGCAGCAGCAGTGAACAAGAGGAGAACTTGTCAGCAGGTGCTACTGGTGAGAAGCAGGCTGCTCTCCCTGATTCACGGTGGCCAGCACGTGGGTATCAAGAACCAAAAAACACTCACATTTGCCACAGTAATTTCTCATCTGGAATCCATTTTAAGGAAACAATCAGAACTCTGGGCAAAGATGTGTATTTAAAGAAGTTCACCAGCATGTTATGATGGAGGAGAATAATGGCAACAGCCTAAAGTTCACCACTATTTGTTCTACCAACATAAGACTGAAATATTACAGGGAGAACATCTGGCACAGTACTTAAGGTGCTGCACGAGCCACCCATATCCCATACTGGAGTGCCAGGGTTCGAGCCCTGGCTTCATTCCCAATACCAGCTGGAGCACCTCCTGGGAGGCAAAGGTGATGGCCTTAATGGTTGGGTCCCTGCCAATCATGTGAGGGACCTGGATTGAGTCCCTGGCTCTGGCTTCAGCCTGGCCCAGTTCTGGCTGTCATGATCGTTTGGGGAGTGAACCACAGACTGGAGATCTCTCTCTCTCTCTCTTTCAACTAAAATTAATAAATACAAACTTAAAAAGAGAAGGAGAAATAGTATACAACCACTAAAATGCTAAAGTTTTATATGAATGGGGAAATAATGACATTGTCTTAGCTAAAGAAGGGAGGGGATCTAACTGTGAAAAAACACATAGGGAGAAAGGCTGGAAGGAAACCTGCCAGCAGCGTTTTCTCTGGGGCAGTGAGATCAGAAGCGTTTCTCCACTGCTGCTTTGAACTTCTGTTTTAGACACTTTCCACAAGCAAGTGGAACGGTGTCGTTTTTATTATCAGGAAAAACCCTAAACATAGAAAAAGATTAAAACCTTTCTGTGGGCTTGGCTCTGCCTGGGCGTGCTACGTGACACAGAGCACTGTAGAGACTGTAAAAGGCTCTGCCAGGAGCAGTACGGTGCTAAAGAGAAGGGAGTGGCAGCGTGGCTCAGCCCGTGGTCGGAACGTGTGCATGCGGGATCCAGCTCGGCCCCAAACTGGTCCTGTGGCTTTGGGCAGATCCTGGAGCTGCTGGACCCTCCACGCTCCCCATCTCTCTACAGTCAGCACCCACCAGCCCTGGGAATCCAGCACCTGGAAGGCCGTGACCTCTTACCACGTTGGGGTTGAAGGGTGGAGTCAGCCTCTTGTGGTACAAGTCATCCCAGTTTATGGGGCTGAAGAATACATGGTTCTTTATCTCGAGCTGTTGGAAGAAGGTACTGATCAGAAACCCTTCCCACAGGCACTCCCGCTCCTCCCCACATCCTCCAGTCCCAAAGCTCCTTGCAAGAAACCGTCAACTGGCAAGTGACGCGTAGTGCTGGCTGGTTTCCGGGATAAGAGCGCGGCCCCCGGGAAGCCAAACCCTTCCCCGCCCGCACCCGGGTGCTGACTTCGTCCACAGCCACTTGCTGGGCACCGACACTGTACTGGGCATGGAGCTATGCCAGTGAACAAGACAGTGGGGCCTATTCTGGGAGGGGACGAGGGACCCCAGAAGAGTTTGGGGACCTCTCCCCCAGCTCTGCCTCATTATGTCTGAGTCTCCAGAATGCCGACCAGAGAAATAGACCTGCACCTAAGGAAGGTTTAAGAAAGCAAGGCCCCCAGTAGCTGAAGATTCTAGGACCCAGGACTCAGTCCTGGGCATGATTCACTACTTCTTTCTTTAAAGATATATTTATTTATTGGAAAAGCAGAGTTACAGTGAGAGAGAGTAAGAGAGAGACAGAGAGAGAGAGAGAGAGAGTCCATCTACTGGTTCACTCCCCAAATGGCTGCAACAGCCAAGGCTGGGCCAGACCAAAACCAGGAGCCAGGAGCTTCATCCGGATCTCCCACATGAGTGGCAAGGGCTCAAGCACTTGGGCCATTCTCCACTGCTTCCTAAAGCACATTAGCAGGGAGCTGAATTGGAAGTGGAGCAGCCAGGGCATGAACCAGTGCCCAAGTGGGATGCCAGCCTACAGGCTGTGGCTTCACTCACCACACCACAACACCGGCCCCGAATCACTACTTCTTCCCTAACCAAAACCAATGTTGGCAGCAACTTCTTCTCACCCCAGGGAGACCCTCCCTCTACCTGTGCTTCTCAAAGAATGAGTCTGTCACACACACACCCCCACTGCGGGCTGGTTAAAAACGAGATCTAAAATACTTCCAGGATATTCATGAAAGTAGTAGCAGGAGTGCCTCGCGACTGAGTAACTGAGCGCCTGGAGGGGCTTTCTCTCGATGCCCTTCTGTGCCCTTTGAGTTTTTGATCAAGATGAGTGCCTAACTTATTTTAAAAGTCACATATATGTTCTCAGGAGCAAACTCCTAGGACAGGCACTTGGTGCAGCTTGGGACAATTGTATTCCATACCAGAGTGCCTGGGTTTGAATCTTAGCTCTGCTCTCAATTCCAGTTTCTTGCGGATGTGCCGTGGCAGGCAACAGGTGAGGGCTCAAGAACCTGGGTCCCTGCCACCTTCAGTGCCGGCATCCCATGTGGGCACCGGTTCCAAGTCCCAGCAGCTCCACTTCCGATCCAGCTCCCTGCTAATGCGCCTGGGAAAGCAGTAGAAGATGGCCCGAGTGCTTGGGCCCCTGCACCTACGTGGGAGACCCGGAAGAACCTCTTGGCTCCTGGCTTCAGCCTGGTCCAGCTCCAGCTATTGCTTCCTTCTGAGCAGTGAAGCAGTAGTGGACGGAAGATCTCTCTGTCTCTCCCTTTCTCTCTCTCTAACTCTGCCTTTCAAATAAATAAACAAATCTTAAAAAATAAAAAAGACAACTACAGCTTACCACTCTCCTCTCTCCCACCATAGGATGTCTGCACATGCCATGGCCCATGTCTGGGCTGTGAGCTGTGTCTTCATCCAGCTGTCTACATGATTGGCTCCCTCTCAGCCTGCCAGTCTCGGCTTAATTGTCACCTCCTCAGAGAGGACCTCCCTAACCATCTCAGGGTGAGAATTTGCCCCCTTCCATTGCTGTCTCAGTTCTTGTCATTTATTTCCTTCCCGACACTTGTCACACCTTATAACAATTGTACATAATGCTTGCTTTTTGTTGTCTCCCTAGCACCTAGCTCAATATCTAACACACAGTAGATGCTTGGTCAATACTGGTTGAGTTAGAGAATGAAACGAAGTTGTCAAGGGCAGGCATTTGGCACAGCCATTAGGTCACTGCTTGGGATGCCTGCCTCCCACGTCAGGGTGCCTGGTTTGAGTCCTGTCTCCTCTGCTGACCCAGCTTCCTGCTAATGTCCATTCTGCTAACAGTGGATCAAGTACCTGGGTCCCTGTTACCCATGTAGGACACTCAGGTGGAGTTCTGGGCTCGTGGCTTTGACCTGATCCAGCCCTGGCTGTTCAGAGCATTTGGGGGAATACATAGCAGCCTGCCTGTCTGTCCGTCCCTCTGCCTTTGAAATAAAATGAAAACAAATTAACTCAAATTTTAAAACAACTAAAGTCACCAGCTAGCGGCGATAGTGAGTTTCCAAATGAACGCCTGAGCAGCCTGGTTTCCAAGGGCAGGAGGGTGCAGGCTGCTGTGATTCTGTGCTGCGTCTGCAAGCAGCTGAGAGCCCCCTGGCAGCGGTGCCCTGTGAGCTGGCAGGTCACCTACAAAGTCTGCTTTGGAGCCCAGCCGCTGCCTCTGGTCCTTGTGGAGAAGGCCTTGCAGGAGGTCGCAGGCAGCCACGGTCCGGCCCCCGGGGATCTGCAGCGGCTGGTGCAGAATGTTGTCGTACATCTGGGACACGTCTTGGCTGTAGAAGGGCGGCTGGGGAGACAGGGAGAGAAGCTGAAGGATCACCCACGCGAAAGCGGCACAGCTCTCAGGGAGTCTTGGAACAAGCTGCACAGCTGGGAGGACTGAGCCGGACCCGGGGCTTGGGCAGCGGCGCCCATGGCAGACTGGACAGGACAGGACTGCCAGGCTCCCAGCACCCTGGAGAGGGCTCTGCCCACCAGGGCCAGGCTTGTGGACCTCCCGCCTCGGCATGCCCATCCCATCTCTCCTAATCCAGTTTGTGCACCGACTTTGCGCTCAGCTAAGCTTATGCTTTAACTTGCATCATCTCATCCCCACTACATAACAACCATTGAGAGAGACTGTCATTTCTCACGAGGCTCAGAGGCTGGGAAGAGAGCCAGGCCCCAGGCTGCACGCAGGGGGCACAGAGCTGGGGTTGCATTCAGGAGTAGTTTCTATCAGGACTGTGGCCTCTCCTGACCTCCATTTCTCTCTGAAAAATAAGAACAACCTCCATTCTCTGCAACGCCAGCTGTGACGTGCTGAACTAACATTGCTGGGGAGAAATATGTAATTCTCGTATTCGCTTTGACGTCATCTTTTGGGAGGAGTGATGAGATAGATGGTTTAGCTCCTGGGAAGAATGTCAACAGGGGGAGACCCCTACCTGCAGCTCACCCCAGAGCCACAAGGCCCTGTTGGCAGCTGAGCCCCACTCACCAGGCCGTGCAGCATCTCATAGAGGACTGCCCCCAGGCACCACCAGTCCACGGCCCGGTCATAAGGCTCCTTCCGAAGCACTTCGGGAGCCAGGTACTGTCGGGAGAAACACAGAGTTTGCAAGGCTCGCAGTCTTAACCTCTGCCTCTGCAGACAAAGCACTTGGAGGAGAAGATGCCCAGGGGTTGGTCCTGCTGTGACCATCCAGCAGCCACTCAACAAGCGCTTGCTCTGTGCAGGGCCCTTTGTCACGTCCCGGGGACACAGGGAGATCAGATCAGACGGGACTGCTCTGTACCGTTGCACATGTGTACACATTCACAAGCACCAGCCCAGGGGGTAAAGGGGGCCTCAAGGGTGGGTGCTGAGCCTAGTACTTGAGAGGCTGGCTAAGACACATGTGTCCCATGTCGCAGCACCTGGGTTTGACACCCAGCTCTGCTCTGACTCCCACTTCCTGCCAATGCAGACCCTGGGAGATGGCAGGAATGATGTAAGCAATCGCCACCTGCATGGGAGACCCAGAGTGAGTTTCTAATTCCCAGCTTTGGCCCAACCCAGTCCTGGTCACTGTGGGCATCTGAGGAGTGGACCAGTGGACCAGCAGAGGGGTGCCCATTCTCTCTCTCTCTCTCTCTCTCCCCACCTCCTCAAATGAATACATTTTTAGATGGAGGGTACTGAAATCCTGGATGTGTTCCACTCACCAGGCAATAGCCCTAGTCCAGCAGGGAACCTGGCAACTTACTTTGCTTTTTCCAATTAGTTTGTCCAGAGGGGCTGCCTTCTTCTGATTGCACAAATGCATCCAGGAGGCTACCAGTGTCCTAGGAACAGGGCAGCCCTGGGATCCCTCTCCCAGAGCAGTGGGCAGACTACAGATGAAGTGGAAGCAACATGGGCCTGTGGAAGGGCAGAGGCCCACGCAAACTTGAGCCTATTCAGAGCGTGGTGCCAGGCAGGTCATTTAGCCTCCCAGAAACTCGGTTCCTCATCTGCAGGAGGGGGTGCAGAAGCTCTCCTGGAGAGCTGCTGTAAGGAAACGTGTGACACAGGTGCAGGCCCTCCAACAGTGGGAGCAACCATGGCTACTGTCGTCTGTGTCCCTGACCCCGCGGCAGTGGCCAAGTCAGGGAAGAGGAGATGCACGGGGCCATTGTGCCTCTGTCATGAGCCAGAGTTCCACATCCCCTGCTCCCTGCTCATGACAGCGTCCCAGGAAGGGATGGCTGGGCTGTCAGGCTTCGGGAAGGGGGAGGCAGCTTTGTCCAGTGGACTTCTCATCACAAACACAGACAGCATCTCTAGCTCAGAGGAGTCATCTGCGCATCTGCTATGCTAGCACCACCTTGACGAGGCCCATCTGAGACCCCAGACCCAGATTTTCAGGCATATGGAGAGAAACAGAGCAGCTGAAGTCCTGCCTCATGCCAGGTGGGAGGACTTTTCCAGTGCTTCAGCCTCAACCCTCTCTCCCCACCCTGATGTCTGTCTAAGCCTCCAGGGACCCCTTGAGGACCAAGCTCCAAGGTCCTAGATTGGTGGGAACTCAAGGAAAGATTTTAATCTCAAGGCTGCAGGATGGACAGACGTGTGAATTACTGCTGAGACAGACAACCCTTAACCCTCCAGGCCCTTGGAGGCTGAAAGAAGAAGGTGGACTTGTGTTTTGCACCCTGTGGGGCAGTGCTAACATAGCAGCCAATGGCCACATGTGGCTACTGAGCACTTGAAATGTGGCTGGTCCAAAGAGAAATGGGCCAATTGTCAATGTGAAATATGTTCCAGAGTTCACAGACTTAAGAGAAAACAAACAAACTCTTTCAACAATTTTTATATTGACTGTGTCTCAAAATAGTGTTTTGGATATATTAGATTTAATAAAATACATTCTTAAAATTGATTTCACCTCTACAAATGTGGCTGCCATATACTTTCAGCTTGCATGCATGGCTTGTGTTTCTGTTGGATAGGAGGCATTGCTGAAGGGCTTCTCCAGTAGCTAAGCAGGTCCCAGCAGCCCCAGTGACCCCATTACACGGATGAGACAACCAAGGCTCAGTGCTCAGTCAGCTCAGGGGAAGTGCTTGGGTGAACAGGGAGGAGTCCTCTCAGTTGGCTCTGCTCAGAGATGAGGCTGGTTCTCTTTAGGATGCTCACACTTACCTCAGGGGTGCCACAAAATGTGGACGTGGTCTCCTCAGGCTCCACACATTCCTTGCAGAGGCCAAAATCCGTCAGCACCACATGTCCCTGTGGATGAGGGACAGCAGGGGCAGAAGGGGGAGGGGGTCAAACCGACAGTACGGAGAGGTTTTGACCTCCACGGCCCAGGCTAGCAGCTGGGGGGGTCTGATGCCCAGCATAGGCTAGAGGGCCACTCGGTGTGCCAGCTGGGAACATGGCACATCTCTCTCTGCCCCCAGCTCATCACAGATCCATCCCCATGACAGTGGCAGCTCCAGGTTGCTCTTGCAGGACAGGCCCTCCTTGATAGAGGGCTGGGGACTGAAAGCAGCCACAGCTGCGGCAGCCGGGCAGGAGGCAGGTGGAGGAGTGGGCTCGCTCTGTGTGTCCTGTGGGCTCTGTCCTGATGCCCTCTTTCACTGCCGCCAAGCCCATCCCCTCACTGCTTGGACATTGACCCAAAGTTATGCCCCAGGGCCAATCCACAGCCACTGGCTGGTTGCTGCAGTGGCACAAAGGCTCTGCCTGAGTGCCCCAATTTGGGTCATCAATTAAATTTGGGTCATCAGTTTGGTTCCCAGTTACAGTCATCAGAGCTTGGGCCACCCAAGCTCACTCACTCCTGTAAGATGAGCTGAGGCCTCACTTGCAACCTCAGTTCAGGCCAGTTCCTTTCTCTGCCCAGTCCTGTCTGCGTCCCCTCGTGAAAGGCCTGTCTCAGAAGAGTTCCCTGATAAACCTGCACTTGCTGCTCAGGCTCAGTCTGTTTCCAGTGAGCCCCGTCTCAAGAATCCACCGCCTTACACCTGACTCTGCCCTTGCCACATACAGACCTTGTACACACAGGTACACACGGGTTCCTGTGCATGCAAGGCACACATACGTGTGTACACACATGCATGGGCACACTTATACACATAGACTGAAATGCATCTGCTTCCCATATGCATGCATGTAGGATGCACACCCACCTGCGAACATGCATGTGTAGACATGCACACATACACACACACACACACACACACAACATACCAACCTGGCAGTCCAAGAGAATGTTCTCTGGTTTCAGGTCCCTGCAGGAAATAGCAGGAAAAGGCCTGTGATGTCTTAACATTTCGTGGGAGAGCTGGGGACCCAGGGTCCTGGCCGGAGGACTGATGACCCCAGAGATGCAGAGGGAGAGCCCAGGGGGTCAGGCAGGTGGCTCTAGGAAGGAAGACCTCCAAGTTCACTGGGATTTCATCAGGATTTAGGGGTCTACACAACCTCTGGCTGTGGGGCTGACAAGGGCCCGGGCTGGCTCTGAGCCATAGCAGGTCTCACCTGTAAATGATGTTGAGAGAGTGCAGGTAGCCAATGGCGCTGGCCACCTCTGCGGCGTAGAACCTTGCCCGGGGCTCCAGGAACCGGCGCTCCCGCTGCAGGTGGAAGAAGAGCTGGCAAGGAGGAGGTGTGTGAGAGGACTTCAGGGGCTCTAGCTCCCACGGTCACCCCTCCCCGAGCTGCAGGGTAGTCCTGGCCAAAGAGTGCAGGCCAGCCCTACCCCACAGGGCAGGCAGAGTGTCCAGAGTGTCAGCAGGAGGACAGATGGGTTAACACTGGGTTAACAAGCACCTATGGGGTTCCAGGCCCTTCACATCTCTTATCTCATAGAATCTTCCTAATACCCTCAAGGTACCAACGGTTTTTCCAGTTTCACGTAAGAGAGAACTGGGACTGAACAGCTCAGTGACTCACCCAGGGTCACGGAGACTGAGATGGGCAGAGTGGGGATGAGGCCCTGGGTGGTTCACAGAAGGGCTTCCCCTGCAACTGAGTGACACAGGTCACGGCTGCCACAGGGAGCCCAGCCGTGGGCCTGTCCGTGGGCCAATCACCTTGGTCCATTCTGCTGGTACCAAAAGCCCTTGACTTTGGGACACAGGACAACAACTCCCCTCTGGCAGCAGGTTAAACCTGGGGTCACTGAGGGGAGTCCCACTAGATTGTGCCCACAGACACAGCGATGTCCTGAGACAGTCCAGTGTGTCCCCAGCCATGTGCCTGGGTCACCTGGTGGCTCAGGCCTCCAGGAAGCACAGGGACTGGTTACCCCCGGCCTGCGCCCTAGTGTAAAATGGGAGCTGCAGAAACCCGGACCACAGAGCTCCTTTTCCCATGGGTGGCCTTCTGTGAGTCAGGCAGACCTGCACTCCGACCCCGGCTCTGCCAGGTACACGCCGGGTGGCTGAGAGCAAGTGATAAACCTCCTTGGGTCTCGGTTTTGTCAGCTACACAATGGGTCTACTGTCAGGGTGAGGTGAGGCCAGCCCAGAACTTGGTGCGCGGCGGGCAGGGGAGGCCCACGGCAGGGCCACTCACCTCTCCGCCGTTGACGTAGTCGAGCACGAAGTAGAGCTTCTCCGTGGTCTGGAAGGAGTAGCGCAGGCCCACGAGGAAGGGGTGCCGCACGTTCTTCAGCAGCACATTCCTCTCCGCCATGATGTGGCCCTGCTGTGGGTCGCACAGGTTGGGGTGGGGTCACGCCTGCCCAGGACCTTCTCACACCCCTGCTCAAACACCCTCCATGGCTCCCTACTGCGTTCAGGGCCAGGGCCAGGCTCCCAGCCCAGGACTGAGGACTCGGCGTGGTCATTCGCATCTCCAGCCACCCACTGAGGTGTAGCTCTGGTCCCTGCATCAGAAACTGCTGCCTCCCAGGGTGAAAAACAGAGCATCTGTTACAGCTATGTGCATGAGTTTAAGACACAAGGGTAGGGCCACACCATCCACATTTATACCTTTTTTTTTTTTTTTTGACAGGCAGAGTGGACAGTGAGAGAGAGAGAGACAGACAGAAAGGTCTTCCTTTTGCCGTTGGTTCACCCTCCAATGGCCGCCGCGGACGGCGCACTGCGGCCGGCGCACCGCGCTCCTCTGATGGCAGGAGCCAGGAGCCAGGTGCTTTTCCTGGTCTCCCCATGGGGTGCAGGGCCCAAGCACCTGGGCCATCCTCCACTGCACTCCCGGGCCACAGCAGAGGGCTGGCCTGGAAGAGGGGCAACCGGGACAGAATCCGGCGCCCCGACCGGGACTAGAACCCGGTGTGCCGGTGCCGCAAGGCGGAGGATTAGCCTGTTGAGCCACGGCGCTGGCCCACATTTATACCTTTGCTCCTGCTGTTCATACACACACACACGCACACACACACACACACACACACACAGCGTCTCATCGTCTTTTCAGGTTATCCAAAACCCACAGCCAAGACCAGCTCCAAGACCACCTCCCTTGGGAAGACCTTCCCTTCCTATCCCCACAACGTCCTTGTAAACATCAATAACTCTTGAGTCCCTGACTTGATATTCAAACCTCTCTCTCTCTCAGTCCTCCTCAGGGGGTTAGGTATTCAAAGGGACTCAGGGCAGCTGGGGCAAGGGGAAATCCAGGTGGCCATGACCAGCAGGGCCTTTGGAGGGTAAACTGTGTGGCCCCCGCACTGCACAGATCAGGGGCCTGGCACCAACAGGGCAGATGACTTGTGCACCAGGGGCCCTGTATTCCCTACGGGAAGGGAAAGAGCCACACTGGCCCTCCTGAACATCCTATAGGGGATGCAGCGTGGCCGGCCGGCCTGCCTGCCTGCCTTGGGAAGGGCCAGCACCTTGGACACCACCTGGTCCCTGGCTGTGACCACCCCCGACCCAGGCCCTTGGAGCCCTCCGAGGTGAGACGCATCTTTGGAAGCAGGAAAGGAGCAGCAGGTGCGCGGGCCCTGGTACCTCCTTGTTCTTCAAGATGGACTTCTTCTGCAGCACTTTCACGGCGTAGAACATCCCGTCGGACTTGCGCTTGGCCAGCAGCACCTAAGCAGAAGCACAAACGTGGGTGACTCTGGCTCTCCTCCAGCCTCTCCCCCCACTTCCACCCTGCAGGTGTGGGAGCACCCTCTGCCCATAAGCGGCAGGCAGAGGAGCCTGAGCAGAGGAGGCCTCCCACTCCCACCTCCTCACTCACCTTCCCATAGCTCCCTTTGCCAATGACTTTGAGGAAGTCGAAGTCTGTGGGCCGGGCACTGGGGGAGAAGGGAAGAACATGGGTCACATTTGCAAGCTCAGGAAACTTGCTGTCTTTTTTTTTTTCCCCCTTGGTCTTCCCGAACGTTCTTTCTCCTGTGTGAGCCAGGGTTCTTTTTGACTTTGGGACTGGGATACGTAGGGGGCCTTCCAGGAGCCATACCTTGGAAAGTCGCCTTCTCCCAGCAAGGAGAGCGCCCCTACGACTCACCTTCCCCCCGCCCAGGGAGCCCAGAGTCCAGTTCTCAACAGGCAAAGAGGAGACAAAGCCACGCACATTGCCCAGAAAGCCTGCGGAGGAGGCAGGGGTCTGGGGCCCAGAGTCCTGAGGAAGGCCTGAGGGGGAGGAACTGCTAATGAGGCAGATGTCTGAGGGGCATTCCAGGTAGAGAGTGGGCACAGGCAAAAGCTGGGAGAGGGTCCTGAGCCCAGACGGCAGAGGGTCTCGAACGCCAGACCAGAGAACTTGGCTTTCATTGCTAAGGCGAGGGAAGCCCAGGAAGGAAAGTAGCTTGAGAGACCAGAACTCACTTTGGGTTGGCTGAAGGCCCCAGGTTGATGTTCCCACTGGCCCCCGTGGACTAAAGACATTCAAAGAAAGAGGTGACTCAGATCAGCAGGTCCCTCCCCCTCAGCCCCTCCCATGGCTCAGGTCCTGACCCCTGCCAGCACCCATTCCTCCCTGCGTTCCTTCTTTCATCCCCTTCCACCCATCCACACCCACCCACTTATCCACCATCACACAGCTCCTCGGGGGGCTGCTGACTGACTGTGAGAGTGACGAAACCAAGTCCCAGAGCAGAGCTGTCCACGGTCTCACAGGTAATCAGGCTGCGACTAGAATTTCGGTGTCTTCACAATGAATCCCACATTTTTTGCACCCCGTTGACTTCCTGAACCTCCTCTTGTCAATTTCCCTGCTAATGGTTCCCCTCTATGGGTTCAGTGACCCCTCTGCATGCCCAGTCTTGGTCCAGGACAGCCCCCCAAAAGCTGGTCCACGTCTCTACACTTTTCTGCAGCCCTGGGAGGAAGTGACCCCCGATGAAGAGTGTGAGGGCCAAGAACTACTCACCTGTGTGTTGGGGGTCCTGGTGGGGCTAGAGGCCATTCTGTAGCTGTGATCAGGTGGGCTCTGGGGGCACAGAGAGGAACAAGCATGAAAGGGTGGGGTATCTTCCCTGTCCAGGGCTTCACTCCTCCCTAATACCATGCACCTGCCATGGCCTGAGCAGCTCCTACCCTCCAGAGGCTACAACCCCTGTGTGGAGAGGGGCTGGACCCAGCCTTCCTCATCACACGCCTCAGGAGGGATGGAAGGGAACAGTCAGAGGTGGCCCCTCCCAGCCAGAGTCTTATCAAGGACTGGGGACAGCCACGATGGCAAGACCCCTGTGAGCCAGGGCAGCTTGAAAGTCTGAACCTTCTCCCCATCTCCCAGGTGGGAAGCCTGAGGCCTAGAAAAGGATATTCCCAGGGTTACACTGTGTGAAGGGGCATGCTGAGCTCCAGGACTCCCAGGCAGGCATGTTGGAGACCCTGAATTTCTATGGACAGCCCCAGGCTGAGCCCTGTGCTGAATCTTACGTCCTTGCCACAAGGACGTCCACGCAGCTGCAGATCTGCCAAGTATGGATGTACCTGCACCCACAGGGCCATGCTCCCTCAGTCCTGGGCCGACCTGACGACCCTTCACCCAGGCCCTGGCCACGCTGGCCTCACCTACCTGCGCAGTCCGAAGACAGGCTTCCAGAGGGGACCAGCAGTCGGGGCTGAGGACGGGCAGTAGACAAGAGAGGCTCTCTGTTCTCCCAACAAGGGCCGAAGTGTCTGCCTGGTGCCGGCCTGGCCCCAGCACAGAGCTCGGAGCTCCCAGTGCTGCAGCGAGGGGGCTGGTCAGTGTCACGTGGGGTCCAGCAGAGCTTAGGAGAGGGTGGAAAACCTTGGTTCCCTGTGGGGGAGGGGTTAGGAGGGGAGGGCAACAGCCCGAGGAGAGCCCTGGAACCCTCGGGGCTTGTGAGAATGTGTGTGACCGTGTGAGTCAGGGTGTGTGTGTGGTGTGTGTACAAGTGTTTTGTGCCTCAATGTGCTTCAGTGTTTTTGTGTCTGCAGCTGTGTATTTCAGGAATTTGTGTCAGTGTGTGTGAGTCTGGGTAGAGATGACTGCACGTGTGTGTCCACGTGACCCCACTGATATATTTATCTGTGTGTCTGTGCCTCTGGAACTGTGTGCATCCCTGCTCAGTGTGTGCGGCGTGTGCATGGATGTAGTCGGTGCAAGTATGCATTTTTTCGTATGTTAACATGCATGTGTCAGTGTGCACACATGAGTGTCTGTGTGTCTGAAGATAAATATAGTTGTCTAGGAATATGTATATGACTGTGTAATCACGTCTATAAGTATGGCATCATGTGTCTGCTCATATCGGTGTACATCAGTGAATTTCTCGGTGTGCACAGCTGTATAAGTGTGTAGGGGCCTGTCTATAAGAAACTATGATGCCGTGGGCCTATCCAGGCCCCATGGGGACCATCTGGGGCTGAAGAAGAGGTCCCAGAGACCTCAGCCCCTGAAGCTGAGAGCCCTTGGACACCAAGAACCTGCAGACGTTTCAAGAAGAATTTGAGGCCCAGGTGTCTGATTCTGTCCAGCTGGTCTTGGACTTTGAATACTCCTGGGCACCTGGCTCTTCGGGCCTCTCCTTGCTGGCCCTTCAAGGGCTCTGGTGCATTGTGCCTGGTTGGCCCAGAGCTCTGCTGCTGCTGTGTAAGAAACCGGGTCCCAGAGCAGCCTGGCTCCTGAGGGCCTTGCTGCCTAGAGCAGTCAGTAGGTACTCACGGGCCCTTCCACTCCCCAGGAGCTCCAGAGGAGCGGGCAAGTGTTGGCTGGCCCAACTCTGCCCTTCCCTTGTGGTGCTTTCCGTGTGGCTACAGGACATGACGGGGAGGGACGCGTGGAGCTAGGGCGGAGGGCATTAGTCGGGGGAGAGTTCTCTGTGGGCTCCGAAATGCCAGGGACCTGGAGGGGTTGTCCCAAGAAAACGCTAGTGAACAGATCAGCGTCTTCTATCTTTGAAAAGAAAAAATGGAAATGTCGAACTAATACACAGATCGGCAGGACGTCGTGTGGACAGAACACACACCCGAGACAAGGACACTTCTTTTCAATGACAAGGGGTTTTCAATCGGCAGCATCATTTATCACAGCAAAACAATAGTGACAGAAATGACCTAAACGTCCCACCTAAGGCCACTTGGGTAGACCTACACCCTGTCCACATGCATCTCATTTCCCCTTCTCAGTCTGGACTCAGGGTCTCCACTCCTCCCCCTCGGCTCTCTTGAACCTGTTCCCAGCAGGCTTTCATCCGAACACTCCAACGAGACAACGGACCAGAGGCCTCCCTGAGCCAAGGCCAGGGAGGGGTCCTTCATCCTCTTGACATACTCACTCTACCCACTTGGCTTCAGTGTCCCTTCTGGCTCCTGGCTGCTCGTCCTCTGTCACTTCTGCTGGATTTGCCCGCTCCTTTTATGTTTAACTACTGGCCTGCCAGCAGGCACGGTCATGGAGCTCTGTCTACACTTATGCCCTAATCGATCGCAACCAGTTTAATGACATAAGCAGCGATACTTGACAGCTCCCGAATCGCTCTCCCTCATTCCAATTCTCTCCTCATTTCTGGACTTCCACAAAGGTACTTCAAGAAGTTTGTGGAAACACAGAATGAAGAGATAAGTTGATTTCGGTATAAAAATTTTTGGAAACCTGAGTGTAGTTTTTTTTTTTTTAATATGCATTTTCCATGAACTTTTTGAACACCAACCCCCTGCCACAACCAACCTAGCTATCTGTTCTCGATTGCCTTCCCTGGGAGCCTTGCCAGATCACCTCCTGGCCCCGGGAACCCTCTCTCCTTTCCTCGTGCCTGTCTTTGGTTGCCCATCTTCACTGCAATGGATTCATTTACCCACCTGCCCCACCAAGTTCCAGCCTGGTCTTACTCGGTTCCCACAACCTCACAGGTTCAAAGCTACCACCATTCCTGTTTTGAAGAGGAGGAAACCAAGGCATGGAGGCAGGGAGTGCCTTGGTCAAGTCACAAAGTCAATAAACGACAGACCTAGAATCTGACCCCAGGCACTGCGACCCCAGATGCAGCGGCCTGGAATTTCAGGGAAAAGCCGGAAGTTAGAAAAGGAAGGAGTAGAAGTGGGAGGGAAGTGAGGATGTAAGTAGGTTAGTTAGGGAGAAAGAAAATCCAGCAGCCGAGAGGGCAGAGGAATGGCTGGGAAGAAAGAGGGGGAAGAGGTTAGGAGATAAGAAAAGAAGGAAGAGAGGGAGGGGAGAAAAAAGGAGGGAAAAAAGGGAAGTATATAGGTAGCTAGGAGTTAGCTAACTAGTCAATTAATCCGCAAACCAACAGGCCAGCAGGCAGGTGTTCCGCTCCCAGATGGGTCTCTTACCTGCAAACTCGGTCCCAGCTCAAGTCCTGGGCAGCAGCCCTGTGCCCGGTTCTGCCCTCCTGTCCGTCCTCTGCATGGTTCCTCCACCCTAAAGTCCAATCCTGACTTGCCCAGCAACCTTCTGAGTCAGGAGTGACCTGTCATCCAGTCGTCCTGGCTCCCAAGCCCGCTGGAGTTCAACCTCTCAGCTCAGCCGACCAGGAGCTGGCCTCAAGACCTTGCCGTTACTGATTAACTGCCGGACGTGGATTACTAAACCTGGCTGTGTCCACTGGCTCCTGGATGGCCCTGCCCTGGGGCCCCTGGAAACTTTTAAAAGCTACTGCACAAATTAAGTTGTGTGACTTTGGGCAAGTGACTTCAGCTGCCTGAGCTGCGTGGGAATTGCATGGTGAGGATGGTGTGTGTGTGTCATGACTCCAGGGAGGGTCTCTGAATTGCCTGCTGACACTGTCACATGTCCATTCTCTGGAATTACCCTGTGCTCCAAGGGCCCAAGGTCCAGCTCCAATGCTGACTCGCCCCCAGAGCCTTTTGGTACCCTATCAGCTGAATCACTTTCCTGTCTCTTCCAAGCTGGAGAACTGACAGTGGAAAGACTTGTCTCCCAGGACCCTCCCTTCTACCCTTTCCCCGATGGGGGCCACTAGCCCCAGTGCCTGGCCTTTCCAGGGATGGGCAGCTCATTCCCCGCTGGGACCCTCACTGCTGGACACCTCTGGCACTCTCTTACATTCAGCCGAGCCTGCCACCAGCAGCTCACCTGCTCTGGCGCCTTCCTGGGAGGTGAGTCACAGGTTGAGTTGGGACCCATGCCCAGTTCTGCCCTTTGCAAAGCTGAGGTTCAGGGACCAGGGCTCAGCTCCTCCCAGCTTGCACGGAACGTTTTCTCATGGCTGACCCAAGGCCGCCCAGGGTCAAGGGTTCTAACTCAGGGCAGGGGCAGGGCTAGCCCGCTGGACATGTGAGAAAAGCCCTTCCCAGTGACCCCTCCTCAGTAGGCGTCTCCGAGTCTGCCTTTCACGATGCTTCCTCCTTTTTTCCTTTATGTAAATGTCAACAACTTTCCCATCAGCTAGTGCCATACACACCAATCGCTCTGATGTGCTCTGGAGGGGCCCTGTGTGGTCACGCCCCCTGCCTCCAGCAACACACACATCAGCACAGGTGTGGCCTCCACCCAGCGAGGGGAGGTGCCGGCCCAGGTGCACAGAGCAAATCAGGGCAGCACCTGAGGCTCTGCCCTTTCCCAGAGCCCAGCTGCCCCACCAAGCTCCCTTTCTGCACTCCCAGAGCTGAGCGCGAGTTCTTTTTTTTGTTGTTGTTACAAATCCACACAATGGCACTGACTGCATAAGCATTCCAACAGCAGAAGACCATAAGATCCGGAGCAAAAGTTTCCCTTCCAGCTCAAACTTCAACTTCACTTCCAGAGGTAGTTGCTGTTCACCCAGGATGGCAATCTTTCCAGACTTTTGTCCACACACTAACCTGTGTACCTGTTTACCATTCTTTTTCCCCAGAAAAAAATTCTGGCCTACTCTACATATATTGTTCAGCTGTTCATTTCTTTCCCCCTCACATGCATCAGAGACCACACAGAGATTCAGCCTTTTGACAGCTGCCTCTTAGTGCAGTGTGGGATTCACGTCACCACCCTGTGTCCTGCTCCTTTGCTAATGAGATATTAAAGCTTTCACTGGTTTCACACTTGCAGCAAAGCCTCAGAAAACTTCTTGGCATCCATGTCCTGTGGCCTTGAGGTCATATTTCAGTCTGGTAAACTCCTTGAAGTGGGAGTTCTGGGGTTAATCTTGACCCATCTACCAAACTACTGTAACAAGCTCAGTCAACAGACATGGCTACCAGCAGTGGTTTATCGCAGGAAATGTATGCAAATATGGATTTTTCCATTGTGACCATTTAAGGGTATAGTTTAGTGGTATCCAAGTACTTTCATGATATTGCACAACCATCACCACTAAGTCTCTCCAAATCCACTCTCTATTTCCCAAACGCATTAAACACCCTACAGTGAAACTCTGAAACTATTAAGCAGTAACTCCACATTTCCTCTTACTTTTGTGCTTGGTAGTCTCTCATCTACTGTCATTCTATGAATTTGTCAATTCTAGATCTCCCATACATGTGGAATCATATAGTATTTGTCCTTTTGTGTCTGGCCGGTTTCACTTAACACAATGCTTTCAAAGTTAATCCATATGGTAGCAGGTTTCAGAACTGTATTCCTAGGCCGGCGCCGCAGCTCACTAGGCTAATCCTCTGCCGTGCGGTGCTGGCACACCGGGTTCTAGTCCTGGTCGGGGCACTGGATTCTGTCCCGGTTGCCCCTCTTCCAGGCCAGCTCTCTGCTGTGGCCCGGGAGTGCAGTGGAGGATGGCCCAAGTGCTTGGGCCCTGCACCCCATGGGAGACCAGGAGAAGCACCTGGCTCCTGCCATTGGATCAGCACCGTGCACTGGCCGCAGCGTGCCGGCCACGGCGGCCATTGGAGGGTGAACCAAAGGCAAAGGAAGATCTTTCTCTCTGTCTCTCTCTCTCATTGTCCACTCTGCCTGTCAAAAAATAAATAAATAAATAAAAGAACTGTATTCCTCTGTGTGGCTGAGTAACATTCCATTGTTTGTCTATTCATCCTCTGATGGCCACCTGGGTAACTTCCACCTTTTGGCCATTGTAAACAGTGCTGCAATGAACACAGGTGCACAAGAATCTGTATTCAGATCTTTCAGGTAGATTTTCCTGAAATTCCACCCAGAAGTGGAATTGCAATGTCACATAGTTCTATGCTCAGGCTTTTGAGGGGGAATAACGCTTTCCAAAACAGCTGTACTCTTTTACTTCTATAAGGAGCCCCAATTTTTCCTCATCGGGGCAGCATTTTATTTTCTTCTTTTTTTTTTTATTTGACAGATAGACAGTGAGAGAGAGAGAGACAGAGAGAAAGGTCTTCCTTCCATTGGTTCACTCCCCAAATGGCTGCTACGGCCGGAACTATGCTGATCCAAAGCCAGGAGCCAGGTGCTTCTTCCTGGTCTCCCAAGTGGGTGCAGGGCCCAAGCACTTGGGCCATCCTCCACTGCACTCCCGGGCCACAGCAGAGAGCTGGCCTGGAAGAGGAGCAACTGGGACTAGAACCTGGCGCCCATATGGGATGCTGGCGCTGCAGGTAGAGGATTAAGCAAGTGAGCCATGGCACCAGCCCCTTTTCTTCGTTTTTGATTATAGCCACTCTAATGGATGTGAAGTGGTATCTCACTGTGGTTTTCATTTGCATTTCCCTAATGTCTAATGATGTTGAGTATCTCTTCAAGTGCTTTTTGGCCATTTGTACTCATATATCTTGTTTAGAGAAATGTCAATTAAAGACCTTGGCTCATTTTTTCATTGAGTTGTGTTAATTTTAGGAGTTCTTTATGTTCTGGATATTAAACCCTTGTTGGATATAATTACACTTGATCTTAGCCAAAAGGCCAAGAAGTTATTGGATATGATGGCTAGCATTTTCTCCCACCCTGTGGGATTTTTTTACTCCCTTGATAATGTCTTTTGAGGCACAAAGGTTTATATATCATTTTGATGACACAATTTATCTTTCTTTTTTGTTGCTTGTGTTTGTGGTGTCACATCTAAGAATCTACTGGCAATCACGGATATTTATCTTCATGCTTTCTTCTAAGGGTTTTCTCATATTTAGTTCATTAATTCACTTTGAGTGAATTTTTCTGTATTAGGCGAAGTTATCATCCAACAACTTGGAAATCCAGTCGTTCCACCTCATTTGTTTAAGAGAATATTCTTTCCCCTCTGAAAGGACTCAACACTCATAAAAAAATCAGTTGGCCATAGATATATGGGTTCATTTCTGGGCTTTCCATTCTATTCCTTTGGCCTATGTCTGCAGTATGCCAATACATACCATATGGTTTTGGTTACTGTAGTTTTGTAGTAAGTTTTGAAACTGAGAATTGAGCTCTCCAACTCTTCTTTGTCAAGATTGTTTTGGCTGTTTGGAGCACCTCATAATTCCCTGTGAACCTGAGGCTCAACCTAGCTCTGCAGTGGCAGCTGGAATTTCTGACCTGGATTGTATTAGATCTTAGATCACATTGGTAATATCGACACCTGAATAACTAAGTCTTCCTACTTCGAAAACACAAATGTCCTTCCATTTAGTTAAGTCTTTAATTGCTTTCAGCATACAAGTCTTTCATCTCATTTAAATTTATGTCTAGGTATTTTATTCTTTTAGAGAATCCTGTAAATGCAATTGCTTCTTTTTTTTTTTTTTTTCCTTTTTTGAGTGGTCGCTGCTGGTATATAGAAACACAACTGATTTTCATATGTTGATATATAATCTTTAACTTGACTGAATTTATTAGTTCCAGCAGCTTTCTTGTAGTTTCTTTGGGATTTTCCAGATAGAATATCATTTAATCTGTGAGTAAGTTTCCTTCTTCCTTATCAGTTTGGATGCCTTTTATTTCTTCTTATTATGTTTTTAATTTTTTTATTTATTATTTATTTATTTATTTATTTATTTTTCTTTATTTTTGACAGGCAGAGTGGACAGCGAGAGAGAGAGACAGAGAGAAAGGACCTCCTTTGCCGTTGGTTCACCCTCAAATGGCTGCCGCGGACAGCGCAGGAGCCAGGTGCTTATCCTGGTCTCCCATGGGGTGCAGGGCCCAAGCACCTGGGCCATCCTCCACTGCACTCCCGGGCCACAGCAGAGGGCTGGCCTGGAAGAGGGGCAACCGGGACAGAATCCGGCACCCCGACCGGGACTAGAACCCGGTGTGCCGGCGCCGCAAGGCGGAGGACCAGCCTGTTGAGCCACGGCGCCGGCCTATTTATTTATTTTTTTACAGGCAGAGTGGACAGTGAGAAAGAGAGACAGAGAGAAAGGTCTTCCTTTGCCGTTGGTTCACCCTCCAATGGCCGCCGTGGCCGGCGCACGGCGCTGATCCGAAGCCAGGAACCAGGTGCTTCTCCTGATCTCCCATGGGGTGCAGGGCCCAAGCACTTGGGCCATTCTCCACTGCACTCCCTGGCCACAGCAGAGAGCTGGACTGGAAGAGGAGCAACCTGGAAAGAATCCGGAGCCCTGACCGGGACTAGAACCCGGTGTGCCAGCGCCGCAAGGCAGAGGATTAGCCTATTGAGCCACGGCGCCGGCCTCTTCTTCTTATTGAATTGCCCTGTCTAGAATTTGCAGTACAAGATTCAATAGCGGAAGTGAAAGAAACCATCATTGATCAGGACTGGCACTGTGTGCAGTAGGTCAAGCAACCACCTGTGATGCTGGCACCCCATATGGGCAAGTTCAAGTCCCAGCTGCTCCATTTCCAGTCCAGCTCCTTGTTGATGTGTCTGGGAAAGCAGCAACAGATGGCCCAAGTGCTTGGGCCCCTGCACCCATGTGGGAGACCTAGAAGAAGCTTCTGGCTCCTAACTTTGGCCCTGTCCAGCTGTGGCCATTGCAGCATTTTGGGGAATGAGTCCGCAGATGGAAGATATCTGTCTCTGTAATTCTGCCTCTCAAGTAAATATATTTCTTAAAGCATCTCTGTCTTATTCTTGATATTTGGGAGAAAGCACTCAGCCTTTCACAGCATGGTTCCCTTCTCCTCATAGTTTTCTGAGTGCTTTTTTTAAACCATGAAAATGGATTTTTTCAAATGCCTTTTCTGTGGCAATTGAGATACGCTTGCTCCCCTCCACCCCAGTTCTATGTTGATAAGTTGTTTTACCTAGATTCATTTTCTGTTGAACCCAAGTACCTGAACCATCACTGCTGCCTTCCAGGCTCGGCAACAGCAGGAAGCTAGGGCCAGGAGCCAGAGGTGGGCATTGAACCCAGGCGCTCCAATATGTGACGTGGGCATTTTAACCAGCAGGCCAAAATCCTGCCCATTAAGTTTGTGATTAATCAAACTTATGTCCTCTTTTCTCACCCATTAGAATTCCTCTCAGCTTCTCCAACTTCTTCCTTTCATTCTATTGCCATCTATGTTTATTCTACTTTCTGGGCAAAGTCCTCAACTTTCAAACCTGTGTTGATTTTTTAAATCTCAGCGATCACATTTTAAGCTTCCAAAAACTCTTGGTTGTCCCTCAATGCTGCTTTTCCTCTTATTGCAGCCATTGGTTGGTGGAGGATTTGCTCTGGACAAGTGGAAGCATCAACTCTCCCACTGAACAGGAGAGGGAGAAGGATGGGTGTGGGAGGGGGACACGAGCAGACGTAGCAGCAGGCAGGAGTGGATGTTCAGTTTCTCTGTGACGCCGATGGACATCTAGTGAGACACTGGAGAAGGTAACAGTGCAGGAGGTTTCAGGACTACAGAAAGGGAAGTTGGAGCTAAGCCTTCCCAAACCCCAGTGGCTTCCTTGGGTAGCCCTTAGGGTCTTGTTCATGCTAAAGTCAGAGACAGAGCTACTGTGGCACCACTGTGCTGGGTCAAGCAAGCTCCCAGTGCAGGGTCGAGGCAACGGGCTCCCGGGTAGCTGCGTGGTGTGCGTTCTCTCGGCCGGGTCTGGAGGAGCCGCGGGCAGAGCTATGAAAGATACTGACGAGGGAGAGGGTACGGTGATCACACCTGGTGTTTCTGCCGCTTCCCTGCCTGCTCACAGACTAATGTACAGCCAGGAGAACCCGTCGGCCTCTTCACGACATGCTCCTTTTGCGTTTCTGGGTGATTCCGGAGGACAGTGAACCAGACTTTGCTGCGTCTCACCCAGAGGCTCACGTTTATTCACCACGTTTCAGTACAGGACAAATCACACATCTCATCTGCAACCTGTTCTCACCCCCGAGTCCAAGTCGCTTCAGCTTACACCAGTGGATTCTCCGAGAGAACACGCACACACAAGCACACCCACATGCACAGAGGCAAGTACAGAAATGCAATCCCACCACTGCGTGTGGATCAAAAGTGCAAAGAGGCTTCGTTCGCAGACTCTGGGACCGTCCTCCCCGCTCTAGGCCAGGGCCGGGTGGGGCTGGGCGCGCCTGCAGGAGTCAAAGGGTAAGTGGCACCCACTGCTCAAGAGCTGGGCACAGGGCAGCGGGGGCGGCCACGGCCAACTCCCTCCCTCACTGCATTCCCAGGTCAAGGGGTGATGATCTCTGCTGGGGACAGAATGGGGTGAAGAGGCCAGACTTCTTGCCACATCTGATGAGTTGTTCTCTTCCCAAAGAGTTCAATGTTAGTGCAGAAAGCGCTGAGGCCCCACAGCCTGAGTCTTTTTCTCCATGGTCCTTGGCTCACCTGGCCTTTCAGAAGGCGAGTGTTAGGTGGCTGGCACGCCTGGTGCACCCGCACAGCAAAGCTGCTGTGGCCTCTGTCCTTAGGGGCCAGGAGGCCCCCAGCACCAGCGGTGAGCACCCCACAAGCTGGCAAGCGTCGCAGGATGAGCAGTTGATGAGTTTTGTTCTAACCCAGGTGACAAGATGAAAGAGAAGCCTGGACTTGCTCCCCCTGCCCTGGGCCACAGGGCACCACGTGGCCTCTATAAACCCGACCCTCACCTCACGGCTGGCCTTGCCCTGTGCCCTCCCAGGAGAGTTGTGCTCAGAGATGCCTCTCAGGTCTGAAAGCCCCACAGAGGTCTGCAGGGGCTGCACGGCTGTCCTCCCCCTTGGGGGACAGGGGCCCCTGCCAGGGGCTGTGGCAGGAAAGCAGCAGAGCTTTGGGCATCCCGCTTCTAAGGAAAAAATAAAGCTTTGTACTTGAACAACAATAGCCCTTGACGTTTTCGCAACGCTGAGCACCCTTTCAAACACTGCTAAGAGTGCCCTACACATACGTGCACACACACACACACACACATGCACACACGTGACTGAGAGAGGGGGCTTGGGGAAGGCCCCTGCTCCCACACCCTGCAGGTTCATCTCAGCACCTGGGGGCGGGGAGGCGTGGCCTTGGCCCCTGGCCTCCCGGGCTCCTGCCGGGCACTCTGGCCCATCCGAGCACGCAGGTTTGGCAGTGGCTTGGAGGAGGCTGGGCACCCACCTGACAGGGCGAGGAAGTCCCAGAGCCCTAGTCGGGCTCCGGGTGGCAGTGCGGAGAAGGACTTAAAGGACCTGGACTACTTGAAGGGAGGAGTCCACCTTCCCAATCTGGCCGTTCTAACACTGTAAGTGTTAAACAAACATCTAAGGGACAGACGGGAGGCAATGTCACGTGACACAGTGCTACATTCTCAAGACAGAGAGGCCTGGCAGGCAGGTGTGGGGCCCTCGCGCTCCGGGCAATACCTTAGCTGAGATCTACAGCCACACAGAGGATGCTGTGCCCAGCTTGGGGTGCCCCACGCCTGCTGGAGCGGCCCCACTGGCCAGAGACTCGAGATGGTTTGACAGGCCCTCGGGCTGGCCTCCTGCCAGCGCTACCTGACAGGCCGGGCTTCCTCCCACCCAGGCCCAACACAGGACAGGTGTGTGGAGATGCAGTGGAGACTTCTGCCAGCTGCACACGGGCTCTCGTCACCTTCCCCCAGCCAGAACAAAGACTGACATAGGACACCACGATGCCAAGCGGGCCAGGATGGGGCATGTTCTAGCAGGTGTCCAGGCGCAGGGTCCCCCAGGACCCTGGATCCCAGGACAAGTTTCTGAGGCCCACAGATCTAAGGGGAAGAGCCAGGGGCTTGCCTGGGCCTTGGCTGGGGGCGCCGCCCGGGAAACCAGGCCACAGAAGGAGGGCAGCAAAGCCAGCAGACAGAAGGGGGCAGGCATAGCGGAGCCAACAAGGGGAAAGGACTACAGACTAAAGACCTCCAGTCCCTCCACTCCTGTGCACTGCTCAGAAAAAGACCTTTGGCGTGGGGCTACCTGGGTCAGGGCCCCTTCAGCCTGCCCCGTCGGTAATGCCCCCAGCCCAGGGACACCTCCCTGGTGTGCGTAGTGGCAAGCGAGCCCCAGGACTCCACCTTCCCAGGGCCCCTCTGCTCCACCCACTGTCCAGGAAGGACCAGCCCCTGTCAGACCCAGAGCACGGGGACAGAACGGGACATGAGGAACTGAGGCGGGAAAGAAGCATCAGCTGGCGTGGGAGGCCCAGCAAAGGCCCCGGGCCTGACAGTCACTTTAAGGAGTCGTCGGTGTTTTTGAACATGAGAATGGCGTTATAGATCTTCAAGGCTGGGCCCAGCTTGACACTCATGATCTTCACAATGTCCGCCTGTGTCAGCAAAAGGAAGGCCTCGCCGTCAATCATCTGGGGGGTTGGGGGAGGGGAGGGGAAAGCAGAGAGGGTGGAGAGGGCCGTGGGGGGCCGGGGGAGGGAAGGGGGCAATGCGCATTGGGGGTGCAATGGAACGGGAGGATGTAGGGGAGGACGAGAGAGGGAGGAGGAAGGACACGGAGAAAGGAGAAGGGAAGAGAAAGGAAAAAAGGAGACAGCCATGGGGACGGAGAAGGAAAGAAGCAGCCACTGGTCTCCCCACGTCACGGCACGCAGCCTTCCCCTCTCTCTCTCTCTCCCCCCTGCGCTGACCAGCCTGAGCATCAGTATTTGCATTGTCAGTCTCTCAAGTGCTTATGGACAGAGGCCTCAAAAACCTGCCGCGGTGGGCTCAGTACCAAATGTAGGCACAGAGCCCTTACGTAAACATCATGCAGGATTTCGGGAGAGCAAGATCCGAGCAGGGGGCTGGGGAGGCTTAGCCCCCTCGGGCCCCTGGCAGACTGCAGGGGCGCACTTCCAGGATGCCAGCCTCGCCCACGTCCTATCGCAGACGGTTCCTGAACAACCTCTGGATGGATCGCTGGCGCGTGATTCAAGTCTTTGAAATGCCAGAAACCAACCAAAAAACGACCACACAAAAAACCCCGAACCCCAAACCTGCTGTAGTTGCTGCCACGTGGACCCTCAGGTCAACCTCAGCGCTGCTAACAGCAAGACAGGTGGACCCTGCGTGCGTCCCAGAACGATGCAGTGCTAGGTGCACAGTACACAAAGGTAGACAGAGCTAACCCAACACTAACCAAGCCTTTGGACGAAGCTTTTCCGGATTCGGGGAATTGCAGAAGGTACAAGAGTAAGCTAAGTGTCACCACAAGGAAGCCACGGGACAAAACCCAGAAGAATACGTTTCACAGACTTCTTAAAACATTGTGAGGGGCTGGCGCTGTGGCGTAGCAGGTTAAGCCGCCACCTGCAGTACTAGCATCCCATATGGGTGCTGGGGAGAGTCCTCACTACTCCACTTCCAATCCACTTCCCTGGTAACGTGTCTGGGAAAGTAGTAGAAGATGACCCAAGTGCTTGGGTCCCTGCACCTGCATGGGAGACCTGGAGGAGACTGCTGGCTCCTGGCTTTGGATTGGCGCAGCTCTGGCCTTCGTGGCCATCTGGGGAGTGAACCAGCAGATGGAAGACCTCTCTTTCTTTCTCTCTCTCTCTCTCTCTCTGCCTCTGCCTTTCAAAAAATATAAATAAATCTTTAAAAAAAGATTGTGAAAAAGAAATGAGTGGGGCTGTTCCCAAAGAGAGGATATTTAAGAGATGAAACAACGGACAACAATCATGCAGGCCCAGTTTGGATCCTGCCTCAAAAGCTGCCAACAACTCTTCAGAGGAAATGGAGAAATGGAGACGTCGGCATGCAGACTCGGTTAGTGGACGCGGTCATACAACAGAGTTCCTGTCCATCTCGGAGAAGGGCAACAGTCTTGGGCTTATATAGGGAAAATCCTTAGTGGCTTTTGAAAATGTTTATTCATTTATTTGTGATGCACAGGGAGAGAGAGAGACAGACAAATAGGCTTAGAGAGAAAGGTCTCATCTGCTAGCTTACTCCCCCAAAGCCCAAGATGGGTGGGAATGGGCTGCGGGCTAAAGCCAAGCGCTGGGAATGTAATCCAGGTCCCCCATGTGTGTGACAGGAATCTAACCCCCTGAGCTGTCACTACCACCTCCCAGGGTGTGCATTAGCAGAGAGCTGAAGTCAGGAGCTGCAGGCAGTCATCGGACCCCAGTACGTGGACGTGGGACAGGGGCACATTAACTGCTAGGGTAAACACCTGGCCAGAAAGTCCTTAGCTTTAAGACATGCAAATGAAAGTGTTCAGGGTAAAACATCATGATGTCTATAATTTCCTTAAAATGACTTCATATAGGGGTTGGTGTTGTGGCACAGTGGGTTAAGCCACCTCCCGCGACAGCTGCATCCCATATGAGCACCAGTTCGAGTCCCGGCTGCTCCACTCCAACTCGGCTCCAAGCTAGCGTGCCGGGAGAAGCAGTGGAAGACCGCCCAAGTCCTTAGGCCCCTGCTTTCCACATGGGAGACCCAGCTGGAGTCCCGGGCTCCTGGTTTCAGCCTGTCCCTGCTCCAGCCATTATGGTTTTATGAGCCAGTAGATGGAAGATTTCTCTCTCTCTCTCTCAACTCTGCCTTTCAAATTAATAAAAATAAATCTTCAAAAATGGTTAGGTTCCTGTGAGCCACTAGTTACAATATTTTAATAAAATAATAAAATAATTTTTGGGCTGCACTGTGGCATAGTAGGCTAAGCCTCCGCCTGCAGCACCGGTATCTCATATGGGCGCCGGTTCATGTCCCAGCTGCTCCTATTCTGAGCCAGCTCCCTGTTAATGGCCTGGGAAATCAGTGGAAGGTAGCCCAAGTCCTTGGGTCTCTGCACCCACGTGGGAGACCTGGAAAAAGCTCCTGGCTGCTGGTTTCGGATGGGCCCAGGTCTGGCCATTGTGGCTATTTGGGGAGTGACCCAATGGATGGAAAACCGTTCTCTCTGTCTCTCCCTATCTCTGTCTGTAACTATACCTCTCAAACAAATGAATAAAATAAAAACAAAACTTCAACCAAAAATAGGCGAAGCAAATACAGAAAATGTTGCTAATGGCTAGCTCTGGGGACAGGCTGGTGGTACTGTCAGGGAAGGAAGATGCCAGGTATGAGAGAGGAAGTCAGACCAGAGAGCTGGGGCAGCGGGAGGCTATGCAGGGCCAGGGCTGCCGGTTTTGAGAAGAACCTTGCCCCTATGTCTGGTTCTCGGGAATCAGGCACAGAAGACATTCTGTGTTGCTTCTTAGGTGCTGAGCACTCGTTTAGGCAAGCACTCATCACTCATTAATGCATTTAACCCTCACGACAACCTTAGGGAGCAATACCAGTATCGCCCCCATTTCACACATGAGGACGCTGAGGCAGAGAGGCAAGGGCCCTTGCCCTAGATGCCCAGTTCCCTCACTTGTGAGCACCTGCCGTGGTTGACAAGCTAGTTAAATGGGGGCCTTGTTAGGACCACCTGACCTGGAGTGGGCAGCAATGGGCTGCTGAGACCACGCTTCCCTGGCTGAAGGGGCTGCAAAGTAGGGTATCCATATTGCTTGGAAGGAAGCCCTGTACACACTCGAAGGTCCCTGTTTCATACTCTGGAGAGTCATGATGAAGTTCTTTATTTAAGGACACCTGAGCATTGAAAGCCAGCACTAGGGGCCAGCGTTGTGGTGCAGCAGGCAAAGTTGCTGCTTACAAAGCCAGCATCTGCTATTGGAGTGCAGGTTCAAGTCCCAGCTGACCCACCTACAGTCCAGCTTCTTGCTAATGCACCTGGGAGGCAGCAGAAGATGGCTCCAGTGCCTGGGCCCCTGCCATCCATGGGAGACCCAGATGCAGTTCCAGGCTCCTGGCTTCACCCTGGCCCAGCCCTGACTGTGGCAGCCATTTGAGGGGTAAACCAAAAGATGGAAGATTTCTCTCTCTCACTATCTTTTTTTTTAAAAAAGGATTTATTTATTTATTTGAAATTCAGAGTTACACAGAGAGAGAAGAGGGAGAGAGAGAGAGAGAGAGAGAGAGGTCTTCCATCCACTGGTTCACTCCCCAATGGGCCGCAACAGCTGGAGCTGCACCAATCTGAAACCAAGAGTCAGGAGCTTCTTCCAGGTCTCCCACACAGGTGCAGGGACCCAAGGACATGGGCCATCTTCTACTGCTTTTCCAGGCCATAGCAAAGAGCTAGATCAGAAGTGGGGTAGCCAGGACCCGAACTGGCGCCCATATGGGATGCCAGCACTGCAGGCAGCGGCTTTACCCACTATGCCACAGCGCCGGCCCCTCCTTCACTGTCTTGCCCTCTTTCTCAATCACTCTTTCAAATGAATACACAAATAAATCTTTAAAAAAAATTCAGATGGGGCCAGTGTTGTGGCCTAGTGGGTGAAGCCACCACCTACAATGCTGGCATCCCATATGGGTGCCAGTTCATGTCTTGGCTGCTCTACTTCCTATCTAGCACCCTGCTAATGGCCTGGGAAAAGCAGTGGAAGATGGACCAAGTATTTGGGCCCCTGCCACCCTTGTGAAAGACCCAGATGCAGCTCCTGGCTCAGCGCTGGCCATTGCAGCCATCTGGGGAGTGAACTAGCAGTTGGAAGATCTCTCTCTCTGTCTCTGTAACTCTGACTTTCAAATAAATAAATAAATCTCTTTAAAAGTCAGAATTACCATATATTACCTTCACTGTATCAGGCATTCTGGTATAGGAATATATTTACATGTTACTCAATAATATTGCTATTGTGTATACACACACAAACACTCTAGCGATGTCGCTACACTAGATGTTCTAACACAATGCCTCATTCTTCATTTCCAGGGCTGACAGTGGCCCTGCAGGGCAGTCCTCAGTATACCACTTTTTATAGACAGGAAGACACAGGCCCAGAGACAAGGAATGCTTCAGCAGACCTGGGGTCCCAACCCAGGCTCCCAAGCCGGCATTCTTTATCCACAACTCACTGCTTCTCATCTTCGTAAGCAGTCAGGTCTGCTTTTAAGTGTGTGTTAGGATCTTTGCAGTAGACAGAAATGCCTGAGCCATTCGAATCAGTTTAATTTGTTGACGGGTGAAGATAAGTCTGGCAAATTGAAGACAGAGCAGAGCAGTGAAGCGAGTCCTGTCTCCAGGGTGTGTTTTCCTTCCTAAAGATGACGCTGAACACACAGGGTCCCCAGGCTGGGCCAGACGTCCCCCAGACACACGGGTCTCTGTGAGTAGTTGGGCCGCAGCAGCGCTGGGGAGGGCACCTGCTTCCTCGCCTCCCGCCCCCGCTGCGCACTCACACCGTACCTCATCTTTGAAGAGGCGTGCTTGGTCCTCGCAACCTGTCAGGGTCTGAACGAAGCCGAAGACCTGGGGAACCAAAGGAGCAGGCTGACAAGGGGCCGGGGCTCGGGAGTGTGTGCGTGCAGCTGGCCCGAGCCCGTGCGGCCTCAGTGCCTTCTGGGCTGTGCCACTGCCACTTCTGCTCGCCAGCCCTGTCTCTGGGCTGGTGTGTGGGCAAAGTGAGGCTCCTCACTCCCGAGGCGCACGCACGGCTGAGGCCTGACTCCCTTGCGGGATTGCCGTGGGCACAGGCCACACCCCCCACCCACAGTCTGGGCCTATCAGAGGACAGTGTCTCCATCAGCCCCTGCCATGCAGCCAGAAGGAACCACGGACAGGAGGGATGAGCAGGAGCTCGGGTCGGGAGGGGTCCTGGGTCCCTGATTACCAGACCAGGGGTTCTCCTGAGCCTTCCCGCCAGGGGAGAAGAGGGGCAGAGGCAGATGAGGGAGGGACTCACTCCTCACCTCCTCGATGGTCCACTTGGCGACTGTCGAGGCCGAGATGCCCGCCACCCCAGGCAGGAGCTTGCAGTGCTGTTCCCAGCACACGGACAGCGAGCGGTCCGGGTGGGCCGCCAGGGCCGACGTGAAGAGGGACTGGTGCACGACATCGGGAGTGAGCGCTGCAAGGCAGAGGGAGGCTGGCAGGCCCGAGCCGAGGACCCATCCTGTCCCGGATGCCTGCTCAGTGGGCGGAGCACACGGGACCCTGGGGCCCCTCCCGGGATCCTGTGCGTCCAGGGGGGTCATCGTGTCTCCTGACTGCGCCTCCCAGTAAAGTGGGTCCCTCAGTGCAGACTCGCAGGCCAGTTACTTGGGGCGACCCCTCACCCCGCCTCTCTGAGGCTGTCACACGGGGGCTGTCTGTAGGCTGCTGCGCACCTTATATGTAAACGGTCCCCCAAACCCAAACAAGCCCAGCCCTGACCTCTGTCAGAGGTCCTCCGCCTGCCCTGCTGGGCCCTGGCCGGCTGTCTCCGAGCTGGAATGCTTCTGATTCAGACTCACAGTTGTCCCACCGCATGGCTGCCGCTGCCCCAGGCTCCACTGCCTCTCTCCTGCCACTCCCACCAGCTTGCTCTGCATCGACACCTGCACACCAGCCCTAGCTGCTCTGGCACAGAGGGCAGTCCCTGACCGGGCCCTCGTGGCCTGGCACTCTGCTTCCTGCTCAGCTCCTGCCCTCAGCCGCACAGTGGCTGCTGCTTGGCCTGCTCCTGGGCCAGACCTGGCACTTGCTCGCCTGGCCGCACCCACCGCTAGCAGCCTTGGGAGGCGTGGCCACTCTCCATGGGGCCTGCAAGCCCTCCCACCTCCAGGAGTGCTGCTCTTATTAGCGACCTGCGCCCTGGATGCCCACTTCTACAAGGCCCCGCCCTGCCCCTCACAGATCCTCCTGCCCACTTCCCGGCCCTCACACTCGCCCCCTGAGCCTCTCTGGCTTCATCAGGAGCCCGGCTGGCCACTTTGCTCTGTGACTCTGCCTCCCTGGGCCCCGTCTGCTCCCAGGCCCAAGCCAGAGTGCCCGCCCGGGCCCCAACAGCCCCACTGCAGTATCACCCAAGGCTGCTCCCTCTGCACTGCCAGCCAGGCCCCACAGCACCCGGGACGCACCAGGATCTCCTGTGAGACCCAGCACAGCAACCTCATCCACCTGCCACAGGCTGGGCCTCCCGACCACGCCCTGCCCAGGGTCCTGCCTGCAACCTGGGTGGGCTCTGGGGGACAGCATGGTGTTTACAGGGCACCTCCCTCCATTTCTTTCTCCTCCAGAGCACAGGCCAGGAGCTCTCGTGGGCAGTTCCACCATCTTATCTAACTGCAACCTACTTGGCACCAGGTCAGCAACGGCCGCCTGGTTTCTTCAAACAGTGGACACTCCCAAGACTACGGGGCAGGCAGAGCCAAGTCCTGTGCTGGCCAGGAAGCCTCCGGGTGGAGCAGCTCACCAGCGAAGTCCGAGCCCACCCTGAGACTTATCCACAGATGTTTCCCTGGGGACAAAACCCAGAGTGGCCAGTGTGCCTTCTGCCAGAGGCCAGCAGGTGGACACATGGACTCTGTCCCCTGCTCTGTCCTTGAAGTACCTAGAGGCCTTGGCCTCCTCCTTCCTTCCTCTCTCTGGGCCAGTCTCAGTCTCCAGCACTTAACTGCTCAGAAGTCCACATGGTAGACAGGTGCCCTCTGGTGGTCATGTGCTGGCCCTGCAATGGGAGCTGACCAATGGGACCGGCCCCCCGCCATGAGAGCCTCAGAAGCCCTGGCTCTCTCATCCTCGCTCAGGCCTGAGGCTGCAGGAATTCTGTCTCCACCAAGAGAAGAGGATGGAACAGCAGCAAGAGGGCGCCGGGCAGAGGGCCGCAGCACTAGGAGCCGGGTGCCGACACTGCCCGCCCTCGGACAGGTGGTGCTCCTGCCCAAGGTCTCCCAGCCTGTAAAAGGCCATCCGACTTCAGGGCTGTGTTTTCCCATCACTGTGTTATGTGCACACTCACGCTGCCTGGATCAGAGAACAGTTCCTGAAGAACCAGAGCGGCCTGGGCCCGACCCAGAAACTGCAATGAACCAGGTGAGTGTCCAAGGTCTATTCTAGCCTGAAAATGATGTCTTTCCATGCCACCGAGACAAGATGCCCAGTGTCCCTGCTGGGTGGCAGGCCCTGCACCAGCAGCCGAAGACGCGAGATGAACTTACCACCCAGTACAGGCTCGCTCTGTCCCTCCCCTCAGAACACGTCGTGTCCCTGGCAAAATTCCTACTAACTCCGCACCTCACAATGCCGGTGAGTTTGGAGAAAGGGCCTCTGAGTGAAATGAAGGCCATTAGGGTGGGCTGTAATCCGATCTGACTGCTGCCCCTTGCAAGAGGAAATCGAGATGTACAATGAGCCGTGGCAGGGGTGGGGGGATGCTCACATACAGGGAAAAGACCAGGTGGGGCCACAGCTGGGAGGTGGCCACCTGCGAGCCAAGGAGAGGGGCCTGGAAAGAAACCACCCTGCTGACACCTTGGCCCTGCGCTCCCAGCCTCCAGGAGTGCGAGGAATACATTTTGTCGCTTAAGCCACCCAGGTGACAGCGTTTTGTGACAGCAACCTGTGTAAACTAATACAAAGGACTGAGGAGTGAACTGAGGTTTGAGTTCTTCTCCACCTGGTGTAGCGGCAGCAGGCGGCCGAAGTCAGACTCAAGTTTCAATCCCAGCTCGGTGTCTTACACAGTGAATGATCTTAAGCCAAAGACTGTACCCTCGGAGCCTCACACACCTCTCTCTCACATACATCACAGGGCACTCGCGAGTTAGCAACCACGCACCGCGTCCACCTGACAGCAGGTGGAGCGGTAACCACCATCATTTCAGGTAGTGACACTTGAGAGGCAGGTTTTACCCGGGAAACTGTGGCTCAGAGATGGTAAGCGGCTTGTTCAAGGTCACACAGCTAGAAAGTGACAGCGATGGCCTCCTTCCCAGGAAGCCTGGAGTCAGCTAAGAGCAGGGCCCGGGGTGTTAGCCTGCCTCGCAGGGCAGAGCCAGCAGCCCAGAAAGGGTCTGTGTCTTTCCCAGAGACTCACAGCAAGGCCCTGGCACGGTGGGACCACAAGGTTGGAGCTCAAGGTCATTTGAGGCCCCTAGCCCTGCTCCTGCCACTGCTCTATGCCCCCAGAGCATCTCCAACAAACAGGCAGCTCCCTGCCCGCTTCTGGTGCTCGGGGCATCCCTGGTGTGCCATCCCACCAGCTGTGGCTCTTGCTCTAGACCCTGGGAGGGGGGTCGGGACTTACTCTGGAAGTCCTCCTGTGGAATCTTCCGATACTTTGGAGGGCGTCCGATCCTGTGGAGACAGGGAGTGAGTCTGCGGCAGGCAATCGATGCCTGGCCCAGCAGGGCATGAGCCCCACAGCCAGAGAGCCCTGGCCCTGCCTCCCTGGGCTCCTCACCGGCCGTGATGGCGAGGCTTCTTCCTTGGGGGCAAGCCGGAGAGGCTCCTCTTGCGGGCCGAGGCCTCCGAGTCAGACAGCTCCGCTTTCAGCCGGCCCTGGTTCCTCTCGGCCAGCGGGCAGCCCGAGAGGCAGTGGTGAGCTGTGAACTTGCCTGTGACGTGGCCCGAGCCGTCGCAGCCAGGAGTGGGGCACTTTCTGGGGCAGAAGAAGGCCTGGGGTGGGTAGGATGCACTTGGCCCCACTGGGCCCTGCACCCCTGGCCATGTTAGAGAACATGCAGGTGACTCCTGGTGCACCGCACGGAGATGTGCCAGAGACCCTCCCCGAGCAGCGCCCGGGCGCGTGCCAGCAGGAGGCCTTCACTCACCGGTTGTGGAAGCTGTATTTGGAGGTCCTGGCGGGCGGCAAGCTTCTATAGCTCACGGGGGCGCAGCCCCCAGGGGAGGCAGTGCTGGGCTCCCTGGGCCCTGGAGGAGACAGAAGGAAAAAGTCCGCAGAGGGTCCTGGGCAGCGGGGGGTGGGGACTGAAGGCAAGGTGGGGGCAGCTTCTGTGGGGTAGGTCAGCACCAGAACCAGCTCCCGAGCGCCTGCCACTGCACAGGTGCCCCAAGGCAGGGCAGGACGCCTCGGCTCTCACATACTTCGCTGGACCCCGCAAGCCGGGCCCTCAGCCTCAGATGCTCTCCCTTAGGGGAAAGATCAACTTAGCGCTGGTCCGGGCACAGCAGGCAGGTTCGTGTTACGCTCCATTCCTGTCCCGCTCTTCGGTCCCGAGACCTGGGTAACCTTTTTGTATACTCTGCCCGTGCTCGGCGGCAGATATTCGAGAAGGATCAGCTAGCAACACGGTGGCAGCAGGGAAATATGGAAGCAGAGCCTTCTGGGTGAGAGCAGAGCTGAGTGGAAGGAGCTGCACTCAACCCCTGCCTGTGTGGAGGGCCAGCATTGCCTTAGCAGACTCGTGCACGCTCACATGCAGGAGGACCCTGGGTGCAGAACTACCTCCTTGGCACGAGCTCCCTGGTGAGCCGGCCCCTCCACACCTCCATAGCTCCAACCTAGCAACCGGGGGAGGCAGCAGCACTGCTTGGTGTGGCACCGCCCTGAGGCAACCCAGAGCTCGCTGTGGGCACCACAGCCCTGTGTCAGACCTGGGCGTGGGGGTCAGAGCCCCCTGGGCAAGCTGCAGGACAGAGGGGTTGCAGGTGGCAGGGACAGGGGCAGAGTGCCCTTGGGTTACACACGGAGAGGAGGCTGCAGGGGATGTCCTGTCTTGGAGCACCAGCCCGCAGGGTGGATATCCGGGTGGTCGGCATCAATCCAGAAGTCATAGCCGTGACTCCAGCCATCAAAGTGCAGCTGTGGAGGGAAGGTCCTTGGAGGTCAGGTGTTCCTCATGGAGCCCAGCTCAGCTGGGATGGCCCCCCTCCCCCACTAACCTTCCCTCCCTGCCTCCCCCAGCTCTAGCAGCCTCTCCCCATCCACCCCTGGGGCCCATCAGAAGTAAGATTCTGGATCAGTGGAAGATCCAAGGGGCCAATGCCACAATGCCATAACAATCACCACACTGCCAGGGGCTTCACTCATTAAACTATCAGCATCTCCTGTATCAATCCATGAATGGGACAAGGATGATTGGGCCCACTTTACAGATGAGAAGGTAAAGGCTCAGAGAGGGGAAATGACTTGTCCAAGCCCACAAAGTCAGGCACAGATAAGGTGAGAATGAGGTCCAAGATCTTCAACCTTGTCTGTGTCACGCCACGCCCTTGACCTCTAACCAGTCTACAGAATCCCTGCCCACCTGGCCTGTCCACTCCCCCAGTGCCAGGGTCCCGCGGCCACCTTTATCCGATGATCCTCCACATCCTCCACGCTGGCCACACGAATCAGGGCTGGGTTCCTGCGGTCCACGGCCTCCAGCTTCATGTTGACCAAGAAGCTGTGAGGCGGTCGCTGCAGGAGGGGGACAGCTGCCCTCAGGCCCATCCCAGCTGAGCAGGGAGCACGGGTGCTGTGCCTGGGGAAACTGTGACCTCCCCAAAAAGCGGAGGCCGAGGCCCCACCCTGCCTGGCTGAGCTCAGCCCTGGGGCCCAGGAGCACAGACTCACCACCTTGAAGGCCCAGGCAGGCACGGCGGAGGTCCCAGTTTCCTCCAGGTATTTCTCCCAGCAGAAGCTGTCAGGGTCTGGGTAATCTGGAGGAGAGGGTGCGAGCAAGGTGTAGCCTCCCAGGTGCACGGGGGAGAGCTCTATCCCCAGGCAGGAGCAGGAAGGGGTCCTTGGAGCAGAATCTCCACCCCCACCCCCAACACACACACAGCTGCAGCTGCCTGTACCAGCTCCCGGGGGCAGACGGGTCCTAGTGCGAGCCAAGCACAGCCCCACCCCAACACTCCCAGGGCAGCTGGGGACCCTGGCTGCCGTCAGCTGTGACCCTGGTCCTCCAGCTCCAGCCTCCCTTGCACCTGCATGGTGCTAGAGCCAGTGGGATGCTCCTGGGAGGAAGGACACACTTTCCTTGCTTTGGGCTCCCTGCTCCCTTGAGGTGCTCCTCTGACTTGCTCGCCTAAACGTAAACAGAGCCAGGGTATGGCAGAATCCCCCTAAAATCCAAGGGCTCTCAACTCCCAGACCAAGAGGCTGAGACTCCAGAATATAAACAGCCAACTAACGAGGCGCTGGGAAGGGGCCAGGGGGTGGGGAGGTGGGGCCGGGCCCGGCACTTGCTCAGGCTCCAGGGTCACCTTGTGGAGGGGTGAGGGGTTTTCCTTGCTTCTGGCACCAGCCCACTGGGTGGATGTAGGGGCTGCTGGGATCACACCTGCAACCCAAGAATACATCACTGTCGCAAGAGAAGCCCCAAGCCCTGTGCCTGCCGTCTTCTGACAGCATGGCCCTAGGGCCCACCCTCATGCCACCTGTTACTGCGAGGGAGACAGACAGCTGTTGACAAAGTCAGAACACGACCACGTTAACTGAAAACTCAGTGCCACTGTTCTGTCCAAGGGAAGAACGAAACACAGGGGTTTGCTCATCTTAACCAGGACATTCTGAGATGAAACATTGACCACTGAGCTGTGTTTCTGATGCTGCAGCCCAGATCCACAGTCAAGTCTCTCCCACCCTGCGCCAGGTCTGAATGTCAGGCCTGCACTGAGCAGGGCCAGCTGGTCCCTGAGATGTGTACAGAATCGCCCCCTGCCATCCCCTCAGCCCCCAGGCAAGTCTGGGCCCTCCCACTACCAGTAGTCGTAAGTATCGTCCCAGTTGTCAAAGTGCACCAGGAAGCGACTGTCCACCACGTCGGTCACGCTGGCCACGCAGACGAGAGACGGGTTCATGCGGTCCACAGCTTCCAGCTTCATGCCCACCTGGAAGCCCAGGGGTGGGGGACTCTAGGGGCAAGAACAGGGGCTGCACGGCCAGGGCCAGGCTGGCCAGTGCTAGCCCAGAGCCACTGCAAATGTAGAAGTAGGTGCTCTAGGAGGCCTTCCCGGGAGGGCAGGGGGAAAGAGGGAGAAAGAGGCTGGGTCAGAGGGTCCCTCTAGGGCAGAATCGTAACCTAAGCTCTGAGCCACTCAGGAACGTCGGGCTTCCAAGGTGCTCTCAGGGGTGGCTGGAATTGTAGCAGAAGGAAAGTGATTGGCGGGAGGCTGTGCGTTCACCCAGAGCCTGGCAGGCTGAGTTCGGGTCTCCCCGACCTGGCGCAGCCTGGTCTGGCATGGCCTGGGGCGGTGGGCCGGTAGGTGGAAGGGAAGGCGGTGCTGACGTGTATGGTAGGGAGCAGAGGGGGACCAGTGTTAAGTGGGCACATGCCAGGACCCAGGCACGAGCTTCAAAAGCCATCCCCTCCCTTCCTCTTTACAACAATCTGTGCGATCTGCATTATTCTTCCAGGACAGAGTGCCAGCCCACAGCAGGGCTAAAGCATGTACACAGTGTGACTTCGATGTCTGCATACCCTGTCACACAGCAGGAGGGACGCCCAGTCACCTGGGAACCTGTAAGGACGGTCTCTGCGGCTAGAGGCGGGTGGGGGAGTAACAGTCCCTACGGTGGAGTCCATGGCCCAAGGCGCCTGGACCTGTGACGTGGTGAGGCTTTGCATGGAGGCTCCCTGTATCTCCAGACCTGTCACTGGGATTACGTGTTGCCCGCTGCATAAAGCTGGCTGACAGATGCTCTGAACAGAGGAGAGGCTGGGAGGCGAGCTGCCGGGAATGAACAGGAGAGCTTCCATGCGACAGGAAGGAAAGGGCAGCTGCCGGGGTAGAGGCACTGACCTGACACCAAGGAACTGCAGAGCAAACCGAAGCAAGACACCTGAGCAGCAGGGAGTCTGCGCCCAGGCTGGGGGAGGCAGGCCAGGGCCCCCAGGGTGGGGGTCGGGGTGTGTGTGTGTGTGTCGGGAGAAGGTGTCCCACAAAGGTGCGTGTGCTGGAAGCTTGGCCCCCAGTGTGGTGATGTTGGGAGGTGGCGGACGCAGAGGGAGATGGGGCTTAGTGGGAGCCTCTGAGGTCACTGGGGGCCTCACCCTTGGGAGAGGGTCACGTAGTTCTCGCAGGACCCCGTTAGGTCCCTTGAGAGCCTGGCCCAGAGTCCCTGTGGTTTCCCCTCCCTGCGTGATGGTGCTTCCACCCTCCTGACACTGCATCTGCCATGAGACCCCCCTCTAGGGGCCCAGCAGGTGGAGCCGCCCAGCTGGGACTACCCAGCCTCAGGTATTTCGTGACAGCACAGGAAACGTACTAAAACAGGAAGGAGGAAAGGAAGTGGGGGTCTGGGGGACACAGTGAGCTTCTCCACTCTGGCCCTCCCCTGAGCAGCAGAGACCAGGACAGGCTGAGAGCACCAGAGGCTGAGCCCTCTTCTGTCCAGATGGCACCCCGGGCCAGCTGTGGGGCTCTGGCTGCAGGGGCTGTCCGCTCTTGCTTAGGGGCACTCACGTGGCTCTGGCTCACAAACAGGTGCTTGGGGGCAGCCTGAGCTCTGGTGCTGCGCAGGTACTGGCTCCAGCTGAACTCCTCCTCCTTGTAACCTAGGCCCCTCGGGGGGGACGAACAGAGCGCTGTGCAGGGGCTGGGCCGTGGTGAAGGCATGCCACATGGAAGCAGCAGAACTGGGGAGGCCTGGAGACCCCACGACCCTCAAGAACCTGCCCGGGGACCCCTTGCGGAAGCAGGACAGGACCTGGGGAAGCAGAAGCCCCAGGGCTTCTGGTGAACTTGGCCCTGGGCCAGAGTCGTGGGATGCGATGAAGAGAGGCTGGCTTTGGAAGGAGGGGGAGAAGGGCGGGGTGGGAGGACCCCCTGGCTCACCAGGACCGACCCAGCCACACTTACCTTTGGGAGGCTGCAGTTTGTGCCCGGTCTTCTCAAACCAGCCAGCAGGGTGAATGTCAGGGGAGTTGGCATTGACCCAGAAGTCGTGGCACTCGGAATACCCATCAAAGTGCAGACGCAGGCGGTAGCCACACACCTGCCCCGCGAGGGAAATCACGGTGGCTACAGTGCCTGCGGATGGCCCACTCCCTCTCCCTCCCCTTCCGTCACTCCCAGGTTTCCCCCATCCTGACCTCTGCCCTGCACTGTCCCTCCCCACAGCGAGGACACTGATGGACATCCCAGCCCCAAGGCCTGGCAGCAAGACAAGTAGACCCTAGGACACCCACAGGGCTGAGGGCTGCTCTCCACACGTCCTGCTTTGGCCTTCTGGGCTAACAGTGATTCCTTGAGCCTGCAGCCCCAGCTCACTTGCTGCTTCTGCCTGCAACCCCTTCCTCACCTGCAACCCACCTTGCAGGACCCAGTAAAGGAGGCCCTTCCTCCATGCTCCCCCGCCCCCTAGCTGAACTCAGCGCTCTTCCCCTGCCCCTCCCTGTACCCCTGGGGCATGCCACTGACACCTCTACCTGGCTGACTCCCTATACAACTGTGGGCTTCCAGAGGACAAGGACCTTGCTGACTCACGCCAACCTCTCCAGCCCTCGGCTCCCTAAGCCCCCAGCATTTGGCGGCATCACCGTCCCAAGACACTTCTGTTTGTTGTTATTTAAAGAAACTTTCTGTGCGTTCCTACCACATCCCCTGCTAGACTCTGTGCTTTCCAAGACAAGCTGGGGCCGTGTCTGCCTCCATCCCCCAGGGGGCTCCATCACTCCACCACGGACAGACACCATCAGAAGGGAGAGCCCAGGCCCCAGCTCACCTCGGCCACGGTGAGGATGAAGTACATGGACGGGTGCTGGGGGTCAATCCCTTCCAGCTTCATGCCCAGCTTGAAGCCATTCTTGTGAGGAGGGACTGCCTGGGACTGCCAATGCACACAACGGAGGGAACCCAGCTTCCATGTAGCCTTATCCTTGCCTAGCGGGCTTGGGGTGAAGGAGCTGCCTTTAGGCCCCACCTGCCTGGTACTTCCAAAAGGGCCATGTGTTTGGGGATCTTTACTGCAGGGATCGAGAGGGTAGAGAGGCTCCCAGGTCCTTTCAAAAACAGGGGCTGAATCAGGGCTGGACTAAAGGCTCCTTCTTGGCCAAGTCAAGGAAAGGTCAGCGCTGGACTGAGTGGGAGGCACCAGCGTTCAGAAGCCGGCAGGCCCAGTGACGGCTGAGCCCGGGTCCCCCCCCCCAACCGGGTCTTCCCTCCCTGGAAGCCCCTTTGGGGGACCTTTTCTACCTAGGGCTCTTACTTAGTGCTCCTTCCATTCTGCCAGTTCACTGAGGACTGATGGACAGAAAACACCAGAAGGTGCGAGTCTGGTGTGAGTCCCTGGACTGGGAAGATCAGGCTGCCCAGGTGGAAACTGCGCAACTCACGTCTTGGAAGAGGCTGGCGGGGGCAGTGACGGCCTTCTGCTCCTCCAGGTAGGACTCCCAGGACCAGCCTTCCTTCTCGCCTGATGCTGTAGGGAACAGACAGATGGGCCGGCTCCTAACACACCGCGCGTCTCAGTTTTCCCCGACCGAAGTCTGCCTTAACCTCTCCGATACACCGTGTCTGAACTCACATGTACCCTCGGGTTCCACCAGCCACAACGGTGAGCCACAGTTTCAGGTGAGGCTGCCCCCCGCCCCGCCCCCAAGGCCATGGTCAGCAGAGGTTCTTTGGGTTATACAGCAACCAACGAAGGCTGCAAGGTCTCGGCCATGGAGGGACCCTGAGCTGGACATGTAACGCAGGAGGAGTCCCTAGCTGGGGAACTTAATCTCAATGCCACCTAAGCTCACAAGGAAGGAACACAGAGGAAGAGGAGGGGAAGTACAGTCAAAGAAGAAGTAGAGGAGGGTGGACACGCAAAAATGAGAGACTCGAGTCTTCTGCCCCCAAACTCATAGTGGTGGCCTCGAGTTTCCATCCTTCCTGGGTCTTTGCCAAGTCTGTCTGTCCTGGGTTCCAGCTCCGCCTTCCCTGGCTCTGTTGGCCACCATCCTGCAAAGCCCTGGCGTCCTCTGTGTCCAAGCAAGACGCCTTTTCCCTTAGTTGGCGCCTAACTGGTTAGAAGTTATTTGTCTTGCAGCCAACTATACCCCTCAGTCACTGGAGCAAGGCTGGGACACTCAACTATCTATCTGGCCCAGTTAGGCCAGAGCCAGGACTCTGATCATCAGCTAATCGATGGCACCATCAAGCCCTCAGAGCCCTGGGCCAGCCCAGCAAGCTGGGGCACCTGGCGTGCCTCTTTGCTGTCCTTCGTCCTGAGTGAAACTTGGACTGCTCCACAGAACACATCGCTGAGTTGGTTCCCTCCAGTTCTCCACTTGGTCTTAAGAGGAAGCAGAGTCTCCTGGCCTCTGGGATTCCCCATCCCCCTGTGGAATACTGCTTACTTTTCCAGAACCGTCACTGTGATGACGCTGCCCACCCTGGATGACGTTCTTCCTTCTGCCTTCCTCTTCCCAAACCGAAACGTAAGCTACAAGACTGACCACTTGCCCCGGATCTCTTCATCTCAGGCACCTCTGCAGATCCCGGGAACTTCAATTCTGAGTTCGCTTCCCTTTAGCCATCCTGGGACATGGCCAAGCTCTAACACCCCCATCCAGAGCAGACGCCTCTGACCAGCACCCTCTCTGCTGTGTCTCTAACCCCCCCCCACACACACACACCTCCCAACACGGCCACATTCCTCCCCGGGCCTGCGCTGTCTTGACTGCGCTGGTCACTGCCCACAGCCAGTGCACCTTCTTCAGGTTACTGCGTTCTACCCACTCTGTGACACGTCTGCTGCTGGACACTGAGTGTCCAGAGCCGCTCTGGAGACCTCCAAGCCACACACCTGATTTCCCTTAGTTCTCCCGATGCCTGCTGCTAGGCAGAGTTCACAACCCCCTTCACTGATGAGCAGAGCCGAAACCCACTGGAAAGAGGCCTGACCACCAAGCCCGATGCCTTTCCTGACCAAGCCTCCAGCCTCCTCCCTGCATCCCTTTTCTATGGGGGAACAATGGGCTGAGCCTAGTCCCAAAGCTTCCGTGTATAGCCGTGTAATTTGTGCACAGTACATAGATTGCCCGGCCAAGGGCGTGAACGGGGACTGAAATCCAGCTGGGCTGCTTGCCAGGCCACACGGCTGAGTCTACTTTGAAGCAGGCTGCCTCTCTCCAATCAGTCCGCTGAGAGGAGGCACCTTTCTCTACTTTGTCCAAAGGCCCCGTGGAGGCCAGCGGCCACACTGATCTTCCTTGACGTCCAGAGAGGCTCCTTTTCTTATTCCTGCTTCCCTAGACCACAGGCCTTTGGCCAGCACTTGCTTTGGTAAGCGCCCCAGTCCAGAATCAAGCCTATAACTTCTCTGCCCAAGCTTGAGGACCCACCATGCAAGCATCCTGTCACACAGGCCAGAAACTTGGGAGCCACTCTCTGCACCTCTTTGTACTCCCCAGGGCCCTTCAGTCCTGCTGACTCCAACTCCCGGCTCTTTCTCGAATCTGCTCTCTCTCTCCATCCATGTTTGCCATCCTTTTCACATTCAAACTAGTCCAAGAGCCTCTGCATTCATCTCTCTGCTTAAAATTTATTCTACTGCCAGAACATCTCTAAAATAAAAACTTCTGTTTTTTTTTTTTTTTAAGTTCCACAAGGGTTTCTCATTTTCCCCAAAAGACAAAAATCCAAACAGCTTTCCACAGCACAGAGACTTCAGTGAACTGGCCACTCTATCCCTGCAGCCTCATGATGCACTTCCATGCCCTCTGCCACTGGGCCTTTGCACAGGCCACCCCCCCTTGTATCACAGGTCCTTTCTACTGTGTGCCAGCCTCCCACTGTTCCATCATCCTTCAAGATCCAGTCATAAATCCAGCTCCTCACACGGGACCTTACACAAAATAGACGATCACCAAGTGTTTTTAAAATGATGGGTAGATGGATAGCTGGGTGGACCGATGCAAGGAGAGAGTATCATCCGATCTACTCCAGAATACTCCTCCACTCCATAAGGCAGAGTTTGTTCTGTGATGGTCCCTCAAACACAACACTTATACGCTGCTATATAACCACCTCTTTACAAAACTGATCTTTGCAACTAGATTCTGAGCTCTTTAAGTGCCAGGGTCCCTGTCATCCATGTGGGAGACCAGGATAGAGTTCCTGGCTCCTGGTTTTAGCCTGGCCCAGATCTGGCTGCTGGGGTCTTTTGGGGGAATGAACCAGCAGACGGAAGATCCTCCTCTCTTCCTGTCTGTCTGATGCTCTGCCTTTTAAATAAGTAAAATTTATGAAAAACATATTATTCAAATTTTTTAAAGATTTATTTATTTATTTATTTATTTGAAAGTCAGAGTTACTCAGAGAGAGAGAGAGAGAGAGAAGGAGACAGAGAGAGAGAGAGAGAGAGAGAGAGAGAGAGAGGTCTTCCATCCGATGGTTCACTCCCCAATTGGCCTCAACGGCTGGAGCTACGCCAATCTGAGGCCAGGAACCAGGAGCTTCTTCTGGGTCTCCCACATGGGTACAGGGGCCTGAGGACTTGGGCCATCTTCTACTGTTTTCCCAGGCCACATCAGAGAGCTGGATCGGAAGTGGAGTGGCCAGGACTTGAACCGGCGCCCATAAGGGATGCCAGTGCTTCAGGCCAGGGTGTTAATCCACTGAGCCACAGCACTGGCCCCTATTATTTGATTTTTTTAAAAAATCATGAAAACCACAGGCTGTTTCCCCTGCAAAATGAACAACGCACAGAATTTTTCATGTAAACAGATTTTAAGGACCTCAGGAAAAAGTGTTGCTGCAAGTGGCATACTGATCGATATCTTGTACTGAATTACACACTCATATTTTCTACTTGTTCCCCAACTCCATATGGCACTCCTTGTATTTCAATATAGAATCCACTTCTTATACCTAATTTTAAAATGAGCAAAAACCTGAAAGATATTTCTCCAAAGGAAATATATAAATAGCCAATAAGCACACACAAAAATGTTCAACATCATTAGCCATCAGGGAAGTGCAAAGCCAACCCACAATGAGATAACTCCTCACAGACACTTGGATGACTACTGTGAGAAGATAGACAATAAAAAGCCACGGTGAGGATGTGTATAAACTGACGTCCCCACTGCCCACTGGCCTGAACATAAAACAGAGCAGCCACTTTGGAAAATGGTCTGGAAGTCCTCAAAAGGTTAAGCATAGTGATCCATGTACTCCAGAAAAATGAAAACACATACACAAAAACTGGTACACAAACGTTCATACTAGCGTTATTTATCAAGGCCCCTATGTAAAAGCAACCTATACATCCACCAATGAGGTGTGGTAGATCCAAAAAATGCAACAGTAGTTGGCAACATAAAGAAGTGCTGACAGAGGCTAAAACATATGTAAACCTGGGCTGGCGCCATGGCTCAATAAGCCAATCCTCCGCCTAGCAGCACCGGCTCACCAGGTTCTAGTGCCAGTCAGGGAGCCGGATTCTGTCCCAGTTGCCCCTCTTCCAGGCCAGCCCTCTGCTGTGGCCCGGGAGTGCAGTGGAGGATGGCCCAAGTGCTTGGGCCCTGCACCCCATGGGAGACCAGGAAAAGCACCTGGCTCCTGCCATCGGATCAGCACGGTGCGTCGGCTTCGGCAGCCATTGGAGGGTGAACCAACGGCAAAAGGAAGACCTTTCTCTCTGTGCCTCTCACTGTCCACTCTGCCTGTCACAAATGAAAAATAAAAAAAAAGAAGAAACCACCACACTAAGGACCAAGCTTCCAGCACGTGAAGTAAAAAAAAAAAAATGTGTAAACCTCAAAAACACTGCGAAGCAGACACAGTCAGTCCCAGAGGGCCACACGTATGATTCCCTTTATACAAAACGTCAGAAATAGAGAAATTCCTATCTAGATAGAAGCAGATTGCTGGGGCCCTAGGGCTGGAGAGTGTAAGGGGTGGAGAGACGGTAACTGATAATTTTCTCTTAGGGGGGATGAAAATGCTCTAAACTGGTGGTGATGATGGTTACACAACTGTGAATGTATTGAAACACCACTGGGTTGTGTGCTTCAAATGGATAAATTGTATGGAATGTAAATTACATCTTGATAAAGCTATTAAAAACCTATACTTTGTAAGAATATATGGATAGGGGCTAGCGCCATGGCTCAGTAGGTTAATCCTCTGCCTGTAGTGCTAGCATCCCATATGGGCACCGGTTCGAGTCCCGGCTGCTCCTCTTCTGATCCAGCTGTCTGCTATGGCCTGGGAAAGCAGTAGAAGATGGCCCAAGTGCTTAGGCCCCTGCACCTTTGTGGGAGACCAGGAAGAAGCTCCAGACTCCTGCCTTTGGATCAGCCCAGCTCTGGCTGTTGTGGCCATTTGGGGAGTGAACCATGGATGAAAGACCTTTCTCTCTGTCTCTCTCACTGTCTGTAACTCTACCTCTCAAATATATATAATCTTTTTTTAAAAGTATGTATAAAGTACTATCCACTTAAAAATTGATAAATTGGATATCATCAAAATGAAAACTTCCTGGTCCTCAAAAGAAACAGTTTAGAAAAAAAAGAGAAGATACTAAAAGAAAATCTTTATATAGTTATGTTGTTTATCTAACAAAGGACTTGCATCTAGGATATGTAAAGAATTAATAGTAAGAAGATAAGTAACTCAACTATGTTGGCCTGAAAGAACTATAAGCAAATGGAACAGGAGGCTATGAACCTAAAAAGGCTGACAAGTTGAAGCTGAAGGATGGCCCTAGGAATGCTGGAGTTGAATGTGGGCAGAATGTGAGAGGACATGAGACCAGTACTGTTAACATGATCAAAACAGCTGTTAGTGGCTGAATAAATGAAGGCTTCTGTACATGAGTCAAAGAATGATCACTGCTGAAAAGCTAAGGAGGTACCTGTGTGGGGGGTGGGAGAAGGCCCAGTGGACAGAGTCACATGACTCTGACTCTTCAACCACTGGAGTAGGCCCCTGGGCCTCGTCATGTGAGCGCTGTGAACATGAACTCCCTAGCTGGCCGTCCAACCACCATGAAGAGCATGGATAAGGGCCAGCGCTGTGGTGTAGTGGGTAAAGCCATCGCCTGCAGGGCCAGCATCCCATGTGGGCACCGGTTCAAGTTCTGGCTGCTCTACTTCTGATCCAGCTCACTGCTAATGTGCCTGGAAAGCAGCGGAGGATGGCCCAAGTGTTTGGGCCCCTGAACCCGTGTGGGAGACCTGGAAGAAGCTCCTGGCTCCTGGCTTCAGATCAACTCAGCTCCAGCCATTACGACCATTTGGGAGTGAACCAGTGGATAGATTTCTCTCTCTCTCTCTCTCTCTCTCTCTCTCTCTCTCTGCCTCTCTGTAGCTCTGCCTTTCAAATAAATAAATAAATCTTAAAAAAAAAGAATACAGATAAGATATATTCTGTACATGCATAGGAAACTGCAGCAATCCTACCACCCCCATCCCCATCCATACCCCCAGAATCTTCAACAGAAGACCCAGGTAATGAGTAGAAAATATTTTAGTCATAAGTGCAAACTTTTGTCTACTAGTAAGAGATTCTTTCCATGGGGGGTGGGGGGGTGGGGGGTGGGGAAAGGCATGGGGTTGGGGAGGGAGAGAATGTCCAGAAAGCAATATCACACTAATATTTACAGTGCACTAGTGAGTAGTATGAATCAGAAACAACTTTTTAGAGGTCAGCGAGACCCAGCTAGAAAAATCTTAATTTATGAAACTATCTTCCTAAGTTAGATTGAACAGTTGAGCCAATAGTAGCTAGACACTGTCTTTTCCTCATGAATGTCTTTTTAAAAAGAATTGTTACTTTTTTATTTTCATTTCATTTGAAAGGCAGAGAGACAGAGATCTTCCATCCACTAATTCACTCTACAAATGCCTGCAACAAACAGGGCTGGGCCAGGCCAAAACCAGTAGCTTGGAACTCAAAACAGGTCTCCCAACATCTGCTGGGAGCCACCACCCGCTGCCTCCCAGTGGTGTGCCTCAGCAGGAAGATGGATCAGAAGTGGAGGAGCCAGGACTCAAACCACCCACTGTGGGATGCAGGTGTCTCCGGGTCAGCGCTGTAGCAAAGCAGGCTAAGCTGCCACCTGCAATGCTGGCATCCTATATGGGTGCTGGCTCAAGACCCAACTGCTCCACTTCCCATCCAGCTCCCTGCTAATGCACCTGGGAAAGCAGCAGAAGATGGCCCAAGTGCTTGGGCCTCTACACCCACGTGGGAGACCTGGACGAAGCTCTGGGCTCCTGACTTTGGCTTGGCCCAGCCTCAGGCTGCTGTGGCCATTTGGAGAGAACCAGCAAATGGAAGATGTCTCTGTGTCTCTCTCAGCGTCTCTCTCTGTCTGTATATGTGTGTGTACATGTCTCCTTTTCTCTCTGTAACTGCATTTCAAGAAAGAAAAAAAAAAAGATGCAGGCGTCTCAAACAGCATCTCAACTACTGCCAGATGCTCTCCCCACCCTCCATGTTTAGGTCTGAAGAGACCATAAACCAAAGAGAGGCGGCCTTTGGCTTCTGACTTCCACTGGCCCAGCCCCAGGCCATTTGGGGAGTAAAGCGGTAGATAGATAAATCTCTCTCTCTCTCTCTCTCTCTCTCTCTCTCTCTCTCTCCTTCTCTCTCTCTCCTTCTCTCTCTCTCCCTCTCTCTCTTTCTTTCTGCCTCTCCCTCTCTCTGTGACTCTGTCTTTCAAATAAATAATCTTAAAAAAAAAAAAAGCAAATACATAATGTAACCCTCAAGAACATATGCACATATGCCAATGCACAAGCTTGGACTGCTCCTAGCTTGTCCCTCTGTGTCTCTCTCTAACCCACATGAACCCATGCTCCTGCAACACAACCCAGCCTCCCAAGCATGTACACGCACAGGCCACTGCAGGCTGGCTGCTGCTCCACTCCTCGCTCTCGGGGGTGCTGGCCGTGGGCTGTTCCTCTGGCTCCTTCCCTTCTTCTCGCTTCTCCTGTGGAAGGAAAGTCTGGTCCCAGCTTCCTGTCCTTGTGGGTCGGAGTGAAGCCCAGCCCGTGCATGCTCTCTGGCCACACAGTGTTCTGCCCCCCAGGAACACAGCTCCCGCAGACAAAGCCCTGCCACTTGACCCGCGGACTCACGCATCCCAGACACACAGGCTGACAACACTCCCCTGGGGAGAGAGGTGCTGAGCACAAACACCCTCCCAGGCTCTGCAGTGGACCTCTGAGCTCCTGCTGGCCTAGGGAGGGTTCCCCGGCCCCGGCCCGCACATCTACCTGGGGAGCACATTCACATGAAATCGCCTTAACCCTGACACCTGACTACGACAGGCGCTGGGAAAGTCAGGGGAGCGATTTACTGGTTTCCCTCCAGCCAGGTTCAGGACCTGACTCATGGTGGGAACCCAAAATACCAGGGGCAGGTGTCTTCTCTGACCCAGGCCCGTGATGTGCATTGAGGGAGGGGGCAGTGAGAATTGAGGCCCAAGGCCCATCTCCCCTTCCCTGCCCACTGTCCCCTCCTACCACGGCCTCTGGCTCCGACTCCTCCTCGGACGGGCTCGGGTATTCCCTGCGCTTCCTTTTCTTCACGGGTTTGAGGAGCTCGGCCCCGGCGCAGCTCGAAGAGTGCTCCACTATGACTGACCTGGGGTGGTGGACGGGGCAGGGGGAGGGCAGTCTGGGGAACACAAGTACCCTCCCCACCGCGCGCCCGCCACCCAGGCCCATAACAGGAACAGGGTTGGGGGCGCCGAAGACAGAACAGGTATGGCTGCAGCCCCTTACCGCTCCTGGAACAGCGGAGCGCAGCCATCGTTGGAGGAACCAGGATCTGGACCGGCGCTGTGCTGAGGCCCACAGGCCCGGCACGGACAGGCGCTACCATCCTCGGGAGGGTCTTGAGCGGGGTCTTCTGGAGGGTCCTGGGGGAGGGTCTCTGTGGGGGCCAAGTGGTCTCAGGCCTCCTCACCCCTTCTCGGACCCCCTTAGGCTCCACCTGCCCCCCCCCCCCAGCACTGGACAGCCTCCCCCAGCGGCCTCCACCTCTGGACCAATCCCTGGGGACACCTGTGGCCACGCCCCCGGCCGAGGACCCTGGGAGCTCGGGCCCCGCCCCACCCACACAGCGCCCCACGCAGGGCCTAGGGAGCAGGGCTCCTACCGGGCTGTGGGGTGCCCGAGTCGCCACCCCCGGCCCGGAGCCCGCCATCTTCGTATTCGGCCACGCCTTCTCGCCGCGGCTCGGGGCTCGGTGGCTGCTCCACTCCCACCATGTTCAGGGGCGCGTACTCGCTTATCCGGAACTGGAGCGCGGGAGGGTCTGAGGATGGCAACTCCTGTACCAGCCCTCGACCCTCCTCAGAACAGCATGGCCGCCCCCTCACCGCATGCCAGCTCAGGCTCCGGCCGGGCCTCAAGCCTCAGGTGCCTCCCCAGGCCACGCCCCCAGAACCCCTCCCTCAAAGCCACGCCCCCAAGCACCTGCAAACCTGCAAGGCCGGTGCCAGGGTGCCTCACTGGAAGCCACGCCCCCACCACTAGGGCCTCCAAGTGTTTCCACCCAAGCCAAGCCCGCAATCGAAGCCCCACCCCCGGGGTCCAACATCTCAGCCCCCCCCCCCCCCGCCTCAGGCCCCGCCCCTGACCCCCAGAGCCCTTCCCCATAGCTGCGGGTCGTGTGACCTGACCAATCCCTACTGACCCGCAGGCTGCTCCCGGGGGGCGGGGCCGCGGCCTCTGTCCACTCCAGGAGCCGCACTGTGGTAGCGCTAGAGCTGCCCGCCGGCCCGGCGGTTAGCTGGGGCAGAACCGTGGCCGTGACAGGGTCGCTGCCGGACACCCGCTCTGGGGCACCCACATGGATTGGCTCCTGGGAAAAGCAGGACACATCCAGGGCACTGCTGGGCAGGCCAAGCGTGGCCGAACTGGCTGAGGACAGATACACAGACAGACACAGCACAGGTAAGTCTGGCGGCCGCCTAGTCCAGCCACATTTGAATAAGTAGGTTAAGGAAAGTAGCATAGGACAACGACAAGGCGTGTCGTGCTGGTCACTTCTCTGCCTTTCGGCTGAGGTCATGTAAGGTGTGTCATCCTCTCCCAGGATCCTCACCTGCTTAGCAGGTAGGGGGTTGCCCCTCCCTCCCAGGCCCCTGGCTGGACCCACCTGGAATGATGAAGGCGGTTGTGGGCAGGTGAGGCCCGGAGCCGGGGCTGTCTCTGGCCACCAGATGCACGCTGACCTCCCCTGCGGAAGGCCCCTTCAGTGTCCTCAGCACCTCCATCTCAGCAGAGCCCTCCATCTTCACAGGCCTACAATCCCCAGGAAGGGAGGGGCTTCCTTGAGAGGAGCTGGCCAGCCTCCGGCCGGCAATCAGCAAAAGCCTCAGCATGGAGGGCAGGCGGGCATCTTAGGAGACCAGCACTAGGTCTGGCTCCTGGCTCCAGCCCGGTCAGTGTGAGGGCTCTAGCCAGACCCTGCACCTGCCCTGGTCTCTGTACAGTGAAACATGGTGGCAGGTGTGTAAACTGTGGCCTGCAGAACTGACTCCAAGGAGCGCGACACAGGCCCAGGTTCTGTCGGGCCAGTATTCTCACGACATAGCCCAGGCCTAGGCCAAGGCCGAGCCCACTTCTTTCCTCCACTCTTTCTCCCTCTGGGGATTGGGACGCTCAAGGACCAGGCTCTGCTTCACCCAAGCAGGGCCCATTTTCCTTCAAAGACCCTGGCAGGTGGGGTCTGTGCAGACTGCCATCCTTGGTGCCTCCGTCTTCCACTGCCACCAACCCCACGTGCGGCGTGGGCACTCAAACATTTGTTGAAAAAAAAAAATGCATGCATATGAAGAGCAGAGAGGCAGTGTATGAAACCCAGTCGGACGTGATTTTGCTTTAATAAAACAAAGGCAGTGGACGCATTTCATGAAGAGCTGATTACACAGGTCAATATATCGAGGAAAAACCCCAAGGATGAAACACATATACTTAATACCCACCATTTACTCGTCTCCTGCCTGGTAGACGTCTGTGATGATGAAATGTCCTCCATCCACACCGTACAACACAGTAGCCGCCAGCTACATGTGACTTTTGAGCACTCAAAATGTAGCTAGTGTGACTGAGGTGCTGAGTGCATTTAACTTTAGTTAAATATGCAACAGTGGCCATGACTAATGTATTGGATGGCATAACTTTGCACATATTATAACTGGAATTGGTTGTTAACCCATCTCCCTGCTTTAAAAAAGATTTAAAAAAAAAAATCCCCTTTGCTACCCTATCTAAAATTCTCCAATGGCTGCCTATTGTCCTTAGAATAAAATCCAAGTGCTTTATCCTACAGAACAACTCATATTCCCCTTCACGTCATCCTCCACCTCTGCACCTAACAGAAAGATCTCCTTCCACTGCTTGACCAGCGTTCCCACCTCCAAGACTATGCCTTTGCTCTTCTCCAAGCTCTCCACCTGGCTGGCTCAGCCCATCCCCCAGGCCTTGTCTCCATGGTCACCTCCTGGGAAGAGGTCTTTCCTTGCCAGGTCATCTCAAGCAGCATGCCCCCACCCCCAACCCACCACTGTCTATCTCATCACTGTAGATTTCTTTTTTTTTTTTTTTTAAGATTTTATTTATTTATTTGAGAGGTAGATTTAAAGACAATGAAAGGAAAAGACAGAGAGAAAGGTCTTCTGTCTGTTGGTTCACTCCCCAGATGGCTGCAATGGCCAGAGCTGTGCCAATCTGAATCAAGGAGCTTCCTCCTGGTCTCACACATGGGTGCAGGGGACCAAACACTTGGGCCATCTTCTACTGCTGTCCCAGGCCATAGCGGAGAGCTGGATGGGAAGAAGAGCAGCTGGGACTAGAACCAGTGCCCATATGGGATGCCGGCACCGCAGGCAGAGGATTAACCTACTGTGCCATGGCGCCGGCCCCTTATCACTATAGATTTCTTTCACATTCTTCATTATCATCAATAATGACCTCCATTTCTGTGTCTGATTAGTCATCCCACATAACTGCAATGACTCTAGTTCACCTCTCTACTCCCAGCACTTAGAATAGTACCCAGTGTACAGTAGGTGCTCACTAAATATTTGTGCTGGCTGTCAGTTGTTTGAATTTGTCAGAGTGATGGATATTTGGTTGCTTTTAAGTTTTGGCAGTATGTGACAATGGCTTCTGGCACAGAGAGTAAAGAACATAGCCCCATGGGGCTGGCACTGTGGTGCAACAGGTTTAAGCCATGGCCTATAGCACCAGCATCCCTTATGGGTGCCAGTTTGAGTCCTGGCTGCTCCACCTCCAATCCAGCTCCCTGGTAATATGCCTGGGAAAGCAGCAGAGGATGGCCTGGGTCCTGGGGCCCCTGCACCCATGCAGGAGGGAAGATCTCTCTCTCTCTCTCTCTCTCTTTCTCTCTCTCTCTCTCCCCCTTACTCTCTGTAACTCTGCTTTTCAAACACAACCTTCTAAAAATGCTTAAAGAGAACACAGGCTGGGCTGAGTTTGAGTATTAGCTCCCCATCTTAATACCCATGACTCCAAACAAGTAGCTCACTCTCTCCATGCTGCAGTGCCCTCAAATGCAAACTGCAGGTAGGAGTGATCTCTATATCAAAGTCTTTGGGGAGGTCGGGGCATGGAAAACATGTATGGAGTCTTGATACCAACAGGCTCCCAACAAATACCAATCAACTCCCTGTTTACAGAAATGCCAAGGAGCTTGGAATGTGCAGGCTGCTTGCTTGCAAAGCCAGCTAGAACAGGTGCGGTCTCTCCTGCCCTCCCTCTCTCTTGCTGTTCTTGTGTAGATACTTATTTTCTAGCTTTTCCTCCCTAAAACACAGAGTGAATCCTCTATATTATAGATGAATAAAATAATAGAGGTATACAGTGCTGGTGTTATCAGATAGGCAAAGACTACAAATAGAGGGGCCAGTGTTGTGGCCCAGAGGGTTAAGCTGCCACTTGCAATGCCAGCATCCCAGTTGTGCTGCTTCAGATCCAGCTCCCTGCTAACAGGAAAGCAGCAGATGATGGCCCAAGTGCTTGGACCCCTGCCACCCATGGAAGACCCTGATGGAATTCCAGGCTTCTGGCTTCAGCCTGAACCAGCCCCGGCTTGAAGTGGCCGTTCGAGGAATGAATGAATGAGTGGATGGAAGATCTCCCTCCTCCCCGCCCCCTCTCTCTCTTTCTCTCTCTGTTTCCTTTTCTCTCTCTCTAAAAAAAAAAAAAAAAAGTCAATTATAAAATACAGAATTTCCTGAATTTCAATTATTTTGCTTTGTACCACTGAAGTATTTACACCACTTAAAATTCTTTCTCTCTCTTTTAAAGATTTGTTCCTTTTAAAGGTAGAATTATGGAGAGAGAGAAAGAGAGAGAGAGAGAGAGAGAGAGAGAGAGATCTTCCATCTGCTGCTTAACTCCCCAAGTGGCACCAACAGCTGGAGCTGGGCTGGTGGGAAGCTAGGAGCCAGGAGCATCTTCTGGGTCTCCCAAGTGGCTGGCAGGCGCCCAAGGACTTGGGCCATCCTCCACTGCTTTCCCAGGGGCATTAGCAGGGAGCTGGATGGGAAACAGAGCACCCAGACTCGAACCGGTGCCAGTGCCCTTATGGGATCCCGGCATTGCAGGTTGCGGCTTTCCCCGCTATGCGACAGAAATGCCAAGGAGTTCAGAACTGACCCCCATTTAAAATTCTCTTAAGTAAAATTAACTATCTTATCCCAAGTCGTGGCCATCATTAAGAACGAACACGTTCTTAAGAAAGAATTCCACACGGATTCCAACCCTTGTGCGGTTTGGGATCCACTGAGGAGGGGGCACCCTTCTATTCACATTCGCTATCCCTTTATCAGCAGACCCTGGAGGAGGCCAGCAAGGCTCTGGGGACACGGCCGCAAACAAGCCCGGGAGGCCCCGCGAAGCTTCTACTGCAAAGAAAAAAACACGGAGGCGGTCGCGACTGGAATCGCAGACTTGACATCCACCAGGAGTCGACGACAACAGTGCGGGAGCCCGGGTGCGCCCAGGAGGTGCGGTCTGGGAAGAGGATGCAGCGAACGCGGGCGGGAGAAGCGGCTGCCGGCCCTCAGCTGCCACTCCTGGGTTCAGCCCTCGCTCCTACCAGGGCTCGCTTCTGGAAGCCGCCACCCAATGACTAGTGCAAGCGGGGCTCAAAGCCCCCACCCTCGGTGCCAAGCTCCAGAGCTCGGCCTGGGGGCCACATGAGGGGTTAACTTCCTGGCTGCCCAAGCCCGCTGTCCTCACTTGCGCACAGGTGTCCCTCCCAAAGCGCAGACTCAGACCTCCCTCGCAGACTACTTCCAGGGAACCCGAGCGAGGCCATCGTGACACCGCACGCTTGGGGCGGTGCGCACCGCAGATGTGCAAACGCTGAGCGACCGAGTCCACCCCTGGCCCTCCCAGGCCTTGCATACAACAGACGCCCAATAAATGCCCCCGCTCCAGATGACGGAGATGCGGAGACAGCGCCCACACAGGTACCCCGCACCCAACCCACAGAGCCCGCAAACTTGGGGCCTCGGCCCCGCCCCTCGCCGCAGGTGCGGGGGACGCGGGGTCCAGGACCCGGACCCGCTCACTGCCGCCTGCGACTCCCACGGCCCGCGGCGGGCGCGGCGGCCTCCGACCCCGCAGCTCTGCAGAGCGGTTACTTTTTAAATGCCAAAATGGCGGAATTCTTTTTATTCTTTCCCCTTATGGCAAAAACAAAACCCCGTTTTCCACTCTCAAAATCGAAAATTCACGCTCAGGAAGAGAAAGTTTGCCAAATGACCCATTTCCTAAGGAAACCAAAACCCTACCCGCTACGCCCTCTCTTCCATTAATGAAAAACTCTTAATTGATGGCATTTCTCCAAAAGCCCAGCCTCCCGCCGCCCACCCCTCGCGACCGCGGCCCGCAGCAGCGCCGCCGGCTGGGCCGGCCCTTGGGCCCCGCACCCGCCGGGCAGCTCCGCTCCACTCCTGGCCCGCCTCCCTCTCGGCTGCTCCCGAGCCCGCGCCCCCAGCTGCAGGCGCCGGGACTGCGGGCCCCAGCGCTCTCCGTGCAAGACGGGCGGATGGCGCGGCGTCCCGGCCGCGGGTCCGAGTCCACGCGCCCGCGGGATCTTACCTGCAAGGCCAGCCAGCGGCCGCCCAGCGCTGATCTGCGGTCCAAGCCGGGCGCGGCGCGCGCCTGCGCGCACAGTGGGGCGGGCCCGGCTCCCTGCAGGGCGCAGGGCGCAGGGCGCAGGGCGCACACCCGGCGGCGGGCAGGTCTGCCCAGCCAGGGCCGGGGGATTCTTCGGCGCTGGAGCCCTCCCGCTGTTCTCCCCTGTCCTGGCTGTTCAAGCGTGATACCCCCTCCTGCTGCGTCCGGTCTGCGGCTCTGGCTCCGGCGAGGCGGGTCGAGTCTTCCAGTCCCCCACTGCCTACATCACAGCCAGCCTCGAGCCGGGACCACCGAGCCCAGCCCGAAGCGAGAGCTTGATGTGCCCCGGAACGGAGCGGTGGCTGCGTCCCCGGGTTGACTACTCTGTCTGGCACCCCCTACCCAGGACGAGGAGCGCCTTGGAGCTTCGGAAACTGTCCCCAGGAGGGGTGAAGAGCGTGTACGACCAGAGGAAAGGATGGCGAGGGGTCTGGTCCCGGCCCCGCGTGGCCTAAAGGGCAGCATCAGCTTTGCCTGCGCTTAGGCGACCCCACCGCTGTTGGCTGATGTTGGGTGCCGGGAAACACCGCTGTCTCCTGGTCCCCCACGCCGGCCTCCGCGAAGACTCACCTTCTTCGTGGCACCTGGTTGTTTCCAGTAACAGTTCCCGTCGTGGTGTTACCTTGAGCAACCACTGCTCTACACTGACTCTGGAATCTCCTCCGCACTGGTTCTTGTAACACAAAATACCCGTCTCTTTCACGCCCATCACAGTTGTACCTGCAAATGGATTTGAGTCGCTCAGGAGGTAAAGACTGCAAGCTCCAAAAAGGAAAGAAATGCATTAGTTTTTTTTTTTTTAAGATTTATTTTATTTATTTGAAAGTCAGAGTTACAGAGAGAGGTAGAGGCAGAGAGAGAGAGAGAGACAGAGAGAGAGAAAGTCTGAAGTCTATTCCACTGGTTCATTCCCCAAAAGATGGCAATGGTCAGAGCTGATCTGATCCAAAGCCAGGAGCCAAGAGCTTCTTCTGGGTCTCCCACGTGGGGTGCAGGGGCCGAAGGAGTTGAGCCATCCTCTACTGCTATCCCAGGCCATTAGCAGAGGGCTGGATTGGAAGTGGAGCAGCTGGGACTCGAACTGGCGCCTATATGAGATGCCAACATTGCAGGCATGGGCTTTAACATGCTGCACCACAGCGCCGGTCCCAGTGTTGTTGTTTTAATTTTATTTGAGACAGCTCCTTTCCTCTAGTGCACTCCCCCAAATGCTTGCAGGACCAGCAAAACGCAGAGCTGGAAACTCAATCCAGTTTTCCCGTGTGGATGGCAGGAACCCGGTTCCTTGACCCATCATCCCTGCTTCCCAGGGTTTTCCTTGGCAGGAAGCTGAAGTCTGGAGCCTGGCACCAAACCGAGGTACTCTCAGTGAGAGTCTCATGTGAGAGTCCCAAGCCATAGGCGAGATGCCGCCTCCCTCCCACGTCAGCTTTCATACCCCTTTTCCTAACAGAATGGGTGCTCAGCAAATGTTGGTTGATGGATTAAATGGGTTACTGCATGCATATAAATACAAGGCAACTCTTTAACCTTTTTTTTTTTTTTCCCATTTTTATTAGGAATGCAGAGAGGGAGAGAGACAGAGGTAGATCTTCCATCTGCTGGTTCACTCCTCAAATGCCCAGAGCAGCCACAGCTGGACCAGGCTGCAGCCAGGAGCCTGGAACTCAATCCAGGTTCCCCATCTGGGTGGCAGGGACTCAGGTCCTGGAATCCTCACCTGCTGCCTCCCAGGGTGAGCCCTAGCAGGAAGCCGGATCAGAAGGCGAGCAGCCAGGCCTCAAAGCAGGCACTGTGGTGTGGAATGAAGGTCTCTGGCTTTGCCAAACGCCTCCCAAAAGGCCAACTATTGGTATAGCATAGAACCCCAGCCCTGTCTCCCACACCAATGACTAAATTCATCCAAGTCTATGTGGCTTGAGGTTGTGGCCACCAGTCAGCCCTCCAGGCTCCTGACTCCCAGTTCCCACTGGAAAGTGTTCTTAATTAATTGTGGGTAAATCCTACCAATTGCCCTGACCGTTAGGTTTACATTATGCTGGATGTAACTATTCTGGTTGACACACCAGTGCATTACGGGTGTGTCCGTATTTAATCCCATTGGGCACAGAGTTGAATCAGTGAGCATGCTGGTTGCCATAACAATGGCACAGTAATACCCGCGCAGCCAGCCGCTCAGCGTTCTCTCTTGTCCACCCAGACTCCGCCTGATCTAGAATCCACAAGGCTTATTTTCGGCATTCAAGAAGATGAAAAGAAAGTGGCGAACCTACTCAACCACATGGCGTTTCAATAACAAGTGCATCTTTGAGTGACTCAGACAGACAAATGGAATTTGAGTGAGGAGGACTCAGGAGCAAATAAGGAACACAGATTTGAGGTGGGTTTCATAACTGAAGGTGTTCACTCAAGTGAGCCAGGTGCCAACGCCGCCCAAATACTACTCATGGCCCAAAAAATAACCTTGGTGAGTTTTGGGTCACACACACATGTGCTGATTAGTATTTCATTGAATGCTTTGATTTGTGTGCTGTAACAAAACACGCCAGACTGGGTAATTTGTCATGAACAGAAGTTTTGGTTCTCAGAGTTCTGGAGGCCAGGAAGTGCATGATCAGGAGGCCACCATCTGGTGAGGATCTTCTTGCAGAGATGGAGAGGGGAGGAGAGAGAGCTCGAATTTGTCCTGTTATAAGAAGCCCCATTGGAGGGGCCGGCGCTGTGGCATAGTGAGTAAAGCTGCCGCCCACAGTGCCGACATCCCATATGGGCGCTGGTTCGAGTCTCGGCTGCTCCACTTCTGATCCAGCTCTCTGCCTGGGAAAGCAGTAGAAGATGGCCCATGTCCTTGTTCCCCTGTACCTGTATGGGAGACCTGGAAGAAGCTCCTGGCTCCTGGCTCTTGGGTTCAGACCAGCGCAGCTCTGGCCATTGGAGCCATCTGGGGCATGAGCCAGCAGATGGAAGACCTCTCTTTTTCTCTCTTTCTCTCTCTGTGTAACTCTGATTTTCAAATAAATAAATAAATCTTAAAAAACAAAAAAGAAGCCCACTTGGGACTGACATTCTAGCAGGTGAGATGCCACCATCCCATATCAGAGCCCTGGTTTGAGTCATGGTTGTCCTCTGTCTGATACAGCTCCCTACTAATGTACCTGGGAAGGCAGTGGAGGATGGTCCAAGTGCCTGGGTCCCTGCCACCCAGGTGGGAGACAGGCTTCAGCCTAGCCTAGCCCCTGCCTTTGTAACCATTTAGCGAACCAATGATGGAAGATATCTCTCTCTCTCTTTCTCTTTCTGTTTCTTTCTCTCTCTCCATCTGTCACTCTGCCTATCCAAAAAAAAAAAAAAAAAAGAAAAGAAAAGAAAAGAAAGAAAGGAAAAAGAAAAAGAAAGAAAGAAACCTGCCTCTGTTACATCACAATAGATGCAGATAAATCATTTGAAAAAATAAAGTTATGGAGGGAAAAAAAGCTCAGTGAAGTAGGAACAGGAGAGACTTCCCTAACCTGATAAAGGACACATATGAGAAACCTACAGTTCATGTCATGTTCCATGGTAAAGTACTACATGCTGTCTTCCTAAGATCATGAATGAGGCAAGACATCTAACATTATGCTGGAGGTTCGTCTAGAGAGTACAGAAAGGCAAGAAAACGAAGTAAAAGCCATCTGGATTGGAGAAGTAAAACTGATGTTGATTTGTTCACAGACAGCATAGTTCCATGGAATCTACAAAGCGAACAGAACTGATAAGCACATTTATCAAAGGTGTATGACATGCAATCAATACAGCAAAATAAATCATATTTCTACATATTTGTAACAAATAATCAGATATTGAAAATTTTTTTTGACAGGCAAAGTTAGACAGTGATAAAGAGAGACAGAGAGAAAGGTCTTCCTTCCATTGGTTCACCCTGTAAATGGCCACTACGGCCAGTGCGCTGCACTGATCCGAAGCCAGAAGCCAGGCGCTTCCTCCTGGTCTCCCATGGGGTGCAGGGCCCAAGCACTTGGGCCATCCTCCACTGCACTCCCGGGCCACAGCAGAGAGCTGGACTGGAAGAGAAGCAACCAGGACAGAACCGGTGCCCCAACCAGGACTAGAACCTAGAGTGCCAGCGCTGCAGGCGGAGGATTAGCCTAGTGAGCTGTGGCACCGGCCAGATATTGAAATTTAAAAATAACATTTACTATAGCATCACAACGATGAAATACTTAGGGGGAAATATGACAGGTGATACACATGCTGTGTACACTGAAGACCATTCGACATTGATGAGAGAAATTAAAGAACACCAAAATAAGCGGCAAGCAACGCTGTGTTTGTGGAGGGCTTGATGTGATGATAAAAGACTAAGAGAGACGCCATCAAACCACAGAAGTTTAAATCTGGGATTCAGAGGGTGCTTGGCTCCCAAGGAGAACAAAATTCCAGGTGTAAATTTCTGAAAATGAATGAGAACTTCAGGAAATCCATGGGCGGCTCTTCCTGCCTGGCTTCCATTCTTGGCTCTGATTCCAGCTTCCTGACGCGGCAGACCCTAGGAGGCGGCGATGACGGCTTAAATAGTCGGTTCCTACTACCTCCGTGTGGGAGACCTGGATTAAGTTCCCTGGTCCCAACTTGGAGCTCCTGATTCCATCCGGGAGCCGCAGCAAGCATCTTGGGAGTGGACCAGCAGATGGGAGTTGTCTATCTATAGCTCTGTCTCTGTCTCTCAAATAAATAAAAAAATTAAATTATGGAGATCTAAAGAATACAGGAAACACAAACTTAAGATACGTTTTCTGGAATAAGCAAAGGACTTGTGCCAGCACTGGCGAGGTTGGTCTTGTAAATGTTGCCAACCTTATCCTCAGTTTATAGAGGCAATGTGGAGGGTGGAGCCAGGTAAAGGCTTCTTTTTTGGAGTGGATATATGGAGTGAGTGGCAAACGCAGGGCACAGGGCTTCTGAGGGTGTGCCTGGGAAGCTGTCCACAGCTCAGTCAGCTCAGCTCATACTTGGCCTGCAGGGTGACTGTCCCGGATGTATACTGAGTGTATATATGAAATGCATGAAATTTGCATACCTTAAATAAAAGGTTTCTAGGTTAAAAAAAAAAAAAGACTTAGAAGCTTAAACACCCTCTTCAGAGGGGAGGGTAAGCAGTTTTAGAGGAACAGTAGTGATTTTTAGGGGAAATGAAGGACCCAAAAGCCAGGCAATAGCCTGAGGCTGTTTGGATTCTGGGTGTGGCACCCACCATTGTCTTCTTTCCTTTGAGTTAACCTTGGGTGTTTGATGAGATTATAGGGAGTAGGCTTATGACAACTGCACTCCTTCTGCAAGAACTTCCTTTTGTCATATAAGGGAAAACTCTCCCTGTGCTTAGGGAGAGACAGAGAGACTTTGATTCTGGGACTGCTTTTAATGTTGAAAGCTCTCAGCATGCCAACCTGTAGGGCACCATTTTCTGAGCCTCAACAATGGCTTTGCTCTGGATTGGATGAGGTCAGGAAGCAGGGGTAATTCAATGACTTGGTAAAAATGATGTTTTAAAAATTAATTTTTTTTATTTTTTAAAGAGCTTTAGGAGAGGGAGAGATTGATTCCATTCACTGGTTCATTTCCCAAATGCCTTCAACAGCCAAGACTGGACCAGGCTGAAACCAGGGGCCAGGAGTAGCAACCAGGTCTCCCATGTGGATAGCAGAGACTCAAACACTTGAGCCATCCTCAGCTGCTTACCCAGGTCCATTAGCAGGAAGCTAGATCTGAAGCAGTGCAGCCGGGACTTGAACCCATGTCCTCTGTGGGCATTCCAAGTGGTGACTTAACCCGCTGCACCACAATGCTCCCTCCAATAATTTTTTTGAAAGTGGAACTGCAGAGCAGAGATTACCCTATAATTGGTAAAGACAGCTTGTGACTCACGAGATGGCCTCAGGGTATACACAGTCATTTTGAGGTTTAGACAACGTTCTGGGTTTTGTTTGTGCTATGATTATGGAGTAGTTTTATTTCTGTCTCGCTCCCCTGTGGTCTCAGAGTGGCCTTGTCTGAGGCTGGTGTTCTGTGAAAATGTGTGTGTTCAACAGAGCCCCGTATCCCACAGCAAGTGCCCAGGCAGCTCCCCACTGCCAGCGGTTGCTTTTCCCTTTCTGTTTAGCAACATTAAAAAATAAAATTTCAACACATGTAGCTCAAAGATGGAATTGGTTTCTTCTAGTGCTTCATGAATGGGGAGTGCGTCACTAGCAGATGGAGAAAGGGGCTCGGTTGCATGAACAGTTGCTTTTTGTAAAGTGGCTGGGCAGGAAGAAGGAAGCAGCATCACACAGAGAGACTGGAGAGCGACAAGGCCCTGCAGCTCACTGTCCACATAAGGCTTAAAGCAGGGGGGACGTCCTTATCACGCAGCTACCACTGGCTTGTTTGGGAATCTGGCTCTCATCTCTCTCCTGACTTCTCAGAATTCCCATTTGATGACATAGATCTTTGGCATGAATAACTCCATTTGCTTTGGTCTGATCTGTTGGGGCCTAGTGCAAGAGCTCAGCTCAAAACAAGAGCCTCCCAGGATGGCCCAAGTCCTTGGGCCTTGCACCCGCATGGGAGACCAGGAGGAAGCACCTGGCTCCTGGCTTCGGACTGGTGTAGCTCCAGCCATAGCGGCCATTTGAGGGGTGAACCAACGGAAGGAAGACCTTTCTCTCTGTCTCTCTCTTTCACTGTCTATAACTCTACCTGTCAAAAAACAAACAAGGGCTTCTCATAGATGTCATTTAACAGGGAGATTATATCATCACGGGTAGTATAGCCGAACTTTTAGCTCCTCCGTCCACACTCACACTGATGCTGCTGCATTGCCTTGTCTGAATCCACAGCTGCTGGAGCCTGGACATCTGTGCTCTCTCTTGCTTAATGTGGGGCAGGATACAGGAACTAAAGAGTAGGAGTAAAGGAAACGGACAATGCTGTGACAGACATGGACCATGGAACTCGGGTTCTTTAAAAATGCAAGGGGTGGGGCCGGTGCTGTGGCATAGTGGGTGAGGCTGCTGCCTGTAGCGCCAACATCCCATATGGGTGCTGGTTCAAGGCCTGGGTTGCTCCACTTCCGATCCAGCTTGTGGCTATGGCCTGGGACAGCAGTGGAGGATGGCCCAAGTCCTTGGGCCCCTGCACCCGCATGGGAGACCCAGAAGAAGCTCCTGGTTCCTTGCTTCAGATTGGCCCAACTCCAGCCATTGTGACCATTTGGGGAGCGAATCAGTGAATGGAAGCTCTCTCTCCCTCTGCCTCTGCCTCTCTGTAACTTTGCATCCAAATAAATACATAATCTTAATAAAAACAAAACAAACAATGCAAGGGGCAGCAAGGCTTCTAGCCTACTGGTTCAGATGCCTGAGGCCCACATCCAAGTGTCTGCCCACCCACCTCCAGCTCCTGACTTCAACTTCCTGCTAATGCAGATCCTGGGAGGCAAACCGTGATGGCTCAAGTCATTGTGCTCCTGCCACCCACATGGGAGAGCTGGACTGAGTTCCTAGCTGGTGGTTTTGGCCAGGCCCACCCCAGCCACTGTGGGCACCTGGGAAATTAACCGGGAGTGACTGCTCTCTATCTCTCTGCCTCTCAAAAAAGTAAACAAGTAGTTTTTTTAAAAAAGCACCAAGGGAACTCCAGGTATGCAAAAGATGAGCCAGCATTGGGGGGTGGCGCTGTGGCACAACGGGGTAAAGCCCTGGCCTGCAGTGCCGGCATCCCATATGGGCACTGGTTCTAGTCCCAGCTGCTCTTCTTCCAATTCAGCTCTCTGCTATGGCCTGGGATAGCAGCATAAGATGGCCCAAGTCCTTGGGCCCCTGTACCCACATGGGAGACCTGGAAGAAGCTCCTGGCTCCTGGCTTTGGATTGGCGCAGCTCTGGCCGTTGTGGCTATTTGGGGAGTGAACCAGTGGATGGAAGACCTCTCTCTCTATCTCTATTTCTCTGTAACTCTGTCTTTCAAATAAATATTAAAAAAAACAAAAAAACAAAAAAGATGAGCCAGCATAGCAGACTGGATATAAAATAGCTAGAGCAGACTACAGTGTCGGAAAAGGCCAGCAGGCTGTCAGTGGAGATTAATTATAGCCAGGAGAACCGGGTACAATTAATTACTGGTAGCCTTGTCTTTATGTGGCACGAGGTCACAGTTACTCAGTGCACTGATGTCTGCATTTTCAATACAAAAGGCAGGTAACTGGATCAAAGAGACAAGTTCATTTCTTCTCTTCTCTGAGAAGGTAATTTTCATCTAACTTAAAAAATGTTTAAATTTATTTTTATTGTATTTGAAAGAGAGAGAGGGAGAGCAAGAGACAGACAGACAGATGAGAGAGATATCTTCTATCTGCTGGTTCACTCCCCAAACGGCAATGCATCGGATCGGGAGCCTGGAATTCCATCCTGGTCTCCCACATGGGTAGCAGAGGCCCAGCTATTTGGGCTATCTTCCACTGCGCTCCCAGGTGCATTAGCAGAGAGCTGGATTGGAAGTGGAACAGCCAGGAGTTGCTCATATGTGATGTTGGCATCACAGGTGGCTATTTTTTTAAAGATTTATTTTATTTATTTGAGAGGTAGAGTTACAGTGAGAGAGAGAGAGAGAGTTCTTCCATTAGTTGGTTCATTCCCTAAATGGTCACAATGGCTGGGACTGGGCCAACCCGAAGCCAGGGGCTGGAAGCTTCGTCCCAGTTTCCTATCTGGATTCAGGGGCTCAAGCGCTTGGGCCATCCTCCACTGCTTTCCCAGGCACATTAGCAGGGAGTTGGATCGGATATGGAACAGATGGGACTCCCATGTGGGATGCTGGCACTGCAGGTGATGGCTTAACCACTATGTCACAATGCCAGCCCAGCTGGTGGCTACTTGACCCACTGTACCACAATGCTGGCCCCAGAGAAGCATGCATCTTAACCACTAGGCCAAATACCAAATAGCTATCTTAACACATCATTAGTTAAGTTTATTCCGAGGTATTTTTTCTTTGGCAGCTAATGTGAACAAGATTGCTCCTATAGTTTCTTTCTCAGTGGGTTCTTTATTAAGGTATAAAAAGGCTGATGATTTTTTGCATGTTAATTTTGCATTCTACAGCGTTACTGAATCCATTTTTCAAGCAGAGAGTGAGGTGGAAGGCAGAGCCTCCAAAGCCAAGAGGCAGGAACTCCATTCAGGTTTCTACACAGGTAGTAGAAACCCAAGCACTTGGGCCATTATTTGCTACCTCTCAGGCACATTAGTAAGAAGCTGTATTGGAAGTGTTAAACAGGTCTCAAACCAGGCACTCTGCAATGCAATGCTGGCATCCCAAGTGGCAGCTGAACTCACTGTGTCACAGTGCCTGCCCCCAAATCCAGAGACCCTTACGCTTGATCTGGTTTGTTACCAATGGCTGAAATGGCCAGGGCTGGACCAGACTGAAGCCAGGAACCCAGAACCCCATCCGGGTCTCCCACATGGGTTGCAGGGGCCCAAGCACTTGGGCCATCTTCTGCAGCTTTCCCAGGACATTAGCAGAGAGCTGGATCACAGATGGAGTAGCTGGGGCTCAAACCAGCACTCATGTGGGATAGCAGCATCGCAGGCAGCAGCTTAACTCATTCTGCCACAACTCTGGCTCCTCAGCTATGTTTTTTATTTGATCAATTATTGAGTTGTTTCCAAGATTTCTGTTTGGTTCTTTTAAAGTTCTTGTTCCTAAATTTCTTATTCATGTTATGCATTGTTTTCCTGATTTTTTTTCCAACTGTTTGTATTCCCTTGTATCTCTCTCTCTCTCTCTCCCTTTAAAGATTATTTATTTATCTATTTGAGAGGTAGAGTTAGACAGTGAGAAGGAGAGACAGAGAGAAAGGTCTTTCATCCACTGGTTTACTCACCAAATGGCCTCAATGGCCGGAGTTGTGCTGGTCCGAAGCCAGGAGCCAGGTGCTTCCTTCTGGTCTCCCATGTGGGTGCAGGGGCCCAAGGACTTGGACCATCTTTCACTGCTTTTCCAGGCTACAGCAGAGAGCTGGATTGGAAGAGGAACAGCTGGGACTAGAACCAGTGCCCATATGCGATGCCGGCGCCACAGGAGGATTAACCTACTGTACCACAGCGCCAGCCCACTTGTGTCTCTGAATATCCTTATAATAATCTTTTGAATTACTTCTCAGGCATTTAATCAGTCTACTTTTCTTTGGAGTCTGTTACTAGAGCATTACTGGGGGGCTGGGCTGTGGCACAGTAGGTTAAGCTTCTGCCTGTGGCGCTGGCATCAAATATGGGTGCTGGTTCATGTCCTGGCTGCTCTACTTCCGATCCAGCTCCCTGCTAATGCATCTGGGAAAGCAGTGGAGGATGGCCCAAGTCCTTGGGCCCCTGCACCCTTGTGGGAGACCCAGAAGAAGCTCCTGGATCCTGGCTCCAGATCAACCTAGCTCTGGCTGTGGCCGACCATTTGGAGAATGAACCAATGGATGGAAGACCTCTCTGTCTCTTCCTCTCTGTAACTCTGCCTCTCAAATAAATAAATCATTTTTAAAGCATTATTGGGCTCCTTTGGGGCATCTTCTTGTCTTGCTTTTTCATACTTCCTGAGTCCCTACATTGATATTTGTGCATCTGGCAGATCTTCCTGTTACTTTTTTTTTTTTTTTAAGATTTTATTTATTTATCTGAGAGGTAGAATTATAGACAGTGAGAGGGAGAGACAGAAAGAAAGGTCTTTCTTCTGTTGGTCCACTCCCCAAATGGCTGCAACGGCCGGAGCTACACCTATCCGAAGCCAGGAGCCAGATGCTTCCTCTGGGTCTCCCACGTGGGTGCAGGGGCGCAAACACTTGGGCCATCTTTCACTGCTTTTTCAGGCCACAGCAGAGAGCTGGTTTGGAAGAGGAGCAGCTGGGACTAGAGCTGGAGCCCAAATGGGAGGCTGGTGCTGCAGGCAGAGGATTAACCTACTGTGCCACGGCGCCAGCCCCTGCTGTTACTTTTAATGAGCTGCATTTACAGCAGCAGAGGCTTTTTTTTTTTTTTTTTAAGATATGTCTTCAGGTCAGTTTCGTGCGCTATTTTGGCTATATTTCCAGCCGGATGCTGTAGGATAGTCTCCCCATATATTTCTTTTTTTTATTTTTTTAAAGATTTATTTATTTTACTTGAAAGTCAGAGTTATCCAGAGAGAGAAGGAGAGGCAGAGAGAGAGAGAGGTCTTCCATCTGCTGGTTCACTCCCCAGTTGGCTTCAACGGTTGGAGCTGTGCTGATCCGAAGCCAGGAGCCAGGAGCTTCTGCCAGGTCCCCCTGGGGGGTGCAGGGGCCCAAGGACTTGGGCCATCTTCCACTGCTTTTCCAGGCCATAGCAGAGAGCTGGATTGGAAGTGGAGTAGTGGGGACTTGAGCTGGCGCCCACATGGTTGGGATGCCAGCACTGCAGGCAGCGGCTTTACCCGCTATGCCACAGCACTGGCCTCCCCAAATTCTTTCTCCACAGTACATGATGGTAGTGGCCGTGGGGGCATGGGGTGCTCTCCTCACACTCAGCAGGGTGCATGGGTCTCAGTAGCAGGGTCCAGAATCATGGAACACGAGCCCCAGCCCGCCAGTGGCTGGAACTGTAGAAGCACCAGCCTGGAGTCCTGGAGAGGTTGCTTGGTTACCAACTTGGTTACCTGGAATTGTGGCAATGCGAAGTCCAGCAGGGGCACCACGTCCACACAGTGCCAGCCTCAGAATTCCATGCGGTGTATTGGCACCCACAGGCCCTTTCTTCCCTCAAGCAGACGATTGCTTGTGTGTTATGTTTCCTGGTGCTGGGGGAGCAATGGTGGGAACAGCTGCCGGATCACAGCCAGAGCCCACAGCCCCCAAAGCCCAGTGCAGCATGGGGTAGGGCCAAGGCCCACTTGTAGCCTGAGGCCACTGCAGTCACCCACTGTTGCTGCTGGTTGGGATCTAAGTCCAACTGACCGGAGCCGTGAGTTTCTAGCTGAAACCAGGGCGGGTCCAGGGGCTCCAACCCCAGTGACCATTACTATCCGTGCTGTGATGGTGTTGACAGATCGGAGATGCAGTCTCATTCTCGCTCTGGAGCCCTATTGGCTGGGCTGGATCTTGCTCTTTGCTGTGTACAGTTGGGAGGGGGTGGTGAAGACAGTTTCCTGGCTGCTCAGGCTGACACTAACCTGGGTTGCACGTGGGTCTTGCAGCCACAGGGCCCTGCACTCATAGTTTTGTGGGTGCACAACAAGCATGCACGAGGCTGGGGGGTGATGCAGGCTGAAACACTTGTCTGTCTTACCAGGCCACAGGCATCTGCCTGATGCCAGGGCAGGCCTAGAGGCTGAGACTGTGAGTAATGGTCAAGGCATAGTGGACTTTGGGCTTTATCTGGGTGCTGAGTCTCACTGTAGCAGACTCAGCTCTGAGCTTCAAGGCAAAGCCACTTGCCCATCCTACTCCCCAGAGGCTAGAATCTCGCTCTGCTGTGTGCCAGAGGGCAGAGGAAGTGCAGTTCCTCGGCCGCCCGGGCTGACACTAAGCTGGGTGGCAGCTGACTCTCAGTCACCAGGTTGCACTGTGCAATCCTGGCGTGGACATCTGGCCTGAGCGATGCTGGCACTGATACGAGTGAAATGAATCCATCCCTACGGGGTGCATGTCTTGGCCTGATGCCAGCTAAGCCAGCTTAGCTTCAAGGCACAGCCTGAAGTTCACTTTCCTATCTCTCTCCCCAGTGCTGGAGTCTTGCCCTACTGTGTGCTAGAGGGAAGTTGAAAGAGGAATTGTGAAGGTGGACCTTTGGCCAAAGGCTCAGTCTGCAGGTAACTGGCCTGGAGGCAGAGGCTGTGGGGTCCTGTCCAACTCTGGGTTTCTCTGAGCAGGCCTGGCATTGTTTTAAGTTTAGGCTGGACATCATCTCTCCCACCTCCCCTCTCCTCTCTGCACTGTGCTACCTGGAACTGGTGGAAGGGGACCCAGTAACTCTGTCCTGCCTGCTTCCCCAGGGTGTCCTTTCCCGTTAGACTAAAACCAGGCACTACGGTCTCTCACTCGACTTCCCTGGCTCTTGTGATGGGGACCTGTGTGTGAACAGCTTTGCAAATCTTCCATGGGGAGATGCTGGAGCTTCAGTTAGCTGCCATCTTGCTCTGCCTCCCTCCTCTGTTTGCTTTGTCTCTCATCATTAAAAAAATCTGAGAGGCAGAGAGACTTACCGACAGTTGCCACCTGCTGGCTCACTTACCAAACGATGGCCATGATGGTGGCTGGACCAGCCAAAGCCAGAAGTCATGAACTCAATCCATGTGGTGGCAGAAGCCCAATTACTAGAGCCATCACTGCTGTCTCCCAGTGTCTGCATTAGCAGGAAGCTGGAGCCAGCATCAAACCCACGCACACCAACGCGGGATGTAGACATCCTAACCAGAGAGTTGACGGTCAGGCCCAGTGCTCTCTCCCCAGTCTGCCTTCTGCTCCTTTTCTGCCTTGTTCAGCTCGTCTCTGCCCTTAAAGCCAATTCCGCTGGCCCGGCTCACTGGAACACTCACTCTATTTTATACTAAGAGGTGGCGCCTGACTTCAGAATCACAAATAAAAGCCAATTAGATCTCTAAACCAAATTTGCCTTTCGATAGTTATAAATTAATTACCAGTTGATGTTTCACTATAATTTCAATTACGCTCAGATTCTGAGTCCTCCTAACAAAAGACCATTAGCCTAAAAATAAAAATGTAATAAAACACTGCCTCCTACTCACACTCCTCATTCCCTGTCTTAGCAAGTCCCATCAGTACTGCCTCCAGAGCCCAGATCCAACACAGGCTGTCAGGTCCCTCCCCAACCACCACACCTCTCCAGGACTCCAGGAAGTCTCCACCACGCTGCAGCCAGGGTTTTCAAGGAGCGTCAACTCCACAGGCTGCCCGTGACCATTCACATTAAACCCGAACTCCTCATGGAGGCTGCCTACTCCCCTGGTCTTTTGTCCCCTCATCTCTAGGCCTCACAACTTTTCAACTAAGTTTGCTTCTGTCTCTGCCCCTTGAACTTGCTGTTCCCCCCACCCAGAACGACCCTCCTTGAATTTTCAAGTAAGTGCTTCTCAATTTTTCAAAGAAAATTATTTTTATCTGAAAGGCAGAGAGGGGTTGGGAGGGAGGGAGGGAGAGAGAGAGAGAGAGAGGGAAAGAGATGTTTTCTATCTTTTGGCTCACTCTCCAAATGCCCACGACAGCCAGGACTAGGCCAGACTGAAGTAAGCAGCCTGGAGCTCCATCCAGGTCTCTCATGTGTGTGACAAGGACTCCAGAAGTTGAGTCATTACTTGCTGCCTCCCAGGGTGTGCACTGGTCCACTCCCTAAATAGCTGCAACGGCCGGAGCTGGGCCAATCCAAAGCCAGGAGCTTCTTCCTGGTCTCCCATGAGGGTGCAGAGGCCCAAGGTCTTGGGCCATCTTCCACTGCTTTCTTAGGCCTTAGCAGAGAGCTGGATTGGAAGTGGAGCAGCTGGGTCTTGAACTGGTGCCCATATGGGATGCCGGCACTTCAGGCCAGGATGTTAACCTGCTGCGCCACAGCTCCGGCCCCCGGACTGTATTATATGATGGACGAATCCTGTCCCTGAAGTAGGACGAAATGCTTTATTTCCCTGTACCACAGACTTCCTCCCCAAGGAATTTCCTGGCACATGGAGACAGGTATCACTTAGGAAAGGTGACCTGAGAACCTGGAAGTCTCTGAAGCCGTCACCGCCTCACTCTGCTCTGGCTCTGTCTGCCCCAGGCAGCCTTCTGGTTCCATTTGTCAGGTAGCTTCACATTCCATACTCAGCTGTTACGATGGGGCTGCCAGGAAGTGACTGGCTATCTCCTGTTTTCCTCCACTCAAATTAAGGAGCAAACACATCAGCTTTCTGGAACAAGCCAGGCACTGACACAGTGTGACTGATGCGTCAGTCAGGTACTTGGGAGGGGCTGTGGGTGGCTTCCCCCCCTGGGAAAGCTAAAGGTCAAGGATAAGATCCCTTGGCACAAGGGTCAATTCAGGGAACTCTCCCTGGCTTTTGATAGCGAACTTGGTAAATTTGCTTAATCTACATCAAACAAGTATAATAGCTTACAGTGCACTGAAACACACAGTATATTGCTTAACCGACTTGCTATCATTTGTTGTGATCATGAGAAAAACCAGGGGCACACTAGATGGGCGGGGGTTTGGTACAGAGGTTAGGCTGCTGCTTGGGACTACCCTGTCTCCTATCAGTGTCTGGGTTCAAGTCTTGGCTCTGCTTCCAATTCCAGCTTCTTGCTAATGTGCACCCTGGGAGGCAGCAGATGACAGCTCAGGTACCTGAGTCCGTGCCACCCACACGGGAGACCTGGATTCAATTCCAGGCTTCTGGCTTCAGTTTGGCTTAGTTCTGCCTGTTGCCGCAGACATCTGGGGTAGTGAACCAACAGGTAGAAGATCTGAAAGATCTGGCTGTCTCTGCCTCCCTCTCCTTAGTAAAATGCAAGTGCACACACACACATTCCAACTAATTTGAAGAGGATACAACAAAGAGGTCATTGACAATCCCTCACCTTTTTTTTTTTTTTTTAACACAGAGTAGGAACTCTGAGAGGACAGACACGTTGCTGGAGTCTCTAGCTAGTCTCAGAACAGTGCCTGGCACAGATTCAAAAGTGCGGGCACAATGTGGGGAAGTCACACTAGCAGAAGAACCAGGGGCTAGGCAAGGAGGTACTGGGTAGTGGAACTTGGGCCAAGTGGTCTCAATTTACCCTGCAGGGAGGGAGTGGGGGGAAAACACACCCACCTCAATCTCCTCCCTCCTGCCAGTTCAGCGGATGGCTGAAATCCCCCCAGCAGAAACCAGAGGGCAAGGGCTGAGGCTCAGAAGTGAGAATGGGGGTGGGAGGGGCAGTGGAAGACAGTCCTTTTAGGCAAAATGAAAGTCTTCAGAGTACCCTTGTGTGACCGATTCCATCATCTGTGAACAGTGACTAGCATTTCCTGCCCCACGTGGTTCACTAGCAGCGCTCTGGCTCAGTTAGCTGTTGTCGCGAACACCCAGACTGAGTGGCACACAACCACGCTTTACTTTCTCACATTTCTGCATGTTGGCAGATCAGGGCTGGGTTGTTTCAAGCTGTGGGTGACTGGCACTAACAGGGTAGCTCCAGCCCCTGCGTCTCTCCTCCTTGGACCGACAGGCTGGCTTCAGTGACCGCAGAGATGCAAGACCTTAAGGTTAGCCGGGAAATGTTTAAGATTTCTGTCATGTTCGTGTTCTGTAGCTGTGGTAATAAAGTACCACAAATTCAGTGGCTTAAGACAGCACAAGTCTATTCTCATGGTCCTGGAGCTTCGCGGGGCCACACCCCTGCCAGAGGCTCCCGGGCACAAGTGTTTCCTTGCATCTCCTGTGCCGGCAGCGTGGCATCTCCAAGTGTGACTGCTGCTATTTTCATGGCAAATGTTTCTGACCTTCGACCTCCTCCCCTGCCCCTCACCCCAGCCCCCGAGTGTGCACACCTGTCCTCACATCAGCAAGGCTCCTTCCCTCAGGTGAATTCTGGGAACTAGAACATCAACATTTTTTTTTTTTTTAAACTTTTATTGCATTTATTAGAAGGGCTGTGTTGCAAAGAGGGAAAGGGACAGGGAGAAAGTGTCTTCCATCCATTGGTTCTCTCTCCAAATGACAGCAACAGGCAGGGCTGGACCAGATTGGAGACAGGAGCTTATTCTGCGACTCCCATGTGGGTGCAGGAGCCCAAGCACTCGGGCCTTTCTCCACTGCTTTCCCAGGCCATTAGCAGGGAGCTGGATGGGAGGTGGAGCAGCCAGGACTTGGACTGGAGCCCACATGGGACGCTGGCGCTGCAGGAGGTGGCTGAACCTGCTATGCCAGAATGCTGGCCCCAAACGTCAGTACTTTTGGGCAGGGAGGACTTAATTCAGCTACCAAGTATGTAACACCTGCTAACATTTCTGTGGCCAAAGTCAGGCGGTGGGAAGTACTTTGCTTATGGGGGTTGCATGGGGAAGACAGTGAATTATTCCACACAGTGCTCTAACCACCCATACACCTGTCAGGCCTTTCATGTTGATTGAAGGTGAGTTTGGAGCATGGTGACTCTGGGAGCGAACACTCTACGATTCCCTAAAACACCCACGAGCTGGGATCGTCTCACCGCTGTGGTCTCTGCGAGTTCCTGCTGGCCCTTCAAGTAGCCCTGCCTGTGCCAAAGGCAGATGGGACCATAGGCATTGATTCACGTATTTACAGTGCTATGGTGCACTCCAGTCACACCGAAACCGAGGTTTGGCGAAATGACATGGGCTCTGCAGAGGTCAGAAAGTTTCCTTCAAACTCCTCCTGTTTGCCAGACATGGCCCGAAAGTCAGCTGCGGAAGCTTCTCCCGGGGCAGCGAGGTCCTCACTGCTGTGCTGTGCTGAGCGGGTACAGCACACGGGCTGTTTACTAGTGGGTTCCACTTGAAGGGACACAGACGAGAACACAGGAAGTCAACCCGGACGATCACAGGATTCAAAGCTGCGGCACTGAGACAGGGCTGAGGGAGTGGCTGCCTGGAGATTGGGGGACTTTCAGGCGACCGGGTGACATGTTTTGGTGTGGCTGGAGCCGAGCGAGGACTTCCCAGCCTGCACATAGTGACAAGGCCCATAGCCAAGCCAGCAGCGACAAGCACCCACGGCCCAGACAGTGGTACCTGAAGTCTCATTTCCAAATCAAAGCAATCAGGGCCCCCTGGAGAAACGGCTGCTAGATCTGGGACACAAGATGAGCCTGGAAACCTTACTGTCCAGGACTATTTCAAGAACTGAGCGGACAATGAGTTGGGTCTTGTTGACAAATGGCAGAGTAAGAACTGCAGGCAAAGATCATCAACGGGTGCCACCGTGTTAACAGATACCCAGTCTTGGGAAAAGGACTGGGATCTGAAGGGCACAGCAGGTCTTCCAGTGTAGCGTGCAGAATCCTGGGAGGGCCTGTATAGTGCACGACGCGGTCCACCGGAAGTTTCTGACTCCATCCAGGATGCAGCTGCATTTCTAACAAATCCCCAGATGCTACCGCTGGCCCAGGGACCATACTTTGAATACCACCAGTTCAGGAGTTATCAATTCACAGGAAACCCAATTGAGAGGTGACACAAGACTGCAGCCAGCAAAGAATGGGAACTACACGACACTGACCTGCTTCTTTTACTGTGACTGCAAAGGGAAAAAGGAGGGACTCTAGGGCTAAGCTGTTCTATTCGTATGTTTTCCCAGACAGCCACTACTTAACATCATCAAGCACTGACAGCCTGCTTTTCCCAGTATTGCCCTGAAGCAATCTGTCCCAAGCCCCTGCTTCACAGAATGCCCACAAACAGCTTCTAACATCACCAGTACTGTGGCATGTCCCAAGAGTTTGAAGCAGGCTTTTTATAGGCCCGCTGCCTTCTCACAAAATGTTAGAGAAACTGGGACTTTCAGGGAAGCCAGCTTATCACCATGGGTCCTCTTGAGGAAGCACTGAGCAGTCTCATTCTGGGATACCCCTGCCAAAAAGTAGTGAACGTAGATGAGCCCAAACTGAGGTTAATTCTGTTCAAGACAACTGTCCTTTACACATTGACAGGGTTGAGAAAAAAGTTGAGGATCCATGCAACAAAATGTGACAAACTATCTTGGGGACATAAAGGACCATCATGGGAATGATGGAACCTTCTATTTATTCACAATTAAAGAGGGAGTGAATCATCTTCCATCTACTAGTTCACTCCCCAGATGGTTCCAATGACCAGTGCTAGGCCAGGCCAAAACCAGATGCTTGGTCCAGGTCTCCCGACTGAGTGGCAGGGGCCCAAACACTTGGGCCAGCTTCCAATGCTTTTCCCAGGGATCCATTAGCAGGGTGCTGGATTGGAAGTGGAGCAGCCGAGACACAGACCAGAACCCATATGGATGCCAGCGATATAGGCAGCAGCTTTACAAGCCACACCATAACACAGGCCTCCTGGGAATGATAGAATTTAAATGAGTCACGAATGCAACAGGATTGTGGTAACATTAACTGCTTTGAAAGCTCTTTGCTCCTGAAACACGCCTCCACATCTGTGGATTCTGCACTCACAGATCAACGATGGACTGAACATACTTAAGGGAAAAAATTATACTGGGGCCAGTGCTGTGGCACAGGCTAAGCCTGCAGTGCCAGCATCCCATATGGGCGCCAGTTCAAGTCCGATCCAGCTCCCTAATGCGCCTGGGAAACCAGTAGATGGTCCAGGTCCTTGGGCTGTTGCACTCACACGGGAGACCCAGAAGCCCCTAGCTCAGCCCTGGCCTATGTGGCCATTTGGGGAGTGAAACAGCAGATGGAAGCTCTGCCTTTCAAATCAATCTTTTAAAAAACGATGCCAAGCATGTAGTCTGTCACTGTTCACTGAACAACAGTGTGACCAGTCACGTGTTAATGACAGGGGGTGTGCAGAAAAGGGGATGATGACCAGCAGCGACAGTTGAAGGCATGTGGGTCCTGAACCAACCCTCCGTGGATACTGAGCTGACTCCACAACACAGTCACAACCATCACCCACAGTCCCACCCACACCTCTTATACAGGTTACCACACAGAGCCAGCTGCTGCTTCACTCCCCTGGGGTGCTAGAGCGGGGTCACCGCCGGGCCCTGTTAAGTGGCTAGCAGATCCAACCCCAGCTTCCTGTCTTCAAGGACTGCGGTCATGCAGCTTCCAATTCTGGTACCTTCCAGGCTCTCTGGCCACATGGTGCTCTGCCTCAGACGGGTGAAACCAGTCATGAAGTCCACACACTCCAGCCCAAGAACCTGGGCCAGAGCTGTGGTGTAGCAGGTAAAGCAGCTGCCTGTGAGGCCAGCATCTGTGGGCACTGGCTCGTGCGTGTCCTGGTTGCTCTACTTCTGATCCAGCTCCTTGCTAATGGCCTGGGAAAGGCAGAATGGGATGGCCCTAGAGTTTGTGCACCTACCACCCATCTGGGAGATCCATATCAAGCTCCTGGTTTCCACTCTGCCCAGTCCTGGCCACTGTGGCCATTCGGAGTGAACCTGCAGTTGGAAGACATATCTCTCCCTTCCTGCGGAACTTTTCAAAAGCTTGAAGACCCAATCCACTGTAGGTACAGAGGGACATACACATTAGAGAGAATAGAGAGGTCTCCAATTTACCTTGAAATGGCTCAGAAATACTGGAGAACAATATTAACTGTGAACACAACGCCAAATAGATCTTCCTAAGTATTATCATCACTTTGCCTTTGTAAAAATGAGCCACCTTTGCAATGTGCATTTCTCTAGATTTTCATAAAGCATCTCCAAAAAGGTGCCTAAGAAACTCAAGACCCGGGTTTCCAGAGGCCATAGGGTAATTTCTCCTTTCTACCCATGACTCCTTTCCATTCAAAGAAAATGTTGGGGTCAGGACTGTGGCCTAAGGGTAAGCCACCTGTGATGCTGGCTGTGTCCCAGCTGCTCCACTTCTGACCCAGCTCCCTGCTAATGGCCTGGGACAGGCAGATGTTGTCCCATGTATTTATACCCCCACCCACATGGAAGACCAGGATGAAGCTCCTGGCTTCAGACTGGCCCAGCCCTGGCCATTGTGGCCATCTGTGGTATGAACCAGCAGATGGAAGATCCCTCTGCTTCTCTTTCAAAATAAATCTTATTCAAGATGTGGCCACTGGCTAAAAAAGCTCCAAGATGGGCATCTGAACAGATAATTAGTGTACCAGGTGCAAAAACTTCAGAACTCTCAAATAGTATCTTATATATTAAATGTCCCAAGTACTTAATATCCATAATATATGCCAAGGAAGTACTATTCATAGTATTAACAAATTGTCAAAAACAAAGGACATATATGAGGGTACTGAAAATAAACTGAGCTCCTTGCACAGCTTTTTCATAGTGGCTTACCTCCCATGAACTCTGGACACCCTTCGCAACATCACAGCCATTGAGCAGATGCAGATACTAACACTGGCTACCTTAGTGAGTGGATTCAGACCATCTGCTAAGAAAATCCAATCAGAACATATGAAAATGAAACCCTTTCCTCTAGGTTCTGCATTCAACAGGAATTGGAAGTTGGAAAACACTGCTGTCTGAAAGGAAAAGGAAGAAACACGTGATGGTGTCTCTGTGTAAACCGCCAGTCTCCACGGAGGCTCCCTAGTTTGAGGCGCTACAGTGCTGGAAAATGTTCAAGCCACTTTAAGACTTAAGCAGGTCTATCTCACCTACCCTAGTGGCTAACAACCCCTGTGGCACCCATCTGTGTGATTCTCAGGTATTAACCTTTAATTTTCACACACCTGGTTCCATATTTGACAGTGATGCACAAGGGTTAATGACTTGCCCAAAACAAGCCATTGTACTATATGTTGGTCACAAACTCCTAAAGAACTGAGAACCAGACTCTTTTTTGCACTCAAGAAAGAAATGGCTTTGCAAATGGCAACTCCGATTCAGGAAACCTTTGCCAAGAATCTGGTGCTGGGGGGAGCAAAAAAAAAAAATTGAAAACCAGTCTTTCCCTCAGTAAGCATTTTATTGATGAAGCATAAAATAGATGAACAAAGTGGGAGAGAGAAGATACCAAGATGAAGGTAGCAACACAGAGTAGGAACGTAAAAACTGAAGGAGTAGGTAGGACTAACACTGGCCATAAAGGCACTACGGCATATCATTAAACATTATCAAGTAAACAAAAGGGTAGTCAAGATGTTCCTCATTTCTCCTTTGTTCTAGATCAGCTCAAGACTGCATCCAGCCTCTGATGAGCACACGGCATGCACTGTTGACCCAGATTCTACTCACAAATTAGCAAGGACCTAAACATATCTGTCAACTACGTTTTCAAATGGGCCAAAGTTGTACACAGCAGTTGGCTGCATCCCATCATTTAAAAGTCTATAGGTATGGACTAAGAATTTTAAATAAACTGGTCTTCGCTGTATTACCAAAAAATGCGACTGGGTACAGGGTTTTACCAATACAATTACCCGCTTTTTAGGGCAGCTAACAAGGAGTCAAATGCCCATTACCATGGATGTCGTAAGAGCCCAGCTTTAGATGCTGTGAACTTATGGCCAACGCTCATCATAATACCACCCCTCCCTTCTTTTTAAAAGGCTGTGGTTCAAAAGCTTTTAGGTTCTTTCCCTGAAAACAAGAGAACTTTGGTTAAAGCCAATCCTTAAGTCATTACTTCTATTCTTTCAACAGGCAAAATAATGAACTACAAATACAGACGCAATTTTCTTATGATGGAAAAATAAACCTATTTCTTATAAACATCTAGATAAACAAAAAAAGTATTGACGAAAATAATAGAAGTGGCAACCTTTTGGGGCACTGTTGATATTCCTAAGATTAGGCTTTAAGGTTTTAACAGGAAGCCTGAGAATTTCCTTAAAAACAAGTTTTCTCCACTGAGTACTCCTAGCTACTATGACTGACATCTGGATCCTTGAATCTACTCTTTTCACTCAGCCTCATTTTGTTAGGGACATCTTCTGGATTATCCGAACCAATAAAGCAACTCCAGAACACAGACCACCACCATGCCTTCTAGCCACACCAATGCACATCGCATGCTGCATCACCACACCGCATCATAACCCCACTCTTGGGGCCTTGCATAGTGGCAGTGACCAGGAAAGTTGTTAAAACCGTGCCCATTTTTCTACATCTTGACCTCAGACTATAGTTAGTAGGTTTTTAAAAATGAAATTGAAAAGTATTTAACAAAGGGAAATAAGGTAATTAACTTCTCAAACTGTAATTTCAACTAATTATGCTTATAGATGTAGGGACTAATTGCTAACCCAGTAATTCCCACAGATTTGTAATATTGGAATATGGTTTCCACAGTATGCATTCATTCATAATAAAGTACAAAGAGTTGAGTTTACCCATATAATTGCTTTCCAAATCAACAACACAAAGTATAAACTTTACAAAGATGACCTAACCGATTATCATATAACCCCACTAACTACGAAGGAGACTGTTGGGAGGAATCTTCCTTTAATCAGCGACTCATCTTACCAAGTGATCTGTTAAGTGCCTGTGAAATAGAATGAACTTTCAGCAGAAAATGCAGTACATGCTTTTCTACTTTAACTACACCAAGTTTCTCAAAGAAAGGCTACTTTCCTTTTCATGTGACAAACATTAAAGACCAATGAACCATACTCCAACAACATTAATTACACTGACTACTTCCAGAAAGTGGGATTGTTAGCTGAATAAGACCAAAAGGATTAGGAGCTATTTCTTGAGGCATTCAATCAAATTTAAGTTTGGAAAAAGTCTCATTATTTAAAACCCATTAATTTAGACAAAATTGTATGTAACAGATTGACAACCAACTACTACTTATTTTCACCCTTCTTGTTAAAGGGGGCAGATGAAAACTTTGGCAAATTTGATTAACAGCACAAAATAGTGTTATTCAAACTGAATAATTTATTGCTGGTCTGAGGCTTGCCTTGTTTTACACTTCCGCAGAATTTACATCTTTTCCACGAATAGCAGATAAACATTGAAAGAATTTAATAGTGACCTATTCAATAAGGCAATCATCTTGGTAGCAAACTTTTATTTAAATCTTACATAACTCAAGCTTTATAAAAAGCCAACATAATTGAAAATTGGGTTCTCCCTCTAAAGCCTTAAGTATCCAAAGCTTGAAACTGTTAATTTAAAAATAAGCAACAAATAAAACAACAAAAACCCCTGCAGCAGATCCTGCTGAAATACTTAAAAAAAAATCTAATTGAGCTTAATCTTTACAAAAGTTATTTTAGCTCAAAAGCTATAAAATCAAAGTTATCTTAATTCTACAAAGAAGGGAGAGGGTCTTTGACTTCATGCCACCATTTTAGAACCTCATCTTTTTCATCAAATTTGGCCACAAATCAAATTTCTGTGTGCCCCTGTGTTCAGGAGATTCCTCTTGTTGCAGAGGACAAGTACAAACATGGAAGAGTAACTGCCTAAGCAAGTAGGAAAGAGTTCTGTACTAGTGTGCAAAGAATGGAGAGTTCTGAGTTAATCTCTGGAACTCGACCTGGACCTTGACCTCGAACGAGATCTAGAACGGGACCTTGAAGTTGCTCTTTTTGGTGGAGGGGACACAGAACGAGCCTTTGAGGGCGGAACAGGTAGGGGTGAATTGGAACGAGACTGGCTCCTTGATCTGGATTTTGACTTTATGTCACCTTTTCCATTTTCTTTGGGGGACCGAGACCGAGACCGAGACCTGCTTCGGGATTTCTCATACTCATCCTTAGATCTGCTTCGAGAACGGGACCGAGAGCCCCGATCAGACTTGGGTTTGGATTTGCTCTTCGATCTAGATTTCCTGCCTTTTGATCGAGAACGCGATCGACCTTTGCTCCGCGACCTGGATCTGGACACAGAAAAGCCCAATTTCTTTTAACGCCTTGGCAGAACACACACGCGCAGCAGCAGCCAGAGAAAAGGCCAACACAGTATTTACCGGGAGCGACTTTTAGAGAGGCTTCGAGATCTACTGCGGCTGCTCCTGCGACTCCTACTTCGTGACCTTCTTCTAGAACGTGACCTGTAACAGAACCCACAAGGAGCCCTTAACCTCAACAATGTTTGTGCCTTATCAACAGATCAGCCACACACACACAAAGAATGCACTTGCTTACCACAAGATTAAATTCACTAACAAAGCATATGGCAAAGAACCCAAGGATGCATAACTAGAAAAATACTGGGAACTGGCTTCAGTTCAGTTAGGCAACAACCACAAGTATCAGTTACTGCTCTGCATGTTCTCCCAACAAGTTACCTAGATCTGCTTCCAGAGTAAGATCGCCTATGGCTTGTTCGTGGCTTATCTTCAATAAGCCTAATATTTCTGCCATTTATTTCTGTACCATCCAGTTTATCCAAAGCACGCTTCATGTCCGAGTAGGAGCGAAATTCAATTACACCTTCATTTGTGCGTTCTTTGTGAGCATCCGCATAGGTTACTTCACCTGCTTGGCGCATGAAATCCTAAAACAGCAACAAGACTGCTCAGATGCAGAAATCTGAAGGCAAAGTATCTATACCATACTTAGTTCTTAAAAAATAATGAAGATTGCAAAAGAGTTTACTCTCTAAGCATGAATCTTTCATTGTAGCACTTACCTTTAAATCTTGCCAACTGCACCGACTAGACAGATTTTCTACAATTAGCCTGTACTCTGTACGAACAGGTGGTCCATATTTGTCTCTGCCAGAGGTTCTCCGACTGCTGTATCCACCACCACCACCTTTATCACACGAAGGGAACAATCAGGTGCTTGCAATGGTAAGGATGGATAACGTTTTTGAAAGTTAGTACAAACATATCAACTTTCATTAACTGGAGTAGGACTTTGCTATTACACTGCTAAACCTTCGACACATTTGTGATTTGCCATAAATTAAATTAAGGGCAAGTCAAATAGACTAAATCCGACTAAACCTCTCCTGCAATCTGTTAGAGAGTGACTGCTCCTTTATTCAATTTACCTCGCTAAGTTTTATTTTACAGAACATTGTAAAATATAAAACTTAACTGATTACATGCATTTCTACATTTTACAAAAATGTTTACTAGTTACACTAAGTACTTACATCACAGTGTGAGGTTTTTGGTGGTGGTTTGGCCACAAAACACGCAAGGTAACAGTCACCTAGTTCAGATTAACCAGTTTTGTCTAACCCTTGGAATCCTCACCATCACCCTGCGTCTAATGGCAAAAGGCTGCTGTCGTCATGGCTTCCGGTAAGGTCAGCCAAAGGGTCATAGGGCAAGGGTCACACAATGTATGGAAAAGCCAAGGCCAATCAGGAAAGGCAGTCATCTTAGCCTCAGTGGACACAGCCTCAGCCCCATTGGTCACTTTCAAATTGAAACATCAAGGACTTGTTAAAAAGTTTGAATTCAACATGCAACAATTTCAACATCAAACATTTAAAATAACCACCCCCACCCGCCCTCCCAGGAGCATGCCCCGGCAGTTCAATGCAGCATAAAGCTTCTTTGGACTTAGTCTGTGGTGAAGCACCACGTTAGAATCGCATTTTCTTTGCCCCCACCAATTTTCCTGACTCCTAACTGCAGGCTCCGCCCCTTCCCCGCCCCCGCCCCACTCCCGCCACTTCTAGCTAAGGCACTGACAGGTGAGCCGGGGGATTCGGTCAGTACGGCCGCCCCGCGCTCCCTCCGCGGGCGGCACCCACGTCAGCGCCCACGGGGCTCCGCACACGCCACCCCCTCCCCCCGCGCCCCGCGGCAAACGCCCGGCCCCAACCCCCGCGCTCCGGTGTCCCCCGGCTTCCCCGGGCAGGCGGGGCGGCGGCGGGACCCAGCGACCCCCGGCCCCCCGCGCCTGCCCGGGCTGGGAAGCCCCGCCCCCCGCCCCGGGGCCCGCGTCCGCCCCCGGGGCCCCAAGGACGCGGAGCGCGCGGGGATGCGACTCACTGCGGCTTCCGTAGCTGTAGCCGTCGCGATCGCGGCGCGGGCCCCGGGCGTGCTCCACGATCACGCGCTCGCCGCACAGCTCCTTGCCGTTCAGCTCGTAAACGGCGTCGTCGGCGTCGCGGGAGTCCTCGAACTCCACGAAGCCGTACCTGGGGGCGGCCGAGGGCCGGGCCGGCGGGGGCGTCGTTAGCCGGGGGCGCGCACGTACGCGCGCCCGCGGCCGCCCGCGCGCGCCCGCGGCGCCGCGCCGCCGCCATCTTGGGAGGCCCTGCCACGCGGCGCCGCGGCCTCAGCGGCCTGCGTTCCCGGACGGCCCCCGCCGCCGCCGCCAGCCCGGGGCGCTGGGCGCGGACGCGGGCGCCCAGACCCGACTCACCCGTTTTTTAGGTCTACTTCGAGGAGTCGGCCATAGCCGCTGAAAAAGCGCTGTATGTCCTTCTCCCGGACGTTGTAGCTCAGGCGTCCTATGTAGACGCGCGGCATGTCCGTGGCGGGCGTGGTCCCGGAGGCTGGCTGGCGAACGGCTGGCCGCAAGGCGGTAGCCGCGGTGCGGGTGCGGGGACGGCGAAAGCCCGAACACGCGCCTCACACCGCAGCGGCGGCCGAGTCCAGCCACACAATGGTGCGCGCGCGCGCCAGGGCTACGCTATATGGGCGGCCGGGGGGCGTGGCCCGGCGCGTGACGTCAGCGCGCAGCACGCTGCCTTCCCGCTGCGAGCGCGGGGCTGGAGGGAGCCGGGGGACTCCGCGGCCCGTGAGATTTCGGTAAAAAGTGTTAGCTTGTTCGCGACCTTGATTTTCTCAATTCTCCCCACAAAGTTGTGTGAATACAGCGTCCCGTGGTTCAGCCGCGGACTCGTCTTCGGATTTATACCTTTAAACAACTTCCATAGGCTGATCGCCTGGGGGCTGCTGCTTGGGCGGGGCGCTAAAAAAAATTCCCCGGTTTTCATTGGTTCTCAAGGCTGTCAGAATAAGTCCCTTGGTTTCTGATTGGGTCCTCCAAACGAGGCTGCGGGTTCCCTCCGCCTATTGGTTCGCGCTCACTTTGGTGGGGAACGCGGTCGAGCAGCCGGTTTAGCGGAACCCGCGGGGCGCGCGAGGGGGTCGCGGTGACTCTGCCAAGGTCGCGCTGTGGGCGCCCAGCCGTGGGGGCCGCTGCGTGTCGGGGGCTCCTCCGCCCTCTTCAGCCGTTCCCTCCCCCTCATGAAGCGCCGGCCGCTTGAGTCGCCCGAAGGTTGGGCTGTGCGTGGGAATCCCACGCTCGCTGCGGGAGCCCGAGAAGGCTGAGCAAGCCCTCCCCCGGCGGAGAGCGTGTCCTAAATGCCAGTCTACTCCCAGGGTTGGAAGGCGCGGGACTATGCCTTTGTGAGTTTATCAATAGGGATGGCGTTTCGTGCTGGAGAACGAGATGAGAACTGAAATGACATTTTTTAAAGTACTCTTTTTGAAAAATTTTATTTATTTGAAAGTCAGAGTTACGCAGAGAGAAGAGGCAGAGAGAGAGAGGTCGGTCTTCCATCTGCTGGTTCACTCCCCAATTGGCCACAACGGACCGAACTGCGCCGATCTGAAGCCAGGAGCTTCTTCCCAGTCCTCCACGTGTGGCTCCGTCTCCCTTGTCGATGCTGGGGCCCTAGGACTTTCGCTGCTTTCCCAGGCACATTAGCAGGAAGCTGGATCAGATGTGGAGCAATTGGGACTGGAACCAGTGCCTGTACTGATGCAGGTGCTACAGGCAGCAGCTTAACTGGCTAGGGCATAGTTCTGGCCCCGACATTTATCTTTTTATTTTTATTTTTTTAAAGATTTTAATTATTTATTTGAGAGGTAGAGTTACAGACAGTGAGAGAGAGACAGAGAAAAAGGCCTTTCTTCCGCTGGTTCACGCCCCAGATGGTCCCAATGGCTGGAGCTGCGCCGATCCGAAGCCAGGAGCCAGGTGCTTCTTCCCAGTCTCCCACATGGGTGCAGGGCCCAACACTTGGCCGTCTTCCATTGCTTTCCCAGACCATAGCAGAGGCTGGATCAGAAGAGGGGCAGCCGGGACTCGAACCAGCACCCATATGGGATGCTGGCATTGCAGCCGGCGGCTTTACCTGCTACTCTACAATGCCAGCTCTAAGAATACCTGCTCTTTAGCTGTTTCTGTATTCCTGCTTTTTTAAGTTTTATTTAATTATTTGAAAGGCAGGGCTACATAGAGGGAGAGGGAAAGACAGATCTTTGCTGGTTCACTCCCCAAATGGCTGCAACAGCCAGGGCTGGGCCAGGCCATAGCCAGGAACCTGGAACTCCATCCAGGACTCCCATGTGGATGGCAGGGGCCCAGGTACTTGGGCCATTCTCAGCTACCTTCTCAGGTGCATTAGCAGGGAGCTGGGTTGGAAGTGGAGCAGCCCTTAAATGCGACGTGGGGATTGTAGGCAGTGGCTTAACTCCCTATGCCAAAATGTCCCCCCCCGCCTTGAGTGGGGCAACTTCAGAATCCTTTGGCTTCTGGTTGAAATGGGGGCAGTTTTGCCCCACAGGGGACATCTGGAAGAGTGGAGATGCCGGTTGACCTGACTGGGGTAAGAGATACATTAATATTGGCATTTAGTGGGTAGAAGTCACACTTAAAGTTAGGTTAAACGTATAGATAGTGGTTAAGACACCCACTAAAGATGCCTGCGTCTCCCGCTGAAGCACCTGCACACTCAGCTCTGGCTCCTGATTCCAGCCTGCTGGAGGCGAGCAGCAGGGCAAGACGCAAGTCATTGGTCCTTCCCACCAGTGGGCAGTGTGGGTTGACTTTCCAGCCTCTGGCTCTTGCAGGCATTTGGAGGATGGGCCAGTAGCCGACAGCTCTCTCTTTCTGCCTCTCAAGTAAGTAATTGAAAACTATAGGTACATATAAAATTTTTAAAAATTTGTGAGCTGTAGTTAGGGAAATGAGAATTCAATAGCATGATAGCATTTTCTATTCATCAAATTGTCAGTATTTCAAATCTGTTAAAATAATTGCTTGGGTCAGTTCCCTTAAGAAATCCTGTCTCATTTCTCTCGTGTGTTATGTATTTATCAGACCATACCCTGGGGTTCTGTATTCCTGAAATAAGTCCAAAGATCGCTGTAACAAATCACTACCATTTTAGTGACTTAAAAAAAAAAAAAGGTTTGTTTATTTATTTGAAAGGCAGTTACAGATAGAGGGAGAGATTGGCAGAGAGAGCAATCTTTTTTTTTTTTTTTTTAAGATTTTATTTGAGAGGTAGAGTTACAGACTGAGCGGGAGAGACAGAGAAAAGTCTTTCTTCCATTGGTTTACTCCCCAAATGGCTGCAACAGCCAGAGCTGCGCCAATCTGAAGCCAGGAGCCAGGTGCCAGGTGCCTCCTCCTGGTCTCCCATGTGGATGCATGGTCCCAAGCACTTGGGCCATCTTCTACTGCTTTCCCAGGCCACAGCAGAGAGATGGATTGGAAGAGGAGCAGCAGGGCTAGAACTGGTTCCCATATAGGATGGTGGTGCTGCAGGCGGAGGATTAACCTGTTGCACTACGGTGCCAGCCCCTAATAGAACAACCTTCCATCCACTGGTTCACTGCCCAGTTGGCTGCAACAGCTAGGATTGGGCCCAAACCAGAGGCTTCTTCTGGGTCTCCTACATGGGTGCAGCGGCCCCGGGTTCATGGGCCATTGTCCACTGCTTTCTCAGGCGCATTGGCAAGGAACTGGATTGGAAGTGGAGCAGCTGGGACACAAACCGGCACCCGTGCGGGACGCTAGCTTTGCTGGCGGGGGCTCAATCCGCTACGTCCCAGTGCCAGCCCCGGTGTAGTAACTTAACGCGACACACATTGACTCTCCTGCGGCTCTGGAGGTCACATGGCTGCAGTGGTTCGATGGGCTCCAGTGCAGGTGGCAGCGGGGCTGCCTTGCTCTGGAAGCTCTCGGGGACGATTCCTTCTGTCGGTGTTTTCCAGTTTCTGACTTTTCCAGTTCTGACTTCATTCTTTGGGCCCTTTCTGTGTCTTCAAAGCCATTCGCTCTGGTCCAGACCTTTCTATGCCCACTCTGCCGCTGAGCGCTGCTTCCCACGTCCCATCTTCTCTGGCTGTCCTGCTTCCCTGCCGGAAGGGCCCTGGTGATTGCACTGGGGCAGCCCCAGCAGCCCAGGGTTGGCCTCCCTTGTCACACCTGCCAAGTCCCGTTGCTGTGTAAGGCAGCGTCTTCCTAGGTTGTGGGGGTCAGGGCATGGGCATCTTCAGGGGGGCTGTTATTCTGCCTCCTACGAGGACGGCAGGGGAAGGTGCCTGGGAAGGAGTGCCTGAAGAGGTGGGCGAACCCCTGAAGCCAGGAGTGGGGAGGGGCTCCAGGGAGTGGTGGCCGATCGACAGGGCACCGGTCCATCGCCTTTGGGCAGCACCCTCCCTCCTAGGACTGTAGGCCCACGCTGCATGCTCCAGCACTGGAATGCTCTTTGCCGCTGCAGAGAGTCAGGTGCACGGAACAGATATTTGCTGCCCTGTGCCAGCCACTGCCACCCACGTTGGAGGCAGCGGCGAGGGGCCGTGTGTCTGTAAGCCATGGCCGCAGCCGCATCTCACCCGCCTGTGTTGTCAGTGAGGTTCTGTGGCAGCACATGCACAGCTGTTCATTTGCACACTGCCTATGGCCGTAACCGTGCCCACAATGCCTGGGGTATGGCCACACATCGCATGCCGATGAGGCTGGTTCTGCAGTTCAATGGCGGTTTCTCCACATTGCATTGAGGCCGTTCTTAAAGGTTTGTGAGTTTTGTTGGCTTCGCTGGATCAGATCCTTTAAAAGTTTCTCTGTGTTCTTGTTCTTCAAGACGGTAGCTGTGGTGGGAAGGGGGTGTCTGGCTGGGGAGCGACAGCCTTCTTCATCCTTTATCACTTTTTTTTTCTTTTTTAACGATTTATTTATTTATTTATTTATTTATTTACTTTTATTTAGGATATAAATTTCCAAGGTATGACTTATGGATTACAATGGGTTTCCCCCCATATTTTCCCTCTCCCCCCGCAACCCTCCCCCCTTGCCCGCTCCCTCCACCCTTAACGATTTATTTATTTATTTATTTGAAAGGCAGAGTTAGAGAGAGTGGGACCTCCCATCCCTGGGTTCACTCCCCAAATGGCCGCAATGGCTGGAGCTCAGCCGATCCGAAACCAGGAGCCAGGAGCTTCTTCCAGGTCTCCCACGTGGGTGCAGGGGCCCAGGGACTCACCAACTTGCACTGCTTTCCCAAGCAGATTGGCAGAGAGCTGGATCGGAAGTGGAGCAGCCGAGACTTGAACCGGCACCCATAGGGGATGCTGGCGCTGCAGGCAGCGGCTTTACCCGCTATGCCACGGCGCCGGCCCCCCTTCATCACTTTTCATTTCAATTCCAAGTGGATCCCTCTGCTGAGTCTCTTGCGGGCAGCATCAGCAGTGGCCTTTGCCTGCTTAGGGGCCGTGACGAACAAAACAGGAGAGCGAATCGAGCGCGAGAGCGGTGATGCCACAGAGACGAGGTGAACCAGCTCCACGCGCATACGAGGCAGCACACTGCTGTACGGGTCGCAGCGCTCTAGAGTCATGCCAGAGTGTGGCACAGAGAATACACAGGCCAGCAGCGTGACCACTCGTCATCATGACCAGGTCTTAGCGGCTGCGTCACCGTGCGTGCTGTCGTGTTTTATGACTGACGGCGCGGTAGGATTGTTTATACCAGCATCGCCGGGATCACAGAAGCAACGCACTGCACTCCATTGCCAGTGGCAGGAAGGGGTTTTTCAGCTCCTTTCCGGTTTGACGGGATCGCCCGTGTCCGTGTGGCCTGTCACTGTGGGTGTGACAGGGACAGGTCTTGCACGGTCACGCCCTGCCAGCTCTCCCTGCAGCCCTGTCTTTGTGCCACACGTGCACTCACTCAGGGCCTTGGCGCAGAGCAGTGAACTCCCTGTTTCTGGAACTCCCCTTCCTTGTTTTCTTTGGGCGTCTGCTCCAAGTTATCTAACGCCATTTAATTGTAGCCTCATCCCCTGCATCTGCAGCTTTTTCTCCTCTTATTTTTTTGGACAGGCAGAGTGGACAGTGAGAGAGAGAGAGAGAGAGAGAGAGAGAGAAAGGTCTTCCTTTTCCATTGGTTCACTCCCCAATGGCTGCTGTGGCCGGTGCACTGATCCGAAGGCAGGAGCCAGGTGCTTCTCCTGGTCTCCCATGCGGGTGCAGGGCCCAAGGACCTGGGCCATCCTCCACTGCACTCCCGGGCCACAGAAGAGAGCTGGCCTGGAAGAGGGGCAACCGGAACTAGAAACCTGGGTGCCAGCACTGCAGGCGGAAGATTAGCCTAGTGAGCCACGGCACCGGCCCAGATACTTCCTTTTTTTAAAAAAAGTCATAGCCTGTTTAAAAATTATTTATCTTTATTTATTTGGGAGGCAGATGGAGAAAAAGAGAGAGAGAGAGAACCATCTTCCTTCCACTGGTCTACTCCCCAGAGCCTGCAGCAGCTGGGGCTGGGCAGGCCAAAGCCAGGAGCTAAGTACTCAGGTCTCTGACATGGGCAGCAGGGACCTAATACTTGAGTCCTCTGCTCACCTGCTGCCTCCCAGGGTGCACATTGGTGAGAAGCCGGGTGGGAGGCAGAGCAGGTCCGGGACCTGCTCTCTCCTTCCAGGCCCAGCAGAACGCAAGGTTCAGCAGAGCAGGAATGCTTTCACTCCTGTGTCCCCAGCACTGAGGAACGTGCTGGACACAGTCAGCATAAGTAGAGCCGTGCCATCTGGGCTTGTTCAGAGCCCGTGGGGTGAGACTGCCCCGGGCCCTGGCTCAGTGGCAGGGGTTGGGGAGGCGAGGGCTGGAATCATCCACCTTGGGGCTTGTGCCTGCTCTCGAATGCTGCCCAGACACACCCTCCGAGGGCTGCAGGCTCAAGGGTGCCCTCTCTGGGCCCCACTTTCCCTCCACCGAAACAGAAATTGCGGTGTGGCTAGGGGCCGCCGGGCTCTCAGACATTGCTAGTGGGAGTGTGAATTGTGACAGTCGCTTTGGAAAACCACATAGCGGTGTCTGCTAAAGTGTCCACAAAAGCTGAAAGCTGCCAGTGGCTTCCCCTGTGACCTGGCAGTTCCACACCCAAGGGAATCGTAAACAGGGACCCTGCCAAAGACCCATGCTGGGGATTCACCTGGGCGCCACGTGCAGTAGCCCCTACGCTCTCCGGTGGACCCTCTGCAGAACAGGCAAACGAGTCGCATGCCACTCACGCCACTGCTCTGCTGTCAGTGAAAGTCCTGAGTGATGCAGAGAGAAGACACAAAGGCCCCCGCCCTGGCATCTTCTAGGTTTGTGCAATGGAAAAGCGGGCAAAACTGTTCCACTGTGCTAGAACACGTGGTGGTGACCAGTGGGGCCTCCGGGGTCCCGGTCAGTTTTTGTTTCTTGAGCTGGATGCTGGTTACACAGGTGCTCTCTGTTTTGCAAAACTCTGTTGCAGTGTACACGCACGGTTTGTGCACTTGGCCGTATGTCTGTTGTACTTCACTCGAACATGGAAACCAGTAAGCGTGATAACTCTGGAGAAAAACTGCAACTTCTTTCTTTATCTAAGCCCCCCTACACCTCTACTAAGGATTTGATTTCTAGTCTTTACCCTTGAATGCCAATTTGTCTAAATTAATTGTTTATGGTTTTTTTCGGAGGTGGGTGGGGTGGAGGCTTTGTTTTCCCATCAGGTTTTCTCTAAGTTAAGGTGCTCCAGGGCCCTGAAGGCGTGGCTTGCTCGCCACCTGGTGGCTAATCCTTGTCATTGCAGTGGCAGAAAGCCCTCTCTGGCCAGCTCAGACAGGTCTTTGCAGGCTCCCTGAATCCAAGTCTCCTAATTGCCAACCTCTTTATTCATCCAGAAACTTCCTGGCTCTTACTTGACTAACTCCTCTGACGAGTTTGTTGCCTTACTAGACACTCAAGGCTGCTGTTGGACATCTTTCATTGTGTGTTGTTCTTTATATAAAGTAAACCATTGCTGCCTCGAAGTGTCCCAGTTTTGCTTGAAGCTGTGCAAATACTGCATCTGTTTCCCACCAAGAGGGTCTTTCAGACGTTGGGGCGGCACCCAGGTCCTCCGTGTGTGACTTGTCTTCTGGCTGAGTGTCCTTAGTCCTCCAAATCTCCCTGTTGTGAGCTGGTTTCGAGTCTCTCCATTGTCTACGCCTGCCAATCTCTCCTGTGCTTGGACAGGAGACCTCAGGTGTGACCTTCAGAGCTGACCTTGGTCCTCCTGGATGCGTCTGCAGTCGTGTTGTTCGCTAGTTCTGAGCCACGGCTGCTGTTTGCATGGTGGCAGCTGGTGCCTGGTTCCTGACTCGGTCCCCTGGGCCAGCTCCCTGTGGCAGACAATGTTTGTGTTCAGCCTGGAAGCAGGGCAGGCAGGCAGCAGAATAGAAACACAGTGTCTGCTGACCTTGGGCAGGGGGCACTGCTCAGGGTCCCAGGGCAGTGGGGGGATGGAGACACTGAGGGGGAGGGCCTGGTTGGCTGTGGTCAAGCAAAGAGCACGAGGCTGCGGGGCAAGTCAGAAGATAACGCTCAGCACTGGGAGCTTGCTCCTGTCAGTACTGTGGGCCGCAGGCCTGTCGATCTCATGAGGGGGCAGGTGTTTGGCCTGGTGGTTAAGATGCTGGTTGGGATGCCGGCCACTAGCATTGGAGTACCTGGGCTGGAGTCCTGGTGCTGGCTCCTGACTCCAGCTTCCTGCCAGTGCAGACCCTGGTGGGGAGGCAACAGGTGAAGGCTCAGCTTGTTGGATCCCTGCCACCCATGTGGGAGACCTGGATTGAATTCCTGGTTTCTTGTTCTGGCCTTGGCCTTGGCCCTGGCCCTGGCCCAGCCCTGGCTGTTGTGGGCATTTAGGGGAGGGAACCAGTGGGTGGACGCTTGCTCTCCTATCAAAGAATAAAAAAGGAAGTCCTGCAGAAGGCAAAGCTGGGGTCCCGGCCCAGGACTTTTCTGGAGCTGGCACGCGTGGTTTTCCGTTCTGAGCTGGCCCTGAGCCTGTGGCTGGCAGTCATTTTAGCCATCATTAGTTCCAGATGCTGTCACTTGGACAGACTGAAGCTGAAGCATGTTGCTGGGTGCCTTGAGGTTGCTCGTGCCTTCCACTCACCACAGCCCTGTTCTGATGGCGGGGCGGGGCGGGGCGGGGCGGGGCGGGGCAGGGTGAGCGAAACTGCAGCAAGCGCGCGGCACAGACGCCCTCCTGGGAGAGTGCAGGGAAGCGAGTTGTTTCCGGCACCTTTCCTGGCCCAGGCAGGACACATCACCAGGAACAAGACAGAGCCAGTCGGGCCAGCCCACGGTTGTGTTGCAAGGCCACGGTGCTCAGACGTCGGTGAGCCCTGCTGAAACAGACACGCGGGCTCCGCGGTCAGCGGTGGCTCTCGGGATCTCTGTGTCTGACATCCTCCTGCAGGACTACAGCCCAGGTCACCATACTGGACAGGGCAGAACTAAGGGGACAGAAAGCCGATCAGTGGCTGTCTGGGGCTGGTGACTTGGGGAGGGGATTGACTGCAAGGCGGAAGGAGATCTTCCTGGAGTGAGTGACAGGAATGTTCCCTCTCTGGTTCTAGTAGATTGATTTGCGAAAACCCCTCTAACTGTATAATTGAAATGGGTAAATTTAAAAAAAATTATTTTTATGTGAAGGGCAGAAAGAGAGAGGGAGAGAGAGAGAGAGAATCAGACACCCATATGCTGACAGCAGCCAGGGCTTGGCCAGGCCAAAGCCAGGAGCTCCATCTGAATCACCCATGTGAGTGGTGGGACCCAAGTACTTGAGCCATCACCTGCTGCCTCCCAGGGTGCCCGTTAGCAGGAAGCTGGAATCAGGACAGAGCTGGCTCTTGAACCAGGCGCTCTGAGATAGGCTGTGGGTATCCTGAGTGACATCCTAACCACTAGACCAATGCCCCCCCCCCCTTTGTGTGGCCTGAAGACCCCTTTCCTCCCCGAGCCTCTTCACCCATCAGATGGGTGTGGTAATGATGGTAATGGCAGACAGCTGTTGCCAGGGTGGGTGGAGGCCGTGGGCACAAGTGTGGGTGTTGCAAAGATGTTTTCTAAACAGAAAGCATGAACAAAGGCTCCACCTTTCAGGATTTTTGTTTTAAAGTTTATTTAAAAGGCAGAGTGACACAGAGGGGAAGAGAGAGGGAGAGAGGGGGAAAGAGAGAGAGAGAGAGAGAGAAAGACCGCTGGTTCATTCCCACATGACTGCAATGGCCAGCGCTGGGCCAGCTCAGACCCAGGAGATCCATCGAGGTCTCCACGTGGGTGCAGGGGCCCAAGCACGTGGGCCAACATCTGCTGCTTTTGCAGGCGCAGTTGCAGCCAGCTGGATCAGAAGCAGAGCAGCCGGGACCTGAACTGGTACTCCCTAGCAGAATGGCAGCGTTGCAAGCAGTGGCTTAATCCGCCAAGCCAGAGCGCCGGCCCCATCTTCCAGGACTTGTAATGCACGGCTTTTCACCCGTAGTTCCTCTGGATTAAAGATCATTTCTCGTCTCTGATCTGTGCAAACAGCCTCCTCTGGCCCCTCGTGGGCTCTGGGAGGAGATCAGTGGAGGGCACAGGGAGAGGCGTGATTGGCTTTGAGGAGGGTGAGGGGCGAGTTAAGCGGCCTGTTCTGAATTCAGGCCCAGGCTGGCAGGAGCTGCAGACAATCAGCTCTTGCCTCAAGGGCTCAGTGGTGTCTGGAAAGAATTAATGGCCAGGAAAGGTGCCTGCCAATTATCTTTCCACTCAAGGTGCAGAGATTAGAAGAACACAGCTGAGCCTATTTCAGATCCAGGCCTCCCAGCACTGGCAGGCAATTTCCCCCTTACAAGCCCCCCCCCCCCCCCCCCCGAGAAGGGTGTCAGGGGTCCTTCCTTGGAGGCTATGATCAGACTTGTAAGTGTGTGCGAAGACATTCCACGTTCCCACAGAGAACAGTGTAAGAGAAGAGGGCACATGTACCTCCTGGTTTGAGTTGTCCCAGAAGCGGGCCGTGGGAGAAGGATTCAGGTACGTGCCGTGGTTATGGGGGATGACCCCTGGAATCCCTGTGACAAGGGTAGAGAACAGAGAGATGGGGCACGGGGGTGCACCAACAAGCCAGCCGCACTGTGGGCGACGCTGGGTAATGAGTGTGCAAATTGCCTCTCAGATCATCCCACCCAGTGGATGGGTACTTACACACCGACTCGGGGGTTGTTGGTTGAGGGCAGCCCCAGGGGTGTTAATGACCCATCCTTCCACGTTCTAGCACAGGAATCACAGCAGTTGGCAGCTGGTGTGCTCTGAGATGCTGAGGCCCCGGGGGTGAGCCGGGTACCCACAGAGTCTGCTCCAGCATGGCCCGGAGGTCTGCTCTGACACCTCTGATCTCACTTAATCCCCATGACCATCCAGAGTGGACTCTGAGTCACCTCCTTTTCACAGATCCACTGTTCAGGGCTGGGACCAAGGGAGGTGGGTGAAGACCTCTTCCCAGGTGCACGGTTTAAGGGAGTATCAGAAAACACAGCAATCAGATAATATGTTACTGCTACATTAAAGAATGAATGCAGGGAAATCCGTGATGAGCAAAATATCAAAATTCTTAATCAACGCTGAATCAGTGACGGTGCTGAGCCCAGCCGCACGGAAGCCTGAGGCAGGAGGAGAAATCAGTACTCTGATCTTGTTCAGCCTGGGCCTTTTGCATTCATTTTGACTTAAAAATTATCGCATTAAAACACCATTTATCTTGATTACTGAGTTTTTTTGGTACACCTTTACATTTGGTTCCCTGCAGGGAGCATCTCTGTGCTCATCCCAGTCCTGGCCCTACTGCCCCATCCCAAGGATCCCCATCTCAGTGGGTGGCACTCACACTCAGTCCATGCAGTTGCTCAAGGTAGAAATGGTGGGGGGGGTGCGTCTGGGGCCAGCACTTTGGTAAAGCCACTGCCTACAGCACCTGCATCCCATTTGAGCACTGGTTCAACTCCCAGCTGCTCCACTTCCAGTCCAGCTCCTTGCTGATGGGCTGGGAAAAACAGTGGAAGATGGTCCAAATGCTTGGGCCCCGGCATCCACGTGGGAGACCCGGATGAAGCTCCTGACTCTTGGCTTCAACCTGGCCCAGCCCTAGCTGTTGTGGCCATTTGGGAATAAACCAGAGGATAGAAGATTCTCTCTCTGCCTCTTGCTCTCTGTAAAACTGTCTTTCAAATAAATAAATTAAATCTTTAAAAAAGAAACTGGGGGCTGCATGTTTGGAGCAGGGGTTAAGGTGCTACTTGGAAGGCCCGCATTCCATGTTGGGGCACCTGGGTTTGAGTCCCAGCTCTGCTTCTGTGCCAGCTTCCTGCTAATGTGCACCCTCTGAGGCAGCAAGTATGTGGTTCCCTGCCGTTCATGTGGGAGTCTTGGACCTAGCTCCTGGTTTTGGCCTGGTCCAACCCCAGCTGTTTGTAGGAATTTATGGAGAGAAACAGCAGATGGAAGGTCTCTCAGGTAAATAAAAACATAAAAAACTGGGGTTTCCTCCCCCATCCTCCCTGAGCTGTGCCCCTCCTGATCTTCCAAGCCTACTTCCAAGCCTCTGTCACGTCTGCCCTCTCCCCATCTCATTGCCGTGACCCCCACGAGGTCCCATTGGTGTCCGGCAGGAGTGGCTGCTTGGCTTTCCCTGCACGCTCTGCTGTGTCCTGCAGGTCAGGGCTCCTGGCAGCCTAGAGAGTCTCTGGTGCCCTCACACCTGCAGATCCTCTCTTCTGTGTTCACTCTCCTTCCTGGATGAAATCTCTTACCCCAGGCTGCTTGCAAAACACACACACACATTTACTGGGAAGGCAGAATTAGAGGCAGACCCAAAGGCAGAGGGAGAGAGAGAGAGAGAGAGAGAGAGAGAGAGGGAGAGAGGTCTTCCATCCACTGGTTCACTCCCCAAATGGCTGCAGTGGCCAGAGGTGCACTGATCCAAAGTCAGAAGCCTGGAGCTTCTTCCAGGTCTCCCATGTGGGTGCAGTGGCCCAAGGACTTGGGCCATCTTCTACTGCTTTCCCAGGCACATTAATAGGGAGCTGGATGGGAAGTGAAACATTCAGGACTCGAACCAGCGCCCATATGGGATGCTGGCACTGCAGGCTGTGGCTTTACCTGCTATGCCAGAGTACTGGTCCCATGGCTCTGTTTTTGATGCCAGGGTTTGGATGTAGTTTGTTCCCAAAGTTCATGTGCTGCAAGTTTGGTTCCTACTGTTAAGAAATAGTGGGACTTTAAAAAAAAAAAAAAGATTTATTTTATTTATTTGAAAGGTGGAGTGACAGAGACGCAGGAAGAGAAAGAGATTTTCTGTCTGCTAGTTTGCTGCCCAAGTGGCTGCACTGAGCAGGGCTGGAACAGGCCCCAGCCAGGAGCCTGGAACTCCAACCAGATCTCCCGCGTGGGGGGCAGGGGACCAAGCTCTTGGGCCTTCTCATCTGCTCTATCCTAGGCACATTAGCAGGGAGCTGGATCCAAAGAGGAGCAGCCGGGACTCCAACTGGCGCTTCAGTGAGGGAAGCCAGCATTGCTGTGGCTTAACCTGCTGGCCATGACCAACACTGTCCCAATGTCATTCTTCTAATTACATTTTCTCTCCTTGGTTTCATCTCCAAGCATGGCGATTACCTATTATGGGGTGGACATGTTTCTGACCTCATCCGCGGATTCCCACCTCTCATTGCTTATAATAAACTCCAGACGCAGAGCCTCAAGCTTTGCCCTTGTCTAGTGGGCAGGTTTTGTATTTAGGAACTTCCTTCCATCTCCCAACCAGGCCAGTTTTTAAGAGCGCTGCCTTCATTCAGACGTGGGGCTAACCTGTGACCTCTTGATTTTAGGTGATGTCAGCACTTCTTTTAAAGGAATCAGTGCTTTAGATTTCACGTCTAGGAAGTGCTGGGAAAAGAGACATGGAACCTTGTGAATGAGGGGGTGAAATGCCGATCTGCCTGATAGTTTTAGAAATGCTATCCCCTTTGCACAGATGCATCCCCCAGTTCCCAGGACCTGTGCTCATCTCCTGGACATTCGTTATTTCTGGAGAGTTCTGGCCACTTCTGTTCTCATTCCTCTCCACACCAGGGTAGTGTGTTCTCTTGTCCCAGAGGCAAATTTGTCTTGGGGACACCCACTCGGCTCACTCACTTATGTTCTGAGTGGATACAGGGGCTCCTTGAGTCCCTGATCCAGATTTGGGATGGGCATTTCCACGAGGAAAAGGGAGACGTGGGTTCTGATCCTGGACCTGATTGATTCTGGTGAGGTCTCCAAGTGGACAGCGGGAAGACAGGTTGCTGGAAGGATTCGATGAGATGATGTGTGTCCATGATGCTTCATGCAGCCACTGACCTGGACTTGCTCTGTGTTGTGTTTCCATGCCCTCCTCGGCCTCCTGCCTCCCCTGTTCTCTGAGCTCAGCCTCCCTAGTTTAGAATCCTGCACACACACCCCCACCCCCAGCACAGCCTAGTTTTTTAAATCACCTGTAAAACTAACCCAGCTCTCCAGCACCTGACTGTGTGACTGTCGTTGAACAGGGATCCGGCGTGCGTGGGCAGCAGCTGACCAGAGCACTGGTTATTAGTGAGATTGCTTTAGCACAGAGCCAGGTGTGTTGGTGTTCGGGACTGTGATTGACCTTGGAGCTGAGAATTCCTAAGTGTGGTCTGATTATTTAATCATCATCATTATTGTAATAACACACACACACACACACACGCACACACTGTGGGCCCTGGCTCCTGTGTGGGAAGCTTGGATCAGCAGAGGTGTTAGGTTAAGGGAAGTGAGTGCGGGAACAGTGGAGAGGCCAGAGGTCCCTCTAGGTACCTGCAGCCACCCCTTGCCAGATCACTCACCTGTCCAGCCCTGAGAACTCGCATCACACCTGTTCCGAGGTCAGTGTACACACAGGTGGGTGAGACAGAGCTGCAGATCCCAGGGTGCAGTGGCCCCTGGGGCCCTCCTCTGTCCTGACTCGCCCAGCCCCTCTGTGCTCTTGCTGCAGCCACAATGACATCCTCCTGATGGCCCCCTCTGAGCCTCCCACCTGCCCCGCCAGCCCCCTGTGCTGGTGTCCCCTCCCCCACTCCTCCCATGGCTGCTTCTCATCCTCAGGTGTTGGCTCTCAGGTCCCCTCTTCAAAGAAGTCTTCCTGGCCCGCCCTGCATGAAGGGGGTCCTACAGACATAGCACCTCACTGCCTTCGTGGCGTTCGTCACAGTCTGTCCCTTCCACCAGACTGCACTCCGCAAGGGCCAGCACCTCTATCCCCAGCACCTAGAATGGGATTTTTAAAAAAATTTATTTGAAAGGCAGAGTTACAGAGAGAGACAGAGAGGTCTTCCATCTGCTGCTTCACTCCCCAAATGACCACACGACCAGGTTTGGACCAGACCAAAGCCAGGAGCTTTCTCCTGGTCTCCCACATGGGTGCAGGGGCCCAAGCACTTGAGCCACCCTCCACTGCTTTCCCAGGTGCATCAGCAGGGAGCTTGATGGGAAGTAGAGCAGCCAGGACTTGAACGAAACCAGTGCCCATGTTGGATGCCAGCACCGCAGGTGGCAGATTTAGCACGGCACTAGCCCTTAGGATGTGATCAGTATAAACACTTGGGAACGCATCTGTACTTCCCCTTTCTACTTCATCATCTTACACGAATTTCACAGGCAGCCGCTGCGCCATCTGGTCGACTCACACCGGCAATAACTGTTGGGGTCAGTTCTCCTTCTCAGCTCCTCAGAGGCAGCTGGGGTTGGATCATCCAGTGTCCAGTGCCTGAGCCTCCCTGGAATGAATCTTGTACTCGCGTTGCCAAGTCTAACCCTGCCATGCTGCTTTTCTTTTTAAATGTTTAACCGTCATATAATAATTATATGTGTGTGTGGCATATAATGTGATCTTTCAATACATGTATGCATTGTGTAATGGTTAACTGGGTAGTCAACGTATCTGTCACCTCAAACATTTATGTTTGTGGCGAAAACATTACACCACAATACTGTGAATTATAGTCACCCTACTGCTGAGCTTACTCCTCTGAGCTGACTGCACTTTAGTGGCTGTTGACCAGTCCCCCGGTCACTGCAGCCTCCACTCCTCCCACCTTCTAGCAGCCACTTTCTATTCTGTACTCAGATGAGATGAGCTTTTTTAGATTCCACAACTGTACGAGATTATTCTTCCTTTCCAATAAGTGATTCTCTCGGTATCTAGTGAGGGGAAGTCAGGGAGTAGAAGCTAGTCTTTACTCAGAACTTACTACAGGGGGACTTCCAGAAGTTCATGGAGAATGGGATGAAAAGTTTCTTTTGGTGCAAAACATTTGTGAAATCCACGCATAACAAGCATCTTCAAAAAGCTCATTAAATATATATTATGAAGATACTAGGCATGGATGTCAAAATGTTTTTGCATCAAAAAACTTATCTTTGAATTCCATTTTTTAATTTTTATTTTTTTTAAAGATTTATTTATTTGAAAGGCAGAGTTACAGAGAGACAGAGGCAGAGAGAGGGAGAGAAAGGTCTTCAATCTGCTGGTTCACTCCCCAGATGGCTGCAACGGCCGGAGCTGCACCAATCCAAAGCCAGAAGCCAGGAGCGGTGCAGGGGTCTAAGAACTTAGGTCATCTTTTTAATTTTTTAATTTTTTTAAAATTTATTTGACAGGTAGAGTTAGAGACAGATACAGAGAGAAAGGTCTTCCTTCCATTGGTTCACCCCCCCAAATGGCCGCTACAAGCCAAGAGCCTGATCTCCTATATGAGTGCAAAGGCCCAAGCTCTTGGGCCATCCTCCACTGCCCTCCGGTCCACAGCAGAGAGTTGGACTGGAAGAGGAGCAACTGGGACTAGAACCCGGCACTCATATGGGATGCTGGTGCTGCAGGTGGAGAATTAACCAAGTGAGCCACAGCGCCGGCCCCAACTTGGGCCATCTTCCATTGCTTTCGAAGGCCATAGCAGAGAGCTGGATTGGAGGAGGAACTGCTGGGACTTGAACCGGCATCCATATGGGATGCCAACACTGAAGACCCGGGGCTTTAACCTGCTGCACCACAGTGCCGGCCCTGAATTCCATTTTATCATGAACTTTTTTATTTCCCCAAAGAAACCTCTTATTTAAGGAATACAAACTTCATGCATTTCATAACTACAACTTTAGGAATATAATGATTTCATAAACTTTTGAAGTACCTATGTACGAAAACTGTGAACTTGGACAAATTAATCCCTGTAGACTGCAATTTTCCCACACTTAAGAATGGAAGGCCGGCGCCGTGGCTCACTAGGCTAATCCTCTGCCTGTGGCGCTGGTACACCGGGTTCTAGTCCCCGTTGCTCCTCTTCCAGTCCGGCTCTCTGCTGTGGCCCGGGAGTGCAGTGGAGGATGGCCCAAGTGCTTGGGCCCTGCACCTGCATGGGAGACCAGGAGAGGCACCTGGCTGGTGGCTTCAGATCAGCACACTGGCCACAGCGGCCATTGAGGGGGTGAACCAACGGAAAAAGAAGACCTTTCGCTTTGTCTCTCTCTCTCTCACTGTCTACTCTGCCTGTCAAAATTAAAAAAAAAAAAGAAAGAATGGAATAGCAGTAATACAGAATTTTTTTTACCCTAGTACCATGGACGTTTTGGGTTGGATCTGATTTTGTTGGGTGGACTGTGTGTTCCGTGCATTGTGGGATGTTTGGCAGCATCTACGCACTAGATGCCAGCAGCAAACTCAGTTATGACAGTCAACAATGTCTCAACGTTGTCGGATGTCCCCCGGGAGCACGGCCTCATCTGCTCCTCCCACAGAAAACCACTCCAGTAATACCTGCCTTCTGGGACTGGTGGCAGTTTAAAAGTGATAGGTCATGCTGTGTGCTTATTGTTACCACGTCTGGCATGGAATAAGGATTTTATGTGTGTATATGTACACTTTTAAAATGTAATACTGTATTGTGATGATTGACATCGTAACCCTGAGGGCCACAGGAGTTTTAGGGAAGAGAGGCGCGTGCAGGGAGGCAGGCAGCCCCGGAAAATCGATTTTTGTGATGATGTTTCCTGTTCTGCCAACTGCGATAGTTAATGTTTCAGGAAACTTCGCGAACGGGTTGTTAGGCACAGCCATCCTTGCAGCTGGCAAGGGTAGAGGTGCTTACACTGTAGGAATTGGCAAGCACTACGTGGCAGAACTTTTATTTTCTGAGAGCTACCTGGCTGGCCACAGTGCTTCTCTGTTAATAGGTTGAATGATAAGACCTTGTGGTAGGTCTGTTAAGCACTTCCAGTCTGATCCCATGCTGGAGGCAGACGACATTCTGAGACACCAGCAGCTGCTCTGAGAGGACGCTAAAGCCTGACATTTCGAGTGGTGACAAAGTCCCCCTTGCAGATTTGAAGGAAATGCTGACTTTCAGGTAGAAGTAGGAGAAACTAAGGATGTATTTTTTTTTTGGTCTATGGACCCCCTGAATTCTACTCATGGACCTTGGTTAAGAACCTCTGCACCTGCTGCTGTGGTTACTCAGAGCCGATTGTCTGCTTTGATTCTAGATTGTTTGAGCTTCCTTGGGGGAAATAGCCTCATGTGGACACAGTACTATGAGTTGAACTAGAATATATATAATTATTTTCTTTTCAATCATGCCCGTGATTCAGATGACCAAGGTTGAGGACACGCTGCCACCAAAGCTGGCACCTTGGCCTATGGAGTCTTCTCAGGGAAGGCTTTGAGTAGATGGCAGAAATGGGAGGCTCCCTGTCTCCTCCTCCGGCCTCTTCCCCTGAGGCAGGCCGTCTCACTGTCCTACTAGAGGGGTCTTCCCCATGCCTGGAACTCAGAACACCTTGTTTCTGAAGAGGGACGTGGAGAAGAACCTGAACACACAGACCTTGCTAAGTCGCCGTTTCCTACTACAGATCAGACCTGCAATCTACTTCTTCATCAAGCCTGGCATAAGAAATGCACAGATTTGCATATTTCTTTGGGTCCTCATTTCCTTCCGAAGTCGCCTGTGTCATATAAAACTTATCAAAAAAATTGTGTGGTTTAACAAAAACTAAAGGAATATGTTCCTGCTGCCTATGTCCCCACTCCTGGCTTGAGCTCCAAATTGCAGCTTCCTGCTCTTGGGAAGCAGTGGTGATGGCTTGAGCAGCTGGGTTCCTGCACCCTGGTGAGAGACATGAGTTGGGTTCCTGGCTCCCAGCCTCAGCCTGCTCCAGCCCCGGCTGTTGTAGGAATCTGGAGAGTGAATCAATGGAGGGGAACTTGCTCTCTTTCTCCCTGCCTCCTCCCAAATAAATAAGAGTCAAAAAACAAAATAAAGGAAAAAAAAAAAACCCTCTGCTCTAGTGGCCACATTTGGTGGTAAAGTGTAAATGAACTAGGGCCTCAGGATCAGACAGAACTGGGTGCGGATTCCAAATCTGCTGGTTACCTCGATGGGCAAACCTTCATTTCCTATCTGTAAAGGGAGAACTTCAACCTCATGGGTGGTTGTGGGGATTAAATAAAAGGATGTATTTAAAGTGCTTTAAGAGAGCCCTGGCGCACAGTAGAGTGTGTGTGTGTGTGTGTGTGTGTGTGTGTGTGGTGTGCATGGGGTGGGGGGGACTTTATACATCTCTCTCCCACCCACAGTGTCTGCAGGGATGCCTGGATGTGAGCAGGTAAGGTTAGTTCCAGATTACACCCCAGATGGCGCTCCTGGCTCATCTTTTCTTTTAGTTTCCATCTGTCTGAAATATTTGTGATGTGTACATTGGGCAGAACAAATAGAATTATGACTCACTTTTCAGAATTGTGTAGCGGATTTCACATACTTGCATGCTTGATTTTCCACCATATTTCCAGCTGTTTTCTTACCCTCCCTCAGGGTGTTCCAATGGGACAGGGCCCGTAGCCACCCCCATCCTGTCCCCGCATTCTCTCTCTTGCTCTGCCTGGAGGCGTCACTGTTCCCAGGCACTGGACACTTTTCCAGCTCATTGGAATTTCGAGCCGAGATAAAAGAGGGCAGAGCCATTAGATAGCAATTTATATGTAAATGTGGACGGTGCCAAAGAGAGAGAGGGCTCTTGTTCTTTAGGCAAATTCAAGTTAGGACCTTGTGGGGAGCAGGCTTCCTTGGAGAAAGCCGCACCGCCTCCTGCTGGCTCACGTGGTGAGTAGTGTGCAGAGCCTGTAGGATGGACCCCAAAGCCAGCACTTGGCCTTCTGTGGGGCTCCTGAAAGGTCAGGGGCCCCTCACCAATCGCAGCCTCCCACTCCTCTTCATTGTTTGAGTTTTCCAGGCTTTTCAGGCTGGCATAGACTCTTTCCTTTGTTTGATCAGAACTTTGTTATTGCCCCTCTGAGGCTGAAGCAGGATCAGACCGACCTTGAGCTTCCTCTCTGACCTTGCAGGATCCTGCCAAGCTGCTTTAGAGAAAAATCCTCGCCGCACCCTTGGCGTCTTCTCGCCTTGGCTTGCCTTTCGCAGGTGCTCTGTTGAACTGACTCGCTGATCCCCTACCCCTTAGGTGTCCTGTGAGTGATTTTGTGTCCGTGCCTCCCACGCTGCTCTCTGGCTGTAAGTCTCCATTTGTCCTTGTTGAATCAGGGTTGAGTCTAGTCTCTCTCCTGCTGGGGTCTCCACTGCAGTTCTCTGTGCTTGTCAAGATGGCCCTTCCTGAACTGTGTTTCCTGTTTTTTTTTTTTTTTTTTTTTTTTTTTATAGGCAGAGTGGACAGTGAGAGAGAGAGACAGAGAGAAAGGTCTTCCTTTGCCGTTGGTTCACCCTCCAACAGCTGCTGCGGCCGGCGCACCACGCTGATCCGATGACAGGAGCCAGGTGCTTCTCCTGGTCTCCTATGGGGTGCAGGGCCCAAGCACTTGGGCCATCCTCCAATGCACTCCCGGCCACAGCAGAGAGCTGGCCTGGAAGAGGGGCAACCGGAACAGAATCCGACGACCCAGTCAGGACTAGAATCCGCTGTGCTGGCGCCGCAAGGCGGAGGATTAGCATATTGAGCCGCGGTGCCGGCGCCTGTTGTTTTTAACAAGTGTCACAAATGCTTATTTTTTAATGTGATTTTTTTTTTCTTTAACAAGACTCATGTGCTGGCTTGGAACTTGGAGCTGAGGGGAAGTGAGTTGTACACTCCACTGATAAAGATTAAAGTACAGTGGTTGTTCCTTATTCTCAGAGAATATCTTTTTTATAAGGTATATATTTTATTTTTTAAATATTTATTTTATTTATTTGAAATACAGACTTACAGAGAGAGGTAGAGACATAGAGAGAGGTCTTCCATCTTCTGATTCACTACCCAGATGGCTGCAGTGGCCAGAGCTACACTGATCTGAAGCCCGGAGCCAGGAGCTTCTTCCGGGTCTCCCACACGGGTGCAGGGGCCCAAGGACTTGGGCCGTCTTTTACTGCTTTCTGAGGCCATAGCAGAGAGCTGGATTGAAAGAGGAACAGCCAGACTAGAACCGGCGCCCATATGGGATGCTGGCACTGCAAGCCAGGGCATTAACCTGCTGCGCCACAGTGCCGGCCCCTCGGAGAATATCTTTTAAGACCTTCATGGTTCCCTGAAATTGAGGATAGTACTGAGCCCTACTTCTATGTCTTTCCCTATAAGCGCTGCAGCATTGCCACATAATCCCAGAGTCGACCTTTCCTTCCCAGTTTTTTTTGCCTTGGTGGTGCCTCCTCTGTCACTATGCTCGCACTTCGGAATCAGCAAGCAAAACCAGGGTCGCTTGACCAGAAGCAGTGTGATACCGCAGCAGTGGGTCTGATGACAGAGACGACACTAGGTGGCTAAAGGAAGGTATAGAAGGGGTAGCGACGCTGGGCAAAGGGATGAATCATGTCCTGGGTGGATGGAGTGGCAGGAAGAGGGATGACGTCCCACTACCCACAGTGGTGCACAATTGACTTCTGGAATTTTCCACTTAATATTTTTGGACCTCAGTAGACCATGTCTAACTGAAACTGAGGCAAGCAAAGCTTTGGATAAGGGGATTCCTGTGAATAGTGGTGCTCAGTGCTGTGCTGGGTAGGTGGGGAAGAAAGTCCCTAGTGAAGGGGCCCTCTGGGCTTGGTCCCAAGCTCTGGTGTCAAGGTGTCAGGAATTAGGTGGAGGATGCTGTAAAGGAAGTTGGCACAAAACCTCCTCCCTACAACTAAAGAGAAGCAAGCTTCCTCCACACCCAGGCTTTTCTTCTCTGGGGTCAGTGGTCTCCAACCAGCCCATTGCCCCAGCCTCTGGAGAATAACAGAATCAGGGAGACAAATGAGAGATGACAGACTTTCTTCCCAGGGGAAAGTTGGGACCCACTCGGAAAGTCGTTTTCCAAGGAGGGAAAGACATCCTCACCCCTGCCAGGTGTTCCAGCCATAAGGCAGCTTAGCACCCCTAGCCCTTGGATGTGTTGACCCTTGAACAGCAGTGCTACCTCCTTAGACATGGGGTGGACACAGAGGTCAGAGGTTGGAGGTGATGTGTGTCTGGGGAGGCTTAGCATATCCTTAAACCAGTGTTGGGGAGACCTTCAAAGAGTTTCTTAGCAGGGAAGTAAAATCGTATTTGTGGCTTGGAAAGATCCATGGGAGATGAGTAGGGGATGGTGGATGATAGGATGAGTTAATGGACTGCTTCAGTCATTTGGAAGAGAGATAATGGTGTCCAAGCCAATGTGCTAGCAGTGGAGGGGTGACAGAGAATAGATTTACTAGAGACCCAGAATTTAAAATTGGTACTACTTGGTGATTGGTTCCATAGAGGGCCAAGACTGAGTCGAGGTGTGCGAGCTCACGGCTTGAGCACCTGGAAGAGTGGTACCATTTCCTGAGATGAGGCTGCAGGAGGAGGAGCAGCGGGGTTGAGGGAAGGATGACAAGATTAATTTTGGCTCTGCTGAGCTGGATGAACCCGTGGGACAGCCGGAGATATATGGCTGGAACTCAAGAAAGCAGCTTGGGAGACATTAATGTCTAGATGGTAATTAAATCGAGGAAAGGAAATATCCAAGGACAAAATCCAGGCAGGTGAGGGGAATGGGTGAAAGAGGAAGAAATTGAGGCTGGAGTGGGGAGCAGGGTGCCATGTAAGTCAGTGGAAGATGTGCGATGCTGGGGCAGGGGTCAGATGGGAGAAGAGTGCAGTGGGGGAGGAGAGGATAGGAAGCAGAATGAGGAGCAGTAGAGATAACGCCTCCCCTCCCTCCCTTCCTTTCTTCCTTTCAACCAAAAGGAGGGAAGAGTACCCTGGAACCCTCCGCTCTGAGATGCTCGTCATGAGTGTCCTGGTGCCACCCTGCTTCTCCACGTCTCCCGAGAACGACTTCCTGCCCATGCACAAAGGCTAACTCGGATGAGATGACATCATGCTAGGTTTATCGTGGGTTCATCCCCACCTTAGCACACAGCCTCTCATCGTAGCCTGTCTCCGTGGCTGTGTTAACTATCTAGTTCGTGTTCTTCATAGTTTCCTTTGTGTGACTATAATCCTGTGCATGCATGCGTGTGCGTGCGTCCATGTGTGTGTTTTACAACCGTAGGATGAGATTACTCACACTAGCTTTTCTCCCTCCCCAGTACCTCGGTGAGATGCCTCTAAACTGTTTATGGATTGAGTCCTTGTATGGCCCATCATGTCCCTCGTGTGCCACACTTTATTCAGGAGAATCCTGCTCTGGTGTGGCTGTGGTTGGAATGTGCCCCCAAGGGACACCTTTGCTTTATTGCCTCTTTATTATCTACTCATTCGTCATTCCATTTATCAGTCTGTCTGATTTTTTGGTACATTTCAAAGTAAAAGATAAACAGTACACTTCACCCTTAAATCCTTTAGTATGCGTATTATTAACTTTAGTTCATATTTGTTTACAGAGGTTTTCATATATAATTTATATAAACTAAATTGTGCAGATCTCAAGTGTACCTTTCAATGAATTCTGACAAATGCATGCACTCTTGTATCCTTAATTCCAATGAAGTTATAGAACATTAACATCACTTCCAGAAAGTTCTGTGTGCCTTCTCAACCAGTTCCTACCTCACTCCCAGGAACCACTGCTCTGATCTTTTAACGTAGAATAGTTTGACATGGTGCAGGATTTCCTGTGATTCCAGTGTCTTTGCTTTCTAGTACAGGTCTTAACTCTGCATAAGGAATGTTCAGGTTGTTTGTTCCTTTTTACTGATCGGTAGTCTTCTGTTTTATGAATTTATACAGTGTATTTGTCCTTCTGAGCTGTTTTTGGCTTTTGATTTTTTAAAGAATTATTTTATTATATTTTATTTGAAAGACTGAGTTACAGAGAGAGGTAGAGACAGAGAGAGATCTTCCATCTGCTGGTTCACTCCCTAAATGGCCACAATGGCCAGAGTTGAGCTGATCCGAAGCCGGAAGCCAGGAGCTTCTTCTGGGGTCTCCCATGTGGGTGCAGGGGCCCAAGGACTTGGGCCATCCGCTGCTGCTTTTCCAGGCACATTAGCAGGGAGTTGGATTGGAAGTGGCAAAGCTGGGACTCGAACTGGTGTCCATATGGGATGCTGTTGCTGCAGGCTGGGACTTTAACCCACTGAGCCACAGTGCTGGCCCCTTAGCTTTTGATTATTATGAATAAAGCTGCTGTGAGCGTTTGTGTACAAAACTTCTTGTAGACAGGTTTTCTTTTCTTGAATAAGCACCTAAGAGTAGGATGCTGGTTCACAGGGCAGGTGTAGGTTTACTTTTATAAGATATTGACAGATCCCCCCCCAGTGATTATACCGTTTTATACTTTGCTCAACAGTGTTGAGTTATGGTTATACCATTTCCTTAACAATAATTACTCTTGTTAATCTTTAAAAATAGCCATTTGGTAAATATGTGGAAGTATCTCATTGTGATTTTAATTTGCTTTTCCAATGACTAGTGAAGGATGTTGAACATCGTAATGCACATATGTGCAATTCATATATTTTCTGTTGTGAAGTGTTGAGATATTTTGTCTGTTTTTACATGAGTTGGTCTTTTTTTTTTTTTTTTTTAGAAAATTTAGTTGTAGAGTGTTTTTTTTTTTTTGAAATTTATATTCTGAATAATGCTGACCATTGGTCAGTTATTATTTTGTAAAATTTTTCCCCAGTCTGAGATTTGCATATTCACTTTCTTAAAGGTGTTGTTTGATAAACAGAAGTTTTTAAATTTTGTTTTTTAATTTTTTTAAAAAAAGATTATTTATTTGAGAGGTAGAGTTACAGACAGAGGGAGAGACAGAGAGAAAGGTCATCCATCTGCTGGTTCACTCCCCAAATGGCTGCAACAGCTGGAGCTGAGCTGATCCGAAGACAGGAGCTTCTTCCAGGTCTCCCACGCAGGTGCAGGAGCCCAAGAACTTGGGCCATCTTCACTGTCTTCCCAGGCCATAAGCAAGGAGCTGGATCAGAAGAGGAGCAGCTGGGACTGGAACCAGTGCCCATATGGGATGCTGGTGCTGCAGGCAGAAGCTTAGCCTATTGTGCCACAGTGCTGGCTTCTTTAAATTTGCATAAGACTAATTTGTACATTTTTAAAAATTTCATGGTTATTGTAAGAAATATAGTCCTCAAGTTAAGTTTCTACATTTGCTTCTAGAAGTCTTATGTTCTTTTAGGTTTAGGTTGAGATCCATCTTGATGTAACTTCTGTGTACGGTGTGAGGAGGTAGAGTTGAAGACCATTTATTCCCCCCATATTGGATATTCAGGTATCCCAGTGCTGTTTGTTGAAAACATTTCCTGTCTTTGTTGGGTTGATTTGGTCATCTCACCAGGGAGAACCTGCCTCTGGGCGCTCTCTTCTGTTGCCTTGATCTGTTTGTCCCTAAGACGGTGCCACAGTGCTGCAGTTGCTACAGCTTCGTCACGGGTCTCCAAGTCCACTGTGCAGACCTACAGATTTGTCCTTCTTTTTTAAGATTGCTTTGGATATTTCTGGGTACTTCACATTTTCATATGAATTTTAGAACCAGTTTGTGACATTTTACAAAACTGTCAGATTTAATTATGGTTGGGAAGGCATTAAGTGTGTACATCAGTTTTGGGATAATTGATATCTTTCTTTTTCATATTTATTTACTTTTTAAAGATTTGTTTTTATTTATTTGAAAGAGTTATAGAGATAGAGAGGTAGAGACAGACAGAGGTCTTCTGTCTGCTGGTTCACTCCGCAAATGGCTGCAACAGCCAGAGCTGAGCCAATCCAAAGCCAGGAAGCCAGGAAGCCAGGAGCTTCTTCCGGGTCTCTGTGTGGGTGCAGGGGCCCAAGGACTTGGGCCATCTTCCACTGCTTTCCCAGGCACATTAGTAGGGAGCTGGATCAGAAAAAGAACAGACAGGACATGAACTATTGCCCATATGGGATGCCAGCAATGCAGGCCTGGGCTTTAACCCACTGTGCCAAAGTGCCAGCCCCTCTTTTTTATTTTAAGGATTTTACTTATTTATTTGAGAGGTAGAGTTACACAGACAGAGGGAGAGACAGACAGAAAGGTCTTCCACCTGCTGATTCACTCCCCAAATGGCCACAATGGCCGGAGCTGGGCTGATCCAAAGCTAGGAGCCAGGAGCCTCTTCTGGGTCCCCCATGCAGGTACAGGTATCCAAGCACTTGGTCCATCTTCCACTGATTTCCCAGGCCGCAGCAGAGAGCTGGATTGGAAAAGGAGCAGCCAGGACACACACCAGTGCCCATATGGGATGCTTAGCCTATTATACTACAGCACTGGCCCCTTGTGCTCTTATTTTAATAATCCTTATTTCTACTAACTTTTTGGATTTCTTTTACTCTTCTTTTTGTAGCTACTTGAAGTGGAAACTTTGGCCATTTATTTTCACAACTATAAATTTACTTTGTAGTATAGATATTTTCATCTTTTTAATTAAATATTTATTTATTTATTTGAAAGGTTGAGTGATCTCCCATCTGCTGGTTCCCTCCTTGAATGGCCACAGTGGCCAGGGATGGACCGGGCCAAAGCTAGGAGCCTAGAACTCCACCTGGGTCTTCCATGTGGGTGGCAGGGACCCAAGCACTTGGATCATCTTCCGCTGCCTTCCCAGGAACACCAGCAGGGAGCTGAATGGGAAGAGAGCGGGCAGGACTGGAACCAGTGCTTCTATGGGATGTTGCTCTGCAGGTGGCAGCTTAACCCACTGCGCACAACACCAGCCCCACTAATAATAATTTTTATGTCTCTGATGAAAATGTCTCTTACCATCATAAACTGTCCATCCATTTTAAGTCTTTGTTTTAAAGTCTACCTTTTTTTAAGGAAAGCTTTTATTTAATAAATATAAATTTTGTAGGTACAACTTTTGGAATATAGTGGCTCTTCCCCCCATACCCACCCTCCCACCACCACTCCCATCCCACCTCCTACTCCCTCTCCTATCTCATTCTTCATTAAGATTCATTTTTAATTATCTTTATATATAGAAGATCTACTCTATACGAAGTATATTTTAGCAGTTTGCATCCACACAGACACTCAAAGTATAAAGTACTGTTTGAAGATAAGTTTTACTGTTAATTCTCATAGTACAACTCATTAAGGGGCTGGCGCCGCGGCTCAATAGGCTAATCCTCTGCCTGTGGCGCTGGCACACACCGGGTTCTAGTCCTGGTTGGGGCGCGGATTCTGTCCTGGTTGCCCCTCTTCCAGGCCAGCCCACTGCTGTGGCCCAGGAGTGCAGTGGAGGATGGCCCAAGTCCTTGGGCCCTGCACCCGCATGGGAGACCAGGAGAAGCACCTGGCTCCTGGCTTCGGATCAGCGCGATGTGCCAGCCGCAGCGGCCATTGGAGGGTGAACCAACGAAAAAATGAAGACCTTTCTTTCTCTCTCTCTCTCTCACTGTCCACTCTGCCTGTCAGAAAAATAAAAACAAAACTCATTAAGGACAGAGGTCCTACATGGGGAGCAAGTGCACAGTGACTCACGTTGTTGATTTAACAATTGACACTCTCATTTATGTCGTTAGTGATTACCTGAGGTTCTTGTCATGAGCTGCCAAGGCTATGGAAGCCTTTTGAGTCCACAAACTCTGTCAGTATTTAGACAGGGCCATAGGCAAAGTGGAAGTTCTCTCTTCCCTTCAGAGAAAGGTACCTCCTTCTCTGATGGTCCCTTCTTTCCACTGGGATCTCACAGAGATCTTTTATGTAGGCCATTTTTTTTTTGCCACAATGTCTTGGCTTTCCACACCTGAAATGCTCTCATGGGCTTTTTAACCAAATCTGAATGCCTTAAGGATTGATTCTGAGGCCAGAGTGCTGTTTAGGGTTTTTGTCATTCTATGAGTCTGCTGTGTGACCTGCTTCCCATGTTGGATCATTTTCTCTTTTTAAATTCTATCATTATTAGCAGACACTTGGTCTTATTTATGTGATCCCTTTGACACTTATTCCTATCTTTATGATCAGTTATGCACTTAAAATGATCATGAAAATCTATCTTATTGGAAATTAGCCTAATCCTCATTCCAACTTTTTTTTAAAAAAATAAACTCTTATTTATTTATATGCTTATCTGGGTGGGGAGGGAGAGATGGATGTTCTATTTACTGGTTCACTCCCCAGTGCCTCCAACAGCTGGGGCTGGGCCCAGGGTGAAGCCTGGATCCAGGAACTCCATTGCAGTCTCCTGCGAGTGCCAGGAACACAAGTACTTGGGTCATTATCCACTGCCTCCCAGGTGCATTGACTGGGAGGTAGATCAGAAGCAGGGGTGGGACTTGATTCCAGGTACTCTCATATGGACGTGGGTGTCCCAAGTGGCTACCTACCTAAACTGCTGCGCTAAAACACATGCCCACAATCCTAGTTTCCTTATGCAGGGATTATATGTTGTGTGATGCATCTTTTCTCATCCCTTTCCTTTTGCCTAACTGTCCTGTTGCATTGAAAATACGCCCCTGGATGGGGGTTGTGTCTGGCAGTTAAGATGTTGGTTGGTGTGCCTGTATCACACATTGGAGTACCTGCGTAGGGAATCCTGGCTCTGTTCCCAATTCCTACTTTCTGCTAATGCACACTCTGGGGGAGAGCAGTGATGGCTTGAGTGACGGGGTCCTTGCTATCCAAATGGGAGACTTTGATTGCATTCCTAGCTCCAGTTTCTAACTGGCTCAGCCCCAGCTGTTGTAGACAATTAGGGAATAAATCAGGGGATGAGAGTTCTTTGTCTTTCTATCTGTCTGTCTCTGTCTCTGTGCCTATCAAATAAATAATTAAAAATGTAAAGAATGCTTGTAGTCAGAATATAGCCCTTTTTTTCTTTTAAAACTATTCCTACATTCTCTTGTCTTTTAGTTGTTTAGTCTATGTACTGATCCAGTAATTATGGGCATGACTTAAAATAGATCTTTTATTTGTCAAGCTTTTGTTTTCATTTTTAAAAAAGATTTATTTATTTATTTGAATGAGTTACACAGATAGAGGAGAGGCAGAGAGAGAGAGAGAGAGAGAGAGAGAGAGAGAGAGAGAGAGAGAAAGAGAGAAAGAGAGGTCTTCCACCCGATGGTTCACTCCCCAATTGGCCACAATGGCTGGAGCTGTGCTGATCGGAAGCCAGGAGCCAGGAGTTTCTTCCTGGTCTCCCACGCAGGTGCAGGGGCCCAAGGACTTGGGCCATTTTCTGCTTTCCCAGGCCACAGCAGAGAGCTGGATCGGAAGTGGAGCAGCTGGGTCTTGAACCTGCGCCCATATGGGATGTCAGTGCTTCAGTCCAGGGTGTTAACCCACTGTGCCACAGTGCCAACCCCAAGTTTTTTTTTCCTTCCCCCTTTTTCCTTTTTTTGGGTTAAATAATTTTTAGAACTCTATTTTAATTTATTAATTGGCTTTTTAAGCTTTGCAACTTCACATTTTAAAGGTAGTTGTGATATGTGATTGTAATATTTACTTTTTTAAAAGCTCTATTTATGTATTTGAAAGTCCAAGTTACCAAGAGAGGGGGAGACACACACACACACACACACACACACACACACAGATCTTCCATCCACTGGTTTACTCCCCAGATGGCTGCAATAGCCAGATCCTAAGCCAGGCTAAAGCCAGGAGCCAGAAGCTCCTTCTGGGTCTCCTATGTAAGTGGCAGGCCCCAAGCCCGTGGGTCATCTTTCTCTGCTTTCCCAGGCACATTAGCAGGGAGCTGGATTGGAAATGGAGCAACCGAGACACGAGCTGGTACCTATATGGGATGCTGGCATTGCAGGCAGCGGCTTAACCCACTACGCCACAGCTCCAGCCCCAGTATTTATTCTTGCTTTAGAGTTTACATTTTACTTAAGTTTAATATTTTACCACTTCACACAAAATTTAAGAGCCTTGCAATGATAATAGGGCCATTTGCCTTCTCAACCTTTATACTATTGTCATATACATGACATCTACATACATTATAAACTCCACAGACATCATTGGAGTTTTTACTTTAAAGAGAAAGATGCGTTTAGAAATTAAGATGACTCTATCTGCATATTTAGCATTTCCAGGAATTTTAATTTCTTCTTGAAGAGATGAGTTCCCATGTGTGTCATTCCCTCCATCTGATGGACTCCATCCAGGGTTCCTGTGCCACAGGTCTGTTGGCAGTGAATTCCCTTGGCTGTCACCCATTTGCACTTGTTTGTGTTTCCTCTCCTTGTGGCGGGCACACCTTGAGTGGCCCTCAACGGCCCCCACCTTCTGGTAGCCACCTCTTGGCGTAGTTTCCCATGAGTGTGGTTAGGCGACAGCGATTGTTTTACGTTGCTTTACGAAGGCTCCTTCTTGCCCACCGACTGTAGAGTCTCATCCTGCTGGCCTCGACCAAGCAAGATGAAGTGATCAGAAGTGATCAAAGACACAGGGCAGAATACTGCAGGCGCATCAGACAGTAGCTCAGGTGGCTTCTGTTCTGCCGACTCGAAGCAGCGAATCCTGCTACCTACCTGAGTGGGCCTGCTCAGTCAGGCTTCTAGATAAGAGCTCAGCCTGGGCTGACATCTTGACTGCTGCCTTCAGAGGACCCAGCCAAGCTGTGCTCTGACATTTAAGCCACTGAGACCGTGGGACGAGAATGTGCATTGTAGTAATTGTCACATAGCAATGCACTCATTTTTAAACGCATTTAACATTTCTGTTTGAGAGGTGCACATGTACATGTATGTGTGGGTGTGCGTGTGCACACATGGCGTGAGTGAGCGAGCGAGCACGCTCCCATTTGCTAGTCCACTCCCCAAATTTTTGCAATGTCTGGGCCTGGGCTGGGTCACATCAGGAGCCAGGAACACAACCCAGGACTTCCACTCCTTGAGCCGTCATCACCTCTGCCTCCTAGAGTGCATCTTAGCAGGAAGCTGGAGTCAAGATCTGAAGCCTGGATTTGAGCCTCAGTTGTCTGAAGTGGGGTGTGGGTGTCTTAACTGCTAGGCTAATGTGCACTCCCAACACAGTCATTTTGGACGTATATTTTAGTGCATATAGAATTCTGGTTGCTGATGATTCTTCCATCTCTCCAACGATGTTACTCTATTGTCTTTTGCCCTCCATTATTTCTGATGTGAAGTCAGAAGTAATTCAAGTTGTTGTTCCCCAGTATACCAGTGTAGTGTTTCCATGTCTATTTTCATGACATTTTATTTTTTAAAATCTATTTTTATTTAGTTTAAAGTGGGGGAGAGAGACAGACAGACAGACACTGGACAGAGATCTTCCATCTGCTGGTTCATTCCCCAAATGCTCACAACAGCCCAGGCTGCACCAGGATGAAGCCAGGAGCCAGGAATTCACTCTGGGTCTCTCATGCAGATGGCAGGGACTCAATCACTTGAGGCATCACCTGCAGCCCACCAGGGTGTGCGTTAACAGGAAACTGGGATTGGAAGCAGAGCCGGGACTCAAACCCAGGCACTGCAGTACGGGATGCACGCATTCGAAGTCTCTTAACACTGCTCCACAGGCTGGCCCTGCGGCATTTTCTTTATCTTTGGTTTCCAGTAGTTTGTTATGCTGTATTCATGTGAGATTTTCATTGTGTTTTTTTTTTTCTTGTGTGGGTTTGAGTTTCCTGAAATTGTAAATTTATAACTTGTACTAGAGTGGGAAATTTTGGGATATCATTTATTCACAAAGATTTCTGTCCCATTCTCTGCTTGCCTTCTGGGGTTCATATTAAACACGTGTTAAACTTTGTGCTATTGCTCAGCAGAGGGCCACTGAGGTTTTGTTACAATTTTTTAGTCTTTTGCTTTCTCAGATTGGACAATTTCTATTGATCTATCTTCAAATTTGTTGATTCTCTGTCACCTCTAATTGCTTGTTAAACTCATCTAGTGAACTTAAAAGAATACAGAGATTATATTTTTTAGTTCTAGAATGTTCACTTGGTTCTTTTCTGTGGTTTGTACTGAGCTGTTCAAATTTCCGGTTTGTTCGTTTGTTTGGAGCGCATTTTCCTTGGCGTGCTGAGGATAATCACAATAGCTGCTTTACATTATTTTATGCTGGCAGGAATTTCTGAAACGCAGGTGCGGAGGCAGAGTCAGAAGAACCAAGGATTTTGTAGCGTGACGTCTGTGAAAGGAAGTGAGGGGGAAGGGGTTGGCGCAGGTGGAGCTACCCCATCACATGTAATCCTATCAGCCGCCAGCCCAGCAGGAGAGCTTTGTAAAAATTGCCCAGTAAGGGGCAGGCTCTGGGGCGTAGCCTCCCATGTGATCGCCTGTTCGAGCCCCAGCTGCTCCTCTTCCAATCCAGCTCTCTGCTATGGCCTGGGAAAGCAGTGGAAGATGGTCCAAGTGCTTGGGCCCCTGCACCCGTGTGGGAGACCCAGAAGAAGTTCCTGGCTCCTGGCTTTGGATTGGCACAACTCCGGCCATTGTGTCCATTTGGGAAATGAAACATGGATGGAAGACCTTTCTCTCTGTCTCTGTCTCTCTGTAACTCTGCCTCTCAAATGAATAAATAAAATCTTGGGAAAAAAAAAAAAAAACAAGAAAAAATTGCCCAGTAAAGCAATCCTCTGTTGGGTAGATTGGCTGCGATTTTGTGCTGTTACCTTCCTCGGTCATTGACTGGAGGCCACCCAGAGCACACAGGGCTACAAATAGCTCGTTGAGTCCTTTTCGCCTTAGCTGGCATGGTGGCTTGAAGTGTGTGAAGTTGGCTGGACTGAACCACACTGCGCAAAGTCCCTCACCTGTCAAGTCCCAAGTGGGACACGAGACAGGTTCCTGTGGGTTATTTGGAGGGCAGAGACGACACAGAGCTCAGCTCACCTGTGAGGTCTTGCACCTGTTCCAGCATCCTTTCTCCCATCCTAGCAAGCGCATCACTTCTTAGCCAGCCAGTGCTTTTGTTGCCGTGGACTGAACAGGCGATTCAAGTCTTTCCTGGGTTCAGGGAAATTTTCTTCCATCGTGTGTTTAATTATTGCCTCTCCCACTCTGACTTTGTCTCTGTCTGGAACTTCTGTTCTTCGCATGTTAGGTCTCCTGGAACTCTCCTCTAAATCTTTTATCTTCTCCCTCATGACTTTTGTCTCATTACCTTTCTTCTCTAAGCTCTAAGATATTTCTTACTCTTGATCTTCCAGCTTTCTGATTCAGGGCTCAACAATGACATCCTCTCCTTTAATTTAGCTATTGTTCTTTGGTTTTTTTTTTTTAAGCTTAAATTTTCATTTTAAACTTCAAGAGTTCTTTTTGCGATGAATTTGGGTCATCTTTAAATTTTTTTTTTAAATTTATTTGATAGACAGTTACAGAGCGAGGTAGTAGGGACAGAGAGGTCTTCCATCTGCTGGTTCACTCCCCAATTGACTGCAATGGCTGGAGCTTCACTTATCAGAAGCCAGGAGCCAAGAGCTTCTTCTGGGTCTCCCACGTGGGTTCAGGGGCCCAAGCACTTGGGCCATCCTCCACTGCTTTCCCAGGCGCACCAGCATGGAGCTGGATCAGAAGTGCAGCAGCCTGGATTCGAACCGGCACCAATAGGGGATGCTGGCACTGCAGGCTGGGGCTTTAACCTGCTGTGCTACAGTGCTGGCCCTACATTTAGGGCTTCTTAAAGCCTACTGTCAATCTCAAAATTCAGATATGAATTTGTCTCTTTTGGCTGCAGTTCTGTTCGGTGGCCATGTGATCTGACTGTCCTACCTCACTCTCCTCTGGATCCCTCTGTTGTGCTGTTGTCTTTTGTTTGCTCTTCTGGTTTGGGTCTGGCTGAGAAGTGTCCTAGAAGGTGGCTGGGGACAAAGGATGTGATCCTGAGGGTCCATGCTTCCTGGGAGGCTGTCAGCCCCCTGCCAAGTGTCCAAGGGAGGCTTCCCTGCTCCCTGTGTCTCTGAATCCTCCCATACTTGCAGTTGGCTAACTTAGTCCATATCAGTCACGTCTTGGCCTTTTAAAGTTCAGGAAGGCTCAGCAGTTTCACGCAGGGTCTGTGGACCTTCAGACCCCTGATTTTCCCTGGAATGGTCACGTTCAACTCCTCCATCACTGCCCTGTGAGTGACTTCTGTAGGGATCAAGTCTTGCTTAGAAAAGGCAGTAGCCCAGGATTGGGAAGGGAAGGAAAGAGAGGCCTTTCAGGCTCCACTGTCCTCAGAGTCCCTTCTTCAAAGTAGAGTAGAAACTTAACTTTCCATAAAGTGAGCATGGGTCAAAGATTTAATTAACTTACTAATGAGCGAAGCAGCAAGATGGTAAGGAGAGTTCAAAAAAAGTATGAGAGAAAGAAATATTTATAGCCACTTAGAAAAAGAACTGGAGTAAGATTGCCAAAATACATATAAAAGAAATCCATAATTTTTGCATCTGTACAGGATCAAATTCATTGGTTGCCTTTGGTTTTCTACAGTTAACATTTACCCTTCTGTAGCTGCAGAGTGACCTAATCAATCACAACTAGCAAGAAAATCACAGTACATATTCTAGAGCAAAGCTGTCCAAGAGAAATATTATGTGGGCCCCACGTGTGAGCCACGAATGCAATTAATCATTTGGTTTAATTTAACGTAATACATCCCAAATTGTATCATTTAAATGTGGATTGTGGATTGAGTTGTATCCCGTCCAAAAGGTTTTTTGAGGTCCTATTCCCTAGTATCTCAGAATGTGGTGTTGTTTGGACGTAGGGTTGTGCAGATATAATTAGTTCAGATGAGATTATCCTGGAGTAGGGTGGTCCTTAAGGATGTCATGTGACGTCACTGACCCACATGGAGAATGTCATGTGACGACTGAGGTCCAGAGAGATTGGAGGGATGCTGCGGCCAGCCAAGAAATACCAGGATTGATGGCCACGGTCAGAAATTAGGAAGAGTCAGGACAGGTTCACCCTTACAGGTCTCAGAGGGAGCAGGGCCCTGCTGATGCCTTGACCAGGGCCCTGTGGCCTTGAGAACCGTGAGATTAGAAGTTCCTCTTGTTTCAGGTCGCTCTGTTTGTGGACTTGGTTACAGCAGTCCCGGCAAGCCTCTGATAGAACAGGTGTTAATGAGGTATTTGACATTCTTCTTGTCTCACGAAGTCTTTGAAATCCAGTATGTATTTTATCCTTACAGCACACCTCAGGTTGGACCAGGGACATTCTAAATGTTCAAGTGCCTGCGGCCAGTGGCTACTCTGCAGGATGGCGTGGCCCTTACAGAACCAGGTAACTGGAGAATGGGACACCTGCCTGGTGACAGGCAGCCCCGAAGGAGCCCACGGTGACTGCTTTGCCCCATTTCAGGCGTTGGCTGTTTTCCCCAAGTGCCATCCTCTGCCCATGACAGCTCTGGAACTGAGGAAGAAGCTGGGAAGGGAGAGGCTGACAAAGAGGTGACAGAGTGATAAAGTGCTCCGGGAAAACGGGTATCCAGGTGTCAGGGCCTCCACTCACCTACAAGATAGTTTTACTTAACTTTGAAGTGTGGACCCCTCTGGGTGGATGGATTAGAAGGCATGCCTGTCCTGCCTGGAGAGCAAGAATGGATCGGGTTTCAGTTCCTTCTGGCACCTAGGCTGGGTACCTTTGTGCAGTACACGAGCTGCACAACCCCCCTGGCAGGCCCCACCAGGGGTGATCCCCAGCCTCCGGTGGTGCAGTTATGGACCCCTTTCCATTCTGGCGGGAAGGAGGGTGGGGAGTGAAGGTTTGGGCAGGAGCAGGATGGAGTGAGGTGGGGAGGGAAGTCGAGGGGCTCTGTGTGAGGGTGTGATTTCCTCCGCGAGGAGAGATGGGCAGGCAAGAAGGCAGACGATGGAACATCAGAGGGTCCTTGGGCAGTGTCAGACATGGCGGGCTTTCCTGTGGCCCGGGGCGGGAGCACTGAGCCCCCTGGAAGTGGACCTTGTGGAGCACAGGCAGGAGGCCAGGAGCATCTGTTAGCCAGAGGTGAGACAGAGGCCAGCAGCTGCCCTCCATAAAATATGCGTGCCAGGCCCTGCTCCACCTGCTCTGCAGATACCAAGATCTTTCATTCCCAGTTGGTACTTCCACCTGGCAGGCGAGGCAACAATACAACAGGGTTATAGGACTTGCTCGGCGTCCCACAGCTGGTGTGTGGCAGGGCAGGATTCGAATCTGGACCACCTGGTTCTGGAAGTTGTGTGGGAAGAGTGCTCTTGGTCCTGTCTCCCTCCTGTAATTGTGGCAGGAGTTTCACTTCTCACTTTTCTACCTGGGGTGCCTGTGTGGTCATGGGGTCCGTTTCAAGGAGGGGGCAAGGTGGTTTTTGAAGGCCATAAGATCAGTGGTTTGTTTTGCTGGCTTCAGTCTACACATTGCTATGTCCAGATGTCACGTGCCCTGGGTAGGGCTGGGGCTGGGGCTGGGGACCTCAGCTGGGTCTGCTTTCTGCTCCAGATTGAGACAGACCTGGGAGGAGGCAGGGGTCAGGCAGTGACACCACCTGATTCAAGGGTCTGGGTTAGACTGCAGCGTCCGTCTGTATGCATGGAGCCCTTCCTCTGCAACATACCATTTTTCCATTTCTGTTTTTTAAATTTCAGAAAACATGTCCAAATCAACTTTATAACCATCTCAGTCCTCATTTTATAAAACACAACATTTCCTTGACGCTACCAGCAGCATCACTTCTGTCAGCCACTAGCCTCGTAAAATGAACGAATCCATAATCACCCCTCTACGGGAAGGAGGTCGATTTCAATGACTATCTAATAAAGGAATAAATTCAGCGTTAAAAAAAAAAATCAGAATCCCTAAGAGCCCTAGAGGCAAATGCCAAAGGAAATCTGATCTGATGAAAACAGGTCTTTTCTTTTTCTTTCTTTTTTTTTTTAAGGGAGGCTTTATTTTCTTTTTTCCCAAAGACAAAACTGCATTTTAAAAATGGTTGTTTGGTTTATTGACGAATCTCTATTTAAGGAACTGAATACAGAACTGATTATACAGCTGGGAAAACTTCTCCACTGCAACGCACTCTGAAATGGTCTGATTTGGTGGAAAACTCGAATCAGGCCGAAGCGGATGGTTTTGCAACTCTGACGTGCTTAATTACTTTCAACGCAGAGCCAGCCAGGAACTCATTCTTTTACCTGCGGAGTCCGGGAGAACGCACCCCACCGCTGATGAAGATGGTTTGTACTGAGCGGCTCATCTGTGCGCTGTGAGTCACCTGCTTCCTGTTGCGTGTACTGTGTGTCATCCGGGGGGCTCTTCTCCATCCTGAACAAAGAGTCAACCAACCTCCCTGCCTCAGCCAGCGGCACTGTGGCCACAACTGCACTTAGCTTGGGGGAGGGGGACTTGCTCAAGGTGTCAAGGCTCAACTGTGGCCAGAACACATCTCTCTCTTTGTTTATTTAAGATTTATTATTTGAAAGAGTGACCGAAACAGAAGGAAAAATAGATCTTCCATCTACTGGTTTACTCCCTAGGTGGCTGCAATGACCAGAGCTGGGCCAGGCTGAAGCCAGGAGCCCAGAGCTCCATCTAGGTCTCCCATGTGGGTGGCAGGGGTCTAAGCACTTGTCCGTTTTCTGCTGCTTTCCCAGGCACATCAGCAGGGAGCTGGATAGGAAGCAGAACTCTGAAATGGAGACCAGCATTGTAGGCAGTGGCTTAACCCACTGCACCACAGTAACACTTTTTTTTTTTTTTAGATTTGAAAGCCGGCACACACACACAACACACATCTTCCATCCTCTAATTCTCTTTCCAAATGACTGCAAGAGCCAGAGCTGGGATGGGCAGAAGTCAAGAACCAGGGTCTTCTGTTTGGATTGTAGGGAACCAAATACTTGAGCCATCACCTACTGCCTCCCAGGGTGTGCATTAGGAGGAAAACTGAGTCAGAGGGCAGAGCTGGAACTCAAGCCAGGTACTCTGATATGGGATGCAGGTTTCCCAAGTGAAGTCTTTACTGCTGCACCAGACACAGCCACTTGGAACACCTCTATGACTCCCAGTCCAGTGCTCCTTGTGGTGTATATCAAAGTATTTGGCAGGGACCAGCATTGTGACATAGGGTTTAAGCCTCTGCCTGTGACACCAGTATCCCATACAGTGCTGGTTCATGTCCTGGTTGCTCCATTTCTGATTCAGCTTCCTGTTAATGACCTGGAAAAAGCAGCAGAGAGGATGGCCCGAGTGTTAGGGCCCCTGCCACCCACGTGGGAGACCAGGATGAAGCTCCTGTCTTCTCAAGGGGAGGGAAGATCTCTCTTTCTGTCTCTTTCCCTCTCTTTCTGTGACTCTGATTTCCAAGTAAATAAATAAACCTTAAAAATACTTGGCGTATGATAGAGTATTAATGAAAGAAGAGAGTGTTATAGAATTGTTCTCTGCTGTGTTTTACATGTTTCTCCTGTAATAATGCCAGCTGCTAATGTGGCGCCTCTGTGTGGGCCAACACATATGTAGCAGTTCTTACACACCAGGCACCCATCGAAATATTGCATATACCCTCAATCTTACCTGCAGTCTTATGATAGATGATTACTATCTGCAGTTTATATGTGGGGAAACTAACCCCAGAGCCCAGAGAGGTGAAGTAAAAATGCTGAAAACAGAGATTCCCAGCATTTCTTTGTGCCCAGTGCCCTGAGTAAAATTTTCATGGTTCCCTAAGGTCAAAAGGAATACTTACTAATTTTGTTTACTAATTAGGTTCAAACAGCTTACAAGTCTTTATGGCCTAACAATTTCTTAGTCATTTGAAAAAAAAATAAACTTGCACAAAATTGAAAGGTAGATTTTACAATTCTATCTCAAGTAACCAGCATTACTTAACAATGGGAAGTCTATGCCCGTTGGGCACTGCACAACTTAATGGATCAGATCAGACGTTGCCACCCTGTTTCCTGTTCGTCATGGAGTTTTACATGGAGCTTGCCCTGTGTCACGGTCACCACTGACAGAGGTCAGCAGAAGCAGCTCAGCACGAGCTAACGCTGCAGCTGCGCCCTGCCTTGAGCTGTGTCTTGCAGGTAGTCCTGTGTTTCTCTCCATCGTTTGATAGAATCTGTGGTACTCTGAACCCCCCACCCCCAATGCTGCAGTATCCAGATGTGCAATATCTTTTAAAATTTGTCTTTTTTTTTTTTTTTTTTTTTTTTTTTTTAGAGAGAGAGAGACAATGAGAGAATAGTCCATCTGTTGATTTACTCCCCCACAATACTGGCTGGGCCAGGTGAAGCCGAGAACTCCAATGGGAGTCCAGGCCTCCCATGGTGAGTGTCCCTTATGTTTGGCATTAGGTGGGCTGTGTTGCCTAGTGTATCCCTTCCAGGAAGGCCACTCTTAAGGAAGTAGATGCATCCATTCAACAGACTGTTTTTTTTTTAAAGATTTATTTTATTTATTTGAAAGAGTAACACAGAGAGGTAGAGACAGAGAGAGGTCTTCCCTCCACTGGTTCACTCCCCAGATGGCCACAATGTCTAGGGCTGAGCCAATCCGAAGTCAGGAGCCAGGAGCTTCTTCCGGGTCTCCCACGTGGGTGTGGGGGCCCAAGGACTTGGACCATCTTCTACTGCTTTCCCAGGCCATAGCAGAGGGCTGGATCAGAAGTGGAGTAGCCGGGTCTCGAACCAGCACCCATATGGGATGCTGGTGCTTCAGGTTAACTCACTGTGCCACAGTGCCGGTCCCTCAACAGCATGAGCTGCCACTCTGTGCTACACCTTGGGCTGGGCTAGGCAGGGAGGGACAAAGATGGACATGCTCTTGGTCTGGTTTTGAATAATCTTGTTGTGTGGGAAAATACTTATAATTCAGATAAGATGAAAGGATGTACAAAACCCAGCTGTACCCGGAGAGAGGATCCTGGGGTTGGGGGAGGCAGGGAACTACTGATGTGGCTGCCATGAAAGCTTATTTAGGCTACGTTCGTAGAGAGCTGAGGGTGGCATATGGCTAAGCAGTGAAGATGCCCCTTTGGAGGCCTGCCTCACACATTGGAGTGCCCGGGTTTGAGTCCCAAGTCCTCTCCCGATTCCGGCTTCTGCTGATGCACACCTTGGGAGATGGCAGGTGATAGCTCAAGTGATTAGGTCCCTTTCACCCAAGTGGGAGCCTTGGATGGAGTTCTGGGCTCCTGGTTTTGGCCTGGCTCAGTCCTGGCTGTTGTGGGGCTGACTGGTTTATGATGGCATCATTGGCTAAGATGATGGGGCTGTCTCTCTCCACGTGGCTCCCTGTGATCCCCTCCCCAGGAGGCCAGCCACAGGGTGAATTTCCAGAGCTGCAAAAGAAGACAAACCCCATTGCTCAGGTACTTTCTCAACTTCTGCTTGCATCATTGTGCCTGCTTGTCTTGGCCAGATTGCACCCAGCTGGGCCCGGTGTCCAAGGGAGAGGGCATCAAGGTGACATAACAAGGTGTGGATTCAGGGCAGAGGGTATGGGTGGGGGAGGAAACTTGGTTCCCTTTTTTGCAGTCTTCACAGCGGGACAGCCCTTACGACAGGGACATCTGTGTGCTTGTGTGACTGTGTGCCCCCCTAGGCTGTGAGCCTTGACTTCTGCAGATGCCGGCATGGAGCAGGTGTTTAGTCGTTACTCACTTCTGATGCCTGCGTGGCCCACATGGACGTTTGACCCAAAGGAATGGTCAGAGAACCCCCCGGTGCAGCTGGTGGCAGGTCGGAGGAGGAAGGGACAGCACGGGGACAGCCAGTCCTTGTCAGGGTTTGCTGAGCTGCTCAGGCGTGTGGTTTGTCCCAGGGAACGATGAGATGTGATTCAGCCACAGTCTGGTCTCCACCTTTAAATGTTGGGAAGCGCATAAATCAGCACGTTCCTCCCAAGCAGACTCTGGAGACAGCACTGCCAGTCTGCTCACTGTAATTAGGCCTCCAGCAATGAGTGTTTTATCGCCGGCTTCCCAGGGGAAGGGGAGTGGAGTGACTGGGGCTGCGATGTTTGTGTGGGACCCTAATCTGGGGAGTCTGGGCCAAGAATGCAAGCCTGTGCCCACCTGAGGTTTGTCCTCCTCTCTTCACGTCCCAAGGGCATATCCAAGCACTCTCCACCCTCAGCTCCTGCAAAGAACCTTCTCTTGGCCCTGCGAGTCCAGGGTGCACTCACTGGGGACTGTCGCCCTTGGGAGGAAGGCTTCAAAGGAAGAAAGATACAAGTCCTAGAAGCAGGTGTGAGGCCAGTGTGGTGAGGCCGAGGGCCTGGACCTCGATCCAGGCCTGGGGGAGTTCTGGGGTCCTGGGGGGCTGTGCGTGGCCTGGGATGGGGAGGGTCTGCAGGTGGGCACATGCTCTCCTTCCTTGCCTGGTTGGTAGGGGCATGGCCACAAGAAGGGTGGAGAAAAACCTTCTATAGTAGGGGCCCCACGCGAGCAGGCCCTGGTCGCTGAACTCTAGGGGTGGTTCTGTTCGTGTGCCTGCTGAGCTGCCAAGGCAGGGGGTCTGAGATTTGACCTTTCCACATGACCAGCAGCACTGGGCCTCCCAGGTTCTAGGAAACACGTGAGTGGAGCCAGGCCTGTTGAGGACTCTGGAAGCCACAGTCGGCACATCTCTCTACTGAAGAGGAGGCTTTATACCTTCATTTTGTATTTGACTCTTGCCATAGACTTGTGGGTCACCAGAAAGGGCACCTCAGCCCCTGTTGACCGGATGAGGATGCTGAGGCTCTGAGGTAGGTGACTCGGCACAGGCCACACCCACATCACTGGCGGAGCAGAGCTCACTGGGCCCCACTGGCGGACTCCAGGTGCAGGACTCCTGGTGCTGGATCCCAGAGTAGATCATAGGGTATGGAACTATCTCTTGGACCTGTAGTTGTCTCAACTCCCCCTCACTGAGGGCCATTGGGCTGTTTCCAGGTTCCCTTTTTCTTTTGCTACTGTGGACAGTGTGACAGTGAGCATCCTTGCACTGGCAGGGCAGGGCCCCAAGTCTAGAATTGAATCCTACCTCTGGGGGATAAAATTACTGACTATCTTGAGCAGGTCCCCCCAATGTTTTTAAAGATAAAATTTTATTTCAGAAGAGTTTTAAATTTACAAAACAAAAATTGTGAAGTGTGAAGAATTCCCACATCATTCTATCCGGCTTCCCTTATCATTAACATTTTATTTTAGTATAATGCATTTCCAATCTATGGGCCACACCCTCTTTCCCCAATTTGTTTTTATCTAAACTCCATCTGTTCTTCCCACCCCTCTCAGCCTCTAGGAATTACCATTCTGTGTTAATATTGAGGGTTTTTGTTTGTTTGTTTGTTCCCACATATGAGGGAGAACTGCAGTATTTGTCTTGCTGTGTCTGGCTTCTTTCACTCAACATGATGTCCTGTAGTTCCATCCATTTTGCTGCAAATGACAGGATTTCCTTCTTTTTTATGGATGAATAGTATTCTATTGTGTGTATGTATTTTCCTTATCCATTCATCTGAAGATGGACACCTTCTGCATCTTGGCTATTGTGGACAGCGCTGCAGTAAACATGGTGAAGATATTTCTTTGATACAATGAATTTCTGTCTTTTGGGTACATACCCAGTAGTGGGATTGCTAGATCAGACAGTAGTTCTATTTCTAGTTTTTAAAGAAATCTCCATACTGTTTTCCATAGTGGCTGTACTAATTTACATTCCCCCTAATGGTGTGTGTAAGAGTTCCCCTTTCTCCACATCCTCACCAACATTTGTTACTGTGTTTTTTTTTTTTTAATATAATATCCATGGTAACAGGGATGAGGTGATATCTCACCTTTTGATTGCTGGCTAGTGACATTGAGCATTTTTTCATATATTTGTTTGCCATTTGCGTTTCTTCTTTTGAGAACCAGCTGTTCATATCCTTTGCCTGTTTATTAACCATATTGCTTACTTCTTTGTTGTGTTTTTTGCGCTCCAGATGCATTCTGGATGTTAATCCTTTGTCAGATATGTAGCTCGTAAATATTTTCTCCCATTCCACCAGATGTCTTTTCATTCTATCGATCATTTCCTTTGCTGTGCAGTAGGTTCTGAGTTTGATACAATCCCACTTGTCTCATTTTGCTTTTGTTGCCTGTGCTTTTGGGGTCTTATCCATAAAATCAATGCCTACAGCAATGTCTTATAGTATTTTCGCTATGTTTTCTTCTAGCAATTTCATAGTTTCAGGTCTTACATTTAGGTCTTTGATCCACCTTGAGTCGATTTTTGGATAAGGTGAGAGGTAGGGATCTAATTGCACTCCTCTACGTATATACATCCAGTTTTGCCAGCACTGTTTACTGGAAGTGTTCCCACATTTGATGTGTTAGAAACACAGTCTCCAGAGTCATCTGTTGATGCTATTTGCAGGTGGGGCATGTGGGAGGTGACGGGGTCATCTCATGAACGCATTAACCCATCCAAAGATTGGTGGCCTATTGGGCTGTCACAGGACAGGACTGGCTTTGTTATGAAAGCAAGCTCTTTCTGGCAGCTCGCCGTGGCCGTGTGCCGTGTCTTGCCATGTCCATGCCCTGTGCCTCTCTGGTCCTCTGCAGAGGGTCCCTGCCTCCCTGAAGGCCTTCACTGAGTGGAATCTCTTGGTTGACATGAACTACTCAGCCTCCAGGGCTGTATTATAAAAAATTTGGAGTTGGTGTTGTAGCTCTGTGATTAAGTTGCCGCTTGGGACACCTACGTCCTGTATTGGAGTGCTCGTTCTGTGTTCTGGTTATTTCACCTCTGACCCACTTTCCTGCTCATGCACATCCTGGAGGCAGCAAATGATGATTCCAGTACTGGGAATTCCCCCTGCCATCCATGTAGGAGACATGCCCTGGCTGTGGTGGGCATTTGGGGAATGAACCATGGGGTAGAAGATCTTCCTCTCCCTCTCCCTCTCCCTCTCCCTCTCTCTTCCCCTCTCCCTCTCCCTTTCTCACTAAGCCTTCCAAATAAATAAGAAATGCATAAAACTTCAAAAAGAAACAAATTTTTTCTTTATAAATTACTGTTCGAGGTATCTATTACAGCAGAATGGGCTAAGATAATTATTAGACTTCATTGAACCTCAATTTTCCCATTCATATAAGAGACAATAATATCTGCATAAGATACTGAAAAAATGAATGAACAAGCAGACAGTGGTACTGATGATGGGCGTAATGAGAATGACATCTGGTCTACCTGACAGCTGCATTCCTTGTTGGGTGTTCTGGTTTGGATACCAGGCTCTGGGAGCCCTGCAGGTCTGGGGCAGTGTCTCTGCACCTAACATATCTTGGGACTCAACAAGATGAACCATTTTAGGCTTAGACCTTCTATTCTTTTTTTTTTTTAAGACTTTATTTATTTATTAGAGAGGTGGAGTTACAGACAGTGAGAGGAAGAGACAAAGGTCTTTCTTCCCTTGGTTCACTCCCCAAATAGCCGCAATGGCTGGAGCTGCGCCCATCTGAAGCCAGGAGCCAGGAGCTTCTTCCCGGTCTCCCATGTGGGTACAAGGGCCCAAGCACTTGGGCCATCTTCTACTGCTTTCCCAGGCCCTAGCAAAGAGCTGGCTGGGAAGAGGAGCAGCGGGGACTAGAACTGGCGCCCATATAGGATGTGGGCACTGCAGGTGGCGGCTTTACCTGCTATGCCACAGTGCCATCCCCGGCTTAGGCCTTTTATTCTTTATCCACATCTGGTCTCTGGATGGATGACTATGGCTTTAAATATGATAAACATGCTGCTGACTTTCAAATGTGTGTCTCTAGCCGAGACCTTTTCATTGAGTTCCAGACTTAGCCATCCATTCTGCTAATTCTGCCTTCAAATTATATTCCAAATCTGCACCCACATCTCCATCTCCACTACTGAAGTCAAGGTTACCCTCAACTCCCATGCTTTCTTCCAACAGCTTCGTGAGTGCTTAGCTGGGTTGCATTAAGCCTGCTTGAATGATGAGTATTTTTCAAGTGATCTGTGTCCTCCAAGTTTTGCCTTAGCCCTTTTTCCCCAAATTTAGACCTGCACTATTTAGATGCTTGGTTCTTACGACTTCCTTGCTAACCTGTAGGCTATTTTATTAGCATATTATTTAGTTTCTAGATTTGAGAGAACATGTCAGCTACATCTTATTGACTTTATAGCACTGTGATCATAAAAGAGGGCCTGATTGATGTTGGTTCTTTCAAAATAATTTGGCTTTATTTAGTTTTTATTCTTTTGAAATTTTATATATTTGGGGCTGACACTGTGGCTCAGCCCTGCGGCACCAGCATCCCATATGGGTGTCGGTTCAAGTCCCAGCTGCTCCACATCTGATCCAGCTTCCTGCTAATGTGTCTGGGAAAGCAGTAGAAGGTGGCCCAGGTGCTTGGGCCCTTGTACCCATGTGGGAAACCTGGAAGAAGCTCCTGGCTTCTGGCTTCAGCTTGGCCTAGTTTTGGCTTTTGTGGCCATTTGGGGAGTGAACCAGCAGATAGAAGATATCTCTCTCTCTCTGTCTCTCCTCTTTCTTTCTGTAATTCTGCCTTTCAAATAAATAAGTAAATTTTTGAAGATTTATTTAAAGAGAGAGAGAGGAGAGAGAGAGAGAGAGAGAGAGAAAGAGATCAAGCGCCCATATTTTGGTTCACTCCCCAAAATGCCCACAACATCCAGGGCTGAGTGAGTCCAAAACTGTGAACGAGGAACTCAATCTATGTCCCACATGGGTGCCAGGGATCAACCACCTGAGCAATCACCTGCTGTCTCCAAAGGTGTGCATTAGCAGGAAGCTGGAATGGAGAGCAGAGGCCAGACTCAAACCCAGGCACTCTGATGGGGGTGCGGACATCTCAGGAAGTCTTACCTGCTGTGCCGAATGCTCGCCCTTATTTGGGTGTCTTTTTTTTTTTTGACAGGCAGAGTGGACAGTGAGAGACAGAGAGAAAGGTCTTCCTTTTCCGTTGGTTCACCCCCCAATGGCCACTGCGGCTGGCATACATGCTGATCCAAAGCCAGGAGCCAGGTGCTTCTTCTGGTCTCCCAGAGAGAGACCATGTGGGTGCAGGGCCCAAGCACTTGGGCCATCCTCTACTGCACTCCTGGGCCACAGCAGAGAGCTTGACTGGAAGAGGAGCAACCGGGACAGAATCCGGTGCCCTGACCAGGACTAGAACCCGGGGTGCCAGCGCCGCAGGTGAAGGATTAGCCTATTGAGCCGCGGCGCTGGCCTCATTTGGATTTCTTTTAATGCTGCGTTTTGTGTTACTAGGTGTTCCATGTGTGCTAGCAAAGAATGTTGGCTAACGGTGGAGCTCTGTACACAGGCATCCACTTGCTGATTGAGGTATTTGTTCACCTGCTTTATTGGTTTCTAGAAGAGATGAATTAAATTCTCCTAATATAATTATTGGCTTATTTATTTCTCTATGAAGTTCCATAATTTGGCACATTATGTATTTCAAAGCTACAGTTTTTAGTGAAAAATCTATACTTGTGGGTGGCAATGTGAGACTCTATACATCTTTCTCATGGTACTTTTGTTTGTATTGAGTTATATTTTGTCAGATATTAGGATCATTGCTTCAGCTTTCTGTTGGTTCATATTTGTCTGGTATATCCTTTTTAATCCTTTTTTTCCTTCAATCTCTTTGTGTACCATTGCTTTAAGCGAGTACATAGCTCACTCCTGGATTTATTTTGCTCATTCGATCTTTGACTCTCTATGTTTTGATTTGTGACTACCACCCGTATATCTTTATTGTAAATGCTGCTATGTTGTACCTCATATCTGCTATTATTTCATATTTTCCATTTGCTGTATTTTCTTTTTGTTTCTCATTTTCTCCTTTATTGCTTTCAAATTCTCTCCTGCCCATCAACCGGTGAATGGATAAACAGCCTGGCACATCTATACAATGGGATACTACTCAACAATAAAAAGGAGCACACTACTGATAAACGTGATTGCATGGATAAGATTTAGAAGCCTTCCACAAAGTGAAGGAAGCAGACTACCTACCTACTGAGTATTTCCATTTATATCACCTACTGGAAAAGCCACAACTGTAGGGACAGAGGACAGGCAAGGGGTGATCAGAGTCTAAGGGAGGGGGGACGAGGTTCACTAGACAGGGGCAAGGTGAGTCTCTTCAGATGATGGAAATATTCTGTATCTTGGTTGTGGTGGTGGTGGTTTTGTGACTGTATACATTTGTCAAAATCCACAGAGCTGTGTATTTTAAAAAGTGAGTTTTGCTACATATTAATCATATCTCACCTACAAAGAACCCTGTCCAAGTCCTTACGTTGGTTTTGCAAGTTGCGTCCCGTGTACCCAGCATTCCTCACCTGCTTGTTGTCCTTCAGATTCCCGATTAAAGATGTCTACCCCCAACGCTTGATCACCTCCCGATGTTGCAGAGATCTGCTAATTATGTACCTCTGCCTTCCAGGGCCCAGATTATGTGAGGGCAGGGGCTCCTCTGGACTGTGCCTGTCACATAGGCAGAGCTTAAAGGAAGAGTCCGTGAGTTCATGGAGGCAACAGTACTCGAGGCTGGCGGTATTCAACAGAAAGGCCATGTGAACCACCCCTGTAGTTTAACAGTTCTAGTGGCCACATTCAGGGTCAAACAGATCAAAGCATACGTCATTCTAATAAGTTTATTTAATCTAACATGTTCAAAATATTATTTTAATAGCAAACTATAAGAATTGCTAGTCAGATATGTTTTATTGCTTTTTTCATCTTGAGTCACTGAGGTCTGGAATTCATTTTACATGTACAGCTCATCCCAATTCCAGATTATCCCTTTTGTAAGGTGTTCATTGGGCACAGGTGGGAGTGGCTACCTCACTGGACGGGCACAGCTCTGGAGGGGAGGAGACTTGACTGAGGGTTGAGTCTAGAAAAGGGTTTTCTCCTAGGTGAATCTTCATTGTGAGAACTAGTTCCAAGTTAATAAGGACTTTCTGATTTGACAGTAAACAGCTAAGGCTGAGACTAGAATACCACCATTTTGCAGTCCCCAAGGGCACAGTGGCTCTAGGCAATGGTCATCAGTGCTTGCTCACGTCACAAGGGGAGATGGTACCTACCATCTGATAGAGCACCATGACTTCTCTGCACAAGACCCCACTAGATCTAAGTCCACTCGACCACTCAGAGAGCCGGAGAATCCTGGGGTGTTTGGTTAAGAAGCCCCTTGGGACGTCTGCGTCCCACATTGGAGTGCCCGAGGTAGAGCGCAGGTTCTGCCTCTGACTCCAGCTTCCTGCCGGTGTCGCCCTGGGAGGCGGAAGACGATGGTTCCAGCGCTTGGGTTCCTGCTCCTGGCTTTGACATGGCCCAGCCCCAGCTGTTGTGGGCATCTGGGCAGCAGATGTGGGTTATCTCTGTCTTTTTGTCTCTTGAATAAAAACAAACAAATATTTTTTAAAAAATGAAGGCTGTGTGAAATGATACTACTGAGATGCAACCCCGTAAATCTAGACTATGGGACATGTCAGGGCAAACAGCCAGCTGATTTTCAGTTAATGAATTAAAAGGAGCAAAAACAGAACTAACAGATTTAAAAGGACTCGAAGACACTGAACTAGCTGTAATGCGCAAACTTCATTACAACTGTGATTAATCTACAGAATTAAGAATTTATGAGATAATTTGATATGGATATTAAATATTTTTATTTTTGAGATAATGCTCTTATGGCTACATTGTTAAAATATCTATAGATATCTATTTTAGAGAGATGCATTTTGAAGCTTTTAGGAGTGAAGTGATAGGAAATGTAGGATTTGGTTTTATTTGAAATAAATTATGTTGGGAAAGTAGAGGCTGAGTGGAGAGGAAGACAGCTGGCCATGAACTAATAAACTGAAGCAGAAGGCGGGAGTTCATGGCCACAGCTCTCGTGCCCTATGTAAATACTTCAAAATGTCCATCATAATATGTTTTTTAAAAAAGGAGATTGAACAGCCCCTTCTCTTTTCTGGGCCCTTGAGGCCTGAAGCTGGTTGGATGTGAACCGCAAACCCCACAGGCGCCAGCAGAGGGTGCCACTGCTCTGCTGGTAGCTGCTCTGGCTTCTCCCTTACAAGGCGGGGTGCCAGGAGTTTGGTTTCTGGGGTCCAGTGTGGCTTTGACCTTTTTAGTGCATGCTCCAAGCCTCTCCTGACCTCCGTTGATCTAGGCTGGGGAAAGGGGCCTTGTTCTGGACACACTGGGTCCAGGCTAGGCAAGGCTCCTGAGCTTCACTTTGATCTTGGAGTCTCTCCATCTCTTCCGACCCTGCCCACACCCAGAAGGCTGGCTCCTGCCCTGCTCTGGGTGAGGGATACTGATGTCACTGCCCCATGTCTCCCAGGCCTGTTGCCCATCCCTGATTCCCCTTCCAGGGCTAGGAGAGCCATCCCCTGCAGCTGAGCCCCTCAAGACTCTCAATGAGAGCAGACCCCCACGTCTGGTGGGCTTGGCTAGGTACTGAGCTGAGGAGCACTGGACCCAAAGTCAGTAACCTGAGGTCAAGACCGGCTTTGATATTGAGTAGGACTTTGTGTGTGTTCAAACTCTGGTGTCTTAAATGGTCAGGGGATTAAGGGTGGGGACTTGATCTAATTGTGGTGTCTGAGAAGTGGGTCTGCTGGAAGGTCTTTAGGTCGCTGGGGGTGCGGGTTCACAGAGTAGTTCTCACGAGAGGGTTCACTATTTGAGTTTGAGTTCTGCCTAGCTGTGCCCTGCGCCCTGGCTCACCACGTGATCATTCCTGTGCACCTGCCATGGCCAGCCTCCGCCAGACACCAGACTGTAGGGCTGGCCGATTCTGAATGGCAACCTCCAAACTGTGAGTTGAAATAAGCCTTCTCCTTCCTGAGACGCTCCTCTCAGGTCGTGTTAATGAGAGTAACAGCAAAGGGACTGATCCACCAGCCTCCCTTGTGTGCGTCATGTCTGCTGTGCTGTAGAATCCCGCAGAACACTGTAGCATAGGGAGCTGGGGAATAATGTTTTCTACCCTGATAAAGAAGTGGAATTCTATTTCCAGAACCACAGTCTATAAACTCAGTAAGAGTGGGACAGATGCAGTCACTTGGGCCTCCTCTGGTCCCCACACCGACCCTAGAGTGGAAGTTCCTAAGCTTTGGGTTCCTTACATTTCCCTCCCTCCCTCCTTCCTTTTTTTTTTTTTTTTTTGAAGATTTACTCCATTTTATTTACTTGAAATTCAGAGTTACAGAGACAGTGAGAGAGACAGCTTTTCCATTCACTGGTCCACTCCACAAGTGACAGCAATAGCCAGGGCTGAGTTAGGCTAAAGCCGGGAGCCAGGAGCTTCGTCTGGGTCTCCCACATGGGTGGTAGGGGCTCAAGGACTTGGGCCATTTTCTGCTGCTTTTCCCAGGCCAGTGGCAGGGAGCTGGAGTGGAAATGGAACAGCTGGGACACAAACCGATGCCCAAAGGGGATGCTGGCATCGCAGGCAACTCCTCCACCAGCTTTGCCACAGTGCTACAAGATCAGCCCCGATTCCTTACGTTTCTGGCCCAAGAGCCCCTACAGCTTCTCCTAGGCTCAAGAAAGTCTCCCTCGCATCCATTCAACAAACACTGGCCACGCTGTGCTCTGTGCTTAATCTTCAGCGAGACAAGTTGATCAGGACTGGGACTCTGTCAGCCCTGCGCCCATAGTGTGGCAAGGCAGGAACACAATCTGGGCTCCTTGGAGGAGGCACCCTATGGGCAACCTTGAGCAAAGTCAGGTGGCAAACGAACTGGAAGGGGAGAGGAGTGGCCTCGGGAAGATGGCGGGAAGCTTGCCTTCTTGGAGCGGCCAGTCAGAGAGGACTCCCCACAAGGACAGGCGGGCCTCCAGGCTGGGGCTTTGGTGGGGCCCCAGTGTTTCCTTGTGGATACTGGGCCTGGCACTGCGCAGGAGCATCAATCTGTCGGCCGCCCACACAGATGGCGCCATGAGTCACTCCTCCTGAAGCGCCACTACAGGATGTCTGGAAGGAAAGCCATGTCCTCACAGAGGGAAACTGCCAATAATTGGTGCTGCCAAGAACGCGAATAGCTTCACGGGCCCCCCAATGGAAGACTGAATTCCAAATGTTCCCTCTAAGCACTGGGGGTGCGTCGGCGATCAAGCGCCAGGATTTTAGAGAGCCCCTCCCCTTTTGGGCAGAATGCCTCTCCATCCACAAATAGAAACTTGCTGAGAATTTAATTAAGAACAGTGTACATAAAACTCGCTGTTCCTAAGTAAACAAATATTAAGCAGGATACTTGGCTTTCGTGTTATGGGCTCTTAAGGGACTGGAAAAATAGGAACAGGAGGGGTGGGTGGGAAGCTCCCGAGGGGGAAGAGGAAGCAGGATTCAGACTAAGAGAGTGGATCTCCAGGCTGGGGCAGAGCAGAGGGTGAGGAGGGTGAGGCAGTCGTGTGTCCTGCAAGGTGAGGAGAGGAGCTGTTGGGAGGGGCTAGCTTCTCCCTCGCCCGGTGCTTGCTTTTTTTTTTTTTTTTAATTAATTTATTTGAAAGTCAGAGTTACAGAGAGAGAGAGAGGGAGAGGGAGAGGTCTTCCATACACCAGTTCATTCCCCAGATGGCCACAACGGCCGGAGCTGCACTGATCTGAAGCCAGGAGCCAAGAGTTTCTTCCAGTCTCCCATGCTTTCCCAGGCTACAGCAGAGAGCTGGATTGGAAGTGGAGCAGCCGGGACTCGAACTGGCATCCATATGGGATGCCGGCACAGCAGGCGGTGGCTTTACCTGCTATGCCCCAGCGCTGGCCCCAGCGCTGGCCCCAGCGCTTGCTTCTGTCTCAGACGTCCACTTTCTGCCTTAGTTTTCAGTGGGTTCTCAGGACTGTTGGTTCATTGAACACAAACTGCTCCCCACACATCTGGGTTTTCTCTTGAGCTTTTTATCAGGTTTTGCTGACAGTGGATTTCTGCTCACCCCGAGGACGCATACACGTGGCACTCACCATTCTTGTGCCTGTCACGGTGCCCTACCACTGTGATTTATTTATTTGAAAGACAGTTACACAGGCACCTGTCACTCTGCACTTGTGGGTCTCCTGGGTACTTGGGTGGGCTGCAGATACTGAGGAGTTACTGACTGAGAATAGGCAATGGTGGATGGGAGTTGGAGATAAATACCCCACATCTCTTTTCCCATAGGTGGGTTAGTTCAGAGTTGGTCTTCCACCGTGCCTCCCAGAGCTCCACCGTAGGATTGAGTTGCTGTAGCTCACATTGGTAACCGGACTGCTAATATACTGCTACCGGGCTCCCATCTCTTCTCTCTCTTCCATTCTCTCTTGCTTCTGTTTCAAATCCTTGTCTCAGGGTCTGAATCTGGGGCTTCATAGATACACATGGACTTTGAGGATCTCGCTCATCCTTCCCCACCCCCAGTTTAGGCCAAGCCTGTTTGCAATGCAGAATGACTGATACCCTTTTATTGTCAAGGTTTTGTGTTAAGGTGTTTTCTGGTGCATCTTTTTTTTTTTTTTTTTTTTTTTTTTGACAGGCAGAGTGGACAGTGAGAGAGAGAGACAGAGAGCAAGGTCTTCCTTTGCCCTTGGTTCACCCTCCAATGGCCGCCGTGGCTGGCGCACTGCGGCTGGCGCACCGCGCTGATCCGATGGCAGGAGCCAGGTGCTTCTCCTGGTCTCCCATGGGGTGCAGGGCCCAAGCACTTGGGCCATCCTCCGCTGCACTCCCGGGCCACAGCAGAGAGCTGGCCTGGAAGAGGGGCAACCGGGACAGAATCCGGCGCCCTGACCGGGGCTAGAATCCGGTGTGCCGGCGTGGCTAGGTGGAGGATTAGCCTAGTGAGCTGCAGCGCCGGCCTGGTTGCATTTTGAATGTGCTATCATCTCTTAAAAGTGGCCAAAGCTTTAAGAAATCACTCTGGAACCTTAGGGTTGATGGTCAGTTTACTAGGAAGTCCCCGATGTTTCCATTTCTAAATCCTGCGATTATACTTGACCCAACCCTCTAGGCCAGCTAGAAGGAGAATCAATCCAAATAAGATTGAAGGGCTCAGCTGTCTTCTCATTTATTTATTCTTTCATTCATGAAATATATTGTTATTGAGTAAGCATGTGTGAGTGCCAAGCACCCCTGCACCATGAACTTGCTACCTTGGGTAGTTTGAGATGGGATTTCTAATGAAAATGCTTATTCACCTCCTGTTTGTTGAGAGTTTCTGGGTGCCTGGCCTCGTGTTGCTTCCTGGGCAGGCAGAAAGGATAAGGCATGACCTGCATTTACCTGAAACTTGGAAACCAGAAGGCTGACATGGACAGCCTTATCCATGGTGGGATCATTTCCTGCGATAGGGGCCCCTGTCGTTGTGAATTGTCCCTTAGGGGCTGCGGAGGGTCAGGAGGTCTTTGTGGAGGAGGGACCACAAGTAGAGCCTGGAGTATTCCAGGAAGAGCAAACGACTGCTGGGGCTGCAGCCAGCGTGTGTGAGGGCAGGGCTGGTGGGGCCAAGTAGAAGAGCCTTTGGTTTTCAGATCTGGGCTGTTCTGGAAAGCCGTGTGGCACAAGCCTATGGATAGACCAGAACTGCATCTCTGTTCTGCCACTTGCTCACCCTGTGCCCTCATCAGGGTTCTCCTGGGCACAGACCGTCTCCTCCTGCATACAGCTGCTGCGAGGAACTGATGGAAGAGCCGAGTATGGCCCCTAGTAGTAGTGAGTACTCAGAGGCAATGATTCATTAGCATGTTGCACCAAGATGTCCTGGCTGGTTTTAATAGGTGATTGGCTCTGTAGAATTTTTAAAAAAGATTTATTTATTTGAAAGTCAGAGTTACACAGAAAGAAAGAGAAGCAGAGAGAGAGAGAGAAAGAAAGAGAGGCAGAGAGAGAGAGAGGTCTTCCATCTGCTGGTTCACTCCCCAGTTGGCCACAACAGCTGGAGCTGTGCCGATCTGACACCAGGAGCCAGGAGCTTCATCTGCGTCTCCCATATGGCAAGGGCCCAAGGACTTGGGCCATCTTCTAGTGCTTTCCCAGGCCAAAACAGAGAGCTGAATCAGAAGAGGAGCAGCTGGGACTCGAACCAGTACCTATATGGGATGCTGGCACTGCAGGCAGTGGCTTTACCCACTGTGCCACAGTGCCGGCCCCTGCTCTGTAGACTTGAGAGCCCCTCAGTGCTGTACCTGTGCATCTACCGAGTCCCTGGAGGCTAAGCAGCATCCTTGTAGAAGAGACTCAGCCATCCCCAGGGCATTCAGGAGTGGACAGTGGACCAGTCTGAGGGGAAAGGATGGTCCCAAAGGTGGCCCTGTGTGTAGCCGTGGACTGGAGGGTTGTACCGGCCACCACCACCATCATCCTGGTGGCTCCTGGAATTCATCCCTTGAAGTCTGCCTTTGACACGTGGGCAGGGTGATGGGGCGTGGTCTCTGATGGTGCGCCCTGCCCCCCGCATGGGCAGTTCACAGCATCCGGGGGCTGTTGCCTGTGTGCTGAGCGTGGGGACAGGACCGAGTGGCAGCATTCCAAACTTCTCGCTCGCCACAAGGCCCACGTCGCACCCTTTTCAGAAGCATCTGCAGCGATGTTCTCGGAGAAGTTGGAGACGTCCCAACTGCCCACCCGTGCTGGTGTCACTCCGCACACGGGTCTGGCAGATGGGCAGAGAGACCAGTTCTGCAGAGGGCCTGAAACACAGCTCTGCTTTAGCAGTGTGGAGGCACCCAAACCCTGTGAAGTTTGCTCAGACTTGGGAGAGGGAGAAGCTTGGGCAGCCCTGCATTTGTGTCTGGGGGAAACTGAGGCTCACAGAGGTGAAGGGAGTGGCTGAGAGTCCCACAGCAGGTCACTTCCAGGTGGGCTCGTTTCTCCCTCTGGAATCCTCTGCACACCCCTTGTGGCGACGTTCATGCACCTAAGAGATCTCACCACCGAAGGTGTTGCAAGGATCACCCGAAACCTTTCCTCCCTTCCCCAGCCCCTCCCTGCATTTAACAAAAGCTTGGTGCTGTCCATGCCTCACTTTTTGTTGTTGGGGGGGCAGAGGTGACTCTGGTGGGGGTATGGGGGACAGGAACTCCCCACTGAAGCAAGGAGGGTCTGGGGTCACAGCTGTTCTACTAACTAGTTCTTGTCTGTTTTCTCCCAAGCACCTGCATTTCCTTGTCTACTGAATCAATCTCTATTCTTTGGTAACTTGCAATCTCTCTGACTCACAATGTTTTCCCTTGCTTCTTGCCATGTGCAATTTTGTCATCAGCCTGAGTGGCGGTACTGGGCCCGAGAGGGAGACCTGAGTGACAGCTCCTGGGACCAGCCGGTCCAGTATGGCTCTGGCTTTTCAGGGCAGATTGGAACCATCCTCAGAGGCCGTGGGTCATGGGGAAGATGGGCAGGGATCTTCCAGATCAAACCTCTCTGACTCAGGGTGAAGGCTGTGGTAGTTTGTTTCCCCTTTGTCTCCTGAATGTCTTGACAAAAATTGCCCTCACCCCTGGCTGGCTATGGTGGGGAAGGGGACCTTTTATTTCTCATTTGAATAAGGGAAAGAAAAGTGCACGGGGTGGTAAAAGAATAGCTCCAAAGTCTGGCAGTTTCAGCGCTGATAGGGAGGGCTGGAGTCAGTTCTCACTTTGCCTGATGTCAAAGTTTCAAGACAGGGAGTCGTATGTTCAGTTTAGGTCAAGCATCTGCTCCAAACCAGCCGACTGTGGCCAGCACAGGGATGTCACCATCTACAAGCTGGCTGCTTCCGCAGTAACCATGGGAACGGGGTGGGGGTGGTCAGAAAAGAGGGTGCCTGGGAGGTAAAGCGTGTGTTCTGTAAAGGTTCACCCATCTGGGAGTCGGTCTGCAGACACCGTGCCTCTTCCAAGGTGCTCCGTTCGGCCCCAGGAACGTCCAGTCAGCACTGATGAGCCTTTCCAGGCTCCGACTCCCTCCCTCATTACTGCAGACCCTCCAGAGCCAGGCCGACCGCTGAAGGAGTCCTGGTGCTCGTGGCCTTGCCTTTGTGACACTCCCCATCAGGGAGAGACAGGCTGTGGTCCAATCCAGAGCTTCCCGCTCCCTGCTTTTTGTGTTCAAGGAGCAGAGCAGAGCTGAAAGAGTGGGTCTTTGGTGTTGTAACTGACACTTGAAGTTCAGTGTTAAATCAGAACGTGGGTGAGGCAGGCAGCCTCTCTGGGCTCCAGTTTCCTCACCTATGACACGGGGACAAGAACAGCCATTTTGCCAGGATTAGAGATGATCTGTGCCCCTGCGTTAGAGCTTCAGGTGCGTTAGAATCCGCTGGGGGCTGATGGTTGGGACCCACTGCCAGGGTTTCCGACGCAGCGGCTCTGGGGTGTAGTCTGGTAAGCTGTGTTTTTAGTAAGTTCTCGGTGGTGCTGACACACCACTTGATGGGAGCTGAACTTTGAGGACTGGTGGTCCACATTTGTGGTGGTTCTCAGTGGAGGAAGGTCCTGTGGCACCTTGCTAATACCCTCTTCCCACCTTTGCCCCTGCCCTCCTCTCCAGGAGACATTTGGCAGTGTCTGGAATGAATATTTTTTAGAAAATTTTGCTTTGTTTGTTTGAGAGGCAGAAAGAAACTGACACACACATAGACAGATGTATGTGTGTGGTCCACTCCAGAAATACCTATTACCTGCAATGGCTGGGGCTGCGCCAGGCCAAAGCCAGGAACCCAGGAACCCAGTCCAGGTCTTCCATGTGCGTGGCAAGAACTCAAATACTTGGACATCACTGCTGCTTCCCAGGGTGTACATTAGCAGGAAGCTGGAATCAGAACTGGGACTTGAACTGGCGCCCTCCTGTATGTGATGCAGGCATCTTAACCGCTAGGCCAAATGCCCACCCCTGGAGATAATTTTGGTTGCTATGTTTCGGTAGGGTGATACTACTAATGTCTGTGGGTAGACACCAAGGATGCTAACCATCCTGCAATTCAGAACAGCCCCCTGCAACAAAGAACTGTCCATCCCAAATATCAGCAGTGCTGAAGTTGAGATGTTCTTGTTTGTAAGTCCTAGGCATACTTCAGAGCTGGGATATCCTGTCAAGGTCACTTCACAATTTTAAAAAATGAATTCCATTTGAAAGGTGGAGAAAGACAAATGGAGAGAGATTTTCAGTTTTCTGGCTCACTCCCCAGATGCCTGTAACAACCAGGACTGGACCAGGCTGAAGTCAGGCGCTGGGAACTCAGTCTGGGTCTCCTGTGTGGGTACCATGGACCCAAATGCTTCAGTCACCATCTGCTGCCTCCCAGGGTGTGTATTAGTAGGAAGATGGATTAGCAGTAGGATAGCTGGGACTTGAACCAGGTACTCCAATATGGGCTGCAGACATCCCAAGCGGTGACTTAACCACTAAATGACACACCTGCCTCAAATTCACTTTTCTGAGCCTCGTAATGGCACAGAATTAATTCCAAGAATCTGTGCAGCTCTGCTGTGCAGCAACTTTAGTCAAAAACCTTTTATTAAGAGCCAATTATGTATAAGACATAGTAGCATTTCCATGTAAGGCACTTATGTGGGATGAACTTGCAAACATGTTGGAAATGTGGTTGGATTTTATGTCATAATGTGCAATGATTGTTTTTACAGTCCTGCGTGAACTTTCTTTGTTTTTTAGATTTATTTGAAAGGTAGAGTCACAGGGGCAGAGAGAGAGAGAGAGAGGAATCTTTCAACCACTGGTTCACTCTCCAAATGGCTGCGATATTTGGAGCTGGGCGAACCCAAAGCCATGAGCTAGGAACTTCTCCTGGGTTTCCCATGTGGGTGCAGGGGCCCAAGGACTTGGACCATCTTCTACAGCTTTCCCAGGCCACAGCAGAGAGCTGGATCAGAAGTGGAGCAGCCGGGACTAGGACTGGCACCCATATGGGTTGGTGGCACTGCAGGTGGCAGCTTTATCTCCTATGCCACAGCGCTGGCCCCTAGAAACATGTTTATTTGATTGTCCTTCATGGAGTTTAGAAAAATTATGCCATGGCATCACAGCTTTTTACTTTTGTTGCTATGTCATAAATGCATGCACTAGGGAGGGCATTTAGGGCATGAGCTTGCTGGCTGGAGAACGTAACCATGGGCATAGGTGCAAACCACAATAATCAAATTTTTCACACTTGGTTAATGGAAGCCAACCTTTGAGAATTAGGAAAATATTTATTGCAATTAGTTGTGGTTGATAACATTATTAATTAACAGTAGCTCTCAGTAACTGGATGATTGAGCTGGCAAGGGCAGATGAATGTGCAGTCATGGGCCAGGCAGGACTATCTGGCTGCTGTTCTCGGTTTCTAAGCAGCTGTCGGTAGAAAAAAACGGCATTTCCCCTAGGGTGATCAGTTTATTTGTTTGCCCAGGATTTTCCGTGGTTTTAACATGAAGGTTCCATATCCCAGGAAACCCCTCAGTCCTGGGCAACCTTAGATGGTAATAAGAACACAGGAAGGGGCTGGCGCTGTGGCTCACTAGGCTCATCCTCCACCTGTGGTGTCGGTACCCTGGGTTCTAGTCCCCGTTGGGGCGCCGGATTCTGTCCCGGCTGCTCCTCTTCCAGACCAGCTCTCTGCCGTGGCCCGGGAGTGTAGTGGAGGATGCCCCCCGCCCCCCCCCCCCCAAAAAAAAAAACACAGGAAGGGAGAACTGCTCTGTGCTGAGTGCTTCCTGATCTCTTTTATTCTTGTGTAGGTGAATATAAGGATATAATAAGGAATTATAAGGATATAATCACTTCTATGTTCATTGCAGCCACTTTCACAATAGCCAAGATAGGGAAACCATCTAAGTTTTCCTTGACAAATGGATAAAGAGACTGTGGTACATCTATACAATGGAATATTATTCAGCCCTAAACACAAACAAGATCTTGGCATTTGTCACAGCATGGATGAGGCTGGAGTATATTTTTCCAATTGAAATAGGTCACACATAGAAAGATACTGCATGATCTCATGTGGAATCTAAAAAAAGTTCAAATATGCAGATAGAGAATGAAGCAATATTCACCTGGAGTGAGGGTGGGTGTGGGGGAAGCAGTGTGAAGACGGAGGGCAGAGGACACCTAGCAGCAGATGTGCAGGGTGGACAGGGCTGGAGATCTGAAGCACAACTTGAGGACTGCAGGTGGTAGTTTCACTGCATACAGGATTCACGCTAAATGAGCCCATTTTAGGTGCCCGGCACATTGTATTCTTTAAATCTACCCACTAAAATTTATTTAAAAAAGGAAAGTCAGTGGGAAGGACATAGAAGAGTTTAAACAGAGGGACATCGTGACTATGAGGTATTTGCATTATGAAAACATCCCAGCAGTTTCTGACATCATGGAGAACCGGTTTCTAAGGGGCAAGGCAGAAGCAGAGAGAGATCAGTCGGGAAGCCGTGGTAATCGTGCAGGGCAGAGATGGGCACCGGTTGGCTCACAGCGGTGGTAGTTGTAGTGATGAAGAGAGGAATCAGACTTGGGGATGGATGGGGCTCAGGGAGGTTTCTGGCATGAGCAGCTGGGCTGATGGAGGGAAGCAGGAAAGACTCATTACACTGCCCTTTCCCCAAGAGAAAGAGCGTTCTGTGCCCTGGGGGTGGCCTCTGGGATGACCCCCCACCCCAGGGGTAAGCATCGTAAGTAGAATCAGCTGGGGAGGGCCAGTGTAAGCCGACTACACCTGCAGCTTGTGTCTTTGAGTTGACAGCATGTGGAGCCCGGTTGTACGTGTTTACTATTTAACGTGTGTGCTTTGGTCGGCAGGGTGGATTACCACTGATGGGCCAGCCGCCGTGATCTCCTGAGTAAAGGTAACTCTCCTAACTGGACTTCTGGGTGGTTTTCTTTGCAACTGGTGAATATTATGCATGAGCTGTCTTGGATTTGGGCTCCTGTAGCACAGGCAAGGGTGACTAGGATGGCAGCTGGGCCTAAGGAGATGAGATGGAGATGTCTGTCAAGGAAGAGGAGCTAGGTATGGAGGGCGGGCTTCAGTTCAGCGTTTTAAACATGGACTTGTTGGGAGTGGAGTTGGATGTGAAATCTGGGTGGAGCTAGAGGTAGCCCTCTGGGAGTCTTTGTTGTACAGATTTGAATGCTTGTGGTTCCTAAGGAAGGAATGGAACAAAGAGAGATGAGGGCCCTGGACCAAGCCTTGAGTCTGGGCTTTGCTGGACTTGCTTTGGTTAACAGACTGCAGCATCAACGAAGCCCTGCCATTTTCAGAGCCCCTGGTATGCAAGCGAGGGCATCTGAGACCTTTTGTACAGTAATGGATCCTAGGCAGGATCGGGCCCAGCCCAGACTGCAGAATCCTGAGCAAATGGTGATCGTTACTCTAAGTTTTGGGTCTATTTATTACATTGCAATAGATAACTGATCCAGGAGGGAAGAAAACTAACATGGTACAGGGTTTGTTAAAAGCAATGCTACTGTTGGCAATTAGCGCTTAGTCTGGGAGCCACAGATTCTTCCCCCTTCCCCAGGCCTCCGCTGTATCACTTGTATGTTGCTGAAAAACAAATGACCCTAAACCGTCTCTCAGTTTCCGAGGGTCAGGAATCCAGGATGGCTTTCGCTGGGTTCCCTGGCCTGGGGTTTCTCAGAATGCTGCAGACGGTGCTGGCCGGGCAGCCCGACATCTCGGGGCTTGACTGCGGACCCTGCTGCCTCTACGCTCCCTCACGTGTATTCGTTTTCCTAGGGCGCAGCTGTAGCAAATTAACACAGCCGGGATGCTTAAAGCCACTGAATCCCATTCCTAAAGTCTGGAGGCTGGAGTTGAAGAGCAGGGTGTTGGCAGAGTGGATTGAAAGCCTTGAGGGTGAACATGTCTCATGCCCCTCCCAGTTTCTGGGGTTGGCTGGCAGTGTGGGGTGGGGGTTCCTTGGCTTGTAGCAGTGTCATTGTGTCTCTGCCTCTGTCTTCACGTGGTGTCTCCCTTTGTGTGTTTGTGTCTCTACGTCTGGCCCACCCTACTCCAGTATGACTCAACTAATGCAAATGCAAGAATCTTATTTCCAAAAAAGGTCACAGTCCAAGGGTGAAACTTCAACATATTTTTGGGGGCCAAAATTCAACCTGTAACAGTTGACTGGGTAAAGCCCTTTGCTGCGTAGACCTGTTCTTGGGGCATCTCCCAAGGTGACAACAGGCTTCTCCCAGAGCCAGCAAGGGAGAAAGTGGTAGAGAAAGTCAGCAAGTGAAAAACTGGGTCTCTTTGTAACCAAGTATCAGAAGTGACACCCTGGGGCCAGCACTGTGGCATAGCGGGTAAGCCTCAGCCTGCGACTCTGACATCCTGTATGGGAGCCAGTTTGTGTTCTGGTTGCTCTACTCCTGATCCAGCTCTCTGCTAATGTGCCTGGGAAAGCAGCAGACTATGGCTCAAGTTCTTGGACACCTGCACCCATGGGGAGACCTTGAGGAAGCTCCTGGCTTCAGTCTGGCCCAGGCTTGGCTATGGGGGCCATTTGGGGAGTGAACCAGCAGGTGGGAGATCACTCGCTCTGTTTCTCCCCCCTCTCTCTATAACTGCTTTTCAAATAAATCAAACTCCTAAAAAAGAAAGTGACACCCCATCACTTCTGCTTTCCGTTTATCAGAATTGGATCACTGGATGCAGCCCGCAAGGGGAGATTACACAAAGGGGTAGGTGCTGGGGCTTTCATAGAGCTGCCTGTCCCATCCTCCAGGGAGCAAGGTTGCCGGTCCCATTTTTACTGGCTGAAAGCTGTGCTTAGGGGGCTTCCTGATTTAGTATCAGAAGTTCCGCTTCCTGGGAAACCTTTCAGTTCCAGGTGAACCAGGAAGTTAGTCACCCTGGCACACAGCAGCATGATGGAATCGGTGATGTGCTAAAATCGCACAGGGTGATATGAGTTGTATAGACTTGAGTCCAAAGTGCCGACAGCTTAGAGGCAAGGCAGGAGGAGATGGGACCTCACCTGACCTATAGAAAATAAATGAAGGGGTCTAATTTGTGCTCAATATCTATCTACAGGTTAGTTTAGAAACAGTTGAGTCAAAAGCTAGTGAAAGAGACCTGAAGAGGCATTCAGAAAAGCATCATTCAAGAAAATCCACAATAGCAGGTGGAAGCTCAGACCATCAGGTGATCTGTCAGCAAAATAGGGAAGAACTTTGCCCTGATTTGAGAGGATAAAGCGGGGTTAGGATAAGTTCAGAGTGTGATGAAGAAAAAGGGTAAGAGATGGTGTGGGCTGTCGCAGGTGGCCAAAGGGATAAAGGATACAGCAGGCAGAATTCATGAACTTCCCAGGATATTCTGGAAGACGTTCTGGTGGTGAACATCTCGGACCCCTGGGAGCATCTGTGTTACCATGGTGATACAGTTGGTCTGCATGGAGATGGCTGGGCCAGCCACTGAAGGCGCTCCTGGCACAAAGGGTGGCACAGGCCTTCTGGTTTTTTCCTTTGCTGGTATGACTTTTCCAGATGTCAGAACTTGGGGCAGTGGCTCTCGGAGTTGAGCACGTGCCCGTGTCAGCTGGAAGGCTGCTGGAGGCACAGATGGCTGGGCCCACCTCCAGAGCTGCTGACTCGGTAGGTTTGGAGTGTGGCCCAAGAATGTTCATTTCTAAAACATTTCCAAGCGATGCTTATGCTGCTGGTCCAGGGACCATACGTTGAGAACCACTACCCCAGGGAAATGAGCCCAAAGCTACTCTCTGACATCAAAGGCACTTGGAATTCATCTCAACTCACATTCATAACTTTGTCATGGTGCTGTTCTCTCCACTGTATGGCAAGTGTGTGTGTGTGTGTGTGTGTGTGTGTGTGTGTGAGAGAGAGAGAGAGAGAGAGTGAGAGGGAGGCAGGTGCAACTTTTGGATTTCCTTTCATTTCTGACATTACAAGGCAACCAGCCCCCTTTTAAAATCTGTTAGATGTCACCCTCTAGCCTTGTCTTTTTGATGGTGACCTAATGTTTGAAATCTTTGCCTCTTTCTGATACCTGGCATCTACTCATCAAAACTCTGGCAGGTAACACATATGTGGTAGGTCTTTCCTTCAGGGGAGGGGAATGTCCAGCCTGTGTACTCTATAAGACCCATAGAAGGGGCCAGAGCTGTGGCATAGTAGGCTAAGCCTCTGCATGCAGTGCCAGGTCATATGGGCACCAGGTCATGTCCCAGATACTCCTCTTCTGATCTATCTCTCTGCATATGGCCTGGGAAAGCAGTGGAGGGTGGCCTAAGTACTTGGGCCCCTGCACCCATGTGGGAGACCCAGAAGAATCTTCTGGCTTCGGATTGTCCTACCGTTTGTGGCCATTTGTGGAGTGAACCAGTGGATGGAAGACCTATCTCTATCTCTCCCTCTCTGTCTCTAACTCTACCTCTCAAATCTTAAAAAAAAATCCATAAAGTCCCGTGGTCTGGCCCTGCAAAGGCACTGCAGGTGTTACTTGAAGTTCAGTGAAGCCCTAGCAGGCAAGTTTTTAAGCTGATAATTTGGTGTGGCCCACGAATGATGCTATAAATATTCAGATGGCCCTTAGCAGGAACTGGCCCCACCCCTTGAATCTTTGCTGCACTTTAGAATCTCCTGAGCTTCAAGATCCTCGATGTTAGACCTACACAAATGAAACGTGTCGGGACCTCTGCGGGGAAGGGAGAGCCTCACCAGTTAAAAGTAAGACCTTCTGAGGCTGTTACTATGATGTGAAACCAGGGTCCTGAACCTGCTTCTTGTTCTCAGACTCGGGAATAGGCTCTATGCAGAGATAACTCGAGGCCGGTGGTGACCACACTTGGCCACCAAGCGGAGTCATCTGGGGAGTGTTAAACTCTCAGTGCTTAGGCAGCATGCCAGACCAGACCAATTAATTCAGAATCTCAGGGAGTGGAATCCAGGTACAAATAGTTTAAAATATAACCCAGCTGATTCCAGTGTGCTGCCAATGTTGAGAGCCATGGGACTGTTATTTCAGGTTTCCGAGGTGATGTTAGACCTGTTGCTTAGAGCATAGGGACTTTAGGTCTGGGGCCCAGCTTCCTAGGGCCCACCTCCAAGGTTAGAGACACCAGCACAGTTGAGTGGGGCCCCTACTTAGAGGTCTTGTCTTTGACGCTGAAGAACCCTTTCTCCAAGCTTTCAGGTTTCAATAACCAACTTCCTATTTCCCCAGCCCTACAATGGTGGTTCCACTCTACTACACTTTAGTGTTTTATTTTTGCCTCTTTAGTGCCTAGTTAACACTTTTGTCTCTAGCTCCCAAACAATTATTTCTAATAAAATAAGCAATAATTTCTTTATTTATTGGAAAGGCAGAGTTAGAAAAAGGGAGAGACAGATCTTCCATCAGCTGGTTTACTCCCCAGATGGCTGTAATGACCAGGATTGGGCCAGGCCAAAGCCAGGAGCTGCTTCCCAGTCTCCCACATGGGTGGCAGAGGCCCCGAGACTTGGGCCATCTTCTACTGTTTTCCTAGGCACATGAGCAGGAAGCTGGATCAGAAGTGGAGCAGCTAGGACTCGAACCGGTGCCCATATGGAATGCTGGTATTGGAGGCCGCAGCTTAACTTGCTGCACTGGCCTCCATGATAATAGTTTCTGTCTCCTGATCAGATCTTGACTGATAGACTGACGGATACAGAAAAGAGGGAAACCTGTACTGATGTGGGCATAGTCTGCAACTGTGGCTATTAAGAATGCAACAGAAACAATATTTAAAGGGAAATTAGAAGAAAATATTCCTGAAGTAAGGGTAGTTACGAGTGTTCAGCTTAAAGAGGGTTACCAAGTGAACAAAGCACAGAAGAACCAAATGGTGAGACATATGCGGTGATGTAATTGTTACACTTCAAGGATAAAAAGAGTTCAGTGATAACTCGGGCAGAAGAGGCAGGTTGTCTGCAACAAAATATAAACCATAAGACCTCAGCTTTGCAACTCTGACATTAGATTCCGAACGAAAAAACAATGAAGACAATGGAAGTAGAAAGGAGGTCCCACATTTTATAAAAGTTGACATTTATACACGTCCAGGTATATAAGGAGTTGGGAAACGCATCATCCGTGTATCTTTCTTTGGGGAAAGAATGGTGAGGAAATAGACGGAAAGGTGCTTCAGTCGCCCCAGGAATGAATCGGGACTCGAGATGAGCATGTAGCATTTCTGGAAAAGAAAATGGATTATGGTGGTTGGTTTTGAAGTTATTTATTTATAAATCAAATGTAAATAACCATGGAAAAGTTACAGAACAGAATGTAGCTATTCCCATTCTCAATGTGAAATATATGTAGCAAAATAACCCCCTAACTTAGAAGTTCCCAGATCATCTCCTTGGAAGCCAGAAGATGGGGTTGAGGAGAGAGGAAGTGGAGGGAAGCAAGGCTTTGCTTCCTTCATTAGGGAACTCGGTGGCAGCTTTTACTTGCTTGAAGTTGATGACTTCAGATGTGTAAGTTAAAGCATGGTATTTAGAGACATAAAAATAAGCACCTGTACAACAAAAGCGTTCTATTTACCAGATTAATAGAAGGTAGGGAAGACGAGAAAATAAGGGAATGGAAGCCTAGAAAAAATACAAGAAAATGCAGAGAAGGCCAAAGATACCTACTAGGAAAGCAAGCTTAAAGTAATACATTGAAAGGAAGTCACTCTTAGATCTATCTGACCAAAGTCCAATCCTATGCCAATTTGCAAGCATACACCAGAAGTGAAGTCAGACGCTGAATGGACACCTCTGTATCAGCCAAATGCAGAGAGAAAGCAGGCATGGGGAGGAAGGGGATTCAAGGTTAAACCAGATCAAAGTGGACTGGCGCTGCAGTGTAGCCGGTAAAGCTACCACCTGCAGTGCTGGCATCCCATATGGGTGCTGGTTTGAGCCTCGGCTGCTCCACTTTCCATCCAGCTCTCTGCTAGGATCTGGGAAAGCAGTAGAAGATGGCCCAAGTCCTTGGGCTCCTGTACCTACATGGGAGACCCAGAGGAGGCTCCTGGCTCCTGGCTTCGGATCGGCACAGCTCCAGCTGTTGCAGCCATTTGGGGAGTGAACCAGTGGATGGAAGACCTCTCTCTCTGCCTCTGCCTCTCTGTAACTCTGCCCTTCAAATAAATAAATAAATATTTTTTTTAAAAAAACTATCAAAGTAGATTAAACCAGATCAAGAGATCTCGGAGCAAACTGATGTTGGGTGTGTGGGGGGGTGCTTACCCTGCAACGAAGACACAACCGTTTGACTGTAACGTAGCCTATAAGTGCATGTGCAAAAAGTCGGAAAGACAGGGAAATACAAATCGTGCTTTAGAGGAGATTTAAATAATGAAGTTACTGCCTCCTTCAGCTTATTCTCAAGTCCCTAACTGTACCCCCGCCCCTTTTAAAAAATATTTATTGGCTGGCGCCGCGGCTCAATAGGCTAATCCTCCACCTGCGGTACCGGCACACCGGGTTCTAGTCCCAGTCAGGGCGCCAGGTTTTGTCCCGGTTGCCCCTCTTCCATCCCAGCTCTCTGCGGTAGCCCAAGTCCTTGGGCCCTGCACCCCATGGGAGACCAGGAGAAGCACCTGGCTCCTGGCTTCGAATCAGCACGTTGCACCAGCCACAGTGCACCAGCCGCAGCGGCCATTGGAGGGTGAACCAATGGCAAAGGAAGACCTTTCTCTCTGTCTCTCTCTCACTGTCCACTCTGCCTGTCAAAAAAATTTATTTATGCATTTCAGGGGCCGGCACCATGGCTCACTTGGTTAATCCTCCACCTGCGGCAGCAGCAACCCATATGGGCGCTGGATTCTGTCCCAGTTGCTCCTCTTCCAGTCCAGCTCTCTGCTGTGGCCTGGGAAGGCAGTGGAGGATGGCCCAAGTGCTTGGGCCCCGCACCCGCATGGAAGACCAGGAGAAGCACCTGGTTCCTGGCTTCAGATCGGCGTAGCTCCGGCCATGGTGGCCATTTAGGGGGTGAAACAATGGAAGGAAGACCTTTTTCTCTCACTAACTCTGTCAAGTAAATAAAAAAAAATAAAATAAATATTTATGTATTTCAGAGTTAACACAGAGAGAAGAGAGGCAGAGAGGGGGAGAGAGAGGCCTTCCATCTATGGGTTCACTCCCCAAATGTCTGCAACGGCCAGAGCTAGGACAATCTGAAGGAGCCTGGAGCTTCTTCTGGGTCTCCCATGTGAGTACAGGGGCCCAAGCACTTGGACCATCTTCTGCTTTCCCAGGCCATAGCAGGGAGCTGGATTGGAGGAGGAGCAGCCGGGACTCAAACCAGTACCCACATGGGTTGCCGGCACCACAGGTGACGGCTTTGAGTGGTACTCCACAGCACTGGTGCCTCCCCCCAACTCCCTTTTGTAATCTGGGCCTAGACAGTAGGAAGGACAGAGTTGGAATCCCTCACCCCTGGACTTCGGGCCTGGCGCTGTGGATCGCTCGTGTGCAGCCTTCAGTGAGGCACTTCTCTGTGAACCTCATCTCTTTGTGCATGAGCTGGGGAGCGTTCCTGTCTCTTACAGGGTTCTGAGCCTCTATAAGGAGCGGGTGTGTCTTCTCGTGGGAGGACGGGCAGCTGCGTGGCGAGGACGCGATTACATCATTCGCACAGAATCACACGTCCATATGTCTGCAGTGCGGCTTCTTGGCCTTGGCACTACTAACATTTGGGCCAGATGATTCCTCGTAGGAGAAGGAGTGGCGTAGGCTGGCGAGCAGCCTCCTTGGCCTCTACCCACTAAATGCCAGTAGCACCCCTCCCGGTTGTGACAACCAGATATATCTCCAGACTGCCAATGTCCCGTGGGGAACAAGAAAGCCCTCAGTGGGAGCACTGGCACAGGAATTGGTAGCTTGCTCTCTGAAAGGGGATGGTTTTTGTATCTGTGTGGTGAGATTTGGGGACATTTTTTTTTTTTGTCTTTAGGCTGTTGTGCATTTCTTTAATGCACAGTCTACAAAGTGCATGCACAAGGGTGTTGAATGAAATACAAGTGCCCGATGTTCTACAATGTTCTGATTTATTTTGTGAAACCAGGGGCCAAGCTGTCCTTCCTCAGTTGTTATCCTAACCTCTCCCCTGCACGGCTGAAGTGGGCACCACCCGGGAGCTCAGTGTTTCCTCGGCCGCCTTCGGCTCTTCCGGAGAGCGAGCAGCGATGGTTCAAAGTCGTCTTCTCCAGTGCTGACAGAATGGGCAGTCTCTGTGCAAAGGCATTCGCAGCCGTGGGACTTTATTTCAAAAGGGCAGACGTGTGATTTGTTGGTTAAAAATCAACCCAAGAAGCACGCACAAGGCAGTGATCCACCTGTGCTTAGGGCAAACATCTCAAAGGTTCCCCAAAATGTAACATCATCATATTCACATCACGCTCCGAAGGGAACAAGAAATGTGCCATTGAGCCTGATTTCTCCATTATCTTGTTGAGTTCTGATTTTTAAAAGCGCTCAAAATTCCATTTTTCCCAAAGAAAGGGAGTGCAGATTCACAGATTTCATTACCAACTTACAACAAATTGAGCAAAAAATTAGGGGGAATGTTTTCATGTACCCAGCAAGGCCGCCTTTAAAACCAGCAAACATCTGTGCACTTAAGTACCTTCTGTTGGGGTCTAAGGAATTCAGTTTCTGGAATAGACGTGAGTTCTTTGACTCTGCCTCACTTTCAAAGGCTGAATAAGAGATGAAGAAATCATCCTCGAGTTCCTGAAAGAGTATTAAAAAGGATACATCTGCCAAGAAGGGGTGGCTGGGGCATTTGGATCTTACAGAAACAGATGCAGAACACAACACCGGACTGGCACCCAGCCAGACGCTGGGGGCAGCGTTTAGAGTTTCCGTTCTGAGTTTATATTCATAACGTAGGAATCGCGTTGAGTGCTCATTTTATATGTATAGGAGTACTTGTTGGGGCTAGAACTGTGGCATAGTAGGCTAAGCTTCCGCTTGTGGCACTGGCTTTGGATCAGTGCAACTCTGGTGTTGAGGCCATTTAGGGAGTGAACCAGCAGATGGAAGACCTTTCTCTCTCTTCCTCCCTGTAACTCTACCTATCAAATAAATGAATAAAATCTAAAATAAAACAAACAAAAAAAAAACCAAAAGTATTTGTTCATCCTAGACATCCTAGAGTGCTGTTCTCATCTATAGTAGTTGCTAGACAAGTGAAGCTTTATTTAAATTAATTTAAGTTAATATAAAGTTTAGGACTCTAGTCACTTAGCCACATTTCAAATGTCAAGAACCATGTGTGACTACTGGCTATTTTTATTTTTAAAAATTTATTTTATTTGAAAGGCAGATTTAGAGAGGGAGTGACAGAAGGAGGTCTTCCATCTGCTGATTCACTCTCCAGATGGCTGCAACAGCTGGGGCAGGGTCCAGGCCGAAGCAGGGAGCCAGGAATTTCTTCCCAGTGTCCCACGTGCGTGCAGGAGCCCAAGCACTTGGGCCATCTCCTGCTGCTTTCCCAGGCATGTTAGCAGGGAGCTGGATCAGATGTGGAACAGCCGGGACTCAAATGGGTACCCGTATGGGATGCCAGTGCTGCAAGTGGTGGCTTAACCCACTACCCCACAACACTAGCCCTTCCTTCCTTCCTTTGAGTGGCAGAATGAAAGGGAGAGATGGACAGAGGGAACATGCTCCCATCTGCTGGTTCACTCCCCAGACGCCTGCAACAGCTGAGCCTAGGCCAGGCAGAATTCAGGAGCTGCAAACTCAATGCAGGTCTCCCACATGGATGGCAGTGACCCATGTACTTGAACCATCCAGAGTCTATGTTAGCAGAAAATTGGAGCCAGATATTGAACCCAGATAGTCCAATGTGGGATATAGTTATCTTAACCACCAGGCTAAATGCCCACCTCTCTGTCATTCTGGATAGTGTTGTACTGAGGACTTGGAAAAGTACAAAAGACAAATGGCAACGTGATCTTATCCCTGTGCCTTCACTCTTCAGAACTGCACATGGACTGAACTGCATTCTGATCTTAACACCTCTCATAAGAAAAACTGCTTTAACTACTACAGACATGGGCACCTCAAACCAACCGTGGAAAAATGGAATTAAAGATAAAAGTTTATTTTGTTGCAGGCATTTTTGAAATCCATGCATGTTTTTTTAAATACATACCTTACATAAACACTTGGAAGAATCTCCGTGTATGTCGTCTTCACATTATGCTGGGGATTTTAGCATGAGAATTTTCCTATCTCAAGATATATTCTTTGAAAACATGATTTTTAAGTTTATCTGTTTGGAAAGATAATGCATTCTCAGTGTGGGACACTGAAGTAAAGCAGAAAGCAAAACTGTCCAGGAATCTCACTGCTTGGTGATTAAAAAAAACTTTGACCATTTGATGAGTAATTCTTTGGGCGTAAACACATAGATGGGCACATAAATAGTTGGTTTTATTAGGGGTATTTCCATGTCAGTGAACAGAGCTACTGTATTCCTTCCATTACCTGTGGAATATTCCAGGATACAGATGTGAGGTTTGTCTTTGTTGCTTTATCTGGTCACTACCTCTCTTTGGCAAAACGTTCCCCTTCCTTCTAGAAAACCTTAACTTTTTCACCTTCCTTTCTAAAATGCTTTATTTTTTTATCTGGAAGCTAGAGTGCTATCTCCCATCTGCTGGTTCACTTCCCCTGCAGCAGCCAGGACTGGGCCAGGCCAAAGCCAGGGGCCAGAAATGCAATCTAGTTCTCCTGCATGAGTGGCAGTGACCCAACTACTGGAGCTGTCACGCTGCCGACCCGGATGCACATCAGCAGGACGTTGGAACCCAAAGCGGAGCTGGGACTTGAACCCAGACACTCAGGGAGGGGATGTGGAAGCGGCAAGTGGGGACCTAGCCAATGCCTGCTCTCTTTGTTCTGTTCATTTCCCTCCCATTATCTCCCTCCTTCCACAAAGTGTTGCTGTGCCCAGTGCTCCGCTAGTGTAAGGGAGAGAACAGTGGGGAAGGTAAAGTTCCTGCCCTCAAGGAAGTTAGAAACTAGTGGAGGAGGCAAAGACAGAAGGGAAAGACAGAGGGAAGAAATATTAACCAAGAAGGACTCAATTACAGGGGGTGGGGCTGTGCGGGAGCTGGCCTGGCTGGTGACCAAACAGAGTGGCCGAAAGCGGAGACCCTGGAGTTGGTGACTGAGACTCTTTCTCCTGCTCCCTGGGTGACTGTAGCAGGGAAGAAGCAGGTGGCTTCACCTGCAGAGGGGTGCAGCCCAGTGGAGTGGCTTTCCCGGGGCTGGGGTGGTCAAGGCTGAGGCCCTGGAACAGGGAAGAGATGATGAGGAGGGGAGAGGAAGGCTTTAAGAGACAGCTTTACTAAGGCGAGGAAGCCATGTCCAGGAGTGGCAGTGAGGAGCAGAGGACACTGTGAATTTGGCCTTTGGGGAGAGTGTGTGTGTGTTGGGGTCAGAGGGAGGGAGGGGCAGAGCAGGGCTGTAGGGAAATGGGGCTGGAGCGGTCCACCGAGCCAGGTGCAGGTGCTGGGCATTTGGGGGGAGGTTAAGGTTGGAGTGAGCTTATTTGAGAGGCTTCTGGGGGCAGGTGTTGGGTATAGAGGTTAAGGTGCCGCTTGGGATGCCTGGGTTTGAGTCTTGCCTCTGTGTCTCATTCCAGCTTCCTGCTCGCGTGCGAGGGCAGCAGGTGATGCCCACGGGTCCCTGCTGCCCACGTGGGAGTTAGGATTGAGTTCAGGCTCCTGGCTTCAGGCTGGCTCAGCCCTAGCTGTTGTGGCCATTTGGGGGGTTGAACCAGTGGATGGAAGATCTCTCTTTCTCTTTCAAATAAAATGAAAAGGAATGCAAAAAAATGTTTAAATGTAAAAGAGGGGATCCTGAGAGGACAGGCAGAAGGAGTGATGGAGAAGATGAGTGCTGAGCACCCCTCCCCCCCAGCTGGAGGCTGGCCTGGGGGTAAATCCAGGTCTGTCCGCCAGTTTACCCTGAGGCTGAGCTCTTGGGGGAGACGGGGAGAGGAGCGGACCATGGGCAGGCTCTGTAGAGAATCTGTCCATGGAGGTGCCAGCTGCCTTGTGTGAGGACAGGGACCCAGGTGGGGTGTTCAGGGCTCCTGGACCCCAGACGGACTGCATGTCTGTGGACAGGGAAGCAGGTGCTGGAAAGTTCGAGGGCGTTGTCCAGTGGTGGGCTCAGCTCTTGTCTGGTGCTGAGGATATATCTGAAGGCTGAGAGAACAGCAGCCTTACCTTGTCAGTGGATGACTACAAAAGGTGAGGCTTGCAAGCCAGGAAGTCTTGGGTTCGAATCCTGGATCTACCAATTAACCACTGGACAAATCTGGATGATTTTGGTCTCTTTTTTAAGATTTTATTTATTTGAGAGGCAGAGTTACAGACACAGAGAGGTCTTCCATCCACTAGTTCACTCCCCAGATGGCCACAACAGTTGGAGCTGGGCCGATCAGAAGCCAGGAGCCAGGAGCTTATTCTGGGTCTCCCATGTGGGTGCAGAGACCCAAGCACTTGGGCCATATTGCACTTTTTTCCCACGCTGTAAGAAGAGAGCTGGATTGGAGGAAGAGCGACCGGGACATGAACTGGTGCCCATATAGGATGCTGGCGTCACAGGCAGAGGCTTAGCCTACTGTGCCACAGCACCAGCCCCTGAGTTGGTCTCTTTGAGCGTTGGTTTCCTCTTTGGTGGGGTTGCTGGGAAGATTAAGTAAGGTCAAGATGTGTGGCAGTGATCTGTGCGTGGTACAGTGCCTCCCCACGTGAGATGCGGTCGGGAACTGTGACAAGGAGACAGAGCGGGCCCCTGTAAGTTCTTGAGCGGTGGACGCTGCTCAGACATAGCCCGGGAGGGGCACGTGCAGGACGCTGTGGATTTGAAATGTCAGCAGTGTGGGCTTGCTGTGTGGTCTTTCTGCCTGAGGCTGAGTCACAGAGGACTCTGGCCTTCACGCCGCCACTCGCGATGCCACAGAGCAAGCCTTATCTCTTCCCATGCGGGCCCCACAGCATGGATGCAAAGGGACAGAGACAGAGGCTGTGGGTGCTCACCTGGGAGCGGGGTCTAAACCACCTTCTTGAGAGGAGAGCATTTTGTCCCCATTTCACAGAGGGGGAAGCTGAGGCCCAGCAGGAGAATTAAGTGGCCATGAATGGTGTTGCTAGGGTTTCTTGGTTTTACTCTTTATTATTTTAAATATTTATTTATTTATTTGATAGGCAGAGTTACAGAGAGAGGTCTTCCATCTACTGGTTCACTACCCAAATGGCTGCAACGGCTGGAGCTGGGCCAATCCAAAGGCAGGGGTCAGGAGCTTCTTCTGGGTCTCCCACATGAGTGCAGGGGCTCAAGCACTTGAGCCATCTTCCACTGCTTTCCCAGGCCATTACTGGGAGCAGGACTGGAAGTGGAGCAGCCGGGTTACGAACCGGTACTCATATGGGATGCTGGGTAATCTACTGTATCACAGTGTCAACCCTGTATTTTAAATGTTCATTTGAGAGGCAGGGAGATAGAAACAGAAAGTTCCCATTTATTGATTCCTTCCTCAAATGGTAGCTGAGCCAGAGGCCAAGCCTTGGTGTGCATAGGGGGGCTCTTTTCCTTTTTATTTTGCTTTAGCTGGAGAATTCCTCATTTGCATATAGGAAGTGATCACCTGCTTTACTATGTAAACCAGGGCAGGTTTTGTTCATCAGAGCCACCGGGCTATTGAATGTCAGGTCAGAGAGGGCACTGTTTCTGGAGGTCTTGCAGGGGCCACTCCACCAATCCCATGGTAACACGTGTGTGAGCCCCTGCCCTGGGGCACAGGTCTCTGCTTTCACAGACAGGGCGAGTCCCTGAGCTAGGTCTCTTCTAGGCCGTGGAAGGAAGCTCTGTGTCTTGTGCACATCACAGATTCTTGCTCACCCTTCAGTCCTCGGCTCATGCATCACCTCCAACAAGAAATCTTTCTGGCATCTTCTCCTAAAAGTTAGTGGCTCTGAGCTTGGGGCTCTGGCCGGGTGTTGACTCTGTGTGCATCAAATGCATCTCCCTATATCTGTCCCCCACAAGCCTGCGAACCGCTCTGTCCCCTGCCAGAAACAGTGGTTTGAGGGGATATGTGGGGTACTTCAAAAAGTTCATGGAAAAACAAAAAGGTGAGTTGATTATGTGCAAAAAATACTGAGATCCATGCAGAGTTTTTTCATAATGCACATGTTCTGTGAACTTTTTGAAGACCCTGTGTGTGCCCTGCCATATAAGGCAGTTTGCTTTCTAGTGTCCTGTGATGAGTGGTTATGGCTGGAAGCGTCCAGAGGGAACTAAATCCTTATGGAATTTGGGGGGAGATGTCCTGGGTGTGGGGGGCTTCCAGGCAGAGGAAGGTTCCACCAGGTACTCAGGAAATCTTCCTCGGATTCACACCATAACCCCGCGAGGTCTATATGGTTGTCCCTAGTTCACAAATGGGAAGATGCGTCGCAAAAAAAACTTGCCTAAAAAGTCTCTCACTGAGAGCTGCAGAACCAGGACGGGCACTCTGGCCAGACTCCGTGTCCAACACGAGTTATTTGTCCCCTCTGCAAACAGTTGTTGAAAGTCTGTGGCCCTGATTCTCCAAGTGCAGTCCTTGGGCCAACAGCAGCAACAGCAGCCCCTGGGAACTTGTTAGAAATGAAAATTGGGGCTGGTGCCTTGGCGCAGTAGGTTAATCCACCACCTGCAGCACCAGCATCCCGTGTGGGCACAGGTTTGAGACCTGGCTGCTCTACTTCCAGTCCAGCTCTCTGCTATGGTCTGGGAAAGCAGTAGAAAATGGCCCAAGTGCTTGGGCCCGTGCACCCATGTGGGAGACTGGGAAGAAGCTCCTGGCTTTGGATCGGCACAACTCTGGCTGTTGTGGCTATTTGGGGAGTGAATCAGTGGAAGGCAGATCTTTCTGTCTCTTCCTCTCACTGTCTGTAACTCTACCTCTCAAATAAATAAATAAAATAAAAAATGCAAAACATCCGGCCTCAGACACTTCAGGTCCAGGCCAGCCGTCTCGGCTCTGACGGATTCTCCTGGTGATAGGTTTGTGAGCCACTGGCCTGCTGTTTGTAGGATACCGGGGAAGCAGAGGTCAGAGGGGACCCAGGGCTGGGGAGAGACTGCCCTGTGTGCTGACCATGCGGACTGTGGATGTGACGATGCCCAGAGAAGCCAGTCTGTGGCTAAGCCTGGGCCCCTGGGCAGTAACAGGGTCAGAGTTTGGTGCCACTGCCCTAGCCACACAGTCTCTCTGTAGCTGTGCTTCCCCGTGAAGATGGTTTCTGCTGGGGGAGAAGAGAAGCATCGTTCTTGCCCGCCTCATCTTTGGGGCCCTTCCTGCAAATAAAGCAGAGTTCCTAAGTGGGGTGAACTCCAGGCGCCTCTGGGACTGTGCTGACCGGAGGGTGGAACCACTGTGTGGGAGAAGGCTGTGTGCCCTGATTGGCTCTTCAGGTTCAAGTGCTTTTTAATTTATATAATTTATTTTTTTACTTATTTTCATTTATTTGAAAGGCAGAGAGACACAAAGGTCTTCTGTTCATTGGTTCATGCTTTTTTTTTTTTTTAAGATTTATTTGAAAGAGTTAGAGAAAGAGAGAGGTCTTCCATCCGCTGGTTCATTCCCCACATGGCCACAACACCTGGAGCTGCGCCAATCTGAAGTCAGGAGCTTCTTCCAGGTCTCCCACAAGGGTGCAGGGACTTGAGCCATCCTCCACTGCTTCCTCTGGCCATATCAGAGAGCTGGATCGGCAGTGGAACAGCTGGGACTCAAACCGGCGCCCATATGGGATGCCGGCACTTCAGGCCAGGGCTTTAACCTGCTACGGCACAGCGCCAGCCCCTGGTTCACTCTCCAAATGCCTATAACAGCTGGAGCTGGGCAAGGCTGAAGCTAGGAGCCCAGAACTCAATCCTGGTCCCCCACAGGGGTGGCAGGGACCCAAGTACTTGAGTATTTACTGCTGCCTCTCCAGGTGTGTTAGCAGGAAGCTGGATCAGAAGCAAAGGAGCTGGGGCTTGACCCCAGGCACTCTGGAATGTGGGCATCCCAACCACTGTTACCCAGTACCCGTCCCCAGTATCTTCTCCCTTCATTTGGGTGGATCACCAGGGACCATTTCCTTTGGGCCAGTTAGTGGGTGGTACGATGCTAAGATTCAGATTCAAGTTCAAGGGAGTTGGTGGATGAGGCTGGTTTCTGTTTTACTGATGTATAATTTACATTTCATAATGTGCATAGATCTTTAGAAAATTAAAAAAAAATTACTTGAAGGCAGAGAGAGAGAGAGAGAGAGAGCGAGCAAGCACTTCCATCTTTTGGTTCACTTCCCAAATCCTATAAAGGCTAGAGCTGGGCCAGGATTAGAGCCAGGAGCTTCCATGTGGATGGCAGGGACTTGATCACTTGAGCCATTCTCTCCTACCTGTCAGAGTCTGCACAGGCAGGAAGCTGGAGTCTAGAGCCAGAGTTGGGGATCAAACCCACGTACTCTAATGTGGGACATGGATGTCTTAATGGCAAGACTAAATGTCTGCTCCCCATGCACGTGTCTCAAGTGTGATGAGTACAATTGACAGTCATGTACACGTCTGGGGGCATGGACGTCTTAATGGCAAGACTAAATGCCTGCTCCCCATGCAGGTATCGCAAGTGTGATGAGTACAACTGACAGTTGTGTACACGTCTGGGACCAAGATACAGATAACTCACATCAGCTCAAGATTCTGGAGTCTTTGCTGTCAGTTCTTCCACCCCACATTCCCCTTTTCCCAGAGAACCACTCTGGTTTCTTTAGCACAGGTTGATCTTGCAAGCGGGTTTTGTTGGGGTGACCCATGTGGTCTGGTTTGCCGGGACCTTTCCCGTGTTAGTGCTGTAAGTCCCGCATCTGGGGTGGTCGGTTGCCTCAGCCAATCCTGATGCTCCAACCACTGCCCCTTCATCTGCTTCACAAAACCCACGGCTTCTGGCAGGAGGATGCTCTCGTCCTCCCAGCCGCCATCTGTCTTGGGATGAACAGGGCAGGAGTCTGGTGTTTCTGTTCTCCTGACCCCAATACCATCACATAGCCTTGAGGTTTGTGCTCTTATCTGTAAGCAGGGTGATAGCAGAAGGCCCAGGCAGTACAGAGACTTGCTACTCAAAGTGTGATCCCTGGGCCACCAGTACCAGCAACGTCTGGGATCCTGATGGACTGGCAGCATCTCAGCCCCCCACTCCCACTCCCTGATCCCCTGTCCTCCCCCAAGATCTACTGAACCAGGATCTGCATTTCAACAGAATCCCCGTGAGGCCTGTGTGCACCTTTGGGTTTTACCCCTCACACCATGGAGCTTATGTTTCCCTTACAGTCCTGGAGGTGAGGATGTCGTTGGGATGAGTCCTCACCACCAACAGGCAGACAGTAGCCAGCGAGAGCTACTGCTGGACTCAGCCCAGGCCTTTGGAAGTTTCTTTGTCTCGTCGTGATCGGGCTCTGATAAATTATTGAGCCAGGTGAGCTTTCTCTTCCACCTCTCTGAAGTAGATTGGGAGCCTCATCCAGTGCATTAAGCCCTCTCCCTCTTGTTCAAGACCAAGGTCATCTCTAGTCAGCCTCCGCTGGATGTGTTCTTCCATGCCCCCCTAAGGACAGAGCCTCCCCCACGCTCACGCCTCTGCAACTCTGATGAATTATTGAAACACCATTTGGTCAGTCACGTAGGTTCTGGGAGCCCCAGAGAGCTGCGCCTCAGAATAACTGCGTGATTTTTTTCTTTAGAAACTTAAAATAAAAGACAAATACCAAAGTAAAGAACTGGCCTGCCCACCGCTGGGATGATAACAATAAGTTTTGTTGTGTTTACTTGCAGTATACTTTCTTAAAGATTTTATTTATTTATTTGAAAGGCAGAGTTACAGAGAGGGAGAGGCAGAGAGAAGGAGAGAGAGGAAGAGAGAGTGGTCTTCCATCCATTGGGTCATTCTCCAGATGGCCTCAATGGCTGGAGCTGTGCCAATCTGGAGCCAGGAGCCTCCTCCAGGTCTCCCACGCTGGTGCAGGGGCTCAAGAACTCGGGCCATCTTCCACTGCTTTCCCAGGTGTCAGCAGAGAGCTAGATCAGAAGAGCAGCAGCCGGGACTTGAACTGGTGACTATATGGGATTCCGGCATCAGGTGGAGGCTTAGCTTACTACACCTCAGGGCCAACCCCGCAGTATACTTTGAATAAGGAGATGGCGCATTACAGAGAAAGTAGAAGTGTCTTTTAGTGAACATCCTTAAATGTTTTTTTTTTTTTTAATTTTTGACAGGCAGAGTGGACAGTGAGAGAGAGAGAGACAGAGAGAAAGGTCTTCCTTTGCCGTTGGTTCACTCTCCAGTGGCTGCCGCGGCTGGCTCACTGCGGCCGGTGCACTGCGCTGATCCGAAGGCAGGAGACAGGTGCTTCTCCTGGTCTCCCATGGGGTGCAGGGCCCAAGCACTTGGGCCATCCTCCACTGCACTCCCGGGGCCAGAGCAGAGAGCTGGCCTGGAAGAGGGGCAACCGGGACAGAATCCAGCGCCCCAACCAGGACTAGAACCTGGTGTGCCGGCGCCGCAGGCGGAGGATTAGCCTATTGAGCCATGGTGCCGGCCTCCTTAAATTCTAATCATGACCCCTTTCCAGGCTCAGCCACTATCGTGATGTTCATGAAAGCCAGGCTTTTTACAGTAATTTTCTAAAGCTTTGTATTCCATATATATATATTATATAAACTATCATGCACTACCTGTTAGTTTATAAAAATGGTATTCCTAGCCGGCGCCACGGCTCACTTGACTAATCCTCCGCCTGCAGCGCTGGCATCCTGGGTTCTAGTCCCGGTCAGGGCGCCGGATTCTGTCCCGGTTGCTCCTCTTCCAGTCCAGCTCTCTGCTGTGGCCCGGGAGTGCAGTGGAGGATGACCCAAGTGCTTGGGCCCTGCACCCGCATGGGAGACCAGGAGAAGCACCTGGCTCCTGGCTTTGGATCAGTGCGGTGTGCCGGCTGCAGCGTGCTGGCCACAGTGGTCGTTGAGGGGTGAACCAACTGAAAAGGAAGACCTTTCTTTCTGTCTCTCTCTCTCACTGTCCACTCTGCCTGTCCAAAAGAAAAAGTAAATAAATATAAAAAAAAATCGTATTCTTGTGGGAAAGCCTTTCTGTGCCCACACAGATCTGTGCTGGTCCCCTTACTCATGGTTCTTTCACAGAAGGCCACTTTTGACTTCTGTTTCTGTTGACACATTGAGCTCCCATTCTGACTGCTGCGAGGTGTTCTGTCATGTGCACAGACCATGTTTTGTTTCTCATTTCTGTCTTCTTGCATATTCTTGCATGGTTGTTTCCAGTTTTTCAGCATAGTAAACCATGCTGTGCTCTGTGTCCTTGTCGTAGATCTCACTGGGCTCACGTGGAGCGTGTCTAGGTGGCATGTCCCCGGAAGTGGATTCACGAGGGTACACGTGTGTGCCTTTCCCACTTTATTAGGTGTTGCCAATTGCTCTCCAAAGTTGCTCTTGCTATGTGAAGTCCCACCAGCAGTACAGAGTACAGTTTCTTGCATACTTTCTGACACTCGATATTGTCAGTTTTTTACTGTTGCTGGTTCTGTGGAAGAAAAATGGTTTACCTGTGTGGTTCCAGTCACCAGTAGTTCCTTCTGGTTGGAAGAGGCCTTGGCAGAGGGGAGGGTCGAGGTTTGAGCTGGGGTCTGCAGACTTAGATTCTTGCTCAGCTCTGTTTGAATTGGAGATTGGGTGGGCCTTTCCCACTTGCTGGCCTTCTAAGGGATACTGGGCCATGTGGTATTTAGGGAGAACTAAGGGGGGACCCCACAAAGTGGGCAGGATTCTTCTGTAATAAGATTTGTACAGGAAGCACCTGTACTCAGATCCTGGGGTCACCTCCTAGTGATTCCTGGGTTAATGAAAAGGCTCCAGCCTGGGAGTCAGAAGCACGTTTCGGTCCTGGCTCTAACACTGACCTTAGGTGTGGTTGTGGATGGTGACCAGGTGTTGACAGTCGGTAGGGTTCCAGCATTCATCAGCTCTGAGGGCAAGCAGGGCCTCAACTGGAGAAGCCTAGGTGGATGTCATTTTGCAGATGGGGACCAAGCTGTGGATCAGCTGTGAAGACTCAGGCTCAAAGAGTAGATCTGAAAGTGTATTTCCTGAGATCGACTCTTTTTATTCATTAGCTTTGGATAATGCGGTTTTATTGTGAGGCAGAGACTATAGCTTCACTTGAGTTGAGGCTCACCTGGCTGAGGATTAGCAGGAATGTGGCTCAAGCACTGGGAGACCTCATGGGTAGGAAGGTAAGATTGCCAGACTTGGCAAATACAAATAACTATTATTATCCAGTATTTATATGAGATCCCAGTTTAGGCATCCTGCCTTTTATCTGGCAACTCTCGGTAAGGGGCGAAATCTTTCAGTGAAAGAAGTAACTGAACACTGGGTAGGCTGACTTTGACAAGCAGTGAGCGTCTTGTTGGAGATACACAAGCAGAGGTTGCAGGCTGACTTTGACGAGTAGTGAGCATCTTGCTGGAGTACACGAGCAGAGGTTAGATAAAGCTCGAGTGGAGATGCTGTGTGGGTGATTCGGTCTTGTAGCTTCCACCTGCCTCCCAGGATAGGTGGTCACCATTGCCTGAAACAGCTCGGGACATCTTGTTTAGTGAGAAAGGCAGGCTATTGCCGGAGGCCCCCAGCCTCCTGTGCCCCAACCTGTAAGCCATTCCCATGGCTGGGAATATCCTTCACGGAGCTTGCTCAGTGAAGCTCTGTGCTTTCACGGTTCTCAAAACAAGATCATAAACAAGAAATGCTGCATAACTTGGGAATGTGGCAGAAGTGAAGACTTACCTTTGCCAGCTGATTGGAAACTTGGAGTGTGAGTCCAACCTTCTCTTTTTTTAAAAAATTTACTTACATTTTATTTACTTGAAAGGCAGAATGACACATAGATAAACACAATCTTCCAGCCACTGATTCACTCCCCAAATGCCTACAACATCCAGGGCTGGATCAGGCCAAAGCTGGGAGCCTGGAACTTGGTTTGGGTTTGTCCACATGGGTGGTAGAAACGAAAGTGTCTGAGCCATCATCTGCCCCTCCAAGGGTGCAAACTGAGCAGCGAGCTGGATGGGAAGCAGAGCCACAGCTGACACCCAGGCACTCCGATAGTGGAAGTGGGGGGTCTCAAGCATGGCCCCCACCTCTGTGTTAAGAAGCCTTCCTGCAGAGTTTGATGCACGGCCAAGTTGGAGACTCAGGTTATAGGGGATTGGATTTAGAAAGTTGACCTGAGGTCCTGAAACTGTTGCTTTGAGCTCCTCTTCTCTCCCTGGGCACTGCACTGGGGTAGGGACGCAGGAGGGAAAGGTGGCTGATGCTCTGGTAGGTGTGTTGCACTTAGAAGTTGGAGGGCAGGAGGCTGGTGTTGCGGTGCCGTCTGCAACACCAGCATCCCATTTGAGCACAGGTTCAAGTCCTGGCTATTCCACTTCCGATCCAGCTCCATGCTGATGAGCCTGGGAAGACAACGGAAGATGGCTGGAAAGCTTAGGCCCCTGCCACCCATGTGGCACTGTTGAATTTGCTGTGATTGGAAGTGGAGCAGCCTGAACCCAGGCTGGCGCTCATGTGGAGTGCCAGTGTTGAGGTGAAGTCTTCACCTGCTGTGCCACAGTGCCAGCCCCCCTGAGAACACTCATATTTCACTTGCAGTTTACAGAGTGCAGCCATCCCCTGGCATCCTCACCGGATTGGTTCCAAGAACCCCCTCTGGATACCAAAGGCCACGATGCTCAAGTGCTGTGTATGAAAGGATGTAGTGTTTGCACAGAACTGATGCACATCCTCTCATGTACTTTAAATCATCCCTAGATTCCTTATGACACCTAATACAATGTCAGTGCTTTGTGAATAGTTGTTCCACCATATGTTTAGGTAGTAATGATAAGGAGAGAATTCTGTACATGTTGAGTTCAGGCACCAGTTCTTGCAAATATTTCCCATCGGGTTGGTTGGATCCTTGGTTCAGAGCCATGGATCTAGGGGGCCAATTACACTTCACGATCATTATTTAAGCTTATGATGTGTCCATTTTCTCATCTGTACAATAGGAGTAATGACGGTAGCTGAGACGGCATAGACTCAGGATTCCTGACCTCACTGGCTCCAGCTCCAGCTCCAAATCAGTCAGGAGCAAGGAGCCTCCAGGCCCCAACTGCAAAGACTCCCCTACTGCTCTGTAAGGACTTCCCCAACCTGCACCCTTGCCTGAATAACCCATTCGACCTGTATATGACCCGCCTGGGGCATTGGTGGTGAGAAACACAGTCGGTAAAGTGTGTCATTGCCAAAAAATCCAGCAGTGGCTGGCTGTGCAGATCACGGATCCCCATGTGCAGATCCCCCCATGTGCCAAGGGGGAAGCGCTCTGCCTCCCCAGCCCCTCAAAAGCACCTGTGGCGCTCCCAGCCGGGAGCCAGTTGGTAGGCGCTCTCCCTGCCATGTTGTCTCCCTTGTGCTGGAGCATACGCCCCTGATAAACCCTGTTGGGCTGCGTGTTGGCAACCCAGTGAGCCGATGAGCCCTGAGTTGGTGTCATAGCCACCTCCTACCTGCAATGAGAATTAAATGAATTCATGTAAGTGCAGCTCTGAGAACAGTGACACATGGCAGACAATAAATGGGAACTACGTTCACTGTGTTTTATTTATTTTTTTTTGAAAAATGAACATCTTTTAATTCTATTTTTCCATGATTTTTCCCCCATTTATTTGAAATGCAGAGAGACAGCCAGCTGTGCTGGTTCACTTCCCAAATGCCTGCAAAAGCCTGGGCCAGACTGAAACTCTGAACCCAGAACGCAGTCTGGGTCTCCTGCAGGACTAGCAGGGGCTCCACTACTTGAGTCATGAGTTGTTGCCTCCCAGGACGTGTATCAACAGGAAGTGGAGCTGGGACTTGAACCCAGGTGCACTGATATAAATGCCAAACACTTGCCCCCCATGGTCACTTTTTGAGGCTGGAGTGATTTCCCTAAAGGAATGAGAGGGAGGCAGCTCACTGATGGCCTCCTGAGGATGAGGTGTTGCCCAGGGAGCAGACAGTAATGAGCATTATCTTTAGAGAATTTAAAAGCAATGAAAAAGCCCAACAAAGTCAGCCTGTTTTTTCTTATGTGTGGGCAATTTTTTAAAAAAGAATTGTTTTTTTACTTATGTGAAAGGCACAGCTGCAGAGAGCGAACAATCTTCCATCTGCTGGTTCACTCCCCAAACGGCTACAACGGCTGTGGGCCGGGCTGGATAGAAGCCAGGAGCTTCCTCCAGGTCTCCCACATGAGCGACAGGGGCTCAGGGACTTGGGCCATCCTCTACTGCCTTCCCAAGTGCATTAGCAGGGAGCCAGATTGGAAGTAGAGCAGCCAGGACTTAAAGCTGCATCAATACGGGATGCTGGCGCTGCAGATGGTGGCTTTACCTGCTACGCCACGTCACAGGCAAGCTACCGCTTTACTCTAAGATACTGAGTTGCGGAGTAGGTGTTTGGCACAGCAGTTAAGTCACAGTTTTGGACATCCACATCCCATATCAGAGTCACCGTTACTCTGTTTCTAATCCAGCTTCCTGCCAATGGACAGCTTGGGGGGCAGCAGGTGATAGCTCAAGGAGTTGGGCCCCGGCCACACCCATGGGAGACTGGGATTGACTTACAGGCTTCTGGCTCTGGCCTGGCCCAGCCCTGGCTGTTACCGGCATCTGGGGAATGAACCAGGATGGAAGATCTGTTTCTTTGCCTTTTAAATAAAAAAATAAAAATGAAAATTGAGTTGATCTAAGATATAAATTACTGTGGATTGAGTTGTATTTTAATGATATGCATGTAAGCTTCACATTAGCATATATTAATCATTTATCCTTTAATAAATGATAATTTTAATCATTTATTCTTTAATAATTTTCTATTTTACATGAGAGTTAATTCAAAAAATTCCCTGTTATATAGTCATTTCTCTATACACGTGGGCTCAGCTACATGTGTTCATTTTGAATAAGTTCCTAGTATTTCAGTATCTTTCGAGCTTGCTTTGGGCTTGGTCCAGGTCCCTAGCTCCTGGAATACTATATTTTCCTGCATTTAAACAGTTGATCCAATATCAGCAATGATCGCTCACTAATTAAATAATGAAGAAATCTGATGTGAGTTCCTTGAATTCTATCATGCTATGTGACCATGTAGGGTTTCAGTTTGTGCCTAAAATTTTGAACAGTGAATGCAATGTGGATGGTGATCTGGAATATTTTTGCTTGCTAAGTGCAAATTTTCCTACAGAAAATATTTTACTGAGTCTAAATAATTTATATAACAATAAAGCTTCTTCTTCATAATTAATTGTTTTAAGGTTAAAGAATGAATCAGGGAAGCCATGATTATTACTAATTACAACTGGATTATTACTGGAAATAATTTTTGCTGTATAGTAGGGTGTGTGTGTGTGTGTGTGTTAAATACAATCCTTTCTAATGGAGATGCACTGTGTCTGCTGGCTCTGCTGAGTCTTTTATGCTCAATGTCTCCCTTCACATACAGGGTGACCCAGAGAAGGAGGGCATCTCATTCCTGGCTTACGATTTTAATGATCTAATTCTGCTAATGATACAAACTCCTGAAACATGGCTTATTTTTGCACTCAAATTTACTCTCATTTTGTTTGTTGCTCATAACATGTTTCATTACAGATGTAACCTGGGAGACCGCCAGTGCTATGAGTCGAGTTCTCTGAATGCTGCCTACAATGCCACTGTCCGACTTGAGCCCCTTCCTGGCCTCTTGTGTGTGGGGGGGCGTGAGGGGAGAGGGTCCCTGAGGTCGTGCTGCCACTATGGGCTTCAGCAGGAGCTGGCTCTGGGGCCTGGGATGTCTGTGTCGTTAATATTTCTCCTCCTTGTTGGCCTCCTCGTACTCCCTTGGCTGGGGTGGAGGGGATGATGTTACCACGACAGTTGGTTTTCTTGGGGGTCTCCAGCCCAAGTGCTGTCTGGGAGATGCCAAGGGCTCTGACTCTCCTCCACAGGGCAGGGCCGGCTCAGTCGCCTGCAGTGGGCACCTTCAGGCACCCATGAAGCTTGGAATCCCAGGCAGATTTCCTCCCTGGCCCAAGAGGGAGAGGAAATCCTTCAGTTGTTTTCCTAATTCCATTTCTGTTGCTGTCACTGAATGGCGCAGGCTGTTGAACCCCGTCCTTCTAGAGCCCCTACCTTTCTCAGGTGGGCTCCACACCATCTCCCAGGGGATTCCCAGTGGGATTAAACCTCGCCAGCCCCCTGAGACGGACCCTCCCATGAGTGCAGCCTTTATTAACTTCCTGCATTCCCCGTCGGCTCTCCCACTCCTTCATTGAACTTGTTTGAATCTGTTCTAAAGAGGCACCGTGCACCCAAATCCTTGACCGCAAGTCTGCTTTTGGGGGCACCCAGTTTAAGCGATACCTCTTTGCTTCTGAGGCCATTATCAGCAGTGGAAGTCGCATCTCAGCCGGTTCCTGGAAAAAGTTTGCACTGCCCACCCTGTCCTGCTGCATCCTCAGGGGCTGCCCAGCAGTCCTCTCATCTCCCTGGCCGGTCCCTCCCTCCCCCACCACATTGACTTTGATTGCACAACCTCGTCTCTGTCTCCTGGAGACCCCAGGCGACATGCAGCCTCAGCAGAGGGGACATAATTGCAAAGGCACCTGCTGCCTTAGATAGTGGGAAAGTATCACAGTCAGCATGTGGCTTAATTGAATTAAAGGAGAAAAAGTCCTGCTCCTATCTCCACGGTAACTCATCGCCCTTGACGGGATGCACATAGAGCTCCTCTCGGAGGCAAGAGTCAGAGCGGGGAGGGTTGCTGGGCTGCGGACCTGGCTCTAGGGAGCTCTCGACTCAGAGAGGGTAGGAGCTGAGTGCTTGGGCCTCTATCCAGAGCTCCAAGGCTGGCCTAGGTAGGTCCTGGCCTTAGGTGTGAAGCAACGAAGGTGTTTGGGGATGAGACTAGGGGCTTCACCCCTGGGATGGAGAGCATGGCTCTGGAGCAAAGGAGATTCCTCTGTGACAGTCCTGTGCTAAGGGACAGCATCCGAAGCCAGGAGTCAGGTGCATCCCAGATCTGGGCTCAAGCCCCAGGCCCTCAGAGTCTTGTGGGGGCTGGGCATGGGTGCCACTCAGCACAGCATAATGGGGTGTGACAGGGCTCCCCAGCAATCCTGCAGGGAGGCTGGACTTCCTTGGTGTTTTCAGGCTTTCTAAGGTGCCCAGATGTAAACACATCAAGACTCCACTTCCTTTCCTAACCTGAGAGTGACTTTGATGCTCTGACCCCATCAAAGGAGTGGGAGGAGTTATGTGTGTGTGTGGGGGTCCTGAGTAGGTGAGGGGAAAGGGAAATGAATCCACCAAAGCCTGCTCTTGGGTATCCTTGTTGCTGAAGGTCCCGTGTCACAGGATGAGGCAAAATAGCTCTACTTTCGTTCCAGCGGAAAATAATAGTTTCCCCTCCTCTTATCACTGAGTCTGAGTAGACTCAGCCCAGTGGGTGCTTTGCACCTGTGCTTGCTGGGTGGTCTGCATGCTCAGAATTCCCTCCCTCCCTCTGTCACACCCAGAAGGCTTGTGTGTCACTGAGACACATGGCTGGAGACATAAGGAGCCAGGTTAAAACACAACCTTGACCATTAGGCTGAGGAAGTCGGGAGCTAGTGGCTTTGGTCAGGGCTACCTGGGATTTGTGGAGGGTTGTTGGGCTGAGGGAGCACAGTGAGCTGCGCTTTGCTAAATGAGGGGAGAGACACGTGTGCGGGTGTAGGGAGGTGTGCGACGGGGCCTCATATTCTGGGGCTGAATGTTTGCTCCAGAAGCCTGTGGTGTTGGCCCTCGGCCTGCAGCACTTGTCCCAGCTTGAACAGGACTTCCCAGAGAGTACTTCCTTGAGTCCCTGTACATCTAAATTAGTTTCCCCATTACACCCTCTTTCATAGCATTTACTATAATTTTCAATGTTTTAATTTGTCCTCCTAATCAGGTCTGAAATTCTTTGGGGGTCAGGATCTTTGTTTTCATTTATTTAAAAAAATTTTTTTTTCAGATTTATTTATTTGACAGGTAGAGTTACAGTGAGAGAGAGAGAGACAGAGACAGAGACAGAAAGGTCTTCCTTCCGTTGGTTCACTCCCTAAATGGCCGCCACGGCCAGCGCTGCGCCAATCTGAAGCCAGAAGCCAGGTGCTTCTTCCTGGTCTCCCACGCATGTGCAGGGGCCCAAGCACTTGGGCCATCCTCCACTGCCCTCCCGGGCCACAGCAGAGAGCTGGACTGGAAGAAGAGCAACTGGGACTAGAACCCGGTGCCCATATGGGATGCCGGCACCGCAGGTAGAGGATTAACCAAGTGAGCCACGGCGCCGGCCCCTGTTTTCATTTCTGTACCATGAGTGCACTGGACAGAGTTAATCAGGCAAGGAAGACTATTAAAATTTCAGATATTTGAGACAGAGTGATGCCATGCACTGGCCCACTCCCCAAATGCCCACGGTGGTGGGAACACAGTCTAGGACTCCCACGAGGGTGACGTGGACCCAGCTCCTGGAGTTACCATCTGCTGCTTGCTTTCCAGTTTGCTTTTCCGCTGGAGCTGGAGCTGAAATCCAGGTGCTCCGACTGACACAGGCATCTGAACTGCTAAGTTAGGCGCTCACCCCCAGGAAGACTATTGTAGGCAACTGCAGTAGGAGCGAGCGATTGAACTCACGTCCACTGCAGCAGAACACGGGCATTTGCAGCTCTGGGAGGATCCAGTGCAGAAGTTGTCAGGGGCACCAGTAGGATGTTGGTCAGGGTGGCCAGGCCATCTGTGGTTCCCAGCTGGTGCTTCTCAAGGCTAGGCTCCTCTGCTCCCCCAGAGACTGGGAGATAGGGGGTTTCCTTTCCTGGTTACATTTTAATGGGATGGCTCTCAGGTCCTTAAGAAAAACATTATCTTGGCCGGTGCCACGGCTCACTTGGCTAATCCTCTACCTGTGGAACTGGTACTCCGGGTTATAGTCCCAGTTGGGGCACTGGATTCTGTCCCGGTTGCTTCTCTTCCAGTCCAGCTCTCTGCTGTGGCCCGGGAAGGCAGTGGAGGATGGCCCAGGTGCTTGGGCCTGGCACCCGCATGGGAGACGAGGAGGAAGCAGCTGGCTCCTGGATTCGGATCTGTGCAGTGCGCCAGCCGCAGTGCACCAGCTGTAGCAGTCATTTCGGGGGTGAACCAATGAAAAAGGAAGACCTCTCTCTCACTGTCCACTCTACCTGTCAAAAAAAAAAAAAAAAAAAGACAAAAAAAAAAAAACATTGTTTGGCTGTAAAACTGGCTAAAGATGGGGAGAATGTTTACATCCTGAAGGAACCCTGCACTCTTCCACCCCACAATAGCAAAGTTTTCTAAAGCGAATGCTGTGGGAAAGTGGAGGACAGGACCCAGCGGTCACGAAGAAACCTATCTCAAGTTTAGCTGGACTGCGGGGAAGTGAGGGTGTTCTGGGTGGGGGACCCTGGCTTCCATGCCCAAGGGGTAACAGGTGTATTGAACTGGAATGTAATGTACACATCTGTTATCTCTATGTGGTTGGCGAGTGTCATGAGGTCCCGGCTCATGCCCGTGGTATTCGTTAGGGCAGACACAGTGGTGCCGGCGTGCTTCTCGCCTAGTGCGGGATTCAGGAAACACTCATGGGAAGAACGATGGAATGGATGTGTGAAGAGCTAGAAGCATCAAGGATGACTCTGCCATTTCAGCGTGGCAGAGAGACAGGAACGGGCGAGTGCCGGCTCCCGTGTGGGCGGATGGTGCTGGGCTGGGGGCAGAGGAGACTGCAGAGCCTGGGCTTTTTGGAGGGCGTGGTGGCTCCATGCCGAGTTCTCGGGGTGCCAGGGCCGTCAGTGTCTGGTGTCTGTGACAGAGATGATTAAGGGAGCGCTGCTGGTGCCTGGAGAGACGGCTGCAAGTGCAGATTGCACCTCTCCCCTGCCCTCTGTTTGATTTCTAACAAGCCACAACGATCCTGGGATCCTGGGGGAAATGACAACGTATGCTCTTTTAAGTTTATTTAGAAGACAGAGCTGCATGGAGGTGAGGACCCCCTTCCAGGCTACCCCACGGGCAGATGGATGCTGGTGCATGTAATTACTTTCAGGGTCAAAGCAGCGCAATCAGCTCTTTTGTCAGCAGCATTCATTGAATAGTTTTATCGAGCGCCTGAGGGTGATTTGTTCCAGCACTGGAGTAATTGTCCAGCCAACCACAGGCTCCCTCGAGGGAAGGTGGTTTGAAGGAAGCATCCCAAACGTTTGTGACTAAGGCTGGACGGCTTCATTCATTAATCCAGCAAGTGTTCATGGAGCACCTACTGTGTGATGGGCCCTGTGCCAAGCTTTGGAGGCGGAGAGAAGGAGGGATGGCTGTTGCTCTACAGACACTGTGGGTTTAGGGGATAAATGGAGCCCCCTCTCGTTGCACACTCATTCCAGGTGCCCCCTGGGAGGACCCCGAGGAGAAAAGGCTTCCTCCTGCTGGAAGAGGCTTTGGATAGGGTCCGGGGGGATGATGGGTAGGCATGGGGGTGGGGCTGGACAGTGCACCCATGGCCATTCAAAGGTCAGTTCTCCATGGAAAATTCACACTGGAAAACCAACCCACACAATTGTTCAGAAAAGAGGACCTTCTGGGATTAGGTCCAGTGGAGGAAATAGCAAGGAAAGTTGCTGAGAAGAGAGGGGAGGCAGCAAGAGCATACAGGACCTTGGAAACTGAAGCAAGGAGGTGGGGGCTTTATCCTAAGCACCACAGGAAGCCCATGGATGATTTGACTGGGGAGCAGTGGGATCAGAGCAATGCTAGCACACGAGGGAGTATTCGCTATAGGCTAATTTTTGTAATTATTACTTGTAGCTAAAAAGAGCAATTCATCTGGCTGTGGCCTGGAGAAAGGATTGCAAGGAGCCAAGGTGAGTTGGAAGGAGGCCACTGTAATGGTCCAAGCCACATTTGCTGGTGGTGTGGATCAGTGGTTAGACATGGAGAAAAGTCCAGGAAAGATTAAGGAAATCAAACTGGCAGGACCTGGTTGAAGAACCCCAAAATCGGGAATCCCACATGCTCGGGTGGTCGCCCAAAGACCCAAACTCCAGACCAAGCTGATGCAAGAGCATGAGGATTTTATTAGGCGTTTGTGCAAACGGGCTCCCTCCCCCAGCAAAGGTGAAGGGAAGAAGCCTTGAGCAGCAGCTGCAAGCCACTTTTAAATGCAAAAACCACAAAATTAACATATCTTTAGATAGGGGGGGACTGTCTGTCCAGAGCAGGTGGGAGTTACAATAAGTTTCTTTTCTGGGGAAACCGAAACTTATGGAGAAAGTTAGCTGACCAGGGAGAGGCATTTTTCAAGGTTAGGCATTTGGCAAGCAAAATTTGCAGTTAGCTCCTAGCTATACTGGTTACTGAGCACACCAGAACACCGGGATAGTGGTTCCTTGGGTTTTTCACTGGTGAGTGGCTAGAGGGGGTCGGAAGCAGAGGCAGGAAAGGGGAGGGGTGGGGATCATGTCTGTGTTTCTGTCTCAGGAGGGTGAGTAGATACTGGAGTTTGTCCTGGTGTGGGATTGGGTGACTGGCAGGTGATGAGAGCTTGTCTTTTCATACTGAATTAAACAGCAAGTGGGGGTTTCCAGTGTTCCTTTGGGTGCACAGGGTTGGGGCCCTGGAGGGCTGTTTTTCAGGGAACTGAGGTTATTTTCATTTCCACAAGGTACTTGTTTTGGTTTCGAGTTTCAGGCACAGTACTGAGAGTTTGGCACCTTCTTAGTCTGGGCTCCTGGATGCTGAGACAAGAATTCAGGGGAAGAAAATTTGGGAAGCAGAGGATGTAGGAGAGCACAAAGCATTTCTCTTATACTCTTATACACTTTGGATGCAACCCTGTAAATTAGACGTAGAAAAAGCCAAATGAACAAGAGAAAAATAAGTTTATTAACACGGCAGTGTTCATATGGATGGGAGTGTGGCGCGAGCTTAGGACTCCTACCAGCATCTTGTCAAAGAACAGTGGTTTTGTAGAGAAGTGACATGACAGAGGAAAAGGACTTCGAACTCCTGAAGGTGGCAAATATGTGGGTGCTGAGGTTTGAATATGGCTTGTCTCCTCCAAAACTCATGTTGAAATTTAATTCCTCTTGTGAGACATTAAGAGGTGGGACCAGGTATGACTTTTCAGGGGTGATTAGGGCTCTGCCCTTGTGAATGGATTAATCCATTATGTGATTAGTGGATTACCTGGGGAGCGAGTCTGCTGTCAGAGTCAGTCTGGCTAGGTCTTCTGTGTCGTCCCTGCATCTGGCCGTGGGGTATCTGGAGCCACCCTGGGACTCTCCAGCCAGAAGGCCATCAACCTTGGGCCAGAACTGAGAGCCAAAAATATCTCTCTTCTTTTCAACATACCCTGTCGGTGCTACTGGGGCTGTTAGCAACAGAAAATAGGCACAGACCATAGGGAAAGTAGAGGCAGATAAGGGTAGTTAGCAGAGTTGTTCTGTGTGAACTTCTTCCATGATGCTTCCTTTCTGGGGATAAGGTTGTCGTTCCCTTCCTGGTGTGACGTGGGGGAACACCCTCACCAGAGGGATGCATGTCCTGCTCTCAGGCAGACGGGGAGGCCAGAGAGCTAAGCCTGCACTTACTTTTTCTCAGTCGCCTTCAGCTCAAAATAGTCCTTATGCCCGAGTGGTACATTTTGGAATAATAGACTCTGAGTGTCTTCAATTTGCACAAGTTGGAAAGTGAAGAAGGGGGGAGAATGGAGCCAGCAAAGTGTGTTACTGAGCCAGCAGCCGTGATGGTTCAATGCTGTGGGGAGACCTGGGGAATTGGTACAGAACATGTCTCAAACTGATCCTAGGCAGGAGGTGAGGGAGCAGAGACCTGTACACCATTCTCTCAGTCACTGGTTGAGCGTAGCTCCTGGGAGTGTTCTTTCCCTGGCATATCTGCCCTGCCCTGCCTTGGATGGGCAGCTTGCCATGGTGCCTGGGAACAGGTGTAGATATTGACAGGTGGGCTTTGCTGGAGCACAGTGAAATGTCCAAGGAGGGTGAGCAGCACATTGATATACATCATCAGCTGCAGAGTTTAATAATGGAAGTGGTATAGATTTCTATCCCACGCTATCTAGCAATGGGTCCTCTACTCAGACATATATCATATTGGCCGTCTTCAAATAGAATCTGGTTGCTAATGGAGCAAAGTACTGTGTTCATAGCACAGGGGATGGGATACAGCTGTAATCAACCCATCTGCTAACAGTTCCACATCTCACCTGCTTGGGGTTCATTCGTTCGCTAGAAATGAACATAGTTCAGTTATGGTCATGTTAGGTACTTTCCATGTCTGATCTCAGTGGATGTTTATAATAAAACCTGTGGATACAGTTAGACCCCTTTCCTAGATGAGGATGGACTCGGTGGTGTGTTCTTGTTTGAAGTGGTTTGTCATCATCAGGGCCAAGTTTCAGGTTGTCTTCCTTCCCCTACCTTTTGCTGCTTTCTGGCAGGTAGGAATTACGAGAGCCATCTAGGCTCAAGCGTTTGCTGTATATTTGCATCCAATATTTATTGAGGTTCCCAGGTCCCTCCAGTACTTACTGTCAGGGCTTAATAAGTTCTAAATAATAATGATTTTCTCCCGGATGAGTATAGATGCTCCTGTCAGCTGAGGCTGATTTCCACCTAATTTGCAGGGAATTTGTGCTGCACAATGATGAGCTAAATATTTATGCAGAGAGAGGATGTATGTACAAATCACATTTCCATAAGAAACATGAGGCAAATGAGAGTTTCCCATAAAAAAGTTTATTGATGGGAAAAGATACTTTGGAGAATTAAACATTAGCCAGGATTAACCAGCATTGTCTAAGAGTTAGCCACATGTAGGCAATTGAGCATTTATACCAGAGCAAGTGAGTTTGTTGAGCTACCAAGGGTTATTGGAGGAGGAATTGTTTCTGTGTCTCAGAATTCAGGGATAAGATTGGGAATGTGGTCTAAGTTTCTCTGACCAAATCCTTTGGATGACCGTGGTCCAGATACTCCATCTAGCTAAGCCTCAGGTTCTCAACCGTAAGTTACTGGATAGAATTGGATGTTCTTCAAAGCCCTGCCTACTCTGTCTTGTAATTCCGTGTGCCACAAGTAAGTCTTGCTGTTTTTGTGTATGCCAAGGAGCAGACTATTGACCTTGGCTGCCCATCTTCCTATCGAGGGGAAGGAGTCAACATTTAGGCTACTTAGGTTTTGCCAGAATCCTACCAAGTGCTTTATATGAATCAACTTATAGCTCCCCAAAGCAGCTCTGTGGCATGGGTTTTATTTCCATTTTAGAGCTGTAAACTAAGGCACAACTGCTACTTCTGGGGTCATGTCCAGCCTTTCCTACCCACACCTAAATAAGTTCAACAAAAAGATTCTTAGGGGCCAGCACTGTGGCGTAGTGGGTAAAGCCACCGCCTGCAGCACCGGCATCTCATTTGGGTGCCGGTTATAATCCTGGCTGTTCCACTTCCAATCCAGCTCTCTGCTAAGGCCTGGGAAAGCAGTGGAAGATGGCCCAAGTCCTTGGGCCCCTGCACCCACATGGGAGACCCAGAAGCAGCTCTTGGCTCCTGGCTTTGGATCGGCGCAGATCCAGCAGGTGATTCTCTTTGGCTCTACCTCTCTCTGTAACTCTTTCAAATAAATAAATTTTTAAAAAAACAGATTTTTTAAAGGTAGCTATTTTTGTTTGGAGTTGTCTACTAAGAAGGTACCATGTGGCAAAGAGCATAGGACTTGGAGTTGTATGGGTCTGGGTTTGCTCTTGTTGAAACAGTTTGCGACTGGCAGAGCCAGGTTTCCACCCATTTTCCTTCTTCCACATTTTGCTGCCTCCTGGCAGGATTACAAGAGCATCTGTGCCTGTGTTCACCTTCTCCATGGACCAGTGAGAGTCACCTGCATTTATTCCTGTGTCGTTTGCTCACCTGCACACCCTCACCTGTGATCTCCGTGGATCCTGTGAGAAACCACCCAGCTCGTTGGTGCCCGTTGAATCGTTGGCTGTTCTAGGTTTCTCCCCAGGGACTGACTCAGGTGGCCATGCTCACTGCTGCCCTGGTGTGGGAAGAAGTGCTGGGTGTGTCCCTGGCTTTCTCTCCATCCTGGCTCCCTTAGATCTTTTAGTTTGACCCTGTTTGAGCCCCAGTCCTGCTGAGTTCTTCCTGTGTCCATGATTCATGGCTGGGGAGCAGGTTAAGGTGTGAGCAACACCAGATTCTACTTGGGCGACTTGGAGTCATTCGCTTGATTTCTCTGGGACTCTATTTCTCTTCTGTAAAATCGAGATGGTTTTGAGACTTTAAGACTTTTATAGTGTGTTAAAGACTTGTTATGTTGACCTTAACTGCATATTGAACAGTGTTCCACTCTCACCCCAGGGAATGACCTCGGTCCTCCAGAGAGGATTTTTAGTGGCAGGGAGAAGGGCTCATCAGCGTTGTTAAGAGGGACACCTGACCCAGTCAGTGCACTGTTGTGAACACCACGGCAAACATGCACTGTCTTCATGCATATTTTTTAGTATTTATTTATCGGAGAGGTAGAGTTACAGTGAGAGGGAGAGACAGAGAGAGAGGTCTTCCTTCCGTTGGTTCACTCTCCAAATGGCTGCAATGGCCGGAGCTGCACCAATCCGAAGCCAGGAGCCAGGAGCTTCTTCTGAGTCTTAGACGTGGGTGCAGGGGCCCAAGGACTTGGACCACCTTCCACTGCTTTCCCAGGCCACAGCAGAGAGCTGGATTGAAAGGGGGCAGCCGGGACTAGAACCAGCACCCATATGGGATGCTGGTGCCGCAGGTGGAGGATTAACCCATTGTGCCACGGTGCCGGGCCCTTTATGCATCTTAAAATAGAAATGGAAGATTCCATTGCCTTGACTATACATGGGTGAGCAACCTTCCTCAAATGCTGCTTTAAGATTTGTTTCTGGGGCCAGCAGACCTGACTCGATTCCAGCATAGCCACTTGCTGGTTCTGTGAGCTCAGCAGGTTGTAAGCATTAGTGGGGTGAATCTAATCCAAATGATTCTGAACCCAGAAGAAAAAGATTTTTTTTTTCAGATTTTACATATTGAGAGGTAGAATCACAGTGAGAGGGGGAGAGAGAGAGAGACAGAGACACTGACTTCCATCCACTGGTGCACTCCCCAAATGGCCACAATGGCTGGAACTGAGCTGATCTGAAGCCAGGATCCAGGAGTTGATTCTGGGTCTCCCATGTGGGTACAGGGGCCAAAGGACGTGGGCCATCTTCTACTGCTTTTCCAGGCCATAGCAGAGAGCTGGATCAGAAGGGGAGCAACTGGGACTACAACCGGTGTCCATATGGGATGCTGGCACTGTAGGCGGTGGCTTAGCTCACTACATTACAGTGCTGGCCTCCCACTGTTTAATTTTAGAACATTTTTATTACCCCCCTAAGAAATCATACATCTATTAGTTATCATTCCTTGTATACTCCTGGGAACCACTGAATTACTTTGTTTCTTTGCGAATCTGCCTATTCTGAAAATTTCATATAAATGGAATCATATGAAATGTGGCTTTTTGTGACCAGTTTCTTTCACTTAATATTGATGTTTTTGAAGTTCATCTTTTTTTCTTTTTTTTTAAAGATTGATTTATTTATGTGAATGGCAGAGTACAGAGAGATCTTTGATCTGCTTGTTCATTCCCAAATGATCCCGAAGGCCAGTGCTGGGCCAGGCCAAAGCCAGGAGCCTGGAACCCCATCTGGGTCTCCCATGTAGGTAACAGGGGCCCAAATACTTGGCTCATCATCTGTTGCTTTCCCAGGTGCTTAAGCAAGGTGCTGGATCAAAAGCAGGCAGCCCAAACTTGAATGGGTACTGCTGTGGGATGGTGGCACTGCAAGACGCGGCTTGGCCTGTGCCAAACGCCAGCCCCTCGAGGTTCCTCCTTGCGGTAGTACAAGTTAGTGTTTCATTCCTCATGAGTGAGTAATAGTCCAGTGAATGGATACACCATTCGCTGTAGAACAAGGCTGATTGCCTGCCTGTTACTCCCAGTCACGCTCTGTGATTCTGGGTGTTTGAGAAGGGAATGATCTTATTGCCATCCAACAAGGAGGTGTGAGAAATGACTCAAGTCTGCTTCCTGGCCTGGGCCTAGGGAACTTTATGGATTAGGTAGCAGAGCTGGTGTGTGGAAGCCTCTCACAAGCCAAGTTAGGCTTGGATTCAGGGCAGCGGGTAGGTCAGACTTCTGGTTCTGAGTTTCTGTGTTTGAGAGAGCTCTCATTTCTGAAAGGGCTCCCGTGTATTTAGGTTCCCATGCGGCTCTGGTTTCTTTGGTTCCTTCTGCACACGCTCAGGATGCCTGGCATGAAGCTGTTGGTGCTGGGTACCCTGTGTGCGTGCATGGCCATGTCCTAAAATGCAGGGATCTGGGCTCTGGTGTGGAGGCGTGCCAGGTAGAGTTGCCACCTGCAAGGCTGGCATCCCATGTGGGCACTGGTTTGAGTTCCAGCTGCTCCACTTCTGATCCTGCTCCCTGCTGATGGCCTGAGAGAAGCAGCAGAAGATGGCCCAAGCATGAGGGCCCCTGTCACCCAGGTGGACGACCTAGATGAAGCTCCTGGCTTTGGTCTGGCTCAGTCCGGGCTGTTGAGGCCCTCTGGGGAGTGAATAAGCACATGGAAGATCTCTCTCTGTCTCTCCCTCTCTCTGTAACTTGGACTTTCAAATTATATAATATATATATATATAATATCATATATTTTAAAAATAGGGACCTAAAGAATATGATCAGACTCATTGTTAGAACATAAGACAGAGAGACTTCCAGGAAAACAATGGGGCACATAACGAGAGATTTTTGAGTTTGGGGCATTGGGGGGAACCTGTTAAAGGGTGGCTTGGTATCACACTCATCAAGTTGTTGATGGATGTTCAGGCTGTTTCCACTTGCCGGCTGTTGAGTGCTGCTATCAACATTCAAGTGTACACGTTTGTGTGGACATCTATTCAGTTCTGAGGACAGACCTAGGAGTGCATTTGTTGGGTCATGTGATAACTCCAACATTTGGAAGGACTGCCAGACTGTCTTCCCAAGTGGTTTTCCGTGTTAACAAGCCCACCTCCACCTCCAAGAACTCGCTGATGGGTGATGTTGGTGCAAGTGCGTTTACAGATGCTGTCATTTACTGGAGCCTCAAGTCCAGTTTGGTCCAAAGTCTCAGAGGAAGACTGAGTGTGAATTAGAGTATTTGACTTAGCGTTGCCAGAAAAGGCCTCTTCAGGTTTCCAGTGTTGCCACCTTCATATCCTGTAATAAAATGGAAAACTTAGTCCAGCTTGGATTGAGTTCTTGAGTGAGTTCTGTGATCCAGCAGAGGGAGAACAGCTTAGGAGGATGCCTGCCTTGCTTTGAGTTCCTTTGGAAGGAGGTCCTGGGACCAGGATATGTATACAAAGGATTTCCTTGGGATGTGATCCTAGGAATTGAGACACACAAGGGAAGGAGGTCCACGAAAGGGCTGTTATCAAACAGGTTACTACTCTGGTCAGTTGGAGCTCCATCCCGTGGAGGAGGTGGTTCTGGGGCGTTACCCCAATTTTAAGACAAGGAAGCTGAGCATTTACCCACTAATTCCTGGTCTGTCTATTGCCTGAAGCCTGCTTCTGGGGGTGTGAACTTCCTGGGTCTCCTGGCATTCCCTGCACCCATAACCACAAGTAGAGCACTGCATTGGGTGCCCTGAGTGGCCCTTAGTGCATCAAGGTGAGTGTTGAGAGGCCATGGGCAGGCAACCACCAGCCAGGGGACCAACCCACCTGTGGCCATCCCTAGCTACATGAAAAGTTTCCTTCAAAATGCCATGTTAAGGCTGTCTCTGTTGATCTAAAGAAATCAAAAGTAGGACAAATAACATCTTTTCCTAAACCCCTCTCCGTAGGGGTAGGAAGCACAAAGCTGCCAGACAGGGGAAAATAGCTGATAGATACTTTAAAGTTAGGGGCCTTTCTTCAGGGAAGAGAAGAATGGGGCGATTGAAAGGCACTTGCTGAAGTAATCAGAGTTGAGAGGCAGGAATAGAAATGGAAATCACTCTGCCTCGACAACTTACAGGGATAATCAAGGGCGGGGAATTGTGCCAGCTCCCCTCCGCAGAGCCCTGAGCACATGTTTATCTTTGCGCCCAGTGGAAGGGAGGCCTGTGGAGCCACTATCTCCCCATGCCTCTGGGAACCAGAGGGCATGAGGTGAAAATCCCAGTCTGGGGTCTCCCGTCAGGAGTCCTGGGTGGGGCCGTGCAAGGTGTACTTGAGAAGACCCCGGCTGGCTCTGAATCGGGGGCCTCTGAGAGGAGTCAGTACTGCTGCAGGTGAGGTTCTAGATATGTTTTGGAAAAGGACAGGAACAGGCAGCCGGATCAGGCTCTTTTCTTTTTCTAATAAAGTTAAACACACGTGCTTTTGTTACCGGAGAAATTTGCAGGGTTCTTGTCTTTGCGCAAGAAAGAATTCAGGCGTGAGACAGAATAGTGGAAGGTAAAATAGCAAGGATTATTAGGGAAGGGACATCCGTAAGGACAGATAGGCACCTCTCCAGACAGAGCCTGAGAGACTGGGGGGGTGGGGGCAGCTCTCCAGACAGAGCCTGAGAGACTGGGGGGGGGGGGTGGAAGAGTGGAGAGAGAGTACACCTGGCCAGACCAGGCGGGCAGCTCAGCAGACTGGCAGAGGGCTGAGCACGCAGTCTGGTTGAGGCTGGGGGTTTTTAAGGAGATGGGTCTTGCTTCCCCTACCTCTGCTTCTTTTGGAACAAAGGGCTTTTTGGATATAAATAGAAAAACTTCTCCCTTGAAGGTCTGAAACAAAGGACTTTATGGATGCAAATATTATCAGGCAGGAGGAAGGGAGCAGGGTGTTTGAGATGCAGATACTGGGCTGCACCTGGGAGATTGTGGAAGATTGTCAGGCAGAAGGGGTGGGGACCTCCACCTGGCAGGTTATCAGGTAGAAGAGGGCAGGGCAGGATGTGAACACTGGGCTGCCCCTGAAACATTGTCAGGATGACTCTGAGATGCATATGCTGGACATAGATGTTTTCTCTTTAGGCCTTTATGTCACACACACATAAGCTCATAACTGACTTCCTACCTAACACTTTCTTCTGTTTTTAAGAAATGATTAGAAGGTGGAAAGAGAGACGCACAGAGGTCTCCCATCTGCTGGTTCACTCCTCAGACACCTGCAACAGTCAAGGCTGGGCCTTGAAGTCGGGAGTGGGAACTCAGCCCAGATCTCCAAGTGAGTAGCAGATCTGCTTGAGCGGTCACCTGCTGCCTCCCAGCGTGGACCTTAGCAGGAAGCTGGAATTGGGAGCAAAACCAAGACTTGACCCCAAGCACCCCAATATGGGATGTGGACATCCCAAGCAACATTCTAATCACTGTGCCTAACACCTGCCCCAGATCCTTTCCTAGTGTTGCTTGGGGCCCTACTCGGATCTAGCCCAACCTCCGCTGTTCCACCCCTGGCCAGAGTACCCAGAGGAAAATCTGTTGGGGCCGAACTTCATCCTTGATCCTATGGGAACTGCAGGCCTTGTGGTCATCTCTGTAATACAAGCAGTCACCCAGGCTCATCAGCTCAGAGAGACAAGTCAACTTGCTCTAACTGGTATCTCTCTTCAGTCCTGGAAGTCCACCGGGACTTTCCTGGGCGGGCAGGAAGAGAGAGGTAGGAGAACCGATCCTGGGGACATTGTCCTGCGTTTCCCTGGGCTCTGCTGGCTTGAGGGTGGTGCGAGAACTTGGAGGAGGCAGCAGAAACTCTCCCAGCGCTCACCGCCAGCATCTGAGCTCCACGTGCAGTGGCGCCTTGGTTGATCCGTGTTTCCCGTGGTCACGGGCATGTGTCATGTTGGGGTCTGCCCAGCTGCCCCAAGTGCTGCACTTTCCTCGTGGAAAAAATTGTCAGTTTATCACAATAGACAGCACTCAAGAGAAGACAGCAAACCTATGAAAAGACGCCCAACATCACTAACCATCAGGGAAATGCAGATCAAAACCACAATGAGATATGACCTCACTCCTGTCAGGATGGCTGGGATCCAAAACACAGTAACAAGTGCTGGGGAGATGGTGGGGAAAGGGGAACCCTTACACACTGTTGATGGGAATGTACCTGAGTGCAGCCACTGTGGAAAACTGGGGATTTCTTACAAAAGAAGTAGACTTGCCATATGATGCAGCAACCCCATTGCTGGATATACACCCCCACAACATGAACACAGAACACCTGCACCATGTTCATAGCAGCACTGCTCACAGTAGCCAAAATATGGAATCCACCAAGGTGTCCATCATCAGATGAATGAGGAAAGTGTGGTCTTGAAAAACCCGAGGAACTCCCTCCCCCGCCCCCCCAGGTTAGCCACTCCCCAGTTCCGGTTTCCCCAGAAAAAAAACTGGTTGTAACTCCCGCCCAGGCGCCCACCTGGGATAGCCACGCCCCCCATCTAAAGGATCCAATGAGTACTCTTGGTAACATTCAAACTGGCCAATCAAACCAAAGCGCGCGAAATATGTTAATCTTGTGGTTCCTTTCTTTAAAAACTGCTGAAGACTGCCGCTCGGGGCCTCTCTCTTCGCCATTGCCGGAGGAAGCCCATTTGCGCAAATGCTTAATAAATCCTCATGTTCTTGCATCAACTTGGTCTGGAGTTTGGGTCTTTGAGCGACCACCCGAGCATGTGGAATTCCCGATTTTGGGGTCCTTCAGTCTGTTTACACAATGGAATATTATTCAGCTATAAAAAAGAATGAAATTCTGCCATGTGCATCAAAATGATGCAAGTTGGAGGACATCATGTTGAGTGAAATAAGTGCGACACCGAAAGAAACACTGCGTGTTGACCCTTATTAGTGGGAGCAGAAATGAAAGAAAAATGCCTTTTTGTGTCAGTATTGCTGCAAATACGGTTTTGTCAATCTTAGTTTTATACCTTTGTCAAACCCATGGTTAAAAATGTTGTTCTGTAGCTTTAATGATCTGTGATTACTTTAAAATTCACTACTTATGGGTGAAATGGTCCTCTTTCCATTCAGCTGCTGGTCTGTAGCTCTTTGCCTAAGTTCCCGCTAAACTAGGTTCTTTTTTGCTTTTTACTTGCTGGACTTTTTATTTGGTGGAGTATTAAGCCCTTGTCTGCAATGTAAATTAAAACTATGTTATCTCTAAAAAAAGACAGAAAGGGAGAAAGAAGGAGGGAGGGTGAGAGGAAGGGAATATATTCTTAGAATCGCATCCATGAACTATATTGAATCTGTCAAAAACTAAACATTAAAAAAAATTCGTTGATCTGTACCAGGCTCGACTTCAGAAAACAAATCCCATCTCTCCCAAGACGCCTTCTGATTGCCTGTGCAGCTCCAGCACGCGGGCCCCTCTCTCAGGAGAACAAGCCCTCCCCTGGGCTCCCTGCATTTCGGGGCACTTCGACACTCATCAGGCTGTTTGGGTTGGATCGAGAAGCAGCCAAATATGTTTTCCAGGGTGAGGACTGGGAACATGATCCTATTCCTGCTGGGCGAACGTCCCCACGCGTGGCATGGCCTTGGGGGTGGAGCTGGAGCTGAGAAATGCAGCCCAAGAGAGCGAGGCTGGTGAGCAGCCGTGTGGGCACAGGCCCTGTCCGATGCAGTTGCCCTAGCCAGGGTCCCTTGGGAGTCTCCATTGCCTTCTCTGATGTCTTTGCAGCCTCCCCCAGCGACAGGTGTCTTTGAATTAGTGCCTCCTCGAACCCACCCATGGAAAGGAGACGAAGGAGGAAGCGAGGTGTGAGAAAGTGTGGAGATTGACTGCGATACACGCTTGCTGCATTAGGTGTAATAGCAATGTGATGGGATAATTAATGGGATTACTCAGTGCTTTGTTGAGGCTGCTACAGTAGAAGCAGAGACTGAACACAGTCTGCTCAGGTTTTTGTGGTTTCTCTTCCTGTTCATCTGCCTTCCAAGTCCTTTGCTTCTAGTGAAAGGAGAGAACTGGACTGTATCTCACATGCACCCACAGTGGTGGAACAAAAACCTTCCTCGCCCTTGTTCCAGGACCCCATCAATGTCTTGCTATAAACACACAGTGCTCTTACCTCTGTGTACCTCAGTTTTTTCAACTGTGAAATGGGGACACTGAAATTTGCCACACTGATGGGGCTGCTATGAGGATTAGCTGAGTTACTATAGGTAAAGCATTTGAAGATTTATTTATTTATTTGAAAGGCAAAGTTATAAAGGCAGAGAGAGAGAGGTCTTCCATTTGCTGGTTCACTCCCCAGTTGGCCACAGTGGTTGGAGCTGTGCCATCCACAGCCAGGAGCCAGACTTCTTTCATGTCTCCTACGCGGGTTCAGGGGCCCAAGGACTTGGACCATCTTCTTCTGCTTTCCCAGGCCATAGCAGAGAGCTGAATTGGAAGTGGAATAGCCAGGACTAACCACTGCCCCCATGGGATGCTGGCATTGCAGGAGGGCCCTCATAAAGCATTTAAAACATATTCTGGCATGTAGATGTCCAATAAATGTTGGATATTGCGGTCAGTGCTGTGGCATAGTGGATAAGTTGTTGCCTGCAGTGCTAGCATCCCGTATGGTTTGAGTCCGGGATGTGGGAGATGGCTCAAGTCCTCAGGCCCCTGCACCCGTGTGGGAGACCCAGGAGGGGCTCTTGGCTCATGGCTTTGGATCAGTCCAGCTCTGGCCATTGCGTCCATCTGGGGAGTGGGCCAGCGGATGGAAGATTGATGGATCTCTCTCTTTGCCTCTGCCTCTCTGTAACTCTGCCTTTCAAATAAATCTTTTTTTAAAAAGTTGGGTATTATTGTTACTATCACCAATGTCTGGAGTCAAAGAGGGAGAGAAATATGAAGGAAATGGACCCATCAAAATTCCCATGAGGAGCAGAACAGTAGGGTATCTAGAATGTACTTACTTGAAGGCGTTGGCTCCTGTGATTGTGGGGCTGACAAGTCACAGATCCTGCAAACTCCATGGCAGGAGCTGGAGCTTTTTTTCTTGCCTTGCTCTCAATAGATGGGGCAGAGTCTGTCCTGCTTCAACAGTGCTGACTGTCATTTGTCCAGGACTTTTGGTTGAAGATGAAGTAGCGGCACACAGGTGTCTGTCAATCCATGCTAGAGCGTGCCTCCCACCCCCACCCTTGTGGACTTAAGACTCTTCAGTGGGAAACTTATGACACACAGCTTTGCTGTGGTCTCCCCCAGTTACAAAATTTTCTTTAAAAATAATGCTTACCATGAAATATGTACAGGTGAAATCATATACAGTCTGGGATTTGCTGCAAAACATTGCAGAAGGAGGAAGTGGGTATGGTATCATTAAAACTAGATCAGCCATAAAGTCATAAATGTTAAGCTGGGTGGTGGGTACATGGGGATTCGTGGTGCTATTCTGTGTACTATTGAATATGTGTAAATTTTTTCCATGTGAAACATTTAAAGAGAAAAGAAAAACCATGTCACACTAAAAAGTCCTTAAGAATTCGCAGTGTTTCCCAAGAACATTGCCAAGTTTGACTGCCATCGCAGTTTTTAATATTGTCTGAACTCTTGAAGCCTTGAGATGACAAGATGTGGTATTATAGAATCAGGGCTGACAAACTGCGTGCAGAGCTGGATTGAGAATGTTTTTTAGCTCTTTGGGCTGGGTAGTCACTCCCGTTTGCAGTGCAGAAGCAGCCATGTGGCAATATGTAAATGAATGCACATGACAGTGTTCCAATAAAACTTTATATATATGAACATTAAAACTTGAATCTTACATAATTTTCACACATAACAAAATAGTTTTCTTTTGATTTTAAAAAAGTGTAGAGAAACGTAAAAATCGCTCTCAGTATGTGGCACTGCAGAAGCAGTGGGCTGGATTTGGCTTGTGCTGGTTTTACAAAGCAGGAAGAACCAATAAGTTAATTTGTCTTTTTCGCTGTTTGTTTATTCCTTTGAACAACCTGGGCAAAGAAACCTCTCCTGTGATCTCTGTGCATGATCAAGAAATGAGGCAGAGATGAGCATTTGGTATAGTAAAGACCCTGCTCAGGATCAGGGTGCCAGGGTTAGAGTCTTGGCTCAGCTGCCTGCCAGTGTGTACCCTGGGAGGCAACTGGTGACGGCTTGACCAGTGATGTCTCTGCTACCCATGTTAGGGACCCGGGTTGAATTCCTGGCCCCCTGGCTTTGCCTGCCCAAGCTCTGGTTGCAGTAGGCATTGTGTGTGGGGGGGGAGCAGTGGTGAACCATCAAATGAGAGCTTTCCATCTGTTTCTCTGCCTTTCAAATACACAAACAAAACAAAAGCCCAGCCAACTACAGCATGTGCTGATTGAAAGAGAATCAAATAATTCAGATGGTACCAAAGCGAAAGTTCCTTCCTCATTGCCCGTCTCCTATCCCACTCCTCAGAGGTGACAGCCGGGGTCCCAGTCCTCTAGGACACACTTCTCTGTTCTCTTTTTTTTTCCCCAGAAGGCCAGACATACCTCAGTACTACCGGGAGGACCAAGGAAGAGTAAAAGGAACGCTGACCACATCCCCAGACATGAACAGTCGTATGCTTGAAATCTGAGCGTCAGCCTGCTCACGGCCAGGTGAGCTTCTGCGTCTACCTGAGGAACCAGGTGAGAACAGCAAAGTGCAATGTCAGGGCTGACAGGTGCCAGTGTTGCTCTGTGAACTACATGGGTTGTAACACCTGTGAGCAGGGTCCTATGAGGGAGTCCAAAGCTTAGTCCAAGCTTTCTCCCGGCCTCAACTTCCCCAAGTGTCTCTGGATCCCAGCTGTGGGCAGAGAAGCTGAGCTGTGAACCTGGTGCATCACATTTTGTTCCTCTCTTGACTTTTCCTTTTGATTTTCTGAGAGTGGATGCTAACTTCACTCTCAGCATCCATTCTATTTTTCCCTCAGGGAATCAAACCAGGCTATTTTTGTTCGTGAGATGGGGAAATACATTGAAAGCAGTGAGGATAAAAAAGCACGAGAGATTGCGTCCGCTGCTTCCGCTGGGATCCTGGCTGCCTGTGCCTGAGTTTTCCAGGGAAGCACTTAAATCCTCGGTGCAAAGGCTAAGTGGTGTGTGTGGTGCATTTTCTTTGAGAGACAGGATGAAGGAGCTCAGGGATTTGCTGGTCCTAACCCCTTTGAAGATGGGGAAACTGAGGTTCATAGAAGTGGGAGGCGGGAAACGGGGAGGGTGCCGCAGGGCATGTGATGGTCAAGAGGGCAAGTGTGTGAGGGCCTGGCTAAGAGGCATTGAATGCCCAGCTTGAGAGGTGGCCTCCTGTTGGAGGAGGTGAAAGGCTATTGGATGCTTTATGCAGGAGAGTGTTAGGTTCAGGTGTGCTTTAGAAAGATTGCTCGGTCGACGGTGGACTAGGTTGGGTGTAGCTGGAGGCTGGCAGATCTGGGTGGGTGGGAAGGAGGAGATGCAGGTGTAGGCACTGGGGAGGGAAAGGAGCAAGAGGGGCAGAGTCAACCAGGGGGCTTCTGTCCAGATGGTGAAACGAGCACAGTCGAATGTTGGCACAAAGGAATCCGTGGAGGGAGGAGGGACTCAGGATAGATGAGGGTTGTCCTGAGGGTCAAGACCTGTGGTTTGAGTGGGTTCCCCCAAAGGTCCTCAGTGTGACAATGTGAGAAATGGGTGGGGCTTTAACAGGTACAGTCTCCTGGGAGGTTAGTAGGTCATTGGGGGTGGGCCCTTGGGAGGAATCAGCATAGTTCTCATGGGGTCCCAGTTGGTCCCTGGTCTTGCTCCCTGGCTTCCTGTCTCGCCCATGCTCTCTCCCTCTTGCATTGTGCTGTGTCTGCCCCGAGGTCCTCACTAGAGAACAGGCAGTGCTGGCACCATGCCCTCAAGCCTTCAGACGTGTGAGCTGAACAGACCTCTCTTCTTTATAAGCAATCCAGCATCAGGAAGTTTGTTGTCATCTTGGAAAATAGACAAGTAGAGCGATCCAGGACCGGGGGGGGGGGGGGGGCGAGGCAGCAGGTGTTGACTTTGGAAGCTGAGAGACTCAGCCTACAGGTTTGGGTTCAGCCACAGAGACGGACTTATGAGGTTGAGGTTCTCAAGTGGGAGGCCCCTGACCACAGAGGCATCAGCCAGACAGGTGAGCCCTCGACCCCAGCCTTTCCCGGGTTCCTCCAGCACCACACCCTCCTGGCTCAAAGTCACGCTGGTTATTGTTTAATGAAGGCCGATGTGAGAAGTAGAAGACTTGATGACCAAGATGAGAAACTGTCCGCAGCTGTCTGGGCACCCTTACATTTGTTCTGACCTCCACATCCTGGTTCCTTCCGTGATGTCAAGCATCACTCCAGCCCTATTCATTTCAGACCCTTTCCAGTTTCTTACAATTAGTTTCTTGGCCATTAAGCCAGACTGGAACAGGAATATTTTAATGTGCTTATTTATATCTCATTGGTTACATAAGTCCCCTTGTAAGTAAGCACTGTGCTTGCCCAAAGTGTCAGTGTGGAAGCTTAAATTGACTCATCAATTTCTGTGTCTGTCTTCCTGAAGGTCAGCCTTGAAGCAAATTGCATCCTTGTCATCGCTGAGCTCACAGTCCTTCCACTATTTGCCTCTTTTTGAGGCTGAAGACCTTAGAATCATAGAGTTATGGCATTTGATTTGTGAGAGGAAGGGGGCAGGGAGAGACGGTCCCCTTGGGCTGAGAAGGAGTCTGGGAGAAGGTGTGGAGGCTATCGACAGCCTGGTCCCTCTGGAGAACTGGCCCGAGACCTAGCAGGGAGACAGCGTATCAGACATCTCTTGGAGTGGAGGAGTGGATCACTGTGGCTGCATGGTGGAGGGCACGTGGAGGGCGGGGAACGCAGGAGGCAAGGGTCTGGTAGAGTGCCCACTTCCACACTGCAGTCAGGGCCAGCTCTGATCAGCCCCATCATTTTAGAGCCCAGTGCAGAGTGAAAATGTGAAGTGTCTCGTTCTGAAATGCAGTGTGATGGGATATGGCTTAGCTGTCTAAAGGAAGTGCTGACGCATGCTACAATAGATGGACCTCAGAAACGTTATGCTATGTAAAAGAAGCCAGATACAAAAGGTCACCCACCTGTGATTCCATTGACATGAAAGGTCCAGCATAGGTAAATCCATATAGACAGAAAGCAGAGTGGTGGCTGTCAGAGGGTGGAGGCAGAGAAATCGGGAGTGACCATGTAATGGATATGGGGTTTTCTTTTAAGATAAAAATTATTTATCAAAGGGGGAAGGGGAGACAGGTCCCATGTACCAGTTCACTCCCCAAATGCATGCAGTAGTTGGAGCCAGGCTGTATCCAACGCCAGGAGCAGGGAACACAACCCTGGTGTCCCACATGGGTGGCAGGCACTCAGCTGCTTGAGCTGTTACTTGCTGTCTTCCAGGGTAAGCAAAGACAGGGAGCCAGACTCGGGGCAGAGCTGGGACTCAAACCCAGGCATTCCTGTATGGGCCGTGGACATTGCAACAGGCAGTTTAACTGCCAGGCCGACTCCCATCCTGAAAGTGTTTTGGAACTCGATGGAGGCGGTGGCTGCACAATATTGTGAATGTACCAAATGCCCCGGAATGTTTTATTTTATAATGGCCAAGTTCATGTGAGATTTGCCCTAATAAAAATACTGTGTGTTAAGAAGTTATGAAGTATTTCAAGATGGTGACAGCAGGGCATTAAAGCAAGTGGGTCCCTGAGTGACAGGTCCCTCAGCCATGGCGCCAGCCCTGGAGTCAGCCAGGGTTCTGAGTGTGATGGTGTTTGGGGTGGATACCCCTGCAGGCTGGTGGATGCTGCTGGCCACATGGAGCTGGAAGCTGTGTCCTCCTTAACTTCTGAGAGCCCTAGGAGGCCTGATGCTACAGGGCACCCCCCCCCCCCTCGAATATTTCTTTATTTATTTGAATAGCAGAGTTACAGACACATGCACACACAGGTCTTCCAGCTACTGGTTCATTCCTCAAATATCTGCAATGGGAGGCCTGGGCCAGGCTGAAGCCAGGAGCCTGAAACTCCAACCTAGTCTCTCACATGGGTGGCAGGGGCCCAAGCATTTGAACCATCATCTGCTGCTTGCCCTGGCATATGGACAGGGAACTAGTCAGAAGTAGAGCAGCCTGGGCTCAAACTGGTGCTTATATGGGATCCCAGTGTCACAGGCTTAACCACAATGCTGGTCCAGCCACAGACCCATTCCTCCCTCCTTCCCTCCCTCCCTCCCTCCCTCCCTCTCTCTCTCTCTTCTTTTGTTCTGATTTTATTTATTTGAGAGGCAGAGCTACAAACAGAGGGAAAGACAAGAGAGAGGTTTTCTGTCCACTGGTTCACTCCCTAAATGACCGCAATGGTCAGAGCCGGGCTGATCTGAACCTAGGAGTCAGGAGCTTGTTCCAGGTCTCCCACATGTATGCAGGGGCCCAAAGACTTTCTACTGTTTTCCCAGGCCATTGTAGAGAGCTGGATTGGAAGAGGAGCATACGGGACTAGAACCGGCGCCCACATGAGATGTCGGCACTGCAGGTGGTGGCTTTACCCGCTACGCCACAGCACTGGCCCCACCACAGGTCTTTCCGACACCAATCCAGCAGTGCCCTGTTGTCCCTCTGCCACCTAGATGGGAGAGGGGGCCTATCCAGGGCTACGAGCATCTCGGCCTGACTCCCTGGGCTCCCACCTGGATGCCTCGCCCCATCAGTGTCTCCTCTCACTACCCGCTTTGGGTCCAGGCATCTTCTTGATGCCTTGTGTCACACTCCTCTGCCTCAGCACCTGTGTGCAGGCCCGGCTCCCTGCATGGTGTGCCTCCAGCCTCCCTTTTCAGCCCCAGCTCAAGTTCGTGAGATTGAGGCCCTCCAGTTTTGGTTTGTGCTAGTTGCCTGCACATGCGGTCACCAACACAGAGCAAATGTGTTGAGGGAGGGCCTTGGCATCTCCAGTTTTAATAAAGCTCCTTGAACAACTCTGAGGCCGTTGAAGTTTGAGCTTCCATGCAAAAAGCCACAGCCCTCCTGGAACGTTCAGACTAGACGTGCTGCTGTAGGAAGTCACGTTTACTCTTCCAACAGTGGGAGTACCTGCAGCGATGCTAACAACGGCACCTTGCAGTGCACTTGGACAGAGTGGCCGCTGGAGCTCCCAGCACACAATCCCTGCCAGCCCCACCAGAAGGGTTCCCTCTGCCAGGCTGCCCAGGACTCCCACCACCAGGGAACACCTAGCACACCTGGACAACTACCTACCAATGCCTTTTGGGGGACCTGGGGGCCAGGAGTAGTTGTCTTGGTTAGGAACAGGCTGATCCCTGGGAAGTCTTAAACTCTGAGGCGTTCTGACCCATAGCCTGCCCTCCAGGTCGCTGTCAGCCACTGCTCTGCAGGCTGACCTTGCCTGGACACCATGAATGTTGCTCCTGGAGATGCCCCTGCCTCTGCTGCTGTGATGGCCTTTGCTGCCCTGTGAGCATGCTGCCAGCTGGGCAGTTATGCAGCCAAGATGCAAACTCCAGATTCACCGTCACCTGCTGCATATTGTTGGAATTGTCCCTGCACTGAGCAGGGACCCAGTGTTCTCACTTCCTAAGGAGCAGTGCCACAGTGGGCGCAGCGTAAGGTGCAAGGACAGATGGGACCATTGACAGGGTTCTCTGTGCCAGGCAAGACGCTCACAGCGTGTTATCTATATAGCGCTCACATCAGCCCTGCACGAGGAAAACGCCTCCATGTGCAGAGGGTGGAGACTCAGAGAGGTCAATTAGGTGGCCTGAGCATGCACCGCTAGGATGTTGCTGACTGGAAATTGAATCCACAGTTTCTGGTTTTGGACTGCTTGGTCCTCTTAGTTTTCTACTGTGCTGTGACAAAGTACCATGCATTTGGTGGCTTGGAGAAGCACACAGCTATTTATCTTGCCATTCTAGAGGTCAGAAGTCCTTTGGGTCTCACTGGGTGAGATCAGTGCGGGCAGAGTGTGTTCCTTTCTGGAGGCCCCTTGGAGAACCTGTTTCCTTTCCTTTTCCAGCTCTCAGGGCTGTGGCTCAGTCCTGCTCAGACCACTGTCTCTCTGGTTCTTTGACCACAACCCAGAAAGGGCTCTCTGCTTTGTGATGACAGTGCCATGTGCATGAACCTGAGTAATCTCCCCATCTCAAGGTTCTTAACCTTCATCACATTGCAAAGTCCCTTTGGCCGTGCAAGGGAACACACTCAAGGTGCTGGGGTTTAGGCCATGGATATCATTAGAAGGCCATTGTTCTTTTTTTTTATTACATTTATTTATTTATTTATTTTTTGGGACAGGCAGAGTGGACAGTGAGAGAGAGAGACAGAGAGAAAGCTCTTCCTTTGCCGTTGGTTCACCCTCCAATGGCTGCCGCGGATGGCGCGCTGCGGCCGGCGCACCGCGCTCATCCGATGGCAGGAGCCAGGTGCTAGGTGCTTTTTCCTGGTCTCCCATGGGGTGCAGGGCCCAAGCACTTGGGCCATCCTCCACTGCACTCCCGGGCCACAGCAGAGGGCTGGCCTGGAAGAGGGGCAACCGGGACAGAATCTGGCGCCCCAACCGGGACTAGAACCTGGTGTGCCGGCGCCGCAAGGTGGAGGATTAGCCTGTTGAGCCACGGCGCTGGCCCTAGAAGGCCGTTGTTCTGCTGACCACATCCTTCTAGAAGGTGGATTCTAGACCTGATGTATGCAGAGCCCGTCTTCCAAAAGCTTCATTGCTGGATAGGGTTTGGAAATTCTTTTACATTTTTAGAGATTTTTCTATTGTGTGTTTATGAAGATCTGTTCATTAATATTAGTGACTTGGACATTTTGGATTAATGTCATGAATTTACGTGCCTGAATTACATGTCATTCATCACTGTCCTTACAGTTTATCTAGTCTGAGAGAGAGGTGGGTAATTATTGAGGACCTCTGGAGCCAGCGTTGAGGAGCAGCAGGTTAAACTGCCGCTTGCTATGCTGGCATCCAAGTTAGAGCAGCTGGGTCAAGTCTTGGCTCTTCTACTTCCTATCCAGCTTCCTGCTAATGCACCTGGGAAGGCAATGGAAGACGGCCCAAGTACTTGGGCCTCTGCCAACCATATGGGAGACCTGGATGAAGCTCCAGGCTTGTCTTCAGCCTGGCTCAGCCCCAACCATTGTGGCAATTTGGGGAGTAAATCCGTGGATGGAAGATCTCTTTTTTTTCCCCTCTGTCTCTCCCTCTCTCTGTGTCACTCTGCCTTTAAAATAAATAAGTAAATCTTTAAAAAAAGTATTGAGGCCCACAAGGGCAAGTACTTAGCTAAATGCTTTAGTCCAGACCTCTGGTTTGGGCCATCCCAGAATTTGAGACTTGCGTGAGAACCTGTCTAAGCCCCTCCTGGTCTGACTGAAATACTCGGCGTGAAGGGAGTACGTGGCTTGTGCCGTGGCAGCTTCCTCCCAGGCTGACTCTTTCATTGCCGAGGACATTTTCATTTTCCCGAAGTTGGAACGCAGCTCTTTGTGGCTGCCAGCCTCTGGGGCACGCTGGTCACCTTTCTGCACGGACATGAAGCCAGATCTCGTCTCTGTATGTCACTTCCATGTTTTTCTAAGTTTCATTTTATTAACTTTTCTTTTAAAAATTCTAGAGGTAGACAGACACATACACACACAGAGGGAGGAAAGGAGAGGGGGAGGAAGAGAGGGAGAGAGAGAGGGAGAGATCTGCTGGTTCACTCTCCCAAACACCTGCACTGGCCAGGGCTGGAGCTGGGAGCTCAGTCCACCTAGGGGGCAGGAATCTACTACTTGAGCCATTGTTGCAGCTTCCCAGGGCCTGCGTCAGTAGGGAGCTGGAGTCCGGCTCTGGAGCTGGGATTCAAGCTTAGACACTCTGGAATGGGATGCAGGCATCTTAACCGCTGGGCCATGTCCCTCATTTTGTTTTTAATTGACAAATAAGGATGGTATGTATTTATGGAGTGTGGAGCTTCTGTATATGCATTTATTGTGGAATGATTGAATTAGGCTAATTAGCATGTCTGTTTTTCAAGCATTTATCATGTCTTGGTGGTGAGAACATTTAAAATCTTCTCTTTAAGCTGTTCTGAGCTAGTCAGTGTTGCTGAGTCCTCCTGTGCTGTGCAGCGGGCCGTCAGAACCCACTCCTCCCGGCCGGCTGAAGCCTCGTTCCCAGTGCCCTCTCCCCTTGCCCTCCCATCCCCGGCCCAGCCTGTGGCCACCACTCCTACTCTGCCTCATGCTCAGCTTTTGCAGAATCACACGGTATTTGTCTCTCTCTGCTGGGCTGACTGCACTTGGCCCAGGTCCTCTGTTCATCCATGTTGTCCCCAGATGTGCGCCCTTTCTCCTCAAAGCCAGAGCTCCCTGTTCCTCTTCCTCAGGCATGGTGAATTTACCCATGTCCCCACGGAACCCCAGTGATCCCATCTTCTCCCCACCCGCCCAGCGCCCCTGCACCCAGTCTCCATCTCAGCGTGTTACCGCCCTCTTCTGCTGAGAGCGTCCCCCATGGCGGGGTTGCGGCTCTCCCAGGAAAACAAATCCTGGCCCTTGAGGCTCAGTGAGCTTGAGGACCCTCCTGGAAAGGGAATGGGGTCAGTGATGGGCGGAAGTACGTCCCCCTTTACCCCATAAATGAATAGGTTGAAGTCCTAACTCCCAGTGCCTTGGGGTATGACTGTTTGGGGACAGGGCTTTTAAAGCAATTAAGGTAAACTGAGGTCATATGGCTGGGCTGTGACCCAGCGTGGCTGGCGTGTTTGGAAGATGGGGGATGAGGACCCAGATGTGTGTGTGCATGGAGGAAAGACCAGGAGAAGACGCAGGAGGAAGGTGGCCCCTTGCAGGCCAAGGAGAGAGGATTCAAAATAAACCAACCATGCCCGCTCTTGGATGGCAGACTTTAGCCTCCAGAATGATGGAGATATCATTTCCGCTGTTGGTGCTGCCCAATCTGTGGAGCCCTCCCAAACTCACACTGGATCTTCCCAATGTGATCTGTCCCAATGGCCTCATCAGATCCATCCCAATGGCTTTCCCTCCTTTCCAGAGACATTACCCCCTGGCCTGACCCCTACTCATCTACAGTCAAGGATAGAGAGGGGGACTTAGGGTTGAAGCAGAACAACCCCCCCCCCCAAAATAAAAGCAGGTCACCCACTGGATAGCTCACATCCAGGCTTCGGTGGCCTCCCTTGGTTCTCCAGAAAGTTGGGTCCTCTTCAGTGTCTCATATGTTGATTTCCTTGCCTCTGAGAGATGGGGGTTGCTGTCTGGATGCCGACTCACCTTCTAGGTTCTCATGGAAGGAGAGTGACTCTAAGAAGCCTACCCAGAGGGGTGCCCAAGAACACATGGACTTAGCTGTGTTCTGGGAAGGCGTGGATGGTTTCCAGACATCACTCCCGTCAGCACTGGACAGCAACTTGGCCTGGGGGGCTGGGTGGGACCTGACTCCCAGAATGCAGCTGGAAGAGGCTGGCCTGGGTAGGTTTGGGAGTGCTGGCAGCTTGCAAGTCTCCACCCCAGCAGTGTGGCTACATAAAATCTTCACACACCTTCTGGGGGGCGGGTGATTTCTGCAAAATACAGAGCTATGAAGCTCATTCTTATCTGATGCTTGAGCTGCGTTACAAGCAGAACAAAGGTCATCTCTTTCCGCAGGTTCAGCTCAGATGGAGTTTCAAACCAGGAATTGGTTGTAGGAGTTGAGAAAGGCCATTGCGGAAAGTGAACGCAGCCCCTGGATTGGCTGGGCTGGATTACGGGGAGCGAACAAGGCAGACGGAGAGGAGGCAGGGGTCTAGCCAGGAGGGTCCCAGGATGGACGCTCATCGCTGACAGCCAGCCTCCTTCTGTGCCGAGTGCTATAGGCCAGCAGCAGTTGTCTTGGTTACGGAGCCCGTTTTCTTCCAAGAGCAAAGGGCAGCTGTATTAACGTACGTCTGTGTCTCACGTTGCAGAAAGGAGGCAGAGTGAGGGATTCACACCCTGGGGGTGGGGGTGTCTGGCCTCGCCCAGGCAGAGGCATTTACAGGGAGGAGCTGTGGGGGTGGGGTGGGGGGCAGGTCAGGAATGCGAGATCTTCTCAGCTCTTCTCCTCACAGACTGAATCCCAGCCCTGAGCCCACTTCAGCCCCAGTGAGCTCTGCTGAATGGAGTTCTGAGATGTGTTGCTTATTGAGGCCCCCTGAGCTGCTGAGGGTGGACCCCGGGCAGCATTCTACCAGGTAGGACCTGCCATGAAGGCCCAGCAGTGACTGCTGCCTCAACACCCGGTGCAACTGGGAGGCCTCGAACAGACAAGATTTCCTGTCCCCTCTGCTCCTGTGGCTGGAGTCCCCCCGTTAGCCCACAGCCCTCTGTGTCGGGTGCACTATGCTGCAGTTCCTGCATGCCCCTCAGTAGCAGAGTTCAGCTTCCTGCCACCTTACAGAATTATTCAGACAAGCCGATTACACTTGCTTGTAGGAAACAGGGGCCACGGCACCCTCCTGGTGCTACAAGGCCTGCCTCCTACAGCCCCCGTTGTCCACTCTCTTCCCTAGCACGATGCCTGTGTGGCCTCTGTGTGGTGCACTGTGTCCTCACCTGCGCTGTGAGAGCCTCTGGCCAGTAAACTGCTACTGGGTGTGTCTGTCCCCACCTGGGAGTTGTGCATTTAGCCATGCCCATAACCCTAGGTGCAAATCCCTCCTTCACCCACTGGGTGAACAGGAGAAAATTAAAACAGATTCTCTCTCCAGCCCTGAATGACAGCTGTCCTGTTAGTCTCCTTGGAGAGTGAAACTTCTATTCGCAGATTAATTCAATTAAACCTTTTATGTTCAGACCAAGCTCCCATTGGGCTGGGGAGGAGCGTGCCACCCGGGGTCAAGCCTGGGAACCTGCAAATGCTGACCTTGGAGGTCATTCTCTGCTCCTTCCTTTGATTTGGGGTCATCAGGAGTTCTGCCAACAACCCACACAGCCTCCTCTTTGCTCCTTGGAGGCCCTGATAAAGGAAGACGTCTGATGATTGTATTGGTTTGGACCACTCTGGGATTCTGATGCTTCCTTTCTGGATGAATGAATGAGTGAGAGGCAGCAAAGGGTGCTATAATAAGAGCGTTTTAGCTTGAAGCTCTCTAGTGGTGCATAGCAGTTAGGATAAAAGATTCTACAACAGAAGTATTGTAAGTGATGTGCCTTGAAGAACTCAGAAGCCAGAGGAGATATTCTAGGTCAGCAGGTGGCTCTGCTCTTGGGATCCTAGACTGGTGGTGGCTGCCATTCCCGTGTGGTTTCCATTGTCATTGCCGTACAGCTGGTAGAAGGGAAAGGTGCGAATCTGGGGCCATCAGTACCTTAAACTGAGGGAAGGGCTCTGCCCTCACCACTGGGTTCATGTCTCTACCTGGGGAGCGGAGTGGGGCCCTGGTGACAAGGGACCTGTCTCACAAATGTTCACTTGCCTTCCGTCACCTTGTGACTCAGCACAGGGCCCTCACCAGGTATCAGTGCTACTTCACAGCCTCCAGACTCATGAGCCAGATGTGCTGCTGCTGTTTACAAATAACCCAGTCTATGCCCGGCAACCAGGCTATCGACCTTACATTTCCTTGTAAACAAGTGAGGCACATCATACGCCATCGCTGGAGCTCAGGTATAGCAGACCCCAAGGGAAGCTGGGAAATCCAGCCCTTGGCATGACAGCCATGTCCCCATCACATGTGCTATGGAAGAAGGGGGGAACGGACTTGGGTAGACCTGATGCACAAGAATCAGGGGGTAATAGTGGAAGTCCCAGCATCCCCTTTTGCTAGCCATGTGCTCTTAGGCAGGAGCTCAAGTACTTTTCCACTTGAACTCTACCTTCTCCATCTGCAGAGTCAAAACTACAACATTGCATGCCTCACTGAGTTGTTCTTTATTCGTAAAGATTTATTTATTTGAAAGCCAGGAAGAGGGAGAGGAGGGGGAGGAAGAGGAAGATCTTCTATTTGCTGGTTTACTCCCCAGTGGTTGCAATGATATGGCCAAAGCTAGGAGCCAGGAGCTTCATGCACTATCCAGGTTTCCCACATGGGTGCACAGACCCAAGCATTTGGGACATCTTCCACTGCCTTCCCAGGTACTTTAGCAGGGAGCTGGGTCAGAAGTGGAGTAGCCAGGGCATGAACTGGCACCCATACGGGATGCTGGCATTGTAGGTGGTGGCTTTATCTGCTACACCACAGTGCGCCCCCCCCCCCCAACTGAGTTGTTTAAAGTGTCAAAAATGAGATGACGTGGAAACTCTGAATGGCCAGCAGGCATAAGACATGATTTCTCTGTCCCCCTCTGGCCTTAACATTCTGTGCCCTGTGGGCAGGTGACTGTACACGTTGATAGCCTGTTTGCTGGGGAGCGATGTCGGTCCATTTACAGCTGCTATATCAGAGGCATAGACTGGGTTATTTGTAAACAGCAGCAGCACATCTGGCTCATGAGTCTGGAGGCTGTGAAGTAGCACTGATACCTGGTGAGGGCCCTGTGCTGAGTCACAAGGTGACGGAAGGCAAATGAACATTTGTGAGACAGGTCCCTTGTCACCAGGGCCCCACTCCGCTCCCCAGGTAGAGACATGAACCCAGTGGAGAGGGCAGAGCCCTTCCCTAATCACTTAGAGGGCCCTCCTCCTGACGCTGTTGCAATGGAAATCAGAGTGGATATTCAAACCATGGCACTCCTCTTCATGAAACTGGCTGTTCACCAGCAACCAGGCAATCAAGAGGATTAGGGTGGGGGTCACCTTAAGTGCCCAGCACCCCAAGATTGTTCTGAGAGGGCCTGCCTCCACCTGCAGCTTTAGGACTGACTTCCCGCTTCTGGTGAGACCGTTGAAAGGGTTCAAGAGGGAGATTTGAATATATGCAATGCAGTGGGGACAGAAGGGGTTGAACAGGCTAGAACCAGAGCTGGGGTTTCCAATCTTGGGTCCACAGACTTTGGAGGTTTATCTACGGACATTGGGGTTGTGAGCTCCTTGAAATTTGCAATGTAAAATTTTGTGAGTATGGCACTTGTGGCTTTAAAAAAAATTTCTCCGTAGGGGAGTTCCCTGAAGTTCCAGATTCTCAAAGTGTCCTTAATGCAGGAAGGCTAAGGGGCTTATGAAGGCTGGACAGTTTCAATCAACCTTCCGTAAAAAGGACAAGGGCCAATTGCTGTGTGTTTACAGAAAGGGAACCAGAAGCTTCGGGAACAGGGAGTAAGTTTTATGAGGAGGGCACGGAATGAGGAATTAAGTTGCTCAGTTGGGAGGTGTGAGGAGTAGCGCAAATGCATGGTGATCAGAGTTCTGTAGGGCACTGTTCTGAACATGCTCACAGTGTCCTTGTTCAGGTTCCTGTGACTCTGCCTGAGGGCTTTCTCTGGCTGCAGAAACTAGCCGGTGCTGGCCAGCACCGTGGCTCAATAGGCCAATCCTCCGCCTGCGACACCGGCACCCTGGGCTCTAGTCCCGGTCAGGGCGCTGGATTCTGTCCCGGTTGCCCCTCTTCCAGTCCAACTCTCTGCTGTGGCCCGGGAGTGCAGTGGAGGATGGCCCAAGTGCTTGGGCCCTGCACCTGCATGGGAGACCAGGAGAAGCACCTGGCTCCTGGCTTCGGATCAGCTCAGTGCCCTAGCCGTAGCACCCACTTGGGGGGTGAACCAATGGAAAAAGGAAGACCTTTCTCTCTGTCTCTCTCACTGTCTAACTCTGCCTGTCAAAAAAATAAAAGAAAGAAAGAAAGAAACTATCCGGTGCCTGAAGCAGTTTGAAATGCTGGGGAACTTGGCTCTAGGAGCATGTTCAACCAGAAATGGATGGAAATTGTTGGGTCAAATCCAGGCTTCCTCAACTCTTGGGTTGGGGTAATTCTAAGGCATGTGTGTGCTGTCGCAGTTAAGTCACCTGCATCTCGGGATGCTTCTCTACTTCTTCCAGCCTCCTTCAAATGAGCATCCCGGGAGGCAGCAGGAGGTGGCTCAAGTGCCTGGGTCTCTGCCACTTGCATGGGAGACTCAGATGTGGCTCCAGGCTCCTGACTTCAGCCCGGTCCAGCCCTGGCTGTTGTAGGCACTTGGAGAGTAAACCAGTGGATGGACAATCTCTATCTCATCTCCAACTCTCCCTCCCTCCCTCCCTCCCTCCTGCCTTTCTTTTCTTCCTCTCTTCCTCTCTCCCTCTGCCTTTCAAATAAAATGAAATAATAAAAAGTTATGAATGTGAGCTACATGTGTACTTTTAAATAGAGAATTCATTTTGCAATTCTGTTTTAACCCAGTATAGCCAAGATACTATCATTTCAATGTACAGTCAATATAAAAACTAATGAGATATCTTAACCTTAAAAAATTTTTTTTTTAAATACCAAGTCTTGAAAATCCGGTGTGTATTTTGCACGTATCCTACCTCTCAGCTTGGGCAGCCACACTTCAGGTACTCAGTAGCTCTGTGTGACTAGCACTACTGTATTGGTGAGTACAGATCTATACCACGTTGCCAGAGGGATTGAGCTGCAATTGCCCACAGTGGTAGCCTGCTCCTCGGTATATTCCATATCAACTTCCCCTGTTTCTCCATCTTCATTCCCCTTTCCCCAATGGGAAGTTCCTCCAAATGTCTCCAAAGCTGGTGTCACTTTTGGGAGCCCCTTCCTAAAACAATCATGAGACCAACGGTGCTCAGAGGGTAGTGCTGGGACCATGCCCGAAAGTACCAGAGAGTTGTTAGAGCAGGACCAGAGCTGTTAGTTCATTCATTCATTCAGCCTTGCTGTGTACCGAGCACTGAGCCAGGCACGGTCCGTCAGGTGGGTGGGCACAAGGCTCCTGTCTGTGGGTGGTCCTGGCAAATGCAGAACGAACGCTTCACGGGGCGGTTTCACGAGGACTTCATGAATCAGACTAGGATTTCGATCACGTGCCGTTTGGCACCCTTCCAGCCTATCAACACCGCCTCCTGTGATTCATCTGTGCCTCGCGAAGCTTCTCACATCGTTAATTGCCCGTATCCCATGGCACGCTGCTCCCGAAAGCTGCAAATCAAGGTTTTTGTGACATTTCTTCGCTAGCAGTGACTTGTGATTAGGTTGTTGTTCCTAAAAAAGGTCCGTCCCTCATCATCTTTGCAATTTCCCCTTGATTTTCTTGTTTGGGAAATTGCAGTTCTTCAGATAAAGACTGGTTTGGAGTCTACTCACTTTTCCCCTTCTAGACTTAGCTGGAACACACACCTAGGACTCCTGCTGCTGGAAGGGACCTCGGAGGCCATCTGTGTCAGCACCCTTCCTTCCAGAGATGGGAAGCTCAGCGCTGGAAGGAAAATTGCCTGCCCAAAGTCACAGGGGGAGGCAGTGGCTCTGCTGAGACAGAAAGGAGGTGCCTGGGGTCCCTGTGCAATAGTCACTGGCCCTGGCCCCTGGCCCCTGGCCCATGAGGATGGCCCCTTGCAGGCCAGTGTTGTGCATCCATCACTGGCTGGGGGTGGTACCTGTCCCAGAGACGGGATATTTCTTCTTATGGTGGAGAGAATGTTTTTGGTCCAGAATTGCCCTGAGGCTTTTGGAGGTGGCCACACAGTCGTTACGATGAGTCACAATTCCAAATGCTGTGGAACTCTAGGTGGGTCTCCTGGCATCTCTGAGCATCCGTTTCTATTTCTTTGAAGTGGGAATGATGATTTTCTGTGATGATAAAGGACATATAAATCCTTACCCCGGCTCACAAGCTGTGGGCCCTGCTGAACTTGGTGACTTCCTTTCCGTCCCAGCTGCCTGGTGAGCCCTGTCCCCAGGCCTCTCCAGCTTGTTCTCAGGCCTCCAGCTGTGCTGTGGTTTCCCATCACGGGCCTTTGTCTGCACTTTTCCCCTCCTCCAGCGATGCTCTTTGCATCACCTTCTCTGTACAGCATCTCCTTTGTGCTTGCTCATCCTTCAGTTCTTTCTTTTTTTAAAAAGATTTTATTTTATTTTTTATTTGAAAGAATTACACAGAAAGAGGGGAGGCAGAGAGAGAGAGAGAGAGAGAGAGAGAGAGAGGTCTTCCATCTGTTGATTCACTCCCCAATTGGCCCCAATGGCTGGAGCTGCTCTGAACCTATGCCAGGAGCCAGGAGCTTCCTCTGGGTCTCCCATGTGGGTGCAGGGGCCCAAGGACTTGGGCCATCTTCTACTGCCTTCCCAGGCCATAGCAGAGAGCTGTATTGGAAGTGAAGCAGCCAGAACTCGAACCAGCTGGCACTGTAGGTGGTGGCTTTACCCGCTGTACCACAGCACTGGCCTGTTTTTTTTTTTTTTTTTTAATAACACTGATTGCTTAAAATTTTTTAAAGATTTATTTTATTTATTTGGAAGGCAGAGTTACTGAGTGGGAGAGAGAGAGAGAGAGATCTGTCTGCTGGTTCACTCCCAAATGACCCCAATGGCTGAGGCTGGGCCAGGGTGAAGCCAGGATCCAGGAACTTCATCCAGGTCTCCCCTGAGGGTACAGGGGCCCAAGCACTTGGGCCATCTTCTGCTGCCTTCTCATGTGCATTAGCAAGGAGCTAGATCAGAAGTGGAGAACCTGGGACTTGCCCCAGTGCTCATATGGGATGCCCATGGTGGCTTCATGCTGTGCCGTGACGCCAGCCCCGTCCTTCAGCTCTGACTCAGGAATGACCTCTTCAGATGAGTCTTGGCCGAGTCTCCCTGGATGAGTTGGGCTCCCCGTTGTACACCATGCGTCTCTCTTCAGAGCACCTGTCATGCTCTCTTGGTGTGATTACCTGAGTTCTGCCTGCCTCATGCGTGAAACTAGAAGGTACACAAGGAGGCGAAGCTGACCGGTTGTCTTCCCAGCCGGAGCACATGGCCTCGGATATTATAGCTATACGACAAATATTTGACTGAGTTAGAGTACTGAAAGTCTTTTTGAAATATAACTTTCTCCTGACCCCTGTGGTCCCCTAGTAAGAGGTATTCTTATCACACCTTGTGGCAGAGGTGTTATTGCTCATCAGACAGTCTATTTGCTTTTTTGTATTTCTTGGCTCCCTCACAGAGTAGGCAGCAAGAAATGCCTAGTTCTGGCTACTAAGATGTGAGTGGGAATCACGTGGGTCCCTTCCAAGAGAGTGTGGAGTCCACGCTATGGTAAATACGAGGCCTTATGTACTGGGTGGTGAGCCGCAGATGCAAGAAGCTCTGGCCGCCTGTGCCGTCGTGTGGAACAGAGCCCTGCTCAGGTGCATTTTGGATATTCGTTGAGAGCCAGAAATAGACATTTGTGGCATACAGGTATTGGTTTTGTGCTTGTTTGTTATGTAGCACATGTTAGTTTACCCTGACTGACACAGTCCCATTTACAGGTAAGAACACTGAGCTCCAGAAGGGAGAAGTGACACAGTCAGTCAAACAGAGTCATAGCCAGGGCTGAGATCCACTCCTGCTGGCCTCATGGCCTGGTGAGGACTTAAGTGAGTGTCCATGGAGAACTATAAATTACTGTTTAAAAGATAGATTTCTAAGGTGCTTTTCTGAAGAAGTGTTCTAGATCTGTCCCCCACATTAGGGGGTGGAAGTAGGGCCATGGATATGCTGGTCTGGGGGCTGCATGTGACCTCTGAGTCAGGCTCTTGCCTCGTGGCTGGCTATGGTCAGCTCTTCTGCCACTGAGGGTGAACGCCAGCCTGTTTCTCCTCCTTCCTCCTCCATGGAACTCTTCTCCTAATGACGTAGACCCTGAGTTCTTTTGGTCCAAGTCTTTACCAGTCATTATTTTCCCTAGAGCACATGCTAGCCTATATGGGGACACATGCTGTATTTCCACATCTGACTGGAGGTGAGTCAGCCTGCTGGATTTCAGCCTCTGATCCCCTGTTCTCCATCCCAGTCACACACAGCTCTCAGGACAGAGAGCTCACGCCCACCGAAGGCTTTTGAAAAGAAGTGGAGTGCGTCTGAGGCAGAAAAGACGGCAAAGATGTGAGACATCAGATAACAGTGTATCAAGGACAGTAATTATGAATGAGTGTTTTTAGTTTCTTGCTTGATTCAAAGGAGCAGAGTTTTCATCTCCTTGGTCCGCTCCTGGGTTTTCCTCGGTCGTATTGAATTCAAGTAATGTGTGAAATGGGGAGAAAGCAGAGAAGATGTCAGAAAGCTAAGGTGCCCCACCCAGTGAAGCACTGAAATGGGAAATAGAAGGGTGACATGGTCTGGGGTTGAGAGCAAGAGTTTTATGTAAGTCCCACAGTGCCGTATGTTGAAAGCCATGCTGATGAGGGAGAGCTCAAAGATGGTCGTTGGTTGTTACATGTAAAGAATGCACCTCTCCCTTTGAAGATTCTTTGAAAGATTGAGTAAATGTTTAAAGTACAGATGTGCCTTGATTTACAATGGATATGCTCAGATAAGTCAATTATCTAAGTCAAGATGCATTTAATCCACCCAACCTACGGAACACCATAGTTCAGTAACACAGCACACCGTACACTGGAATGCTGTAGTGCCAGTTGTGTCCCCTGTAATCGCCTGCTGACGGGAGCTGTGTCTTCCTGCCTCTGCCCTGCATCATGAGAGGGTATTTTTACTGCACACTACTAGCTTTGGGAAGGACTGAAATTCAACCTGCGGTTTCTGCTGACTGCATACCGCTTTCATACCATCATCGTAAGGTTAAAGAATTTTTTTTTAAAAAGATTTATTTGAAAGAGTTACAGAGGGAAGGAGAGGCGGGGGAGGGGGGGTGGGTTCTTCCATCTGCTGGTTCACTCCCCAGTTGGCCGCAATGATTGGAGCTGCACCAATCCAAAGCCAGGAGCTTCCTCCGGGTCTCCCACATGGATGCAAGGGCCCAAGGATTGGGCCATCTTCCACTGCTATCCCAGGCCATAGCAGAGGGCTGGATCAGAAGAGGAGCAGCCAGGACTTGAACTGGTGCCCATCTGGGATGCCGGCACTGCAGGTGGCGGCTTTACCCACTATGCCACAGCGCTGGCCCCAAGATTGAAGAGTTTTAAGTTGAACTATCCTAAGACTGGGACTGTCTGCATGTTAAGTTACTTTATGGTTGCTGGACTGTTTCTTCCAATATAACATTGCTAATCCTGGCCCACATGGCCCACATCCGTGGTTGGGTTCCATGATGTTTGATGGTGGACTGGGGGGGGGGGGTTAGTACCAGGGTTATGAGAGGTGATTCGGGTGGAGAATGTTACTCTCAGAGGCTGGAGAGGTGGACGAGGGTCTTCAGGGCAGGGCTAGATCATTCCTGTTCCAGTTGCTTGCATTACTCAGATGCTTTCCTTGTGCCTGGTAGGTTTCTAAGAGCTTTACCTGTGTTGCTCAGTAATTCTCACAGCTTCCCAGTATGTTAGCTGTGTTATCGTCTCCATCTCATTGACAAAGGAGTTGACGTGGAGAGGAGTGGTGATAGCTCCACTTGGAATTGGTGGTTCATGGATCTGGATCCAGGAAGCCTGCCTCACAGGCACTGCCAGAGGATCAAAGCAATTGTTTCAAAAGAGAAGAATAACACTGGAAATCTCTGCATGAGTCGTCTTCTTCCTTTCCTTCTTTCTCCTCCTCTTTTGAGGGACTTAACATTGCATTATGTGAATTTATTGGACTTATAATATGGTTTATTGAGGCAAAAGTTTCAGTTAAAGAAAATTGGTTTCCTTTCCAAAATGTCATGTTTCTCATTTTCTCTCAGCATCCTGGGCTTTTTCAAGCTCCCCTCAGCTTCTAAGTCATTCAGAAGCACGTTTCACAATTAGAATGCTTGAAACCCTCATGGACCAATTTGAGTTTTGTATGTGTCTCAAAAACACTTAAAATAAACCCAGGAGTTGATTGTGAACAGAGAGGAATGGGTGAGAGCTCGAAGGGAGAGATGAGAGGCAAGTGCCAGACAGTTAGACCTTCCCAGAGATGGGGGCTCATCCGTCCAGGGGTACACTGCCCACTCATCTGTTTATCAGCCCTTCCAGAGCTACAGCATCCTCACCCATCCCTCTATCCAGGCATCCATCCAGGTCCTTGCCTTCTCTCCTTTCCTCCCTCCCTCCCCTCTTCCATTTCTTCATTGATTCATTGGCTTATTCTTTGGAGGACTGAGTCATTCAGCTAGAGGCTGAAGACACAAAAATACGATGATAGTTCTGCCTGTAACAGTCACGTGGAGAAGACAGAAACGAAAGCTGAAACCACAGTGAGATACCAAAGAAGGGTTGATGAAAGATCTACAGTGGGTTTCCAGCTTAGGGTTTGGGTTCTTCTAGCACCTCAGTGGAGTGATGCCCGTGGTTTTCCTCAGAAATTAGCCTGCAATGGCTGACTTATTACCATTTATCAAATGTTTTCTGCATGGCTAGAATTGTCCTAGAGAGTTTGCAAACACCTACATCCAGTATTCCCAACAATCCTGAGGATGTGAGGTTCAAAGAAGTTAAATATTTCCTCCAAGATCATACAGATGATGAGAAGCAAAACAGAAAGAGAAAGTGGAGCGGTGTCTTGGGAACTGGTACAGATTTTGCCTCTGATGGGATTAGGTTCTGGGGACAGAGCAGATGGGGACATGGGAAGTTCAGGTAAAGGGGGATAAGCCCGAGTGTGCACAGGTGTATCCATCAGCTCTTTCTGTGTAACAAACCAAAAATTCTCATTCAGGTGCTGGTGAATGGGTGATCTTGGTGTTAGGTGATCTAGGCTGGATCTGGATAGACTGCACTCCTCAATGTTGACTTGTTCTGATCTGCTTCGTGTGTGTTCATTCTGGTCCCAGGCTGGAGGGACAAGATGAGATCTGGGCATGTTCTTCTCGTCATGAAGCACTAGAGGCCACGAGTATAAGGCCAACTCTACAAGCAGTTTTTGAGCCTGTTGAGTTACGCCTGCTAATATCCCTTTGGGCAAAGTAAGTCATGTGACTAAACCCGAAGTCAAGGGGTGGGAAAGTCCACACAGAGGCTGAGGATGAGGTAGGGCAGAGAGGACAGCCAGTGTCCCAGTAGCAGGTGTGTGGCAGCAGTCTGGACAAAAATTAGGCTACCAGAGTTGGCTGAGGCCACTAAGCATCTGAGTTCAGGGATCAGCTTCTTCCAAAAAGAACTAGGGTCTAGGCTCAGAAGGGGACCAGGATTCCTCAGATAGCCAGATGTGGACTGAGATGGTAACGAAGCGTTAACCTTTGCCCTTCTGGGTGGTAGGAATGCAATTCTCAGAGTCGGCCTGGAGTCAGAATCAGGTGCTAATGCTTTCAGTGAACCTAGGGAGAAGACAGGTTTGCAGAGTAGCGGCTCCGTGGTCAGAGGCAGATGGATGAACATGCCGCCTGAGTATGCAGGCCTTGTGTTCCGCCCCGTAGGCCACTGGAGACACAGCCAAAGCCAGGAGTGGTGAAGGCATAGAGAATGAGGCACTGACTGGATCCTAAAGGGCCTGGAATGTACCCTCAGGAGAATGTACCGTGTCTAGTGATCACTGAGCGCCCACTGGAGGTCTGAAATGGAGAACGAGATGTGATCACAGCGGTCGTTTAGGACTGTGCCCCTCAAAGTGTGGTCCATGGGCAGCAGCATCAGCATCCCCTGGTTCCTTGTTAGAAATGCAGCATCTCAGGCCATATTCCAGACCCCCTGAATAAGAACCTGCAGTCAGTGAGATCCCCAGGTGGTCCCTGTGTACGTTTACCCCTTTGAGCCAAATTTACAGATATTAGGGTCTAGTCTTCCAGACTGCCAAGTTTGCTCTGGACTTCTCATCCCAAATGCAAGGAGCTGGGTTAGAGGGAGGAGTCCTCAAGACCTCCCTCACTTCTGACACCAACTGCATGTGTCAAAGCCACCTCAAGCCACTCTCGGATTCAGTCATTCTGCAAAGGACTCACAGATCTCACTGAAAGTTATTATACTCACAAATTTACTTTTAAAAAAATTTTATTTGAAATGCAGATGGATAGAGGGAAGGAGGAAGGGAGGGAACGAACTTTCATATGCTGTTTTACTGTCCAGATGCCTGAAACAGCCAAGGCTGGTCCAGGACGAGGCCAGGAGCCAGAAACCCCATCTAGGTTTCCCACATGGGTCCTCATATGCTGCCTTCCCAGGTGCAGTAGCAGGGAGCTGGGTCGGAAGCAGAAGCCGGCGGAACTCAAACCAGTGGTGCTCTGACACAGGATGCCAGTGTTCCAGTGGTGGCTTAAGCCTCTGTGCCACAATGCCAACTCCACAGATATGGTTTACTGGGAAAGAAAACACTTAAGTCGGCCAAAGGAAGAGATGCCGAGGGCAGAACGGGGAAAGGTTTCCAAAGCAAAGCTCCTATCGTCTTCAGGATGTTTTACCTTCCCAGCATGAAGGTGTGGCAATATGGATGGAGTATGGAGCTCAGGAAGCTCACCTGGGCCTCGGTGTCCAGAGTTTCTGATGGGGCCACATTACTTAGGCATGACTGATTGTCTGCAGGTTGAACCCAACCTCCAGTCCTCCCTGCCTCCAGGAGCCCACTGGGAGTCACCTTGTTAGCTGTCAGGTGTGGTCAGGGGAACACCACAAATAACAAGGATGCTCCTGTTCCTCAGGGAATTCCAAGGATTTAGAGGAACCAGAAACAGAGACCAGACCTTTTTTTTGTGGGAAAGGCTAAGTTAGTTACTACACAGCATTAAAATGTGAGCAGTTGTTTTAGGAAGAGAGATGGAAGAGAGGTAGGATCTTGTTGCTTTCATCCTCAGATAACTGCTCCTCTTAAGTAAGCTCAGAATAGAATAGCACATAGATTCCATCTGGAATTATTGAATTTCTTCTCTTCTACTTCTCTTCCTCCAAATCAGAGGGCCCAGCCTTTTCCTTTGGTGTAGAATCCATGCTGTGAGCAGCCAGTGTGGTCTGTGGGACTAGGTGCAGTATAAAGGCTTTAAATATGTAACAAATACTTTAGAATCCAAAGGAAACAACTTGTATTGAAATACAGCTATCCAAAGTTTTAGAAAACAAACATATGGCATTGTCATATAAGAGCTTCTTCAGTAGCCCTTTAAATGTCAGCTTAAAATTACTATGACTTCAAAGCAGCGTAGAATGTAAATATTGAAAAATAGCTGATATCCAAGGGTACTTCAAAGTTTGTGGAAATTGAAATTGTCAATTTATTTTGACACAAACATTTTGAAATCCACACTTAGCTTTTTCATAACATGCATGCTTTTTATGAACTTTTTGACAACTCCAAGTAGGTAGGTGCTGGTGGCCAGTCTACAAACATCCGTAGATTTCGCCAGTGAGCGCCCCGGGTCCTGCTACTGCCTACATTCCTGATAGAAGAAAAGGCTAAATCTGTTAGAAATGAGTGAGAGGAAGAAGGTGTCACGCCCCCTTACCCCCCGCCTAAGTTTATAGCTCAGTGGATTCTGTATACCTGTAAGTTAAGAAGCCCTGTTTGGAAGTCTTGCATGACATGTACTTATTTTTAATCGGGTACTGTATGAAAATTCAATTTGTTTTGAGAAATGTTTAAGAAGTCTGAAAGAGTCATTGAGATAATTGGAGGCACCACGGAGTTGCACAGAACATGAAATAGGACTTGGTGTGCTGGGATCTGATGGATTCGCGGATAGGCGTAAGTGGGGCCATTGAGGGTCTATAATCCCCTCATCTGAAAAGTTCACATTATATGACATGGTGCAAAGTGGGCTTGGCTTTTCCAATTATCAGTAATGGGATTTAAATTTATTCAACTCAAAAAACACGGGCCTCATGCCAGGCTGAGGATGGAAGAAAAAAAATAAACGAAAATTAAGAAAAACTGAACGAAAACGAAGTGTGCACAGTCTTTGGGAAATCCAAGAATCAGCCAGACTGTCTGGATAAAGCCAACATTTCCACTCTATTTGGGGGAGAAGAAAAATGGGCGAGGCCCAAGAGCAAGACTAATGTTTGAAGAAAAAGCATTTCTGTCATGGTCACGATGATTCTGATTATATTCATCATTTTCTGAATAATTTTCACTGGCAATGTATGAACTTCCATTCACAGAAGGGTTTTCCTTTCTGTTCCCTTTTAAGGGCTCCAGAGGCATCCGTTGACTGTTGGGTGCATGCCAGTGCTGTTGGAGCAGTGTTCCTGGGAAGGCAGGGACCCAGAACCCTGTCATGTTTCTGTGTGACTCCCAGGTGACAGGCTCTCGGCATGGATCCCCTTGGGGAGTCGGATCTGGTGGGAATGAAAGCCTGGTGGTGGGCTTCGGGAATATTCTTACCCCAATTCATCTTAATTGTCAGAAGTTTGACAATGCAGAGGCAAGGGATGGGGAGTCCTGCCTCACTGGCCTTGGCCTGACTGCCTGCGAGCTAACATGGGAGGCACGGGAAGTTCCTTGAGAAGGCAAGGAGTGGAAGCCGGGCGCCCACCAGCTGGGGCATCAGGTAGATGCACCCTCCCTGGGTTTGGGCTGAGCTTACCACACAGAGCCCCAGGAGGAGAGTCATGGTGTTGGGTGGGTACAAGGGAAGATTGTGCTCCTCTTTGAAGGTGGGGTTGAGCCTCATAAACACATCCTGTTCCAGGTGGAACTCGAGTCTCCTCCCTAACATAGTTTTATCCCCAGGAGTAGTGAAGCCAGTCTTAGGTGTGATCTCGCCTCCCAACCCCATATCCATTCTGTCAGCAAATCCTACCAATTCCATCTCCCAATTGTTTTTGGAAACTGTCTGCTAGTCTCCATGCCCTCCACCATCACCCTATCCCAGCCACCACCATCTTTTACCAAGGGCCTGGGACAGGCAACTGCAGTGGGCTTGTCATTGGTTCCACGTCTCACCTTCCCTTTTCACTGATACTCCTGTGAACCTTTTACAAATAAAGCAAAGAGAAACGCATTTGTTACACATCTACTATATTTTAATTATCTACTTCATTCAATCATTTGCTAAAGATTTATTGAGTATCTACTCTATGCCACATGTTCTGTCTTAGCTAGCACCTTGCGACACACTGTGACCCCTGTCTCTGTGTGTTGAGTGCTAGCCTGGAACCATTGCAGAGTTAAGCGTCTTTGTTCTCAGTGAATGATTACTATGAGGATTTTATTTTTTTATTTGACAGGTAGAGTTACAGACAGTGAGAGAGAGGCAAAGAGAGAGGTCTTCCTTCCGTTGATTCACTCCCCAAATGGCCGCTACGGCTGGCGCTGTGCTGATCTGAAGCCAGGAGCCAGGAGCTTCTTCCTGGTCTCCCATGCAGGTGCAAGTGCTCAAGCACTTGGGCCATCCTCCACTGCCCTCCCGGGCCACAGCAGAGAGCTGGCCTGGAAGAGGAGCAATCGGGATTAGAACCGGCACCCATATGGGATGCCGGCGCCACAGGCAGAGGATTAGCCAAGTGAGCCATGGTGCCAGCCCCACCCATGAGGATGTTTTAAAGAGAGAAAAATCCATATTGACGCTGAACCATTCTATTTTTTTCATATAATGATGAAAAGTTTCAAACAGCAAGCTGAGTTTGGAAATTGAGCCAACCAGGAATCAACCACCCAAAATGAACACGTGAGAACAATGAATCCTATTTGCATCAAATTTTTATCAAAAAAGAAAGAAAAAAACTGCTGTGTTTAGTGTTGAAGCCTTGCTGTGTCCCTCCCTGATCCCATTCTCCTAGGAAGCCACTGCCCTCGGGTCGGTGTGTTCTTCCTGCTCATGCTCAATACTTTATCTCTAGGTGTATTTATCATCTTGTGGATTTAAAAAATTAACATAAGTGATACCATGATGTAAATATTCTGTAACTCGCTTTTAAAAATTCAAACATTATGTTTTAGAAATTCATCCATGCTGATTGTATGGATTAAAGCACCCCCCTTTTTTTTTTTGGACAGGCAGAGTGGACAGAGAGAGAGAGAGCGACAGAGAGAAAGGTCTTCCTTTTCCATTGGTTCACCCTCCAGTGGCCACTGTGGCCGGCCCACCGTGCTGATCCAAAGCCAGGAGCCAGGTGCTTCTCCTGGTCTCCCATGGGGTGCAGGGCCCAAGCACTTGGGCCATCCTCCACTGCACTCCCTGGCCACAGCAGAGAGCTGGACTGGAAGAGGAGCAACCAGGACAGAACCGGCGCTCTGACTGGGACTAGAACTCAGGGTGCCGGTGCTGCAGGCGGAGGATGAGCCTAGTGAGCTGCAGCACTGGCTGCACACCCATTTTAATCGCTGTATAGTATTCCAGCCTACAAATGACCTACTGTGGATTATTTAGGTGGCTGACACTTTTAAAAATATTTGTTTCTTTGAAAGGAAGAGTGACAGAAGTGGGGGGACTCATCCATCTACCGGTTCACTCTTCAAATGCCCGCACTAGCCAGGATTAGGCCCAGCTGAAGCCAGGAGCTAGGAACTGCACCTGGGTCTCCTGCACAGGAGGCGGGGACTCCAGTGTTTGGGCCCTCAGCAGCTGTCTCACAAGCCCCCTGGCAGGAAGCTAGGTCAAAAGCAGAGTGCCTGGGACTCGAATCGGACCCTGTGGTGTGGGGAGAGGGCGTCCCGGACAGTGGCCTGACCGGCCGTGCCACAGTGCCAGGCCCTGCTGCTGCTTTTCCTCATGACAAACACCGCCGCAGTAAATGTTTTCCTACGTCTCTCCTTGGGCACACACCAGATATCTGTTTATCTTCAGTCTTCAGCACATATTGACAGATGGGTTTTCACGGAGGTTATCCTGTGATGTAGTAGCAGACGCTGTAGAATCGGGAGCTGGGGGACTTCGTTCTAGTCCAGTTCTGGCACCAACTCACAATGTGACTTGGGCTTCTTCAGCCTCAGTTTCCCCTGATAAGGAGCAGCAGATCTCTGCAGTGCCTGCCTCCCGAGCTGGTCAAATATGTGTTTTCTAGAAAAGTCTTCCCTCCCAGGGATAAAGAACTCTGC